>CM066031.1:1694574004-1695795068 GCA_033557465.1 Ichthyophis bannanicus
AGAGAGACATCTCTGCTCTTAAGAATCTTATCTAGGTCTTTCATAGCCATTTTGCCAAGAGCAATGCGTCGTCTGATTTCTTGACTGTTTGTTGCTTCTTTATTGATAGTTGATCCAAGTAGGTTAAAGTTATTCACGATTTCAATTTCTTCTCCTTCGACGATGAACCTGTTGATTATGCCAGTTGTCTCCTACCCGCCCCCTAACTTCCTCACTTCTCCCTTCACTCTGCCCCCTAGCCTAGCACCTACTCTTGAGCTTCTTCACACCATCTCCCGCATTCAACCAGCCCCCTCTCTACCTTCCTTACTTCTCCCTCCATTCTGCCCCCTAGCCTAGCACCTGCTCTTGAGCTTCTTCACACCATCCCCTGAATTCAATGAACCTCCCTCTCTCTAAGGCAACCCCATCCTTGCTTCCGCCGTACTATCTCCACTCTACCTTGCTCTCTAATACTCATTCTCCTTCTCTCATCAGATAATATCAACCCCAACCCTGCCCCCCCCCCGATTTCTCTCCTACACTAAAGAAAGTTCCTCACATACCCTATCTAATCTCATCCACATCCCGCTCCTCCCTCCTTCCATCCTCCCCCATCCATCCCACAATCACTCATCCAGTGATATCAACTCCAACCCTATCCCCAAAAATATTCCCTCACAGAACCTATCTGATACCACCAATTTACCCCTCATCTCCCCTCCCTCTTGTCCCTCTTGGAGAGCACAGACACCCAGACATACCCACCCACACCCTACTCCCTCTAAATCTCGGTATTACCCAAGAAATAGACCCCCACGCCACTCCGATAAGAAATCCACATGAAATGCACCCCCACGCTACTCTGATAAGAAACCCACATGAAATGGGCCTCCACGCTACTCTGATAAGAAATCCACACATAACTTATCCAACCTTATCCAGATCCCTCTCCTCCCCCCCTCCACTCTCCCGTTCTCATGCGCCCTATGGAACGCATGTTCAGTCATTAAAAAAAATCACGTTTATTCATGATCTCTTTATCTCCAATGCCCTACACCTTCTTGCCCTGACCGAGACATGGCTCCCTCCAGATGACACCACATCCATTGCCTCTCTCTGCTATGGGGGCTACCAATTCTCCCATACACCTCGATCTACTGGTCGCGGTGGTGGCGTTGGCCTCCTACTCTACCCCATGACAAAATCCTCAAAATTACCGTTCAATTCCCTACCCCCTCATCTACCTCCCCTCCCCCCACTTCTCCTCCCCATCCATACTCCCCTTGCCACCCTCTCCTCCTTCCCCCGATCTCTGAAGAAGAAACCACACTTCTTCTTTCCTCCTCCAAACCCACCACCTGCTCATCAGATCCTATCCCCACCCATCTCCTATGTTCCATCTCCCTCACCATTGTCCCCTCCATCACTCATATCCTCAACCTTTCACTCTCCACTGCAACTGTCCCCGTTGACTTCAAACATGCTGTTGTCACGCCCCTCCTCAAGAAACCCTAACTTGATCCCACATGCCCTTCTAACTATCGACCCATCTCCCTCCTTCCCTTCATATCAAAATTATTAGTATGAGCAGTTCACCGTTGCTGCCTTGACTTCCTCACCTCCCAGGCCCTCTTGGACCCACTACAATCAGGCCCCCTACATTCCACTGAAATGGCACTCACAAAAGTCACCAATGACCTGTTCCTGGCTAAATCTAAGGGCCTCTATTCTATCCTCATCCTTCTTGACCTTTCTGCTGCCTTTGACACCATTGACCACGACCTTCTCCTCACCACCCTCTCCTCAATGGGCTTCAGGGACTCCGTACTATCCTGGTTCTCCTCCTACCTCTCCCATCGCTCATTCAGTGTATGCTCTGGCGGCCTCTCCTCCTCCCCTACCCCACTCCAGGTAGGTGTTTCACAGGGATCTGTCTTGGGCCCCCTCCTTTTCTCCCTATATACCCAAGGCCTTGGCGCACTTATCTCTTCCCATGGCTTTCGTTACCATCTCTATGCTGATGACTCCCAAATCTACCTCTCTACACCTAATATTTCTATGGCAACCCAGTCCAAGATCTCTGCCTGTATTTCAGACATCGCTGCCTGGATGTCTCATCGTCAATTGAAACTGAACATGGCCAAGACGGAACTCCTTGTCTTTCTGCCCAACTCCTCCCCCTCATTTCCCCCTCTCTCAGTCCACGTGGGTGGATCTACTATCCACCCTGTTCCCTCTACCTGCAATCTAGGGGTTATCTTTGACACCTCTCTCTCCTTCTCCACCCATATCCAGCTTGTAGCCAAGACCTGCCGCTTTTTCCTCTATAACATCAGCAAGATCCGTCCCTTTCTCTCTGAACACACTACCAAAATGCTTATCCACTCCTTAATCTCCTCTCGCCTTGATTACTGCAACCTACTGCTTGCTGGTCTCCCCGCCAGCCACCTCCTTCCCCTTCAATCTATACACAATCACGCTGCTCGACTAATCTTCTGCCATCCTCGCCATGCCCACATTACTCCCCTCCTCAAGTCACTTCACTGGCTCCCTGTCCAATTCCACATCCAGTTCAAGCTTCTCCTGCTGACCTATAAATGCATTCACTGTATGACCCCTCAATACCTCATATCTCTTATCTCCCCCTACGTCCCCTCTCAAAATCTGCGCTCCGCTAACAAATCGCTTCTTTCATGCCTTTCACCCGCACTGCGAACTCCCGACTGCACTCCTTTCACCTTGCTGCGCCACATGCCTGGAACAGCCTACCTGCGTCTGTGCGCCAGGCGCCCTCCCTGACCCTCTTCAATTCCAGGTTGAAGTCCCACCTCTTCACCATTGCATTCAGATCCTGACTTCCATCCTCTTCCTACCTTAACCCCGTTAAAGTTTTTTAACCCAACTATTGATCAAGCTGTACCAGACGGCACCACACTGTATCTTCCCCAAAACTGACCAATGCTCTGTACCGTCTAATTAGATTGTAAGCTCCGATGAGCAGGACTCTGATGGGCAGGGACTGTCTGTCTCTTGTGTTAGCCACCTCTGGTAGGTTAGCTGTGCAGCGCTGCATGCGTGGCACTTTATAAGTGCTAATTAGTAGTAGTAGTAGTAGTAGGTTGAAAAGAAACTGAAACTTTTGGAAAATGCTCATTGAGCGTGTAACCTTCGGTTGATTAACTTTCCTAAACTGTCTACTACTTCTGCAAAAGATATGTTTGTGGAATATTTAGTGGACATATTGGCAGTGCCTCGAGAATCTCTTCCACCTTTGGTTAAGGGTTTCTATCTCTCACCTGGAAAAAAGCAATCTTCTTCTCCAGTTTCTCATGTGGATGTTATGAATTTGACTGACATTCTTGAGTCCTCCCAAGTGATCTTGGCTACTATGATTGTAACTTTTGCACTTCTTTTGGATAGAGAGTGGCTTTTAAAACTCTTTTTCCATAAGAGGCATATGTTATTTTGTGGTCAGTGGGTGTATATTTATCCTGATTTGGTTAGGGTGACCCAGCGCCATTGTAGAGTTTCTTTTGATGCAGCCTGGGGTGGGCTCTTTTTCTTAAAGCATCCTTGTAAATGTCTGGTAAAATACCAGTCTGTTTCTTATATATTTTATGAGCCCTCCCAGCTGCGTGCCTTCATTAACGGGAGGAGATTGGAAGCCTCCATTGGCTCCATCTAGGATGAGACGCAAAATTGCTTCAATTTTCCACTGGTAACTCTTTTTTTCTTTTATTTTTGGTTATTGTATTTTTCTTGTTAGGGTTTTCCCCTTGTTTTGTGGGCTAGAGTGAGCTGACATTTATGTTATGTTTTGGTGTATTTAATTTCTTGCTGTTTGTTCCTGATAAAAGCTCTTTTTCTAAACAAAATTGTTTTTGTTAACTTTCTTGGATTATTGAAAAATTTAATAAAGATAAAATACAAAAAAACCCCAACAACGTTATTTTACTTACAGCCTTATCAGTACAACAGAGACAGGTAGCACCTTGTAGCCTAACCAATTTATTGAAGCATGAGCTTTTGAGAACAAGATTCCACTTTATCAAATGAAGTGAACTCTTGTTCTTGACAGCTCATGCATCAATAAATTGGTTAGTCTATAACCTGCCACCTGCTTCTCTCATTTTTGCTATTCCAGACTAACACAGCTACATCTCTGAAGGTTCTACCAACATATCACTCAAACATGTTACAGCAAAAAATAACTGCTCAGTGTCATATTTAGTAACAAATATACTTCTATCTAATAAAGTATAAGTATCAATTGCCTTATTCCTTTGCACCTTTTGTGGAATGTTATACTTGTATGGGGAGATTTTATAAGACAGCCACATAAAGATACTATTTTGAAGGACTTACATGCTTGAATGAGCACGTTACCTGCATACTTTAGCCAATCGCTATTCTGTACGTACACAATAAGATCAATCACTCATACTTTCAGTGTCGGCAAGCACAAGGGTGGAATGCTAATTTACATCAGAAGTTATAAATTATTATAACCTACACACATTCCTGAAAAATCCAGATATGGGTATTTATATTAGCCGTTGTGTAGGCATAAGCGCTCATGACCAGTTCGATGCACATTTTACATTACTTATACCCCGAGATTATAAAGCGCATGTGTACTTCACTTTAGAAAATAGGCCTCAAATACATGTATACTAATGGGTATTAACTCCATGGAAGTTTCTAAAATTACCCTCCAGATGTACAGTGCAATTTAATACATAGTCAATACACTAAAATACAAGGGTTGCAGCTGATGGAATATTAATCTATACCTAACCATAACAATTTCCAGTTTAAATAAACTGCCACATCGGATCAGAGACTAGTGTGCCAGTTCATTGATCACATAGTATCATCCCAAACGAAATAAAAACTCCGTAAAATCAGTTAATACAGGCAATAAACTTAATACATGCACACAAAATAATGCCCTGAGACAGGCTTATAATAGTCTAATTCATAGAAATGACTCTGTTTATCAGAAACTAAAAATGTCTGTTTATCCTATAGTGGGTCATAGATAAAAAACAGTGGCATATCATTTTGGAAATGATACAAACTATCATCTGCAAAGTAGCTGCAAGATGATTTAAAAAAACAAAAATAAATAAATAAAAAACACCTTACCACTCCTTTTTCCCATATTACAGACATCCTGTCCTCTACACCATTCAATCCATTAGGGATTTTGGTGAAGTCATCCTTGCCTAGAGCCTTCTGGCAAGTGTTGAAAGTACAGTTGTCAGTCCCTGTCACGCTGAGGTCCCCGCTGCAAAGGATGAAAAATGGCTATGAATGCATTGCATGGTGTACCTTCATTTGGGGATGAAAGAAGGCAGAGTGTAGGGATTTCCTAACTTGTGAAGCAGAAGAGATAAAAAAAAATGGATGCTTTATTGTTAAAATGTTGAATTCATTGTTAAGTTTTGTAATTATAATATACAATGTATTATTATTTTTATTATTATATTTATTTGCAGATTATGAAATAAATATATGCTTTGACCATATTACGCATAAAATATTCTTTTCCAAAAGAAATCTCACATTTCTAGCTAATATCATACTGTAGAAAAGACATGTATGTCTGGCATTCCATATTAACTTAATGATCTTTTGATCTGTAAATAAAACAAAACAAAACAAAATAAAACAAGAAGGAATTTCCTGCTTTCAACATCACCCTTAATAACTGTCAGAAGATAGGGTGAGACCAGGGCAGGGCAACATTACAGGGTACTCAATGAAAACTCCTTGTTTCTGGAATGTTTTTTGAATTCTCCTGATACAAATGGATTTGCTTGCTCTAGAAAATGTCACCTTATGGAGTCAGTTTCTACAATGGGTTATTTTAGAATCATTTAGTTTAAACTCTTCCTTAATAGCTTATTTTATGCCTTCATCATCTAATGATCCACCTGATCCCCTCACAGGCTTCCTGCCATAGTTGAAACAGCTTTCATATTGAGTTTTTGCTTCTATGGCAAGCTTCTTTTCACATTTGCTTTTGGCCTACCTTTTTAGTTTTTCACCTAACTTGCCGGTGCTTATGCTATTTCCTCTTTTCTTCACTTGGATCCACTTATTTTTTGAAAGAAACCCTTTTGGTTTTAATAGCTTCTTTTATCTCACCCTTTAACAATGCTGGAAGTCATTTCTTTGGCCTCTGCTAATGTGTGGAATACGTCTATTCTAGGCTTTCAAAATGGTATTTTTACACAGAATCTGCATTGCATGTAAGCTTTTAAACTTTGCATTCACACCCTTTAGGGTTTTTTTCTCATTTTCTCAATATCTCATAATTTTACCAGCTAACTCCATATTTTCAGGACAGGCTGATTTGATTTTGGTTTTACCCCAGTGTCCATCCACAGTGACATGTAGTCTTACTTAACAACAAGTTCCTGCAAACAATTCTAGGCTTATTCACCCCCTACATTTTAAATCCTTTCTTTCCCCGCAGTATTCGTGGACATACAACCACTGACAGTCCTCCAAAACTGAGACAGTTGCTGTGGAAAATGCCCTCCATCTGAGGAATGCTACAGGGACTTGTGCTTATGCACATGTTGAGGGCAATTTTATAAATCATATTTGCTTGCAAAACACTGATTTACACATGTAAATGGGCTTTTATAAAAGTAGATCAAATCTAGGGAGGTCACGTGATGCGGACAAGATAGTGGTCACATCCTGTGTGCGCTCCAGTACCCCTAGAACAAACTGGTGAAATAGAACCGTGTGGAGCCCCAGAAGCCAGGCGAGAGCTTGCCCAAGGTGTGTTGGAGTGCCGGTAGAGCTCTGCAGCGCGGGTTTGGATGGTGAGTGGCATGGCGACAGCGGTTAAAATGGCCCGAAGGGACAGAGAGCGTGTGGCCGGTAATAGTAAGATGGCGGAGTCGACCGCGGCGCCGAGCTCGCCGAGCTCGCCCAGATCCCCTGCATTCTTGGATGAGATGTCGGCAGCAGTAGCAGTGGCCTTGTCTTCTCAATTTGAAGCTTTGCATGAGAAGATGGATGGGCTGCAAACTTCAGTGGACACCTTGGAGAACAGACTTCAGGAGGCCGAGGATCGCCTGGGTCAAGCAGAAGAAAAGGCGGAAGTACTGGCTAACGAGGTGGCAGGCCTAAAAGCTCAAGTGTGCCTACAAGAGGCAAAAATTGATGACCTGGAGAACCGGTCAAGACGGAATAACTTACGGTTCATGGGAATTCATGAGTCCGTCCCAGACAAGGAGTTGAGGAGTTATTTGGAAGTGCTGGTCATGCAGGTGTTGGAAGGCACTGAACTTGGAGACAATCTGAGAATTGAGAGAGTCCACCGTGTGGGCAACAAAGAGGCACGAGACCGCCGCCCAAGAATCGTGCTTACAAAGTTCTTGTACTTCCCTCAAAAGGAAATGATCCTGCGGGCGGCCCAGCAGAGGGGAGAAGTTATATATAATAACATCAAAATCCGAATAGCACAGGATTACTCTGTCGTGTTAAGCCAGAAACGCAGAGAGTATGCCCCCTTGTGTGAAAAGCTCATTTGCGCCGGGATTCGGTTCTCCGTTCAATACCCTGCCAAGCTACATGTGATGCATGAAGGAGCGCATCGAGCCTTTGCAACGGCTGCAGAGGCTGAGACATATGTGAATCAGCTCGCTGCTCGAGCGATGGCGGCTTCGGCGTCCCCCCACTGAGAAATTTAACTGTGCTGACTGTTGTTTTGTGGTGGATGGGTTCCCCCCCAGGAGTGTGAACCTTGGCTGCGCATCGTAGTGGCTGTTAAAAGATATATAGGATGCTTGACTTTAGTTGGTAGGCACTGCAGCTAAACCAATTTGTGCTCTATGGGCCTTACCACCAATAGCAAGCTTGCCATGCTTTGTTTTTTCTCAGAGCAGTTTTGAACCTTACAACTCCATCCAGTATCACTCATCACCGGTCCTGCCTTCTGAACTCAGTCCTCCATTGTGACAGCTAAATGGTGCTGGGGTTTTTTTTTTTTTACAGTACTATATTGCTAGGGCACCGGATGGCTCCAGAGTTACAGAGCCCTTTAAGTCACTCCTCCTGATTTAGCTTAAGGTCAGTAGGGACCAAAGTTATTACCACTTTAGCTATTTAGTAGCCTGCATCTGCCGTCTCATTCCAGCTCTCAGTAAACAGGTGAAACCAAAGATTTTATAGATAATGAGACTAAAGGGCCTTAGCAGATTGTGCAGGTTCGGGTGTATGCTAAAGGCACGCTGGGACACACATTAACAGTTGGTGCAGGGCCTTGACGGCATGGGCACATTTCAGTACTATGATGCTTAAAGCTGCGGGTGGGTGAGATGAGCTCCTTGCAGTCAGCATACTTGCATTAATTGTAAGACGAGCAATTAGCGCGATGCCCTTACCACTATCTTCATAGCTGAAGGTACTGTACATACATGCTGTTTTCTTGCGACATTAGGACTGCATGCACTGCGTTGGTTGCCTGTGACTTCCTCTCCGTGCCATGGTGTTGCTCCTAATGCAATATGCTTTGAGCGTTATCGATGCGTTTGGGTGCAACACCATGGTGCCCTTTAGTAACAAGGACCCCTAAGGTACCCTCTCACTCCAGAGGTGGTGCATGAAGAGCAGCATTAAAACAGATTAGCAGGGGGGCATGGAGAAATTTGTGCTGCCACTGCCCTATGCATGACTTACAGTGACTAATATGGAAGACTCTGGTTTCCGATTTTAGCAATCCAACATTTTTCAGAAGCAATAGATTGACTCGGGAAATGAGAATGTAGAACTATAAATTACACATTGTGAATTTAAAAGGCAGGAACATAAATACTTTCTGTACAGGATTTAATTCTTGGGGCAGCCAGCTGCAATGGAAATTGAATACATTACTTATTACTGTACCTGTCCTGGATGTTACCAGGGAATTTGATTGTCAGTCATTACTTTGCTTGCTTTGACTGTATTCTTTTTATAACATGGCATACATAATATTCTGAAAGAGTGTAAATAGTATTAATCGGTACTGGCTTTGTATACTGGCTGCACAGGCTTGGCCTATGGTCATAGAGAGAATTGTGAGTGGGGGAGGGGGGTGGGGGGATTCTACAGTGAAATTGCTTGTGATGGGGCCTGGTGGAGCTTGGCTGAGCCGTTCTCATGCTGGCTCAGTAGCGCGGGGCACCTGACATGCCAGATGAGGTATGACGCGGCGCTCCTTGTGTTTCCATCCCCCGTAGAATTTCAATGGGGCGTGGTGTTGGTGCTCCGCTGATGGACGGGGTAATATTTGGGGTTGCTTTGGTGTTTCTTTCTGTGCCTCTCTCTCTCCTCTGGGGGGGCCCATAGCGTAGGTTAGGGAGGACCTCGGGCCCTTTGGGGGGCTGTGGATGAACCGGGCATTCCTAGTTCTAGGCTGCGGAGTTACATCTGCCTGGTAGTGAATTTGGGCTTAGTTTTCTGGGTAAGGAGGAGAATGCTCAGAGTTTGATTGAGGGATTAAAAGTTTCTCCTTTTGGGTAGCAGGGGGGTACCGACCGTGCTCAGAGGGGCCTCAGTTGGGCTTTCTCTGGAGAGGTAAGGCGGAGAGAGCCTTAAGGTTAGAGGAGTAGACTTGGGGAGGAGATGGGGTTGGGTAGAGTAGATAGGGGAGGGGGGATTTTAGGGTTGGGAGGGGGGAGGGACTGGGGGGGCGGGGGGAGGGAGGGGCTGTGGGTAGAACGGGACCACTGTAATGTTTGGGGAGTGGAGGTAGGGAACCTAGCAGCGTTTAGGGGTGGACCTCAGGCTGGGGGGTTCACCTGGATCATTTTTGTTGTATCGGATTACCTATTGTGGTGTATTGTACTCCAGGCTGAAGGTTATCTCTTGGAATGTATGCGGGATAGGTAACCCTGTTAAAAGATATAAGGTGTTGCAGGCCTTGGCGAGGTTGAACTG
Organism: Ichthyophis bannanicus; assembly: GCA_033557465.1. Lineage (NCBI taxonomy): Eukaryota > Metazoa > Chordata > Amphibia > Gymnophiona > Ichthyophiidae > Ichthyophis > Ichthyophis bannanicus. The sequence goes on from CM066031.1 coordinate 1,694,583,932, forward strand.
TGACATTGCCATACTGCAAGAAACCCACCAGACTGCTGAAGAACATGCTAAACTACAGAGAGCTTGGGTGGAGCAGACCTGGGGTGCCCCGGCGGCGGGGAAGAAAGGTGGAGTGGTCATTTTGATCCATAAGAGGATACACTTTGAACTTGTGACTGAATATGTGGACCCTGCGGGTAGATATATTTTGTTGCATGGCAATCTGGAAGGGCGACCTGTGGTGTTGGGTAATTTGTATGGCCCGAATGTTTTGGATAGGTCATTGTATGCCCACTTGGCCTCTAGAGTTGAGCAACTGCCTGACGTCCCCTTGATTTTGGCTGGAGATCTCAATGGGGTGTTGGATGTTGAGCTAGATACATCTGGAGATAGGGGGGATAGATGGCGGGCCCCGACTACTAAGGCACTTCAGGACTTACGGCTCTGTTTGGGGCTAGTGGATCCTTGGCGCTTGCTCCATCCTTTGGAGCGGGATTTTACTCATCAATCGAGAGCCCACGGTTCGAGCGCGAGAATTGACTATGTGTTGGTCTCAGAGTGGCTTTTTGTGCAGGTTGGGGAGGCGCAAATTGGCCCGACTGAGGTGTCGGATCATGCGCCGGTCTGGGTGGACCTTCAGTGGGGGGACCCCGGTGGTTAGCAGAGAATCTGGCGGTTCCCTATGGGGCTCTACACGGATATTGAGTTTCGTACGTATCTCGGACAGCGTTGGGGGGAGTTTATGGCTGTCCATGAGCAGCATGGGGATGAGCCAGAGTTGCTTTGGGAAACGGCGAAGGTGGTTTTACGAGGCGACATTATTGCATATGTGGCGCGAAAGCGAAAACTACTGGCGGCGTGAATTGTCCAAACGGAGAAACAAGTAGTAAAGGCCCGGCGGCGGTATGCGGGGGATCCCACGGGGGTCAATAAAAGAATGCTTTGGGAGGCACAGTCGTCCCTTAATGAGTTGCTTTATCAGAGAGCTAAGAAGTCTTTGTTGTACTATTTTATTTATTTATTTAACAGTATTTCTAAACCGCCTTATCTTAATAATCAAGGTGGTATCACAGCAAACAATCGGGTAAGGTGAGTGTGTTATACATGCAGTGAGGGTGAAATTTAGTTGGGTGAGTGTTGTATTGTGTGCTAGATTGGTATGAGCTATGTACAAAGTGGGCTATATACAGTGGTTCTAAATACATTTTCCATACATACATTGTTTAGGCGGGGTCATGTGCTGTTATACATTCTCTGGAGTTATGTGATGTGTCCATAGTGTTCTATGAACAGCATGGTTTTCAACTGTTTTCTAAAGTCTTTGAGGTCTGTGGTTGCCCTCAAATCGTCTGGTAGTTTGTTCCATATTGTTGGAGCAGCCATGGAGAGTGCTCTGTCCGTTGTGTCTTTGCGTGTGTTTTTGTATTCACTTGGGGTGCTGACTCGGTTGTGTGTTTGTTTTCTTCTAGGACGAGTGCTGGTGTCTGGTTGTATGAGGGTGTGCAGGCTGTTGGCTGATGTGTGCTGTTTTATCTTAAATAGGTTTATGATAGTTTTGTATCTGATGCGTGCACCGATTGGGAGCCAGTGTAAGTCCTTTAAGGTGGGTGTGATGTGCTCCTGTCTTGCGGTTCCGGATATGATTCGTGCTGCGGTGTTTTGTGCCAGTTGGAGTGGTTTGAGGGCTTGTTTCGGTAGTCCAAGGTATATTGGATTGCAGAAGTCCAGTAGTGGGGTTATCATGGCTTGACAAACGGTTCGGAAGTGATCTGGGGCGAGGAGTGGTTTCAGTCTCCTGATGACACAGGTACACTACCAAAAAACTGCCTCCAGTTTTGCAACTGATTCCTATAGATTTTGGGGTGCTGAATCCAGGAAAAATAGCCAAAATGTTCCATCACGTCACGTTTTCTTGCAAAATTAGATTTCTTACCCATATAAGGAATGTTCACATAATTTCTTTTTAGCCGACTGCAGTTTATTTTCTTGGCCCAAAATAGAGGTTGTAATGGTTAACTAACTAGAAACACTCCCTCATGATATTTTAGAGTGTTTTGTATTCATTTTATACATTAACAGGACAATTGGGAGGCGGGGGGCTAAATCCAGTACTCGCGCTGGCGCATGTTCTTTCCTGTTCACCTCGCCTCGTTCGTTCGCTCGCTCGCTCAAACACGGTGGTTGCGACATGAACGTTCCTGTCAAATTTCAGTTTCTTGCAAGTTCATTATTACCTTTTGTTTGCTCAGTCATAATCCAGCTTTATTCCGAAGTGGTTCACTACAGTTGTAGTTTGCAGTGCTGTGTATTTGTGATGGCTCACAGAGCCAGAGGTTGCGTCAACTCTCCGGACAGTTTTTGTTTTATTTGTGGGGAATATACCGTGAAAAAGCAGCAGAGGAACATTTCTGCATTTATTAAAGTATATTTCGCCTATTTCGTTTGAAGTTAGGCGATCAAGACAAACCGTGGGCTCCTCACAAAGTGTGCAAGACATGTGAGGAAGATCTACGCTTATGGATGAAAGGTAAAAAACAAGCATTTCGTTTCGGAATACCTATGATGTGGCGTGAACAAAGAGACCACAGCAGTGACTGCTATTTTTGCTCTTGCATTGTGAAGGGATACAACTTAAAAAATAAGTTACCCCAACCTTCCCTCAGCAATTAGGCCTATGCCTCATAGCAACGAAGTACCTGTGCCTGAACCACCAAAATCTTTGGATCATATTTGTGTGGACGGTTCTGATCATGATGAGACTCATCAGATGGCTTTTCCCGATGAGTCCAGTACTTCCGAGTTTGAAACTGAACCAGATCCGAAACCTGAACTTTTCTCTCAAGCTGAATTGAATGATTTAGTCCGGGATTTAGGACTCCCAAAAGATGCTGCCCAACTGCTAGGTTCTCGGCTTAAACAGAAAAATCTATTGTCACCAGGAACAACTTTTTATTGGTACCGCAACCGCGAGACACAATTTTTGAAGTATTTCAGCAAAGAGGAAGATTTGGTATTTTGCAACGATATATACGGAGTGATGGAAAAGTTTAAACTCAAGTATGATCCTGCTGAATGGCGGCTGTTCATTGATTCGTCAAAAGACAGCATAAAAGGTGTTCTTCTTCATAATGGCAACACATTCGCTTCAGTTCCTATTGCTCACTCTGTTATTCTCCAAGAAAAATACGAGAATTTGGCCCTGATTCTTCAGAAGATTCGTTATGATGAGCATAAGTGGATGATTTGTGGAGACTTTAAAATTCTATCCATGCTATTAGGACAGCAATCCGGTTTCACCAAATATCCCTGCTTCCTTTCCTTGTGGGATAGCCAGGCCCGCGACCTAGACTGGTGGAAAAAAGACTGGCCAATTCGGGAGTATTTGAGACCCGGTGTGAAAAATGTTCTTCATGAGAGCTTGGTACCTCGTGATAAAATTCTATTACCACCTCTCCACATTAAGTTGGGTCTCATTAAGCAATTCATCAAGTCCCTTCCAAAAGATGGTGAGTGCTTTCGGTACCTTTGCTCAAAGTTCCCCCGACTTTCTGAAGCAAAGCTAAAGGAAGGAGTGTTTGTTGGCCCTGATATAAGGAAACTCATTTCAGATGGAGCATTCGCTGAAACGATGTCTGAGAAGGAAAAAGAAGCCTGGGATTCCTTCAAGGATGTTGTTCTCAAATTCTTGGGGAACAGGCGGGATGAGAACTATAAGGATATTGTTGCCAGGATGCTCAATGCCTTCAAAGAACAAGGCTGTAACATGAGCCTTAAAGTCCATTTCTTGCACTCCCATGTGAACTACTTTCCCGAAAACTTGGGGGGCGTACAGTGAAGAACAAGGTGAAAGGTTTCACCAGGACATCAAGGACGCAGAGAGAAGGTACCAAGGAAGATGGAACACCACTATGATGGCTGATTTCTGCTGGTTGCTGCTGTGGGAAACCCCAGATGAAAAATACGCCAAGCAGCGCACCAAGAGAAGCATTCGGGGGAAGAAGAAACGGGCCCACCAGGAGATTGATTGACCCAAGAATGACTTTAAAATCTAAACTGTGTTGACAAATATCGTGTTTTTACTAAACTTTGAAATAAAAATTTGCTAGTTATTACCACAGTGTCGGATCTCATTTATTAGAATTTTATTTTCACACCATCGGGTGTTTGTCTTCATGTATTGCAATGGTGCGGTTTGCGTTTTCTATTCTTACATACATACCTGTACAACATTTTTTGCACATTTATTTGCTTTGCTTTGTGTCTAACCTCGCTCTTATATGCTCAATGTTTGTGCACATGTATGTGGCTGTTTTAAGTGCAGACAATTTTGCTACCATCACAGTGTGTTTTGTTGACATTTCTCTGTTCTTATGTGCTGCCTTGTTACAATTTTCTTTATTCTTATTTGAATAACTACTAAACAATTAGTATAAAGAATTCATCCAAGAAACTTTTATCTCGATCGCACTCAATCTGAAACGTTCACCTCAAACTGCTAACCCAATGTAGCAAAAAATCTGTACGTGATGGAGCAAATTGGTTACCAGATTTGGATTCAGCGCACCAAAAAACGTAAAAATCAATCAAAACATTAGAGGCAGTTTAAAAAAAAATTTTTTTTAGTGTACCTGTGTGATTTGCATCTTGTAGTAGGCCTTCTGGATTGTTTTGTCTATGTGTGGCTTGAAATTGAGTTGATTGTCCAGAGTAACTCCGAGGTATCTCACTTCTGACCTTATTGGTATTGTGGTGCTTTGTATCTTTATATTTGGTGGGTGTATGAAGCTTTGGTTCCGGGTGATGATTAAAGCTTCGGTCTTGTTGTAGTTTATTGCGAGGTTGTTGTTTTGACACCAACTCGTCATCTGGGTAAGGCAGTCTGTTATCTTAGAGAAGTCCGGGTTGTCGATTGATATCGGGGTGTATATCATGATGTCGTCTGCATATATTGTGTATTGGATGTTGTTCTCTTTCATGATGTTGCATATTGGTTGGATGTAGATGTTAAATAGGAGTGCTGAGAGTGCAGATCCTTGAGGTACTCCTTGTCAGACATTTATGGGTCGGGAGGTGTTGTGTCCCACCTTGACCTGCAGCTGTCTTTCCGTTAGGTACGAGTGGAACCATTTCAGTGTGATACCGTGTATACCGGTGCTCTTTAGTCTTTCCAGGAGCGTGTTGTGGTCCACTGTGTCGAAAGCAGAGGAGATGTCGATGAAGATCATTATGATTCCATTCCTGGTGTTGTCAATTATTCTCAGGATGCTGTCGAAGAGGTATATCAGTAGCGTTTTGACTCCATGGTTGGGACGAAATCCGTGTTGGTTGTCGTCAAGTGTTTCGTGTTTGTCGATGTGTTCCTGAAGTTGAAGTTGAACCGTCTTTTCGATGATTTTTGCGAGGAAGGGTATGCTGGAGATTGGTCGGTATGCTGCTGGATCTTTTTTGTCGAGTGTTGTTTTCTTTGCGATTGGTCTTACTGAGGCAAGTTTTAGTTGCTTTGGCATGAGTCCTTGAGTGAGTGAGTTGTGTACCATTTTATGTATGGTGGGGATGAAGCTTGATTTGGTGGCTTTGACCCATGACACTGGGCACGGGTCTGTAGGAGCAGTGCTTGTGTTGATTGTAGAGATGATGTGGGATATCTGTTCTGTTGAGGGTGAGTAGAATGTGCCCCAGGTTTTGGAGTGTACGTCCGTCCGGGTGGTCCCACTAGGTGTTGTTTGCTCTGTGGAGTGAAATTTTTCTTTGATGTGGTTGGCGAATTCCTGTGGATCAACTTGTACTTCCCCTTCTGTTGTTTGCTCTTTTGTGAGGATCTTTACTATTTCAAAAAGCTCTCTGGGTTTGTTGATGGAAGTATTTATCATGTTTGTGTGGTATTCCCTCTTTGATTGGTTGATGTGGTCATTGTATTGTTTTTGCTTTGTTAGGTAAAGATGCTGGTCGGCGGTTGCTTTGTTTTTTCTCCATCTCCGTTCGATCTTCCTGAGCTCCCTCTTTTCCTGTCGTATTTTTGCTGAGTACCATGGTTTGTTTTGTCTCTTGTTGTGATGCTGTTTCTCGGTCCTGCCATCAGATGGTTTGGCGGCGTTCGCTAAAATGCTGTTCCAGCTGGAAACTTGTTCCTCCAGGTCGTCTGTAGTAATGTTCAGGTGTTGTATTGTGTCCTGTATGAATTCGTCCCTGTCAAAATGCTTGAATCGTCTTTGTGTGTATGAGAAATTTGCTCTTTCGCTTGTCTGATCCTCTTGTTATCGCAGCTTTGTCTCGATTAAGTAATGGTCAGACCATGGCACTGGGGTGATGGTGGGGGGAGAAATTAGGTCTCTTGATGTTAGGTAATTGGATGCGAAGATGAGGTCTGGGGATGATCCATGTCTGTGCGTTGGTGCATTGATTATCTGTGTGAATTGAAGTGAGGTCATTGCTTGCAGGAAGGCCTCTGCGTCTTTGGCATTGGTGGACTTGAGGTTGAAGTCTCCAATCAGTAGTGCTGGTTTGTTGTTTGTTGTTATGGCACAGGCTTCTTCGAGTGCGAAGGCTAGTTCGTCGGGTGGAGCTCTGGGTGCTCTGTAGGTTAGGCAGATTGCAATGTTCTTGTTCTTGATGCTGATTGTGTTACATTGCTGTGTATCGGTGAGGTTCTGTGTCTTGAACTTTAGTTTTGTTTTCGCTATTATCAGGACTCCTCCTCCACGCTTGTGGGTGCGTGGGCAGTTGTACGCTGAGTAGTTGTCCGGTACGAGTTGGTTGAGTAGTACATTGTCGGTAGGGTTGAGCCATGTCTCTGTGATGCATATTATGTCGGGCTGTCGCTCTTCTATGTGGTCTACAAGAGTGTGCATCTTGTTGTGGACGGATCTGGCGTTTATGAGCTCAATCGTTGTTGTCTTTGTTGAGGAGGTTGCTGTTACCTGTGCTTCCTTTGTGCAGGTGTGGGGGTTTGATTTGTGTCTGATTGGTCGCTTTGCCTGGGATGTTCTGAGTGTCTCTTTGTGTGTGTGCTGTGGTACTAAATATTGTAACGCAGTTGGGGGGTGCCATGTTGTGTTTGCTTGTGGGAAGTGTAGGTGTGTGGTTGGTGGGAGGAGTTGTGTGACGAGTAGGTAGAGGGGGAGGAAGTATGTGGCGTGCATGTTGGTTTTCTGTGATGTTCTGTTAGGGTGATGTCTGTTTTCTTAGGTCTTCGTCTGTTGTCTGTTTGAGGAGAGCTGAACTTGGTGCGGGAGCCTGTCCTGTGGAGGGAGCCTGTCCCGTGGAGTGAGAGCCGGATCTGCGGAGGGAGGCCTTGGTGCGGGAGCCTGTCCCGTGGAGGGAGCCTGTCCCGTGGAGGTATCCCGTGGAGGGAGCCGTGTCCCGTGGAGGTACTATAGGTATCAACTTCACCGCTTTGGAGACAAGCCAGGGAAACCTTTAGCGGTTGCCTTCAGGGTAGCCGAGGTGCTCGTTCCATAGTGGCGTTGCGTGATGAACAGGGTCACTTGCATAAAAGTAACCAGGCGATAGCCCAAGTGTTTCGCTCTTTCTTTCAGAAGCTATATAGGGGGAGCGAGGGGTCTCTGACATTGATGGAGACATACCTCCAGGGGGTGCGGTTGCCAAAGTTAACAGTGGAACAACGGGCGGCTTTGGATGCTCCAGTAAAAGAGGAGGAAGTACACAAAGTTATACTGGGGGCCAGCTGCTATAAATCGCCGGGTCCGGATGGGTTTGGGGCTGAGTTTTACAAGTTGTTGGTAGAACAGGTAGCCCCCGCCTTGACAGCGATGTATCATCGGAGGGTGGAACAGGGGAGATTCTGTTGGGGATCGAATCATGCGTATATCACTTTAATACCCAAACCGGGAAAGGACCCTACGCAGGCGGCTTCGTATTGACCCATTTCCTTATTGAATTTTGATTTGAAAGTGATGGCTAAGGTTATGGCCGACTGACTTGCCTCCGTCCTGGGTGACTTGTTACATGAATCACAGGTTGGCTTTGTTAAGGGACGGTATGCTGTGCGCAATCTGCGGAAAATTTTGGCATCAATGGAATGGGTGCACGAGCGGGATTGGCAGTCACTGTTGATCAGTTTTGATGCGGAAAAGGCAATCGATCAGGTTAATTGGGATTATATGAAATTTCTTTTGCCTCAATATGGGCTGGGTGACTCCTTTTGTAGGATGGTGGAGTTGCTTTATGCAAATCCCATGGCTGGTATCTTGTGTAATGGGGTACTGTCCAACAACTTTAACCTCGAGAGAGGTACACGCCAGGGTTGTCCGCTCTCCCCATTGCTATTTGTGCTGACGTTAGACCCCTTGCTGAGGAGGATAGAGGAGTCCCTAGCTATACGGGGAGTTCATATTGGGTCGCATGTCTTTAAGGTGGCCGCGTTTGCGGATGACATTCTAGTCCACCTGTTGTCTCCGCAGCAGTCATTGCCTTGTTTGCTTGAAGAATTTTCCCTGTACGGAGAATTTGTGGGTTTACGTATTAATAGGGATAAATCAGAGGCCCTGGACATTGGGGGTCGGCTTCAGGGGAATTGGGGAGGGAGTTTCCCCTTGCGGTGGGCAGGTGATTCCTTTATCTACTTGGGTATTGAGTTAACTAGGGATTTGGCTGTGCTGCACAGGAGGAATTTCGAGCGAATCCTTTCTAAGGTACGCTCACAATTGCAGGCTTGGGCTCCCCTTCCGTTGTCCTTGTTGGGCAGGGCTGCAGCGTTGTGGATGGTGATCTTGCCACAGGTGCTCTATTGGCTGCAAACCTTACCGGTGTGGTTGCTACGCCGCGATCTTTTGTGTATTGAACGTAAGTTTCGTGGGTTTCTTTGGAGGGGGGCTAGAGCACGCATACCGATGTGCCGACTGAGAGGGGGATGGAGATCCGGTGGGATTGGCGTTCCAGATCTCTGGAAATATGCCCTGGCATGTCAGGCCAGGCACTTGGGGGACTGGCTGGGAGGCACAGATGTCTATACCCCGTGAGAACTCGAGGAGGCCCTTGTGGCGCCGCAGTCCCTACTTGCATCTGTGGCGTGCGGCCTTGCCAGACCGGGTGATGAAAAGTGTGTTGATTCAAGCGGCGCGGCGTATGTGGCAGCAGTTGAATAAATTGTGGGGTAGCTCCCCGGAGATCTCGAGTTGGTTGCCGTTGCGGGGTAATCCCCGGTTTCCGCCGGGTTCAGACTCGGCTCCCTTTCGTTGGTGGGAGCAGGCGGGGATACGAAGTTTGGGACACGTAGTCGATTTGGAAGGGCGGTGTAAGACTCTGGAAGTGTTGTGTAAGGAATATGATTTGCGCCCCGGAACTTCCTTGTTCACGTACCTGCAACTCTCTCACTATGTGGGCTCTGTCTCGGGGAGGGAATTAATGGTCGAACACTCAACGCGGATTCTAGAATTCTTCGTTTTAGGGACGGGGTCTCCCCCCACTAAAGCAATGCTAAAAAGAGCACTAGATGCCTATGATGTGCCACCTGATTACTCGGTGGAGGAAGCTTCGTGGGCGCAGGAATTGGGCTGCGAGATAGCCCCAGGTTCTGTTCGTGCTGCGTTAGGCCGGATTGTGTGACTGGCGGAAGGGGCTAGATGGCGTGAAGTGCAATTTAAATGTATTATTCGAGCCCACTTCTCCCCGCGGCGCGCATTGCGAAGTCACCTTACCTTGTATGGCGGGTGTCCGAAATGTGCCTGTATACTGGCTGATTTGGGTCATATGTGGTGGGGTTGCTCCTATATTCGTAGATACTGGATGCGGATTGGGAAATATATAAGTGGCTTATTGCAGCAGCAGTTTTGCTGAACAGGGCCGCTAGTGGCTCTGGATCAACTAGGACCACTCCACCCGAAGGGAAGATGGCAGAGAATATTGGTGCGGAAAGCTTGTCTGGTGGGTAAGGTCCCTATACTCCGGCAATGGCCGGAACCGGTGGCCCCCTCCTTTTGGGAGTGGCGTAATGGTTTCCACCAGTTTATGCTGTTGGAACGGAGGAGTGCGAAGAGGCACCCCCAGAGATGGGCCTCCTTTCTTCTGGTTTGGATGCCTTATATCCAAAAATTGGGGCCTAAAGCCCGCAGTGAAATTTTGAACTTGGGGTAGTAGCGGGTGAGGGTATAGAAGGTTCCTAGAGGACATAATAGAGGGGCAGGGTAGTAGTCAGGGGTCCCGGGAGGGGGGTGGGATTGGGGGAGGGGGGTTTGTGGGTTATTATTTTGGGTAGTGTAATGACATCTTCCTTATTTGTGTTGTTGTAAAACCCCAGGGTGGTGGATAAGACACAGCCCTGCCCGGGGTATGCTCGATATATAATGGATATATAATGGAAAAATGATTTTGTTTATATTGCTCTTTATTGTACCTTGTGAATTTAATAAACAGATCTTTGAAAAAAAAAAAAAAGTAGATCAAATCTAAAAGTATGGTTTGCATAAGCCGGCACGGGCTTGTGTAGTAGGCATGCACGGGGCAGAACTTGGTTGGAGCCTGGGAGCAGTAATGATTTGTACGCTTATTTTAGAAAACACATGCATACATGCGCAAAGTATGCACTAACATTTATGCCTCCTCTCAAGCATAATGTCCTTCCCTCAATGTAGGCACAATTTCTGCAATATTTGTATTAATATTTACAAAGACACTTAGAACATATATCGGTCTGTATACAACCACTATCTGTGGGGAAACCATGTATGCCTTCCCACAGTCAGCTTTGTGGCACTGCTCCCCTGGTCAGGGCTGTGAGGGCTTGAGAAGGGAGGTCCCTGTGCCATCACACCAAGTAGCCAGACTCCAGATATATCACCACTCTCACAGCTCTCATTGATCCTGGCCTGAGTAGGGATGTAGACCGCATGGGACAATCCAGGGAATGTTGGCACTACATCAGTCATGTCCCCCAGTGCCTGGATACTCTGTCACACTGCCAACAATATCTGATCTTATTAGAGTACCCTATGTAAACTAATAAAGAAGGAATCAGCATAGGTTCCCTATGGCTAAATGTCAAAACATATTCCTGTCAATAATAAGGGACCCTCAGAATAAGGGCATTCAGCAGTGCAAATAGTACTAATATATGCTCAACAGCAACACCATTGGTCCCACAAAATGTGCCCTTATTCTGAGAGTCCCTTATTATTGACAAGGATATGTTTTGACATTTAACTATAGAGAAACCTCTCTAAGTTTGACTGCCCAATCACACTGGCACCTGGTGACACTGCAGTCAGTCATCCATACAGTCCAGGTACTGGTCAGGCTTTCATGCCCCCCCGAATTGCAGATGAGCACACCAGATCCTCTGTGCACCCCTCAAAGTGCGCACACATGCACACACACACACATACACACATTTTGACACAAAAAGATTCCCTGAACCTATACATAACAGCTATGACATTACATAATAGCATGGGGCATTAGGACTACAAATATGATCTCCATTTCTCATCCAAAAAAGAATCCTTTTCCTGCTCATGCCCATACTATTGCCTCATCACCAGTCCCATTTTTCAGAATATGAGAATTGTTAGGGTCCCCTAGATTGGTTCCTTTAGCACAAACAGCATATTAGTGCATAGTCTGAATAAACACTATTGCTCTTCTGAATATTTCTGTAAGAGTGTTTATTACTGTGTCTAGACATTACAACATTCCCTCACCTCTGCTCCATGTACTTTAAGACTGCATCTTGTGTTTTTCCAGACTGCAGTCACACCATTTCAAAACATATTTGCCACAACCATTCTTCAATATGGGCCGCATTGCAGAGAAGAACAGAATTTTTTCTAAGTCCTGGTCTTATTCCACGTTTCAGCAGGAATAACTTGGACATTTCCAGGAAACACTTAATACGTACCTGGGCCTTTCCTGAATATGCTTTCTACATCTCTGCGCCTGACCACGCTCCCGTTACACCCCTTCTGGGCACGTTCTGAGATCCCCATGCTAGCACCGTGGACGTGCGTGTCAGCAGAGTTTCAGAAGATGGTCTAGGACGTTTTCGGCACATAAACTCCCCACTGCATGTACAAACCCCTTATTCATGTTCTGGAATGACCTTCTTAGGCTAAATATAGACTCCTTCCCCTCTATTAACCTAGATGTCCTGCTATAAAAATTAACTCCTAAGGGGGGAATTTTATAACAGGTCACTAGGTTAGGAGGACAAGAAGGCATCTATTTCCAGCTTTTTATATAAAGATACATAGGCAGAAATACTATTACTACTACTACTGAACATTTGTATAGCGCTACAAGGCGTATTCAGCGCTGCACGGTCACATGTAAAAGATGGTCCCTGCTCTTCAGAGCTTACAATTTAGTTGAGACAGACAACACAGTAGCTGTAGACATGGGATACAGCTAGGAGAAATAGTAGGGAAACAAAAAGGACATCAGGTGAGTCAAGATCTGAAAGCGGCAGTGAAGAGGTGAGTTTTCAGCCTGGATTTGAAAAGGGTCAGAGAAGGTGCCTGATGTACCAACTCAAATAATGGCAAGATAGAAGCAGTAGACATTTACACCAGCTCACATTGTCTATTTCATAAACAATGCACATATCTTGCGAGTCCGCTTGTGCTCCACCCAAACTCTGCCACAGAAATCACCTGCATGAGCATTATGTAACCATGCATATTGTTCTGTGCCTAGCCCTTAGAATAATTTTATAAAAGCCCTTTTATGCACTGGAAAAGTTTATAAAAATCACCCTCTGGAAGTATAGCCCCTTCCCATGCTGACATGTCCAAGACATGTGATAATTTCAAGGTACTGAAATGACCTTAAATATGGAGTTGACTTGGAACTCAGAGCTGCTATTCATCATTATGAGAAATGGAACCTCATTTTAGATAGCAATTTGACCTTAAAGTTTTCTCTTGAAAGATGTTCTCTTGTTCAATAGGTGCAAAGTACTGTACTTCTAAAATGTCTGTCGGTTGTCAATTCATCTCCAACTATTAACAGTACTGAAACTGATATCGGGGAAAATGTGACCATTTTCCCACATAAGGAAATTCAAAGCACAGCTTTCCAGAAGAAATAAACATCCGAAATCTACACAGTGACCACATAATGATACCATTGCATCATGGATACAGTGTTTTTCAGCCAAAAACTGCCCATTATTTAGTAATTGAATAATTAAAAACTGATAAAATTACTTAATGAGATAAAAATACTATCCTTTTAAGGCTCCAACAACATACAGCAGGATGTAATTTATTATACATCACCTTACTTCATAGATACTAATACTGTATATGACATAACATTTATTTCTGGAGTAGAAAGCAGTAAAGTATTGAAATGCTTACTTGGCTAGAAGCTTCATGAGGTATTCAGGAGTCGAAGGGTCTGACCTAAGTGGAGGCCCCATGACATGTGCTGCAGCATGACGCCAGTCCTTATGCCAATAGTGAGTACCATCTATACTTAGAGAAGCAGCAATTGGTTCCCCAAAAACCACCTTACCTACAAAATATTAAAGTTAATATTAAATTGAAGAAACAAATACATTATGGGAGTAATTTTATAAGAGGGTGTGTAGTTTTAGGCACCAAGTACATACCTAAAAGAGGCTATTTTAGTAATTTATACATGTATGTGACTACATACACCCATAAAGACTTCTTCTAAAATAGTGCCCAGCATAAAAGTATGCCTGTTGATTTGATGGGATGCACTTTGCTGGTGGGTAGACACTAGGGCAGAGTTTGTATAGAAGATGGGCAGAGCACACAAGTAAGCACCAAGATATTACGACACTATAATTCTTGTATACTTGAAAATTACAGGCTCGGATATTTTATTTATTCTATTTCATTTATTTAATGAGTTTCATTTATTTAATGAGTCACCCGATTACCACCTCAGAACTTATTAACTCCATCTCCGCAGCTCACAAGACTACATGTCTTCTCGACCCAATCCCTTCTAGCTGGCTTCTTGAACCTTCTCTTGCTCTAGTGTCCCCCATTCTATCCTTGATCAATACCTGCCTCTCCTCCGGAATCTTTCTCTCACTCTGGAAGCATGCTTTAGTGCTCCTGTCCTTAAGAAGCCCTCTCTCGATCCCCTAGTCCCAGCACATTACCGTCCAGTCTCTAACCTTCCTTTTCTCACCAAGATCTTAGAAAGGACTGTCTTTACCCAGCTTTCACAACACCTCAGTTCCTTAAACTTCCTTCATCCTCGCCTATCGGGTTTCCGTCAAGGCCACAGTGTCGAGACAGTCCTACTAGCATTCCTTAATGAACTCCATTCCTCACACGATAGGGGTGACATCTCGGTGGTGGTTTCTCTAGATCTCTCCGCAGCTTTCGATCTTGTTGATCACTCACTACTTCTCTCACACCTTCGGGATGCTGGACTTTATGGTTCTGTCTATTGTTGGTTTCATTCCTTTCTCTCCTCCCGTTCTTTCTCTGTGGTCTCCTCTACTAGCTCGCAACCTCTCTCAGACCCTCCCCTCCTCCCCTGCAGTGTCCCCCAAGGTTTAGTCCTGGCTCCCTTTCTATTCAATCTCTTTCTTGCGCCACTTCCTCTTTGTATTCAGCAGTCTGGTCTGTCAGCTTTTTATTACGCTGATGACATTGTTATTCTTCACCACACCAATCCCCTTTATCCTGACCTTGGGCCCTTAAATTCTTGTCTCACTCAAGTAGCAGAATGGTTATCTACAAACTGCCTTCACCTAAATCTGGCTAAAAGACATCCTCCTTCTGGTTTACCTTTGGGAGCCCATGCCCTTTACTTGCTTCTACTCTTGGAAATTTCTCCAACCCCATAGTTTCTTCCTTTCGGTATTTAGGGGTCTTACTTGATTATAATTTAACTCTTATAGACCACATTTCCCAACTTGCCAAGATGTCCTATTTCTTTCTCCGTCAAATATGATCTATTTGCCCTTTTCTTTCTCTCTCTGCTTTGACCACTCTCACTCTGTCCACAGTAATGTCTCGTCTCAATTTCTGTAATTCCGCCATCGCAGGGGTCACCCATACTCAATTATGCCATCTTCAACTTATACAAAATACCGCGGCCAGGATCATAACCCATTCCTCACGTAGAGATCACATTACTCCCTTACTACTCCACTTGCACTGGCTTCCCATTGAATACCGTATTCGTTACAAGAACTTACCTTGGTTCACCAAGTAATTAATACTCACATGCCACAATATCTAGCTGACCTCCTTCATTTTCATGTCCCAATGTGCAATCTCTGTTCACTTCACATAAACCGCCTCCACCTTCCCCCTCCATCACGCGCACACCTGCAATCCACCCGTCATTCTGCCTTTTTCTTCCTTGGACCTGCCCTCTGGAACTCCCTGCCCACACCACTTCATCTGGAACAGAATTACTCTACATTTAAATCTTTATTGAAAGCACACCTTTTCATCTCCGCCCATAATCTCTCTGACTCACACTAATGACCTGGCTATATTTATGTTCGTCTGATCTGTTCTCTATGTCCTGTCTGGGTGTTTGCTGCCTTCTGTTTCCTGTCAAGATTGTAGTTCTTTTCCCGACTCTGGCCTCAAGCCAATTCTTAATGCTCACCTGATTGTAAACTGCCCTGATGTTATAAAGGGTGGTATATCAAGAACAAATAAACATAAACATAAACATTTTCTATACCGCTTTATCATAGTTTCAACTAGGAAGCATACATTATAATAGGGACAATAAACTTGGAGTCGTACATTATAACAGGGACAATAAACTTGGAGTCGTACATTATAACAGGGACAATATAACTTAATTTCAAATATTACAGAGGAGGGAAGGAACATTGGGATATAGGGACAGGGACAAAGAGCATGGGTTGTACAGGAGTTCAAGTATCACAGAAGGGGTTGATGAGCATTAGTATAGGATATGATGCGCCATGTTGTTATTCCATCATGTTAGATCCGTAGTGTTCAGTGAAGAGGAATGTCTTTACTGTTTTTCTGAAATCTTTGATGGATCTTATACTTTCTGGGAGAGTATTCCATATTGATGGTGTGTAGATGAGAATGCTGTGTTGTGTGTTGTCTGCTTGGATTTCATTTTTGTGTTTGGGATGGTCAGTAAGTTTTTGTTGTTGGCTCTTTCTATTCTGTTCTCTGGGTCCTTGTGGATCAACATTTAGAGAATGTCTGGAGATAGCCAGTGTATAACTTTGAATATGATGAAGAGTATTTTGAATATGGTGCATGGAAGCCAATGTAGTTGTTGTAGGGTGGGTGTTTTGTGGCTATGTCTTGTGGTTCCTGAGATTATATGTGTGGCTGTGTTCTGAACCATTTGGAGGGGGGGGGGATGTTATGTGCTTTGGAAAGCCTTGGTAGATTATGCTGCAGTAGTCCAGAATAATTGTTATCGTGGGCTTGGCATACAGTTTGAAAGTTATTGTTGTTAAGAAGAGGTTTGAGTTTCTGCATTATTCTCATTTTGTAGTGGGCTGTTTTAGTTGTTTTGTTGATGTGTGACTGGAAGCTAATATTTTGATAACCATTTTTTCTTCATCGGATGATCTTTTGTATCTTCATTTATTTGAAGCTTATTTGCAGTCAAAGGCAGCCAGATCAAAGTATGGACGAATAAGAAATAAGAGAAAAAATGCAAAAAAAGTAAAAAAAGAAAAAAAGAGTAACTCTAGCGATATTATTCAGGTCATTGATGTGTTAAAGACGCTTTTCACTGCATCCATTAAGCAGATCCAGTGATTAGTCTGCTCTGAGACCTGATCGCTACCATTTATATGAAGTTAGTCAATGTGATTAATGTTCTAGGAGTGGCATCATGTGTCGCAAGAATGTTTCATTGTCGAATTGTTTAAATCTTCTGCATTCGGTCAGCATGTCTTCTTGCTTGTCTGTTGTTATGGATGTTTTTTTGTCAAATATGAACATGTAGTGGTCTGACCAGTGAACCAGTAATGTGTTAAGATGGGTTGTGAGGTTTTGGTCCAGCATTTGGTTCAGTACAAAGATGAGGTCTAAGGTTCCCCATTTCTTGTGTGTTGGGGTTTTTGTTATTTGTGTGTAGTATACAGCCTCCATGACTTTCAAGAAGAAGCTGGCATTTTTAGAGAATGAAGATGCCAGGTTTAAATCCCCTAATATTATGAGAGGTTTTTGTGGTGCTGAATGTGAACATACTGTTTTTAAAATGACTGATAGCTCTTCTGCTCCAGTGTTTGGAGCTTGGTATGTAAGACAGACTGTAAGGTGCTTATTTGTTATTGTTATAGTGTTGCTTCCCTCGGTATTGTGAGTGGATATCATGTTGAATTTTAGTTGCTGTTTCACTATTATAAGGACTCCCCCCCCCCCCCCCGTTTTTGTTGTTCTTGGATAGTTGTGCATGGTGTAGGATTGAGAGGTTATCTGGTTTAGCATAACATTGTTGGTGTACGTGAGCCACGTTTTGGTTATACACATTCATACTCAGTCCATCCTGGACGTACGCCCCGCTGTATGTGCAGTTTGAACCGGACGTACAGAGGGGTCGCAATTCTGATCCTGCGGGGCAAGTCTAGCCCCGTGGGACCAGAATTGCGAACAGCGCTGTACGTTGAGGCCCGGATTGCGATTCAGCCTGGCCTGCACATACAGGAAAAGCCTGACTAACTCAGTCAAAGCTTTACAATGGAGCCATTGAGCCATGGTGTCCAGCTGCCATGGCACCGTGGCTCCATTGTAAAGCTGTGATCCCGGCCGCCAGCTTAACAAAGGCTTTTCCTGCAGCCCAACCCCCAATCTGGCCTCCTAAAGCCAGGGTCAGGCTGCGGGGAATGTCCTCTGGCCCCCCCTGCCGCATCCGCGCTCCAGGCCCGCCGAAAGAAAACATCCAGGGAAGTTATTCCACCTCAGAGGTGGAATAACTTCCCAGCACAAGTCGCCGGCCCTGGACATACAGGGCCGACATTAGAATCAGCCCTGTATGTCCAGGGCTGGTGACCACCCACCACCTGCCCTAACTCCACCCCTGATCTTCCCCTTCCCTGCCCCTGTCTAGCCTCCCCATACAGCTGGCGGGGAGGTTAGACATCGGCAGGGAGGGCACGAATAGCAGGGGTGGATGTACCACTGGGACATCCATCCTTGCTATTCATGGGACAGAATCAGGCCCATTATGTCAATGCTGGTCGTTGATAGAGTCAGGTGGAGGCCTATTAAGACATGTGCATTACTGGGCTGTCCGGACATCCAGACATCCGGATGAACTGCAGATGCACCCGATTCTGCTCCTGCAGAGGCTAGACGGCCCTGCGTGAGCAGAATCACAACATAAGGCTGGGTCATCCAGGATGTGCCCGATTCAGGCACCCCAGATGTCCTGAAACTTACCTGGCTAGCCCAGCCAGGCTCCTGCATAGAGCAGCGGTAGCATGTTGTCCTGTTGCCATGGCACGATGCAGGAGCCACGATCCCCGGCCAACCGACAACATCTTCTTTCCCCACAGCCCAACCCCCAATCGGGCCTACTGTGGCCATGGTTGGGCTGCGAGGAACCCCCTACACCCCCTCACCTTGCTTTCCATGCCCGGCGTCCTTCTTCTTCACATCTAGGGGTACTTATTCCACCTCCAAGGTGAAATAAGTCCCCGTGCAAACAGCTGACCTCAGATGTACAGGGCCGACCTCGGAATTGGCCCTGTATGTACGGGGTCAGGTTCCTGCCCATTCCCCACCCTCACTCCTCCTCCGGTCCACCCCCTCCCACCCATGAACAGAACTCCCTGTACAACTTGCCTGTACATGCGGGGAGCTCTGTCTGCAGGATCAGCACCCCGGTGTTTAGTGGGGATGGACGTCCGAAGCGGACGTCTGTCCCCACTAAATACCATCCAGAATCTACCTCTTAGTGTGTGAATTTTATTCTGAATAGAGTGTGCATTTAATAGGGCACATTTTAATATTATATGTTGTTAAGTGGGATGTTGTGCCTTGTATCCTGGTGTAGAGAGGTTTATTTGTATGAGTCTGTGAGGCCTTCTGTGTTCCATTTGGTGGGAGTGATATCACTGTGCTCTGTTTTTAATTCCTTGTATCATTGGTATTGTTTGGTTTGCTTGTTGTTGAGTGATGTCTCCAGCATGCATTAGCATAAGGTGGAGCAGTAGTGTTATTGTGAAGAGACTATAACTGAGTAGCCTGGTATCCATATTGGGTCTTGGGTGATTTTTGGAATGGTAGGTTGGATGTATTCTTTTGCTATTAATTTGTTCTTGAGGATATTTGGTCAGTCTGTACTTCTAAATCTAGGTCGCTCCCTTGTGCTAGGCTTACCTTAGAGTGGAATAGTGTTAGATTACTACCACTCTTGTGGTCCACGCCAAGAGCCATGTCTAAGGGCTCTTCAGTGTGGCCCTTAGGCACGTGCAGACCTGTGTGCTGACCTTAAAATGGCTTGGATCACCAGCACAGGATGATGCCACATTAGTGGGAGAAGATTGATGCCGCATGTAAGTCTGGGGGCCTGGTTTCTCCCATTGGTGCTGCCCTAGTAAAGATGAGTCCATGGAGCCCTGTGTACATGAAAGGGCAGGAAATGCAGGAAATGCAGGTGAACCATCTGGGATCAGGTCAAGCACGTTACCTTTTCATTTCCTGTGTGATGTTCTTTAAATAGCTTGGATTGCTGGCACAGGATGATACTGCATTGGTGGGAGAAGATTGCTGCCGCATGTAGTCTGGGGTCCTGGTTTCTCTCGCTGGTGCTGCCCTTGAAAGATAAGTTCCCAGAGTTCGTATATGAACAGGCAGGAAATGTGGGTGAAGCTGCTGGGATCGGATCAGTCCTGGAGCTGGTGCAAATGTCCATGCTTTGATGTAAGACATGCTCTCCGTGGACAAGTAGAAAGCATGTCCTTACATATGGGTGACGTCCCCGATGGAGCCCCATGCAGGAACACTCCCCAGCTGTGGCACCATCTTCTCCAGTCTTCTTTTTCTGAAGAGCCCCTAGGATATGTCCCTGCACTGTTGGAAAAGATTTTTGCTCTTACCCTCTTTGGGCCCCCTTTTTCATCTGTCATCAGCAGCGCTGGCCCTGGTGTTGTCACTTTCATTTTCTCATGTTTTTGTCCTATTTTTCTTCTTTCTTTCCTGCGCTAGCACCATCAAGCCATTCAACCTCACCACGGCTGTGTTTCTGGACATGTCCCAGAAACAAGCAAGCAGGTTTAAGAAGTGCACAAAGCGTGCTCAGACCATCTTGGTCATGGACCAACACAACTGGTGCTTTCAATGCCTGGGCCCTGCCTCCTGCAACCTGTGTTTGCAGATGACAAAAAGGGGCCTAAAGGATCGGGAGACGCAGTGGGAGTCCCTCTTTGGGCTGATGTATTCTGCATCTTCATTCCCGGAATCACACCTGGTGTCCTCGCACAGCACCGCAGAGGCATCAGCATCAAAAGGAATTCGAGCAAACTCGGAGCAAAGGGGCCACGGTGCCTTGGAGCAAAGAATCTCCATTGACCTTTGCCCAGAATTGACTGCATTGACCCCATCATCATCTTAGGGGGCATCTGAGCATTAGACCAAGATCCACATGTACTGACATTGAAGCCCTTTCCGATGCAACATGGAGAATGATGGCTGGAAGTGGCTCACTAAATTTCCCAGATGAGAGGAATCATTGTCCAGGCTACTAGAAGGGCAACAGGAATCCACCAATGTCCCCACCATCATGGATTCCCCAACAGGGGTGCCGGAGCCGGTGGCCAAAGTTGTAATTCTGGCCCTGATGCCTTTGGAGATGGCAGTCTTGGAGGAACGCCTTCAAGCTCGCAAGGCCCATATGGTGGCAGTGTTGACCATGCAACCAGCTGACCCCTCGGTGGCTAGCGCATTGCCAGCATAGGCAGTGCAGCCAATCCTTGAGATGCATTCACTGCCTGCCAATGCAGGTGTATCGGGCTGGTTAGCGGAATCAACGCTGGTTCATATGGCCATCTCCCTATCAAGTATATTGTGGTCCAATGCCCTGGTGAGGCCATGAAAGCACTCGGAGCACTATTAGAAACATAGAAACACCACAGTAGAAAAAGATCACATGGCCTATCTAGTCTGCCCTTCCATATTTCTATTTTATTTATTTATTTGCAAGGTTACCGCCCCTTCCTAAGATCAAGGGTGGTTTACATAGAACTCAACTGGATACATTAAACAAGTGTGGGGTAATCAATACAAAGAAGTATCAAAACTTGGGTGAATCCATTTAATAGCTATTTACAAAGTTAACTATCTACTATGCAGCATGTTTTTGTGCAGCATTGAAGGTGTAAGGTTGCTCATTAGGTGGTGTGGGTGGAGTATTGTGATGAGGTTTTCTGCGTGGATTGGAGGGTTAAAATGTCATTACCATAGTATTCGATAAACAGATGGGTCTTAATTTGTTTTCTAAATGTTTGGAGGTCCTTAATGGCTCTGAGAGTGTTGGGGAGGGAATTCCAAAGGACAGGAGCGATGAATGAAAAAGCTCTGTTACTCGTGGCTTGTTTAGTTTTTCGGTAGTCTGCTTCTATCAACTACTACAATAGTCCACTTTTTTCCTTTTGAGATACTCTGTGTTTTTGCCATGCTTTTTTGAATTCAGATACTGTCCTCATCTCTACCAACTCCATTGGGAGACTATTCCACACATCTACCACTCTTTCTGTAGAGAAATATTTCCACATATTACTCCTGAGTCTATCCCCTTTCACCCTCATCCTATGTCCCATCGTAGCAGAGCTTGCTTTCAATCGAAAGAGGCTCTCCTCCTGTGCATTTATGCCATGGGGGTATTTAAAAGTCTTTATCATATCTCCTCTATCCCACATTTCTTCTAACTTATACATATTAAGATCCTTAAGTCTATCCTCATATGCTTTATAATGAAGAACACTAATCATTTTAGTAGCCACCCTCTGCACTGACTCCAACCTGTTCATATCCTTTTGAAGATGTGGTCTCCAGAATTGCACACAATACTCCAAATGAGGTCGCACCAAAGACTTATACAGAGGCACTATCACCTCCTTTTTTCTGCTGGCCATTCCTCTCCCTATGCACCCAAGCATCCTTCTAGCTTTCGCCATTGCCTTTTCTACCTGTTTAGCTACTTTAAGATCGTCAGACACCATCACGCCCAGGTCCTGCTCTTATTTTGTGGACAGAAGTACTTCATCCCCTACACTGTACCACTCCCATCGATTATTGCAGCTCAAATGCATGACCCTACATTTTTTACCATAAATCTCAGCTGCCAAATTCTTGACCATTCTTCAAGCTTAGCTAGAACCCTCCTCATGTTATCAACTCTTTCCTGGGTGTCTACTCTAATGCAGATTTTGGTATTATCTGCAAAGAGGCAAACCTTATCCAACAGCCCTTCTACAATATCACTAACAAAGATGTTTAAAAAAATGGGACCAAGGACAGATCCCTGCGGCACACTACTGTTAACCTCCTTCTCCTCAGAGTGATCTCAATTTACCTGTACCTTTGTCGTCTCCCACTCAACCAACTTCTAACCCAATCAGTAACTTTTGGGTCCATCCCTAGTGTCTCAGAGACTCTCTTCCTCTTCATACAGCTGGAGTCGACACTGGGAAGAGGCCCAGTGGTACTTTGACTTCCTCTAAGACTCTGATGGCTGGGAGACTAATGCGGAAGCAAAAGTGTCCAGAAGCAGATTCTTTGAGCTCTCCTTGTACCCCTCTCCTCCTTATGAGCTGCAGAAGTCACCCTCAGAGGACATGTCCTTCCAGGACTTCATGCAGGATATGGCCAAGGCAATTCCCTTCTCCCTGGAGTAGGAAGATGAGCCCAAGGTGGAAGAGCTGGAGATCCTCCTGTATCCTTTGGTCCCCACGAAGGTAGAGATTGTGCTGGTGCACCAGATCCTGCAGAGGCTGCAAATGAGGATGTGGGAGAGCCCTCTCACAGTGCCAGGAATCAGCAAGTTGCTGGACTTGATCTACTGGGTCCAAAAGACCCCAGGGTTTGAGAAACCTCAACTCCCACACCACTCTTTGGTGGTGGAGTTGCCCTTGAAAAGGATCAAGAGCAGCAAGACACACTCCTCATTGCCCCCAGGTAGAGAGGCATGAACCGTGAAATCCTTTGGCAGTCAGTGCTTCCAGAGCATCATTCTGGTGGCCAGGGTCCTTTCATACCAGTTGTACATAGGCATGTTCCTCAAGGATATCAAGTGAGATTTGGCCACTTTTGGCCTGCTCCTCCCCCCTGAGTGCCTGGACTCCTTCTGCACTCTGGTGTGCCACAACAAGGACTGTTTAAAATTCATGGTCCAGACGACTTATGATGCCTTTAAGTCAGCCTACAGGGCCACGGCAGTGGTCACTGGAGACTGCTGGCTTGCCACCCTCACAAGACTTTCGAGAAAGATGGCCAATCCTTCTCATAAGAAGTACCAGGGTAAGAAGACCTACTACCAGCGTAAATGTCAGTACCTTCCGAGCCCACAGAGCTCTCAGCCGAGCGGGCAGACTCCTCATCCGCAGTGTTGTGAGAAGCTGCAGAAGGCCCAGCTGGCCCCAGAATCCAAACCTGGGGCAGGGTTTGACTGGTTCCTCTGGAGCGTAGTCAATCTGCTAATCACTGCAGGGGACAGTCCTCTGGTGGGGGGTGGGGGGGTCAACTTGTCTTCTTTGCACACAGATGGCCTCTCATTACCTCAGATGCATGGATGCTGCAGATAGTCCAGAGTGGCTACATGCTGCACTTTGACGAGTTGCCATCTCCTTTCCCCCTGAGGGAATTTCTGCTAGACCCCCTGCATCTCAACCTGCTACAGGGAGAGGTCTCTGCTCTGTTCACAGATCTCGCCATAGAGGTGGTACCTCCTGCTCAGGTTGGGTGGGAATTCTACTCCAGGTAGTTCTTGGTGTCCAAGAAAATGGGAGGGTTTCAGTCCATCCTGGACCTCTGAGACCTCAAAACCTATCTCATACGAGAAAAGTTCAAGATGGTCTCGCTGGGGACCTTGCTCCCATACTTCCTATAAGGATGATTGGCTACATTCCCTGGATCTCAAGGATGCGTATATGCACATACTGACCCACCCCGCTCACAGAAAATACCTCAGGTTTGTCCTGGAGGACCAGCATTTCCATTACTGGGTTTTTCCCTTTGGACTGGCATTCGTGCTCCGAGTCTTCATGAATTGTCTTGTAGTGGTGGCCGCTTACCTCAGGCTCTGGGCATATTTGTCTTCCCCTACTTGGACGACTGGCTGATAAAGAGCTCCGCTCTGGACGGAGTCCACCAGTGGGCTCAGCTGATCATCCTGTTGCTCGAGCAGCTGAGATTCATGGTCAACTACCCCAAGTCTCATCTCCAGCCCTCCCAACAGCTGGAGTTCATAGGTGTTCTCCTGGACACAACTTGGGCTCGGGCCTTTCTCCCGATGGATTGCCTGCAGAGACTGATGGACTTGGTCCGCAATACCCGACAACTTTGTCAGGTGACAGCCCGGGGGATGCTGAAGGTGCTTGGCCTCAACTGTGCATGTTACCCTTGCTGACCCCTTTATCAATGATACAAGCTCAATGAACTCTGAGGACACAGTGGAAGCAAGTCACTGGCCACCTCCAGGTCCAGGTGGTAGTCACTGTGCCTCTGGTCTGATCCCTGAACTGGTGACTGGAGTCACAGAACTTGCTCAGAGGTCTCCCTTTTCAGGCATCACCCACCCAGAAGATGCTCATGATGGATGTGGGTAAACTATTTAAGACTAATAAAAGAAAATATTTTTTCACTCAACGTGTAATCAAACTCTGGAATTTGTTACCGGAGGATGTAGTAAAGGCTGTTAGTGTAGCTGGGTTTAAAAAAGGTTTGGACAAGTTCCTGGAGGAAAGGTCCATAAACCCTTATTAAGAAGGGACCCAGGATATCAGTGCTTGACCCAGTACAAGCATTGAGGAACCTGTGTCTTTTGGGGAAACTGCTAGGTACATATGACCTAGATTGGCCACTGTTGGAAACAGGATACTGGGCTTGATGGACTTTGGTCTGACCCAGTATGGCATATCTTATGTTCTTAGGTTGTGGGGCGGATCTTTTAGGAGTGAGGTACTCCAGTGATAGATCTTTTTGCCATTCCACACAATGCCCATGTTTTGCTCCTGGGTCGTGTCCAGTGACTGGCTGGTATCGGATGCCTTCCTCATCAACTGGGGAGTGAGCCTGCTATATGCCTTTCCTCCCATTTCGCTTATGGTGAAGACCTTGCTGAAGCTGCAAGCTGACAGGGGCATGTTGTTTCTCATCGCCATGTACTGGCCCAGGCAGCCGTGGTTCCCCCTGCTGCTCCAGATCTCTCAGAGGGAGCCTCTATGGCTGGGCTCTGCCCCAAATCTCATCTTTCAGGAGGACAGGACCTTGCTGCATCCCATTGTCTGATCCTTAGCCCTCACAGTGTGGATGTTGAGTGGGTAACCCTCTCGGAACTCAACTGCCCAAGAATGTTACGGAAGTTCTTCTGGCCTCCCACAAGTCTTATAATCAACAGTCTTATGCATTTAAGTGGCAGAGGTTCTCCTCCTGTTGCACGGACCGGGCCCTGGATCCCTACTCCTGTACTGTGGACAGGTTGCTTGAGTACTTCCTGTACCTCTTAGACTCAGGTCTCAAGTCTAATTCAGTCAGAGTCCGCTTGAGCGCAACTGGGGTCTACCATCATGGCTCGGAGAGGAAACCCATCTCAGCTCAGCCCCTGGTGGTTCACTTTATGTGGTTCACTTTATGTGTTGCTTGGGACCTTAATGTGGTTCTGGCGCAGCTCTTGTCAGCTCCCCTTCAGCTGCTAGCTTTCTGCTCTCTGAAGTTCCTGACCTGGAAGGTCTTGTTCCTTGTGGTGGTCACTTTGGCACACCTTGTCAGTGAGTTCCAGGCCTTGGTGGCTCACCCGCCATATTCCAGTCCACCATAATAGGGTAGTCTTGTGCATACATCTGCCTTTCCTGCCAAAGGTGGTTTCTGCTTTCCATGTCAATCAGTCGGTCATACTGCTGACTTTCTTCCCTAGGCCGCACGCCAATAGAGGGGAGGTGGTGCTACACATGTTGGACTGCAAGCGAGCCTTGTCCTTCTACTTTGAGTGGACGAAGGTCCACTGTAAGTCCATCCAGCTGTTTGCCTCTTTTGACCCTAGCAAGCTGGGGGCTGCCGCTTCCAAACACATTCTCTCAATGTGGTTAGCAGACTGCATCTCTTTCGCTTATGACCAGGCAAGCCTGAGCCTTGATGGTCATGTCACAGGTCACAGTGCCAAACCCTTGGTTGCATTGGTGGCCAATTGCTCTCGGTCTTCATGGAGGAGATCTGCAGGACTGCAGCGTGGTCTTCGGTCCACACATTCACAGCTCATTACTGTCTGGAAGGGGATTCCCGATGTGACAGCAACTTTGGCCAGCATATCTTTGGGAATTAGGTTCCAACTCCTTCCCATTGGCCCTGCTGTCTGTCCAGTCTACCAAAAGGTGTGCTCCTCAGTGATGATGTATGTTGAAGATGCTGAATCAGTTGAGTCTCCTAGAGGAACTACCCATGCTGTTTCTGTTATTCTCCTGTTCTGTTGCCCCTTTTGGGCTTTTGGCCTCCTCGGTTTTCTGTAGTCCCATATAGGAAGACTTACTTCTTGCTTGTCCACAGAGAAAACACCTTTAGCTGGTGTTCTCCATGGACAGCAGGAATAAGTCCTCACAACCCTCCCACCTCCTTGAGGAGTTGTTTTTTGGGCTACAGCTTTTCTATTCTACTGGAGAAGAAGGCGCCATGGCATGCAGAAAGACAAGTGTGCATGCACAATGGAGCCTCCCAAAAGCTTCCATTGGAAGCTGGGGAGCATTCCAACGTGGGGCTGCATCGGAGATGGCACCCATATGTGAGGACTATGGAGAACACCTGCTACAGGTGAGTAACTACGCTGTCTCTGCTACTTACACTAGCATTTTATAAAAAAACAGTAGACACCTACTTTTCTTTATAAAACACCTACTTTCATGCTTGAAGTCGGAGCTTTCTTATAAAATTATCTCCTTAGGGGATAGTTACTAACATGCGTTAAGGGAATAATATACAATATTTGCTTTTTAATGCACTTTAAATGGGAAAATTGTACATTAAATTTTGCTGTAGCACACAGATTATCATAATGTGCATTATATTATAATGAGATGCAAAACATACAAATTTATGCAGAACAGCTTAATATTATGTGAATCAAACAATTCAGCTTGCTGCAAACTTTGCAAGCTGCGTTATTTGTAGAAAAATAATGCTAACTTAGAACCAGCATCATTTTTCTGTCCTGGAACCTCAGAAAACTAACACATTGGTGCTATCTTAAAGAAGCTGTTGGTTAAAAAGTATCAAAGCACACAACCCTGAAGACACTCCCTGGACCCCAGCCAATACTTTCATCCTCATCCCTACCCAGCCCCCTGAAGGTATCTCTGGGACCTATCAGGGTGGTTCCCTGGTATGTAACAACTGGGGCAGGAGTAATCCACAGTCATCCCTGTCTTGCCTGGCTCCAGAATCAAAATGGTGCCAGGTGAACACAGAAATAGTCTCATGGTCCTACCTCTAGTGGCCAAACTGCCAAATAAAGTGAAAAGGCCTGCCAAGTTAGTGACTACCATGGTGAATTAAGATTGGGCAAAATCAGATAACTTACTGCAACTTAGTAACTTTCCTCCTATGTATGACATGTGAAGTGGCATTTTAGAAAGGATGTCCAAGTCAATTTTGCAACATCCAGACAGGAATGTGGAGAAAAATGCCAGGGATGTATATGTCTCTGGGTGGCCACACAGACATTTCTATTAGGAAAGTCTGGGTCAGGAACATCCATCTCAGGCAAGCTACCATAAGGGGATGTCCAGCAGCTTAGTAAAATGTGAACATGAACCCCCATTCCCTATGTTATGTGCAATGCATGTCTTGAGTCAATACTGATTCGTGGGGGCCCAGCAGTTCCTGGGTTTTCTTGGTAGTGTGACTGGAAGTAGATTGCCAAGCCTTTATTCCAAGGCAATGGAAGTTTAAGTGACTTGCTCAAGATCACAAAGAGTATTAGCAGGAATGGAATCCTGTTTTTTGGTTACCAAGCCAGTGCTCTAACCATCAGGCTATTCCTCTATTCCTCAGTGTTCATTAATATATTGTAAACTATAGGGAGTATTAGTTTTGCTCCTTCTCCACACCTTCCAGACGTTTGCATGACAAAATGAGCACATTTCAAATGCCTGTGGTAGATTTAACCTTAAAACATGACTTGGGATGTCCAAGGCATTTCTGGGATCAGGCAGGGATGCCCAGGTTGTTAGGAATGCCCTGGCCATGCTCCTGTTCAGACTTATTTTTATTTATTTAGTAGTTTTTAGCTCACACCTTTCCACTAGTAGATCAAGGTGAGTTACAGTCAGGTATTGTAGGTATTTCCCTGTCCCTGGAGGGTTTTCAATCTAGCAGGCCGATGCAGAAAGCTAGTGCAGGCTTACGAGCCCATAACGCCACATTTAAGCACGTTTAAACACATTTTTATGATCCTCCCCTTGCAGGAAATAGACTTAAAGGCCGTAGTTAAAACTAGCGACCAATTAACACCACGTGTATTTAAATGAATACTGTGATAAGGAAGCTTATCATAGCTCAGGAAGGGGCTAAAGAAAAGGTGAAGTGTCTCTGAACAAGCAACCTGTCAGTGCTGGTAGAAATGAGAAAACAGAATTTTGCCATAAAAGACTACCATTCCCAGAATGCACCAGGTTTCCAACAGCCATGAGAGGAGCTGAAGTGAGAAAACGTGTGTTCAATCAAAAGGGCTATGAGGTAATCCCCAAGCACTCATTGCAAAGGGCAGGGCTTGATTCAGCACAGCTGCGCTGTGCTAGGATGGAACACTCATCTCAAAGGGCAAGGCCTGATTCAGCACAGCTGCACTGTGTTAGGGAGGAGCACTCATCTAGGCAGAATAAGAGTAGAGTTTATTCTACAGATGACCATCTTCATGATCACCTTAGATATCCAGAGAAGGATCATCAGTTTAATCTGAAGGATCATCAGAAGCAGAAGCCAAACCGGACGGACAGAGAGGGAAAGAAGCCCTCTGGAAGAAAGAGGAGAAAAGCCTTTGAGAGGTCTAGAAGAGTCCAAAGCAGTACGTATACTGGGAGGTATTCCAAGGGCCAGCATACACTATTGGACTGGGGAAAGCCAGAGGAATGGTGCTGCAGAGCTAGGAATCACCAGACGCTACCTGTGAGGGAGACGGCTGCATGTGGAAGGGACCCTAAGACCTGTGCCAGAAGGTATGTGAAGAGAGATCCAGTGTCCAGGGATCTGGATTGGAAGGCTGGACATAAGAACTGGACTACATACTGGCCAGGCTATATAGAGTGGAACTCTAGCAGCAATGGAAGCTCAGGTATGAACACTGATCTATGCCCTAGCTATAACCTTGAAAGACAGCAGGGAAACAAGTATTCTCCTGAAAATGCTCCATTGAGAGATTCATCTGTGCCAATCCATGATATTGAACCCATGCTTGTTGAACAAGGGGGAATAATAGCAGATGAGGATCCTGTTTATATGGACTGCTCTCTATCTAAACTCCGTTGGTAACTTTCTGTTATAAAGTACAGCAACCATCACAAAGAAATACAAATTTGTTCTTTAATCTACTCAGAAAAGCTCCTGAAGCAGGATTTGACCCACACAGTGGAAGGCAAGCCAGCTAAGGGGTTTCAGCTGGTAACTGCTAGCAATTAAGCCTTACCTAATTGCTTGTGAGCTAGGAGAGAATCACTTCTGTATCTATGTGGGAAGTAATCAGAAGTTAACCTGAAAAGAACAGTTTGTTTCTTGCTTTGTGGCTTTTCATTTGTTGTTTTCCTGATTTTGACTTTGTTTTTCCAAGTTAACACTGAAAGCAAGTAACCTAATTTATGTGCTACCAAGCATATCTGTGTTGGGAGAAATAACCCCATAAATAAATATCTTATTGGCTTTACCCAAGAGCACAACTAAATTATTGTCAGCAGCTGTGTCTGGTGTGAATGAACTACATTGCCCACAATACCTTGCAAATCATATAGAAATATGCACTTGCCAAGAGTGTGAAGATTCTCACCCAGGCAGCCGTCTGACAATACTCATTATTTAAATCTGCTGGGCTGGTATGCAAATCATAGCTACGCCTGATGCAGAGACAGGCGTAGATGATTTCGCAACCAGCCATAGCGACAAAATTTTAACTGCAGTGTCTGAGCAGAAGTAAACATCTAACACTGCCCCGATAGCATTTTGATGGCTCTGGGTGCTTTTCCCAATGCCTAGATCATCTTCTCCCCGGATGATCAGGCATCGGGCAAAGCCCCCGATGCCATCAAAACAATGTTGGGCTGTGTCGACAAAATAAAGATAAAGTCGAAGTGAAACCAGCTTTCTAGTGTTTCTTTGCCATGCCGCTCATCAGTCTGTCATAAGAAGTTGCTGTGTGCAGATAATGCTACTGTTTTTAAATATTTATTTATTTATTTATTTAACAGTTTCTTCTATACCGCCCCTTCCAGAGATCAGTCTGTCATAAGAAGTTGCTGTGTGCAGATAATGCTACTGTTTTTAAATATTTATTTATTTAACAGTTTCTTCTATACCGCCCCTTCCAGAGATCAGGGGCGGTTTACATTGAACAAAAATTAACATACTTCCATATATTTTACATGGAACATGTTTTAACTATATACACGTTTTGTTACATGGAACATATTTTTAACGTTAACAATAACACTTATTTTAAAACCTATGTACAGGTTATGAAACATGGAGCATAACATAGTTAATTAACGGTAGTTATTTACATTAGTGATATAGCCGTCAGTTTGGGTAAATCTTTTGGATGTTGTGTATAGTAAGGTAAGTATCTTTCTTGTGTTAGTCATTTGTTCTGTCTTGAGGACTGTGGATAATTTTTTGTGATTGTCTTGGAGAGGTTTTTTGTTGGTAGGGTATCTCAAAGTGTTTTGTAAAAAGGTATGTTTTTAATTCCTTTTTGAATTGGTGGAGGTCCTTTATCATGCGGAGGGTTAATGGAATTTCATTCCAGAGGGTAGGGGCAGCAAAGGAGAAGGCTCTATCGCTTGTTGTTGCTTTGGTTTTTCTGAAATTTGTCTTTATGTTGAGGGAGTGGGTTGCGTTCTGTCTGCGCGTTCTAGTTTCTGATGGGGGTTGTATTAGTGTAGATAATTGTGAGGGAGATATGTTATTAATGAGTTTAAAAGTAGTTAGGAGGATTTTATATTTTATTCGGCTGCATATGGGGAGCCAATGTAGGTCTAAAAGTATTGGGGTCACATGGTCTGTTAGTTTAGATTTTGTAACCATCTTGGCACATATGTTTTGGGCCCTTTGGAGGAGGTATATGCTTTTTAGTGGTAGGCCGTTTAGGAGACTATTACAGTAGTCGAAGTGGGGGGTGATGAGGGAGTTGACTACTGATCTAAAATCATGTGTGTTGAGTAGGGGTCTCAGATGTTGTATTGTCTTGAGTTTATAAAACAGGGGTGGGCAAACTTTTTGACTCGAGGGCCGCAATGGGTTCATATATTGGACCCGGGGGCCGGACCAAGAGTAGATGGGACGGTGTGTATGTGTGAATTAATATAAATTAAATTTAAATTTGTAACATTAAATGTTTAGATTAATTTAAGGTAGAAAAGCATAAAAAGAGTTATTTTACAAAACTTTTATGCAATGTATTTCTTTCATAAAATAGTACCTTCAATTTTAGTGGGAACAGTGTTGGTGGTCTCCCTTGCACTACACTAGCCGGCCATCGCGAGATTACGCTGCGTCCTCTAGAAAGTGAGGTGAATAAATGAATAAATTAGCTAGCGCTCTGCTATATTTTGGATACTAAAAGACATATTTCATTTTAAATTATGAATCCCAAAATTAACCACCTGTCCATGACAATTTATGTAAGTGGTCAAATCAGGGTTTCATGCAGTGGACTGAATCATCTGAGCAGAATTTGCACATCACTTGGTCCTATGGCTAACATTCCACTGCCAGCCTCCTACTTTCCTTGGCAAGAACTAGAAATGTCATTTGCGGACTCTAAGCAACTCTCCAGAGCAGCCAGGCAAGCAAAGCACCTGAACGCACAGTTCAAGGATAAATCCCATGCAGGCCCTACCACTCCTTCGGGGTTTTAACATATGTGACTCACCTAAGAGCGTTACCGAACTACCACCACCGGGCCTGTGCAGGGGGAGATTCATAAGCAGAGCTGCACCACGGGTACTTACAGTTTCTATGCAGTTCCTCTGCTGCTCCGGTTCCTTCTGCAGCCGCTTGCTCTTCCCCTCGGTGTGCTCCACCCCATCCTGCAAGCTCTTAATCTTCCTCTTCCCAGCCTCCATGGAGCGGGCGCAAGCAGCATGCCGCGTGGCACCTCGGCGGTCTCTCTCCTCACGACGAGCCCGGGAATCCTCAAGTGCGCGCGTCATCGCCTATGCGCACCGCCTGAAAGGCGCGGAAGTAAACATGCCTTTTAACTAAGTGCTGCACTAGAAATAGGAAGGGATGATTGTCCATAGTGTGCGCCACATGGAAGAGGTGGGCTAGCGGGCCGGATTAAAAGGTCCGCCGGGCCGTATACGGTCCGCCGGGCCGTATACGGCCCGCGGGCCGTAGTTTGCCCATTCCTGTTATAGAATATGGTTTTTACTGTATGTTTAATGTGTGGGAGCATGGTGAGTGAGTGGTCCAGAATTATTCCAAGGTACTTTACCTCCTTTTTAACAGGTATTGGTGTGTTACTTATTGTGATTGTAGTAGGGTAGTTATAGTCAGTGTCAGGTTTTCTCGTTATGAACATTGCTTCTGTTTTTTTGAGATTGATGCTTAGGTGATTGTCTTCAAGCCAGGTGATTGTCTTCAAGCCATGTGGTAGCCATGTAAATAGCTAAGAAGCAGAGTGATGATTGAGGGAAAAATGCAAATTAGCCACCGGTGCATGGGGAGTAAAAGCCAAACTAGCCCAGACTTCTTGTGCGCATGTGTTTAGCTTGCTCTCCCTGTTTAATGCTGTGCTGACTCATTTGCATGTGCAGGGTTACCGCGGTGGGCATTTGCATATTCTAAGCTTCCTGCATTCCACGTTAAAATGTGTGCTTTGTCAGAAACATTAAACAATCGATCCAGTGCAGGTCTAGCGCTGGCTTTGTGCATCAGCCTGTAAGGTTGTACCTGAGACAATGGAAGATTAATATCTTGCCCAAGGCCATAAGGAGAGCCCATGGGATTTGAACCCTCATCTTTCTGCACTCAGGTTGCTGCTTTAACCACTAGGCTCTTCCTCCACTTGAATGGCCTCACACTGAGGGTGTCTCTGGCGATGTCTCTGTGCTTTGGATGTCTCTATTCCCATTTTCAGGCATTCAAAGCACAAATAGAGCTTCCAAAATACCCCCTCCCCCCAATCAACAATGGCTTGATCTTGACTTTCTCCAGACAAGGGCTTGTTTACTGAACTGTGCACAAAACTGTAACTGCACCTGTATTTTTCTTTCAAAGAAGGACTAATAAAAACTGAAAACAAATGTCATACCATATCTTGTACAAAGCCAAAAGGTATGTCCTTTGTGAATATTTTATTAATCTTTTACCGACATGTTTCCTCTTGAGAATGTCGCTTGCGGATTTAATGAAACAATTTCTATACACATTAATTTATTTATTTAACAATTTTTCTATACCGCTTCTCTTGTATTCAAAGCGGTTTACATTGAATAATAACAATGAACATTACATAGAACAAGGTCGTTAAACTTGGGGATGGAACACTAAACAATAATTGGGTACGTTACATAGAACAAGGTCGTTAAACTTGGAGAGGAGGGGGTTAACATATTATTTACATGATTGCTTATTACAGGTTGTGGGGTGTTATCAGGTGGTAGGGTCTGAGTCAGGTAGTAACTATTGGTTTTGTGGGTGAGTCAGATTTTATTGTAGTGGCTATGTTTCATGTATTGGTTCTGCTTCTGGTCCATAGTACTTCAAAAAGAGGTGTGTCTTTAAGGCTTTACGAAAGTCCCATAAGTCGTTAGTGGCTCTTATTCTTTCTGGGAGTGCGTTCCAGAGAGATGGTGCATATATTGAGACGGCTCTGTGACAGGTTGACTGTTTTGCCTTGGTTTTGTTCTTAGGTACACATGAGAATGAAATCTTATGAACGCATATACCAAAAGATTTATTTAAAAGGAAAAAAAAAAGAAAATTATCTTAAGACTGTACTTAATGAGCTATTAATAGCTTTGCACCTATTACCATAGTCACTGGCAAGGCTTTGATGTAGTGACAGCTTGAAGAGTATGGGCCTGATATTCAAGAAAGGTGAGCTACTAAATTTAGAGGCATGTTTGGGCTGCATTACTAACGTGGAATACTGTGCTAGATGCAGGGGGGTGGGGACAGCTGTTCCCCTGAATCTAGTGCAGCTCACAGCGAAAGAGCAGCTACCTCCACCCGTTGAGCTGGCAGCGGGTACTTACAGAATAGCAACCTGCTAAAGTGCATGCATAAAGGCCATTCACGTGTTAAATCCATGAAAATAGGCAATTTACATGCAAAAATGGTGCATATGTTTACACGGCTACTTATAATATTACCCTAAGGAGGTTAATGAAGAGGAGACTGCAGTAACTGGAGCAGGCAAAAATTAGGTCACAGAAAAGGATTTTGTGATTCCAGAAAGCAGGTTTGTGGTTTGCAGTCAGAACTGCAGAATGAAGGAGATGAACTGGAAGCAGGGGAATGGTACAATTGGATTTATTGAATTTGTGGTGGTGGAGAGGTATCTGAGAAGAAATGGCAAAAACTACCTTTAATCACCTGGATTTCACTAGTAGGGGAGGAGACCTACAAAAGGATTGGTAATGTGATGTAAAGATTGAAAAGATGGACAAATTATAATGGCCTGAAAATCTGGGTAAAGTCAAAGTGCTTTGGGTGGAGGGTCCTGAAGCAAGGATACCAAAGATGAGCCTATGTATGCGTGGGGTAAATATTAAATTAGAATCAGGGCTAAGGAGTTTGGGAGTAATGATCGATTCAAACTTATCTATGGATAAAAAAGTAGCTAAAGTTACTAAACTGGTTTATGGTAATTTACATTTAATTAGTCAGATTAGATAGAGCCCATTGTTAGAGAAAGTTTGAAAACTATTATACAAGCAATGGTTAATACTCAGATGGATTATTGTAGTCTGGTATATTTAGGCCTTGTGCAAAAGTTAATATCAAGATTTGCCTGTGCTACAAAATACGGTGGCGAAGTTTATAATTAAAGCCAAACAGAGAGTAAGATAAAAACTAAAAACTAGATCAAGAGCATGTGATAGATATGATATACCTAGATTTCAGCAAAGCCTTTGATACTGTTCCTCATAGGAGGCTTATCAATAAACTGAGCAGACTGGGGATAGTTTCCAAGGTGGTGAACTGGATCAGAAACTGGTTGACTGACAGATGACAGAAAGTGGAAGTCATTATCTGTCTGTGGCCACCCAGAGACATATACATCCCTGGCATGGAAGTCACTCAGAAGAAAGGAAAGTGTATAGTGGCATGCCTCAAGGATTAGTCCTGGGCCTGATACTGTTCAATGTATTTTTGAATGATATTGTGGAAGGACAAAGGAAAAATCTGCCTTTTTGCAGATGACACAAAAATTTGCAACAGAGTGGACACTTCTGAGAAAGTGGACAATATGAGTAAAGATCTAAAAACACTGGAGGAATGGTTTAATGCATGGCAGTTATGATTTAATGCAAAGAAGTGTAGAGTCATGCACTTGGGATGCAGAGATCCAAAGGAATTGTATGCAATAGGGCATGAGAGGTTGGTGTGCACTCACCAGGAGAGGGACCTCAGAGTACTAGTGTTTGAGGGACTCAAGGTGGCAAAACAATGTGACAAGGCAGTAGCCAAAGCCAGAAGGATGCTAGGCTGCATGTAAAAAGGAATAACCAGCAAAAAGGAGGAGGTATCAATGCTCTTGTACAAGTCGTTGGTGAGGTTTCACTTGGAGTATTGTGTTCAACTTTGGAGACCATATCTCACAAAGGACAATAATCTAGATGGGAGGTGACTAAGGAGTGGATAAGTGTCTTAGTAGTGTGTTCAGAAAGGAATGGGCAAATATTGTTGTAGAGAAAGAAATGGCAGGTTTTAGCTATAAGTTGAATGAATGTGGAGAAGGAGAGAGAGGAGTCAAAGATGACCCCAAGGTTGCCAACTGAGGAGACAGGGAGGAGTACAGAGTTATCCACAGAGACTGAGAAAGGAGGAAGGGGAGAGAAGGGTTTAGGGGGAAAAATAAGAAGCTCAGTTTTGGCCATATTCAATTTCAAGTGGCAGTGAGACATCCAAGCAGCAATGTCAGAAATGCAGGCAGAGATCCTGTCCTGGATTGCCAGAGAGATTTCAGGTGTAGAGCAATGTTCCCTCTAATTTTCTGTAGGCTGTGTGCGCATAAAATATCAGCTGTGTGCAGCTTTTGAAGGAAGGTTAAATTTTTGTGCGCCACATAACGACACTCGGAGTTATAAACTTTAAAATTTGACTACACGTCAGAATACAGTATGTACACCACATTGATTTTAATCAAATTAAATGAAAATAGACGATTACTAAATGAAGCGGGAAATTTCTAGTAATTACAATCATAACTTTTAAATTTTAAAACGTCTGTGTTGTTTTCTGTCAGAATCAGAGCTGTAATTTTTGTGCGCTCTGTTTGTAAAGTATGTGCGCTCGCTCGGCGAGGTGTGTGCGCGCGCACACATGCACAGCTTAGAGGGAACAGTGGTGTAGAGAGGTAGATCTGGGAATCATCAACGTAAGGATGGTACTGAAATCCATGGGAAGAGATGAGTGCACCAAGGGATTGGGTATAGAGAGAGAAAGGGAGTGGACCCAAAACAGATCTTTAGGGTACACCAACTGAGACTGGGATAGCAGTAGAGGAGGATCCACTAGAACAAACACTGAAAGAGCAATGGGAAAGATAAAAAGAGAACAAGGATAGCACAGAGCCTTTAAAAACAAGCAAGGACAAGGTATCAAGAAGAAGGATGTGGTCAATAGTGTCTAAAGCAGCAGAAAGGTCAATAAGGATGAGGATTGAGAAAAGATCCTTGGAGTTTATTTATTTATTTTATTTTATTTATTTACATTCTCTTATATACTGTGCTATTCTGCACCAGCGCAGTTTACATTGAACAAACTGAAATTACATTGAACAGGGCATTATAACTTGGAGATAACTATTTTACAGGGAACATGGGCTATGGAGGGTGAAGTGGCTTGCCCAAGACCACAAGGAGCACCTGTGGGACTAGAAACCCCAGTCCTTCCGGCCCAAGGTTGCTGTCCTCTAGTGGGATTTGAACCCCTGACCTTCTGGCCTGAAGTACCTTGCCCAACCACTAGGCCACTCCTCCACTCCAATGCCAGAAACAGGTCATTGGAGACTCTGGCAAGAGCCATTTTGGTATAATGTGAAGAACAAAAGCTGGATTGTAGAGGATCCAGAAGGGCTTGAGAAGAGAGAAAGTCGAGGCAACAGCGGTGAACCGCACATTCAAGTGGTTTAGAAATGAAGAGGAGGAGGGAGATAGGTTGATAGTGAGAAGGACAGGTAGGGTCTAGTGAGGGTTTCTTGAGGTGAGGAGTTACCACAGCATGCTTGAAGACTGCAGGGAAAGTTGCAGTGGAGAGCGATAGGTTGAGAATATGAGAGATGGAAGGAAATACAGTGGAGGAGATGGAACTAAGGAGACGGGTGGGAATAGGTTCAGAGGAGCAGGTAGTGAGTTTGGATGAGGAAAGAAGGTGAGTGGTTTCCTCCTCAGAGATCATAGAAAAAGTAGAAAGGGTAGCAGAGGTAGGGGGAGAAGGTTGGGAATGAAGAGGAGGAGGAGGGGAAGTAGTTGACCTTATGTGGAATTGGAGTGTGATTTTGTGGATTTTGTCATGGAAGTAGTCAGCCAGGATCTGGGCAGAAAGGGAAGGAGGAGTCGGAGGTGGAGGTACCTTGAGGAGAGAGTTGAGAGTTGTAAAGGGATGGCGAGGGTCAAAGGCAAGAGAGTTAGTCAGATGGACATAATAATATTTTTTGGCGAGTGCTATGGCTGACTGGAATGAGAGAAGCATGAATTTGAAGTGTAGAAAGTCCACAAGGGTGCAAGATTTGAGCCAAGCATGCTCAGCAGAGTGAGAGCAGGAACAAAGATAGCAGGTAGTGGAAGACATCCAAGGTTGAAGTAGAGTATGCCTCACACGACGTGGCATGGGTGGAGCAAGAGCATCCAGAGCAGAGGAGAGTGCAGTGTTGTAGGAAACTACTACCTCATCAACAGAATCAGATGACATAGTGAAGGAAATAGGTGATGAGACAGTGGAGGAGAGAGCCAACGGGTCAATAGCATGAAGATTTCTAAAGAGGTTGGAGGAGACAGGGTGAGGTTAGGGCCATGAAGAGTGAAGCATAGCAAGTGATGGTCCGATAAGGAAAGAAGTGAGGTACAGAGGTTTGAGGGTAAGCATTTAGAGAAGAATACAAGGTCAAGGTAGTGGCCTTGCTCATTTGAGTTAAAAAATATTTTTTTAATGGAGTGGGGTTGACACAGAGAAGCAGGTACAACTCTAAACACAGGCATAGAGGAGAGGTTACCTGCACAGAGCTGCAGTTATATCCACTCTACCCACCTTACTGGGCAGACAAGATAGAAACATAGAAACATGATGACAGAAAAAGACCACATGGCCTATCTAGTCTGTCCTTCCATAACAACAACTACAACAGTCCACTTTTTACCTTTAGAGATCCTCTGTGTTGGTCCCATGCTTTTTTGAATTCAGTTACTATCCTCAT
This sequence comes from Ichthyophis bannanicus, assembly GCA_033557465.1. NCBI lineage: Eukaryota > Metazoa > Chordata > Amphibia > Gymnophiona > Ichthyophiidae > Ichthyophis > Ichthyophis bannanicus. Next base: position 1,694,622,866 of record CM066031.1, read on the forward strand.
CTCTACCACCTCCACTGGGAGACTATACCATGGATCCACTACTCTTTCCGTAAAGATAGAATTTCCGTAAAGATAGAATGGATGGACCATACTGATGGACCATACTGGTGGACCATACTGGTCTTTACCTGCTCTCACATGTTATGTTATATGTAAATGATTGATTATGATACATAAGATTATTGGGGGATATGCACCGGGCTACTTAAATAGGTCATTGGGGCCCTTTTACTAAAGGGTATTATGGTATTGCACCTAACACATCAATAACACTCAGACTGTAGTGCATTAGGTGGAACACCACAGTGTTAACTGTTAGGGGCATGGAAAGTATGTTCCTGACAGTTAACATGCTGCACCCTGCCCTAATATGGCATGAAAAATGCATGGGTGCATTTATCTCCACCTATGGAGGTGAGAGTAAGTGCACCCACACTAATTGCTCAGGTGTGCTGACTGCAAGGTGCTCACCTCAGCCACTCTCTGCCCCTAACTCGATTTGCAACCTTACTGTGCCATGAACTGTTAGCACTAAAATCCATCCATGCTAAAGGTCATTGTCCTGTACTGTTAACGAGTCTTTAGCACATGCTAACAGCTAATACCCTTTAGTAAAAAGGCACTTTTGTCTATTTCATGATCATCATGTTCATTAAGATTGGACATGGATATTTTGTTAAAATATCCCACTAAGGCCCAATGAAAATTGATTAGTACAGGAAAGAAAACATTATTCCCTGTGGAAAGGAACATACTTCCAAAAGAACTGCAATTACAAAAGGACTATAGGTCTTTTAGAAAATTATTAAAAACTTGGCTCTTTAAATAAGAGGATGTTAGTATTATGTTTTGTGAGGAGGGTTAATGTTAGTGAGTTAGCAGTATGCTGTATTTGTAAGTTATCATAAATGTGATCATATATTTATGATTATATTTTTTTTACTTCCTGTTATTCATCTTGAATCTAAGATTTAGAAAAAGTGGGCAAAAAGTAACCATATTAAATTAAAACTAAATTAAATTCTATAATATACAGGGGGGGGGGGTAATTTCATAACAGCATCTTGAAAACTCCCTGTTATTTGAATTTATATTATACACATAACTTAATTATATTATTATTATATTTTAGAGTACAATTATGGAAGATCTCTTAATCATTCTTATAAATTTCATCAAAGGTTCAAGTCTGTCCATATAATTTCAGTTTTTCATTTCAGTTAAAAAATCATTTCTCATAAAATTCCTTTAACATACTGTGTCCATATATAGATAAATCAAACACTTCTCTGGGAAAAATTAATCAGTTCATCTGACAATGTTCCCCATCTATCTCTGACTAATGTCATATTTCAATAACCTGCATCAGGGAAATTACTCTCATGATTCTCATTCATAATTCATATCCGCTTTGCCATATTCAAATGACCAGAATTCAGACCAGAAGTAAAGGGCTAAAGTAGGAGTGAAAAGAAGTTGGCTCCTTTTAAGATATTTCTATGGCCTTATTGGTCTTGTATGTAAATGTCAGGATTCTGCTTCCAAATGGGCAAATCAAAAGTCATCCTTTATTGTCTAGTCAGGTGCATGATAGAGCAAGTTGATGAAAATGGATGCTGGTAAGAAGATCTTTTTACTACTTCCGGCCTTCTTGGTTGAAACATAGGGGCTGGTTTACTAAGCTGCGGTAGCGGCTTCTGACCGATATTGGAGCCGCGGTCCCATTGAATTCAATGGGGCCGCGACTCTGTTATCGATCGGAAGCCGCTATCACTTCTTAGCAAACAAGCCTCATAGTTTCTCCAAGATAGTCAAAAAAAATCCACTGGGCTACTAAAATTGTAATCTTTGGCCTATCAGAATGGGTTTTACTGGACCACTCCATTGGTGATCTTCCACCCTGCCACGAGTGCATGTTGGCTTGTATTCTACCTAGAATTATAAATAGTGGCCTCAATGCAGATAACCTTGAATGAGAGCTGTGTGCTATAGCTCAGCGAATAGTTTTCTAATGCAAGGTTGACGCAAAAACTTTGCTCACGAATGCAGCAAAAATGTAAAAGAGCTATGCACAAAAATTTGCACAAAAGAAGGCAGAGCATGGCATACACATGTGCACGTCTCTGCACTAATTGCAGCTGGGAGCAAAAGGGTCATCTGAGATTAAGTGTGACACTTACCACAGATGACTCAACAAACTCCAAACTCCCAGTCTCCCGCTCAATGCTCCTTGATTCTGAAGCTCCCAATCCCCTTGATCCACTCAGTGGCCCTAACCTTCCACCCCCCCTGAACCCCCTAAAAAATGTTGCTGTTGCCCTGAAAATTAAACATGGTTCTACTGCCCCATCCCTGTTACCTCAGATTTTTTTTAACCCCTGGGCACCTTCTCACTGGGGAGCAGGAGCAATGACCACATGCTCCTAATCCCATGCCATTTTGGAAAATGGTGGCAGCTGACCCTGGTGATGCATCTTGGGATGCACCAGGCAGGATCAGCCTGCCAAATAAGGCAATATGTGCCTCAAATGGCAGACTCATTCTATGGTGCATCCTGCCTTTTTTCAAGATGGTGGCACGAGTCCAGAAGCATGTGCGCATTGTTCCTACCCCCAATGAGAAAGTTACCCAGTGGGATGAGAAAACTGGAGGTACTGGGGCTTGGACATTGTACCACCTTTAAATTTTCAGGGGGATCAGGGTCACTGGGCCACTGGGACAAGTACTAGTATTTTTTAGGTGTGTCAGGGCCACAATGGCAATTGCTAAAATATTTTAGGGGGTGAGGGGGTTGGGGCAATCAGATTATCAGAGCAATTTGATTTGATCAGAGCTGGGGCGTTTTGGAGTGGGTTGGTGGTGGACTGGAAGTCAGGGCCTGATTGAATCATCTGAGGTAAAGTGCCAAACTTCACTTCAGATGATCCTTTTGCTCCCTGCTGCCTTCCCAAAATATAAAGATCCAGTGTTGAACAGAGAAAAGCTGTGCTAAATTTCTGTGCAATTTTATACATTGGGAGCAATTAAATACTAACTTTTTGTATGTGATTAGCATGCTTACTGTGCTATGCTTTAGCACGGTGGTTTTGTGCTGGGATTTTCCTGTTTTAGCTTGCTTTCTGTATTAGAGAGAAAAACTAGCATGGGAAAATTTCAAGGAAATGCTGTGCTATAGCATAGCACAATTTGCTGCATCAAGGCCACTGTAGGTTAGAAATCTTTTATAAATAAATAAAAACATTCTCACTTTGTGCACCTGTGCCACTAGTCCCTCTGCCTTTGACATCATGTGCCATAGATGGACAGACTGAAAATGCACATACTTTCTATTTTTTAAAATGCACAAAAGAGGAATGTGATACGTTTTTAAGACACATGACGGGGCCAATTCCAATCTGCCTGTCCTCCACCTGAATGCTCATTGGCAATCATCTGGGCTTTTCCTCTCCCCTTATTTTTATCTCTCCTTCATCTCCATGCAGCCAAACCCTGACCTAGACCAAGGGCCACAGACCAGTGTTCCTACCTGAACTCAGTGTATGTCTGAGTCTAGTCATTTGGTGTCATTCTCTAGCAGTGTGTGGGTTCCCTGACACTCACCCCGAGGGTTGTGAATGATGCATCTGATCCATTCCAAGCCCTTACTGGCACAAGGAGCGGAAGTCAGGCTTGGCAATGAAACCCAGACTTTCAACATGGCAGAAGTGAAGCATACTCCATTACTGCCATGGTATACTCCATGGTATATTGCCAATGCCCCTGAGACAAACGCAATACTACCAATGAGCTATGCAACCAGCCCTAAATTAGACTTGTGGAAGGTCATTTTACAAAGTTCCCACATAATTAATGCGCATTTTTATAAACACAGTTCACGTCTATTTTATAAAGTAAGTGTGCACAAACTTTACATAATAAAATACTAGTGTAAATGATTGAAAACCTGTGCTAATTTAAGTTGTGGTCATTTATAGCAGCCCTAGGCTGGTATATATCGCTGCACCCAAATTTGTAATCTACACAAATAACCTGCACTCCGCCCATGCTCTGCTCAAACTCTGCTCCTGTGTATGTCTATAGTGAAAGTACATGTGATCAAATTTGCGCACATACTTACGGAGTCGTGACCGTGTCATTATGTGCATAAGTGGCCATTTATGTGTTCATATGACTAGATTTACCCACAGAAAAGGCCTTTTATAAAACTGTACTGCGGGAGATGCATTATAATTATCTATGCCCATGAGATTGTGTATACTAAATGCACCCGCATATAGTACATACACATTACATAAGCTCAAAGAGTACATGCATGGAGTACGTGCAGCAGAGCAGCTGTAAATGTTTGTGGCAGCATTTGCACGCTACTGGGGCGGCTATGTTGTCATTTTTAAAAGGCTTAAAATATGCACCTTTTGAACTTTTTATATAGGTGCCCTGTTTGAAATCAGGCCCTTATGGTTATCATGATCATGATATTGGTACAGTTCCATTGTTGGAGCTGCAGGCCTACAGTGCCATTATCAGTCAAGGTCTAGCTATGGCAGTACTATTGGAATGAATAATTAAACATTTTCATAGCAACCCTCTCTGCCAAATGCACACTAACCCCTCATGTAAAGTGGATCTGAAATCAATCTCCAGAATCTGTGACTAAGGAAAATAAACTAGGGCTACATTATGGAAATACCAGCTGTTGCTAGGTAGCAGTTATGCTTTGTGCAACACGCCATACAAATACTATGTAAGAAAAACATATTTTTACTACTGTTAAATCCATGATAAATGGCAGGTGATGCTGGCACCAGCAGTGAATATGGTCCTGTATAAGTTTATTTGCAATGTCATGGACACTAAATCATACTGAATCCTTTCCTCACTGAGCCTACAAACTGAGGAGCCCTTTTGCTAACGCCTGGCAATAGCTTAATGTGTGCTTTAACACAGCAACCGGCAGCTGGGAACGTTCATGTGGAGGCACACAGGCAACTGCACGGTAAAATGCACAGTAATCAGCCACGGCATGATGGGGTGGGGAATGGCTGGAGTGTGGGTATAGAAAGCACATTGCCCTAGGGGCAAGGGCAATTGCTGCGTACTCAGTGGCAACGTGGCAATAAGCACAAATACGCCTAATGATATCTCTATGTTTGCCATTAGACGTACCACATTAAGTGCACTTGCACATTAATTTACTTGGTCACGCGTTAGCCGGTCAGGCCCCCGACAACTAACATGGAAGCTTTATTTATTTATTTAACAAAGGGGTATCTTTACTAAACAGCGCTAACTTCGCAGCGGCGATGTTATCGTTCGATAATGGCGCATTACCGTGCGATAACATCATGTATCGCACGATAACGTCTCCGGCGGCATTAAGGTGCGCAGAGGGTGGAGTAAGGCTCCCCAGAGGGTGGAGATAAGGGGTCAATGGGCAGAGAGTGGACAGGGAGAGGCCCCAGGCATACTAACGCCGTGAAATCAGGGTCTGAAAATTAACGCCACTGAAAACCTTGCGTTAGAGGCACATTTGCAGGAGAAAGAAACCAGTTCAGTCAGCAATGTACAGCAAAGGCAGGGGGACCCAGAAAAGTGATAGTAGTGATGCATGTGCAGTAACAAAACATGCAAAAACCAGAGAGATAATGACCAGAACCAAAATAGAAATACAAAACACCGAGCTGGCCAATAGAAAAAACATTGATAAACGGTAATCAGCACTACCCATAAAGAATAAAAAGGAAGATGTCACTTTTGGAAGGGTCAATTCTGATTCCCCCCACAAAGTGAATGTTCCAACATTGATAGTGTTGATGAGGGTTTGCTATGGTGTATATTGGGCAGCTTGCTTATGTGGCTTTCACATGTGCAGCAACAGCAGAGTGGCCACGTAGGAAAGGGCACTATGGTGATGGTGTAAATGGGGTACAGGGGGCTGCAGGCGGCCTATGCAGTGGGCCAGCTGGGGCACAGGGTGGACTAGGCAGATGCCTAGGTGACACATAGGAATGTAGAAACGGAAAACCAGCAAGAAAGCAACTGACCAAGGGCAAACATGGCCACGAGTGTGTGTCCCACAGTGTCCCAAGGGACAGTACCCAGCAAGTACCCCAAAGGGCACATAACATTGGCAGGCAGTGCCGGGAGGAAGGGTGGATGTCTATGCAGGCAAACCTACCCCATATCACACACCATAGGCAGCCGCCTACCGGCACACTGGATGGCCTGGGACTGTGTACCACCAGCACCACTGACATAAGGGCATGTCAGCATGGTGGCAGAGGGGTGCTGGTGGTGGAGGGGGCAGTGGCATCTGCCCACAGCAGACCAAGGCCAAGCCCTGTTTAGGTGGGTGCCGTGCACTGCAACAGACAAGGTCTGTCTGACGAACAGTCATAGTAACCCCAGGAAATGTTCTGCCTCTGTGACAACAGTTTGGTGCAGTACACACAGCCTGTATTTTCAGGGGCAGAAGGTCACAGGTTCAGCTCCCAGCTGTGGCTCCTGCAGGCCATGTCCCTATATTTTACCCAGTACTAAACTGTGGTAATAAAGACAGAACCTTTATTGCAGATAAAATAAACATGCCATAAATGCCTATATCTTATCCTATAGAGCACATGCACCATAAACATGAGCAATCCCTAGAGCAGAGTTTCCCAACTGCAGTCCTGGAGGGCCAAACACCATTCAGGTTTCATGCTGTCCCTAATAAATATGCCTGTGATACATTTGTATGCACCACCCCCATTGTATGCAAATGTATCCATGCATATTCATTAGGGACAGCATGAAAACCTGAACCGTGTTTGGCCCACCAGAACCGGAGTTGGGAACCTCTGTCCTAGAGCAGCAGCTAACAGGGACACAAACACTCACAGGCTCCACTATCCAACGGCTCATGGAGAGTCAGGCTGTTGGGCCCTGCGCGGAGCAGCATCTACCAATACTAGCACCTGCATACCTTAGCAATGCCGTCTTAAACTTGGAAACACGTTCCACATATATCAAAAGGTTGCTATGATTAATGTCAGATAACAAATCCTAAGTTAAACACAATTTGTTGACAGAGATTCATCATAGCAACCTTTCTGATATCTGTGGAGTGTGTTTCAGTGTTTGTTTCTGACAGTGTTTACCAGCCCAGGGAGTGACCCTAACAGTATTGAGTACCATAGCAATGCCTACAATCTGCCCAGGACTGGTGTGGCAGCCAGGGCTGCCAAACACCTCTATATTTGCACAGTGGGAGTGTGTGCATGTCTATCCAGTGTTTTGTGGCTGCCTACACCTTACTGAGCCCACAATGCTTACACTGTTTCCAGTGTTAGCCTGCCAATGTGCATAATGAGGAGCAAGGTACTGTGGGTATGCATCTGCACAGGGCATAGGGCAATGGCTGGGACATTGTAGTGCCCGACCACCACCTGCACGGACAGGGTGACCACAGCATGTCATGCTGGGAGATCACTCTCACCCTGACTGAGTAGTGACCATGGCATGGCTAGGTTCCCCCATAGTGCTGTATAGTATTTCTCTCAAGTGATATCTATGAGTTCCCTTTTTTTGGGGGTCCAATCGCTGACATATCTGCTTGGTGTGTGTGCTCACATCCCATTTTTGGTTACGCACAGTTTCTCCAGGAACATGTACTAGCTAGCAGACTGTCTGCAGTTAGCATGTGTATGGCTGGAACACCTTGCAGTGGGTGGAGACTGACTTTGCCCTCTGCTGGTGAATGTCAGATAGTGGTGGGGGGCAGCTGAGCTTTTCCAGGCCTACTGCCTGTCTGCCAGTGCCCTATGTGTTGCATACATATCTGCATTGACTGCCCTGTAGGGTGCCTATTCCCCAGCAGGACTGGGGTTAATGGTCCCCTCTACTGTCACAGTTGTAGAGATGTAGAATGTGGATCTGTTTGTGGGAGACCCTGTCCCCCACCCTGACCCAGAGAGGGCAGGTTGGGTGGTGCTACATAATCTGCTTTTGGCTCCCAACACCACCTTTTCTTATAACATATGACCATGGCAACCACACAGGATATGCACTATTCTGGGTGCATCATAGTTCACAAGGGCTAGACGTGACTGGGAAATACAGATGGACACAGGTGTATTCTAGGTGTGTCTGCAAGGACTACCTATCACACACTGGCACTGATGGGGACCTGCAGCACAGCATATCTCAGCCAAGCCAGGTGCTGCGGACCTGGTGCTGAGCGCCCCACCTCACCCTCAGGGTGAGCACAGGAACCGCACAATGTCATTGTCTGTAGCTACTCTGTACCAGTAACACACACAGTCAGTTCCCCCTACCAGGCCGGGGTGCTATAGAGGCGCATACCCCATCTTGTGATCAGATGTAGGCTGCTGATCTGCATGTGCAGTTCATCATGGGTATGGGTGGGTTTCCCCTATCTTGGTAACCACAGCAGACAGGTTGTGTGGTGACCTGCAGTCTTTCTGTAGCCAGTCAGCAGTGTGTTAGATGCTATAGAGATGTAGTCCACTGGTTACTTCAATGACTGTGAAGGCAGAGGTCATGGGTTTGATCCCACAGTAGTGTTATTTCATCAGGCTGTCTGAGGCTTTTCCTTTTAATGTAAATCAGTGCTGCCAGCAGAAACACCCTCACAGTGCCGTAGCCTAAGGCGCCTCATAAGGCGCCCTATAGGGCACATTATAAGGTGCCTTGGCGGACAGGGCACTTTATAATGTGCCCTATGGAGTGCCTTATAGGGGGCCTTAGGTTACGGCACTGTGAGGGTGTTTTTGCTGGCAGCACTGATTTAAATTAAAAGGAAATGCTTCAGACAGCCTTCTTACATAACATCACTGCAGGATCGAACCCATGACCTCTGCCTCCACAGTCATTGCAGTAACCAGTGGGCTACATCTTTATAGCTTCTAACATTGCGCTGGCATGAACTTAGGGTTAACGCGCATTAACGTGCCACAGCACCCACTATCGCACGATACCGATTCCTTGCAACCCTCCCTCTGGATTGCCCACTACCTTATATGGAATTCTTCACATTAACGCTTCAACTAGCGCTGGTAACATTAAGACGGTTTAGTAAACATATCCCAAAGTTTTATATACCGCCTCTTCCTGTGATCCGAGGCAGTTTACATCAAACATAAGCATAACTTTTACATTAAACATTAGAACTATATATATTTAATACCTCGTATTGAACATGTTCGAACTATCTACAGAGAACTATGTACAATATCATTGCAAAGGTAGTTTTTAGTGATAGTATGCGTTTAGTCTGCTGAAGTAGCTGTTGGGCTTCTTTGTTAGCTTGTAATGTTCTCTTGGGAATTTGTAAGGTTGTCTAAGTGACCAAAATGTTCTATGAACAGGTAGGTTTTTAAGTCCGTATGGAATTGCAGGAGGTCTTTTGCTGCTCTTAGTTGGTCGGGGAGTGCGTTCCACAAAGTTGAGGCTACATAAGTGAAGGCTCTGGTACTGGTATATTGCCTTGCGTTACATATGTGTGAAGGGATTATATATGTGTTTTGGGAACAGTTTCTCTGTACTTTAGAGTTGTCAGTTATTGTGAGGAGAGTGGATAAGGTGGTGGATGCAATGTTGTAGTGATGTTTGAATATAATCGTTATGAGTTTGTATTTCACCCTTGATGTTTTTGGTAACCAATGGAGGTCGCGAAGGATTGGGGTAATGTGGCCGGTGCGTCTTGAGTTTGTGACTATGTGAGCTGCAAGGTTTTGAGTGAGCTGGAGCTGGTGAGTGTTTTTTTTAGGAAGCCCCTGGAGGATACTGTTACAATAATCCATGAGTGGGGTTATTAGGGATTGTAGAACATTCCTAAAGTCATGGTCTTCCAGGAGAGGTCTAAGGCATTGAATAATTTTGAGTTTGAAATATATACTTTTTGTAACTGATTTTATGTAGGGAATCATACTTAAGTTTTTATCTAGGGCTAATCCTAAGTATTCGACTTCATCCTTGAATTCAATTTCTGTGTCTTGTAGTGTGATTGTACTAGGTGAGGTAGAGTTTGGGTTTTTTGAGATGTGCATCGCCTCAGTTTTCTTGAGGTTTATGTTAAGATTCTGGTTGTTCAGCCATGATGAAATGTCAGACATACATGCTGTTATTTTGGAAAAGTTTGGTTTGCTGATATCACAAGGGATGTACATCATGATATCGTCCATGTAGAGATGATAGTTGATGTTGTGTGTTTTGAGTATGTTGCAGATTGGCTGGATGTAAATATTAAACAGATGTGTGGAAAGGGAGGATCCTTGGGGGATCCCTTGTTTCTGGGCAAAAGTTGATGAGGATGTATGGCCTATTTGTACCTTTTGGGTTCGGTTGTTTAGGTAGGAGGTAAACCATTTTATTACTGTACCTTGTAGACCAATTTGTTTTAGTCTGTTTATTAGTAGGTTGTGGTTTATGCTGTCAAAGGCAGCCGCTATGTCAATGAAAATCAGTATAAAGGCCTGTTTACAGGAGTCAAGGCCACGTGTAAGCTTGTCAGATAATGAGAGCATGAGGGTCTCAACGCTATGTTGAGGTCTGAAGCCATGTTGATTTTCATCTAAGAAGGCATTTAGCTCAATGCAATCCTGTAGTTATAATAGCACAACTTTTTCTATCTCCTTCAATAGAAAGGGTAAGCTTGCTATTGGGCGGTAGGAGTTTGGTAGGGTTTTGTCGGAATTTGCAGTTTTAATTATGGGGTGGATCGTTGCCTGCTTCAATGCATCAGGCATGTATCCTTGGTTCAGTGAGGCATTAACTATTTTACAGATAGTTGGAGTAAATTCATCTTTTGTTGATTTTAGCCAACTGACTGGACATGGGTCATTTGGCGAGGTGGTAGTGTTAATGCTAGTTATGATATTTTTGAGACGTTTATTGTCCATAGGGCTGAAAGCTATCCAGGATGAGTTGCAGTGTGTTTTAGGGTGTGTGGTGGTGGGACTGGGCGATCCAATGGGAGCCATATGTAGTCCAGATTGTGTAATTTTTTCTATATAGTAATTTGCTAGATTTTGTGGGTGGATTTGTATGGTCTCATCTTCAGGGGTGTGGGTTCTGGTAAGGGTTTTTACTCTAGAGAACAACTCTCTTGGTTTGTTTAGGGATTTGGATATTAGTGTTGTATGGTATTCTTTTTTTCTTGTATTTATTGCATCTTTATATTGCTTTAGAGCTTGCATATATTGTCTGTTGTCTTTTTTCCATTCTTTTATGTCTCCATATGCGTTCTAATTTTCTTAATCTCTGTTTTAGTTTTTTTAGGTCAGTTGTATACCATTTATTTGTGTCTTGTTTTAAGTTTGCTGTTGCTTGTTGGGGCAGTAGCTGCATTGCTTAAGGTTGTGTTCCAATTCTGGATGAATTCATCTAAGTCAGTAATGGGACTGTTGATGTGCGGTAGGGTATTATCTAGAAAATTTTCTTTGTTAAACAATTTGCACCTATTGTGCATCTGTGGTGGTTTTCCATGCGAGATATTAGGTAGTGAGGTTAAGCATGCATTTGTAACTTTAGCTGACTTTAGTAAAAGGGCCTCTAAATTTTAGCACGGGGAGAGTAATGGGCTTGCTTAAGATTGCACAATATGCTGTACATACAGGCAACAACTCAGCATTTCAAGGTTCACAGCTGTGTATGTATCCCTTCTTCAGTACTGTCACCTACTACGCTGACACCTACACAGTCTGTTGTGCAGAGGGATTTTTTTTCCTAGCATAATGTTTCTTTATGCTGCTGTCAGTCTTCTCTTATTTTTAGCACTCTTTCAGCTGATTTGAACTTTATAAGGGTTTTGCAAAGATACCCAAGTCAATCACCTCTATTTTACCATGATGGGTGATTTATTTGTGGCAACTCTGATACAATCATGATGGGAGAGCATGTCATAAACATAATAGCATAGTGGTGAATATAAAGATATTCTATTAGCAGAATGAAATGTAAAACTTAGGACCAGTGAATGTGCATGAATGGTATCTTTGCAAAGGAAACTGACTGTGCACTCAGACTAATCATGACACATGCAGTGGGCTGCAACTACAACTCAAGTGCGCAGTTAGGCTAAAAATATTTCATACTTCCAAGATGCTAGGAACATTTTAGCTGAGCAATTGACTTGGCATGGGAAGGCCTTTTTTGGCTGCTTCCTGTCTCAGTGCATAGCAACTATTGAATTACAACTTTTCATTCTAGTTCGGGATGTTTGAACTAAATACTTGTATATTGTAGATTTTCAATTTAATTTTAAATATATGAAGTGGAATGCTGTTTTTTCAAGAGGGTTTTAATGGAAGTGAAGCATGATGCAAACCATCACTGGCCCTCTATGTTAACTGAATTGTACATTACATGGACATGGGCACATGTTAAATGTTGGCAGATAAGGACCAGCTGGCTCATTCAGGGGATTATTTTAGAAGTGTTATTCACAATTTTCAGGTGTACATTCAGGCATTTACACATAAGAATGGCATCCATATGCAATGCAATTTGTGCCTTTGAGTCAGTCCTGACTCCTGGCAACCCAGAAGCTCCTGGGTTTCCTTGGCAGTGTCACTGGAAGTACATTGCCAGGACTTTCTTCCAAGGCAATAGAGGGTTAAGTGACTTGCCCAAGGCCACAAGGAATGCTAGTGGGAATTGGGAATTGAACCCTAGTTGCTTGGTTACCAAGCCAGTGTTCTAACCACTAGGCTACTCCTCCACTCCATATACAAATGGTAATTTCAGAAAGGGCTGAATTTACATGTGGATATTCTTCCTGCATAGAAATTGCAAGTGGGTGTGTAGGGGTATGGTTAGGGCGTGGTCTAGGTGGGTTAAAAATCTGTACACATAATCCCCATTTCATATAGGTGTGGCCTCTCTGACAGCTGTCATCATCATTTGGTCACAGCAGGTAAAACGTCCTCTACCCTAGCCTCTGCATTGGGCTGTTTATGTACCGTACCTTGTCCCGTTGGCCTTGACAGTGGTACTGGGTTTCTACTCTCTCATTCCTGCAAATTTCAACTCCTCTTTTTACTCAGTCTCACTCCTTTCTTTCCTTCGAAGTCCACTCCATCTGCCTTTTTACTCTACTACCTCTCTGGATAGCTGTCAATCATCGACCTCCCCCCCCCCCTCCCCTTATAAGTCCACCTTGGCCTTTCTCACTGACTTTGACTCCTGGCTTTCTTTTATTCTGGATGCATCATCTCCCTTCCCTTATTCTTGGGGATTTTAACATTTATGTTGATGATCACTCTGACCCTTATGCCTTTAAGCTCCTTTCCCTTGCTTCCTCGTTCAAACTCCAACTGTGCTCGACTGCCTCCATTTGTCTTTTTCTCTGTGTGCCTTCGAGTCAAATGCTGACTCCTGTCAACCCAGCAGCTCCTGGGTTTTCTTGGCAGTGAGACCAGAAGTAGATTGCTAGACCTTTCTTCAGAGGCAATGGAGGGTTAAGTGACTTGCCCAAGGACACAAGGAGTGCTAGTGGGAATCGAACCCTGGTCTCTAACTGCTTGCCCTCAAACTTCTGCACTTTAGTTCTTCCTTTATCCAACCATCACCTACTAACGTTTACTCATCACCCCCCCCTCCTCAGTCTTCTCCAACATCTTTAGGAAAAAAAAAGCCCCTGAATCTCCCCACCCAACTTAAAAAAAAATTAAGCTTGTGGTCTTGTTGCCCTTGAACCCCCCACCTGGTATCTTTCAAAGCGGGAGTGCTGCCTATGCACCCCGCTCTTGGTCCACCATCTTGAAAAATGGCATATTCTACCTTATATGGCAGTCTGACTCCGCCCAGTGCATCCCAGGATGCACCACGCAGGGCCAGTTGCAGCCATTTTTCAAGACGGTGGACCGAGATTGGAAGCACATAGGCAGTGCTCTCGCTTTGAAAGGTACCGGATGTGGGGTTCAGGAGCCGCTAGACCACCAGGTTACATCTTTTTTTGAGTCTGGTGGTGAGTGAGGGGGGGGGGGGTTCAGGGGCCACTAGATAACTAGGTTACGTTTTTTAAAGTCAGGTGTGGGGTTCAGGGGCAGTTAGGCCACCAGGGAGTAACTTTCTGTCAGGGCACTGACCCTGACAGTATTTTGATGGCATTGCCCCCGATGCCATCAAAATGCTATCGAGTGGGGGGATCGGGCTGCTAGACTACTATGGAGTCACTTTCTGTCAGGACACCGGCCCCCGACAGTATTTTGCTGGCATTAGGGGCTTTTCCTGATGCTGCGATTGCCCCTGATGCCATCAAAAATACTTTTGGGGCTGATATACAAATTAGCCACATGGTGCCCATTTCTCTGGAAAAGAATGCCAAACTAGCACCGACTTCTTGCGTGCATGTGTTTGGCTTGCTCTCCCAGTTTACGCTGCCATTTTATGCCCAGTTTAAGGGGTGGCCCATTTGCATGCGCATGGTTTAACATGTGGCTAATTTGCATGCTTGCCCCTTTCTGCATGGTTGTGCTGAAGTCGTGCGCTATCGGTGTGCTGTAAACAGGCATAAAAAACTGGTAGAACGCGACTTCAGCGCCGGCTTTGTGCATCGGCTTGTTTGTTTTTTCCATCTTGCTGATCCTTATGCTGGAACAAACTAACCAAGTCATTATGCCAGGTTCCATCTCTGCTCCTATTCAAATCTACGCTAAAAACTCACCTATCCCCTTAGTCTCCTGTTCATCTCCTATGTGTATCTTTGTCCTTCCCCTAGATATACCTTAGTCCCCAGTTGTTGTGTTGTCTGTCTTGATTAGACTGTAAGCTTTGATGAGCAGGGACTGTCTCTGTAAAACACTGCGTATGCCTGGTAGTGCTATACAAATGCTAAGTCGTAGTAGTAGTAGACTCATGAGTATTTCTGGAAGGAGCTGGCCAGAGGGCAACACTGGATTCTGCTGCTGTAAGCAGCGGTGTAAATTACATCCAAAGAACCCCCTGCAATGTGGGTAGCCCAGGCAGCTAGGCTGCCCACATAGCAGCAATGATAGCGAGAGTTCAGTCGGGTAATGAGAGGTGATGGAGTGGGAGGCAGTGAGTTCGCCAGGGGCAGCATGGGGCATGGCAATGGTAGAGGTGCCTGCTTTCTACTGCCTACTGCCAATCACCCTCCCAAAAATGGAGGAGCCCCATGCAAAATTTTGCTTGGGGGCACCTCATCAGAACTTACTGTATGCTACTGGCTCTAAGTGCAGGTTGCACCCTGATAAAGCTCATCTAAGATCAGGCCATTTATCTTCCTCCTCAGTCCTTCAAAGAAATTAACTCTTCAGTGTGATTTCTTAGAAGGAATTGCCAACCCTTCTCACTCCGCTTTCTGGGGTGGGAACTGAGAGAGGGAAGGATTTGTGCAGAGGGAGAGACAGGATCTTGCAATACCTGAATTTCCCAGGCCAGGATTTCTAACCAGGAGACATTTCTATTCTGAATAAACTGTTAGTCCTTTGCCTACATGGGAGGGGTAACTTATTGTGGCTTGAGCTGGGAATGAGAGTAATTCACACTTCATCACAGGACCAGCCAGAGAAACTATGCTTGGCTCTCACCCACAAAAGTAATAAACAGGGAATAAAGTAAGACTCCTTAATCAAGGCCCCTCTGCTTCACAGAGACTTTGTGCCAGTATTTTCCTACTCTAACCAAAAGACTCCTCTGGGATAAAGTATACACATTGCTTGTTTATCATCTTGTATTTTACTTGGAAAAACCCTTGGGCTTGATTCTTTTAATTTTATTAACTGTATTTCCATGCATGATTTATCAGTTGCTGCATTGTTCTTAGTGGGGGAGTAGCCTAGTGGTTACAACACCGGCTTGGTAACCAAGAGGCCAGGGTTCAATGCCCATTATCATTCCTTGTGATCTTGGGCAAGTCACTTCATTGCCTTGGAAGAAAGGCCTGCTAATCTACTTCTGGTCACACTACCAGGAAAATCCAGGAGCTGTTGGGTTGCCAAGTGTCAGTATTAACTTGCAGGCAAGCATTGCATTGTTCTTGAACATAGTGGAGTGAATCCCACTGTTGCTTCTCATGATCTTGGAATACAAACTTAAGGGGCATGTTTACTAAAGTGCATTAGCTGGTAGCACAGGGTAAAGGTGCCTTTGGGCTGCGCAAAAGCAAGGCATAGATGGGTCAGAGCACATGGCTGAGGTGCATGTGCTAGTTGCAGGCTGGATACAAAATCATGCTGCTAATGCCTACCTCTGACCAGGTACTAGCTATGCTTGCATACTCTGAACATATAGTTTGGATGCAAGTGTTAGGAAATATGTAAGGGCAGAAGCAGGGCAAACACATAAGAAGCAAATAGGAGCTGTGAGATGAATACCAAGATGCCTGCCTAGGCCATCTGTTTGGACAGGTAACATGGTGCAGCTGACATGGCAATGGACCACAACAGCCTGACAACTACAAAACCAGAGCCTGCAGGTCAGGGGTGACCCTGCTGAGATAGTGGGCAGACACATCAATGTCTGCATGTGCAATGGCTGGTTGTCAGATGGCTGCTAGTGTTGGGTGCTATGAAGGCCTATATGGTGGGCCATGGGGGTGCTTTATGACCCTATAGACCCCATGTACAGACTGCCGTGTGCTGATTGTGCTTGGTTTCCAGGTCCCTAGCTCTGGCACCCCTTCCCCCCAACATGGGGATTCAAACCATAATGGCTATGATACTGTCCAAGCCTTAATCAGAGGAATGACTGAGAAATGGAGGCCATTCCCTCCACCCTCCACACGCCACGCCACGCCATGCCATGCCACGCCACGCCCCACCAGAGGCCTTGTACTCTGTTCCCTGCAGCTTAGATGAACAGGCATCCTTGGTGCCTCAGGGTGAGGAGGGTTCATATACCTGTCCTCCATGATGGACATTGTGGACATCCTGGCTGATCCCATACAAAAAATGTTGGAACGACCTCCCTCCAGAAATCAGAGCGATCCGAGACCTTCTACAATTCCGGAAAGCAATAAAACACCACCTCTTTCTGCTCCATTTCTCTCAAGCTGCCATCCCGACTCCAAGAAACCATCCCCCTTCCCCTACTAGAGCCCCCTACACAACATAACGCTCAAGCCCCAAGCATTCTCTCGCCAGCCCGGAAGCATCTTACATACTTTCAGATCAAGTATCCTCTATTATGCCATATCTTTATGTATATAGTTTCATGTATTCCTCATCTAACCCTCATTGTATTTAGTTTCCCCTATTTCGCCAAGTTATACTTCCTGTTAAATGTAATGACCAGACATATGTAAATTGTCGGATGTTTTTTGTTCAATGTAAACCGCGCTGATGCCTAATAGTGCGGTATATAAGAATTGTTAATAAATAAATAAATAAATAAATATATGTCAATATGTAAATAGTTACCCATGTTCTCCAAGTTCTATTCCCTGTTATAATGTAAACTCAATCATTCTTCTCTGATCTGAGTATTCTTTGTTAAATGTAAACCGCACTGATAACAAATAGTGCGGTATATAAGAATTGTTAAATAAATAAATAAAATAAATAAATACAAGGTCCCTGCATTTCCAAATGCCACATTTGTACCCTGTCTCCTACAATTAGGAATGCAGTGCATGGCTTTGATTTGCTTTGCTGATTTGCATTCCCTGCCTTCTAGTGCTTGGCTTCTATGCTCTGAGCTGTGCAAGCAGTCAATCCCATTCGCGGTCATCTGTCTCTATTCTGAACTGGACAGTTGTTACCTTCTTATGTGCGTGTGCTTGGAGCACATTTCTTACTGTCCACAGTGGTTCCTTAGCCCACAACTGCCCTAATATTGTGCTTCTGGCTTTCCTTTTCCTGATATACATTGCAACCGTACACACCGTGCACATGCGCTATGGCTACATGTTTGCTACTACCACGCTGGTGAAGCTACTAGCGTGATGGTAGCAGCATACTGTGGCCACACCCCTTGTGTCTACAGCAATTGCTGGGTTCAGCCAGTGTATGATTTTTGTACATTAACCCCACACTCCCTACCGCACTTTAGTAAACTTGTCCCTTAGATTGTAAGCTCTGGGGACAGGAAAACACATATAGGGGTATGTTTACTAAACTGTGTTAGTTTGATTCGTGTTAGGAGCCGCGGTAGAGCCAGAAATCCCAAATAAGGACATGGGCGGTACATCGTTACCGATAATGCGCGTTACAGAAATTAACGAGCGTTAGAGGGCGCCGTGGCACGTTACCGCGCGTTAAACTTAAGAAGGCGCACAGACACAAAACACTGAAACAGAGCTGTAGCACAATGGTTACTGCACTGACTGATGTTACAGGTGTCATGGGTTTGATTCCCCAGTGTGCTGAATGCATAAGGCCGGCTGAGGCATCACCCTGTACATTTAAGTAGTGAATGAGGAGGCATTTTACGTTTATTTTCAGTAGTGTTGCCAGCAAACACACCCTCACAGTGGCGTAACCTAAGGTGCCGCATAAGGCACCCCATAACGCACTCCATAGGCTACATTATAAAGTGCACTGTCTGCTGAGGCACCCCATAATGTCCCCTATAGAACACCCTATAAGGCACCTTATAGGGCACCATATAAGGTGCCGCATGGGGCGCCTTATGAGGCACTGTAAGGTTACAGTACGCTGAGGGGTTGTCGCTGGCAGCACTAATGTACATTAAAAATAGACAATGCTGCAGACAGCCCTATAAAATAACCCCATGGTGGGTTTGAACCCATGATCACTGGCCCCACAGGTAGTGAAGGAACCACTGGGCTACAGCCCCATAGCTGCTAATGGCCCCCTGGCTGCCTACTGAAGGGCGTCAGGCCACCACCCAAACCGCCTGCTGTGTTGGCCAGGATCTGGGCCAACGCACCCATACCCATGGTGCACTGCACATGCAGATCAGCAGTCCAGAGATGAACACAAGATGGGGTATGCACCCCCACAGCACCCTGGCCCGGTAGGGCAAGATGACCGTGTGCGTCACTGCCACAGAGTAGCAACAGACAGTCACATTGTGCGGGTACTGTGCCCACCCTGAGGTTGAGGTGGAGCGCCCAGCACCAGGTCCACAGCACCTTTCATGGCTGAAATACGCCATGCTGCAGGTCCCCATCAATGTGTGATAGGTAGTTCCATTAGACACACCTAGGATACATCTGTGTCCTGCTGTATGTCTCGGTCATGTCTAGTCCCTATGGGCGATGATGCACCCAGAATAGTGCATATCCTGTGTTGGTGCCATGGTTACCTGCTGTAGGTGAAGGGGGGGGGGGTGTATGGACCCATAGGCAGATTATGTACCACCACACAACCCACCCTCTGGGGCTCAGGGTGGGAAACAGGAGCACCCACCAATAGATCCACAGTCTACCTCTCTGCAATGGTAGCAGTAGAGGGGACCATCAACCCCAGTCCTGCTGGGGAACAGACAGAGCGCTACACATCCATAACGCAATGGCAGACAGATGGCAGGCCTGGAAATGCTCAGTTGCCCCCCACCATTATCTGACATGCTCCAGCAGCAAGCCTCCAGCCGCTGCACCCTGCAAGGTGTTCCAGCAAGACACATACTAGCTGCAGACAGTCCGCCAGCTAGTCCATAGTGCATGGTCCTGGGGGATATGCATGCACCCAGAACAGGGATGTCAGCATACACACCAAGCAGATAAGTCAGTGATTGGGCCCCAAAACAGAACCCATAAATACCACATGAAAGAAATGACATATAGCACTATGGGTGAACCTAGCCATGCAATGGTCACTGCACAGTCAGGGTGAGAGTGACCTCCCAGCAGGACATGCTATGGCCACCCTGTCCATGCAGGTGGTGGCCAGGCACTACAATGTCCGAGCCATTGCCCTATGCCGTGTGCAGATGCATCCAGGTCAGGTCACCCTATCCAGGCTATTCCCACGGTACCTTGCTCCTCATTATGCACATTGGCAGGCCAATACTGGCAACAGTGCTAGCAGTGAGGGCTGTGGAGGGTGTTGGCAGCCACCACACACTGGATAGACAGACACACACTCCCCACACCTATGCCAGCATTGTGCAACTATAGAGGTGTTGGGCAGCCCAGGCCACCACACCAGTCCTGGGCACAGTGCAGGCATGGCTATGGTACGCAATACTGTAGGAGTCACTCCCCAGATTGGTAAACACTGTCAGACACAAGACCTATAGCACACTCCACAGACATCAGAAAGGTTGCTATGATGCAGCTCACTCAGAAAATTGTACTTAACCTAGGAATTGCTATCTGCCAGTAATCATAGCAACCTTTTGATAGATGTGTACCATATTCCCCGGTTTAGGGTGGCATTACTTAGGTATGCAAGTGCTAGTATTGGGAGATGCACGCAGAGCCCAAAGTCCTGCCTCTCCAGGAGGCTTTGGATAATGGGACCTGGGGGTGCGGGTGTGTCTGCCCCTGTTGGCTGCTGCTTTACGGCAGAGGTTCCCAACTCCAGTCCTGCGGTGCCAAACACTGTTCGGGTTTTCATGCTGTCCCTCATGAATATGCATGAGATACATCTGCATACCATGGGGGTGGCACATAGAAATGCAGCACAGGCATCTTTATCAGAGGCAGCATGGATCCGGAATGGTGTTTGGCCCTCCAGGACTGCATTTGGGAGACTCTGCTCTAGGTAATGTGCATGTTTATGGTGTCTGTGCTCTGTAGGGTAGAATGTAGGTGTTTTGGGCATGTTTACGTCATCTGCAATAAAGGTGCTGTCTGTATTAGCAAGTTGTAGTAGTGGGTAAAATATTGGGACTAGGTTGGCAGGAACCACAGCTGGGACTTGAACCTGTGACCCTCTGCTTCTGAATACACTGGTTTTGTGCACTGCACCACCTTGTTGTCACAGAGTCAGTACATTCCTTGGTGATACCATGACTGTTCGTCAGACAGGGCCCGTCTGTTGCAGTACATGGCACCCACCTACACAGGGCTAGGCCATGGTCTGCTCTGGGCAGCTGCCACTGCCCCCTCCACCACCAGTATCCCTCAGCCACCATGCTGACATGCCCTTCTGCTGGTGGTGCTGGTGGTGCGCAGTCTCAGGCCATCCAGTGTGCAGGTAGGCGGCTGCCTATGGTGCAGGTTCTGGGGTAGGGGTGCCTGCATTGACGTCGATGCTTCCCCCAGCCCCGCCTGCCAATGTTCCGTGCCCTTGGGGGTGGCTGTTGGGTACTATCCCCTGTGACACTGTGGGAAACACACTCGTGCCCATGTTGGTCTTCAGCAGTTGCTGTCTGGCTGCTCTGCTGTTTCAGCATTTGTATGGGCCACCTAGGCATCACCCTAGTCCGCACTGTGGCCCAGCTCCACCACAGCATGTGCCGCCTGCGGCCCACTGTATCCCCTTCTTCGGCATCTGTCCAGTTGCCGTTCCGACATGCCCGCCCTGATGTTGCGGGACATGTGCACGCCATAGGAACCCTGTCCGATGGGGAAAACCCCGAGCAGCGCTATTTCACTGTGGGCTCATTCACCTTTATTTATTTATTTAGCTGCATTTATATCCCGCTTTTCAACGGGTCAAAGCGGTTGGGGGATACATTTTAACACGAGGGGATATGAGACACATACACTAATACTTACAGGGAACATGGACAATGGAGGGTTAAGTGGCTTGCCCAAGACCACAAGGAGCACCTGTGGGACTAGAAACCCCATTCCTTCCGGGCCAAGGTTGCTGTCCTCTAGTGGGATATGAACCACCGACCTTCCGGCCTGTGGTACCTTGCCCAAACCACTAGGCCGCTCCTCCCTGTCTTGTATGGGGACGGAGTATAGACCCTTCCACGATTTATATCTTTTCTATGGAGCTTACTCGGGGGAGGGGAGGGGTTGATGTTTCTCATTGATACCACCAGGGCCGGATTTACTGTTCCCGCGGGGCCCCCTCTGCTGCCGCGGCAGCTTGGATTGTCCCGCGGGGCTCCCTATGCCCGGCTGAATCCCCTCTCTCCCTGCCGGCTTTGAGAGGCGCGAAGGGAGAGTGTCTCCCTCGCGTCTCTGTTAAGCCCGCAGGGGCTGATGGGAAATTTCTGCAATTTTTTTGTTTTTTTTCTAGTGTTTTCTTTACTTTGAATTGATGCAAGGCTTACTCATGGCCTGATGCAGCCAGGTCCTATGTGTTTTTTTTCCCTGTGATTGCAGTTTTTGTCCTGGGTGTTGCAGATCTCCTCAAGCCTTTTTTTTTTGGCATGATTGGGACCCCCCATAGGGGGTCCCTGGCCCTCATGCTATTTTTGGTGCCTCTGCTGTCTTCCCTCCATTTTTTCCCAGTGACAGGCTTCATGACCATTTTCATGGTGGCATGGTCCCTTTTGGGGGGAGAGGGGGTGCAGAGGTGGCGTGGTCGCATGGACCCCTTCTTTCCAATGGCTTGCGCAGCAGCTTCTGAAACAGCTCATGGGTTGATCTCAGTCCTTGACAGCTATTTGGCAGCTCAGAGTCCCAGGCTTCCCCTATGGGGGGGTCCATGGCTCTCAAGACAGACGAAAGCAGATGAGGGCTGGGAGGGAGTGAATATGGAGGATGGAAATGGGGAGTCTGTGAAAGAGAGAAGAGTCCTATTTCTGACATAGTGCCGTGTTTTAAGAATCTGCACCAAGGACAAACATCCAAATTTCCATGAACGCACAGCACATTAATTCTTCACAGCAAAAGTTCAATGAGCTGTGGGCAGATGGAAATTCATATGCAGAGCTATTGAAACACGCCCCTGTATTGGACATCAGTGCCAATTAACAGTGCATATGATAGTACACTGATGATGCTGACGAGACCTACAGGGATATAGTCCTGAAGTCCCACCTCCAGTCTGGCAGCATCCCTGTTGCCATGGAGGAGAGAGGTCACATGACAGGAGATCATCACCCTGGTGTGGCAGGAAGTGATCCTGTAACTAGGACCTGTCCTCCAGGTGATGTAAACCCCTCTCGCACCGAGGAGGTTTCTCCAGGGCCAAGAGCCCATGAGGGAAGGGTTAGGACAGCAGTTATAGTTGGTGATTCGATCATTAGGCATGTAGATAGCTGGGTGGCTGGTGGACGTGAGGATCGCCTGGTAACATGCCTGCCTGGTGCAAAGGTAGTGGACCTCACGCGCCACCTAGATAAGGTCTTAGATAGTGCTGGGGAGGAGTCTGCTGTCTTGGTACATGTCGGTACCAATGACATAGGAAAATATGGTAGGGAGTTCCTGGAAGCTAAATTTAGGCTTTTAGGTAGGAAGTTGAAATCCAGAACTTCCAGGGTAGCATTCTTCGAAATGCTTCCCGTTCCACGCGCAGGACCCAAAAGGCAGGCAGAGCTCCGGAGTCTCAATGCGTGGATGAGACAATGGTGCAGAGATGAGAGGTTTGGATTTGTTAGGAACTGGGGAACATTCTGGGGAAAGGAGGGGCTCTTCCGAAGGGATGGGCTTCACCTTAACCGGGATGGAACCAGGCTGCTGGCATTAACCTTTAAAAAGGAGATAGAGCAGCTTTTAAACTAGATAATAGGGGAAAGCCGACAGTCGTCCAAGAGCGCATGGTTCGGAAGAATGTATCCTTGAAGGATACTACAAAAAGCAGAGAGGTTCCACAAAAGAGTAAAGTAGCCCAAATGCCCTCGAGTATGGAGCAGACAGAGCTTAAAGATCCCAAATTACCCATGTCTACCAATAGCCAAATTAATATGAATAAAATACAGTCTCTAAAATGCTTGTATGCAAATGCTAGAAGTCTAAAAAACAAGATGGGAGAGTTAAAATATATAGCACTAAATGAAAGGTTAGATATGATTGGAATATCAGAGACATGGTGGAAGGAGGACAACCAGTGGGACACTGTGATACCTGGGTACAAACTATATCGTAATGATAGAGCTGATCAAATTGGTGGAGGGGTTGCGCTCTATGTTAGAGAGGGCATTGAGTCAGAAAGGATTAAAGTTTTGCAAGAATCAAAATTTGCTGTAGAATCTCTATGGATTGAAATTCCATGTAAAAAGGGGAAGGCGATGGCAGTGGGGGTGTACTATCGTCCGCCTGGCCAGAATGAACAAATGGATGATGAAATGCTCAAAGAAATCAAGGAAGCTAGCAAAAGTTACAGTGCAGTAATAATAATGGGTGATTTGAATTACCCCGGCATCGACTGGGTCAGTGTCACAGCAGGACATGCTAGGGAGATAAAGTTCCTAGATGAAATAAATGACTGCTTCTTGGAGCAGCTGGTTCATGATCCGACCAGAGGGGAAGCCATATTAGACCTAGTCCTTAGTGGAACACCAGATCTAGTGCAAGAGATAAGGGTGTTGGGGCCACTTGGCAATAGTGATCATAGCATGATCGCCTTTGATTTAATTAGTGGAGGAGGGATAGTAAGGAAATCCACAGTACTACCCTTTAACTTTCGAAAGGGAGACTATGATAAAATGAGGAAAACAGTTAATAAAAAAACTAAAAGGAGCAGTTGCAAAGGTTAAAGACGTAGATCAAGCTTGGATGTTGTTGAAAAATACTATCTTGGAAGCCCAGACCAGCTGTATTCCACACTTTAAGAAAAGTGGAAGGAAGTCCAAAAAACTGCCAGCATGGTTTAACGGTGAGGTCAGAGAGGCTGTTGTTGCCAAAAAAGCATCTTTCAGGAAATGGAAAAAAGAGCCAAATGACAAAACCTGGAAACAGCACAAGCACTGGCAAGTCAAATGCAAGGCATTGATAAGGCAGGCAAAGAGAGAATTTGAGAAGAAGCTTGCTGCGGAAGCAAAAACACGAAATAAAGACCTTTTCAAGTACATTCGTAGCAAAAAACCTGTGAGAGAGTCAGTTGGTCCATTAGATGATAAAGGTGTTAAAGGAGCACTAAGAGGCGACAAGGCGATAGCGGAGAGACTGAATGAATTCTTTGCTTCAGTCTTTACTGAGGAAGATGTAGGGATGTTACCCATGACTGAAGTGGTATTTAAAGGTGCGGAAGAATTGAAGGAAATATCGATACATCGGGAAGATGTTTTACAACTATTAGATAAACTGAAGAGTAGCAAATCACCTGGGCCGGATGGTATACATCCAAGGGTGTTGAAAGAACTGAAATATGAGATTGCAGACCTGCTATTAGTAATCTGTGAACTATCATTAAAATCATCTCTAATACCTGAAGATTGGAGGATCGCCAATGTAACACCAATTTTTAAAAAGGGTTCCAGGGGTGATCCGGGAAACTACAGACCGATGAGCCTGACGTCAGTACCGGGAAAAATGGTAGAAACCATCATAAAGAATAAAATTACTCAGCATGTAGTCATGACCTAATGGGAGACAGCCAACATGGCTTTAGACAAGGAAGATCTTGTCTTACTAATCTGTTATGTTTTTTTGAAGGAGTGAATAAACAGGTGGACAAAGGTGAGTCGGTTGATATTGTGTATCTGGACTTTCAGAAAGCCTTTGACAAGGTCCCTCATCAGAGACTTTTGGCAAAACTAAAGAGTCATGGGATAGGAGGCAGTGTACTATTGTAGATCAGGAACTGGTTAAAAGATAGAAAGCAGAGGGTAGGGCTAAATGGCCAATTTTCCCAATGGAGAAAGGTGAATAGTGGTGTACCCCAGGGATCTGTGCTGGGTCCGCTGCTTTTTGACATATTCATAAATGACCTGGAAAGTGGAATAACAAGTGAGGTTATCAAATTTGCAGATGACACAAAACTATTTAAAGTTGTTAAAACCCAGGAGGATTGTGAAAAATTGCAAGAGGATCTTGATAAATTGGAAGACTGGGCATCAAAATGGCAGATGAAATTTAATGTGGACAAGTGCAAGGTTATGCACCTAGGGAAGAACAACCCAAACTATGGTTACACGATGCAAGGTTCCACATTAGGAACCACCACCCAGGAAAAAGATTTAGGCGTCATTGTGGATACCATGTTAAAGCCCTCGGCCCAGTGTGCAGCGGCAGACAAGAGAGCAAATAGAATGCTAGGTATGATAAGGAAAGGAATGGAAAATAAAACAAAAGATATTATAATGCCTCTATATCGTTCCATGGTGAGACCGCACCTTGAATATTGTGTGCAATTCTGGTCGCCGTATCTTAAAAAGGATATAGCGATTTTAGAAAAGGTTCAGAGAAGAGCCACCAAAATGGTAAAGGGGATTGAAGGATACTCCTATGAGGAAAGGCTAAAAAGGTTAGGGCTCTTTAACCTGGAAAAGAGACGACTGAGGGGAGATATGATAGAAGTCTATAAATTAATGAACGGAGTGGAACGGGTAAACGTAGATCGATTGTTTACGTTATCAGAATATAGAAAGACTAGGGGACATGCAATGAAGCTACAGGGTAAACTATTTAAGACTAATAAAAGAAAATATTTTTTCACTCAACGTGTAATCAAACTCTGGAATTTGTTACCGGAGGATGTAGTAAAGGCTGTTAGTGTAGCTGGGTTTAAAAAAGGTTTGGACAAGTTCCTGGAGGAAAGGTCCATAAACCATTATTAAGAAGTGACCGAAGATATCAATGCTTGACCCAGTACAAGCATTGTGGAACTTGTGTCTCTTGGGGAAACTGCTAGGTACATATGACCTAGATTGGCCACTGTTGGAAACAGAATACTGGGCTTGATGGACCTTGGTCTGACCCAGTATGGCATATCTTATGTTCTTATGTTCTTATGCTCTATATTGAGACGATGGGGAAAAGTACTATGTGATGTTTGTGAACACACAAGAGATGAGTATTTATTGAAATGTGATGAGCATTAACTAAAATGAAATACATTTTTTTATTTGTATTTAGCTCACACCTTTCCAGTAGGCAACATCCATGTTATGCCCATGGGAACGTTGATAGATAGTGCATGCTAACGCTTAGTAAACATGGCCCTTTGAGTAATATGGTGATTTTGGTGCCTTTTTTAAACTTAAAGTACATTTTTTAAGTTTATTATTAGTATATTACAATTTTTATGGTGAGAATTACAGGGGGAGGGGGAGGGGGAGCCCCACCCTGCCTCACCTGGCCCTGCCCTGCCTGAGTATCCCAGATTTGTAAACCAAAACTCTGGTAACCTTCCCATACAGGTTAATCCCAGTCTCAGGGCCAGCCCCAAAGTTGGTTCAAGGTGTTGGCCCCCTAGGCAAATCTTAAGCCTTATGCTCCCCCTGGTTGTCGGAATCTATTGTTTAGCTTTGAATGCCCTGTTCTTTGCCACCTTTCAGCCCCCAAAAGCTTTCATCCTAGGTGACCACCCTGCCTAGGCCCCACCAAAAATTCAGCGTTGGCTGGGCCACTGATGCAGAGTCTGGCTTCTTTGGGTTTCAGTTTAATTTTTGTCTACATTTGTCTATTTTTAGTTTGTGGTAATTCATTCTTTACTTGGTGAGGATCTATCTATCTTCTGAGTGTGTGACCAAAGTCAGATATTCTGTTAGCATGGAACTTCTATGTAGGGATTAGTAGTAACTCAACTTATTCGGTTTTCTAAATAGGTGTATGGATATTCCAGGGCCCACTGCAATATTTACAGTGCTGCTCTTTTCTGGATAGGCCTGCTTGTGTGAGTTTTGGATGTTATCACTGTTATAGTGTGGTAGATTTTCTCTGTAGGTCCTAGGTCATTTTTGCAAGGTTTTGTATGTCCAGTACTGGTGAGGATTTATATTACTGTTAACTGAAATGACACCAGAATCAGAAATTGTTTTCGGTATGTTGAATTCTCTGGGAAATGTCCTAGTTGTACTCTGCACCTATGTTGGGACAGGGGTTTCTTTGCATACAGAATATATGTTCAAAAAGAAAATGAAAGAAATTGTGCAGTGGTTCCTGCTTTTTTATTCTGCTCCTTGGTATGAGATCACCTTATATCTCCGTGTCGTATGCAGAATATTTATTTACATTATAAACCATGCCAGTCCAGTGTGTAGTGTCAGGATTTGTTATGTTTTATATTAGATTCCCAGGCTAGATAAACTGCTACAATGTTTGCTGCATATAAACATCATTGCAAAGGGCTGTTTTTTTTTAAATTATAAAGCCTGGAAACATATTGCTTTCTTTATTCTTGGGGCAACCAAATGACCAGTGTCCTGAGTAAAGGGACCCCCTGTTCCCCGACTAGAGCGCTGAAAAGGCCCCTATTTTGGCTGCCAGGGAGGGAGGGGGCGCCAGCTCATCTCTCGCTTCAGCAGCAGATTGTCTTGAGCCGCCCCTGTTGCTAATTGATATGTGACTAATGGATTTTGGTACCCCAGTTGCATAATTGTGTTAATTTTTTCACATTGACGCATAGCTTTCAAACCCTGGACAGTTCTTCTAGTTTTTTTCAAGTCTCCTTTCATATCTGTCATCCCTTCCCATGTGTCCATTACAGAGTTATTATCTTCTGCAAACAAGGATATTGTTCTCTCAATCCCCTCTGCAATATCACTAATGAAACCAAGTTAAAGAAGAATTGGTCCTTCTACTGAGCCTTGTGGCATTTTACTTTTATTAGAATGAACTCCGTTGATAGGAGCTTTCCTGAATTCTCTGGCTCAATTAGTTCCTCACCCTATTAACAGTTTTTAATATCCTACTCCCTTAGTAATTAGCTTGCTTAGTATTCTTCCCTGGGAAACAGTGTCAAAAGCCTGACTGAAGCCCAGATATGCAGTGTCACATAGCTCATGCTCAGTCTGAGTTATTAAGGTTTTTTGCCATTTTGAGGGTAATTTTATCACAGTGTGTCTAGGTAAAGGTAGCTGGAACGCAATTATTTTAAACCTATTTTATAAAGACAAGTAAACGTCTATTGTCTTTATAACATACTACTGTAGCATAAGTCCTGCAGCAATAGCCCCCACCTTGAGAGGTGGACATTACACTTGCTTGAGAGCTGGTGGAAATATCCATGCATATGTTATTAAAGCACGGTTTTATTTTATAATCTATGCACATACTTTTGACTCTGCCTACACTCTGCCCAAACCCCTCTCCTGGCAACGTCTACCATAAAAGTTTGTACCTGCTATGCCATGATGTGTACTTTTACGCGTTACCTAGTTTTAGAAAAAACATTTTAGGCGAGTATATTGCCACATATGCTCTAAAAGGGCTTTATAAAATAACCCCCTTTGTGTTTCTATGGGGGGTGGGGGGGGGGGGGTAGAATCCTACTGGAGGTTCCAATACTCGAAAAAAAAAGCTGAAGGGCCTGATATTGAAAGGGATTAAAATGGTTAGCAGAGTGAGGGAGGCACTCAGCGATAACTGAGCAGCAGCAATATTGAGCCACAGTCCGGTTGTAGCAAAGCGGTGAAAGGCGTGGCAAAGGCTGCCCTAACATTCACCACTGAAGCTAACTGGGCAGCAACTGAATATCGCCGCTGCCCTGTTAGCTTCGTCGCTATCCGGACAACCTGGATATTTAGTGCCGGGACCCAGATATCGCCCCGGCATTGAATGTCTGAGTCTAATGTTCAGCGGCGCTAATCTCGACCACTGAATATCGGGCTCTGAGTTCCTAAATTTAGGCTCCTAAGTCTTCAGCTGAAAATTTATTTTAATTTAGGAGCTTATAAGTTATGCTTATAAATTTAGGTCTGCCATTCATTTTCCTAGATTTACAGTTGTGGTGGTCAACATTATTGGCACCTTTGCAGTTCAACCCCTTAATGTCCAATATCTCCTAAAAGAAAAGCAACCAGTGAAATGGCTTTGGACTATATATACACATGCATTTGACACATAAAAGAATCAAATAAAACAAGACCAATTAAAAAAGGAAATACAATGCCTTGCAAAAGTATCCATCCCCTCTGTGTTTGTCCTGTTTTGTCACATTACAACCTGGAATTAAAATGGAGTTTTGAGGTTAGCACCATGAGATATACACGCCTGGACCAACGCCTGGATATGAAACACCACATAAACAACATTGTCAAAGCTGTATACTTCAAAATCCGCACTATCAGGCATCTGCGCTCCCTACTGGACCCTGATGACTTCCGGACCATATACCAAGCGCTAATACTGCCACACTTCGACTTTGCAAACGCCATCTTTCAAGGGCTCCCCCACTCCACGCTGGCCCCTTTACAGCTGGCCATGAATGCTGCAGCAAGGGTCCTACACGGAGCCGCCAAAAGTGACCACGTGACCCCCATTCTCAAACAACTTCACTGGTTACCTATCCATGGAAGAATCATCTTTAAAACCCTTCTCCTAGCGTTCAAAACAATCAAAGGTATTTCATCCCCTTCACTCACAGATCTTATTCACATGGTGCCCCCCAACAGATCCAGAAGAGCAATAGCCATAAACCTACTAGTAAAACCAAAGGAATCATCAAAGTGCAACATATCAACCACAAACAGGGCGTTCCGCTACTATGTACCTAAATGCTGGAATGCCCTACCCCCTGACATTAGGGCGATTGCCGACCTATCACAGTTCAGAAAGGCACTCAAATACCATTTATTCCTCCAATGCTACCCAAACTCCAATGACACCCCTCTGAAGAGATGACCCACTCTAAGAAACAACCCTCACGTTCATTATGTTATTTCACCTACTCATTGCCATGTAAATATCTCATGCATATAATCAACCCTGTTATCCAAGCTACTCTTTACTATGTAAAAATCTCATGTATATAGTTACCCCTGTTATCCAAGTTTGGACCCCTGTTCGATGTAAAACCAAACAGCATGTTGTTATGGTTGTTGTGTTATAATGTAAACCGCGCTGATGCCAAATAGCGCGGTATATAAGAATTTGTAATAAAAATAAATACCTACAACTTTGAAGGTGCAAAATATTGTGACTAAAACAATAATTAGGACAAAAAAAAACTGAAAGCAGGAATGTGTGTAGGTATTCACCCCCCAAAATCAATACTTTGTAGAGCCACCTTTTGCTGCAATTACAGCTGCAAGTCTCTTGGGGTATGTCTTTATTATTTTAGCACATCTAGCCACTGGGATTTTCACCCATTCCTTAAGGCAAAACTGCTCCAACTCCTTCAAGTTAGATGGTTAGCGTTGGTGCGCAGCAATCTTCAAGTCATGCCACAGATTCTCAATTGGATTGAGGTCTGGGCTTTGACTAGGCCATTCCAAGACATTTAAATGTTTCCCTCTAAACCAGCTTTAGCAGTATGTTTAGGGTCATAGTCCTGCTGGAAGGTGAACCTTCATCCCAGTCTCAGATCTCTGGCAGACTGAAACAGGTTTTCCTCAAGAACTGCCCTGTATTTAATGCCATCCATCGTTCCTTCAGTCCTGACCAGTTTTCCTGTCCCTGCCAATGAAAAACATCCCCATAGCATGATGCTGGCACCACATATTTCACTGTGCGAATGGTGTTCTCGGGGTGATGGGAAGTGTTGGGTTTGCACCACATGTGGCATTTCCTATGATGGCCAAAAAGTTCAATTTTTGTCTCATCTGACCAGAGAGCCTTGTTCCATGTATTTGGGGGGTCCGCCACATGCTGTTCTGCAAACTCCAAATGTGTTTTCTTATTTCTTTCTTTAAGCAATGGCTTTTTCTGGTCACTCTTCCATAAAGCTCCACTCTGTGGAGTGTATGGCTTAAAGTTGTCCTATGGACAGATACTCCCATCTCCACTGTGGATCCTTGCAGCTCCTTCAGTGTTATCCTTGGTGTCTTTGTAGCATCTCTAATTAATGCCCTCCTTGACCGGTCTGTGAGTTTTGGTGGGCAGCCTTCTTTTGTCAGGTTGGTAGTGGTGCCATATTCTTTCTATTTTCTTATAATGGATTTAATGGTGCTCCATGGGATATTCAGAATTTGGGATATTTTATTATAACCCAACCCTGATCTATACTTCTCCACCTATTTGGAGTGCTCCTTGGTCTTCATGTTGCTTGCTTAGTGGTGTTGCAGAGTCAAGGGCCTTTCAGAGCAGGTATATTTATACAGGCATCATGTGACAGATCATGTGACACTGATTGCACATAGGTGGACCCTATTCAACTAATTATCTAACTTCTGAGGTTAATTGGTTGGATCAGATCTTATTTAGGGGTTTCATAGGAAAAGGGATGAATACATATGCACTCACAACATTTCAGTTTTTACTTGTTTTTTATATATTGTCACGCCCTTGCCCCCTGCCTCAGGCTTAGAGGGGCGAGGTTGCGGTTAACTTCTCTTATAAAGCTTAGATAAACTATCTTTCCCTCTGATGCATGCTGGGAGTTGTAGTTTTGCCTTTTAAGATGTAGTCATGAAACCGAAGGTGAAGGCAAATGACAGAATTTATTTCAATACGCAAACAAAGTCCATGTAGACCATAACAGGATACTTCTCCATTCATTCGCTCAGGATTATTTATAACGCAGCATGGATGAGCTTCACTATGGCTTCACAGTCATTAACTATATGTAGCTGCTTAACATTGTAACTGATATGGGAAACACAGCTTCTTCCCTCAACAAAGTAAAAATGTCTTCTTTTTAACTTTGTCTTCGCTAAGCATTTAATAGCACATGTAACAGGTATCTCCCCATTAGAAGAGCAAGTTCCTACCTTCACTTCAGGCTAGGTTTCAATACACTGCTCCTAGGAGACTTTCACCTTTTCAGCTATTCTTTAGCATAGGGATTCAACGCTAGTAGCCTGGCATAGAGTACAGTCCATGGGCATTTCTGGAGACAGTAAATCTTGCTCAATAGGCTCAACCTGCATCTCCTCTGGCTCTGATAATGCAGTGCCCTGCTCTGAGCTCTTAAAGTATGTCTCCGGGTGTATTCTCTCTGAGGATCCCCATGTCTCTCCTGAGCCCAGCTCCACCCAGTAAGGATAGATTGTACCTGAAGCTGTGGACACTTCTCCCTGGCTGTATTCACTTGCCTCTCTCCAGCCTCTCGGAAACAGTTCTTGGTTCGCTTCTCTGAGTTCCCTCTTGGAGCTCTGCCAATGCTCCCTATTCCAGGCTTGGCTCCTTTGACTCCTGTGCTGAGTCCTCGGCTCCCACCTCTGAGCTCTCCGAACCTTCTGATCAGGAACCTGGATCTGAACCCATTCCTGCTCCTCTGCTTCCTGCAGTTCTTGCTTCTTCTC
This sequence comes from Ichthyophis bannanicus, assembly GCA_033557465.1. Taxonomy (NCBI): domain Eukaryota; kingdom Metazoa; phylum Chordata; class Amphibia; order Gymnophiona; family Ichthyophiidae; genus Ichthyophis; species Ichthyophis bannanicus. Next base: position 1,694,655,929 of record CM066031.1, read on the forward strand.
CCTCTCGTGCTTCCTCCTTTTGCTTTGACTTTAGCAAAGGTTTATATCCCTGCTTCCGGGGCACTAACTTTCCCTCTCTGCTCAGGTGTTTGTAATTATCTCTCAAGCCTGCAACTACGTCAGCAGAGCTTGGGTGTGGCAGCCTAGGTTTAGTTTCTCTCAGCTTACTTTCTTTATGTAGAAGCTGAAATCCATGCACTGCAGGGGTTTCACTTTTCCTCAAAACAAATTCATCACCTTTTCCTATTTCCATAAGCTCAATACAAGCTTCCTTGTCACAATATATACAAGGTATTTTATTGCCATTTCGCTTCACTAATTTGGATTATATTGTTAGGTCTATTACCTAACATCCAAATAAACATCCATTTTCATTCCAGGTTGTACGTAATGTGATAAAACAGGACAAAAACCAAGGGATGAATACTTTTGCAAGGCACTGTAATAGGAAATAGTATAAAAACAGGGCTATTCCCAGGACATGATCAGCACCCTTATAAAAAATTCAAATCAGTTTGAACAGAAGAACCATATTCTCATTGGAGTAAAATTAGATGCACCTGGGATCAATTGTCAGTACTCACATGGCTTGAATCAACCAACGAATGATGGATCTAATGTTTAAAATGGCCACATTCACTCCCTGTTCCATTTTCATAATGGTGAAGATGAGACCATCAATAAAACCATTATCACCAAACATCAAAGGGATACAAGGCTATCTCCAAAGACATTGGGATTCCTGTCTACAGTTTGCAATATTGTTGAGAAGTTTTCTGTTCATGAAACTGTCAAGAACCTCCCACGATGTGGTGGGAAGAGGAAAATTAATCCAAGGAGTCTTCAAAGGTTAGTGCGAACTGTTGGAAAAACACCACGTACAACATCCAAAGAACTTAAGGCTGACCTGGAGGAATCTGGAGTGGTGGTTTCAAACCACACTATGCCACGAACTAAAGAAAGAAGGACTTCATGAGCGAAGACCAAGGAGGATCCCACTGCTCAAAGACAGACATAAAAAGGCACCCCTGATCTTTGCTCAAACTAATCTTGAGAAACCATAATCCTTCTAGGAAAATGTTCTGTGGACAGAAGAAACCAAACCTGAGCTCTTTGGCAATGCAGACCAGCGATACATTTACACGTGAAGAAATGAAGCTTATAAGGAAAAAAAACCCTTCCTACAGTTAAACATGGTGGAGTTTCCATAATGTTGTGGGGCTGTTTTTCTACCTCATGAATGGAGGCCTGGGACATATTAAAGGAATCATGAAGTCATAGGACTACCAAGGTATTTTTAAGCAAAATATGCTTCCTAATGTCAGAAAGCTAGGTCTGAGCCAAAAGTCATTGGTCCTCCAGCAAGACAATGACCAAAAACATACATCCAAAAGTACAAAAGAATAGTTAAAAAGGAAAAAATGGACTATTTTAAACTGGCCAACAATGAGTCCTCATCTCAATCCAATCGAGAACCTTTGGAAAGAGCTGAAATCTGCCATTGCTAAAAGGAATTCTGGAAACATTCATGAGCTGGAACAAATTCAGTTGAAGGGTGGGAGAAACTAACAGCAGACAGATGTACAAAACTTAAAGTTGGCTACAAGAAACGTTTGGAGGCTGTCATCAATGCCAAGAGTTATGCAACCAAATATTAGTGAAGGGTGCTATTAATCCTCTCCAGGTCATATGTTATTTTTTTTCTCAGAAATTACTATGGGGTATGTTTACTAAACCAACTTAATGTTACCGGCGCTAGTTGCAGCGATAATGTGAAGAATGCCATATAAGGAGTGGGCGTTCCAGTAACAAGGTAGCAAGAATCTGTATCGCGCGATAGTGGGCGCCGTGGCACATTAATGCGTGTTAACCCTAAATTCATGCCAGCGCAGCGTTAGAAGCTATAACAATGTAGCCCACTGGCTACTGCAATGACTGTGGAGGCAGAGATCATGGGTCTGATCCTGCAGTGGTGTAATCTAAAAAGGCTGTCAGAGGCATTTTCTTTTAATTTAAATCAGTGCTGCCAGCAAAAACACCCTCATAGTGCCGTAACCTAAGGTGCCTCATAAGGTGCCCCATAGGTCACATTATAAAGTGCCCTGTCTGCCAAGGCACCCTATAATGTGCCCTATAGGGCGCCTATGAGGCACCTTAGGCTACAGCACTATGAGGGTGCTTCTGCTGGCAGCACTGATTTAAGTTAAAAGAAAATACCTCTCATAGACTTTTTAGATTACACCACTGCAGGATTGAACCCATGACCTCTGCCTCCACAGTCATTGAACTACCAGTGGGCTACATCTCTATAGCTACTGCCACACTGCTGGCAGGCTACAGAAAGACTGCAGGTTACCACACAAACTGTCTGCTGTAGTTACCAGGATAGGGCAAACCCACCCGTACCCATAATGCACTGTACATGCAGATCAGCAGTCTACAGCTGATCACATAATGGGGTATGCACCCCCACAGCAACTAGGCCTGGTAGGGGGAACTGACCGTATGTGTTACTGGCACAGAGTAGCTACAGACTGTGACATTGTGCGGGTCCTGTGCTCACCCTGAGGTTGAGGTGGGGCACCCAGCACCAGGTCCGCAGCACCTGACTTGGTTGAGATAGGCTATGCTGTAGGGCCCCATCAGTGCTAGTGTATGATAGATAGTTCTTGCAGACACACCTGGAATACACCCATGTCCATCTGTATTTCCCAGTCACATCTAGCCCTTGTGGACTATGATGCACCCAGAATAGTTCATATCCTCTGTGGGTGCCATGGTCACATGTCATAGGTGACGGGGGGTGTTTGGACCCAAAAGCGGATTATGTATTACCACCCAACCCACTCTCTGTGGCTCAGGGTGGGGGAACAGATCCACATTGTACATCTCTGCAATGGTGCCAGTAGAGGGAACCATCAACCCCAGTCCTGCTGGGTAACAGGCACCCTACAGGGCAATCAATGCAGATTTGTACACATCACATAAGGCAATGGCAGACAGGCAGAACGCTGGAAAAGCTCAGCTGCCCCCCACCACTATCTGACATTCAACAGGGAGGGCAGAGTGGCTCAGTGGTTGGGACAGGTTACCTCAAGCCAGAAGGCTGGGGTTCAATTCCCACATGGGGACAAGCAACTTCAGGCTGGAGGGACTGGGGTCTCTAATCCCATGGTCACTCCTTGTGGCCTTGGGCAAGCCACTTAACCCTCCATTGCCTTAGGTACACTTAGACTGTGAGCCCTTTGGAGACAAGGGAATAGAAAATACCTGTTAGGATACATGTAAACCACACTGATTCTAAATAGCACAGTATAAAAAAGAAATAAATAAAATAAAAATAACAGTAGAGGGCACAGTCAATCTCCACCCTGCAAAGCATTCCAGCCAGTTTCCCCAAAAGACACAGGTTCCACAATGGTTGAATTGGGGCAAACAGTGGATATTCTGGGTCCACTTTAATAATAGTTTATGGACCTTTTCTCCAAGAACTTGTCCAAACCTTTTTTAAACCAGGCTACACTAACAGTTTTACTACATCTTCCGGAAGCAAATTCCAGAGTTTGATTACACGTTGACGACTCCGACTCGACGGCACTTAACAACAACAGTCTTTCTATATTTTGATGATGTAAACAATCGATCTACATTTACCCATTCCACTCTGTCCATTAATTTATAGACCTCTATTATATCTCCCCTCAGCCATCTCTTTTCAAGGTTGAGGAGCCCTATCCTATTAAGCCTCTCTTCCCCTTTACCATTTTGGTGACTCTTTTCTGTACCTTTTCTAATAACGCTATATCCTTTTTAAGATATGGTGACCAGAATTGCACACAATATTCAAGGTGTGGTCGCATCATGGAACGATAGAGAGGTATTATAATATCCTTTGTTTTATTCTCCATTCCTTTCCTTATGATACCTAGCATTCTATTTGCTCTCTTGGCCGCCGCTGCACACTGGGCGGAGGGTTTTAACATGTTATCCATGATGATGCCTAAATCTTTTTCCTGGGAGGTGGTTCCTAATGTGGAACCTTGCATCATGTAACTATAGTTTGGGTTTTTCTTTCCTAGGTGCATAACTTTGCACTTGTCTATATTAAATTTCATCTGCCATTTGGATGCCCAGTCTTCCAATTTATCAAGACCTTCTTGCTATTTTCCACAATCCTCATGGGTTTTATCAACTTTGAATAGTTTTGTGTCATCTGCAAATTTGACTACCCCACTCATTATTCCCATTTCCAGGTCATTTATGAATATGTTAAAAAGCAGTGGACCCAGCACAGATCCCTGGGGTACTCTACTATTCATCTTTCTCCATTGTCAAAATTGGCCATTTAGCCTTACCCTCTGCTTTCTATCATTTAACCGTTTCCTAATCCACAATAGTACACTGCCTCCTATCCCATGACGTTTTAATTTCACCAAAAGTCTCTCATGAGGGACCTTGTCAAAGGCTTTCTGAAAGTCCAGATACACGATATCAACTGACTCACCTTTGTCTACCTGTTTATTCACACCTTCAAAAAAACATAACAGATTAGTAATGCAAGACCTTCTTTGGCTAAAACCATGTTGGCTGCCTCCCATTAAGCCATGACTATCTACATTTTCAGTAATTTTGTTCTTTATGATGTTTTCCACCATTTTTCCCGGTACTGACGTCAGGCTCACTGGTCTGTAGTTTCCCAGATCACCCTGGAACCCTTTTTAAAAATTGGCATTACATTGGCCATCCTCTAATCTTCAGGTATTACAGATGATTTTAATGATAGTTCACAGATTACTAATAGTAGGTCTGCAATCTCATATTTAAGTTCTTTCAACACCCTTTGGTGTCTACCATTTGGTCCAGGTGATTTTCTACTTTTCAGTTTATCAAATAGCTGTAATATATCTTCCAGGTGTATTGATATTTCTTTCAATTCTTCTGCAGCATCTCCTTAAATACCATTTCAGTCATGGGTTACATTCCTACATCTCCCTCAGTAAAGACTGAAGCAAAGAACTCATTCAGTCTCTCCGCTATGGCCTTTTCCCCTCTTAGTGCCCCTTTTACCTCTCTATCATCTAATGGTCCAACTGAATCTTTCACAGGTTTTTTGCTACAAATCTACTTGAAAAAGTCTTTATTATGCGTTTTTGCTTCCACAGCAAGCTTCTTCTCAAATCCTCTCTTTGAGTGCCTTATCAATGCCTTGCATCTAACTTGCCAGTGCTTGTGTTGTTTCCAGTTTTCATCATTTCGCTCTTTTTTCCATTTCCTGAAGATGCTTTTTTGGCAACAGCAGCCTCTCTAACCTCACCTTTAAACCATGCAGCCAGTTTTTTGGACTTCCTTCCACTTTTCTTAAAGCGAGGAATACAGCTGGTCTGGGTTTCTAAGATAGTATTTTTAAACAACACCCAAGCTTGATGTAAATCTTTAATTTTTACAACTGCTCCTTTTGTTTTTTTCTTAATTATTTTCTTCATTTTATCATAGTCTCCCTTTTGAAAGTTAAATGGTAGTACTGTGGATTTCCTTACCGTCCTTCCTTCATTTATTAAATCAAATGCCATCATGCTATGATCACTATTGCCAAGTGGCCCCAACACCCTTTTCTCTTGCACCAGATCTTGTGTTCCACTAAGGACTAGGTCCAAAATGACTTCCCCTCTGGTCGGTTCATGAGCCAGCTGCTCCAAGAAGCAGTCATTAATTCATAGACCTCCCTAGCATGTCCTGCTGTGACACTGACCCAGTCGATACCGGGGTAATTGAAATCACCCATTATTATTACTGTGTTGTAACTTTTATTAGCTTCCCTGATTTCTTTGAGCATTTCATCATCCATTTGTTCATTTTGGCCAGGCGGTCGATAGTACACCCCCACTGCCATCGACTTCTCTTTCACCTTTTTACATGGAATTTCAATCCTTAGAGATTCTACAGTGAATTTTGTTTCCTGCAAAACTTTAATTCTTTGTGACTCAATGCACTCTCTAACATAGAGCGCAACCCCTCCACCAATTTGATCAGCTCTATCATTACGATATAGTTTGTACCCAGGTATTACAGTGTCCCACTGGTTGTCCTCCTTCTACCATGTCTCTGAGATACTAATCATATCTACCCTCTCATTTAGTGGTATATATATACTAATTCTCCCATCTTATTTTTTAGACTTCTAGCATTTGCATACAAGCATTTTAGAGGCTGCATTTTATTCATATTAATCTGGCTATCTGTAAGCAGGGGTAATTTGGAATCTTGAAACTCTGTCTGCTCTGTACTCAAGGGCATTTGAGCTACTTTTGTCTTTATTGAAACCTCTCTACTGATATGCCCTAACTTCAGTCTTTTGCTAGTATCCTTCAAGGATACATTGTTCTGAACCATGCGCTCTTGGGCGATTGTCAGCTTTCCCCTATTATCTAGTTTAAAAGCTGCTCTTTCTCATTTTTAAAGGTTAATGCCAGCAGCCAGGTTCCGTCCCAATTAAGGTGGAGCCCATCCCTTCGGAAGAGCCCCTCTGCCCAGAATGTTCCCCAGTTCCTAACAAATCTAAAACCCTCATCCTTGCATCATTGTCTCATCCATGCATTGAGACTCCGGAGCTCTGCCTGCCTTTTGGGTCCTGCATGTGGAACGGAAGCATTTTGGAGAATGCTACCCTGGAAGTTCTGGATTTCAACTTCCTACCTAAAAGCCCAAGGGGCTTGTTTACAAAGCCGCGGTAGCATTTTCCGATCGTTATCGGAGCCGCGGCCCCATTGATTTCAATTGATAACAATCAGAAACTGCTACCGTGGCTTTGTAAACAATCCCCTAAATTTAGCCTCCAGAGCCTCCCTACCACACTTTCCTATGTCATTGATACTGATATGTACCAAGAGAGCAGACTCCTCTCCAGCACTATCTAAGACCTTGTCTAGGTGGCGCGTGAAGTCCGCCACCATCGCACCAGGCAGGCATGTTACCAGGCGATCCTCATGTCCACCAGCCACTCAGCTATTTACATGCCTAGTGATCAAATCACCAACTATAACGGCTGTCTTAACCCTTCCATTGTGGGCACATGTCCCTGGAGAAACCTCCTCGGTGCAAGAGGGTTTTACATCACCTAGAGGACAGGTCCTCTCTCCTCCATGGAAACAGGGATGCTGCTAGACTGGAGGTGGGACTTCAGTACTATATCCCTTTAGGTCTCGTCTATGTACCTCTCTGTCTTCCTTATGTCCTCCAAGTCTGCTACTCTAGCTTCTAGAGATCAGACTCGTTCCCTGAGAGCAAAGAGCTCCTTGCACCTAGTGTAAAGTAAGACCCCTCATCAACTGGGAGAAGATCATACATGTGACACTCAATGCAAAAGACTGGAAAAACCCCATCTCGCTGCTGGACCTCATTCCTTCTCAAGTTTCTGCACGTTACTCATTATCATTGGTTTTCATACACACCGCTCTTCTATTTGAATATACCCTTCCTGGGTACATCTTCTTCACCACTTATAGATTTGACCAGTTCAATTATTTCTCTAACTGGAGTTCCTTTCTCCACAATCAAATTCTTCCTTAGAGTTCCTGGATATGAAGGTTTTGCTCTCAGAGGTCACTGGCTCTGTATGGAATCATACTCCTCTACATGAGTACCTCTAGGTTATAGCTTGACTTGGTTCCTTCTCTTCCTGAATGGGTATCTGTTGAAAGATGCTGTCTTCCCAAAGCTGTTCCACTTCTTCCCTAGCTCCTGATATCTAGAGGGACTGCTACATGCACACTTCCAGAATCTGTCATCAGGCTGAGCATTCCCCCTGCCACTTGACAGTGACTCCAAGCCTGTTTGTCCTTTCTTTTGTAGTTGTGGTGGCTGGTGCAGATTCTCCTTCCTGCAGGATGATGGTTCTGATTGAGTGCCAAAAGCACCTGACCATTAAGGGTAGTAATACAGTAAATGATGGCAAATAAAGACCAGTATGATCCATCTACAGTAGTCTTCCCAGTAAAGTGTACCTGTTGCTCTATACTCATTCTCATTAGCACCTCATGGTACAATGCATAGGGACCGAAGACAAGATTCTGCTTTTTTGGGTGAAGATTTTATACACAGTAGACTTTTCTTTCTGAGAAGTCCTTCCCAGTCTGAAATGACTGGCAGAAAGAACTTCCTATACTCTGGAAAATGCCAAACATTTCTCTCTGCTTCTGGTAATAATTACTAGGAGCATTGGATGGTGCTACTGCTCCTAGGGGCATGTTTATTAAAGACCGGCAAGTAGCATGTGACAAACGCATTTGTATCTAAAGCAGCAAATCGATTTTGCAGGCAGTCTTTAAATTCCAGTGGTATATTCTCAAGGTCATATTTTGCTGCATTCATGAGTGGTTTGCTCTTTTTCAACTTTAGCTTGAGTTAGCATACTAGTAGTTGATGATCTGTACCACAGTCAGCTCCAGGTTTTGTCTTTGTTGATGTTATAGAACTTTTCCATTGTTGATTTCCACATATGTAGTCAATTTGATTCTTATACAATCCATTGGGTGAAGTCCATGTGTACAGTCGCCGCTTGTGTTGCTGGAAGAAGGTGTTTGAGATGAATAGATCATTGGTCTTGCAGAATTCTATCAGTCTTTCTCCATCTTCATTTCTGTTGCCAAGTCCATATTTTCCAACTACTTTGCCTTCTTCTTTGTTGCCAACTTTTGCGTTCCAGTCACCCATGACTATCAGGATGTCCTGTTTGCATGTTCTGTCAATTTCAGCTTGTACTTGTTCATAGAACTCTTCAATTTCATTCTCTTCTGCAGCTGTTGTTGGGGCATATACTTGAATTATAGTTGTGTTGATAGGCATTCCTCATAGACGAATAGAGATTAAGCGTTTGCTGACTGCATTGTATTTCATTACAGTTCTTGCAAGTTTCTTCTTTATTATAAATGCAAGACCATTTCTTCTTTGTCTTTCATTTCCAGCATAGTAGACCATGTGATCATCTGATGCAAAGTGCCCGATGCCAGTCCATTTCAGTTCGCTGACACCCAACAGATCAATTTGTACACGTCCCATTTCATTCTTGACCACCTCCAACTTCCCTTGGTTCATGCTTCGTACGTTCCATGTTCCAATGCGTAAGATATCTTTACAGCTTCTGACTCTCATTTCATGCGCAGCTACATCAGCAGTCAGACGTCCCGAGGGCTTTGATCCAACAACATCATAAATGCTGGCTTTACTCTGAGAAGTCTTCAGCTCTTCCCCAGTAGCTAGTTGACCTGGGGGTCTCATCTTCCAGCACTATAGCACAATTTGTTTTGTTGTAACTATCCATTGGGTTTTCATGGCAAGATACAGAAGTAGATTGCTGGGCCTTTCTTCCACGCAGTTTAAGTTTGGTGTTGTTGCCGTTGTCACAGAAATGTGATCCTCCGCCGTCAACACTATCCCATTCTGCTGCTGCCCAGATGGGTGGTATGTCTTGGTCTGGCACCTCAGCTGAGACCTGTCCATCTTGGGAGACCCTGCCAGTAGTTAAACTACTGATAGTTTAGCTCTCAGCATCACTGATGCACACAAGCCCTCACAGCACGATAAGCTGCAAACCAAGTGAGGGAACGCACAGTTTGTACTCATTTTTATTGTGGCAGTGGCATAGCAGCAGTGGTAGAAGCAGAGGGCAGCACCACAATAGGCTATTACTTCCATGCTAGTCACATATCTAGTAGGGAACATGTTGCCATAATGCATACGCACTGTGAAGGTGTTCACTATGCACCCTTTGCTAATGCTTGCTACCTTTTGAAAAATTATGGGTGCTAGTAGTAAGTGAAATCTCTGCAGGGGCAAAAGACAGCACTACATGGCCAAGCCCCATAAACATACCTCTGAATATGTTCCCAGTGAAAGATAGAGAGGGCAGACCTAGAGATAGGTACATCATACAAGGGGGCAGAGCATGAAAGTCAGGAGGGCAAACACATACAGAGAGACCCTGCTGCAGCCCTTCCTTTTGAAGTAGGAGGAAAATGCAGCATCTGAAGGATCGGGGGTCCTGTATGGGTGCAGGCAGGGTGCCAGCAGTGCCTTCCATGTGGACAAGGTGCATGGACACCTCTCACCCTGAGGCACCCATGGTGCCTGATTGCCTAGGCTGCAGTTGAGGATTCTCAGACTTTTGGTGTAGGAGGGGATTGAGGGCCCTCCATGACATCTCCTCACACATCTGCAAGGAATACAGGTCTCATGGGGAAGAAGGAGAGGTGCTAGAGTCTGTTGATGAGCAGGCTCAACACTGAGACCACACAGAAGTGGGGGGACAAATGACTGGGGTTCTCGACCATTCCATTACATGGGGTCTATGATATCTAGATACAACTCCCTTGACCTAGTTTTTAAGTGGGGGAGATCATCAAGATCTCAGGGGAGATGCCAGAGGACACCCTACAATCCCCTCCCCATGAAGACAGGCAACTCCAGCCAGAGAATACTTGCTTCCTGTGAAATTAAGGTCCACATGCTTCTGGGAACTCATATGAGCTCCCCATATCTGTAGAATGCCTCATACCCTTGGCAAGTGGCTGTGGACAAGGGAACACTGCTGAGAGAGCCACAACCAAGGAAACCCATAGTCAGTGATAGAAATAAAGGCACCTGCTCATGAGCCAGTATGCCTCACACGCATTCTCCTATGGTCAGGGTTAGGAGCCATGGCCCCCAGGAACAGAGTCCACCACAGTGACATAGATGCCCAGGTATATATATGCATTGTTACATGACCTCCCTATGCATGGGATGTGATAGTTGGACTTCACAATTTTCTAGTCCTTCCATTTTCCATTATGTGTATCTCCTCATTTGAAAGAGCCAACCTCTTTCATCAGCCATCTCCAATGTTGGCTTTGTGGCCCAGTGGAGTCCAAGGCCTAATTTCTAACCCATTTCCAGCACTGGCTGCCTACCCTTTTGTGGCTACCCTGACATGCCCTTCCTCCCACTATCCATTTGGAGAGATGCACGGGAGCTAAATACTCCATTGGCTGCTACTGCTGCTGCTGGTACAGTGGGGCCTCTCTCCATGCCATCTGTTTACCACTCAGGCTTATGCATGTGTCTGAAATGCAACAGATGAAGGTATAGGGTCCGGGGCTATAGTTGCAGCTCTGCCTCTGTTGTATGCAGCCCAGTGTAGGGGTCTTGGGCCCACTATGGGTGCATTCTACCAAATGGCCCATTTCCCAGAGCCATAATACAGAAGTCCACCCACAGTGATCATATGCGCCTACTTTGACAGCTTTAGAAACTCTGTTGCCCTGTATGTATACTATATGTGGGCTTATTTATCCCCACAATGGTTGCCATTCCCTAGGCAATGTTAGAGGGGTTCCATGACATTGTCCTGGGTGGGGGGAATGCCCATAATGCATGTTGGTGGCATGCTGGCATGGTGGGTGCAGCTACCGCCTGGTAGGAAAGTAGGAGGCAGGCAGTAGTTGCAATCTTGCTAGCAGCGCATTTCAAACCTGGCAGTACCACTAATGTGGGAGCGCTAGCCGCATGCACCTGCAATTCCCACTCTTTGCCTTACCTCCACCTTAACCCCACCTACTGGCATGCTGCTTGGGTAGCGTGGTGGGTTTAACGCAGCCGCCTCTTGATGCCATGCTCCCAGCTACCCTATGCTGAAACACGCATTAGTTGTGTGCTAAACCCTGTGCTCCTGGTTTTAGTGAACATGCCCCCTAGTGCAGCATCTAAGTAGTCATTACATGAACTTAGTGTTGAAAATCAGTGCTAAGTTCCTCTCCCAATCCTAAATCCATCCCTATTGCCACCCAGTTTTTATACTCTTAAATTTAGGAGTTTAGTGACATTTTGGGCTGGATATTCAAAGGATTTATGCTCCTAATTTTGAGCATCATGGGCCCGATATTCAGTGGTGGCATTAAATATCCAGCCACCGGCATTGACTATCTGGGTCAGCTGGCAAATCAGGAAGCTAACCAGGCAGGCAGCGGTGATATTCAGCTACTGCTTGGCTAGCTTCGGTAACAAAAGTTAGAAATGCCCTGATGCTAACCGGTTAGCATTGGGGCGCCGAGTGCTGGCACCTGTGGATATTCAGAGACACTAATTGTGTTAGTGACCCTGAATATCCCACTTAGCAGTATTTACACAGTTTGCAAGTCTGCAAACTGTGTAAATGCCCTTGAATATCGGGCCCTATGCTCCTAGATTGGCCTCTTCAAAAAATTACTAGGGCTGAGTTCCTCAAATGTTTCTTAAAATTTCAATAAACACCTACATTTAGGAGCATAAAAAGTGGGTGGTAACAGGTGCAGATTTAGGAAGGGTAAAAAAAGTTGGGAGTTTAGCATTGATTTTCAGCACTAGGCAATTAGATTATGTGTTCTCCGGACAGAGCCTGGATATTCAGCATCACTATCCAATTAATGTCACTGAATTTTCTGCTTAGCCGGATTTATCCAGTTAACGGGTCCTGCTAACCAGAGAAGCCCTTTTGAATATTGGCCTCTCAGTTTTAATCCTTGAAGGGAACTCCTCTCTTATGGTGGGCTTCATCATGCTACCTGCCCTCCCAGATCTAGGTTTCAGTGGGGGTTTGGCAGTCCTCCTTTTGCTCATTCCCTCCATCTGCCCCTCTTTCTCTCTCCTGCCCTTTCTGTCCTCCCAGGCCTTTGGACGTGTGGCCACTGTGGGTACAGCCCTACCTCAATTGCTAAGGATCCTCTCCAGGGAATTGCCATTTTCTTTTCCTCTTGTTAATTGTTCTCTCTCTCTAAATTTATCTGTCGCTCTTTATTGTGTGTGTTTTGCAGCTTCTTTTGCGGCTTGCCTCCATTTCTATGGAGTACTTTTCTGTGGAGTAGGCCGTACCAAGAGCTGTGTGAGTGGTATAGCCGCACGGGGTGCAAGTAAGGAAGGGGAGCTGATGTCATCCCTAGTCTTCCAGGAAGCCCATAAGAGTGAGTTCCTGCACACTGCTGGGTGGGGTGAGGGGCACCAGGTATGCGAGTCACACAGGCTGCATTTCTAGCTTGCTACAGTCTTCTGTGGAGCATGTAGACTCTGTCACCATTGCATCAAATCTTGAGATGAGTTTTAAATTGGGATTATTTTTTACAAAGCAGATGAAAAAGAACCACACATTATTGGATGTGTATTTTCCAGGTCGATGGGATTAAATGAATCACGGATAAGTAATCAGAATTAATGGAGAAATAACGACCCCAATGTGTCATTTAATTTTTCCCATATGGAATTGTTATGAAAGGGACAGGGAATCATAGTGTGATATACTGATACCTAATTCTAGTTACACTCATCAGAGTTACAGTATCATTTCTCTCTCTTTAAAAAGGAGACTGCTCATTATGAGGTCATCGAATATATCACCTTTATATATTCTGCATTATACAGCGCCCCTTGCTAAAATGCTTTGCAGTGGGAGGTAGACATGTCCAGGTCAATATGTAAAAGGATTTATCCATATAGTAAATGCCTCTATACCGATAAGCCCCCAGTGAAAGTGCTGCTGAAAATTATTACAGACCACCTTGGCACTATCCAAATAGTGCCAGGGTGGAACGGGGGTAGAGTGCGGGTATTCCACCTAACCCTATGAATAGTCAGTAATATTCAGCCGCTACTTATATAGCTATATGGTTTACTTTAGGACAACAAAAAGGCTATCCTAAATTAAACTTAGCCAAACAGATAACTGTTGAATAGCACCACTATCCATAGAGTGGTGGCGATCACCACTCACTACATTATATTTAGTGCTGCTCACTGTCAGGACAGTGGTGCTGAATACACATGGATAATTTAAACATCAAGCCCGAGACATTTGAATATTGATCCAGTCCTTTCTTCCAGCTTCCAAATTGCAAATTTAAGAGCTTTGAAATATTGGCTTGTGCGCCATCTGATTTCCCTGTACTTTATCAGCTCCAGGCCTTTAATGAGCTTTGCGTGAACATGAGATGCAAGTTAAACACTGGAAAGTCACAAGCATCCCATAAATGGACTCAATAATATTTTGGGACTAATTTTATAAAAGCTTTTTTTGCACAGAAAATGTATCTTATAAAATTACTGGGAGTATGCATTCGTGAGCATGTATTAGGTTCATTTAGGATCCTAAAGTGTGTATAGATCACTTGCATGCACGCATACCTATGAATTAATGTGCATGCAATTGATTCACACACTTAAAAAAGTCCTAGCATTCATACAAAGCACCAATATAAAACAAATGTGTAAAAAAAACATGACAAGAAAAACATGAAAATTAGGAAAAATTTGAGAATTTCACAAACTGCACTTGTACCGCATGGATAAAAAAAAGCATGATGCCGGGGGGGGGCGGAGCCTGATGTCCAGCGGGTTAGACGCTTCGCGCTGAAGCTCCCGAGAGGCCTACTCAGAATCCTGACTTAATACCTACCTAAACTTAATATTTTGCTCCGAACTTACCGGGGTACCTCGGGGGGGATGGCGGCCCACAAACCAGCACGCTTAGACTTCGGGTCTCCCTCTTCTTCACACGGAAAACGCTCCAAAACAGAGTTGTCTTCCCCACAAAAGATAGTTCCACTTCGGGAAAACCCCGAAATGCAACAGGAGATCTTGGAGGAAATACGCGGTGTGAAGGAACTGGTACAGTCCAACGGAGAAGCGCTCCGAGCCATGCGAGAAGACTTCGGTATGCTTCAGGACCGGCTTGAAGGTCTTTCACTACAGCAGGACAACATGGCGGGGGTCCTCGACTCGCACGCGGTGCGCTTGGTGAAACTGGACAAGGCTGAGCGTCAGATACAGAATCTTCAAAAAGAGTTAGAGGATAGCAATAATCGAGCCCGTCGCAACAATGTAAGGCTCATTGGAGTACCGGAGGGGGCCAAAGCAGGAGATATAAGAGAATTCCTGGTCAAAACTCTTCCCTCCTTGCTGAAGATCACTTTTCACAGAGATCTGGAAATTGACCGAGCACATCGTGTTCCTACCAACATGGCGCTCAATCGGACGACCCCCCGGCCTATCATCTTTCGATTACTGAGATATCAGCAAGTTGAGCAAATTCTAAATGCTGCCCGGGCGAATCATCATCTGGAGTTTGAAAGTCATAAAGTCTCCTTCTTCCCTGACTTGGCAAAGCCCACAGTTGACCGTCGGAAGAGACTCCTTGCTTTTCGCCCTAGACTTCAACAGCTACAGGCTCGCTTTGGCCTATTGTATCCAGCGAAGCTCAGAGTGACTCTCCATAACCAAACTAGAACATTCGAAGATCCTGATCTACTAGCAACATTTTTAGATTCCAAAGAAGCAGACCAGATGCGCTAATCCAACAACTTGGATCTGTAATCCGCCGGATCTGCCCGCCATTTTGAATGGCCCGACGCGGTGATCACAGCCTGGAACAGAGACTGCCTGGACTTTTCTTTCTGTCTATATATAACTTTCTTGGTCTCCTATCCCTCCATGATGTGCACCTCGGTTGGATTCGGAACACGCACAGCTATACAGGTTATATGTTTCAATTTAGGCCTTCTCTGGGGTTTCTCCCCGCAGACATATGGTCGCCAGTAATTTCTGGGGTTCTGCTTCTTCTCTAATGCACTTCGGTGCTTATTTTTTTATATGGGGCGCTTCATTGTTTTTCATTAGCTTATTTTCTATCATGTCATGTGTACAGCCATATACAGTTAATATGAGGGACATTGTGAAATTATGTGCGTTATCATGTTCTTTTTCAGAATTTTTAACTTTTCTGAATGGCCTTATGTAAGATCTTATCACTGAACGTAAAAGGCATCAACAGTCCAATCAAAAGAAAGAAAATCCTTAGCTATCTTAATCATGAGCATGCTGATTTAGTGTTTCTTCAGGAAACGCATTTAAACTCCGCTGAAACACTGAAACTTAATGCTAAGCCTTACATGGTGGCTGCCTACTCTCCCGCCGTTTCCAAACGGTGTGGGGTAGCCATCTTGTTTAAGAAGTCTTTGCAAGCTACTGTAATGGATACTAGCTCTGATAAGGAGGGTAGATGGGCCCGTGCACACCTTAAGGTTGGAGATAGTGAATTCACGTGTATTTGTATTTATGCTCCGAATGTGGATAACCCTGCTTACTATGCAAGTATTGCGCAGTTGGCACAGGCCTCTGCCAATACACCATTAATACTTGGCGGCGATTTCAACCAAGTACTTGATCCTTTGATAGATAGACAGCCGCCTAGAACGTGTGGTCCACCCAAGAGTCTTGATACCCTTACAGCTCTGATGAAAGATCTTGCGTTAGTAGATATATGGAGGCTGCTTCACCCCTCCGACTTAGAGTTCACCTTTTTCTCAGCCCCCCATCACCCACAATCTAGAATAGATTTTTTTCTTATCTCCAAAGCACTGATACCCCAAGTGGACACGGCTAGGATTCATCCTCTCCATATTTCAGATCATGCTGCCATATCTTTCTCATTACATGTCACTACGCAAGGTGAACATCCCCGTGCTTGGTATTTTCATAGATCCCTACTAGACCAAAAAGATTTTCAGGTTGACATAAAGGCCGCTATCCAAGACTACTTTCATTTTAATTCACCCCATGACACTGCGAGCTGGGCTTGGTGGGAGGGTTTCAAGGCGTCTATCCGTGCAACTATAACTAGCTATCAAATCCGACAGGGGAAACAAAGAAAGCAACATTTACTGATTCTAGAACAACAGATACAAGCTGGAGAGCGTCTCCTCACGTCCCGTACTGATCCATGGATTTTACTTCGCTTACAACGCCTTCGTTTTCAATACAATCAGCTTTTATATACCGCTGCTGCTAAAAATATTGAATCACAACAAGGGATGTACTATCGGGAAAATAACCGTGCTGGCAAATTGTTAGCCAATGCCCTGAAAGGTCAAAAAGAAGCCAAGCGTGTTACCGCTCTCCGCAATCCGTCGGGGGGGAGATTGGTCACTAAAGATACAGAAATATTAGAACTCTTTCGTGATTTTTATACTCGGCTTTATCAATCTGAATGTGACTTCGAGCCAGAAGCATTTGAACGATTACTATCAGGGGTACAACGACCGACCCTATCTGACGAAGATAGAGAGGCCATGGACAAACCATTCACTTTATCAGAAATTCAATCGGCACTCAAGAGATGTGCCACAGGTCGAGCCGCAGGCCCGGACGGTCTCCCAGTCGAATTCTACAAAACTTTTAACGCTGACTTAGCTCCGTTTTTGAAACTTTATTTTTCTGCTCTGGCCGAGGGGGGATCTCCTTCTGGATCCTTCTCAATGGCAAATGTAGTAGTTTTTGAGAAAGAGGGGAGAGATCCGCAACTAACAGCTAATTATCGTCCCATTTCCCTACTAAACGCAGACTATAAAATATTTGCCACCATTCTCTCCACCCGGCTCTCTGACAAGATGTCTACTTTAATACACCCAGATCAATGCGGTTTCATTCCCGGTAGATCAACTGCTGATAATGCTAGGACCCTATGTCATGTACTGACTGCCGCAGTTAATCTTGATCGACCATTGGTTGGCCTCTCACTTGATGCTGAGAAGGCCTTCGACCGCTTAGAATGGCCCTTCTTGTTTGCAACTCTCCGCTGGTACGGATTCGGAGAAGGCTTTCTCCGTTGTCTCCAAACCATGTATGCACAGCCTACAGCTAGTATCTGTGCTAATGCTTTAAAGTCTCAGCCATTTCCCCTGCAACGCGGTACTCGCCAGGGATGCCCACTGTCTCCACTTCTTTTCGATCTCGCACTCGAACCCTTAGCTTTACTAATCCGGCAATCCAAGGATATTCATGGAGTCCCTTTCTCTCATAGGGAAATCAAAATTTCAGCATATGCTGATGACCTTATGCTCTTTGTCTCCCTAGACTCAGTGCCGGCTGTCCTAGAGCAAATTGGTAAATATTCACAACTCTCGGGCTATAAGATAAATTGGACCAAATCGGTAGCCTTTCCACTAAATCCTCTGATCCATCAGGCAGATATGCAATCCTTTCCCTTTTTATGGCAGCCTCGCATGGTCAAATACCTTGGGGTGCACTACTGCTCTCCTTTAGAAGACACCATCACCTTTAATGCTAAAGATTTAACCTCTAAGGTCCGGGCGCTTACTCAACGCTGGACTCCTTTAACACTTACTTGGTGGGGCCGCCTAGAAACCATTAAAATGATGATTGTTCCCAAAGTGAACTACATTTTAGAAATGTTGCCATGTCTCCTACCTCGACGTACATATAAAGATTTAGAGGGTCTTCTGACTAGATACTTATGGAAAAACAAGACACCTAGGATAGCGAAACATAAGTTACAAGCAGATAAAGAAAATGGTGGTGTCAGATTCCCTGATTTCCTGAAATACCACCACTCTTTCTTCTCAAACAAGGCGCTCGTTGGCTGGAAGACCTAACACCAAGTAGACCAGTGTGGCTAGATATAGAGGAGGACCTTTGCAAACCAATTCCTCTTACTTATCTCCCTGGTATGACTCTCCCATCAGACTCCCACTATCCACCAATGCTCTTAGACACTTTAGGTGCCTTTAATACCCTTGAGCAATCTCTAGACTCCCGACTTTGTCCGCTAGATAGACTCCCGCTTTGGCACAATGCTCGATTTCAAATACAAAATAAACCGATGGCGTGGAGCCCCTGGTACACTAGGGGCATTTGGATCCCTAACCAGCTGTTCTCTGATGGTCGCTGGAAAACTTTTAGCGAATTACAAATTGAATTTGGTCTCCCTGCGAAACACTACTTTCAGTTGGTGCAACTTCAGCATTGTCTTCGGAGTGCTAAGGTGCTCCCGCCATCGGAAACCCATACCCAAGGATTGTCGGAGATTATCCGATCTATCGGGAGCTTATCGGGTGTAGCATCTAACTTTTACAAAACTTTATGTAATACTGTTAATAGAGGCACTCCTACAGCACAGAAATCCTGGGAGCGGGAAATGCATGTAACTTTGACCCCGGAGCAATGGAGCCTAGTCTGGAGCAAGGTGACACGGGTCTCTCGATCCGCCTCGCTCACTCAGACACTTTTCTTTCTAGCCCACCGATGTTTCTATACTCCTGACAGGTTAGCCAAATGGAACGCCACCCAGAGCAATAGATGCTGGACATGCCATGCGGCCATTGGTTCACTCACTCATGTTATGTATGAATGCCCCGCATTACAGTATTACTGGAGTCGGGTCTGGGGTCGTATTCAATCTATTTTGCACTTTCAAGAGCCCCTCTCTTGGAAGATAGTGGGACTCCGCTCAGCTGCGGGGATCCCCTCTCTTCCCAAATCGGCTTACTTCCTTTTAGACTTTATGCTGGGCATAGCTATTTCCCTAATTACGAAATACTGGAAAAATAGCTCCCATCTGAGCCCCAATGAATGGTGGAATCATGTCTGTCTCTACAGTAAATATGAGCAAATACCTCGTATGTTAGCTTCTTCCGCTCAGACCCCTCACCACTTGTCTAAATGGAAGATGCTCAACGACTATGTTCAAACTGCTAAATGCTCTCATCTGACTGTTTAAATCTGTGTAAATCTCTGTCACATGATCATTCTGTATCGCAGATACTATTTCTGTTTGTGTTGATGTACAATTACTGTTGTTTGTAAGCGCTTATATGATGATACTTATCAGCTTAGAGAAGAAGCATAGGGGTGGGGGGTAACTGGGGTTGCTTTTTCCTTATTGTATGTTTGTATTTGTTTCCTTTGGTGTGTTGTTTCTTTTTGCTTGTTGTAAAATGAAAATAAAAGTTTAAAAAAAAAAAAAAAAGCATGATGCCAAGAAGGCATGTAATGCGACCCAGGTGTAGGCATGTTTGGGCCAAGTATGGGCGGAGTCATGAGGTCGGTGTATTGTTTCAGAAATATTCATGTACATTACATCTGCTCCTGAGCAATTATAAATGTTAGCTTCAACTTCTGTGGGGTTTATGCTGGCAATTATTAAAGACGCATAGGCACCAATGTGTTTTTATAAAATAGCCCCAAAATAGATGCCTACTTGGGGGTATGTTTACTAAACTGTCTCAATGTTCCCGGCATTAGCTCCAGCGATAATGTGAAGAATGCCATAAAAGGAGTGGGCTTTCCGGTCTTAAGGTAGCAATCGTAGGTTATCGCGCAATAAAGTGCGCTGCGCACATTATCGCGCGATAGAGGGAGCCGTGGCACGTTAACACGCGTTAGCCTTAATTAGGCGCGCTGACCTATAAGCACAGTAATAGAGGTGTAGCACAATGGTTAATACATTGACTGATGAAACAAGGGTCATGAGTTTGATCCCCAGTGGGCTTGATAAGTAAGGCTATCTGAGGCATTACCCTTTACTTTAAATCAGTGCTGTCCGAGGCATTTTCTTTTTTAATTTAAATTAGTGCTGCCAGCAAACACACCCTCACAGTGCCGTAACCTAAGATGCCGCATAAGGCGCCCTATAAGGCACTCCATAGGGCACATTATAAAGTGCACTGTCCGCCAAGGCACCTTATAATGTTCCCTATAGGGTGCCTTATAAGGCGCCTTATAGGGCGCTTTACAGGGTGCCTTATGAGGCACCTTAAGGTTACAGCACTGTGAGGGTGTGTTTGCTGGCAGCACTAAATAAATTAAAAAAAGGAAATGTCTCAGACAGCCCTATCAAATAGCAACACTGTGGGATCAAACCCATGACCTCTACCTCCACAGTCAGTGAAGTAACCAGTGGGCTACATCTCTGTAGCTACTGCCACACTGCTGGCAGGCTACAGAAGGACTGCAGGTCACCACGCAAACTGTCTGCTGTGGTTACCAGGATAGGGTTAACCCACCCGTACCCATGATGCACTACACATGCAGATCAGCAGTCTACAGATGATCACAAGATGGGGTATGCACCCCCACATCACCTTGGCCTTCTAAGGGGAACTGACCATGTGTGTTACTGGCACAGAGTTGCTACAGACCGTGACATTGTGCGGGTCCTGTGCTCACCCTGAGGGTGAGGTGGGGCACTCAGCACCAGGTCCACAGCACCTGACTTGGCTGAGATAGGCTATGCTGCAGGTCTCCATCAGTACCAGTGTGTGATAGGTAGTCCTTGCAAACACACCTAGGATACACCCATGTCCATCTGTATTTCCCAGTCACGTCTAGCCCTTGTGGACTATGATGCACCCAGAATAGTGCATATCTTGTGTGGGTGCCATGGTCACATGATTTAAGTGAAGGGGGGGGGTACTTGGACCCATAGGCGGATTATGTAGCACCACCCAACCCGCCCTCTGGGGCTCAGGGTGGGGGACTGAATCTCCCACCAACAGATAAACATTCTACACCCCTGCAATGGTGGCAGTAGAGGGGACCATCAACCCCAGTTCTGCTGGGGAACAGGCACCCTCCAGGGCAGTCAATGCAGATCTGTACACATCCATAAGGCAATGGCAGACAGACAGCAGGCCTGGAAATGCTCAGCTGCCCCCCACCACAATCTGACATTCTCCAGCAGCAAGCACAGTGAGTCTCCAGCCACTGCACCCTGCAAGGTGTTCCAGCCATACACATACTAACTGCAAACAGTCTGCTCGCTAGTCTATAGTGCATGTTCCTGGAGAAGATGTGTGCATCCAAAACTGGGATGTGAGCACACACACCAAGCAGACAAGTCAGTGATTGGGCCCCAGAAAAGAGAACCCATAAATATCACTTGAGAAAAACACTAGATAGTACTATGGGGGAACCTAGCCATGCTGTGGTCACTGCTCAGTCAGGGTGAGAGTGACCTACCAGCAGAACATGCTGTGACCACCCTGTCCGTGCAGGTGGTGGCCGGGCACTACAATGTCCCAGCTATTGCCCTATGCCCTGTGCAGATGCATCCTGCCCAGGCCACCCTGTCCGGGCCATACCCACAGTACCTTGCTCCTCATTATGCACATTGGCAGGCTAACGCTGGAAACGGTGCAAGCAGTGTGGGCTGAGTAAGGTGTAGGCAGCCACAACACACTGGATAGACAGACACACACTCCCACACCTATGCCAGCATTGTGCAAACATAGAGGCTTTTGGCAACCCTGGCCACCACACCAGTCCTGGGCACAGTGCAGGCATGGCTATGGTATGAAATACTGTTGGGGTCACTCCCCGGGGTGGTAAACACTGTCAGAAACCAAAACTGAAACACACTCCACAGATATCAGAAAGGTTGCTATGATGCAGCTCTATCAGCCATTAATCATAGCAACCTTTTGATATATGTGGAACGTGTTTCCATGTTTAAGACGGCATTGCCAAGGTATGAAGGTGCTAGTATTGGTAGATGCTGCTTCACGCAGGGCCCAACAGCCTGACTCTCCATGAGGCTTTAGATAGTGGAGCCTGTGAGTGTGGGTGTTTATGCCCCTGTTGGCCGCTGCTCTAGGGCAGAGGTTCCCAACTCCGGTCCTGCTGGGCCAAACACTGTTCGGGTTTTCATGCTGTCCCTAATGAATATGTATGAGATACATTTGCATACCATGGGGGCGGCGCATACAAATGCAGCACAGACATATTTATTGGAGACAGCATGAAACTTGAATGGTGTTTGGCCCTCCAGGACTGTAGTTGGGAAACTCTGCTCTAGGTATTGCACATGTTTATGGTGTCTGTGTTCTGTAGGGTAAAATATAGGCATTTCAGGCATGTTTATGTTATCTGCAATAAAGGTTCCGTCTTTATTACCATGGTTTAGTACTGGGTAAAATATGGGGACTGGGTTGGCAGGAGCCACAGCTGGGACTTGAACTTGTGACCTTCTACTCCTGAACACACTGGCTGTGTGTACTGCACCACACTGTTGCCACAGGGACAGTTTATTCCCTGGGGATACCATGACTGTTCGTCAGACAGACCCTGTCTGTTGCAGTGCACAGCACCCACGTAAATGGGGCTAGGCCATGGTCTGCAGTGGGCAGATGCCACTGCCCCCTCCGCCACCATCACCCCTCCGCCACCATGCTTCCATGCCATTATGCTGGTGGTGCGCAGTCCCAGGCCATCTAGTATGCCGGTAGGCTGCTGCCTATGGTGTGGGTTCTTGGGTAGGGGTGCCTACATGGACATGCGCACTTCCCCTCCCCCACACCACCTGCCAATGTTATGTGCCCTTGGGGGTACCTGCTGGGTACTATCCCCTGTGACACTGTGAGAAACACACTCGTGCCCATGTTGGACCCTCATCAGTTGCTGTCTGGCTGCTCTACAGTTTCAGCGTTCCTATGTGCCACCTAGGCAGCTGCCTAGTCTGCACTGTGCCCCAGCTGTACCACAGCATGTGCCACCTGCAGCCCTCTGTATCCCATTTCCAGCATCTGTACAGTTGCCCTTTCCTACATGCCCACCCTGCTGTTGTGGCACATGTGCATGCCATAACAAACCTGCCCAATGTAAAGGGAAAACCCTGATCACTGCTATTCCAGTGTGGGATCATTCACCTTGTAGGGGGACAGAGCATAGACCCTTCCAAACATGATATCTTCTTTTTTATGCTTTCTCAGTAGTGTTTCTTTATGTTTCTCATTAATATCGCTATTGGCCAGCTTGGTTATTGGAATTTTAAATGTGGTTCAGGTCATTTTCTATGTTTATTTACCTTTTTGTTCGTGCACATGTATCACTACTATCACATTTTTGGGTTTCCCTGACTTTGCTGTACATTGCTGACTGAAATGGTTTCTCTTTCCTGCAAATGTGCCTTAATGTCAGGGTTTCACTGTTAGTGTTCAGACCCAAATTTCACAGCGTTAGTGTGCCTGGAGCCTCTCCCCTCCCACTCTCCGCCCATTGACCCCTTCTCTCCGCCATCTGGGAAGCCTTACTCCACCCTTCAGAGCTGGATTTCACAGCATTAGGGTGCCTTAACGCTGCAGCTGCTTTATCGCGTGATAAGTATCGCGCGATAATGTCACTTATTGCGTGATAATACCACCACTGCGATGTTAGCACCGTTTAGTAAACATACCCCTTGGCCTCCTCACCCAGGCAATCTGTTATAGAACTACCCTCCTCATGTTCAAAATAAGAACTCATTCTTTAAAATAAAAATGGGAAGCCATGTATTCTGTGCTCTTATCTTTGCCGTGCTTGTAAACATGTTTTAACCTTCAGACTAAGGTTAAGCAAATCCTTGTCTGCAATAGTGTGCTCTGTTATTATAGTTGCATTTGCCTAGCATGGGGTTGTAATCACTCTAGTGCACTTGCTTCAGAAATGAAAAGGTTTTACTGAAAAACAAATCTATTATGTGGATCAGGGATGTGATCTGGACTTCTAACAGTGCTGACATAGTATTAAAAATATCCTGACACTACAGAAGGGCAAGTAGAAGCCTCCAGTGAAGCAATTACATGGGCTTGTCCAACTGAAGCCTTTTTATGTAGGGGAAGGAAGCTGGGTGTTAAAGCCGGTAAATGTTGCTGATTTCACAGGTTTTTATATTCTTTGACACCATGTCATGGAAATTTCAGAAATAAATATCAGTATTTGCAGTACAGTGAGCTTTGTGCCACAGGGCTAGCAACAGTGACATCTAGTGTTATGACCTAATACAGCACTTAGGAAGCTCTGAAAATGCAATTTGCTAAAAAGAGGTGTTGTCAGAAATACAGTGATGTGGCGAAAGGATGGTCGGGAGTGGGCCATGCCCCCTCGGTGTCAGCTTTGGGGGGAGCTGGAGGAGGGGCAACTGCAAGGCCTTTGTGATGTGGTATGTGTTGGGAGAGTACAAATGTAACCATTGGCCCCAGGCGCTGGAGATGTACGGTATATCACTGCAGAAATCCTCTGAAGGTCTTTGCTTTTAACATAAAACATTGATTCCAGGGTATGAATTATTTTGGAATGGGACAAAAACATGAGCTATGTAGTTATATATTCAGGATGTCTTGAGAACCTTAGTGCACCAAAATACAGCTGATTAGCATGTTGTCCAGATTATTTTAAGACCTGATTCCAAATTTAGCCAAAATGCAACTAGGGCTAAATTTTAAGTTTCTCTAGTCTCCAAAAAGAGAGGTCATTGTAAATTGCCTAGTTCAATTAATTTTCCTCAGGCAGTACAGAAATGATTTTAAATAAGCAAATAAATAATTAAATGTGGCTAGGCCATTGTTGAATCACTGAATCTATCCCAAGTTCAAGAGGCGATATATAATAGCCAAGTCCTCCCTAAAGAAGCAGAGGAGCAGCTAATGTTTAGAACACCAGGGTTCAAATCCCACTACAGTTCCTTGTGATCATGGCAAGTCACTTAACCCTCCATTGCCTCAGATACAAACTTAGCATGTGAGACCTCGGGGGACAGAAAAGTACCTGAATATAACTTGCCTTGAATAGCTTGAGCTAAATCCAAAAATAATCTTGCTAAATATTGTGCATTCAAGTGGACTTATACAGCAACCATACTACCTTATGCAAGCAATAATCTAAATGGCACAGTCCCTGATCATGATAGATTAAATTGTTAGAATTAAGAATGGGTTGTGACCAGCTCAGATCCCTATCAGTTAGAGATGACCTGCCCATATTTTGCATGTTTACCCCAGTTAATATTCCCCTACCCACTTTCATGTATTGTACCTGTCCCATTAAACCCAGTTCTATGTAAAGCAGTTCCCTTGCTGTCAATGTTTCATGTGAACCACTTTGACTGAAAGAGAAAGCGGTATATAAACCTTGTTAAATAAATACATACAATAAGTAAATATATCAAGAAGTCTAATTTTGACTTTTCAAGAAACCTAGATTCTGACTGTCAGCTGAACACAAATGCAAAAGTTGCAAATATGCAATAGTAAATTAATCATTTTAACTTCTACTTTACTTCAAAGCTGCTGAAGTGATATAAAGTGGCATTTTAGAAAGGGCGTCCACTTACAATGTGGGATCTACAAGACAAAATATCCAATAAAAGTCAATGACGTTTACATTTCAGCCCAATTTCAGCAAATTGGATATCCCTGAAATGGACAGCCACATACAGTTGTGGTCAGTATTATTGGCACCCTTGCATTTTAGTATGGTGTGTACAATATCTTGAGAAATAATTGGAAATATTCCAACTGCATGTCATCATAATATTTTAATAGTACTATTTGTTTAAAGGTATACAACAAAAAATGATGTCTGTGCAACATAGACATAGTAATTTCTAACAAAAAAACAAGATATGACCTAGACATGATTAAATGCACCCTTCACTAATATTTGGTTGCACAACCCTTGGCAGTGATGACAGCCCCCAACTGTTTCTTGTAGCCATCTATAAGTTTCGTAAATTTGTCTGCTGGTAGTTTCTTCCACTCTTCAACTGCGATTTGTTCCAGCTCATGAATGTTTCCAGGATTCCTTGTACCAATGGCAGATTTCAGCTCTTTCCAAAAGTTCTCGATTGGATTGTGATCAGGACTCATTGCTGGCCAGTTTAAAACAGTCCATTTGTTCCTTTTTAACAATTCTTTTGTACTTTTTGGATGTATGTTTTTGGTCATTGTCCTGCTGGGGGACCAATGAACTTTGACACAGACCTAGCTTTCTGGCACTAGATAGCACATTTTGCTTCAAAATACCTTGGTAGTCCTCTGACTTCATGATTCCTTTAATATGTTCCAGGCCTCCTGTTCCTGGGCAGCAAAAGAGCTTCACAACATTATAGAAACTCCACCATATTTAACTTTAGGAAGGGTGTTTTTTTCCTTATAAGCTTCATTTTTTTGCCTGTAAATGTATCACTGAACCGCATTGCCAAAAATCTCAATTTTGGTTTCATCTGTCAAACAGAACATTTTCACAGAAGGATTGTGGTTTCTCAAGGTGGGTTTCGGCAAAGATCAGGCATGCCTTTTTATATCTGTCTTTGAGCAGTGTGATCCTCCTTGGCCTTTCTCCATGAAGTCCATCTTTGTTTAGTGCATGGCGTATGATGAAGGTTGAAACTACTACTCCAGATTGCTCCAAGTCAGCCTTAAGCTTTTTGTCTGTTGTACATGGTGTTTTTCCAACAGTTTGCACTAACCGTCTTGCCTATATGCATCTCTGTAGAGCCGAGCGTCACTGGAGACGGTCCTGATCTCCCAGTATACTTCTGGAAAAGTCATTGCTTCTATCATCATACTATTGTGGCCGCTAAGAGGGAATACTACTCTAATCTCATAGCCAATTTCTCTTCACAACCTCGCCAGCTTTTCTCCATCCTCCCCTTTTTATAAGCATCTCCATTCCATCCCTCCAATGTGGATGATTCTCCTACTGCCACTCAGTTAGCCACCTTCTTTTCCACCAAGATTTCTAGTTTACAACAGAATTTTCCCCCAGCTCCACCCCCTCCAATCTCCAACCCTACATCCTCTTGCATGCCTCCACTACCTACATTGAAATATATCTGGAACACTTTCTTTTTTTAAATTTTATCTTTATGCAATTTTGCAATATAACCACGACAACAATCTTGTGCAGAAATTGGAAAATGATTAAACAAACATTAAATACAGAAACAAATACAATCAAGGCAAAATAAAACACACATCAAATCCCACTGTAGCCCACAAATAAGGAGATCCAAGAACTTGAACTGGTTGATAAGAAAGGCATCAATTGGTCCCAAGGAAGGAAGTAAAGAAGAGGAGGTCGAGAAAGCCAGAGAGGGGCATCCAGCCCCCTTTCCCTTCCATTTTCTATCCATAGGAAAATACCAGCCGTTCATTCATACTTGCGATCCACCATCTTGGATCTCCCCCATGCCCCCGGAGCACTTTTAACCCCATTTCCCTCGGCTCCCAGTCCAAGGTTCTTGCCACTTCTCGAAAGACGACTTGTAATTTTGACCCCCTCCCATCATCCTGGTTTTCTGATAGCTCCCTGGCACTCAAACTAATTATCCTCTCTTTAATTAAGATTAACCTTGCTACTGATGTCTTTCCCCATGCATGGTGTCTTTCTTCATAGTCACCCCCATCTTAAAAAGCCTTCCTTTGGCAAGTTTGTCCTGACTAATTACCATCCAGTCTCAAACCTATCATTCCTCTCTACACTGCTTCAGAAGCTTGTCTCTCAACAACTAGCTACCCAACTTGAGCTCTCCAATGTTTTGCACCCCTGTCAGTCTAGAATTCATACTGGTCACTCCACTGACATAATTCTCTCTCTTCTTAGTGAAGTTCACGTTTATTTGGACCATAGGGATGTCACAATCGCTGCTTCACTTAGGGGTATGTTTACTAAACCATCTTAACATTGCAGCGGTGGTATTATCGCGTGATGAGTGATGTTATCGCACGATAATGTAACATTATTGCGCGATAACGCGGCGTTAAGGCACACTAACACTGTGAAATCCGGGTCTGAAGGGTGGAGTAAGGCTTCCCAGCGGGCGGAGAGAAAGGGTCAATGGGCGGAGAGTGGGTAGGGAGAGGCTCCAGGCACACTAACGCTGTGAAATCCGGGTCTGAACACTAACGCCAATGAAACCCTCGCGTTAGGCACATTTGCAGGAAAGAGAAACCATTTCAGTCAGCAATGTGCAGCAAAGGCAGGGAAACCCAGAAGAGTGATAGTTTATGTTTTATGTTTTATTAAAATTTGATATACCACCCACACCAGAAGGCATCTGGGTGGTTTACAATCTTAAAAATAACAGAGCTGCGAAAATAGAAAAGAACGCCATCATGTTAAAAACAGGAAAGAAGAGAAAAGGAACAGAAAACAGGCAAATAAATAATCACATCAAAACACAATAATAGGGAAGCGGGGAAGGGAACAAGCGTTATGGGGGGAGATTAAATGCCAAACTGAACAGATAAGTTTTGAGTTTTGTTTTGAACAGCTGGAAACATGTTTCGGACCGGAGGGAGGAAGGGAGCGAGTTCCATAGCCGCGGGCCCAGAAAATAAAAAGCGGAAGAGCGGATGGATTCCAAATGTGCATGTGAGGGAGGAGGAAGAAACACACGATCAAAGTGAATAGAGCGAAGAGAGCGGTGAGAAGAATGGAAGTGAACTTGATCCGTAAGATAGAGGGGGACACCTGTATGGAGAGCCCTGTGGACAAATGTAAGAATCTTATATTGGATACGAAACGGTACTGGTAGCCAGTGTTGCTGTATAAGGAGAGGGGTGACGTGATCATACCGGGAAGCATGGGTTAAGAGATGGACTGCAGTGTTCTGGATGCGCTGAATCTGGGTGAGTTGAGACTGGGGCAAACCTGCTAGGACAACATTACAATAGTCGAGCCGGGATATCACCAGAGTGAGCAGAAGGGTAGCTAAGGCAGAGGGAGAAAGAAAAGGGTGAACAACTCGCAGTTGTCTGAGAGACAGAAAAGACCGTTGAACAACCGAAGAAATGTGTTCCTTAAAGGAAAGGGAAGAGTCGAGAACTACACCAAGGTAACGAAAGGAAGAGACCAAAGGGATAGGCTGGGAGGAAAAAGTCGGAGCATATGAGGGGGAGGGACTTCCTAATGTAAACCAGGTGGCAAAAGACTTAGAGGGATTAACATGAAGAAAATTGGATGTGAACCAAGATGCAACAGCGGAAAGACAGTGATTGAGAGGGGAGATATCTGGTGTGAGAGAGTCAGTGTGATGTAAGAAAAGAATATCATCTGCATAATAATATGCAGAGATACCGAACTGCTGAACAACAAGAGCAAGAGGTGCTAGGAAAACATTAAAAAGAAGTGGGACAAGGACAGACCCTTGGGGGACACCACAGAAAAGAGGAGTCGGGGCCGAGGAAGCAGACCCAGAAACAACAGTGAAAGAACGATCAAAAAGGAAAGAGTGAAACCATCGAAGAACCGTGCCTGAAATACCGACTTCTTGAAGACGAGTGAGGAGAGTACGATGATCCACCAAATCAAAAGCCGCAGAAAGATCAAGAGATACAGCAAGAGTAATAAAACCGTGATCATGTGCATAGTGGAGTTCATTAAGAACAGAAAGAAGGATAGACTCTGTGCTGTGACCGGGGCGGAAACAAGATTGCCGGGGGTGGAGGGTAAGGGAAGCTTCAAGGTGAGTGGAGAGTTGAAGGAAAACAAGTTTCTCAAGAAGCTTTGAGAGAAAACAGAGATTAGAAATAGGACGCCAGTTGGAGAGAGTGGTAGGATCAGAGGAGTGCGATTTCTGAATTGGACGGACAGCAGCGTGCTTCCATGGTGAAGGGAAAGCACCAGAGGTGATACATGTGCAGGAACCAAAAAGGCAAATAAACATATAAAATGACCAGAACCACATTTAAAATCCCAATAACCAAGCTGGCCAATAGTGATATTAATGATAAGCATAAAGCAACACTACTGACAAAGCGTAAAAATTAAGATATCATGTTTGGAAGGGTCTATGCTCCGTCCTCCTACAAAGTGAATGATCCCACATTGAAATAGCGTTGATCAGGGTTTCTGTCCTTTAGATTGGGCAGGTTTGTTATGGCGTGCACATGTGCAGCAACAGCAGAGTGGGCACATAGGAAAGGGCAACTGTACTGATGCTGTAAATGGGATACAGGGGGCTGCAGGCGGCACATGCTATGGTGCACCTGGGGCACAGTGCGGACTAGGCAGATGCCTAGGTGGCACATAGGAATGCCAAAACTGTAAAGCAGCAAGACAGCAACTGACGAGGGTCCAACATGGGCATGAGTGTGTGTCCCACAGTGTCATAAGGGATATTACCCAGCAGGTACCCCCAAGGGCACATAACATTGGCAGGTGGTGCTGGGGGAAAGCGCGCATGTCCATGTAGGCACCCCTACCCGAGAACCCACACCATAGGCAGCTGCCTACCAGCACATTGGATGGCCTGGGACTGCGCACCACCAGCACCACCGGCATAATGGCATGGCAGCATGGTGGCGGAGGGGTGCTGGTGGCGGAGGGGGCAGTGGCATCTGCCCACAGCAAACCATGGGCAAGCCACGTTTAGGTGGGTGCCGTGCACTGCAACAGATAGGGTCTGTCTGACGAACAGTCATGGTATCTCCAGGGAATAATCTTTCCCTGTGGAAACAGAGTGGTGCAGTACACACAGCCAGTGTGTTCAGGAGCAGAAGGTCACAAGTTCAAGCCCCAGCTGTGGCTCCTGCCAACCCTGTCCCCATATTTTACCCAGTACTAAACCGTGATAATAAAG
This sequence comes from Ichthyophis bannanicus, assembly GCA_033557465.1. Classification (NCBI taxonomy): domain Eukaryota; kingdom Metazoa; phylum Chordata; class Amphibia; order Gymnophiona; family Ichthyophiidae; genus Ichthyophis; species Ichthyophis bannanicus. Next base: position 1,694,687,118 of record CM066031.1, read on the forward strand.
ATGGAACCTTTATTGCAGATAAAATAAACATGCCTGAAACGCCTATATTTTACCCTACAGAGCACAGACACCATAAACATGTGCAATCCCTAAAGCAGAGTTTCCCAACTGCAGTCCTGGAGGGCCAAACACCATTCAGGTTTCATGCTGTCCCTAATAAATATGCCTGTGCTGCATTTGTATGCGCCGCCCCCATTGTATGCAAATGTATCTCATGCATATTCATTAGGGACAGCATGGAAACCTGAACAGTGTTTGGCCCACCAGGACCGGAGTTGGGAACCTCTGCCCTAGAGCAGCGGCCAAAAGGGGCATAAACACCCACACCCACAGGCTCCACTATCCAAAGCCTCATGGAAAGTCAGGCTATTGGGCCCTGCACGGAGCAACATCTCCCAATACTGGCACCTGCATACCTTAGCAATGCCGTCCTAAACTTGGGAACACGTTCCACATATATCAAAAGGTTGCTATAATTAATGTCAGCTAACAAATCCTAAGTTAAACACAATTTGTTGATAGAGATTCATCATAGCAACCTTTCTGATATCTGTGGAGTATGTTTCAGTTATTGACTCTGACAGTGTTTACCACCCAAGGGAGTGACCCTAACAGTATTGAGTATCATAGCAATGTCCGCACTGTGCCCAGGAATGGTGTGACGGCCAGGGCTGCCACAAACCTCTATATTTGCACAATGCTGGAATAGGTGTGGGAGTGTGTGTCTGTCTATCCAGTGTGTTGTACTGCCTACACTTTACTGAGCCCACATTGCTTGCACTGTTTCCAGTGTTGGCCTGCCAATGTGCATAATGAGGAGCAAGGTACTGTGGGTATGGCCTGGACAGGGTGGCATGGGCAGGATGCATTTGCACAGGGTATAGAGCAATGGCTGGGACATTGTAGTGCCCGACCACCACCTGCACAAACAGGGTGGCCACAGCATGTCATGCTGGGAGGTCGCTCTCACCCCCATAGTGCTATATAGTATTTCTCTCAAGTGATATTTATGGGTTCTTTTTTCTGGGGCCCAATCACTGACATCCCAGTTTTGGGTGCACACAGTTCCTCCAGGAACATGCACTATGTACTAACTAGCAGACTGTATGCAGTTAGCATCTGTATGGCCACACCACCTTGCAGGGTGCAGCAGGTGTACACTGACTGCCCTCTGCTGGTGAATGTCAGATCGTAGTGGGGGGAAGCTGAGCTGACTGGGTCCACTATCTATCTCCCAGTGGCCCTGTCCCAAGTGCAGATCTTCAGCAGCTGTCCATTCGCCACCAGGACTGGGGTTGCTGGTCCCACAGCCTGTCCTCATGTACCTCCACTGCCCCTCCCCTTGCAAAGGGTGAGAGTGTGGGTCTGTTGGGGGCAAATCATGTCCCCCACCCTGACCCAGAAAGGGCAGTTTGCTAAGTACATTGTTGCCATATAAGCCCTGACACACCCCTGCTCCTTAAACAGGTAACCATAGCAAGAACAGTGGATATGCACTATGTTGTGTGCATCATGGTCCACAAGTGCCAGACATGACTGGCAATTACAAATGGACACAGAGATCTCCTAAAGGTGGCTGCAACAAATACCTGTCACACAATGGCACTGATGGAGACCTGCAGCACAACCCACCTCAACCAACCCGGGTACTGCGGACCTGGTGCTGGACACTCCACCTCACCCTCAGGGTGAGCACAGAACATGCACATTGGCATGGCCTGTGGGTACTCTGTGCCAGTAACATGCACAGTCATTCCCCCCTACCAAGCTGACATGCTGTAGAGGTGCATACCCCATCTGGTGAGCAGATGTAGACTGCTATTCTGCATGTGAATTGCATTTTGGGAACTGTTGGTTCTATCCTATCCTGGTAGCCACAGCAGACAGTTATATGGTGACGTGCACTCTTTCTGTAGCCAGCCATTGGTATGATAGCTCCCATAGTGATGTAGCACAATGGTTAATGCAATGACTCCAATAGCAGAGGTCATGGGTTTGATCCCTCTCTGTTTCCCCTTTTTTTATGGCTGTCCTACACAACTACGTTTCATTCGTGTAACAGTCATATCTGTGCAGATCTGTGCTGCCGCCACATTATACCCTCATCACTGTTGCCATCTATCCTTCTGTCCGTCTATGTGTGTGTGCCAGCTGTGTGGCGTCCTGCCCTAATGTGCAGGCTGCTACCCCATGTCCTGCAGTGGCACACATTTCTGCATTGCGGCTCTTCATGCTTGCCTCTCCTGTGTCTGCTCTGCATGGCACTGCTCTCCTCTGTCCTGTCATTGCACTTATCCTGCCACCTCTACCTCCTCTGGTGGACACGTATCCCCATCCTCTGCCACACACTGTCATTGTTACACTGTACATTACCATCATCCTGTACATCGGTACAGCTGCCCCCAATATGTTTGTCCACTTTACCTGCTGCCACATGGGCTGCATGCAGATTTGGCTGGTCCATGAGCTCCGTCATCTACTTCCTTCCATCACTTCTTCATTGCCTTTCCTTGGTGCTCTGTGCAGTGTTATGGTTACATCTGTGTTTGAGCCATACATTTCATGCATGTGACTTTGGGGCACCTTTGTGTCCCAGGGCACCATCTCCTGTGTCACCTTGGCATCCCTGGGGCATCTTTCGCGGCACCTTAGGATTGGCCAGCTTATGGGGTGCCTTATATGCTGCCTTGGAGGGTGCCAACCTTTCCTGCCACCCTCTGGGGCACATTATGACCTGCCTTGGATGACGTGGTGCTTTATGATGTGCCTTATGGTGCACCAGGTTGCGGCACTGGGGTGAGGCTTTTTTGGCTGGCAGTGCAAATTGTTGGGATGTGTCTGACTGTTACAAGCAGGAAAAGGAATTGCCTCAGACAGTCTTTTAACTGAGCCCACTGGGGGATCAAACTCATGACCACTGCATCAGCAGTCAATGTACTAACCAGTGTGCTACACCTCTGCTGTTGTGATTGCAGGTCAGTGCACCTAATTAAGGCTAACGCACGTTAACGTACCATGGCTCCCTCTATCGCGCGATAACGGACTTTATCGTGCGATAACCCAAAATGCTACCTTAAGACCAGAATGCCCACTACCATATATAGCATTCGTCACAGTAAGACTGCAACTAACGCCGATAACATTAAGATGGTTTAGTAAACATACCCCTTAATCTATCTTCAGCATTCAACCTTGTCAATTACAATCTTCTCCTTTCTCGGTAGTAGGACCTTAGGTCTCATGGGATAGTTCTTCAATGGTTCACTTCTTTTCTAGCACAGCATTCCTTTTGCATCATCAAGGGCACGTCTGTTTCATCCTCTCACCCTCTTTCGTGTGGTATTCCTCAGGGCTCCATGCTAGCACCTGTTCTTTTCAATATTTTTCTCTCACCCCTAGTTGTTAGGATCCACCAGCTTGGCATTTCAACATACTTTTATGCTGACGACATTTTTCTTAAATTTCGCACAGACCCATCTCTGCCGGATCTTTCCCCCTTGAATAGATGCCTCATTCACGTTGCGACCTCATTGTCTACCAATCACCTTCTACTTAACTCTCTGAAAACTACCATAACCTGGCTCACTGGGCCTACTACCCCTCGTCTGTTTCCCCTATTCTCAATGGGTCACCTATTCATCTCACATTATCTTTTCACTACTTTGGAGTCACGTTGGATTCTTCAATGTCTTTCCATGATCATATCACCCAAATCATCCAGCTCTCATTTTTATTTCTTCGTTGTAGAAGAGCAGTCCATTCCCTTCTGATCACTCCTGCCTTAACCACTCTTGTTGTCTCTCTCATTCTATCTAGACTTGATTATTGTAATGTCGCACTTGCCAGTCTCCCTCAATACTCTTTAAAGCGCCTTCATCTTATTCAGCACACTGTGGCCAGATTAATTTTTCATGCATCTAGATTTGATCACATCACTCCTCTCCTCATCTCTTTATATTGGCTTCCTGTACCATCCTGTATTCATTACAAGATTCTCACTTGTTCTCCAGATTACTTAGCATCCTCCCTTATTCCTCTTGCCCCACAACGCTCTCTCCGTGAAATTCATATGAACCATCTTCTCCTACTCTCTCCCTCTCTGGCCCATCTTCAATCTACTTGCCATTCAGCATTTTATTTCCTCGGACCCTCCCTTTGGAATAATCTTCCTCTACATCACCGGTTAGAGTCTATTACAAGGTTCAAAGCCCAACTTAAAGCCCACCTGTTCTGCACAGTTTTTGATCTCCCACTAGATTCTCTCAGTTGACTTCCTTATGTTTCCTACCCACTTCCCTCTTCCTCTATCACCACCCTCCCCCAGCCCTGCCTTGTCATGTCTCATTTTCCCATCTGTCCTATACATATTGGCATTCTTTTCATTTTCTGCTTCAGTTTTTATTATATTCTATTGTAAACCACTTTGTTGTACCTACATTAAGTGGTATATCAAATCTTAAATAAATTAAATGAAATGAAACTTTTGAAGACTTCTTGGATTAATTTTCCTCTTTCCACCACATCCTGGGAGGTTCTTGACAGTTCCATGAGCAGAAAACCTTTTAATAACATTGTAGGAATCTCAAGGTCTTTGGAGATGGACGCGTATCCCTTTGAAGTTAGATGTTTGGTGATAATGGCTTTTCTGATGGTCTCAGGCAGCTCTCTTGTCTTCACCATTGTGAAAATGGAACAGGGAGCGAATGCCATTTTAAAGATTAGAGCCATCATTCATTGGTTGATTCAAGTCATGTAAGTACTGACAATTGATCACAGGTGCATCTAATTTTATTACAGGGGAATGTAGTTCTTCTGTTCAAACTGATTTGAATTATTTACAAGGGTACCAATAATCATGTCCTGGCAATGACCCAGTTTTTATACTATTTCCTACTATTTCCTACTATTTTATTTTTTAATTGGTCTTGTTTTATGTGTCAAATATGTATGCATATTGTCACCAGCTCTCCTTAAACCCTCGTGAATAAGTGAGTAGAGGTTAAGTGAGTGGATTTTCCCCACTGAAGCAGCTACTTTACAAATCCTGAAGCTGGGCTTTTTGGGAAATGTAGTCCCTTCACCGGATCAATGAGGAGCAGTTGTGGAAAAGTGGTTTACGCAACCAAAGGATTTTATTTCCCCTCCTGGGGTGGATTTCACCATGAACAAAGTAACACAAACCAGGTATTTACTGGCATAAGGACAAATCAAAGGTTCTTTAACAGAAAAGGCTTACTTCAGCAATAAACAGGTTGATATCTAGCATTCCAACATAACAATGCTGTTTCTTCACAGCTCTCTGCTTCCCAATGCTAGTAGTGCTGTACTTTCTCTTTCAAAACATGCCTTCAGCGTAATGAGATTATTTCATTAGCAAGCGATATCGTACAGTCCATGATATCTTCATCAATATTCACACACTCAGGTTCAAAGTCCATTAACTCTTCCTGGCTAGAAGGAAATGTTTGTAACGGCAATCCTGATGCCACGCCCTTTCTAACTGCTTCAGGTTTCACCTGATATTCCTGAGTTAAATACTGGCTTTCACAAACGTTATCAGCACAGGTATTCTCTTCCCAGCTCCAACCCTCTGGGTAAATACAGTCACTGTAACTCTTTTTATACCAGCCTTTTGGCTTACCTTTTAGCCTAGCTGGTGGAGGTTTCCTTTGTGGCTTTGGACTGGCTGTAGGTTCCCAACCTAAGCCTTGCACAGAAGATTTCACTTGCCTTCCTGGCTTCCTTTCACTTCTGTGCTCCCCTGGATACTGCAGGTAATCCACTCTGCCCTTATTATATCCTTCCCTTGGAGTTTCTTTTCTTTTCCTGAAGAAAGACTCTGTCTCACCCTTCCACAGAGACTCTGGCTTTTTCCTGGCACTGCTGTCTTCACCGTAGCTCTCATTAGCTTCCTTATCCAGCACACATGCCTCATCCACTTCTCCTTCTTCTTCTTCTTCCCCTTCTAACTCCATAAGCTTAACTGAACTCTCTTTATCAGGGTGAATTCTAGGGCAATGCTCAACTCCACCCCCTAGCAGGTGTCCTGCATTAACTGGTGACTCATTCCCTGAATGGTAGCAGGGGGTTTCTCTTGCCTCTGTGCTTGGTTTCTAAGGTAACCAGGAGCCATGTGCTTTTGTTTACAACTCAGCCCTACTCCTGTTCCTGGCTTTTTAGCCTCATCTAACGGGCTGGAAGGACCCACTATGTCACAATATATAGTCCAAAGCCATTTCAATGTCCGTTTTTTTTAGGAGATATTGGACACTAAGGGGCTGCACTGAAAAGGTGCCAATAATGTTGACCACAACTGCAGACATCCCTGCTACAAACACATGTGATGGGGACAGCTATCCAATGCTGAATGCATGTCAATGCAAGCTTTTTTGCATGCTGAACTGAAAACAAGTGTCATTTCCCTGCAGTTTTCATTATCATCATAAAAAGTATAGGGGATATTAGAGTACCTTCGTCTCTATGCCCTCCACATGTCTGGATGACAGAACAAGTGCTTTTCAGATCCTATGCATGCCCTGGAGCAAGGATATATATGCATGATCCTGCTAATGGTTGTGGATGTGATAGCCATTTCTGAAATCGGGCACGCACATCCAACTTGCAAGGAACACCACAGTCACACCTCTGTCACACACTTTCACGATTTAGATGTCATCACACTAGGGACATATATAGAACTGGCTTCTAAAATGACTCTGGGATGTCACTGTGATTGGGAAGTCTGCGTGCCCATTTTCAGATGTCCAAAGCAGAAATAGGGCTTCTAAAATAACCACCATAGTATATATTGAAAGTTCAGTGGAAAAACTACCTTCTCTCCGGGCATTAGCTATCACTTTAGCTGAAGACTTGCTCATCACATGTACCACAAACAGAGGGCAGTTGACGAGGCTGGCTATTGTGATTGCTCGCTGAGTGGCTTCTGCTTCCACATCTTCAGGACGACACATCTGATGTCCCTCAGGGCCAGTGATCCCCATTGACAGCATTTTCTTTGCACCCTTCAAAACACAAGGTAAAATCAGTTAGATATGTTTTTCTCAAGAAGACATAGAGTCCGAGCCAGGAAGGGATATGTACATGCCGTCCAGACGTCCCAGACCAGGATGATCCAGTTGTACCTGATTCTGCAATACGGGAGCAAGACACTCCTACAGTAGCAGGATCAGGCAACAGGATGGCCCGCATGCCCCTTCAGCAGCCAAGGGTGACATATAGCTGGCAGGATGGCCAGACCTTCCCCTGTTCCTGCTGCCCAACACACGGACATCCCCCCCCCTGACCAGCTCTCCCGCTGCCCAACACACGGTGTATCTGCTGGGGTTGGGATCAGGCAGTGGTGCATTACCTCCAGTGGTTCCATTGCAATGGGGAGGGGAGGGGCAGCTGGGCGGGGTGCATGGGTGCCCAGAAGTTACAGTATTCCACCTCCAAGGTGGAATAAGCTGTGCTTTGCCCTGGTGCTCCCTGGATGTACAGGGCCTGGCATGCCCATTCTCCGCCCCTGTGCCACCCCCATCTCGATCTCCCCGCACAGAGCCTTTGTGCGTGCAAGTAGACTGTGTCTTGGAATTCAGGCAGGATGGCTAATGGGGCTTCACGTCCCACCGGGACGTACAATCCCGCTAGTCGCCTTACAGAATTGGGCCCATAATGTATAAACTATCGCTTTATGGGTAAGTGCCCTATCCATGATTTTTTAGTGGCAGTATCTGGATAGTACCACTGAAAATTCTTACAGACCATCCTGACACTATTTGACACTATTTGGATTTTGCAAAGGTGGAGCGAGAATGGAGTGTTGGCATGCCACTTAACACAATAGAGAGCCTGCAATATTTACCTGCTATCTGTATAGCTATGCTGTTTAATTTAGGACAACAAAAAGTCTGTCATAAATTATACTGCATTGCTACATGGATAACGCTGAACATCATCACTAACTGTAGAGCAGGTGGCAGTCACCACACTCCACCTATATCTCATTGTCGAGATAAAGCACTGAATATATGTGGTTGATTTAAATACCACAGTTGGGTTGTGAAAAACTACTGACTGCACTGTTTGAATATTGATCCGCATAATTGTACATGTTAAGGATATGATAAAAAGACCAAAGTCTCAAATGTTTGAAGCATCTGAAAGGGGTAATAAAGTATTCCTGTATATTCAGTGGTCCCACTACCTAGCAAGGGTATATTCACTTTTAGGGAAGAGGGGGCAAACTATTGGCCGGTAAGCTGTACCTTGGTGGCAGGAAAAGTAATGGAGGTGCTACAGAAAGAAAGAATAGTGGACTTTCTAGAATCCAATGTGTTGCATGATCCAAGGCAACATGGTTTTATCAAAGGAAGACCATGCAAAATGAATCTGACTGAGTTCTTAGACTGGGTGACCAGAGAACTAGATCAAGGGCATGTGATGAATGTGATCTACCTAGATTTCAGCAAAGCCTTTGATACTGTTCCTCAAAAGAGACTTAGCAATAAACTGTGCAGTTTGGGGATGGGTCCCAAGGTGGTGAACTGGATCAGAACTTGGTTGACTGACAGACGACAGTAGGTAATGGCAAAAGGAATTCACTCAGAAGAAGGGAAGCTGAGTAGTCGATGCTTCAGGAATTGTTCAATGTCTGTACTATTCAATGTCTTTGTGAGCAATACTGCTGAAAGATTAAAGGGAAAAGTTTGCATTTCTGCAGATGATGCGAAGATTTGCAACAAATTAGACTCTGAGGGGGTAGAAAATATGAGGAAAGATCTATGAAAACTGGAAGAATGGTCTAATGTTTTTTAATTAAGATTTAATGTGAAGGGCAGAATCATGCATTTGGGATGCAGAAATCTAAAGGCATTGTATGTGATAGGAGGTGAGAGATTAGTGTGCAGAGACAAGGAGGGGGACCTTGGTGTGATTCTGTAGTGTCAGAGGATCTCAAGGTAGCATAATAATGTGACAAGGTAGTAGCCAAAGCCAGAAGGATGCTGGGTTGTACACAGAGAGGAATAACCAGCAGAAAAGAGTAGGTATTAATGTTCCTGTACAAGTTGTTGGTGAGGCCTCACTTGGTGTATTGTGGTCAGTTTTGGAGACCATACCTCACAAAAGATATAAAAAACTTGAAATGGTTCAGAGGAAGGCGTCTAAAATGATTCGGAGCCTGCACCCACCAGAACATGGATGAGAAGAGACTTGAATACCTAAATCTGTATACCCTAGAGGAGAGGAGGGACAGTGGAGATATGATACAAATGTTTAATTACTTAAAGAGTATTATTAATGAACAAACATTTTTCAAAGAAGGGAAGCTGTAAAACTACAGTACATAAAATGAAGCTTCAAGGAGGTAAACTTAAAAGCAACACTAGGAAATACTTTTTCACTGAAAGGGTGGTGGATGCCTATAATGCCCTCCCGATGGATGTGGTGTGCAAAAACAATGATGGAATTCAAAAAGGCATAGGACAGACACAGAATAACCCTATGTAGCAAGAGGATGAAATCAAAATAAAATTAAATATCTTTTATATTTCAACAAATAGGGGGTGGGGTGTGTGACCTGCATGGAATGATGGGCACAACGCTAAACAAAAGCATAGAGGAAGTGACCTGCAGAGAGCAGCGGGTACAACCATTCGACATCTTACTGGGCAGATTAGATGGAGTATACTGGTCTTTATCTGCCGTCATATACTATGTTACTATGACTTTTTGAATGAATGCTATTTCAAAAAATATTTACATATAAGCTCATTTTAAATCCTACCTTCAAAGTTGTTAAACACATTTATGTCACATTCAGCAGCCAGTGAAGTCAGGCAAAGGTTTATCTGTCTCATGCAATACAGAGAGGGTGAGCCAATTTTATAAAATGGTTAGGTTCCTCTAATTTCCTAAAATCTCTTTACATGGAGTGTCAAGAGAATTAAAAAAGGCACGCACTGCTGAATCTGTAGCCACTTCTAAAGGACAGTGAAAAAAAATTCCATATCAACCTTAAATACAGTGATTTGCATTAGTTCCTGAATCAAAACTCGAACTAAGCTGCATCATCATATCTGCATAATTCTTTTTCTTCCAGTTTTGTTACAGAACTATTGTTTTTAAGGCAAAGAAGGTCAAAGATGACATGCACCCTGAGTTTCTAGCACTAAAATATAACACTTTGTACTCATAAAAAGGAGAAAATAACCTTCAAACCGAAAATTTCAGAACTTGGTGTACACTCCCAACTGGAGGCGACCAATCAAGGCTACCAAGAGCCAATTGCTCCCACAACAGTTCCCTAATGTTCAGTGTTTAACTTACACATATATGTACCTAAGCAGTTTAGAAAGTAGAAAAAAATCCAAGTACAGTAATTTAATAAAAAGAGAGGGAAGGAGCTGGTTCTCTGAGTCTTTGCAGAAGCCGGTGCCTCTGAGCTTAATGACTCTTTTAGGCCTATATTGACCTTTATCTGAATACAGTTAAAGGACTGAGATTTGAATGCAAACCTAAAGAGTCATGGAGTAATGTTATAAGACTTGCTTAGATTTACATGCGTGTTTACACACATAAATCTAGGTATTTCAGTCATAAATGCGCATAAATGAGCATTTACGTGTGTATTTGATGAAGTTGCTATTCTGAAAATACATATATAGAGTCAAACGTGCATACTTTCACTGTAGGTGTATACAGGGGTAGAGTTTGGGTGGAGTGTAGGAGGAGTGGAAAGTTACACGAGTAAATTATACAATACTATAATTTTTGCGCATTCCTGGAAAATCTAGGCATGTGCATTTACACCAGCCTTGGAGTTGGTGTCAGTGCTCATGGCTTAAATGAACATGCATTTTTGATAACTTATAGCCCTGTTTTATAAAATAAAGTATGCATGACTCTTACTTTATAAAAGAAGCGTGAAATACGTGCATAAAAATGCACAATAATCTAGGCGTGTCTTATACAATTACCTTCCACACCTTCAGACCAGATTTGAAACAGGCAGGAGCTTTCTAGTCTTAGGTCACTAGACGGATTATTCCAGGAAGCAGGGCAGTACTGCTAAATGCAGTGTGTTGAGAGGCTTCCAGTCAAATTTTGGAAGAAAGAGGAATCGTGAGGAGATTAGTCTGGGCTGACTGATGTACATATGCAGGGAGGTAGGACATGGGCAAGATACACAGAAACACCACAATAGAAATCCCAGTGTGTCTTGAATCTAATCCTAAGGGCAATGGGAAGCCAGTGTTGTCCTTTTAGAAATAGGGCTGCATTATTGAATATTTTAGTACGATATAGCAGCTAAACTCCAGTATTTTCTGGTGCCTATAGATGTCTGATCAGAGATACTTTAATGCCTTGATAAAGAGCATTACAAGAATCCAAACAGTTGAACAAGTGTACTGCATATAGTTCATTTGTACCCAAGCAGAGTGAATCAACCTTAGGACAAAATGTGATTTCCTCACTAGATTGGAAACTTGCGGGCCAAAGGTCAATTGGTTGTCTAAAATGATGTCTAAAACCTGAATAAAGTTTTTAATAATTACTCGTACATCCTTATATAGGAAGAGCTAGACAGAGGGAAAACTGCTTTTGGAAAAGAAAATAGCTTTGGTTTTATCATATTTAAATTTGAATTTGTGTGTAGATAGCTATTCAGCAATCATCTCTAACCTATTGGAGATACAATGGATCCTATAAAGATCATTTGGATTGAAGATGATCAGTAGTTAGATATCAGCAGTGTAAGTAAACACTGTAAAGCCCAGGGTTTGTGTTGATGTTGCAAGAGAAGCTAGGGAAAAGGATGGGGGCCAGGACAGAGCCTTGTTGGATGCCACAGTGTAAAGGATACAGAACAGATGAAGCATAGTTTCAGTAAGCACAGAAGATTCAAATTTCCAGGAAAAAGTGTAACCAATCAACTACTGTGCCATAGAAGTCTCTCTTGAAGTCCTTGTAAGAGCAGAGAGAAATCTACCGATTTAAAAGTTGTGATCATGTCTACTGCTCATCCAGCTTTGTGCAAATAAAGTCAGTTAATTTGATCAAGGCTAGCTCAATGCTATGCTGGGTTCAGAATACAAAATGTCTTGGAATAAGGATGTTTATTTTATCTAGATCAGGGGTTCTCAATCCAGTCCTTGGGACACACCTAGCCAGTCAGGTTTTTAGGATAACCACAATGAATATGCATGAGAGAGATTTGCATACACTGCCTCCATTGCATGCAAATCTCCCTCATACATATTCATTGTGGTTATCCTGAGAACCTGACTAGCTAGGAGCCCTCAGGACTGAGTTGAAAATGCCTGATCTAGATAGATAATTGTATGGAGATCATCTTCCTTTGATAACTTAGACACATATGGCAGGCTGAATATTGGATTAGAGAGAATAGTAGAATTCAACTGCTGAATTTTTTTATTTGAGGATAGATATTAGCTTCTTTCCAGTTAGCAGAGATTGAACCTTGTTCTAAATTTGTAATCATTGTTGCATGAGGGGTAGGTAGTGTGGTTAAAGCTTTCATAGAAACATAGAAACATGACAGCAGAAAAAGACCACATGGCCTATCTAGTCTGCCCTTCCATATCAACCACTACAACAGTCCCCTTTTTTCCTTTAGAGGTCCTCTGTGTTTGTCCCATGCCTTTTTGAATTCAGACACTGTCCTCATCTCTAGCACCTCCACTGAGAGACTATTCCATGGATCTACCACTCTTTCCGTAAAAAAAATATTTCCGCATATTACTCCTGAGTCTATCCCCTTTCACCCTCATCCTATGTCCCCTCGTAGTAGAGCTTGCTTTCAATCAAAAGATGCTCTCCTCTTGTGCATTTATGCCACGGAGGTATTTGAACATCTCAATCATATCATCTCTATCCCGCCTTTCCTCTAAAGTATACATATTAAGACCTTAAGTCTGTCCTCATATGCTTTATAATGAAGGCCACTAATCATTTTAGTAGCCACCCTTTGTTCTGACTCCAACCTGTTTATATCCTTTTGGATTTCAGAATTTTAGCCAAGGGCATAAGAGATGAAGGATTAAATGCTATAATTCAGCTTTGTTTTTATTGGCTGCTTCAGCAGAAGGTTTAATTGGTACAGTAGATACCTAATCCTGGGGAGAGGGCGAAGACCCTGGAAAGGTGATAGTGCTGTAATGAGTTTATTACAGACTGCCAACTTAGCAGGAGTCTTGACTTTATGTAAAGAATGTATACAAATGTGTACAAGACTGTTAACTTGTTATATGTAAACCGCCCTTGATCTCTGGAAGGGGCGGTATAAAAGAAATAGTTAAATAAATAAATAAATAAATAAATACCATAACAGTAAGTTCAGCATATGGAACATCTTTTTTAAGAGATGGAGACCAGAATGATACCATGGATAGTCATGCCTAAGTAAATAGTATATTCTTTAATTGGTGCCAATTCATCAAATGCTTTTTGTAAGATAGTTTGCAGGTAGCAATTTGCACTCCAAGAAGGAGGAGTGCAAAATCTTCTGAAAAGGATTCACAGCCAGGACTAAAAATGTCTTGCTCACTTGATGCAGCTTTCTGATATATCACTGAGTTGTAAAGAAGTCTGTGAGCAGCAGGTAAGAAGAAAATAAGAAAATGATCTGACCGTGTCACCAGTTTGGTATGTAAGCTAGTAGTACCATCAGGTGAAGGATCATAAGAGAAGACCAAATCTGTGGAGTTACCAAGAAGCTGAGTTAGTCCTAGATTATGAACAAATGACAAAAGTCTTTATCTGTATTAGAGGGTGGAGCATCAACATGAATGTTAAAGTCCCAAAACTGAAGATAGGAGAAGAGCTCTATGCATAGATGTGATATCGTGTCATTAAGTTCTTGTGATAAGCGAGTAGAAGGTGGAAGGGTTGGATAGATCAGAAGAAACTCTGTTGGGGGGAAGTGGCAAGTGTCAATGTGTCTTCAGTAGGAGACTAGCTAACCTACTGAAGAGGGCTTTTTACTAGATTCATTGGGGATGGATGAACAAAGCCCCCAGATTAGTGAAAGCCCCCAGATAAGTAAAATATTAAATACCTCTATAGAAATGGGTAAAAGGAGCATAATCTGGAAAGCGGTGTGTGTAAATGCCCATTGCATGAGAAATAAGATCACAGATGTTGAGGCCTTAATGGAAGATGCAGACTTGAATTTAGTGGCGGTTGCAAAGACATGGTTCACGGACAACCATGACTGGGATGTAATTATACGAGGATACACTTTATTCAGGAAGGATAGGGTAGGAAGAAGGGGAGGAGGAGTGACACTATATGTAAAAAATAATATTAAAGCTATAGAATTACAGATTTAAAAGGAAGAGAGGAGGCACTGTGGGTTAAACTAGAAAGAGGGAAAGAGAAATTCATTTGCATTGGAGTAATACAGAGACCCCCCTCACAGGGAGAAGAATTGGATGGAGATTTAAAAGAAGACATGTGCAGCATTGCCAGGAAAGGAGAAGTGCTACTGATAGGTGATTTTAATATGCCGGATGTTGACTGGCACATCCCTGCTGCGGAGACATCTAGAAGGAAGGAGATCCTGGATTCTCTAGAAGGAGAACTATTCAGGCAACTGGTAAAAGAACCCATACATGAAGGAGCCATACTGAACTTGGTGCTTACCAATGGGGAAAGTGTTTCTGAAGTTATAGTGAGAGATAATCTCACATCCAGTGATCACCAGATGTCATGGTTCAGTATTAGGATTAGGGTTGATAAAATCTATTTAAAACTGAAGCTCTTAGACTTTAGGAAAACTAGCTATGCCAAGATGGGCCAATACCTCAAGGAGTCGTTAGAGGGATGGGAACAGTTGGGGGAGGTAGAAAAACAGTGGGCAAAACTGAAAGGGGATATTTTAAGGACAACCAACCTTTTTGTTAAAATGGTAAATAAAGGAAAAGGAGGCCGCTATGGTTCTCAAAAAACATAGCTGAAAAGGTGATAAAAAAGAGGGAGGCCTTCATGAAATACAAGTGATGACAGAGAGAGAAAGACAGTCATCTATATTTGGAAACACTTAGAGAAGCTAGCAAAGTAGTCAGGAAAGCAAAGATTCAAAAAGAAGAAGAAATAGCCAGTGCAATAAAATGGGGGGATAAGACATTTTTCAGATATGTTAGTGAGAGGAGGAAGGGCAAAAGTGGTATTGTTAGACTCAAGGGTGAAGGGGAGGAATATGTAGAAGCTGATGAGGATAAAGCAGTATTGTTTAACAAATATTTCTGTGCCGTGTTCACAAATGAAGGGCCAGGAGCAGGACCTCAGAAACACTCACAAATAGGAACAGAAGCAATGGGGATCTCAAACGATCTTCAGAAGACTGTGTTTGTGAGGATCTAGCTAAATTAAAAGTAGACAAAGCAATGGGACCAGATGGAATTCATCCCCGAATATTTAAGGAACTTGGGAACATTCTAGTAGCTCTACTGACTGACCTTTTCAATGCCTCTTTGTAGTCGAGAGTGGTGCCAGAGGACTGGAGAAAGGCACATGTGCTCCCTTTACACAAAAGTGGAAGTAAGGATGTGGTTAAAAACTACAGGCTGGTTAGTCTAAACTCTGTGGTGAGTAAATTATGGGAAACGCTGTTGAGAGAGAAAGTAATGAGGTTTCTGGAGTCCAATGGATTACAAGATGAGAGGCAGCATGGATTCACCAAAGGCAGGTCTTGTCAGATAAATTGATTTCTTTGGCTGGGTGACCATGGAGTTGGACCAAGGGAAAGCCCTAGATTTGGTGTACTTAGATTTCATTAAACCCTTTGACATCATTCCACACAGGCAACTTATAAACAAACTGAGCACCCTAGGGATGGACTGCTTGGGTTAGAAATTGGTTGAGTGGGAGATGACGAAGAGTATAGGTAAATGGAGCTCACTCTGAGGAGAAGGATGTTACCAGTGGTGTGCTGCAGGGATCTGTCCTTGGGCCAATTCTTTTTAATATTTTTGATATTGCAGAAGGGCTGTTGAGTAAGGTTTGCCTCATTGCAGATAATACAAAAATCTGCAATAGAGTAGACACCCAGGAAGGAGTAGATAACATGAGGAGGGATCTAGCTAAGCTTGATGAATGGTCAAAAAGTTGGCAGCTAAGATTTAATGCCAAAAAATGCAGTCATGCATTTGGGCTGCAAAACTCCAAGGGAGCGGTACAGTGTAGGGGTGAAGCACTTCTGTCCACAAAAGAAGAGCTGGACCTGGGCGTGATTGTGTCCTACAATCTTAAAGTAGCTATACAAGTAGAAAAGGTGACAGCAAAAGCTAGAAGTATGCTTGGGTGCCTAGGGAGAGGAATGGCCAGCAGAAAAAAGGAGGTGATAGTCTTTGCTGTGACTCATTTGGAGTATTGTCTGCAGTTCTGGAGATCACACCTTCAAAAGGATATAAACAGGTTGGAGTTAGTGCAGAGGGTGGTAACTAAAATGGTTAGTGGTCTTCATTATAAAGCATATGAGTTGGAATCTATTTGGCAAGTTACAGATTCCTTGGGGGAAGCTTTGCTACCTCAAGTTTCATCTTTAGCTTTAAAAGTTGCAATTAATGTGGCTGCTGTTGTGTATTCAGAGAATAAAGTGGACGTAATTCAAACTCAAGTTGTGGAGCTGCAAGCAAGAGTGGTCACCCTGGAAGAGCAGTCATTGGCTCATATTAAGAACTCTACGAGGGTTACTGCTAAATTGGAGATTTTTGAGAACTTGTCTTATGCGAATAACTTGAGATTAATAAATTTTCCTAGGCTTCCAACTATTCCTGCCAGAGGCATTCTATAGGCATATTTGACTGAAACTTTGGCTGTGGCTTCTGAAATGATTCCACCTATTGTTAAGGTTTATTATCTTCCAAGTGCTAGGAAGGTTCCGAATTCTGTGTTGGTTGAAGATCAAAATCAAGTTCATAGTCTTGATGCTTTAAATGTGTCAGACATATTGGAGACCTCACATGAAGAGGTACCTGTTCCATCTACTTTATTGATACCTTTGGCTCTTCTATCGGATAAAGAATGGCTTTTTAAGTTGTTCTTTCATAAAAGAAGTTTGCTGTTTCGTGGTTTATCTGTACGAATGTATCCTGATCTCGCAAGGGATACCCAGCGACGCCGCAGGGAGTTTTTATTGCTGCGTTCTGGAGTTCTTCAATTGGGAGGGCTCTTTATTCTTAAGCACCCTTGCAAATGTTTAGTTAAATAACATTCTGTTTCTTATATATTATATGAACCCTCCCAATTGATAGCCTTCATCAATGATAGAAGTTTAGAGTCCTCTATTATGCCTCCATCTGAACCCTCATGATGTTATAATGTGTGTACACTGGATATTAAGACTAGCTGAATTTCTTTTCTACTTTGGTTTATGGTAGTTGCATAATCTCCTCTCCCTTAATTGTGGACTGGAGTGAGCAAAGCTTTTATGTTTATAAAATTGCTTCATTTTGTTTGCTGCTTTTAGTTTTTCTCTGATCTGCTCTTTTCTGTACAAGAATGGTTTTGCTAACTTTCTTGGTAATTAATATATAAAATGCATAAAGATAAAAAAAGTAAAGCATATGAGGACAGACTTAAAGATCTTAATATGTATACTTTAGAGGAAAGGCCGGATAGAGGAGATATGATAGAGACGTTTAAATACCTCCGTGGCATAAATGCACAGGAGGAGGGCCTCTTTCGATTGAAAGCAAGCTCTGCTATGAGGGGACATAGGATGAGGGTGAAAGGGGATAGACTCAGGAGTAATATGTGGAAATATTTCTTTACAGAAAACGTGGTAGATGTGTGGAATAGTTTCCTAGTCGAGGTGCTAGAGATGAGGACAGTATCTGAATTAAAAAAAGCATGGGACAAACATAAAGGATCGCTAAAGGAAAAAAGGAGACTATTGTAGTAGTTGATATGGAAGAGCAGACTAGATAAGCCATGTGGTCTTTTTCTGCTGCCATGTTTCTATTTTTCTATGTTCAAACACAAGAGGATTGTGAAAAATTGCAAGAGGAACTTAAAAAATTGAAAGACTGGACATCCAAATGGCAGATTAAATTAAATGTGGACAAGTGCAAACCTATGCACCTAAGAAAGAACAACCCAAACTATGGTTACACGGTGCAAGGTACCATCGTAGAAACCACTACCCAGGAAAAAGATGTAGTCATCATCATTGATAATACATTGAAACCCTCTGCTAAGTGTGCAGCGGCAGCAAGAAAGCAAATATGTTTATAACTCACTATAATCTAACAGAGTAAATAATAACTAGAACACAAAGGGTCAACCGTATCCATGACACTAGAGTGACCTTACAATATGACTTTAAGGGATTTGAACCACCATGTAATGCATCTAGGGTAGTGCATCTCCCCCCAGTTTAGCTGTAATTAGTGTAACAGAATGTATATATATAACTGCAAGTTGTAAATATTGTAACAATATGTATATATGTAATTGCACCTGTAAATATTGTATCAGATTTTTGTGCAGTGTGAACCCAGTGTGAATCTTGGCATGCAATCATTCTGTATTAACTGTTGATTACCCCTCCTGATATGTATAGTCAACCGCTGCTGATCGCGGGAAGCAGCGGTATACAAATGTTCTCTAAATAAAATAAATAAATAAAATAGAATGCTAGGAATAAGGAAAGAAATGAAGAATAAAACCATGGATATTATAATGCCTCTGCATTGTTCCCTAATGCGACCACACTTTGAATATTTTATTTATTTATTTATTTAACATTTCTTATATACCGTTGAGGCTTATATACCGTTGAGGCTTCCTCAACTTGGAAAAGAGACAACTGAGGGGAATTATAATAGAGGTCTATAAATTAATGAATGGAGCAGAACAGGTAAACATAGATCAGTTGTTTAGGCCATCAAAAAGTAGTAAGATTAGAGGACACGCAATGAAGCTATAATGCAACCTATTTAAGACTAATAAGAGAAAATATTTTTTTACTCAATGTGTAATCAAACTCTAGAATTCTTTTCTGAAGGATGTAGTAAAAGCTATTAGTGTAGCTTGGTTTAAAAAAAAATTTGGACAAGTTCCTGGAGGAAAGGTCCATAAACCATTATTATAGGAGGAGTGGTCTAATGGCGCAAGTTAACTTGGGCTGGAGGGCCAGGATTTTGAATCCTGCTAGAGGACAGCAACCTTGGTCTGGAAGGACTGGGGTTTCTAGTCCCACAGGTGCTCCTTGTGGCCTTGGGCAAGCCACGTAACCCTCAGTTGCCTCAGGTACAAAAACAGATTGTGAACCCTCTGGGGACAAGGGAAAAATATATACATAGTACTTGAATGTACACTGCTTTGACTGGTAGAAAAGCAGTATATAAGCCTAGTTAGATAAATAAAATAAAGAGGACCCAAGAAACCCACTGCTTGCCCCAGGACAAGCACTGTAGAACCTGTGTGCCTCTTGGGAACCTGCCTGGATTGGCCACTATTGGAAACGGGATACTGGCCTTGAAGGACCTTGGTCTGACCCAGTAAGGCATTTCTTATAATCAAGTTCATAACTGATTGACTCCTGTTCTGGAGGGCACATGTTAAGAAGGCTTACCTTATATATATAAAAACAAGAGTTGAGAGGTGCTTAATAAATAGGCCCTTAAATGTCAATCTCTAGTCTTTCAAGATTCAGAGGTGTGCAAATTGTCTTGCATGGGAATACATATATATGGGCTGGCATCAAATGTCTGTCAGGCTGGCCTATTTTTTTTTTTGCCAGTCACTGAATATTAAGCTCAAGAATTCTGTCAGGCTCAGACTCCCAAACACTGAGAACAGTTACCTCTGCAATTAAATCTCCGTTCTCTGCATGCACTAGGCCAATTGCTCCAATTTCTTTACAACAGGAAAATGCAGCATACAGCTCATTATCATGAACCATATATATATCCTTGTAGGCCATAAACATTTTAAATGAATTGACACCTTTATCTTTGGCAATAATTTCCATTTCTTCCTTGACCTGTAAAGGAATATTGTTGGACAGTAAGACAACATTGGATATAAATGCAGCTAAATAAATACATAAAACAATGGGAGATGGGAGAGCACTGTAAGATTGTGTCGCTGGGGACAGGCTGCTCTGGACTTGTGGTTTACCTCACCTTTAATAATATGAGAATTTTTTAAAATTTTGTGAATACTTTTGTAGACATGCTTAAAACTCTGTGTTTCTAATAATATGCCTACCATGTGATATTTACCACTTGAAATCATGTAACACAAGCCAGCTTTATGCACAGAATGAAAGAAAATGTGATATTTCAGAGCAATTGTGATGCCATCAAGTATGTTTAAAACTGCTCTGCCCTTGCTTAATACCCATATTCCATAGCTCCTATTTACTAAAGCATGGAAAGATTTGCAAATAATGCATGGTAGTTCCAAAATCTTCTGTGTTAGCTGTTAGGGCATTCCCAGCAGTTGTCCATTCAAAGCATTAGTTGTACAACTGATAGCATGATGCATTTTGTCTTTATTAAAAATGTTTCTTTATCATGCTGCTAGATAGCCCAGATGAGAGGGCTATGGTGCCACCCATTTCCTTTGATTTTTCTCCTTTCCCATTTTTTCTCTATATGTATTCTGCTTTGCTTTCTTTTTCTCTCACACCTTTTCCTTATGTCATGTTCCCTTTCTTTCTATTTGCTGTCTTTTTTCCTCCTGTACATTCTTCTCTTCTTTCTCCCTGTTATTTTTTTTAACTCCCTCTCTTTTCCCCTTGCTTATCCTTTTGGTTCTCTTCTTTCTATTCTGCCTTTACTTCTCTCCCCCCCCCCCTCAATTTTCTCTTACTCTTACGCCTTCCCTCCACCTCCCCCCCCCCCCACCTCCTCATTTTTGTCTTTCAGTCTGCAGTGAAAAGGCTGCAGTACCAGATTGGCAGAAGGGCATGGCTGACAGCGGGAAAGAAAAGATAGGAAATATTGTTCCCTATGCTGCTGCTTGTACCAGCTGTTGGGTGGTTCCAGCTGAGAGCCAATAGGCTGTGGGGTGAAGTGAGAGCAGGAGCACAGGTGATGATAACACTTTCTGCGGTCTTCCATCTCAGTAAAGCATAAGCTACCATAGGCTGAGAACTCTTCTGAGTCTGATCCTTGGGCCTGGCAGTCCCCAGTAAGATTGCCATCCATCTTTGCCTGTTTCTGTATTTATTTCGTGTTTCTACTTTTTCGCCAATCCAAGTAAGACTTATTCTAGGCAGATCACATGCATAGAACATAAAAGGTGATAGAGGTATCACTAAGCAGCATGTTTACTAAACCACGTTAGCTGTCAACATAGCAGAGAGCCCTTGTTAAAGGGCCACATTAGCAGCTATTTGTGGTGTTATCCATATTTCCTGTGATAAATGAGAGGCGTGGCAGGATTTTTGGGGGGTGGGAGAAGGCATGACAATAAGTGGCAGCTAGCACGTGAGCAGTTGCCACATGTTGGCTGTCAAAAAGGCTAGGGGGTCAGCATCACGAGACCGGCACCATTTTGAAAGATGATGGAGACAGGGCAGGAGAGGAGGAAGACCGCCCCTGCCCTGATCACCATTAAACCACAAGGAAAGTCCTGGTAAGGACCAGGGGTAGTTCAGGAGGCTTGGGGGGAGGGCGGCTTTCTATTATTTGGTATCCAGCGTGGGTTGCGGAGGAGGATAACAGCCATCCACATGATGTGGATACTGCTCAGGGAAGGGTGGTACTTAATGTGTTATGGGGAGATAGAGGGTCCTTTATTGGTGCCCACAGATCTTATGATCTGTGGCATTGGACTTATTATGAACATGGGGGGTAGGTTTAGGGGTGGCCATGGGGGCCCTGACACTGCCACTGTCCTGCAGTGAATGGGAAAGGGGAGGACATAGCGGTTAGGACCATTTGCCCTTGCCCTTCTCCCTTGCTCTGGTTCTACATTCCCTGCATTGGCAGGTAGCACAGATGTTTCCAAGCAGTTTGCTAATGCAGGGAACACAGGTGTGTGCAATACTCGCGAGCCTTCTGATATCTACAGGGCAGATGCTGGCCACTCCCCTTGCACTTACCCCAAAGGTTTTGCACCCACCACATAGTAGGTGCAAAACACTTATCACACATTAGTAAACAGACCAGGAGTAGCCTAATTGTTAGAGCACTGGCTCAGGAGACCAGGGTTCAGTTCCTACTAGTACTCTTTGTGGCCTTGGGCAAGTCACATAAACATAGTTCAAACAATGTGTTTTTGTTTCTACCTTTTCACTCCACCATGTCACTGCAACGTGCAGTGAGTAATCACAGCAGACATTAGGATCTGCCCAGCTCCTCCATGTGTCATAGGCTTCAATGAGAGAGCAGCCTTTCCTGGGTATGGCAAAGTCAATGATCATAGTAGTACCTCCAGCCAGAGCGGCCTAGATGCAGCAAACATAGATGCAACAAATTAACAAGACAGTAATGACGCAGTTACTGAGCTGCTAGTTTCATTAGAGATCATATAACTTAAACTTTATGGCTTCCCCACATTCACATTGCCTGATGATATTGCATATTCAAAGTACATAAAGGGACAAACATGGCAGACATTTTGTCCCATTTTGAGGATAATTTTATAAAGTCCTACAGAATTAATGGATGTATTTCTGCGTGTATTTGACACCTCTTTTATAAAGTCAAGTATGTGCCGGCTTTATAAAGTGCTCATTAGATGTAATTTATGTATATATGCAATTTTAAGTTTAATTTTATTGTAAGTCGCTTCAACGTTAATATCAACATAAGGCAGGATATCAAAATTGTAGAAATAAATAAATTAATAATAATATTTAATTTAATCCATATATTCAACTCTGCTATCCATATAGATTATGACATTAAATGTACAAATAGTGCAGTAACTATATTGGCACTATCCATTTAGTTTATTCCTACTACAAAAGATGTATAGTTAGTCCAATAAAAAGATATCAACCTATATTCATTTTTTTGTTTTGTTTTTAGTTTATTCCTGTCAAAGAAGAGCAATACCACTTTCTAAATTCACTGGCAAGACTTAAGCACAATATGGAATCATTAATGGGAACATTTTTATTGGATCTTGATAAAAGGTCACACAGTACATAAAAAAGTAAGGGCCTGACATTTATTTATTAGTATTGAGTTCATGCCTTTCCAATAGCAATTCATAATGAGTTACAGTCAAGTGCGTAGGTATTTCCCTGTCCCCAGAGGGCTTACAATCTAAGTTTATAGCTGAGGCAATTAAGCGATTAACTTGGTTAGTAGACCTGCTAACTGTGCTAATCACAGGGGCTGCGATGGTTAGTGCCGCTGAATATCCCCAGATGCTGCAGCTGAACACCCCAATGCTAATGAGGGGCATTCTGGGGGCAGAGTGGAGGTGGCACCCGGTGGTAACCAGGCTATGGCAATATTGAACTGCTGTCTGATTATCGCTAAGCAGCTTGGACTTCCGGTGTAGCCATGGAGGAAGGAGGACGTGGGTGAGAGCGCACTCTGACCCGCACCAACCAAAACTGGTAGAATTCACTATCCCTGGAGACTTGGACGAAGGAGAAAAGGTGAAGGAATGCCGAAAGTGGTAAAAGTCAAACCAGGAACCACTATTAAGGAACTGTATGCAGCGAGAGCGGGAATTGGGAAGAATAACCCTGAGGAGGCAAGGGCCCAGCCGGCACCGACGTCACCGGCATCACCGGCATCTTCATCGGAGACTCGAGGGACAGATGGAGAGGAGGGAAGCCAGGCAAATATGGCAGCGATATTGAAAGAAATCCGAAAATCAAAGGAAGAAATAGTGGAGAGAGTACTCACGAAGCTGGAGGAAAAATTTGAAGGGATGGGGCAGCGCTTGGAGGAGGTGGAGGCCAGAGTAAGTAAGACGGAAGATAGTCAAATGGCTCTTCAGCGCATGGTGACCGCATTACAGCAGCAGGGGAGCTGGCTTCATTCTAAAACAGAAGACATGGAGAATAGAGATAGAAGATCTAATGTAAGAATCTTTGGAGTCCCGGAGGGGGCGGAGGGAGAGGACGTTATAAAGTTTGTGCAAGATATGTTATTAAAATGCTTCCCGGGCCCCCCCTCTCCAATGCCATTCGAAGTGGAGAGAGCTCATAGAGAACTGAGGCCCAGACCAGAGCCGACGGCAAATCCATGTGCTCTTATTGTGAAGCTGCTTAGATTCCAGGACAGAGAGCATGTAATAAGAGCAGCCAGAAAATTGAAATTTGTACTATAAAAAAGCTGGAAGGTATACATGTTCCCAGATTTGGTGTCGGAGACAGTTAAGAGAAGGAAAGAATTATTGAAAGTAAAAGAGGCTCTGGCAAAGAAGGGAATTAAGGTGGCAATATGGTATCCAGCGCGGCTCACGATGATAGTGAAAGGGACAAGAAGATTCTTTAGCTCCATAGAGGCTTTGGAGAAGTTCCTCAAGTCGCAGAAAGGATTACCTAAGGGAGGGAGGTAAGTCCCAGAGAGAAAACGAACCTGATGACATTGACAGAGTTGGATGGAGAGCTGATGGTAATGGTGGAGTGCGAGAAAGCCAAGATGGACTTGTGGATTGCTGAATATTAATGTTTATATATGGAGTTAAGAGGTGTAGAGGAGCTCCAATTTCAAGTGGAGCTAAATAGTAGACTATGGGCTTCAGGGAAAATGTGTGAAATGCTGTATACAGGAGAAGAGGGGCAGGTATACATGGGAAAGGAATTCCTGAGAGGTGGGAGGGGGAAGAAGAGTAATGGAGGGGGATGGGAAATGAATATGCTTTCTTGTTTGCCCTTGGGTTGTAGTTGGGATGGTAGAGAAAGGTTCAAAGAGGAGTTGGAGAGGGAGGACAGGGAAGGAGAGCGAGAAGATGGTGTGGGTGGAGAAGAAGGGCGTGAAAAGAGGATAGGGCTAATGGAGGTTCATAAACTTAAAAACTGTGAGGGGAGGGAAAGGGGGGAAGCTGTTATATGATATAATGATTTGTTAAATGTTGAACTTGTTGTGTTGCTGCTCGTGAGGTTGAGGGTTCAATGGCTGCAAATGGGGGAAGTTACCTGGGAGAAGAATCACAATAGAAATGTCAATGAGGGAGGGGTATAAAATTGCCACCCTCAATGTGAGGGGGATTAATAGTCCTATAAAAAGGAAAAGAATACTTAATCATTTGAACAAAAACAGGGTGGATATTGCAATGCTGCAAGATACACACCTGACGAAGACGGAACATGAGAAATTAAAATCTCTGGGGTTTGAGTAAATGTTTTGTTTGTCATATAACTCCAAGAAAAGAGGAGTGGTAATTCTCATACACAAGAGGGTGTTGTTTGTCCCTTACATTAATGGGAGAGATGCAATGGGTAGGATGGTGTGGGTAGTTAGAAGGTTAGATCAAAAGGAAGTAGCGTTACTTAATATATATGCCCCCAATGGAAAGAAGGGCTCCTTCTTCAAAAACATTTTGCAGGAGTTTGGGGAAAAAGCAAAAGGGGATTGGATTATAGGTGGAGACATGAACTGCACTCTAGGACCCAGAGACAGATCCAACTTCCAAGCCAAGCTGCATGGAAAGGAGGAAGTAGAATTAAGAAAGGGAATGGAGGAATTTGATTTGGTGGATATGTGGTGATAGGAAAACCCTGGGGGGAAGGAGTATACGTGCTACACCTCGAGGCAGGAAACATACTCCCGCATAGATTATTTGATGGGGACAATTAGGAGCGATGGCAAAGATACAAATACACCCTATAGTGATATCAGATCATGGGATGGTTACTGGGATGTGGTCCCCGCAGAGGAGGAGGAAAGGAAGGGAGATGGGAGGATGGAGGGGAAACGTCTCATTGATACAGTCTGAGGAGGGAAAGATTAAATTCAGATGGGCTTGGAGGGAGTATTTGGAGTTGAACGATAATGGGAAGGTGCCCGATTCTGTAGGGTAGGATGGGGGGAAAGCGTTTATGAGGGGAGTCATGATCCAATTTGGGAGTCAAAAGAAGAGAGAGAGGGGAGATAGATAGGCAAATATGGATGAAGGAGTTGGAAGCACTGCAGAAGGAACATTGTAGAACTGGAGCTAAAACCGCCCTACAAAAATTGTGCAGAATAAGGGCGAGAATTAACATGCTTGACCTGGAAGGTGTAGAAAAGCTCATGAGGGCATCTAAGAGGAATGTAATGGGAGGGGGGGGGGGAATAAAGCTGGACGAATGTTGGCGAGACAGTTGCAAAAGAAGAGGAAAAGTAGGACAGTGGTGGAGATTGTGGATAGAGAGGGATGAAGAGTAGTGGAGAACCACGGGATTTGTAGAGAATTTCAACAGTTCTATGAACAATTATATAGAGGACAGGAAGGGATCAATAAAGAGTTGATTGATGAATATCTAAATAAGATTAAGTTGCCTAAGGTGGAGAAAGAGACAGCGTCTTTGTTGGGGAGGCCTATTAGTGTAGAGGAGGTAATCAGAGAAATTAAGAAACTCCCCAAAGGGAAGGCCGCAGGGGACGATGGGTATCCGGCAGAATATTGTCATATAATGTGAGAGGAGGTAGCTCCATTCTTGGCCAGGCTATTTACGGGAATTATGGAAGATAAGATGCCGGAGTCGATGACTCAGGCTAATATTTTGGTCATACCAAAAGAAGGACAACCACCTAATAAGTGTGAGAATTATAGGCCTATTGCGTTAATCAATAGCGACGCAAAGTTATATGCAAAAATATGAAAGAGCAGACTAGAGGGGATTTTCCCTGATTTAATTCACCCTGATCAAACAGGGTTCATTAAAGGAAGAGCGATTGAAGATAACGTGAGGAGGGCGGTTGGTCTACTCCACCATCTCAAGATCAAGAAAATACCATAGCTGTGTATAGAGCTTGATGCTGAAAAGGCATTTGACAGGGTTGAGTGGGCTTTATTGTTTGAGGTGATGGGTAGGATGGGGTTGAGTGAGAATTTCATACAGGGAATTAGGGCCTTATATTTGAGCCCCAAAGCAAGGATCATGGTGAACGGACAGCATTCAGAAAGCTTTGGGCTTCAGCGTGGGACAAGACAGGGGTGCCCCCTGTCGCCATTGCTTTTTGCAATGGTGATGGAAGTGTTGGCAATATAGATATGGGAGAGGCAGGGAATTCAGCCAATTACAGTGGGAGGAGTGCAGCACAAAATACTTCTATATGTAGATGATACCTTGTTATTTCTGACAAGACTGCTGGAATCCCTCCCAATTTTGCTGGAGGAGTTATAAGGGTTCTCTGAAGTGTCAGGATTTAAGGTAAACTTAACAAAAATGGAGGCATTGGCACTGGGGGGGAGGGGGGGCTGGGAAAGGGGGAGCTTGGGAATTTTCCCTTTAAGTGGGCTAATGGGGATATTAAGTATTTAGGGGTGAGAATTATGGCAGATCCAGGGAGATTATTTGAGGTAAATTATAAGCCGTTAGCAGGTAAAATTAGTGGAGAACTAGAGAGATGGGCAGCATTACAATTGAGCTGGGTGGGACGGGTAGAAGCTATAAAGATGAATATCATTCCAAAATTTGTTTATGTGTTTTCCCAATTACCCATCTACATTCCGGCCACTATAATTAAAAAATGGGAGGCCAGATTGTTTCGATTTGTATAGGGAGGAAAGCAGGCGCGGATTAAAGTTAGAAGGTTGTGTTGACGAAAAAACAAGGAGGGATTCGCTTCCCATCTTTAACATGGTACAATCGGGCCTGTGTGCTCAAATCATGGCGAGATCATTACCGCAGGGGAGGGAAGGCAGTTTGGGTGGGGCTCGAGAGGGTAATGATGGGATCCCAATCAGTATTTCAATGGCTGGAGAAAAGAGGAGAGATGGGGAAAAGTAAGAGTTGGAGCGAGCATCCCATATTGGAAGCGATATCGAGGATCTATAAAATGGGAGGATGGAAAGGGTGGTTCCCATCACCAATGTCACTATGGGCAAGAATTGAGGATTATACACCATTTCGGGAAATGGAATGGTTAAAAGGGAATGAGCAGGGGGATCACAAGGAAGGGGTAAAATTTGTAGACCTTTTGGAGAGGAGGAAAATTCGATCACACCAGGAGCTGGAAGAGAGATGCCAGGATAGAATTCCATTTTATCAATACTTCCAGCTTAGATATTTCCTAGATAAAGGAGAAATAAGGAACCAATTATTAAGGACGAGTTCACAAATGGAGTTAGTGTTGTTCAAGGGGACAACATCAAAAGCAATTATATTAAAATTATACAAAATTCAGCTGGAAGAGGAGGAAGAGTGTGACATGCAGGTACATAAAAAAATTGGCAAAGTTGGCTGGGGGGGAAAAATGGATGAGGGGAGGTGGGAGAAGATACATGAAATTATAAATAAGAATACAGGGGTCTCTTCTTCGAGGCAAACGCAGCTTCAAATTTTACATGGGATGTATTATACCCCGAGGAAGCTGTTTTTGGCTAGAGTGAAACAAACAGATTTATGCTGGAGAGGGTGTACTAGAGTAGGTACTTTCTAGCATATGTGGTGGAGTTGCCCGGTATTAGAGCGGTATTGGAGGGAGGTGTGGGAGGGGTTGGTGGGAAATAAAGGAGGGAGTGCAACCGGAAGTCTGAGAGAAATGTTGCTTGGGGGGACGAGGGGAGAGGGGTTAGGGAAATGGGGGTACCTGCTAAATGAGAAACTTAAATTGGCTGCCAGAATAGCAGCGGCCTGGAGATGGAAAGACGTAAGAGAACCTTCTCGGGCAGATTGGAACCACAAAATTGAAGAGGTGGTGAAATTTGATTTGCTGACAAATAGCCTGAGGGGGAAAGAATGGATCTTTCACAAGATATGGGACCCCTATCTAAAGATGCAGTAAGAGGAGTTGAAACTATGAGGGGGGGCCTTACAGTATCTGCATATGATTCAATATGAGGAGGAATGGACACGAGCAAGTTGTTGGTTGTTAGAGGTGGGAATGAGTTATACATGTTTCTGTTATAGTTAAATAATACATAAATGATTTAAGGAAGAGAAAAGGATAAGCACATGAATATAAGATTGAATCAAAGGGGAAAGAAAAGGAATTAGATTGTAAATGATCAAGGGACATTACTGTACTGTGATAGCACAGAGAAATTAAGAATTGTAGAAGGGAGTAGTAGGAAGTGAAGGAAAGCAGTTGGGGAGGAGAGGGAATTCTTTGTTATGGGAATAAAGAATCTGTAAAGGTAATGTGCTGTATGTAACCCTTCCCTTCACGATGTTTAATAAAATACGATATTAAAAAAAAAAAAGTTAAGCACCTTAAAGGGTGACCTAACTTTCGCTGCTGAAGTTAACTGGGCAGTGGCTGGATAGTGCGGGTAATGACCTCTGCATTGAATATCTGGGTCTTCTGTCCAGTGATGACTGCCAGTTGCTTTCTAATACAACCAAATGTGGAAAAATGATAGAACCCAATCAGAATTACAAAGAATCACCAAACCACAAAAATTCCGATTACCAAAAAATCCCCTGGAATTTTAAATTATCTTTTTGTCGGAGCTGGTCAACACAGTGCTTAGAAAATGTTCATAGCACCACTGTGACCTCTCCTTTTTATTAAATAACTTTATATAAGTAAAATCTTTGACTTAGCTTTCGCCAAAGTACTGCCAAAGCGCCAGAAAAATAGACGACGTGGCTCACGTTTTGGGTTTTTATCCAATTTTCAAGAAACCCTGCTTCAGGTCCAAATATAGTCGGCAGTTGACAGATCTTCAGCTAACAACCAAATAGGAATGTAGCTTGCCTTTTAGTCTACGGTGTCTGACGTCATGATGACATGAGGATCATTCAAACCAATCAAATTCTACCTACATCGAAACCTTAGAGGGACTCCCACTGCACAGAAAATCCCCCAATGGAATCACAAGGTAAAGATAAGGATCTACATCAGATAATGGTATACCAGTCTATTTGAAGATTCAAACCTTTTGGGGCCACAGAATGTAATAAATAAATCCATCGTTGTTCTTGCCATTGCAATTTCTGCTCTCGATCACCTCCTCTTGGATCTACTGGGATAAAATCAAGCACTCTCCATCGCATGGCGTCAAAATCATGGCCTATCATCAGACAATGTTCGACCATAGGAGCCAAGAGAGATTTAGTCCTCAGCCGAGAAGCATGTTCAGAGAGCCGGATTCGTATCGCACGCTTAGTGCGGCCAATATAATAAAGGGAACAAGGGCATATAATCAAATATACTACATATGTTGAAGAACAATCCGTGTGCCATCTAGTTAAATACCTATGAGAAGTGTGTTCATCCACCCATTCAGGGCCCACAAGGGTCAGCGAACAGTATGTGCAGCTGCCACAAGCAAAGTGGCCTTTATCAGTACGTGACTTTAAAGGGCGATCTTCCAATGGGGTAGTTTTCATTAGCAGATCCCGAAGGTTTGCTGTCCGTGAATATTCAACTTGCAAGGTCTTGTCACGGAAGCAAGTATGTATCCCTAATATCGGCCAGAACCGATGAAGAAGTCCAGTGACCTGTGTAATATTTCTGGTATAAGGGAGAACACTCGTTACCACTGAATCAGTAGACTTAGGCACTTGTGGAGTGTAAAGCCACTCACGGTGAAGGTGTCTTGCTCTCTTGTTGTTGTTAAGTGCCGTCGAGTCGGAGTCGACTCATGGCGACCCTCTGGATAGCTATCCTAAATTGTGTTCGGTCTTCAGTCAGGCGGCTCATTGTTGACAGACTGGTACCCGTAGATGCTGTTATTGTATCGATCCATCTCATTGCTGGCCTTCCTCTTTTGCGTTGACCTTCTATCTTGCCAAGCATAATGTCTTTCTCTAATGATCTCTCTCTTCGCATGATGTGTCCAAAGTATGAAAGTCGAAGTCTTGTCATCTGAGCTTCTAAAGAAAGCTTAGGTTTGATCTCCTCTAGTACCGACTGGTTTGTTCTTCGGACAGTCCATGGTATACACAGTATTCGCCACCAGCACCATAATTCAAAGGCATCAATTTTCTTCCTGTCGATCTTTTTCACTGTCCAGCTTTCACATCCATATGATGTTATTGAAAATACCATGGCTTGAACAAGTCGAATCTTTGTATGGAGAGAGATATCTCTGCTCTTGAGAATCTTATCTAGGTCTTTCATAGCCATTCTGCCAAGAGCAATGCGTCGTCTGATTTCTTGACTGCTTGTTGCTTTTTTATTGATAGTTGATCCAAGTAGGTTAAAGTTGTTCACAATTTCAATTTCTTCTCCTTCAATGATGAACCTGTTGACTATGCCAGTTGTCATGATCTTTGTCTTCTTTACATTAAGGTGCAGGCCCATTTTGAGACTATGTTCTTTGATTGTGAGAAGCAAATGTTTCAGATCATCTTCACTTTCAGCCAGTAATGTAGTATCATCAGCATAGCGAAGGTTGTTGATGAGTCTTCCACCAATCTTCACACCTCTGTTGTCTTCATACAATCCTGCTTCTCTGATGATTTGTTCTGCATATAGATTAAACAGGTAGGGGGAAAGTATGCAGCCTTGTCTTACACCTTTGCTTATTTTAAACCATTCTGTTTCTCTCCTTGTTCCGTTCGAACTGTTGCTTCTTGATCAATGTACAGATTGCGCAAGAGAACGATCAGGTGTTCTGGTATACCCATGCTTCTTAATGTGGCCCAGAGTTTCTCATGGTTTACACAGTCAAAAGCCTTGCTATAGCCGCTAAAACACAAATAGATATCCTTTTGGTATTCTTTAGTCTTTTCAAGGATCCATCTCACATCCGCAATGATGTCTCTCATTCCTCGCCCTTTCCTGAACCCTGCTTGCACTTCAGGTAGTTCTTGTTCCAGGTGTGGTTGTAGTCTCTTTTGAATAATCTTCAGTAGAATCTTGCTGGCATGTGGGATCAAAGCGATTGTGCGATAATTTCCACAGTCAGTTGGATCACCTTTCTTTAGTATTGGTATAAACACAGATCTTTTCCAGTCAGTTGGCCATGATGTTGTCTTCCATATTTCTTGGCAGAGCCTTGTGAGTATGGTAACAGCTGCATCAGATTGCTGCAATACTTCTATGGGAATGCTATCAATGCCTGGTGCTTTGTTCTTTGATAAGGCTTTCAATGCTGCTTCAACTTTTTCTTTCATCACCAATGGTTCCCGATCATAAGGTACAGGTTGAAACGGCTGTTGGTCCACTTGATCTTTATCATATAAAAACTCTGTATATTCCTTCCACCTTTTCTTGATCTTCTCAGCATCATTCAACATAGAACCCTGAGCATCTTGTAACATTCCAATTCGAGGCTGAAACGTTTTCTTTAACTCTCGTAGCTTTAGGAAAGCCGATCTTGTTCTTCCTCTAATAGTTTCTGCTTCTATTTCCTTGCAAGTGTCATTGTAATACTTTTCCTTGTCCTGTCTTGCTGCACGTTGGAAATCTATGTTGAGTTCTGCGATTGTCTTTCTTTCTCCTCTGGCTTTAGCTTCTCTGCGTTTCTGGGCAATTTTCAGAGTTTCTTCCGTCATCCATTTTGGCCGTTTTTGCTTTTTCACCTTTTGTAGAGACTTCTCGCTTTCTTCCAACACAACCTTCTTGATGTCATTCCATAACTCTTCCGGAGCTCTGTCATTTGTATCTAAAGCAGCAAATCGATTTTTCAGGCAGTCTTTAAATTCCAATGGTACATTCTCAAGGTCATATTTTGCTGCATTCATGAGTGGTTTGCTCTTTTTCAGCTTTAGCTTGCTCTCTTATATGCTCTATAAATCACAGTAGAGGGGTACCCCCTTTGAATCAAGCGTGTTTTTAGTTCCCCAGCATGCAAGTTAAAATCCTGTAGAGTTGAGCAATTACGTCTCAACCGTAGAAACTGCCCAAAAGGTAAGCCTTGTTTCAAGGCCCGTGGATGGAAACTATTATATCGAAGCAGCGTATTTCGTTGTACCGCCTTGCGGTATAATGTTGTCACGTACCCCTGGGGAGTTAGAGAGATCAAAACATCCAAAAATTGCATGTTTCTAAGGGCAATCTGCGCTTAAATTGAATTCTGGTCACATGTGTATTAAGCCGTCGCACAAAACTATCCAGGTTAATACGTGTACCGGTCCAAAGAAAAAAGATGTCATCTAAGAAGCGCTTCCAAAATGGAATAAATTGAAAAGCCGGATCAGGATACACATACATCCTTTCAAAATCAGCCATATAAATAGTGGCAATTGACGGGGCAACCGTAGCCCCCATTGCTATTCCGTGTACCTGCTGAGAGAATTTTCCTTGATGCAGAAAAAAGTTGTTATTCAAAACCAATTCAAGTAATTCCAATATGAAAGATCTCGGTATTCTATCAGGAAGAGATAGTGGATAATCTTGCAAACAGGTAAGCACTTCTTGTTGGTCAATATTGGTATATAATGCCTGTACATCCAATGATACCAAATAAGTGTAAGTATCTACATCCTGACATGTTTTTAATTGACCTAAAAAATCTCCAGTATCTCTAATGTATGAACAAACTTTTGCTGCCGCAGGTTGCAAAAAGATGTTACAAAATTTAGAAAGGGGCTCCAATAAAGAATCCCTGCAAGATACTATGGGGCGACCTGGAGGATCAACCAGCGATTTATGCACTTTTGGAACCAGGTAGAAAATTGGTATCTTCGGGTGCTTTTTCACAAGGAATTCCATTTCATGCCTGGTAATCCAATTCTTAAAAAATGCTGTGGAGACTATTGAATAAATCTGCATTTTAATAGCCTCCGTAGGGTCCGCAGGAAGAATCATATAATTAATACAGTCCATCAAATGAACATCTATTTGTCGTTGGTACTGTTCCCTAGAAAGAAGAACTGTCGCACCACCCTTATTCTGCTCTTCTCACCACAATGTCCGAATCCGTTAATTGTTTAACAGCTTGAAAATGATCAACCGTTAAATTGGAATGTATATAGGATTTCCGTTGTTCCAATAGGAGAAGGTGTTGAAGAATCAAATTCTGATAAGTAGAAATCGCATTGTCAGGGGCGCCTAAAGGCAACCATCTGAATGGATTCCTAATGAATGATCTTCCACCCCTGAAACAGTGGAAAGATGTTGAATCACCCGTAGCTTTCGGAAAAACTTGTGTAAAGCTACCCTAGTGGCAAAACCATCATATTTGGAGGTAGGGACAAAAGAAAGACCCATTTCCAGGACTTGAAGTTGAGATGTAGATAAAGATTCGCCAGAAATATTTATAACTGACGAGTCTTCATCCGGGATCTGGTGTCCGGTCCCTCCCAAAACTCCTGCTGATAATTTCTGCGGGATCTCCGGCTCCTATATGAGTTACCACGACTTCGATCAACTGTGCCAGAACGAGACGGCACAGTTTCCAATGCTCCCGAGTCACTGATATCAGTATCAGTGGAATCATCAGAATCCAAATTAAAAGTCACTTTCTTGCCATATGTTGTTTTCTTCATAGAAGGCCAATGATAAACACAGTCGTTATCGTAATCTGATTTATCCCTCTTGAATTTACGAATTTTTAAGCTCCGTATATGTTCTCGAAAGGTGTCAGGTTGTTTTTGCGATTCTAACCATTGAATCTGAAAATTGGCTGGTTCGATAGTCTCCAAAACTTTCTTCTTTAACACTCCACCTGAGCGGTCAAAGACTCCTGCTCCTGAATAGATCGTTCAATCAATAGGGCCACTAAATCAAACCTACACTTATTCAGTGAGTCGCTTTATAATGGCTAGCCACTGCTGCTGAATATTGGGCCCTAAATTTTCAGAAAATGTTGGTCTTTCATAAAATAATATTAAATGCATTTTCTTTTCCTAAAACCTCTTGACCTTTGCTTTATATCTATTCACTTGTCAGAATTACCTCAAAAGAAGAAGAGAATTTCTTTAAGCCTGGGGCATAAAGGCAACACTGAGGTAAGGTTTCCTGTTAGTTAAGTGACAGCAGGAGTAGGCAGGGTCTTCTTAATAGTCAATGGGACTTTGAGGGGTAGAACACTGAGAGCAGGATCAGTGATTGCTTTAAATGATAATCCCAGACTAGTAAAAGTCAGCTGGATCCTGGAAGACAAAGAGGAAGTACCCACAGCCACAATCATCCTAAGTACAGGAATTGAAGGGAGAGGCTAAAGTCCATGGTAAGGACTGTAGTTTTTTTCAGAGTACTACCTGCCTATGAAAATGGAGAGGAAGGGCTGCATTGTATAAACAACTTCAATAAATGGCTCAAACCCTGGAGAAGGAAAAATATCAAAAGGGTTTAGCCAGTTAGTAGGAGCTGCTAATAAGCTAAACTGTGGTGATCTAATACACTGGACAATGAAGATTTTGCTTCCTGAGCACTTCTGGATGTACACTATGGATTTTGGGTTGCTGATCACCAAAATTACCTTGGAAATTTCCTATCACACTGTTTTTTTGCAATCGCCTATTTTTGTGATTTCCTCACATATTTTAAGTCTATTGATATGTTACCTAGAAAGTAAGCTGTTTTCCTTAGTTCAGACATCCCTTGGCATGCACCCAGTGCAGGCTCAGAACCTGCAATGGAAATGCTACTGCTCAGGAATGTGTGGGCATGCTTGGTCAGGATGGATGCTGGCAGTACAGGCTATAAAAGCAGCTTTCATACATAGATGCTAGGCATGATGTTATTATCAGTTTGTTTATGTAACAACAGCATTTATATATAAACATCTTATTTAAATGACGATTCGTTACAACAGAAATGTCTTGTCAATATTAACAGCCGCAATACATTCTGTTACATTTGTGGTGAGTATACTCTTAAGCCTCAAAGACGCAGCATGACTGCACTTATTAAGAAAGCGTATGAACTCTACTTCGGTTGTAAAGTTGGGGCTCGAGACAAATCCTGGACTCCTCACATTTGCTGTGCAATATCTGCTGTCCATCTCAGAGTTGACTCAGAGGTACTCGGAAGTCAATGCTGTTTGCAGTCTGATGATATGGCGAGAACAGAGGGATCATGTGACGGACTGTTACTTCTGTCTGACCAAGGTATCCAGCTTCTCTGCTAAAAATAAGAAATCTATTGAATACCCTAGTCTGCCTTCAGCCATGAGACCAGTGCCATGATGACAGTATGCCAGTACTGAAGCCACCAGAGACATGGAGCCTAGATGAGGCAGACGAAGATGCCACAATACATGGGCCAGACATGGAAAATGACATGGATCCAGAATTTGAACCGTTTATGTCCTGTGTGCCTTATCTGATAATACAGTCGGAATTGAATGACCTGGTGAGGGACTTAAGTTTTATTTATTTCTTTATTTTCTTTATTTAGCTCTATTTATATGCTGCCTTTCACGAGGTCAAAGCGGTTTACATAGAACAAAAGAGAAAATACATTATAACACTGTCTTCAACTATATACAACATGCAATCGATAACTCAGGATTTCATAACTATATACATTCTTAAACTATGTATAGTATACAGTCTTTAATTATATACAGCTGTAGTCAACTGGTGATATTCTTTCTTGTTTGTGTGATGGAGGTGAAATGCTCGGTGAATAGATGTGTCTTCAGAAATTTGTCAAAAACAAAAACTGAACTACTTGGTTCAAGATTGCAGGGATGGGGTTTGCTGCTGCCAGGTACAAAAATGTCTGTCTTTTGGACTTGCCAAGAAGATAAATTAAAGATTTCTTTGCACAGGTTGACAACCTCTGTTTCTGCACTGACATTGATGGGTTGTTCATGGCTTTGGATTGTGAGCATAACCCATAACAATGGTGCCTTTTTATTGATTCATCACTGTTAAGCCTGAAATCTGTCTTATTACACAATGACAATGTCCACCCTTCAATACCTATTGCCTATGCAGCGCACATGAAAGAAACCCATGAAAATGGAACTGTTGTTGAAACACATACAGTACAACAACTACAACTGGAACATCTGTAGTGAGCTAAACGTAGTGGCACTGCTACTAAAAATGCAACTCAGGTATACCAAGTACTGTTGTTTCATTTGCAAATGGGACTCCCATGCTGGAGAGTCTCATTACATTACAAAAGAACTGACCACTCCGTAAGTGTTTGGTTCCAGAACAGAAAAATGTGGCACATGAACTACTTGTCAACATAAGTAAGATATTTTTGCCTCCTCTTCATATAAAACTCGGACTGATGAAAATCTTTGTGAAGCGATGAACAAGGAAGGTGAAGAATTTTGATATTTGAGACATATGTTTCCAAGGATAACTGATGCCAAGATTAAGGACGGCATTTTTGTGGGTCCACAATCAGACATGTCATCAATGACAA
This sequence comes from Ichthyophis bannanicus, assembly GCA_033557465.1. Taxonomy (NCBI): domain Eukaryota; kingdom Metazoa; phylum Chordata; class Amphibia; order Gymnophiona; family Ichthyophiidae; genus Ichthyophis; species Ichthyophis bannanicus. The sequence continues at coordinate 1,694,724,440 of CM066031.1, forward strand.
GCGGTTCAAAGATCTGCTAGTGGGACTTGAGAAAATCACATGGAAGGTATTCAGGGATGTTGTTGAGAATTTTCTTGGCAATTACAGGACACTAAACTATGTCTAGCTGGTTGATAACATGCTTCAAGCATACAAAACCATGTATACTTGAAGCATAAACTGAAGAGTAGCAAATCACCTGGACCGTATGGTATACATCCAAGGGTGTTGAAAGAACTGAAATATGAGATTGCAGACCTGATATTAGTAATCTGTGAACTATCATTAAACTCATCTGTAATACCTGAAGATTTTAGGATCGCCAATGTAACGCCAATTTTTAAAAAGGGTTCCAGGGGTGATCCGAGAAACTACAGATCAGTGAGCCTGATGTCAGTACAAGGAAAAATGGAAGAAACCATCATAAAGAACAAAATTACTCAGCATGTAGATAGTCATGGCTTAATGGGAGACAGCCAACATGGCTTTAGACAAGGAAGATCTTGTCTTACTAATCTGTTATGTTTTTTTGAAGGTCTGAATAAACAGGTAGACAAAGGTGAGTTGGTTGATATAGTGTATCTGGACTTTCAGAAAGCCTTTGACAAGGTCCCTCATCAGAGACTTTTGGCAAAACTAAAAAGTCATGGGATAGGAGGTGATATACTATTGTGGATCAGGAACTGGTTACAAGACAGAAACCAGAGGGTGGAGCTAAATGGAAAAAGGTGAATAGTGGAGTACCCCAGGGATCTGTGCTGGGTCCGCTTCTTTTTAACATATTCATAAATGACCTGGAAAAGGAAATAACGAGTGAGGTTATCAAATTTGCAGATGACACACAGCTATTTAAAGTTATTAAAACCCAAGAGGATTGTGGAAAATTGCAAAAGAATCTTGATAAATTGGAAGACTGGGCATACAAATAGCAGATTAAATTTAATGTGGACAAGTGCAAAGTTATGCACCTAGGAAAGAACAAACCAAACTATGGTTACACGATGCAAGGTTCCACATTGGGAACCACCACCCAGGAAAAAGATTTAGGCGTCATCATGGATAACATGTTAAAACCCTCCAACGAGTGTGCAGCGGTGGTCAAGAGAGCAAATAGAATGCTAGGTATCATAAGGAAAGGAATGGAAAATAAAACAAAGGATATTATAATGCCTCTGTATCATTCCATGGTGCGACAGCACCTTGAATATTGTGTGAAATTCTGGTCGCCGTATGTTAAAAAAGATATAGCATTATTAGAAAAGGTACAGAGAAGAGCCACCAAAATAGTAAAGGGGAAGAGAGGCTAAAAAGGGAATGGAAGGATACTCCTATGAAGAGAGGCTAAAAAGGTTAGGGCTCTTCAACCTAGAAAAGAGACAGCTGAGGGGAGATATGATAGAGGTCTATAAATTAATGAATGGAGTGGAACTGGTAAACATAGATCAATTGTTTACGTCATCAGAATATAAAAAGACTAGAAGACATGCAATAAAGTTACAGGGTAACCTATTTAAGACGAATAAGAGAAATTATTTTTTCACTCAACTTGTAATCAAACTCTGGAATTTGTTACCGGAGGATATAGTGTAGCTGGGTTAGAAAAGGTTTGGACAAGTTCCTGGAGGAAAGGTCCATAAACCATTATTAAAAGGGACCTGGGATATCACTGCTTGACCCAATACAAGCATTGAGGAACCTGTGTCTTTTAGGGAAACTGTTAGGTACTTGTTACCTATATTGGCCACTGTTGGAAACAGGATACTGGGCTTAATGGACCTTGGTCTGACCGAGTATGGCATATCTTATGTTGTCAACCAGCTAGACGTAGTGCAACATGTCACTAAAGATTCATTTTCTGCATTCACACTTGGACTTCTTCCCTGCTAATTTTGGGGTAGTCAACGATGAACGTGGTGAAAGGTTTCACCAGGACATCGCAATGATGGAAAAGCAGTACCAGCAGGACCGGCCCAAGGCAGAAGCCCTGGCAATGCTGCCCCCTCCCCTTGTCCACTGTGAAGCCCACCACGCTGCCCCCCCATATTTAGCTATGCTGCCCTCTGCCTATACTGAGCTATGCCCCCTCCCCCACGCTACCACTGATTCTGGCAGCGGGTGGCTCACCAGTAGTGGCTGCCACCGAGCCTAGCCACCCAACGCCAGAATCATCAACAGAGAGCAGTGTGGCTGGGTACATGGAAAGGGGGCAGCAGGCTATATGTGCTGAAGAAGATGGCCTGCCACCCACAGATGTCTGTAACCCTAGGCAGAAACCTAGTCACCAAGTGGACGGGCCAGCCTGGGTATCAGGGCAACTGGAACCCATCAATGATGGCTGACTATTGTTGGACACCGAAACAAGAAGCATCAGATGCTGAATACAAATGAAAACTAGGAGCAAAACATTTTTAGGTCAGGTGCAATTAACATGCTAAATTCAGTCAAAATTTAAATTCATGTTTCTCCAAATTCCTATGTGATACAGTTAATGTTTGTGTTCAGCTTGAAGCTGTCTATCATAATCAACAAAAACATTTTAAGGAAGCAAAACTTTTGAACAAATTTTTTGTCCAATGATCAGTCACACTAGATAGTGCTGTTGAATATCCCTAAAGACCATAGAAAAGATGCCTGGTTAAAACCGGGATAGTCTGTAGGTAGAGTGAAGGTGGTCCCAATAGCTATCTGGTTATCTGGCAAAAGTGGTATTGTCAGACTCAAGGGTGAAGGAGAGGAATATGTAGAAGCTGATGAGGATAAAGTGGAATTGCTTAACAAATATTTCTGTTCTGTGTTCACAGATGAAGGGCTCGGAAAAGGACTTCAGAAAACACCCACAATCAGAAACAGAAGCGAGGCATCTCAAATGATTTTCAGAAGACTGTGTTTGTGAGGAACTAGCTAAAGTAAAAGTAGACAAAGCAATGGGACCGGATGGGATATATCCGAGAATACTGAAGGAACATGGGGATGTTCTAGCTGAATGACCCTTTCAATACCTTTTTGGAGTCAGGAGTGGTGCCAGAGAACTGGAGCGAGGCAAATGTGGTCCCTCTACACAAAAGTGGAAGAAAGTAAGAAAACTACAGGCCCGTTAATTTAACCTCGGTGGTGAGTAAATTATTGGAAACACTGCTGAAAGAGAAAATAGTGAGGTTTTTGTTGTCCAGTGGATTACCAGATCAGAGGCAGCATGGATTCACCAGAGGCAGGTCTTGTCAGACAAATCTGATTGACTTCTTTGACTGGGTGACCTGGGAATTGGACTGAGGGAGAGCCCTAGATGTGGTCTATTTAGATTTCAGTAAAGCCTTTGACACCGTTCCGTACAGACGACTTATAAACAAATTGAGCACCCTAGGGATGGACCCTAAGTTACTGCTTAGGTTAGAAATTGGTGAGTGGGAGGGAACAGATACCTAAGCTCCAGCTTTAACAGATACCTAAGCTCCATGAAGAGAACAATGGCTGGGAAAAATCGTATTGCTAAAGCTGTTGCCCCCGTTACAGCTTCTGCCTCGGTCCAGACAGAGGTCCTAATGCCAGTTGAAGGACCAGTTCCATGTGCAGGGTGCCTGCATGCTGAAGCTCTGAGGAAACAAGTGGAGGAACTCAGAGAGGAGGTGGCGAGGCTGAGGAGCATTCAAGACAGTGAGAAGTACATTGATGAGATGCTTCTTGCAGCAACCAAGCTCTCCAGCACAGGAGAAGATGGGTGCCAACAGAATGTCGATGGTTGGACACAAGTCACCAGGGCCTGCAAAATCACCAATCCAACTTCTCCAGCCCTTGAATTGAAGAACCATTATGCAGCCCTGGAAGTGGAGGAGGTGAAAGCATCCCTGGAAAGGGAAGAACCAGAGTTCAAGTACCCCAAAGTTGCAGAATCAGTGACCAGAAGGAAACGAAGGGTAGTGGTGGTTGGAGACTCTCTTTTGAGGGGTACTGAGGCGTCCATCTGCCGACCAGACTTGATGTCCAGAGAGGTATGCTGTCTGCCTGGTGCCAAAATCCAAGATGTTACGGAGAGTTTGCAGAGACTCAAGCCCACTGACTATTACCCAATGTTGCTAATCCATGTTGGAACAATTGATACTGCCAGGTATACTCCGAACGTATCAAAAGTGACTTCATGGCTCTGGGACAGAGGGTGAAGCAGTTAGGTGCACAGGTGGTGTTCTCTTCAATCCTCCCTGTTGAGGATAAAGGCCAAGGCAGAGATGCTCGCATCCTGGAGATGAATGCATTGCTGCGTGGATGGTGTCATTGAGAGAGTTTTGGTTTCCTAGACCATGGGATGCTGTTCCAAGGGTTGCAGAGCAGAGATGGCATCCATCTGTCCAAGAAAGGTCAACGCATCTTCGGTAGTAGACTGGCTAATCTACTGAAGAGGGCTTTAAACTAGATTCATTGGGGATAGGTGAAGAAAGCCCCCAGGTAAGTGAAAGCTACCAGGTAGGTGATACATTAAATACCTTTATGGAAATGGGTAACAGGGGTAACATATGGAAAGCAGTGTGTATAAATGCCCGTAGCATGGGAAATAAGATCCCTGATGTTGAAGCTTTGGTGGGAGTGGCTGACTTGGATTTAGTGGCAGTTACAGAAACATGGTTCACAGAAAACCATGACTGGGATGTAACCATACCTGGCTATACTTTATTCAGAAAGGACAAGGTAGGAAGAAGGGGAGGAGGAGTGGCACTATATGCAAAAACTACTATTAAAGCTTTGGAATTACAGAGCTTAAAAGGGAGAGAGGAGGCATTGTGGGTTAAACTAGAAAGAGGGAAAGAGAAATCTATTTGCATTGGTGTGATATACAGACCTCCCTCACAAGAGGAAGAGGTGGACAGAGAGTTAATTGAAGACATACGCAGCATTGCTAGGAAAGGGGAAGTGCTACTGATAGGAGATTTCAATATGCCAGATGTGGATTGGCACATTCCTGCTGCAGTATCATCTAGAAGTAAGGAGATCCTGGATTCTCTACAGGGAGAACTATTCAGGCAATTGGTAACAGACCCCACATGTGAAGGGACCATACTGGACTTGGTGCTTACCAATGGTGAAAGTGTTTCTGATGTTGTAGTGGGAGATCATTTTGCATCCAGTGATCACCAGATGGTGTGGTTCAGTATTAGGACTAGGACTGTTAGAATCCATTCCAAGGAGAGGATCTTCGACTTTAGGAAGACTAACTTTGCGAAGATGGGCCAATACCTCACGGAGTCGATAGTGGGATGGGAACAGCTGGGGGATGTAGAAAAACAGTGGGCAAAACTGAAAGGGGATATTTTAAGGGCAACCAACCTTTTTGTTAAAATGGTAAATAAAGGCAAAAGGAAAAGGAGAAAGCTATGGATTTCTAAGGAAGTAGCTGAAAAAGTGAAGAAAAAGAGGGAGGCCTTCATGAAATACAAGAGATCACAGAGAGAGGAAGACAGGCATCTGTATTTGGAAAAACTTAGAGAAGCTAGCAAAGTAGTCAAGAAGGCAAAGATTCAAAAGGAGGAGGAAATAGCCAATGCAATAAAATGGGGGATAAGACATTTTTCAGATATATTAGTGAGAAGAGGAAGGGCAAAAGTGGTATTGTCAGACTCAAGGGTGCAGGGGGGGAATATGTCGAAGCTGATAAGGATAAAGCGGAATTGCTTAACAAATATTTTTGTTCCGTGTTCACAGATGAAGAACCAGGAGCAGGACCTCAGAAAACACCCACAAATAGGAACAGATGTGAGGGACATCTTGAACAATTTTCAGAAGACTGTGTTCGTGAGAAACTAGCTGAACTTAAAGTAGACAAAGCGATAGGACCGGATGGGATACACCCTAGAATACTGAGGGAACTTGGGGACGTTCTAGCAACTCCACTGACTGACCTTTTCAATGCCTCATTGGAGTCAGGAGTGGTGCCAAAGGACTGGAGAGAGGCTCATGTGGTGCCTTTACACAAAAGCGGAAGTAAGGATGTGGTTGAAAACTACAGGCCAGTTAGTTTAACTTCGGTGGTGAGTAAATTATTGGAAACGCTGCTGAAAGAGAAAATAGTGAGGTTTCTGGAGTCCAGCGGATTACAGGATCCGAGGCAGCATGGATTCACCAGAGGCAGGTTTTGTCAGACAAATCTGATTGATTTCTTTGACTGGGTGACCAGTGAGTTGGTCCGAGGGAGAGCTCTAGATGGTGTATTTAGATTTCAGTAAAGCCTTTGACACTGTTCCTCACAGGCGACTTATAAACAAACTGAGCACCCTAGGGATGGACCCTAAAGTTACTGCTTGGGTTAGAAATTGGTTGGGTGGGAGGCGACAAAGAGTACAAGTAAATGGAGCTCACTCTGAGGAGAAGGATGTTATCAGTGGTGTGCCCCCGGGATCTGTCCTTGGTCCGATTCTTTTTAACATCTTTGTTAGTGATATAGCGGAAGGGCTTTCAGGTAAGGTTTGCCTCTTTGCGGATGATACCAAAATCTGCAATAGAGTAGACACCCAGGAAGGGGTAGATAACATGAGGAGGGATCTAGCTAAGCTTGAAGAATGGTCTAGAATTTGGCAGCTGGGATTTAATGTTAAAAAATGTAAGGTCATGCATTTGGGCTGCAGCAATCCAAGGGAGTAATATAGTATAAGGGGTGAAGTACTTTTGTCCACTAAAAAAGAGCGGGACCTAGGCGTGGTTTTGCCTTATGATCTTAAAGTAGCTAAACAGGTAGAAAAGGCGATGGCAAAAGCTAGAAGGATGCTTGGGTGCATATGGAGAGGAATGGCTAGCAGAAAAAAGGAGGTGATAATGCCTCAGTATAAGTCTTTGGTGCGACCTCATTTGGAGTATAGTGTGCAATTCTGGAGACCGCACCTTGAAAAGGATGTGAACAGGATGGAGTCGGTGCAGAGGGTGGCTACTAAAATGATTAGTGGTCTCTATTATAAAGCATATGAGACAGACTGAAGGATCTTAATATGTACACCTTAGAGGAAAGGCGGGATAGAGGTGATATGATTGAGATGTTTAAATACCTCCGTGGCATATATGTTCAGGGAGAGAGCCTCTTTCAATTGAAAGCAAGTTCTGCTACGAGGGGACATTGGATGAGGGTGAAGGGAGATAGATTCAGGAGTGATATGCGGAAATATTTCTTTACGGAAAGAGTAGTGGATCCGTGGAATAGTCTCCCAGTGGAGGTGGTAGAGATGAGGACAGTAACTGAATTCAAAAAAGCATGGGACAAACACAGAGGATCTCTAAAGGTAAAAAGGGGACTGTTGTAGTTGTTATGGAAGGACAGACTAGACAGGCCATGTGGTCTTTTTCTGTCATCATATTTCTATGTTTCTATGTTTCTAATCCAAACGTCCTACAGCACATGGCTCACGACACAGAGCCAGATCATGGTGGAGGATCCATTGCGCTTTCTATCCTGGGTGCCAGGTTGCAATTTTTAGGCACTATGGTGACCCGGTCCCCAGGCGTTGTTGAGCCCTGCTATAATGTTGAGCCCTGCTATAATTCATACCACGAAGCTCCCTGAAGGTCAGGGATGCGGAGCTCCTAAGCAAGCACACAATCCGGTACCTTGGAGTCACGATCGACCAACATCTTAACATGAAGGCCCAGATAAACAATATGATCAAGGCAATATACAACAAAATCAAGACACTCCGCCACCTGAGACAACTACTAGAACCAGAAGATTATCGGACAGTTTATCAGGCGCTAATAATCCCACACTTCGACTGCGCGAACGCCATACTACACGGCCTTCCTAAAAACTCCTTAAACCCGCTTCAACTAGCAATGAACGCGGCCGCCAGAGTGCTGATCGGGACATCAAGGAGGGAACACATAACCCCAATCCTAAAAAACCTGCACTGGCTCCCAGTTCAATCCAGGATCACCTTCAAAGTCCTGACACTGACTCACAAAGCCATTAAAAAAAACTCTTCCACGTCACTCACAGATCTCATCCATACTACACCCCTAAACAGAGTCAGGAGATCAGCCTCAGTCAATACATTGAACATCCCAAAGGAAATCATAAAATGCTCGCAATCAGCCAAAAACATAGCATTTGCCTTTTATGCACAGACTTGCTGGAACGCCCTACCCCCTACTATCCGGGCCATAAGTGACCTTGCCCAATTTAGGAAGGCACTTAAACATCACCTGTTCTTACAATACTACACACACCCAGGTCACCACACACCCCCTGCCACACCTATGAGCCCATGTAGCCCACCAAACTCCAACCCTCCTGCTAGTAGCACTTCACTCATCACATTGACATCATGATTTATTTACATTCTCTTATATACCATGCTATTCTGCATCAGTGCAGTTTACATTGAACAAACTGAAATTACATTGAACAGGGCATTATAACTTGGAGATAACTATTTTACAGGGAACATGGGCTATGGAGGGTTAAGTGGCTTGCCCAAGACCACAAGGAGCACCTGTGGGACTAGAAGCCCCAGTCCTTCCGGCCCATGGTTGCTGTCCTCTAGTGGGATTTGAACCCCCGACCTGAAGTACCTTGCCCCAACCACTAGGCCACTCCTCCACTCCACTCCATGCTCACTACAGATCCAATTTATATATAGCTGAATGATCCAGGTACATATGTTGATAGTTTATTATTGATCCATGTACATATGTTGATAGTTTATTCTGCACATAGTTACCATGTTCGTATGTCTCCTGTACATAACCCCCTGTTATAATGTAAATGCAGATCAATCCCCTGCTCTGCATAATTTTGTTTCATGTAAACCGCACTGGTGTAAAGAGCGCGGTATATAAGAAAGTTAAATAAAATAAATAAAAATAAAATAAATAATGGACAGTGAAGATAGCCAAATAAGGGTTTACTGGAACCCTCTTGGGCTGTGGCCACAGTCAGCTTGGTGGGAGTGGTGCTTAAACTGCTGGAAAGAAGGAACTGGTCCATAGCAGGACTATGCTTAAAGCACTAGCGAAGGGTTTCATAGCACGACTTTAACGCTGACTCTTTGCGCAGGAATGCAATATTCAAATTACCCTGTGTGCAAAACGTCAGTGTTAAACTGGAAGAGCAAGTCAAACACATGGCAACAGAAGTCAGCGGAAGTTTGGTGTGCTATCCCAGAGAAAGAGGGTCATCTGAGGAGAAGTTTGGCACTTCACTTCAGATGACCTAGGCATCGGGGAAAGCCCCCGATGCCATTAGAATACTGTTGGGGGGATTGGTGCCCCCAACACTGACCCCCTGACAGAAACAAAATCCCTGGTGGGCCTGATCCCCCTTCCCACCCACTAGAAAAAATCCCTGGTGGCTCAGTGGCTCTCATCCCTCCTCCCACTCACTCACTCACTAAAATAAATCCTTGGTGGCCTAGTGGATCTGATCCTACCCACCCAATAACAAAAAAACCTGGTGGCCTGGTGGCCCAGTGGTCCCCATACCCCCCACCCCACTCCAGGTACCTTTAATCTGGAGCAGGAATGTTGCCCTCGTACTGCCACCCCTGCACAGCCATCTTGAAAAATGCCAGTGTCTGGCCTGCGCAGTGCATTCTGGGATGCTTCTCAGGATGCATTGCGTGGGACCAAGCGCCACCATTTTTCAAGGCCTTTTTGTTATTGGATGGGTGGGATCAGAGCCACTGGGCCATTAGGGGGGTTTTTTATTGGGTGGATGGGGGGAATCGGGGCTGCTGGGCCACCAGAGATTTATTTTAGTGAATGGATGGGTTGGTGGGAGGATTGGGGCCTCTGGCCCACCAGGGTTTTTCTATCAGGCGGGCAGGGTTCAGGGCCGCTGGGGATTTGGTTTCTGTCGGGGGCACTAGCTCCCTGACAGTATTCTGATAGCATCAGGGGCTTTCCCTGATGCCTGGATCATCTGAGGTGAAATGTCAAACTTCACCTCAAATGAAACTTTTGCTCCCGACTGGATCTTTATGCCTGCCTGAAGTTGGCGTGAAGATCCAGTGTTAAAAAATGGTGTAAAAAAACATTACTTTCAGCGCAGTTTTTTACATGGGGTGGCAATTGCTTATGCGGCGATTTGCATGCCAAGTGCGCTGCAGTTTAGTGCGGTTGTTTTTTTGGTGCTAGCTTGTCTTCTGCATTGGAAAGCAAGCCTAGCGTGGGAAAAGCACCAGAAAGTGGCATGCTGAGCTTTTCTGCATTGGCCCAATATCCCACTGGCACTGCATGAACAAGTGTGGAAGATATACCTACTAAGACTGGGAATTACTCTATGACGACTTAAATTAAAGACTTGCTGCAGTTTGTTGTCCACAAGTGTGTTCTGGATAAGAGTTTGAAGAGACTGACTGTGACAGAATCAAGACATTTAGAAATCAGGTAAAAGGTCTGTAAAAAACATTTGGCTCTCTTAACCTTTTTAGTTACCAATTATCCATGTAACACACACTATTACCACTTTTCTAGGTTTGTCCTCAACTGAACTAAAGAAGATTTCAAATAATTATATTTCCTAAATCGTGCATTCAAAAGCAATGTTTGCTTAAATTTACAACTTTCATGGCATTTGTCATTTGGCATCTCTTTCTGCAACCTCTCTATTGGGATGCTTTAATTTCCCTGTTATGATGGTGTCCTTCATTGACGCCTTGCTCCTAATGATGCGCTCCTCATCAATTGTTGACTTTCCCCCAGGTTCTAGTTGAAAGATTGCTCAGCAGCCAAGTACCACCCCAATTAAGGTGAAATCCATTTTTGCAGAATAGGTTCCCGCTTCCCCAGAATATAGTCCAGTTCCTAACAAATTTAAAATTTTCTTCCCTGCACCATCATCACATCCATTCAATGAGACTTTGGAACTCTGCCTGTCTTTTGGGTCCTGTGTGCGGAAAAGGAAACATTTCTGAAAATGTTACCCTGGATATTTTGGATTTCAAATTTCTTCCTAAAAGCCTAAATTTGGCATTTTCCTATGTCATTGGGTGGCTGGTAGACGTGAGGATCGCCTGGTAGCCCTTTCCTCAGCACTGTCTAAAATCCTATCTAGGTGACGCATGAGGCTGGCCACCTTCACAGCACACGGGCAAGTGGCCAGGCGATCCTCATGCCCACAAGCCACCCAGCTATCTATGAGCATTGAGTTTTCTTCCTAGCTCTCTCACTGCACTCTAGTGTATGTTCTGGTGGATCCTCCTCTACTGCTATCCCCCTTTCAGTCGGTGTATCCCAGGGCTCTTTCTTGGGACCTCTCCTTTTTTCTCTTTACACTAAGTCCCTTGGTCCACTCATCTCCTCCCATGGTTTTCAGTACCATCTCTATACTGATGGCTCTCCTATCTATCTCTCTGCAACTGGAATCCAGGCCCGGATTTCTACCTGCTTATCTGACAGTAGCACCTGGATGTCTCACCGCCATCTGAAATTGAACAGAGCCAAAACTGAGCTCCTTATCTTTCTCCCCAAGCCTACCTCCCCACTTCCTCTTCTCTCTATTTCTATGGATAACACTCTACTCCTCCCTGTTTCCTTGACTCACAACCATGTGGTCATCTTTGACTCCCTCTCCTTCTCCACACACATCCAACATATAACTAAAACCTGCAATTTCTTTTTCTATAATATTGGCAAAATTTGTCCCTTTCTTTCTGAGCACACTACTAAGACCCTTAGCCATTCTCTAGTCACCTACTTTCTAGATTATTGCAACCTTCTCTTTGCTGGTCTTCCTCTGAATCATCTCTCCCCACTTCAATCTGTTCAAAACTTAGCTGTACAGCTAATCTTCTGCCAGTGTTGCTATGCTCATGCCATCCCTCTTCTCAAGTCATTTCATTGGCTTCCTATCCATTTCCACATTCAGTTCAAACTTCCCCTACTGACCTATAAGTGCTTTCATTCAGCTGTTCCTCACTACCTTTCCTCTCTTATCTCTCCCTACACCCCTCCTCGAGAACTCTGCTCTTCTGGCAGATCCTTTCTATCTGTGCCCTTCTCTTCCATTGCCAACTCCAGATTTTGATCTTTATAGAGTAGCATTCACCTGCCCAAATGGTGCCTCTGGAAGAAGGCCAATATCTCCACCAAGACTAAAATTTACCTCTTCCGAACACTGATCCTGCCAATTCTCCTGTATGGATTGGAAATATGCACTCTGCTCAAACCTGACATGGACAAGCTCAAAGTCTTTCAAATGTGATGCCAGTGACATATTTTGGGTGGCTCTCTTCATAATCACCATCAAAATGAGATAATTCGGACAAGGTGAGACCATCAACCTTCAGTCAGAGAACAAATCCAAAAAGCGCAGACTGCGATGGTTTGGCCACGTTTGCAGAATGAACAGTCAGCTGCCATACAAATTCCTCTAAAAAGTCTACAAACCCCCACAGTGAAACAAATCACAAACAACCAATAGACAAGATTCACCAAAAATAGAAAACCTCATCAATAGCTTATTTTTTGTCGGAGCTTAGCCGAAGGAGGGACAGTATGGAAACTTATCCCACACCAGACAGCTAGCTACTTTTTCTCAATTGTGGTCCTCCACCAGCAAAATAATTATCAGTTTTGTATTTTCACTTATCTCAATGGTCTCATTCATGTCCATAAAGTCCATGGAATAAATCGGCACGACGTGCACGTTTCGGGCTAGCGCCCTGTCTCAAGTGCTTCTAAATCTTCGCTTCAATAGGCAACGAAACAACAAGACGCCGTCAGTACAAATTCCTCTGGCAGGAGCGACCTGTCCACTGGAAGGTTCAATGAGCAGCACTGAAGAAAACGTGGCTCAAACACATTGAGGAAGACTAAGGAACCAGAGACTTACCATCGACGAGGCCAGAAATATTGCCACCGATCGCCAAGGTTGGTAGCATATTGTGAACAACACATGGAGTCCAGCAGCACCTACAGAATCATATTGGCTGAGAAGATGACCTGCTCCCCAAACACCAGCTAAAGATTAAAAGAAGAAGAAGAAGGGCTGGATTTAGATGGCAGTTATTTGGTGGTAGCTTTGAATATGTGGGCCTTCTTTGATACCATTCACCATGGAATTCTGATAAAACTATTCTCAAATGGCCTAAAGCCTGCAGCTGTTTAAACATGGTTTATATCCTTCTTGACATTTAGGGCTTATCAGGTTCACATGGGATCCCAGACTTCAAAGTGGAGGCCAGTGAAATCCAATCCCCAGGGTTTCGCCTTTTCTCCTCCTCTGTTTAATATATATATCTGTAGCCATTAGGTAGCTTGCTTGATAGTCAACAGATCTTTGCCAGGATTTATACTGATGAAATACAGCTTATTATTCTATGGGTCAAGGATATTGGAGTGAGGGAATGTGAATTAAAGAATTGCTTGGAAATGGTTGACTAAGTATTGCTTGGAGACTAAGGGCTTGGAAATGGTTGACTAAGCGCTATCCAGCTGGCCCTTAAGTTGGAGAAAATGGAACTTTGGGGCATTTGCCATAAAAGCTCTTTGGGATATGTGGAACCGTATGAGTCAAAAGTAGGGGCCTTGCTTGTGCTGCATTTTTTAAGCTTAGGTTGATATACAGGGTGTGCTACTATTTGTCACAGAAGGATCTTAGGACTGTAGAGCAATCTTTGGTACTATCTGGACTTAATTATTGTAATAAAATGTACATGGGGCTGCCTCAGAAAGCCATGCATGTCTTGCAGCTGATTCAGAATTCCGCTGCTTGTATGGTTTCTGGGTGTGGCTTAAGAGACCATATTATACCTTATTTAAAATTATTACACTGATTACCAGTGAAACAGAGAGTGAAATTTAAGGTCTAGCTTCTTAATGTTTAAGGTGGTACATGGGAAGACATCGGTCTATTTCAGGCAATTTGCTAGTGTTTATCACACTGGGAGAGTTTTACGATCTGCCTCCCAGAATTTGATGAGAATCCCTCTGGTCTTGGAGGCGAGGCTAGTGTCAGTGAGGTCTTTTGCCTTTTCTGTGCACAATCCCAATCTGTGGAATGTTCTACCACACCCAATTAAGATGGACCGGAACATTCTTAGATTTTGTAAACAAGATTCTTAGATTTTGTAAACAAGTTAAATGCTTCCTGCCATGGAAGACAGAGGTCACGTGAAAGGAGAGCATCACCTTAGTGTGGCAGGAAGTGATCCTGTAGTTAGGATACGTCATCTACCTGATGTAATACCCTCTCACACCGAGAATTTGTCTCCAGGAACATGTGTCCATGAGGGAAGGGTTAGGATGGCCATTATAGTTGGCAATTCAACCATTAGACATTAATATAACTGGGTGGCTGGTAGACGTGAGGATCGCCTGGTAACATGCCTGCCTGGTGCAAAGGTAGCAGACCTCATGCACCACATAGACAAGGCTTTAGACAGTGCTGGGGAGGAGCCTGCTGTCTTCGTGCATGTTGGTATCAATGACATGGGAAAATGTGGTAGGAAGATTCTGGAAGCCAAAGTTAGGCTTTTAGGTAGAAAATTGAAATCCAGAACTTCCAGAGTAGTATTCTCACAAATGCTTCCTGTTCCACATGCAGAACCCAAGAGGTAGGCAGAACTTTGGAGTCTCAATGAGTGGATGAGATGATGGTGCAAGGAAGAGGTTTTTGGTTTTGTTAGGAAAAAAAGGGGGGGGGGAGCTTTTCCTAAAGGATAGCTTCTACATTAACCAGGGTGTAACCAGGTTTCTGGCATTAACCTTTATATAGGAGATAGAGCAGCTTTTAAACTAGATAATGGGGGAAAGTCAACAGTCACCCAAGAGTGCATGGTTCAGAATAATGTATCCTTGAAGGATACTAGCAAAACAGGGAAGTCAGGGCATCCCGATAGAGGGGTTCCAATAAAGGTAAAAGTAACCCACGTACCTTTAAGTAAAAACCAGACAGAGTTGAAAGATTCCAAATTAACCCTGTCATCAAATAGCCAAACTGTTAATATTAGCAAAAAACAAACTTTGACATGCCTGTATGCAAATTCTAGAAGTCTAAAAACTAAGATGGGAGAGTTAGAATATATAGTAATGAATGAAAGCTTAGATATAATTGGCATTTCCGAGACCTGGTAGAAGGAGGATCAGATCCTCCATTTCAACTTGATCATCTCTTCCACCTTTGACTCCATTCCCCCTCCCCCTCAGATCTGTTCCTCCTGCCTCTGCTCCTTATAGTCCCTTGTGCCAACCGGGGATCCATCTCCTCACGTGCCAGCTCTGACAACTGTAGCGCCCCTGGCGTAAAGACTGGTCATCCGCTCTTCTTTTCTACTTCCGATCCGTTTTCCATCATTACCATACTGATGTCACCCAGGCCAAGAAATCATATTTTTCTGTCCTTGTACATAGGGATGTTTCTTCTTCCTGCCTCTTCCATTTACTACATTCCCTTGCAGATCCCCCCATTCCCCTCCCACTGCATCGTCCCTGCACCCACAGGTCTTCACCTCCACGCTCCATCAGAAAATTCTTACCATTCAGTCCTCCTTGCCCTGCTGCCCTCCTCCCTCTCCCTCTGACCCTCCATCCTCCACTGCTACTCTCTCTATTCTTGATCCTCCCACTTACATTGAAATTTCTTGTGCCATTTCTTCATCTCGCTCCACTACTGCCCCTTCTGACCTGATGCCATCACAGCTATTCAGACTGGTCAGTGATTCCTTTCTCTCTCTGATATCATTACCTCATCTTTCTCCTCTGGCATCTTTCTCTCCTGTTGGAAGGAAGCTATCACTCTCCCCATCCTTAAACCAGCTGCCACCAATCCCCTTGATCCTTTCAAATATAGGCCCATCTCCCTGCTATCCTATCTCTCCAAGATTGTCGAGCGTTTGATCATCCAGCAGCTGCAGGACTTCCTTACTTGCTCTGGTGCCCTTTACTTAGCTCAAACAGGCTTCCGCCCCCACCTGACCACTGAGCACTCCCTTCTGGCCATCACCGATTATCACCACACTTCATTGGATTCCCATCACCAGATCCTTTTAGTTTACCTCAATGTCACTACAGTTTTCAGTTTGGTTGACCATTCTCTTCTTCTCTCCTCAATTGGTATTGCAGGCTCTGCCCTGGCCTGGTTCTGTTCATACTTGCAAGATCGCTCCTATCGGGTCTCTTGGTCCTCTTTACTTTCTGCCCCTCAAAGCCTTCACTGTGGTCTTCTCCAAGGCTCTGTTCTTGGTTCCATTCTTTTCAGTGTCTATCTGGCCCCCCTAACCTTCCTCATTGCATCCCTGGACATCAAATTCTTCATTTACGCTGATGACATCCGGTTATTTTTCTGTTTTCCTACTTGTTCTACATCCGTCATTTCTCGGGTATCTCTCAAGCTTAATATCATTGCAGATTGGCTTTCTGGTCATGGGCTTAAGCTCAACACTTCCAAAAGTGCATCTATTCTCTTCCCTGATCCTGTCTCTCTCTCCCTCTCCCTCCCCTATTCCATTCATCTACTCTCTTCCCCTTCCAGAATATGATTAAAATCCTCAGTGTATCCTTCAACTCCCGGTTCTCCTTTTCTCACCACATCTCCTCCATGGTTCAATACTGCTTCTTCATTTTACACCAAATCTGTTCTGTCCATAAGCTCCTTGATCAGTCTTTTGTTCGCTTGCTTATTCTTTTGTTACAGGCAGTCCTCTACTTATGAACAGGTTATGTTCCAAGAGGCTGTTCATAAATCCAACCTTCTGTTTACAGCCTAGTACACATATGGGCAAACAATATGTAACCTATCAGCGAACATATTTTATGAGTGCATGGTATTTTAAATGTTCATGATATAATATGCATTTTATACAGATCAAGCATGACCTAAAGTAGCTCATTGCAAAATAAAGATTGTTATTCTTATCTTATATAAGTGGCACAGGTGGCTTACTGGAGCTGGTCTGAATTGGCGAGGTGGGAGGTGTTACTGAGTGGAGATGGTGGAGACAGTGGATCATCAGCAATAGGTGATTTGGGGATGTCAACAACAAGAGGAGACAGGCTAGAAGCGGTTGTCGGGTGTGCCGTAATACCTGACATTGATGGCATAAGCTCATCCAATGGAGTTGATACGGCATATTTCTCTACCTTCTTGAAGAAGCAGGCCAGTGACTTTTGGGTGGTGGCCTTCCTATTTTCCTCATAGATGATGCTGTAGCAATTGAATGCATCATGGACAGCTGCAGACACCTTGGTGAAGCACTCAACATCAAGGTCCTGTGTCTCGAGCAATGACAACGCTTTCTCGATCAAGCTGAACCCCTCACCACAATATCAGCGAACAGACATGATGGGGTAGTGTCCAAAATGGTGTACGCTCAGTCTCCCAATGTATGACAGTGCTGCAAGCATACATATGTGGTGCAAGTTAAACTAACCCTTTCCTGCCTTCCAGGGCCTTCTAGATTTGTGGACATGTTTGTTCGTATCAGTGAAAGTTCATAACTCGAAAGTTCATAATTAGAGTTCTGTCTGTATTTATTTATTTAACTGATCTTTTATATCAATTTTCATTGGGTCAAAGTAGTGTACTTAGAACAACAATTGCAGTTGCTACATTGAAACAAAGAACTAACATGTACAATTGTGGAAACTTAAATACATTTGCTGAGGTTACATAGAACATTATGAGAACTTCTGTACAAAGTTAGTGGGTGCTTTGGTAGGGCAGAGTGGGTGCAGTGGGGGGGGGGGGAGAGGGTTTGGGGGGAATGGTAGGGAGGAGGGGGGGTTATGCAGTCAGCCCAAAATGTTCTGTGAATAGGTGGATCTTGAGGTGTTTTCGGAACATGAACAGTTTAGTAATATTCCCGAGATTGACGAGTAGCGCGTTCCAGAGGCTGGGGGCATAGAATTCAAATGCTCTGGTGCATGCATATTGGCTGCTTCTGGATTTCTCATGTGGGATGGTCAGTATATTTTTTTGCTTTGTCTTCTTGTCCTGGTGTGTTCTGTTGTGACTAACAGAGTTTTTAGGTTGGATGAGGCTTGTTGATGGATGGTTTTGAAGGTAAGTAGGAGTATCTTGTATTTGATGTGGCTTAGGAATGGGAGCCAGTGGAGTTGTTTCAGGATAGAGATTATGTGCCTGAATTTTGAGGCTCCTTGTAGGACTCGAGCAGCCATGAGTAGGCAGTATGCAATGGTAGTAGAGTGGATTTTGGTAGTCCATGAAAGATTGAGTTACAATAGTCGATATGTAGTGAAACAATGGCTTGGAATGCTGTGTGGAAGTCAGGAGGGTCTAGCAGAGGTCATAAGTGCTGTAGGGTACACATTTTGTGGTAGGTGATATTACGTGCACCTGCGCTAACGCAGCAGTGATGATTGGAGGGCACCCATAACTCCCATGCTAACTACAAAGTGCCAACAATGCCCACGTTCCACCCTAACCCACAATAGCCCACCCTGTCCCCACCCACATGTGCTAACCAGTTAGTATGGGCTTTTAGAGCAGGGTCCTGCAGTAAATGTTAGCATGGCCCACTTAGTGCATGATGAATCCCATGCTACCCAGTAGCATGGTTTCGTAAACATGTCCCTAAGGCTAGTCCATGGTATATGCAGTATTCGCTGCCAGCACCATAATTCAAAGGCATCAATTTTTTTCCTGTCTATCTTTTTCACTGTCCAACTTTCGCATCCATATGATGTTATTGAAAATATCATGGCTTGAACGAGTCGAATCTTTGTATGGAGAGAAACATCTCTGCTCTTGACAAACTTGTCTAGGTCCTTCATAGACATTCTGCCAAGAGCAATGCATTGTCAGATTTCTTGACTTCTTGTTGCTTCTTTATTGATAGTTGATCCAAGTAGGTTAAAGTTGTCCATGATTTCAATTTCTTCTCCATCAACAATGAACTTATTGATTTTGCCAGTTGTCATGATCTTTGTCTTCTTTACATTAAGGTGCAGGCCCATTTTAAGTCTATGTTCTTTAATCTTTAGAAGCAAATATTTCAGATCGTCTTCACTTTCAGCCAGTAATGTGGTATCATCAGCATTGCGAAGGTTGTTGATGAGTCTTCCACCAATCTTCCCACCTCTGTTGTCTTCATACAATCCTGCTTCTCTGATGATTTGTTCTGCATATAAATTAAAGAGGTAGGGGGAAAGTATGCAGTCTTGTTGTACACCTTTGCTGATTTTAAATCATTCTGTTTCTCCTTGTTCCATTCGAACTGTTGCTTCTTGATCAATGTACAGATTGTGGAAGAGAATGATCAGGTGTTCTGGTATACCCATGCTTCTTAATGTGGCCCAGAGTTTCTCATGATTTACACAGTCAAAAGCCTTGCTGTAGTCAATAAAGCACAAATAGATATCCTTTTGGGAGTCTTTGGAAGTCTTTTCAATGATCCATCTCACATCCGCGATGATGTCTCTCGTTCCTCGCCCTTTCCTGAACCCTGCTTGCAAATCAGGTAGTTCTTGTTCCAGGTATGGTTGTAGTCTCTGTTGAATAATTTTCAGTAGAATTTTGCTGGCATGTGGGATCAGGGCGCTTGTGCGATAATTTTCACAGTAAGTTGTATCACCTTTCTTTATTATTGGTATAAACACAGATCTTTTCCATCAGTTGGCCATGATGTTGTCTTCCAGATTTCTTGGCAAGGCCTTATAAGTTTGATAACAGCTGCACCAGATTGCTGTAATACTCCTATGGGAATGCCATCAATGCCTGGTGCTTTGTTCTTTGATAAGGCTTTTAATGCAGCTTCAACTTCTTTCATCACCAATGGTTCCAGATCATAAGGTACAAGTTGAAACGGCTTAGTCCATTTGATCTTTCTTTACATTATAAAACTCTGTATATTCTTTCTACCTTTTCTTGATTTTCTCAGCATCTTTCAACATAGATCCTTGAGCATCTTGTAACATTCCAATTCAAGGCTGGAATTTTTTCTTTAACTCTCGTAGCTTTAGGAAAGCCGATCTTGTTCTTCCTCTAATAGTTTCTGTTTCTATTTCCTTGCATGCATCATTGTAGTACTTTTCCTTGTCCTGTCTTGCTGCACATTGGAAATCTTGTTAAGCTCTGCGATTGCCTCTCTTTCTTCTCTGGCTTTAGCTTCTCTGTATTTCTGGGCAATTTTCAGAGTTTCTTCCATCATCCATTTTGTCCATTTTTGCTTTTTCACCTTTTGTAGAGACTTCTCGCTTTCTTCCAACACAACCTTCTTGATGTCATTCCATAATTCTTCTGGAGCTCTGTCATTTGTATCTAAAGCAGCAAATTGATTTTGCAGGCAGTCTTTAAATTCCAGTGGTATATTCTCAAGGCCATATTTTGCTACATCCATGAGTGGATTGCTCTTTTTCAACTTTAGCTTGAGTTTGCATACTAGTAGTTATTGATCTGTACCATAGTCAGCTCCAGGTTTTGACTT
This sequence comes from Ichthyophis bannanicus, assembly GCA_033557465.1. Classification (NCBI taxonomy): domain Eukaryota; kingdom Metazoa; phylum Chordata; class Amphibia; order Gymnophiona; family Ichthyophiidae; genus Ichthyophis; species Ichthyophis bannanicus. The sequence goes on from CM066031.1 coordinate 1,694,744,770, forward strand.
TATTGATGTTATTGAGCTTTTCTATCGTTGACCTCCACAGATGTAGTCAATTTGATTTTTGTACAATCCATTGGGTGAAGTCCATGTGTATAATCACCGCTTGTGTTGCTGGAAGAAGGTGTTTGAGATGAATAGATCGTTGGTCTTGCAGAATTCTGTCAGTCTTTCTCCATTTTCATTTCTGTTGAAATCCAGAACTTCCAGGGTAGCGTTCTCCGAAATGCTTCCCGTTCCACGTGCAGGACCCAAAATGCAGGCAGAGCTCCGGAGTCTCAATGTGTGGATGAGACAATGGTGCAGAGATGAGGGGTTTGGATTTGTTAGGAACTGGGGTACATTCTGGGGAAAGGAGGGGCTCTTCCGAAGGGATGGGCTTCACCTTAACAGGGATGGAACCAGGCTGCTGGCATTAACCTTTAAAAAGGAGATAGAGCAGCTTTTAAACTAGATAATAGAGGAAAGACGACAGTCGCCCAAGAGCGGATGGTTCGGAAGAATGTATCCTTGAAGAATACTACCAAAAGCAGAAAGGTTCCAAAAAAGAGTAAAGTAGTCCAAATGCCCTCGAGTATGGAGCAGACAGAGCTTAAAGATCCCAAATTACCCATGTCTACCAATAGCCAAATTAACATGAATAAAATACAGTCTCTAAAATGCTTGTATGCAAATGCTAGAAGTCTAAAAAATAAGATGGGAGAGTTAGAATATATAGCACTAAATGAGAGGTTAGATATGATTGAAATATCAGAAACATGGTGGAAGGAGGACAACCAGTGGGATACCTGGGTACAAACTATATCGTAATGATAGAGCTGATCAAATTGGTGGAGGGGTTGCGCTCTATGTTAGAGAGGGCATTGAGTCAGAAAGGATTAAAGTTTTGCAGGAAACAAAATTTGATGTAGAATCTCTATGGATTGAAATTCCATGTAAAAAGGGGAAGGCGATGGCAGTGGGGGTGTACTATCAACCGCCTGGCCAGAATAACCAAATGGATGATGAAATGCTCAAAGAAATCAAGGAAGCTAACAAAAGTTACAGCTTGGTAATAATAATGGGTGATTTCAATTACCACGGTATCGACTGGGTCAGTGTCACGGCAGGACATGCTAGGGAGATAAAGTTCCTAGATGACATAAATGACTGCTTCTTGGAGCAGCTGGTTCATGAACCGACCAGAGGGGAAGCCATATTAGACCTAGTCCTTAGTGGAACACCAGATCTAGTGCAAGAGATAAGGGTGTTGGGGCCACTTGGCAATAGTGATCATAGCATGATCGCCTTTGATTTAATTAGTAGAGGAGGGCTAGTAAGGAAATCCACAGTACTACCTTTTAACCTTTGAAAGGGAGACTATGATAAAATGAGGAAAATAGTTAAGAAAAAACTAAAAGGAGCAGTTGCAAAGGTTAAAGACTTACATCAAGCTTGGGTGTTGTTGAAAACTACTATCTTGGAAGCCCAGACCAGCTGTATTCCACGCTTTAAGAAAAGTGGAAGGAAGTCCAAAAAACTGCCAGCATGGTTTAAAGGTGAGGTCAGAGAGGCTGTTGTTACCAAAAAAGCATCTTTCAGGAAATGGAAAAAAGAGCCAAACGATGAAACCTGGAAACAGCACAAGCACTGGCAGGTCAAATGCAAGGCATTGATAAAGAAGGGAAAGGGAGAATTTGAGAAGAAGCTTGCTGCGGAAGCAAAAATACAAAATAAAGATTTTTTCAAGTACATTCGTAGCAAAAAACCTGTGAGAGAGTCGGTTGGACCATTAGATGATAGAGGAGTTAAAGGGGCACTAAGAGGCGACAAGGCGATAGCGGAGAGACTGAATGAATTCTTTGCTTCGGTCTTTACTGAGGAAGATGTAGGGATGTTACCCATGACTGAGGTGGTATTTAAAGGTGCGGAAGAATTGAAGGAAATATCGATACATCGGGAAGATATATTACAACTATTAGATAAACTGAAGAGTAGCAAATCACCTGGGCCGGATGTTATACATCCAAGGGTGTTGAAAGAACTGAAATATGAGATTGCAGACCTGCTATTAGAAATCTGTGAACTATCATTAAAATCATCTCTAATACCTGAAGATTGGAGGATCACCAATGTAACACCAATTTTTAAAAAGGGTTCCAGGGGTGATCCGGGAAACTGCAGACCGGTGAGCCTCACGTCAGTACCGGGAAAAATGGTAGAAACCATCATAAAGAATAAAATTACTCAGCATGTAGATAGTCATGGCCTAATGGGAGACAGCCAACATGGCTTTAGACAAGGAAGATCTTGTCTTACTAATCTGTTATGTTTTTTTGAAAGTGTGAATAAACAGGTGGACAAAGGTGAGTCGGTTGATATAGTGTATCTGGACTTTCAGAAAGCCTTTGACAAGGTCCCTCATCAGAGACTTTTGGCAAAACTAAAGAGTCATGGGATAGGAGGCAGTGTACTACTGTGGATCAGGAACTGGTTAAAATATAGAAAGCAGAGGGTTGGGCTAAATGGCCAATTTTCCAATGGAGAAAGGTGAATAGTGGTGTACCCCAGGGATCTGTGCTGGGTCCCCTGCTTTTTGACATATTCATAAATGACCTGGAAAGTGGAATAACGAGTGAGGTTATCAAATTTGCAGATGACACAAAACTATTTAAAGTTGTTAAAACCCAAGAGGACTGTGGAAAATTGCAAGAAGATCTTGATAAATTGGGAGACTGGGCATCAAAATGGCAGATGAAATTTAATGTGGACAAGTGCAAAGTTATGCACCTAGGGAAGAACAACCCAAACTATGGTTACACAATACAAGGTTCCACATTAGGAACCACCACCCAGGGAAAAGATTTAGGCGTCATTGTGGATAACATGTTAAAACCCTCGGCTCAGTGTGCAGCGGCGGCCAAGAGAGCAAATAGAATGCTAGGTATGATAAGGAAAGGAATGGAAAATAAAACAAAAGATATTATAATGCCTCTATACCGTTCCATGGTGAGACTGCACCTTGAATATTGTGTGCAATTCTGGTCGCCGTATCTTAAAAAGGATATAGCGTTATTAGAAAAGATTCAGAGAAGATCCACCAAAATGGTAAAGGGGATGGAAGGATACTCCTATGAAGAAAGGCTAAAAGGTTTAGGGCTCTTTAACCTGGAAAAGAGACGGCTGAGGGGAGATATGATAGAAGTGTATAAATTAATGAACGGAGTGGAACGGGTAAACGTAGATCGATTGTTTACGTTATCAGAATATAGAAAGACTAGGGGACATGCAATGAAGCTACAGGGTAAACTATTTAAGACTAATAAAAGAAAATATTTTTACTCAACGTGTAATCAAAGTCTGGAATTTGTTACCTGAGGATGTAGTAAAGGCTGTTAGTGTAGCTGGGTTTAAAAAAGGTTTGGACAAGTTCCTGGAGGAAAGGTCCATAAACCATTATTAAGAAGGGACCCAGGATATCAATGCTTGACCCAGTACAAGCATTGCGGAACCTGTGTCTTTTGGGGAAACTGCTAGGTACGTATGACCTAGATTGGCCACTGTTGGAAACAGGATACTGGGCTTGATGGACCTTGGTCTGACCCAGTATGGCATATCTTATGTTCTTATGTTGCCAAGTCCATAATTTCCAACCATTTTGCCGCCTTCTTTATTGCCAACTTTTGTGTTCCGGTCACCCATGACTATCAGGATATCCTGTTTGCATGTTCTGTCAATTTCAGCTTGTACTTGTTCATAGAACTCATCAATTTCATCCTCTTCTGCAGCTGTTGTTGGGGCGTATACTTGAACTATAGTTGATAGGCATTCCTCGTAGATGAATAGAGATTAAGCGTTTACTGACTGCATTGTATTTCATTCAGTTCTTGCAAGTTTCTTCTTAATTATAAATGCAACCCAATTTCTTCTTTTTCATTTTCAGCATAGTAGACCATGTGATGATCAAATGCAAAGTACCCAATGCCAGTCATTTTAGTTCACTGATACCCAACAGATCAAGTTGTATATGTTCCATATCATTCTTGATCACCTCCAACTTCCTTTGGTTCGTGCTTCATATGTTCCATGTCCCAATATGTAAGACAGTGGCTTCTGACTCTCATTTCATGTGCAGCTACATCAGCAGCCAAATGTCCTGAGGGCTTTGATCCAACCACATCATAAATGCTGGCTTTACTCTGAAAAGTCTTCGGCTCCTCCCCAGTAGCCAGTTGAGTGCCTTCCAACTTGGGGGTCTCATCTTCCAGCACTATAATGCAATTTGTTTTGTTGTGACTATTCATTGGGCTTTCATGGCAAGATATGGAAGTAGATTGCCAGGCCTTTCTTCTGTGCAGTTTAAGTTTAGTGTTATTGCTGTTGTCACAGAAATGTGATTCTTTGCCGCCAACACCGTCCCATACTGCTGCTGTCCAAATGAGTGGTTTGCCTTAGTCTGGCACCTCAGCTGAGAACTGTCCATCTTGGGAGACCCAGCCAGTAGTTAAACTACTGAAACTTTAGCCCTTAGCATCACTGATGCACACAGTCCCTCACAGCATGACAAGCTGCAAACCAAGTGAGGGATATGCAGTTTATGCCCTGGTAATTTCCCAGAACAGGGGACGCTTCTCTTTCCCTAGTGGCATAATGCTAGGTGGAGACTTCTCTAGGAGGGAAAATTGTACCAATATAAAAATCTAGCCCAACGGTAATTTTTTGTCTTTGGCTGTTTTAGCTATTGTACCACTAAGGTATATCTAGCTGGCTAAACTTTAGCACTTTAGGGAGCAGTAAAGTTTGAAGGTGACAGAAGTTATATAGGCCTCTACATCTACTATCCTTAATGTCCTGAATAAATAAAAACTAGCACACCTCTGCTCAGGAGGTGAGGAGGTAACAATAGAAAGAGGAGAGCCATAGCTCTCCATTTAAAAGGAGAACGCCACAGGCGCACCCGCGCCTTGCGGGCCCGCGCCTGAGGGCCGCGCAAGAGGGCCCTTTGGCACGGCCCTTAGGCAAAGGCACCCCCAAGATCGTCACAGAAACATAACAGAAAAAACGACGCTGAGAGACTACACCTCCCTCTTGGTACAGCTGAGCTCCCTCGGGGTCGAGCTCGCGTACAATCAAGGAACTGACAATCCACCAACTCACAGTGGAAACGCAGAATACCAACTCCGAAGACGCCGAACTGCCTAAAGAGCTGAAACTCTGGGGCACGTAAGTCACACTCATTTGAGTGATTTTTAAACTATCAACACTGCTTCATTACTTATATGAATTAACTGCACTCCTAACAATAATTGAATGTATAGTTCTGTTTAAATCATCTGATTGCAGCAGCACCACTCTCTACAGCTAGGATTATCCTCCTGCCTCTCATAAAAATACTAATTTAAAGGGTAGAAATTCATGTTTGGGACTAGAATCCAAGATCAGTGTTGGGCACTCTAGTGACTAGTTCCCTCTGGATACTGTTGTTAGCTTCCAGCGTTTACAGGCCATATTAGGTATTACCATGTTTGTCCAGATCGATACTGTAAACCCAGGGATATGCCAGTGTTGTTAACTACCATCGTTTATAGGCCATATTTGGTATTACCATGTTTGTCCAGATTGATACCTTAAACCCAGAGATATGCCAGTGCTGATGCTATGATAGAGCAATGTCATCTTTAGCTAGATAAGAACATAGGGACTTGGGATGTACCATAGTGGGTCAGACCAAGAGTTCATCAACAGATCCAGACCAAGAGTTCATCAACAGATCCAGCTGCACACACACGAAACAGGCTCCCTCCACGGGACAGGCTCCCGCACCGCGACAAACCCAGCTCCACATCCACGGGACAGACCCCCGCAACAGGGCGACCACCACAGATCCGGCTCCACCTCCACGGGACAGGCTCCCTCCACGGGACAGGCTCCCGCACCGCGACAGATCCAGCGTCACATCCACGGGACAGGCCCCCGCACCAAGGCGACCAACACAGATCCAGCTCCACAACCACGGGACAGGCTCCCTCCACGGGACAGGCTCCCGCACCGCATCAGATCCAGCTCCACATCCAAGGGACAGGCTCCCTCCACGGGACAGGCTCCCGCACCGCAACAGATACAGCTTCACATCCAAGGGACAGGCTCCCTCCACGGGACAGGCTCCCGCACCGCAACAGATACAACTTCACATCCCCAGGACAAGCCCCTGCAACAAGTACAGCTCTCCTCAAAAAAGCAAACAACAGACGAAAACCTAAGGACACAGGCGTCGCCCTATCAGAACATCACAAGCTATCAACATGCACACCACATACTTCCTCCCACTATACCTACTAGTCACACAACTCCTCACACCAACTACACACCCCCACTACCCCCAAACAAACACACCATGGTACCCACCAACTGCACTGCCATATCTCGGTCCACAACACACACACAAAGAGACACTCGCAACCTCCCAAACAAAGAGACAAAACAGACACAAATCAAACCCCAACACCGGCCCTAAGGAAGCACACGTCGCAACAACCTCTTCCACAAAGAAAACATCAATTGAGCTCATAAACGCCAGATCCATCTGCAACAAGATACACACTCTGGTAGACCACATTGAAGAGCGACAGCCAGACATAATATGCATCACAGAGACATGGCTCAACCCTACCGACAGTGTACTACTCAACCAACTAGTACCGAACAACTACTCAGCATACAACTGCCCACGCATCCACAAGCGTGGAGGAGGAGTCCTAATAATAGCAAAAACAGAACTCAAGTTCAAGACACTGAATCTCACAGATACAAAGCAGTGTAACACAATTAGCATCAAGAACAAGAATATTGCAATCTGCCTAACCTACAGAGCACCCCGTGCTCCACCCGACGAACTAGCCTTCATACTCGAAGAAGCCTGTGCCATAACGTCAAACAACAAACCAGCACTACTAATCGGAGACTTCAACCTCAAGTCCGCCAATACAAAAGATGCAGAGGCCTTCCTTCAGGCAATGTCATCACTTCAATTCACACAGATAGTCAATGCACCAACACACAGACTAGGATCATCCCCAGACCTCATCGTCGCATCAAACTACCTAACTTCAAGAGACCTAATCTCTACACCCACCATCACCCCAGTACCATGGTCTGACCATTACTTAATCGAGACAAATCTGCAATCACAAGAAGACTGGACAAGCGAAAGAGCGAACTTCCCACACACACAAAGACGATTCAAGTCCTTTGACAAGGACGAATTCATCCAGGACACAATACAACACTTGAACATTGACTCAGAGGACCTGGAGGAACAAGTTTCCAACTGGAACAATGTCCTAGCTAACGCCGCCAAACCATCCGTTGACAGGACCAAGAAACAACACCACAACAAGAGACAAAACAAACCATGGTACTCAGCAAAAATACGACAGGAAAAGAGGGAGCTCAGGAAAATTGAACGGAGATGGAGAAAAAACAAAACTACTTCTGACCAACATCTTTACCTAACAAAGCAAAAACAATACAATGAACACATCAACCAATCAAAGAGAGAATTCCACACAAACCTGATAAATTCTTCCATCAACAAACCCAGAGAACTTTTCGAAATAGTAAAAACCCTGACAAAAGAGCAAGCAGCAGAAAGAGAAATACAAGTGGATCCACAGATATTCGCCGACCACATCAAAGACAAATTTCACTCCACAGAGCGCTCAACACCCAGTAGAACCAACAGAACGAACGTCCACCCCAAAACCTGGGGCACATTCCACTCACCCTCAAAAGAGCAGATATCAGACATCATCTCCACAATCAACACAAGCACTGCTCCTACAGACCCTTGCCCAGTGTCATGGGTCAAAGCCACCAAAGCAAGCCTCATACCAAACATTCATAAAATGGTACACAACTCACTCACTCAAGGACTCATGCCACAGCAATTAAAGCTTGCCTCAGTAAGACCAATCACAAAGAAAACTTCTCTCGACAAAAAGGACCCAGCAGCATACCGACCAATCTCCAGCATACCCTTCCTCGCAAAAATAATCGAAAAGACGGTTCAACTACAACTTCAGGAACACATTGACGAACACGGAACTCTCGACGACAACCAACACGGATTTCGTCCCAACCATGGAGTCGAAACTCTCCTGATCTACCTCTTCGACAGCATCATAAGAATAATTGACGACATCAGGAATGGAATTATAATGATCTTCATCGACATCTCCTCAGCGTTCGACACAGTTGATCACAATATACTCCTGGAGAGACTGAAGAACACTGGTATACACGGTACCACTCTAAAATGGTTCCACTCGTACCTAACAGAAAGACAGCTACAGGTCAAGGTGGGACAGGACACCTCCCGGCCCATAAACGTCCAACAAGGAGTACCACAAGGATCCGCACTCTCAGCACTCCTTTTTAACATCTACATCCAACCAATATGCAACATTATGAAAGAGAACAACATCCAATACACAATATACGCAGACGATATAATGGTATACTCCCCGATATCAATCGAAAACCCGGACTTCTCTAAGATAGCAGACTGCCTTACCCAAATGGCGAAGTGGTGCCAAAACAACAATCTAGCTATAAACTACAACAAGACTGAAGCTTTAATCATCACTCGAAACCAAAGCTTTACACACCCACCAAACATAAAGATACAAAGCACCACGATACCGATAAGATCGGAGGTGAGATACCTTGGGGTTACTCTGGACAGTAAACTCAACCTCAAACCACACATAGACAAAACAATCCAAAAAGCATATTACAGGATGCGAATCATCAGGAGACTGAAACCACTCCTCGCTCCAGAACACTTCCGTACAGTCTGTCAAGCACTGATAACCCCAATACTGGACTTCTGCAATCCGATATACCTCGGACTACCAAAACAAGCTCTCAAACCACTACAGCTGGCACAAAACACTGCAGCTCGAATCATATCCGGAGCCGCAAGGCAGGAGCACATCACACCTACACTAAAGGACTTACACTGGCTCCCAATCATTGCTCGCATCAGATACAAGACTATCATAAACCTATTTAAGATAAAAGAACACACATCAGCCAACAGCCTCCACCTGCTCATACAACCGGAAACCAGCGCACGTCCCAGAAGAAGTCAAACACGCAACCGAGTCAGCACCCCAAATGAGTACAAGCACACACGCAAGGACACAACAGACAGAGCTCTCTCCATGGCTGCTCCAACAATATGGAACAATCTACCGGACGATCTAAGGGCAACTCCAGACCTCAAAGACTTCAGAAAACAACTGAAAACCATGCTGTTCATAGAGCACTATGGTCACATCACATAACCTAAGAGAATGGATAACAGCACTCCAATCCTCCCAAACAACTGAATATATATAAAATATGATTCTAGCACCACTGTAAATAGCCCACCCTGTATATAGCTCAAACAAATCAAGCACCCAACACATCCCTCACACAACTAAGTTTTATCCTCACTGCATGTACAACACACACACTTTACCTGATTGCTTGCTGTGATACCACCTTGATTATTAAGATAAGGCGGTTTAGAAATACTGTTAAATAAATAAATAAATAAATAAATAGTATACCCAAGGAGAATCAGGGAGCCATTGATCCAGGAAAGATGGCAAGAATATAGAAGACATCCCGAGGAGCCAAAAGACACCGAGGGCCAGAAGTTGCCAAGATATTGCACCTGTGACTACATCTAAGTCATACTCCAGCTCACAAGGTATTCTGGAACAAGACAGTGCAAGAGAGAGATTTCTCAACTCTGGGATAACCACAGTGTATAGAGAAAGACTGTAACTGAATGCAGCATATTTTTGTCTCTGCCTCAGCTATTCTGTTACTGTTCGTGATTCCCTAGTATAAATCCTTGGTTCAGAGCACAATTTCTGTCCTGGACTGAATTATTGTAGTGAGTAAGAATTTCAGTGAATGGATCTAAGGTGCCTAAGGCCTCCCAGTGGCTAGTAGTCCCGCACAGGAATCCTAAATTCCCAACAAACTGAGACTGCAAATACAGTCAGCTCCCTGAAGTTGTGCCCTACTCTCCCAAGTAGCAGCTAAAGTGCCTTATGAAACTCTCTGACTGAAAAGGGTTACAAGTTATTTTCAAAGCAGCCCTGTTAGGAGTTGTTAATAGTATCAAAACCCAGGGGCTGTTGGGTCGCCAGAAGTCAGCATTGACGTGAAGGCACATTAAAAAAAAAATCATGTACCGGTATATGGCTGTTTTACCTGGATTGTACACTGTTCTGGTAGCCTTTGGCTAAAGGGCAGTATATCAAATACCATAAATAAATTATTGCATCCCCTTCTGTTAATAATAAGCAATAATTCATAAAGTAAATGTACTGGCTGTTATCACTGGTGGATTTAATTTATTGTACTGTGCAGCGTTAGGGTGTGGAATATAAATGTTTTAAATAAATATATAAATATATTATTGATACCAGTAGAAGCATGTTCCAGAATGCATTTGTATGCAATACATTCTAATAGATAGGAGATGCACGGTTTTCCCAGGGGGTGTGGCATTCGCAGGTACATCATGGAGACGGGAAGGGTCCAAAACGTGTAACTTTTCAAAATATGATGGACATGAGGACATCCAAAATGTTTACCCGTGTCCGATAATATTGATGGGGGATGTGTTTCTCCATTATATCGCATGGCCCGTGCCTGCACCCATGTGCGGGCTGCATGCCAGATGTGTGCATGGGCCAGCTGAATAGTGCTTTGCCCATGCTGCTCTGAACACGTCTTGTCTCACTGATTCCAGACCTATGGGCATGTCTAGACCTGCATATGTGGAACTGGGTACAAATTGGACCTGTTTTTAATTTAGATGTGTCCACAGGCCCGACATGCATGTTATGGAATCAGACTCTATATGTGCCATCGTTTCAACAGGTATATCTAGATAACCTTCAGCTTAGAGCCTTTTCTATTGCTGATCCCTCCTGATGGAATAAACAACCACCTGAGCTGTGGATTATAGTTTCTAACTTTTTTAAGTAGTTGAACGCCTGCCTTTTTAAGCATGCTTTTGAAATCGAATGAAATGATCCTATATGCAGTAGATATTGACATATTTATTTTTATATTCTGCCTTGTTTTTACAATGTTTTTGTTTCATTGTACTTGGTTTTATTACAATTGTATTAAGTATGTCATTTATAACTCGTCTATGGTTTTAGATTTTGTTGTTTTTAAGAGCCATCGAGTCAGTATCAACTCATGGTAACCCTCTGGATAGTTGTCCTAAACTGTGTTCAGTCTTCAGTCTTCACTCAGGTGACTAATTGTTGACAGAGAGGAATTCATAGCTGCTGTTATTGTATCGCTTCATTGCATTGCTGACCTTCCTCTTTTGTGTTGACCTGCAACCTTGCCAAGCATGAGGTCTTTCTCTAATGATCTCTCACTTTGCATGATGTGCCCAAAGTACGAAAGTCGAAGTCTTGTCATCTGAGCTACTAAAAATGCTTAAATTTGATCTCTTCTAGTACTAACTGTTTTATTCTTCAGGCAGTCCATGGTATGCACAGTATTTTTCACCAGCACCATTATTCAAAGGCATTGATTTTTTTCCTGTCTCTCTTTTTCATTGTCCAACTTTTGCATCTATATGACGTTATTGAAAATACCATGGTTTGGATAAGTCAAATCTTTGTATGGAGAGATATATCTCTGCTCTTGGAAATCTTGTCTAGATCTAGAGAGGAATCACCAGCAGAAAGGAGGAGGTACTAATGCCACTGTACAAGTCTCTGGTGAGGCCTCACTTGGAATATTGTGTTCAGTTTTGTAGACCATATCTCACAAAGGATATAAAAAGAATGGAAATGATTCAGAGGAAGGTGACCAAAATTATTTGGAGTCTGCACCAGAAGACGTATGAAAAGAGACTCCAAGACCTAAATATGTACACTGTAGAGGAGAGGAGGTTCAGAGGAGATATGATACAGACCTTTCAATACTTAGGGAGTTATTCTGAGTCACGAATAGAGGAGATGGACGGCCCAACGGGATGTCCATCCCCACTATTCATGCTGGCTCCTGCCCCCGACTAATTTCACCGTCAGTTGTGCGGAGAAATTAGCTGAGGGGGGGAAGGGGCAATCTGGGGGCAGAGTCTGGGTGGGCAGTGGGAGGTCGCTTGCCCTGGACGTACAGGGCCAATTCTAATGTCAGCCCTATACATCCAGGGCCAGTGAAATGTCCGAGAAAGTTATTCTACCTCACCAGGGCCGGCAAAATGTTTGGGAAGTTATTCCAACTTCCCTGGACGTGAAGTTTTGTACAGCCCCGGGCGCGGATGGGGCAGGGGGGGCCAGGGTTTATTCCCCACAGCCCGACCCTGGCCTTAGGAGACCAGATCGGGGGTCAGGCTATGCGGAATAATCCCCTTTTTCAGGCGCCCAACATCATAGCTCTTCAATTGAGCTGCAGTGCCATGGCAATATGACGTCATGGCGCTGCAACTCCATTGAAGAGCCTTGACTGAGTTAGCCGGGGACAGTCCTGCATGTGCCGACTGGATCGAATCGCAGTCCTGGCCTGCATATGCAGGATTGTTCGTGATTCTGATCCCGCGGGATCAGAATTGCGATTCCCTCTGTGCGTCCAGTTCAGACCGGATATACAGAGGGGATCTACGTCCGCGACAGAATCGGGCCCTTAAAGAGTATTAATGAACAAACAAACCTTTTTCAAAGATGGGGAAGCTGTAAGACTAGAGGGCATAACACGAAGCTGCAAAGGAGTAAACTGAAAGGCAAAGTCAGGAAATACTTTTTCACTGAAAGGGTGGTGGATGCTTGGAATGCCCTCTCAATGGAAGTGGTTGGGGCAAATACAGGGACAGAATTCAAAATGGCATGGGAAAGACACAGCGGATCCCTTTATAGAAACAAGATAAAATCAAAATAAACTTAACTGACTCGGGTATCTTAACAAGTCGAGGTGACCTGCACGGAGAAGTGGATACACCTCTAAATAAAGGCATGGGGAGGGGTGACCTCCACGGAGCAGCGGGCGCACCTATTCTTGCCTCCTTGCTGGACAGACTAGATGGACCATGCTGATCTTTATCTGCCGTCATATACTATGTTACTATTATCTTTCATAGGCTTTCTGGAAAAAACAATTAATCACTGGAGTTCTAGACTGCTTGTTGTTCCATTGTTGATTATTGATCCAAGCAGGTTAAAGTTATCCACTATTTCTATTTCTTCTCCATCAAAGATGAACTTATTGATTTTGTCCATTGTCAAGATCTTTGTATTCTTTGCATTAAGATTCAGGCCCATTTTTATTATTATTATTTTTTTTATTTTTTATAAGTTTACAAATACTTCCGCAAAGAGAATATAGGAAATAAAAGGAAAATTATTTCAAGAAGTAAAGAAAATATTTCAAAAAGACAAAATCAATATTAATATTAGAACACAAAATAGAAACAAGAAAAGGAAAAACTTACAAATAGAAATCCTGGCAAAATAAAGGAACATGAGGAACAGCACAGCCAGCTTAAAGGGAGCACATATTAACTACTAGATGATTCCTCACAGCCTACTAGAAAACCCAAAAGTTGCTTAGGTTCAAAGAAAATGAATTTTTTTTACCATCCAAGAAAACAAAACATCTAAATGGAAACTTTAACAAAAAAGTGGCCCTAAGAGCAGGACTCTCGGCTTCAAAGCCAAGAAGTCCTTGCATCTTCTTTGGGTTACCCTCAAAAAGTCAGGAAAATTTTGAAACTTTGCTCCCAAAAACAACTCTTGCATATGACAAAAATAGAGTCTCAACACATTATTATGGTCCATCTCGAGTGAAAAGAAACAAGCATGATGGTTCTTTTAGTAACAACGTCCAGTATCTCTACAGAAATCCAGTAAGGTAAAAGGAACCTTGCTGGGCCTGAACTTACTCCCCATCAGTGGACATGGCAGCTGACCCCAAGTACAAGTATTGTGCTCTGGCAATAGGGGGTACATTGTTTGTAGGTATCTTCCTGACCTCCTGGAGACAGGGCCGTACCGAGTGTAAATCGCACCCTGTGCGACTTGCACATCGGGTGCACCTCTTCTCTTCTGCCGCGGGGGGTGGGGGGGGTGCCCAATGTGCAAGTCGCCGGCATGCTAAGCAGATCTGTCCCTCCCTGCTTAGCATGCCGGCGAGAAGGCTTAAGGGGTGCATTTTAGCTGTCTGTCGTTGCCTGCCGCTGCTGAGAGAAGAAAAAGTGGCAGCGGCAAGCAACAGCAGACAGCTAAAATGCACCCCTTAAGCCTTTGCGCCCTGTGCAGCTGCACCGCTCACACAGGGCTAGGTACGGGCCTGCCTGGAGATACTTTTTAACCATCTCATTTGGAGTCAATAGTGGAGATTTTGGGAAATGAATAAAACGTGGTGGAGAGAGGTATTGGATAGTCCTCTGCCTTGGTCCATGCCTAAGGGCCATGCCAAAGGGACCTCTGGCGAGGGCCTCAGGAACCGGCGCGCCTGAGTGTATTTCTGAATTTGAAGTTCCCGCTGCTGCTGGGCTGATTGGCTGATCCAGTGTGGAGTGGGGAGGAGTTCACCTTCCGGCTCCCTGCTGGCTCTCCGATCAGTCCGATGATGAAAAGCGGGGCAGCTGAGCACACTTTCGAATTTGAGTATTATCAAAAAAAATATGAAAAATGTGGTTCTTGCCATTTTGCATGCAGTGTTATTATTGTAACCCTTTTGGTCCAGAAAGCAGCTATCTGATATGACTTTAAGCATGCTTTTTCACGCAGAAATATTTAGTGTTCAAAAGAATTTCTTTAGTACATGTGCACCTGATGAAGATTGTGAATATTTTCTTATTTCAGTAATTTCTAATAATTTTCAAGCCATTCACATTAATTTCAAAGAATTAGCATAGGGAGTCATTTTGGAAGCCCTATTCATGATTTGAATGTCTGAAAACGGGCAAAGAGACATCCAGAGCATTTTAGAAGCTGGCTTTGAGGATGTCCTCATGGACATCCAAGTCTGAAAGGGTGATGTGTTAGAGGTATGGCTGGAGTATTCCCAGGAAACTTGATGTCTCCAGAGCCATTTTAGAAACTTGCTCTGGGAACATCCAAGTCTGTATGGGGGTATGGAAGAGGCATGATTGGAGTGTTCCCAAGAACCTGGACATCCCTACCTGATCTGGCATTGCATCTAAGTGGTATGTTTACTAAGGGCTGTTAAAGGTGCAAAGATGCTGTTAACGGGCATTATTAGCATCCGCTAGTGGTTAACATGGTGGAAAATGCCGATAATGACGGCTTAACAGCCAGCAGCCTGTTATTGGCCATTAAGGTACAAAGGGGTGGAGAAGGGGGGTTAACTGGGTGGATAATGGGTGAAGACAGCATGCGTTCCCTTAACGCTGGGTGCTATTAGCATGTATTACAGGCACACCAACTGGGAACCTTAATGCCTGCTCAGAGCAGGCATTAAGGGCTCCCTTGCAGGGAGTAAGCTGTTTTCACACATTAAACACTACAAAGGGAGCCCATTCACATGTATGCAGTGTGCATCTCTCAGATTCTAGCCCTGAAATTAGTGATAGTAGTGGTCCATTGGTAGTCACAGCATGGTATCCTTTTACTAAAGGGCACTATGTTGTTGGTGCTAAAGTTCCAAACATGGTGCCACATTAGCAATTTAGCGAGACTGGCTAGTCTACTTGGTGGACTAGGCAGCCACCTAGGGTACACATTCGCGATGTCTGGTGCGACTTTGCTGTGACAGTGGCGTCACACATACATGCCGCCTCTTTCACAAAGGATTCATGCCACCACCACTGCCACCATGCAGCCATGTTAGCAACATATGGGGGGTTGGGGTAACAGTGGCAGCACTTCTGCCTGGTGCAGAAAATACCTTTCTCCATGACCTGCATCTAAGGTGTAGCGCTGCTGTGTGTACTGTCAGGGGCTTGACAAGCATGTCACTGGCAGCTAAAGCGGAGCCCATATATATACATGGAGTGATGCACTCCCACTCCCACATGGCTGCTCTGTAGCTCCTAACACATAACTACTGTGTGTGAGAGAGAAGGGCCATGGGTGATATGACCAAGCATGTTAACTTTATCCTATATTTCCATATCTGTATTTGCAGATGCAGCCCTCCCCATCTTGTCCAGCATGAGTCCTGACAGTATCTAGCCACATTGAGAAGCTGCACCAACACTGACTAGAGGGTGCTAATAGTGCCCACACACTGAGTAGGCATTGATAATGTGCGCACACTCAGAGTGGGTGTTAGCAATGTCCAAATATTAAAGGAGTACTAAGGAACAAGTAAGAATGCCAACTTATACCTCTTGGATAATGAGGTCATGTGTGTGTGTGTCCAGAGGACTGTGAGTTGTAGCAATGCACCGTGCATGCATGTGATGCCCAGGCGTTATGGCTGTGCATACAACATGCTGCACAGTCAGTTATTCTGGAACTCCACAAACTATGTGGAGTTGGATTTTGCCAGGAACAGGTCACTGGAGACTTTGGTAAGAGCAGTTTCGGTAGAATGACTCTTGCCAAAGTCTCCAGTGACCTGTTCCTGGCAAAATCCAAGGGCCTTTACTCAATCCTCATCCTTCTTGACCTTTCTGCTGCTTTTGACACTGTTGACCACAACCTTCTCCTTGATACTTTGTCCTTGCTTGGTTTTAAGAGCTCTGTGCTATCCTGGTTCTCTTCTTATTGCTCCTATCGCTTCTTCAGTGTTTGTTCTGGCCCCTTCATTAAAGCCTCAACATCTGGGATATTATTTCCCATATTATGAACATTTGCACACACCTCTACAGATGTTGCCCCTTTTACTCATTTCTACAAAAGTATTTAATGTTTTACTTATCTATGGGCTATCACTTACCAGGGGGCTTTCTTCACCTATCCCCAAAGAATCTAGTTTAAAGCCCTCTTTAGTAAGTTAGCCAGTCTGCTGCAGAAGACACTTTGGCCCTTCTTGGATAGGTGGATGCTTTGAAGCCCTTGGAAAATCATCCCATGGTCCAGGAAACCAAAGTGGTCTTGGTGACATCATCCATGTAGCCATGCATTCATCTCCACGATGCGAGCTTCTTTGCCTCAGTCTTTTTCCTCAACAGGGAGGATTGAAGAGAACATCACTTGTGCACCTATATGCTTCACCTCTGTCCCAGAGCCATGAAGTTGCTTTTGATAAGCTTGGAGGGATACCTGGCAGTATCATTTGTGCTGACATGGATGAGCAGCATCAGATAATAGTCAGTAGGCTCACAATCTCTGTGTAATATCTCGGATTATGGCACATGGCATACAGCACAACTTTCAGGACATTAAATCTGGTTGGCAGATGGATGCTTCAGTATCGCTCTGAAGAGAATCACCGACCACCACTCTCCTTCGCTTCCTTGTGGTCACTGATTCTGTAACTTTGGGGTATTTGAGCTCTGGTTCTTCCCTTTCACTTCCTCCACTTCCAGGGCTGCATACTGGTTCTTCAATCTGAGGGCTGGAGGAGTTGGTTTGTTGATTCTGCAGGCTCTGGTGACTTGTGTCCAACTCTTTTCATCCTGTAGCATCCCATCTTCACCTCTCTCAGAGATCTTGGATGCTTCAAGAAGCATCTCATCAATGTACTTCTAATGGTCTCTATTGCTTCTCAGCCTTGCCACCTCTTCTCTGAGCTCCTCCACTTGTTTCATGAGGGCTTCTGCACTAAAATTGTTTTAGCCTGAGCTTTTTTGCATAGCACATTATATTGCTAACTTTATATCTTCATTCCTAGGGGTTGCTCTAATACCTACTTTCAAAACTGGATGTCCAGTGGCTACCTTTTTGGTCTTTTATTGAAAAATACAGTAGGATCTCTATTAGCACTTCTCTTCAAAGTTTAAGAAAGCGAAGATGATATTAACAATGTTAAAGAAATTAGGGTAGCTGCAATACAGTGACTTCCCTGGACTTATGATAAAAAAAAGCAGAACTGTAAACTCCTTCCTTTCTTCTTTCAATCTTCTTGGCTAAAATATTCTCATTTTACCATAGTCTTCCTCCAGATGTCCCATTACTTCAGTGCATATTATCAGCATTATAATTAAAACATCTGTCGGGAGAGTGAGTCTGCTGCTTGAGGGAGCTGCCGCTTGTGCCATTCTAGCGGAGCTGTGCAGTGTGAGGTCTGGTGCTACGGAACATCGGGCAGGCATCTTGGAGGACGATCCCAGGGCTGGAGGACCCCCCCTACCTGCTGCATAAAGCCCAGAGGTACCTGTACTCGAGTGGAGAGTGAGTCTGCTGCTTGAGGGAGCTGCCGCTTGTGCCATTCTAGCGGAGCTGTGCAGTGTGAGGTCTGGTGCTACGGAACATCGGGCAGGCATCTTGGAGGACGATCCCAGGGCTGGAGGACCCCCCCTACCTGCTGCATAAAGCCCAGAGGTACCTGTACTCGAGTGGAGAGTGAGTCTGCTGCTTGAGGGAGCTGCCGCTTGTGCCATTCTAGCGGAGCTGTGCAGTGTGAGGTCTGGTGCTACGGAACATCGGGCAGGCATCTTGGAGGACGATCCCAGGGCTGGAGGACCCCCCCATACCTGCTGCATAAAGCCCAGAGGTACCTGTACTCGAGTGGAGAGTGAGTCTGCTGCTTGAGGGAGCTGCCGCTTGTGCCATTCTAGCGGAGCTGTGCAGTGTGAGGTCTGGTGCTACGGAACATCGGGCAGGCATCTTGGAGGACGATCCCAGGGCTGGAGGACCCCCCCTACCTGCTGCATAAAGCCCAGAGGTACCTGTACTCGAGTGGAGAGTGAGTCTGCTGCTTGAGGGAGCTGCCGCTTGTGCCATTCTAGCGGAGCTGTGCAGTGTGAGGTCTGGTGCTACGGAACATCGGGCAGGCATCTTGGAGGACGATCCCAGGGCTGGAGGACCCCCCCTACCTGCTGCATAAAGCCCAGAGGTACCTGTACTCGAGTGGAGAGTGAGTCTGCTGCTTGAGGGAGCTGCCACTTGTGCCATTCTAGCGGAGCTGTGCAGTGTGAGGTCTGGTGCTACGGAACATCGGGCAGGCATCTTGGAGGACGATCCCAGGGCTGGAGGACCCCCCCTACCTGCTGCATAAAGCCCAGAGGTACCTGTACTCGAGTGGAGAGTGAGTCTGCTGCTTGAGGGAGCTGCCGCTTGTGCCATTCTAGCGGAGCTGTGCAGTGTGAGGTCTGGTGCTACGGAACATCGGGCAGGCATCTTGGAGGACGATCCCAGAGCTGGAGGACCCCCCCTACCTGCTGCATAAAGCACAGAGGTTCCCACATGCGGCCGCGTGTCGCGGCCTGCGTGGCGTGGTCTAAGGGGTGTGATCCAAGGGGCAGGACACGCCCCTTTTGCGCCCCTTCGGCGCACGTGAGGAGAGTTGATCGGAGCTGGAGATTGAGTGTTGTGTTCGCTGTTATGGGCAAGAGGAAGGGGAAGCTTGGTATCAAGCCGGATGAGAGTGGAAAAGGAGGTAAGGTGATGGGCCCAATGGACAAACACTTAGCTCCCTCACTGCCTGCCATCCTGTCACCGGCAGGGGCTTCGTTAAGCCCTGAGTCCCGGTCTCCCCCTCCTTTCCCGCAAGCTCCCTTATCATCTACGTTGCTAGATGGCCCCTCTGAAGTTTCTACACCAATGCCACTTCCGGTATTTTTGCCGTCTGCCGACGCATTACCTGTTGCTCCCCCCTCTGGGGAAGTGACTTTAAAAGACATATGGGCTGCTATTCAGAATATTGATTGTCGATTAACTTCTACTGTATCTTCACTATGTAAATTTTCACAAAATGTTGTATGTAAATTGGAAAGTGTAGATCAGCAACTGGGTATGTTATCTAATTCTGTTGCACTTGTTGATTCCCAACTTAAGTCTTCTCGAGAAACTGATATTGCTTTAATTCGTGATTCCTCTCTGTTATCGTATCGCGTAGAAGCGTTGGAGAACCAATATAGGGTGTGTAACCTTCGGTTTCTTAATTTCCCTATTACCCATTTGCTGTCTTCAAAAATATTGCTTGAGAAATACTTTTCTGAGGTGCTTCACCTACAAGATAATGTGGAAACCAGCCATATGTATTATTTGCAGCGAGGCCCTGGTCTAACACCACTGGGAGATGGAGGCTCCGTGCCTTCCCCCGGTTCTGTAGGCCAGGACCTCACAGCTTTCCTGGAGGATTCAAAAGACATCATTTCCAAGCGCTCCACTCTTGTGGTGCAGTTTGGTTCTGAGTCCATAAAATTGCAAGTTTTAAGGGCGTACTTTAGATATAAGGAGGCCCTTTTTTGTGGTTTTAAAGTCCAGGTTTTTCCAGACGTTGGCCGTCATACTCAATTACGTCGTAAACAGTTTCTGAATTTAAAAACCAAAGTCGTGACATTGGGAGCTAATTTCTTTTTAAAATTTCCATGTCGATGTATTATAACTTTCGAGGGGCAAACTTATGTATTTACTGAGGTTTCATCCTTATTTAATTTTTTGAATGAAAAGGAAAATGCGGGGAAATAGTGAGAGGGAATGGATTAATTATATTAGCTCCCTATTGTGGAGTATTAACTCCTGATTTTCTTAATTATACTATTTCTGTATCTTATGAGCTGGCTTCTCTCTCATGATGTGTTACTTGTTATGTGATTTACAATTATTCTATGGATAACTATTGTTGTATTATTCATTTCTTAATGATTGTGTTGTATTCAAGAAAATCTTATAAATAAAAGTTAAAAAAAAAAAAAACAAACAAACATCTGTCTCTTACTAAATATCCTTCAAAAAACATTTTGTGTATGTATGTGAAGATTTGTATTCTTCCATGTTCATCATCAGCCTACAGTAAGAAAATCATCTTGCAATTTAAAACCATTAAGGTTTCCTTATTATACACAAGAGGGGAATTTTAAAAGCTTTTTATTTGCTTTTTCGGATTTACAAAAGCATGCATGTGATTTTTCTTGACAATTTTGTGTGTATTAAATAGCAGCTGTAAATGCGCATGTGCAGCTTCAGTGGGATAATTTGCATATGACAATGGGGCATGTTTACTAAACACCGTTGCTGTGCGGGTTCCTGTTAGTGTGCTGGTGCCATATAAGGAGTGGGCGGGCCAGGCAGAAAAAAGGAAAAAAACGGACCGTACGTGTGTGCGTCGCGCTAATGTGCGGGTCCCACATTAGCCCGTGGGAAGGCTAAGTGGGGCGCTGCTGCTTAACCAAACAACAGAGCCATAGTACAATGGTGAAGACATTGACCCATGGTGCAGGGGCCAGGGGTTCAAACCCCCATTGTGCCCAACAAAAAAGACCAGCTGAGGCATCAACTTTTATGGGCAAAAGTGGTGTAGGAGGCATATTGATTATGGGCGGCAGAAGGCGGCGCATTTATTTTTTTAAACGGCATGAGGCGGCGCACTGTTTATTGTGGTCGGCAGATGGCGGCGCGCTGTTAAGGTTGGGTGGCAGAGGGCGGCGCGCTGATAAAATTGGGCAACAGAAGGCGGCGAGCCGGTGGGCAGAAGGCGGCGCGCTGATGTGTGAGGGGGCAGCCCAATAGTGGGAGGGATAAGTGGCGCGCTGATGTGCAAATAATAGGAATGGAGCCATAGCACAATGGTTAAGACACTGACCACATGTGCAGGCATTATGGGTTCAAATCCCCACAGTGCCCATTGAAGACAGCCGGCTGAGGCAGTATTTTAAGGGGCATGCCCATGTTGGGCACTGTTAATGTTACACACCAGAAGGCGGCGCGCTGTTAATTGTAATTTTGTGCGCAACAAGACGGCGCGCCGATGGCTACAAGGCTGCGCGCTGCTGCCTAAACAGAGCCACAGCACAATGGTCAAGACACTGAGCAATGGTGCAGGGGCCACGGGTTCAATCCCTCACAATGCCCAGGGAAAAGGCTAGCTGAGGCAGTATGTTTTATGTTGGGGAGAGCTGTAGGAGGCTGTTTAATTTTATTTTGTGATAACTACTAGCAAACGCACACTCACAGCATATTAATATAGGACCGCCCATAAGGCACATGTTACAGTGCACCGTCCGCCAAGGCACCCTAGAATGTCCCCTATAGGGCAGCATGTATGTTGCGACACAGGATAATGTATGGTGCACCCTATATGAATGGCAACCATACAGTGCCCTATAGGGCGCCCCATAAAGCACCCTCAGAGGCACCTTATGGGTACAGTACACTGAGGGTGTCATTGCTGGCATCAACATATGTACAGTAAATTGAAAAAATGCTTTGAACACCTGTCTCACAGAACCCCACTGTGGGTTTGAACCCATGACCTCTGGCTACACAGGCAGTGACGTAACCATTGGGCTACAGCTCCATAGCTATAAGGAAGCCCCTGGCTGGCTGCAGATAGCCTGCACGTCACCTCACAGACAGTCTGCCAGTGTAAACAGGATAGGGTTAGGCCACACATACCCATGATGCACTGCACATGCAAATTAGCTGTCCACAGATGGACACAAGATGGGGAATGCACACCCACAGCACCTCGGCCCTGTTGGGGGGCGTGACCGGGTGCACCCACACAGTAACTCGGCCTGGTAGGGGGCACTGACCGGGTGTTTTACTGGCACAAAGTAGCTACACACCGTTACATCGTGCGGGTTCTGGGCTCACCCTGAGTGTGCAATGAGGCGCCCAGGACCAGGTCCACAACACCTTCCATGGCTGATGGAGGCCAAGTGGGAGTTCCAAAGCAGTGTTAGTGTGTAAGATAGCTAGTTTCTGCACAAACACCATGGATATCCCAGTCAGGCACAGCTGCCCGCACCCCCCCCCCCTGGGGCAAACATGGTCCCCCATCAAGAGATCCACACTCTACCTCCCTGCAAAGTGGCAGTAGAGGGCAACATTCAACCCCCCCCCCCCCCCCCATACACAGCCATAACACAATAGCAGACAAACATATGACCAGGTTATGGTAGGTTACACCCCACCACCAGGTATTCCCCTGCAGCAAGCCAACTGCACCCTGCAAGCCATTCCAGCAAGACACATACCAGCTACAAACAGTCTGCTGGCTGGTCCATAGAGCATGTTCCTAGTGGAGACACATGCACCCAGACCTGGGCTGCCAGCATACACAGCAAGCAGATAACTCAGTGACTGAGCCCCAAATAGATACCCATACCCATCACATGAGAGAGAGATTGTATAGCACTATGGGGGGTACCTAGCCATGCTGTGGTCACTACACAGTCAGGGTGAGTGTGATCTCCCAGAGGGACATGCTTTGGCCACCCTGTCTGTGTAGGTGGTGGTCGGACACTACAGTGTCCCTGCCAGTGCCCTATGCCCGGTGCAGATGCATCCTGGCCAGGCCACCCTGTCCTGGCTATACCCATGGTACCTTGCACCTCATTATGCACATTGGCCAATACTGGCAACAGTGCTGGCAGTGTGGGCTGTGGAAGGGGCTTGCAGCCAACACCCACTGTATAGACCAGGGGTGGGCAAACCTGGTCCTGGAGGGCCGCAGACCAGTCAGGTTTTCGGGATATCTCTAATGAATATGCATGAGTTATATGCATTAGAGATATCCTGCCAACCTGACTGGTTTGTGGCCCTCCAGGGCTGGATCTGGAGACCCCTGCCTTACACCTCTGTCATTTAAGATTGTGAGTGGACAAGGTGCAGATGTCCAAGACATCAAAAAGGTTAGATAGATTTTGTCACAGTCCTCCTCACTTCTCACCACCACCAAAAAATTGTCTATTAGACAACTTTTTGGTGGTGGTGAGAATCGAGGAGGAATGTGACACATTCTATATACCCTTTCGATGTCTAGGACATCTGTACCTTGCCCACTCACGATCTTAAATGACAGAGGTGTAAGGCAGGAGTCTCCAAATCCAGCCCTGGAGGGCCACAAACCAGTCAGGTTGGCAGGATATCTCTAATGCATATATCTCATGCATGTTCATTAGGGATATCCCGAAAACCTGACTGGTCTGCGGCCCTCCAGGACCGGAGGTGCCCACCCCTGGTATAGACAGACACCCACTTCCACACCTATGCCATCATGGTGCTACTATTGAGGAGGTAATCAGCCTTGCCCACCAAAACCGGTCCTGAGCACGGCAAGGCATGGATATGGTAGGCAGTACAGCTGGTGGCCACTTCCCAGGGTGGTAAACACCGTCAGAGGCCAGGCCTGGAGCACGCACCGCAAACACCTAACAGATTGTTCGGATGGGGTCAACTAGCAGTATGTGCGGAACTAGCAAACGTCTCAGAGCTGTGCATCGTATACCTCAGGTGTAGGGTGACATTGGTAGGTTATGCAATTGCTAGTTTTGGGAGATGCATGCAGGGTCCAATGGTCTGCCTCTCCAGGAGACATTGGCCAATGAGGCCTGTGGGTGTGGGTGTGGGTGTGTCTGCCCTTGATGGCTGCTGCTTTACGGCACAGATTCCCAACTCCAGTCCAGGTTTGCATCACACTGTTCTGGTTTTCCTGCTGTCCCTCATGGATATGCATGAGCTACATCTACATACCATGGGTGTGGTGCATAGATATACAGCACAGGCATTTGTATGAGTGCCATCATGGAACCTGACTGGTGTGTGCCCCACCAGGACGGCATTTGTGTGATTCTGCTCTGGGTACTGGCCCTGTTCCTGGTGTCTGTGCTCAGTGGGGTAAAGATAGACGTATTGCCATTGCATATGTCCTCGCCAGGAAAGGTGTGCCCTTACTATCACTGTTTAATTGGGGGAAAAAAAGATTGGGCTTTGAACCTGTGACCTTCTGCTCTTGTATACAGTGTCTGTGTGCACTGCACCACAGTGTAGCCACAGATTGGGTGGCTTCCATGGAATGTCCATGACTGTGGATCTAGCAGGGCCTGTCTGTTGCAGTCTGTTGCAGTGGACGGAGGCCGCTGTCCTCTGTCGCTAGCAGCCACTGCCCCCTGCACCACATGTACTCGTCCGCCATCATGCTGGCATGAGCTTCTCCCATAAAAAGCAGATGACCTGATTGGAATGTGGCAGTACGGGACTGCATTTGGGGTACTTGGCTGTGGGTAATGCCCATTGTTGTGGTGTGTGTGCGTTGTTGGGTAAAATGTGGGTGTTTTCCCCATGCCTATGTCCCCTGCAATACAGGGGTGTCTGCGCTATCTGTGTTTAGTGGTGGGTAAAATATAGGGTCTGGGCTGGCAAGTGCCCCAGCTGGGTTTTGAACCTCTGACCCTCTGGTCCTAGAGGTACTGACTCTGTCTGCTGCATCACACTATGGCCACAGAGACAGTGCACCCCCTGGAGGTAGTAAGCCTGGCAGGATGGAGTCACAAACCCTGCTCTACGCAATTCTACTGTGGGCATATGCACCCTGTCTGGTGACAAACGTGCACATAAACCCGGAAATGACCACGGGAAATGTGGGACAAAATATCACCACGCTGGGCAACAGTGATATTAATGGGCAACCATAGCAAACACTCCCAGGAAAGCTCCAAAACGTGGAAATGTTTTTTGGAAGAGTCTCCTCTCAGTAGACCCTTCCAAAATTCATTTCTTTTTTCTGGAGCTTTTCTGGGTGTGATTTCTGTATTTGCCCATCACTATAACTGTTCCCCAGCTGAATTACTATTTTTAATAGTTCTGTTGTGGTCATTTTCTATTTTTATTTTCACTGCACATATATCACACTGCTCACGTTTTGCTGGTTTCCCCGGTTTTCCTGTACATTGCTGACGGAAATGGTTTCTCTTCCCTTTAAATGCTTTCTACCGCGAGTGTTTCACTCGCGGTAGTTTTTACATGCAAATTCGGGCCCGATACTGTGCGGGGAGCCTCTCCCCTCCCACTCTCCACCCATTGACCCCGTCCCTCCGCCCCTCCGGAGCCTTCCTCCGCCCTCCTTTCGCCGTTCCACGCCTCTATCGGACATTTGCGGGCCCGCACTTGTACGGGGCCCGTTAGTGAGCCGCGTACCTGTGCGGGGGTGACATGCACGTGTGCGGGGCGTTTAAACGCGTTTCTGCGCGTTTCAGTGCCGCGTTGCCGTGCGCTATTTTGCGGCGCGCTATTTTGCGGATTTTAGTAAACATGCCCCAATGTGTGCATATTTTTTCCTTTTGAAAATTGGTGCAACTTATCCACGCATTTTCTGCACAAGTTCGGTGAGCCGTTACAAAATTATTCTCCCTATTAGGCAAGTTATGGATGCTGCATGACATAGCATATGAAATAATAGTTCAGTACCTTGGTTCCATGGAAGAAATCATCAATTGTCTGTGTCCCCATGAACGGGAACTGCAGATGTGTGTGAGTATCAATTCCTCCAGGGATTACCAGTTTACCACTGGCATCAATCACTCTCACCCCTTCTGGCTTTGCTGGTTGCAGGTTTATGCCAATATCTTTCACAACACCGTCTTCGATGTAGACATCGGCCAGGAAGGAACAATCGTCATTTACTACTTTACCTCCTTTAATTAAAATCTTGTTTTGGGAAGCCATTTCAGTATCTCTTGTTTTTAAGTGCGGCTGACAGATCAATCAAATGCAATCCTGCCGGCTACTAGTTTTCAGCAAGACAAATGATTTGGTTTCAAGTCAATGAGTTATATAGCTTGGAGCTTTGTCCTTAAATAAATGGTGATGTTCTCAGTGGGAGCGATAATTAGAATGCCATCTGATACACTTCAGATTTGTGTAAACATTTGTATTAAGAGGCGTGCATGACTCCACCTTTTGCTGGCTCCCCTTCCACTGTTCTATTTAAAGAGAAATTTAATTCTTCATTAAAGTAGCCTGTATCGTGTTGATATGCCATAATATACCCAGTAAGCCCTCCTTACTCCGCCGCCCCTCCCACAAAAGCACCAGTACTTATTTTTAAACATGATGTTATTCTGTTTCTACTGTTTTCATTTCTAACCAATTTGTCTAATCAAGTCAGTAAAAACATCAGTTCTATATTGCCCACTGTACAGGAATGCATGTACTGATTATAGATATGATCTGGTCAGGATAGAACATAGTTTATACCTATTTTAGCCATCTTCTTCATATGTGTTAAATGATGTGCAAAAAATGGTTTGAATTATCAACCTTTTTGAACCATCTAAAAAGGTCATGGTACTAAAATTAGGTTTATGGGCCTTTTCTTGTGACTGGAGGATTCAGAGGATAGGCACAGGGATGTAGAGCCTGTCGACTATGGACTGGAAAGCTCAGGACACTGGTGCGGGGATACAGAATCTGTTACCTCTGGAAATAGAAGACTCGGGATAAGCCCAGTGATACAGAACTGGTCACCCTTCTGTGTAAGAAGCACATTCCCATAGACTATCTTGCTTGTCATGCACATTTATTTTGACTAGATTATAAACTCCATGGAGCAGGAACTGTCTTATGTTCATCTATACAGAACTATATACACCAAGTAGTAGTAATTTGTTGGAAGCAAAAATTGAGCTACAAACTATTCAAGAACAATTCCCTTTGTCCACCAAAGAGGCTGCTCATGAATTCCTGAAAATACTGTAACTATTCTTGAATTATGAGGTGACATCTTAAAACTTGTGTGCAGTGTGAATCTGGATGTATCTTCTGCCTACTGTTCCATAGTTTTATTTTCATTTGATTTATTTCATTTCTTATCCACCTATCATTACATTCCTAAGCAATATTACAATGGCACATACACAATATGAAAAACACACATAAAGTGGGATTTAGAAGGTGTTTCCAGGAAGAATCTTGGATTACAGAGCAGAATGTCCACAAATCCAGGGGAATGGCAGCAGTGAAGGGAGGCACGTTTAAGTGCCTTCTGAAGATGCTCCATCTTTACCCTGAAAAATGCACGTCCCAGTAACCGGTTATGGAGATGGGCCCCATGAAGATTGCAAGGCCCGGTACATGCACGGGCATAGGCCATATCACAATTTGCATATCCCTGAATTGTAGGGTCTCAGAATCGGGTATTTTAGAAGTGAGGCAACTATGTTATGAGACTTGTATGTCTCGACTGGCCATTTCAGACACTCAGACGTGCAGGTGTAATACACCTGGAGTTTGTATTTATGTGCAAGCTTTTTTCTCAGCCAAGAAATATTAATCATGGCGATGAAAGTGCATTATGATCTTCCTCCTGGAAGCGTTTTAGCCATGAAACAGGCATTTCTTTGCACCTTATTCATAGTTATGAGTGGGTATAGACATGGATGCCTCACCAACCGGGGCCAGGCATGGTTGTGCCATTCTGAAATCGCACCATGATTTGACCTCCCTTGCTCAATCACGGCCATGCCTCCTCCCTTCCCCCATGCTACATAAACATCCGTACACTGGGAACATCTAAATACCCATTTTATAAAATGGTTCCAGGGATGTCTCTGTGATTTGCACGTCTGAATGTCCATTTTCAGACATCCAGATCACGAACAGAGCTTCTAAAATACTCATACTATCATTAATACAATAAACCTCTAAAATTGGACAAAGCATTACTATAAAAATGCTGTTTGAAACAAGAATGTCTTAACTCCCTTACAAAAACTGAAGTAATATGGAATGTCTCAAGTTGATGTTGGCAATGCATTCCATAATTTTGAGCCAATTGTTGAAAAAACTCTAGATTGCGTAGATTCTTTACAATTATCAAATTATGAACTGGACTGAAGTAATCTAGCAGAATTATTTATCTGTACCAGTAAATGCAGCTCATTTTATTCTATTTATTTATTTAACAGGTTTTCTATACAGCCTTATCCTTTAATAAAAGCGGTTTACAGGATAACTCAAATGTAATACATATCAATATAGGTGGGGGTTGTTGTTGTTATTGTTAAGTGCCGTCGAGTCGGAGTCGACTCATGGCGACCCTCTGGATAGCTATCCTAAATTGTGTTCGGTCTTCAGTCAGGCGGCTCATTGTTGACAGACTGGTACCCATAGATGCTGTTATTGTATCAATCCATCTCATTGCTGGCCTTCCTCTTTTGTGTTGACCTTCTATCTTGCCAAGCATGATGTCTTTCTCTAATGATCTCTCTCTTCGCATGATGTGTCCAAAGTATGAAAGTCGAAGTCTTGTCATCTGAGCTTCTAAAGAAAGCTTAGGTTTGCTCTCCTCTAGTACAGACTGGTTTGTTCTTCGGGCAGTCCATGGTATACACAGTATTCGCCGCCAGCACCATAATTCAAAGGCATCAATTTTCTTCCTGTCTGTCTTTTTCACTGTCCAGCTTTTACATCCATATGATGTTATTGAAAATACCATGGCTTGAACAAGTCGAATCTTTTTATTGAGAGAGACATCTCTGCTCTTGAGAATCATATCTAGTTCGTTCATAGACATTCTGCCAAGAACAATGCGTCATTTGATTTCTTGACTGCTTGTTGCTTCTTTATTGATAGTTGATCCAAGTAGGTTAGTTGTTCACAATTTCAATTTCTTCTCCTTCAACAATGAACCTGTTGATTATGCCAGTTGTCATGATCTTTGTCTTCTTTACATTAAGGTGCAGGCCCATTTTGAGATTATGTTCTTTGATTGTGAGAAGCAAATGTTTCAGATCATCTTCACTTTCAGCCAGTAATGTAGTATCATCAGCATAGCGAAGGTTGTTGATGAGTCTTCCATCAATCTTCACACCTCTGTTGTCTTCATACAATCCTGCTTCTCTGATGATTTGTTCTGCATATAAATTAAACAGGTAGGGGGAAAGTATGCAGCCTTGTCTTACACCTTTGCTTATTTTAAACCATTCTGTTTCTCCTTGTTCCGTTCGAACTGTTGCTTCTTGATCAATGTACAGATTGCGCAAGAGAACGATCAGGTGTTCTGGTATACCCATGCTTCTTAATGTGGCCCAGAGTTTCTCATGGTTTACCTAGTCAAAAGCCTTGCTATAGTTGATAAAGCACAAATAGATATCCTTTTGGTATTCTTTAGTCTTTTCAAGGATCCATCTCACATCCGCAATGATGTCTCTCGTTCCTCGCCCTTTCCTGAACCCTGCTTGCACTTCAGGTAGTTCTTGTTCCAGGTATGGTTGTAGTCTCTTTTGAATAATCTTCAGTAGAATCTTGCTGGCATGTGGGATCAGAGCAATTGTTTGATAATTTGCACAGTCAGTTGGATCACCTTTCTTTAGTATTGGTATAAACACAGATCTTTTCCAGTCAGTTGGCCATGATGTTGTCTTCCATATTTCTTGGCAGAGCCTTGTAAGTATGGTAACAGCTGCATCAGATTGCTGCAATACTTCTATAGGAATGCTATCAATGCCTGGTGCTTTGTTCTTTGATAAGGCTTTCAATGCTGCTTCAACTTCTTCTTTCATCACCAATGGTTCCCGATCTTAAGGTACAGGTTGAAACGGCTGTTGGTCCACTTGATCTTTATCATATAAAAACTCTGTATATTCCTTCCATCTTTTCTTGATCTTCTCAGCATCATTCAACATAGAACCTTGAGCATCTTGTAACATTCCAATTCGAGGCTGGAACTTTTTCTTTAACTCTCATAGCTTTTGGAAAGCCGATCTTGTTCTTCCTTTAAAAGTTTCTGCTTCTATTTCCTTGCAAGTGTCATTGTAGTACTTTTCCTTGTCCTGTCTTGCTGCACGTTGGAAATCTCTGTTGAGTTCTGCAATTGTCTTTCTTTCTCCTCTGGCTTTAGCTTGTCTGCATTTCTGGGCAATTTTCAGAGTTTCTTCCGTCATCCATTTTGGCCTCTTTTGCTTTTTCACCTTTTCTAGAGACTTCTCGCTTTCTTCAAACACAACCTTCTTGATGTCATTCCATAACTCTTCTGGAGCTCTGTCATTTGTATCTAAAGCAGCAAATCGATTTTGCAGGCAGTCTTTAAATTCCAGTGGTATATTCTCAAGGTCATATTTTGCTGCATTCATGAGTGGTTTGCTCTTTTTCAACTTTAGCTTGAGTTTGCATACTAGTAGTTGATGATCTGTACCACAGTCAGCTCCAGGTTTTGTCTTTGTTGATGTTATAGAACTTTTCCATCGTTGACTTCCACAGATGTAGTCAATTCGATTTTTATACAATCCATTGGGTGAAGTCCATGTGTACAGTCGCCGCTTGTGTTGCTGGAAGAAGGTGTTTGAGATGAATAGCTCATTGGTCTTGCAGAATTCTATCAGTCTTTCTCCAGCTTCATTTCTGTTGCCAAGTCCATATTTTTCAACTACTTTGCCTTCTTCTTTGTTGCCAACTTTTGTGTTCCAGTCACCCATGACTATCAGGATATCCTGTTTGCATGTTCTGTCAATTTCAGCTTGTACTTGTTCATAGAACTCTTCAATTTCATTCTCTTCTGCAGCTGTTGTTGGGGCATATACTTGAATTATAGTTTGTCAGACGGCTGCCTGGGTGAGAATCTTCACAGTCTTGTCAAGTGCATATATCTATATGATTTGCAAGGTATTGTGGCCAATGTAGTTCATTCACACCAGAATCAGCTGCTGACCATAATTTAGTTGTGCTCTTGGGTAAAGTCAATAAGATATTTATTTATGGGGTTATTTCTCCCAACACAGATATGCTTGGTAGCACATAAATTAGGTTACTTGCTTTCAGTGTTAACTTGGAAAAACAAAGTTAAAATCTGGAAAACAACAAATGAAAAGTCACAAAGCAAGAAACAAACTGTTCTTTTCAGGTTTACTTCTGATTACTTCCCACATAGATACAGAAGTGATTCTCTCCTAGCTCACAAGCAATTAGGTAAGGCTTAATTGCTAGCAGTTACCAGCTGAAACCCCTTAGCTGGCTTGCCTTCCACTGTGTGGAGCTTTTCTGAGTAGATTAAAGAACAAATTTGTATTTCTTTGTGATGGTTGCTGTACTTTATAACAGAAAGTTACCAATGGAGTTTAGATAGAGAGCAGTCCATATAAACAGGATCCTCATCTGCTATTATTCCCCCTTGTTCAACAAGCATGGGTTCAATATCATGGATTGGCACAGATGAATCTCTCAATGGAGCATTTTCAGGAGAATACTTGTTTCCCTGCTGTCTTTCAAGGTTATAGCTAGGGCATAGATCAGTGTTCATACCTGAGCTTCCATTGCTGCTAGAGTTCCTCTCTATATAGCCTGGCCAGTATGTAGTCCAGTTCTTATGTCCAGCCTTCCAATCCAGATCCCTGGACACTGGATCTCTCTTCACATACCTTCTGGCACAGGTCTTAGGGTCCCTTCCACGTGCAGCCGTCTCCCTCACAGGTAGCCTCTGGTGATTCCTAGCTCTGCAGCACCATTCCTCTGGCTTTCCCCAGTCCAATGGTGTATGCTGGCCCTTGGAATAACTCCCAGTATACGTACTGCTTTGGACTCTTCTAGACCTCTCAAAGGCTTTTCTCCTCTTTCTTCCAGAGGGTTTCCTTGCCTCTCTGTCTGTCCGGTTTGGCTTCTGCTTCTGATAATCCTTCAGATGAAACTGAGGATCAAACTCAAGCTGATTCTCAGGATACTGAGGACAATTCTCTGGATATCCAAGGTGATCATGAAGATGGTCATCTGTAGAATAAACTCTACTCTTATTCTGCTTGGATGAGTGCTCCTCCCTAACACAGCGCAGCTGTGCTGAATCAGGCCCTGCCCTTTGAGATGAGTGCTTAGGGATTACCTCATAGCCCTCCTGATTGAACACACGTTTCCCCACTTCAGCTCCTCTAATGGCTGTTGGAAACCTGGTGCATTCTGGGACTGGTAGTCTTTTATGGGAAAATTCTGTTTTCTTATTTCTACCAGAACTGACAGGTTGCTTGTTCAGAGACACTTCACCTTTTCTATAGCCCCTTCCTGAGCTATGATAAGCTTCCTTATCACAAGTTGTGTTGATAGGCAATCTTCATAGATGAATAGAGATTAAGCGTTCGCTGACTGCATTGTATTTCATTACAGTTCTTGCAAGTTTCTTCTTTATTATAAATGCAACACCATTTCTTCTTTGTCTTTCATTTCCAGCATAGTAGACCATGTGATCATCTGATGCAAAGTGCCCGATGCCAGTCCATTTCAGTTCGCTGACACCCAACAGACCAAGTTGTACATCTTCCATTTCATTCTTGACCACCTCCAACTTCCCTTGGTTCATGCTTCGTACGTTCCATGTTCCAATGCGTAAGACATCTTTACAGCTTCTGACTCTCATTTCATGCACAGCTACATCAGCAGTCAGACTTCCCGAGGGCTTTGATCCAACCACATCATAAATGCTGGCTTTACTCTGAAAAGTCTTCAGCTCTTCCCCAGTATCTAGTTGAGTGCCTTCCGACCTGGGGGTCCCATCTTTCAGCACCATAGCACAATTTGTTTTGTTGTAACTATCCATTGGGTTAGGTGGGGGTAGGCATGCAGGATTGCTTGAACTTGATTTATCTTATTTACAGAGAAACCTATTTACAACCTGTCTATCGAATCAGATTCTGCTAGAAGAGAGAGGAATAGAGTATGCAGTCATTGTTACAGTCATCGAGAGGGTTAGCTGCTATGTGATATCCCCAAAATAGTTTGTGTAGAGGAAGGTTTTTGGCTTCTTCTGAAAGTCTTTCACATCCAAGGTGACTCTTAGGGCATTTGGTAGTGAGTTCCATAGTTCTGGTGCTGTGAGGGACAAGGCTCTCCCTGTGGTAGATTGGTTAGCCTCTACGAATGTACTGGGGGTGGTGATAGTGTCAATCTTGCTGCGTCGCAATGGTCTGGTACTTGGGTTTGTGTGGATCAGGTCATTAATGTAATATGATGAAATGCTGCCGCATTTTGAGCCAGTTGCAAAGATCTCCGAATGTATTATGGTAAACCCAGGCCTTGACAAATACTCGTTGAATATAGGAGCCAGTCCAAAATTTAGGAGCCAGCAGCAGAGACCCTTCTCACCATTGTCTCTAATGAAGTTCAAGTGGGGGGAGGAATCCCCTCCGAGATCAGCCGCAGCTCTTTTAGAAACTGATTTCTATGTCTCTTTCTCTATTCTGTGTCTATGGGCAAAGAGAGTTAAATCATTTCCTTAAGGTGCCTCTGCACATCACTGACAAAAGCCAGCAGTCTCCCTTCCCAGATCATGCTGTCAGCTATGTGATAGTACCTATTTAATAGGTGAAGCAAAGAAGCAATTGCCAAATGACGAAAACGGGAAATAACATAAGCATTGTCAAGTTAGATGCAAGGCATTGATAAGGCAGGCAAAGAAAGAATTTGAAAAAAAGCTTGCCATGGAAGCAAAAATGCATAATCAATCTTTTTCAAGTACATTTGTAGCAAAAAACCTGTGAGACAGTCAGTTGGACCATTGGATGAAGGAGGAGTAAAAGGGGCGCTAAGTGAAGACAAGGCCATAGTGGAGAGAACTGAATGAATTCTCTTTGCTTTGGTCTTTACTGAAGAAGATGTAGGGAACTTACCTGTGTCTGAAATGGTATATAAAAGTGATGTATCAGAAGAACTGAAAAAAATATACATAAACCAGGAAGATGTAACTATTTGATAAACTGAAGAGTACCAAATCACATGGACCAGATGGTATACATCCAAGGGTATCAGAAACATAGAAATATGACGATAGAAAAAAACCAGATGGCCTACTGTATCTAGTCTGTCCTTCCATAACAACTACAACAGTCCCCTTTTTTTCATTTAGCGATCCTCTGTGTTTGTCCCATGCTTTTTTTAATTCAGTTACTGTCCTCATCTCTACCACCTCCACTGGGAGACTATTCCATGTTCTTTCAGATATTGAAAGAACTAAAATATGAGATTGCAGACCTACTATTAGTTATCTG
This sequence comes from Ichthyophis bannanicus, assembly GCA_033557465.1. Taxonomy (NCBI): domain Eukaryota; kingdom Metazoa; phylum Chordata; class Amphibia; order Gymnophiona; family Ichthyophiidae; genus Ichthyophis; species Ichthyophis bannanicus. The sequence goes on from CM066031.1 coordinate 1,694,779,592, forward strand.
TGAACTATCATTAAAATCAACTGTAGTACCTGAAGAGTAGAGAATGGCCAATGTAACGCCAATATTTAAAAAGGGTTCCAGAGGTGATCCGGGAAACTACAGACCTGTGAGTCTGACATCAGTATCGGGAAAAATAGTAGAAACCATTATAAAGAATAAAATTATTGATCGTGTATATAGTCATGGTTTAATGGGAGAAAGCCAACATGGATTTAGCCAAGGAAAGCCTTGTTGTACTAATCTGTTATATTTTTTTGAAGGTGTGAACAAACAGGTAGACAAAGGTGAGCCGGTTGATATAGTGCATCTGGATTTTCAGAAAGCCATTGACAAGGTCCCTCATGAAAAATGTCAAGGGATTGGAGGCAATGTACTATTGTGGATCAGAAATTGCTTAAAAGATAGAAGGCAGAGAGTAGGGCTAAATGGCCAATTTTCTCAACAGAGAAAAGTAAATAATGGAGTACCCCAGGGATCTGTGCTGGGCCCGCTGCTTTTTAACATATTCATAAATGACCCAGAAATGGGAATAATGAGTGAGGTGATCAGACTTGCAGATGACACAAAATTATTCAAAGTTGTTAAAACCCAAGAGGATTGTAAAAAATTGCAAGAGGACCTCAATAACTTGGAAGATTGGGCATCCAAATAGCAGATGAAATTTAATGTGGACAAGTGCAAAGTTATGCACCTAGGAAAGAACAATCCAAACTTTGGTTACACGATGCAAGGTACCACCTTAGAAACCACCACCCGGGAAAAAGATTTAGGCGTCATCGTGGATAATATGTTGAAACCCTCCACCCAGTGTACAGCGGCAGCCAAGAAAGCATATAGAATGCTAGGAATCATCCTCCATAAATCACCAAGGCTCTCTTCTGCCCTAATAATCATGACACTACTCACATAACTAAACATGATGAAACATGATGTATATATGTATATAAATATTATAAAAATCTGTAAATAGTTCAATTATACTTACATTTATTGTTTATAGTTCTGTTTACCGTTCATTGTACCAGTTTTTATTATTGAGCTGTTCTATGTATTTCTATTGTTTGATGTAAACCGCCACTGATCTTGGGAAGTGGCGGTATATAAAAGACTTACAAATAAATAAATAAATAAATATGGAAAGGAGTGCAGAATAAAACCAAGGATATTATAATGCCTCTGCATCGTTCCATGGTTCGACTGCACCTTGAATATTGTGTGCAATTCTGGTAACCGTATCTTAAACAGGATATAGCAGAATTAGAAAAGGTACAGAGAAGAGCCACCAAAATGGTAAAGGGGATGGAAGGATACCCCTATGAGGAAAGGAATTAAAAGGTTAGGGCTCTTCAACTTGGAAAAGAGAAGGCTGAGGGGAGATATGATAGAAGTCTATAAATTAATGAATGGAGTGGAATGGGTTAACGTAGATCAGTTGTTTACACCATCAAAAAGTAGAAAGACTAGAGGGCATGTAATGAAGCTACAATGTAACCCATTTAAGACTAATATGAAATAGTTTTTCACTCAATGCATAATCAAACTCTGGAATTCGTTACCGGAGGATGTAGTAAAAGCTATTAGTGTAGCTGGGTTTAAAAAAGGTTTAGACAAGTTCCTATAGGAAAGGTCCATAGACCATTATTAAAGAGGACCCGGGAAGTCCACTGCTTACCCCAGGATGAGCATTGTGGAAGCTGTGGACTTTGGGTACCTGCCAGTTACTTGTGACCTGGATTGAGTACTGTTAGAAAAAGGATGTTGGGTCTGATGGACCTTGGTCTGACCCAGTAGGACATTTCTTATGTTCTTATGTTCTTTGCTTCATATATCACCATGGCCTGGGTCCCCTCTAGTCTTTAGCTAGTCTTTGATAGCACTCTCCAGCCTTTATCCAGTCTCACTTTCTTTCATATCCCCACAGCCTTCGCCCAGTCTCTCTCTCTCAGGGCCTACAGAAGACGCTACCTATTTCTCTTGCCTCATTTGCAGCTTCCAAAGAAAGTGTGCTTGCTACTTCTCCACCATGATCCAGCTCTCTGCAAGCTTGCATTGTGTGATGGAGAAAATTCAGGCGTATGAGTGTTGAAACTTTGAGACCAGCCAAACTTCCTCTACTATGCGGTTACATATTTTGTGCCCAGCAATGGTAACTGTAGTGCACTTGGTGCACACCAAACTCCATGCTAACTGTATGTGATCCACCTACTACTACTATGACTACTAATCATTTGTATGTTGCTTCAAGGTGTACACAGTGCTCTACCTGCAAGTCTTCCATTGGCAGCTGGGGGTTCATATGAAGACCGTGGTCAGAACAAAATTCTAAAATTTTTGCTTAACTATGTAAGTGAGGATAATGTTATTGGGATGTACATTCATTAGCATGCAAGCCATTCATTCAAAGGCTTAAAAATACTAGTGCATGTAGAACTGAATTAATGCATATTATTCTATAAATTATCACATGTAAAGTCAATTTGCATATATTAGAACATTGTGATGCCCTTTAAACATTTTTTAACACAACTGTATGAAATGAATTGAAAGAAATTCTGAAAAATGGGTAAAAGGATCAACCAACAAAGTGGAAATGAACCAAAATGTGTTCTCTATGCCCATCCTTATAATGTAGTATAATGTTGAAATTTGCAGTATAGTTCTCATCTTTCAACACTAGAGGGTCCCATTACATATTCTGCAGCAGATTGGCAGTGGAATCCAAATACGTTAATACAGGCAATTCAACATAATTTCTTCTACTTTTGTGGTTATTGCACAAAAGAGAGAATGTGAGAGCAGCAATAATTCAAGAATACCTTTTACTAAGGTTTGGCAAGATTTTGCACTTACTGGACATTATGTGTAAAAATTAACACACAACAAGGGCAAAGCCTCTGCAATAAATGGCACTTAACATACAAGCCTGTGTAACTGAGTGCCAAATATAGAAAAGAAAAACAGTAGATGTAGCAATGATGACCCCAACCCCTTCTCTGTTGACACCCCCCTGCTCACAAATTACCCCCAGAGTCAATCCTCTCCCCCTCACAGAGAAACTCCACCCAGAACCAATGCAGCCACACACACAAGTCCTCCCCAGAGTTGATTGTCCCCTTCAGAACCAACGTCCTGGAAAGTGCCCAAGAACATGGCAAAAGAAAAATCTTTGGAGTAAATCTCTATAGCATGACTCAATAGATTCAAAAGGCAAAAAAATCCAGTTAGCATTTCCATAGAGCTGCAGACCAATCAAACTTTGGGCCAATCAGGAACCAGGAAGATCATCAGCAATATATAAGATATCTTCCTCGGCGCCACTAAAACAGGTCCCAAGGGAGATGTGATGGCTCTTTCTCAAGCTCTCTGCCTTCTAACTCAAAGGTGATTGGTTCAAGACTAGCCTCTGAGTGTGAGCTAGGTTTTTCATTTGGGCAGCAGCCATAGCTACCTCTTTAGTAACAAAATTGCCCTGAAATGAAAATGTATAAAAACATAATGAAACAAAATGAGAATTTATTAAAACAAAACAAAATAAAATGAGACAAACTGCAGACAATAGAGGAAACAACAAAACAAAATTGTTTTGCCTGCCCAATCCTACTGACCATTAGAAGAGAGAAGAAGGAGGGTACTTGATGAACAGCTTGGTCAGGTTTATCCTCCGGAATATGTGAGTGTACTGATATCCAGTATAAAATAGTTGAGTGTTAAAAAAATACACTCTGATACATATTGTCCAAGAATCTCTGGCCCGCTACTTTTTAAAGTATTCTACACCTAGGTGAATTCTGCACAAAAAAAACTTAAAATTCTGCACTCAGTAGTTTAAAATTAAGCAAAATTCGGCATGCTTTATTAGTAAATTTTTGCACAGAATGACCCACAATAAAGCTTAACTCCTCCTCTAGACCTGAAATTTCCCCTGCTTTCTTTCTCCTTAGCTCTCACTCCAATCACAGTTCTATCCCCAAACCATCTTTGTCCTCCCTGTTTTTTATCCCTCTAACCTCTAGCCCCAGCAACCCCCCGACACACCAGCAGCCTATCTCTAGCCCCCAGCAACCCCCGACTCAACCAGCAGCCCATTTCTAGCCCCCAGCAACCCCCAACTCACCAGCAACCCATCATCAGCCCTCATCAGCCCCTCCAATTCACCAGCAGCCCTTCTCCTGCCTCCAGCCACTCTCAACACTCACCACAGCTTTCTCCTGCCCTCAGCAAACCTTTCTCACTCACCAGCAGCCCATCTCCAGCCCCCAGCAACCCCCGACTCACCAGGAGCCCATCATCAGCCCCAAGCAACCCCTCCAATTCACCAGCAGCCCATCATCAGCCCCCATCAACCCCTCCAATTCACCAGCAGCCTTTCTCCTGCCCCCAACATCCTCCCCACTCAACACAGCCTTCTCCTGCCCTCAGCAAACCCCCTCCCGACTCACCAACAGCCCTTCTCCTGCCCCAGAAACCCCCAACTCACCAGCAACCCCCTGCTCACCAAGAGCCCTTCTTCTGTACCCAGCTAGCTCCACCCCCCACCCCGACTCACCAGCGGCCTGATTGCAGCAACACAGCACAAGAACACTTCCATTTTTTCCCATGGCTGTGTTAGAGTTCGACACCAGAGCATTTTCAAAGGTACACAGGAAGTGCTTTAGTGTACCTTTGAAAATAGACTGGCATCAGACTCTAGCATAGCCATGGGAGCAAACAGAAGTGCTCCAGTAGCTGTGCTGCTGACAGGGCCGGCCCGTCCATTGAGCGAGAATGTTTTTTGCACAGGGCCCCGCGTTTCAGGGGGCCCTGCGCAAAAAACATTCTGATCCTAAAGTCAAATTAAAAAAAAAAAAAAAAAGCTGTCTTCTCCCGCTGCCGGGGCCGCCGCGGCAGAATCGAGTGTGCCACGGGGCCCCCCCTGCCAAGCAGAGCCTGCCCTCCCCTGTATCCGCTCTCTCGTACAGCTGCATGCAGTCTCACGCGCCGACTTTCAGAGCGCGAGGGGAGAGTTTCTCCCTTGCTGCTCTGTTAAGCCCGCGGGGGCTGATGGGAAGTTCCCATCAGCCCCCGCGGGCTTAACAGAGCCGCGAAAGGGAAACTAGTCCCTTCGCGCTCTGAAAGCCGGTGCGTGAGACTGCAGGCAGCTGTACGAGAGAGCGGATACAGGGGAGGGCAGGCTCTGCTGGGCAAGGGGGGCCCCGCGGCACACTCGATTCTTAAAAGGTTAGGGTTCTTCAGCTTGGAAAAGGGACTGCTGAGGGGTGATATGATAGAGGTCTATAAAATAATGAGCAGAGTGGAATGGGTAAACTAGAGGACACACAATGAAGCTACAATGTAGCACAGTGGTCACTGTAGAAACAGGATACTGGGCGTGATGTACATTGGTCTGTTCCGGTATAACATATGTTATTATATTCTTATGATATTTATTTATTTTGAAAGATTTGTATGCCACCTTTTCCTTCAATCAAGGTAGTCACATCACATAACAATTGAAGGGTTTCATTTAACATTAGGGTACGTGTAAACATTTAGACCGTACAGTACAGTTACTTACCAGCATTTAGACAGTACAATTGAAGTAACATTTAACATGAAGGTATTTAATAACGTGGTATGATAGACTTGTGTGTGTGGATAGGATGGGTGTGTGTTTAGTTGGCAGAGGTAGTAGCATTTCTGTTTGGGTAGGGGATGTTGCCTGAATGCTCATAGGTTTCTATAAATAAGAATGTTTTGAGTTCTTTGCGGAAGTCTGTGAGGTCATCTAACGCTCTCAGGCTCATTGGGAGTGAGTTCCATAGTTTGGATGCCAGTAGTGATGGTGCTCTTTTTGATGTTGTTTGTTTGGTTTTGGGATAGTCTTCAGGTGTGCCTATCATGTTGTCATTATTGGTTCTTCTTGGTCTATTGCTGATGTCCCTTGTTATAACGTTTTGGAGTACGTCTGCTGAGAGATGGTGAATGATTTTGAAGATGATAATGACTGTTTTGTATTTTGCTCTTGCCACCATTGGGAGCCAGTGTAGTTGTAGGACGGGAGTGATGTGCTCGGTCCTTGGAGTGTCTGTGATGATGCGTGCTGTGGTGTTTTGCACCATCTGTAGTGGGTGGAGTGTCTGCTGAGGAAGGCCTTGATATAGTGAGTTCCCATAATCAAGCAGTGGTGTGATGAGTGCTTGGCACACTGTGCAGAAGTGGTCTTGACGGAGCATTGTCTGATTGTTTTCAATCGGTGATAAGCCTTGTTTGTGGTTTTGGTGATGTGGGATTTTAGGTTCAGAGCTCTGTCTAGTGTTATGCCCAGATATTTAACTTCTTCTTTGACTACTATGTGTTTGTCTAGGATGCTGATAGTTTGTGGAGGTATGAAGGTGGGGTTCCTAGTGACGAACATTGCCTCAGTTTTGTCATAGCTGACTGTTAAGTTGTTGGCTACGAGCCAGTCATTCATGTCTTCGAGGCATTTTGTTATTGTTGTAGTGTTTAGTGCTAGTAGGTTGATTGGAGCATACACCATGATGTCGTCAGCATAAATGTGATAGTGTAGTTTGTAGTGCTTGATGATGTTGCATATGGGCTGTATGTAGATGTTCAAGAGCATTGATGATAGGGCTGAGCCTTGAGGTATTCCCTGCATGATGTGGAATTGTAGTGATTTCTTTTGGTCGCATTTGACTTGTTGCATTCGTCCTTCAAAGTATGATGCAAACCACTTCAGGGTATTCTTGCATAGTCCTATCTGTTGTAAGCGTTGCAATAACTTGGTGTGTGACACAGTGTCAAAGTCTGCCGAGATGTCCATGAACACTAGCAGGTATCTGTTTTTTATGTTGTCCATGCCTCTTATGAAATTGTCAAAGAGGGAGGTGAGTAGTGTTTCCACACCGTGTTGGGGCTTAAATCTGTACTGATGTATGTCCAGTGGGGCATTGATATCTATATGGTCCTGAAGTTGCTTTTGCACTGCCTTTTCCACGATTTTAGCAAGGAATGGCAGGCTTGAGATGGGACGGTATGATTTTGGTTCAGATGGGCTCAGATTGCTACTTTTAAGTATTGGTCGTATCATTGCGTCTTTAGGGGTTGCGGCATGTATCCTTGTTGGAGTGAATCTTTGACGATTTTTTGAATGTGATGAGAGAGCTGGCTTTTTGTAGCTTTGATCCAAGTTACTGGGCATGGGTCTGATGGTGAAGTTGTTTATTTATTTATTTATTATTTATTCACAATTTCTTATATACCGCACTATTCGGCATCAGCGCGGTTTACATGGAACAGAAAAATTAGAACGTGTACATAGGTCTGAGTTTACAAATAACAGGATAGTAAAACTTGGATAACCAGGGGAAACTATTTACACACTGGAGTCATAGAATAAATGCAACATGAGAAACTGTGGTCAGGAGACCTAGCTAGGGGTGTTCCCTGGCTGAATAGGTGTGTTGGTGTAGCTACAAGTAATCAGTGTATGTGATTCAGTGTTCTCTGGGAAGTATTTGAGGAAAAGGTAGTGTTTGAGGGCTTTTCTGAACTGTGTTAAGTTGGTGATTGCTCTGATGTTTGCTGGTAGAGCGTTCCAGAGTCTTGGGGCACAGAATCTGAAGGCCCTATTTGCTGTTGTCGCTGTGCATCTTGTTAATTCTCTCGGAATTATTAGTGTGTTTGTTGCTGTAAATCTTCTTGATCTATTAGGGGTTATGGTTTGGATGAGGTCGGTTAGTGAGGAGGAGGAGAGGTTATTGACCGCTTTGAATGTCAGTAACACTGTCTTGAAGATTATCCTGGCCTATATGGGAAGCCAGTGTAGCTGCTTCAAAAGGGGGGTCACATGGTCTCTCCTAGATGCCCCATTTAGAACCCTCGCTGCGCTATTCATTGCGAGCTGTAAGGGGTTCAGGGTGGATTGAGGAAATCCTTGTAAAATGGCATTGGCGTAATCAAAATGCGGTATGATAAGAGCCTGGTAAATTGTTCGGAAATCCTCTGGTTCGAGTAAGGGGCGAAGATGTCTGAGGGAGCGGATCTTGAAATAGATAGCTCTGACAGAGTTAGCTATGTGTGCTTTCATGTCAAGGTTTTGATCCAATATAACACCCAGGTACCGAATTGTGGGCTTTGCTTGTAGCTCAGCTTCTTTCACCTTCAAGTATTGTGGTGGGTTGAAATTCGGGTTCCTTGTAATGAAGAGTACCTCAGTCTTCTTATGCTGAATTCAGAGGTTTTGCGATAGGAGCCATTCAGATATGGCATTGAAACAATTTGTCAAAGGGGAGAGGTCTAATTTATTTATGGAGAACGGCATATAGAGCAGGACATCGTCGGCGTATATCATGCAACTGACATTGAAGGACCGGATGATATTACAAATGGGTTGCATGTATACGTTGAACATCAAGGCAGAGAGGGAGGATCCCTGTGGAACATCAAGGCAGAGAGGGAGGATCCCTGTGGCCTTGATGAAACGGTTCTGATGTTGCTCCACCGGATCGTACCTGTTGCCATCTTCCAGACAAGTATGAACTACACCATTCAAGTGCTGTTCTGCAGATGCCTTTCTCGTTTAGCCGCCCTAGGAGAAGCTCATGGCTTACTGAATCGAAGGCTGCAGCAATGTATAGGAAAATGAGTGCAATCCCCTGATGAATGTTGTCAACACCAGTGATTATATTATTGAAGAGGGTGGTAAGGAGTGTTTCCACTCCATGTGACTCCCTGAATCCATGTTGGCATGGGTTTAGTGGAGCAGCCGAGTCAATGTGGTCTTGCAACTGTCTTTGCACCTCCTTTTCGATTATCTTTGCAAGTAAAGGTATACTTGAAATGGGTCTGTAAGAGTCTACCTTTTGGGGATCTAGCTTGCTATTTTTTAGTAGTGGTCTGATAGATGTGTGCTTGAGTGCAGAAGGGAAGGAACCGGTTGTGAAGGATAGGTTCAATATCCTGTTTATTATTGGGCTGAGATCACTGCGCAGTTCCTTTATCCAGAAAGCTGGGCAAGGATCAGTCTGCGCAGTGGTGGTGTTGATGGTCATGATTGTGTCTTCAATGCTTCTCTTGTCAGGGGTCGAGAAAGAGGTTAGAGATGTTGGGCACTCTTGGGCTGTGGTAGCGACCTCTATTGAAGGTTTATTTGTCTGACATGATTTGGTTTGTAGGAAAGCGGCAAACTCTTGAGGATGGATTTCAAATTGGTGTTCGGGGGCTGGTTCCTTGGATAGAGTCTTGACTAAGTTAAACAGATCATGAGGTTTGTTTAACGAGCGCTTCAGGGTGTCAGTGTGGTATTGCTTCATCTTCTCTGTGATAGCTCTGCGGTGGACGGTTAGCTGATAGATGTATGCTGGCTGGTCTCCAATGGAGTGTGACTGACGCCAGCGTTTTTCAAGTTTCCGTAGTCGAGTGAGTGAAGATCTCAACTCCACTGTGTACCATGGAGCTGTAGTTCTTTTCCTTGGTGACCTGTTAGGTGATGGTCATAGGGCTATCGCACTGAGACTACTGTTCCAGCAAGTGATCAATTCTTCAAGGTTTAGGGTGGTCTCATTAAGGAGTGAGCACGTTTCGGCAAGGATAAGATCTCTATTGAATGGACGGAAACTTCTAGCAGGTAGTCTGGTAGTCTCGCTTGGCACTCTGTTGATCTTTGATTGGTTGTCTTGTGTGGGAATCTGAAAGAAGATGAGTTTGTGATCTGACCATGGTACAGTAGTTATGGACATCACATCATCGTTGAATTGGTCACAAACTATCTGTGAGGCGAATACAAGGTCTTCATGTGGGTAGGTTCATTAACTAATTGTTTGTATCCTAGGATCTCCAGAGCTTCGAGAAAGGCCGATGAATGGTTATCCTGAAGTGCTGGCAGGTTGAAATCGCCTAGAATCCAACTTGGTGTATTAGGATTCTGGGTGTTGGATGCGAAGTTTATTATAGTTGGGAGGTCATCCAGGGAGGCTGAGGGAGCTCTATACAGCAGGTTTATGGTGCAGAGCTTGTTGGAAATGGAGACTATCTCCAGGTGGTTTGTGCTAGTGGAGTCGTCCATCTGGAAGTGGAGGTCTGTCCTGGAAAGGATGAGCACTCCACCTCCCCTTTTGTTTTGTCTATGGCTAGTAAAGACGGTGAAATTTAAGGGGAGGAGCTGGTTGAGTATGACATTGTCTTCGGGGGATAGCCATGTTTCAGTAACCATGAGAATATCGAGGTTATGGAGGGATATCACGTCTGCAATCACTGGCCACTTCTAATGGATTGAGCGGGCGTTGATGAGGGCACATTTTAGGCTTTGTGGGTACAGGCTTTTATCCTGTTTAGCTTTCATAGAGTGTTGGAGTGCAATGTGTAATAGATGGGGGTGGTGAGAGCGAGTGTTGTTGCTGTTGTGTTTAGTCCAGACATAATGTCTACTACTTGCTGCTTTGTTGGTATATTGAAGCTCTCCCATGTTTGATGTTGCTTTTTCATTGTGACATTGTTTGTTTGTGGTGAAGTAGAGCATGTTTGGTTGGTGTATTTTGACTTCATGTAGTCTGCATATTTTTGTGGGTCAAGATGGTGGGTGCTTTGTTGCATGTTGTCCTTGGCTAGCTTTTGGACAATGCTAAAGAGTTCTCTTGGTCTATTAGTAGATTTCATGATTAGGTTGGTATGGTATTGCTGTCTACACTCATTTATTAGATTGTTATATTCCAGTTGTTTGTCTCTGTATTGGGTTAGGAGGTTGTGTGATTTGTCCCTTCTCCATTTTCTTTCCAGTCTTCTGAGTGTGCGCTTTGCAACTCTGATATCATGTGAGTACCATGGAGCAATGGATCTCTTACATGTTTGTGGTCCTTTGATGGCTGGAGCAGATGCTGCGTTGGATATTATTGTGTTCCATTCTTCTATGTTTAGGTCCAGGGAGTCATGTTCCTGTTGAAGTTGTGGGGTGATTTCGTTTATGAATGGGTCTCTGTTAAATGTTTTGAAGCATCTAGTTATTCTTTCATCCTCTTTACGTTGGGTGGGGTTGCTCAGGGTCATGGTGAATTCAATTACATGGTGGTCTGACCAGGGGACTGGCGTGATTGTTGGTTTTGTGGTCTTGTTCTGTTCCACTAGTTGCATTGGCATGAAGACCATGTCCGGGGTTGTACCATGTTGGTGTGTTGGGGCGTTAATTGTCTGGCAGTGTGCAGAAAATTGGCCTATACGCCAGGGATACAATCTCAGATATTCAAAAACTGGTCAGGATGGGGCCCTTGAAGATGGGAGTATCATCTCTTGTTTGATCATTACTAAGCATATAAGTTTAAATTTCATAATAAGTTAGAGCCTAGCAGCAGCAAAGAGCTATAATTTAAATCAAATAAGAATATAGCTTACCTCAGCAGCACAGGACAGGACAGGGTGTAGCAGCCCTCTTTTAATAAGTGTTATTTCCCTCCCTCCCTCCCCACACCCACCCACCCCTGGGATAATCGTAGCTTTATAGGTACTTACACATTTTAAAAGACAGGAGGTGCTCTCAGGTGAACTCGTTACCCAAATCAGTCATACACTAAGGACCTGAGATTAATTAAGCTTTAGGTGAACAAGGTATATTAAACGTTTAAGGTACAGTTTTATTGGTATAAATATCCATAGCAACCCTTAGTAAGTAAAGAACTTAAAGATCTAAACAAAAACTTAAAACTAAGATGCAGACAGCAGTCCAGCAGCGAGATGGGGGCTTTCCAGTCTTTTGCATTGAGTGTCACATGTATGATTTTCTCCCAGTTGGTGAGAGGTCTTAAGTGTGCACTAGGTGCAAGGAGCTCTTTGCTCTCAGGGAACAAGTCCGTTCTCTAGAGGCTAGAGTAGCAGACTTGGAAAACATAATCCAGATAGAGAGGTACATAGACAAGACCTACACTGATGCAGAATAGCGCGGTATATAAGAGAATATAAAATAAAATAAATAAATAAATAAATATAGTCCTGAAGTCCCACCTCCAGTCTGGCAGCATCCCTGTTGCCATAGAGAACAGAGGTCATGTGAGAGGAGAGCATCACCCTGGTGTGGCAGGAAGTGATCCTGTAACTAGGACCTGTCCTCCAGGTGATGTAAAACCCTCTCGCACTGAGGAAGTTTCTCCAGGGCCATGTGCCCATGAGGGAAGGGCTAGGACAGCCGTTATAGTTGGTGATTCGATCATTAGGCATGTAGATAGCTGGGTGGCTGGTGGACGTGAGGATCGCCTGGTAACATACCTGCCTGGTGCGAAGATAGCAGACCTCACGCGCCACCTAGATAAGGTCTTAGATAGTGCTGGGGAGGAGTCTGCTGTCTTGGTACATGTTGGTACCAATGACATAGGAAAACGTGGTAGGGAGGTTCTGGAGGCTAAATTTAGGTTTTTAGGTGGGAAGTTGAAATCCAGAACTTCCAGGGTAGTGTTCTCCGAAATGCTTCCTGTTCCACGTGCAAGACCCAAAAGGCAGGCAGAGCTCCTGAGTCTCAATGCGTGGATGAGACAATGGTGCAGAGATGAGGGTTTTGGATTTGTTAGGAACTGGGGAACATTCTGGGGAAAGGAGGGGCTCTTCCGAAGGGATGTGCTTCACCTTAACCGGGATGGAACCAGGCTGCTGGCATTAACCTTTAAAAAGGAGATAGAGCAGCTTTTAAACTAGATAATAGGGGAAAGCCGACAGTCGCCCAAGAGCGGATGGTTCGGAAGAATGTATCCTTGAAGGATACTACCAAAAGCAGAGAGGTTCCAAAAAAGAGTAAAGTAGCCCAAACGCCCTCGAGTATGGAGCAGACAGAGCTTAAAGATCCCAAATTACCCATGTCTACCAATAGCCAAATTAATATGAATAAAATACAGTCTCTAAAATGCCTGTATGCAAATGCTAGAAGTCTAAAAAATAAGATGGGAGAGTTATTTAGCTGTATTTATATCCCGCTTTTTCACCGGGTCAAAGCGGTCAATTGGGGGATACATTTAACACAAGGGGATATGAGACACATATGTTAATACTTACAGGGAGCATGGGCAATGGAGGGTTAAGTGGCTTGCCCAAGACCACAAGGAGTACCTATAAGACTAGAAATCCCAGTCCCTCCGACCTGAGATTGCTGTCCCCAGGTGGGACTTGAACCCCCGGCCCTCCGGCCTGAAGTACCTTGTCCTAACCGAGTTAGAATATATAGCACTAAATGAGAGGTTAGATATGAATGGAATATCAGAGACATGGTAGAAGGAGGACAACCAGTGGGACACTGTGATACCTGGGTACAAACTACATCGTAGTGATAGAGCTGATCAAATTGGTGGAGGGGTTGCGCTCTGTGTTAGAGAGGACATTGAGTCAGAAAGGATTAAAGTTTTGCAGGAAACAAAATTTGCTGTAGAATCTCTATGGATAGAAATTCCATGTAAAAAAGGGGAAGGCGATGGCAGTGGGGGTGTACTATCGACCACCTTGCCAGAATGAACAAATGAATGATGAAATGCTCAAAGAAATCAAGGAAGCTAACAAAAGTTACAGCTTGGTAATAATAATGGGTGATTTCAATTACCCCGGTATCGACTGGGTCAGTGTCACAGCAGGACATGCTAGGGAGATAAAGTTCCTAGATGACATAAATGACTGCTTCTTGGAGCAGCTGGTTCATGAACCGACCAGAGGGGAAGCCATATTAGACCTAGTCCTTAGTGGAACACCAGATCTAGTGCAAGAGATAAGGGTGTTGGGGCCACTTGTCAATAGGGATCATAACATGATCGCCTTTGATTTAATTAGTGGAGGAGGGATAGTACGGAAATCCACAGTACTATCTTTTAACTTTCGAAAGGGAGACTATGATAAAATGAGGAAAATAGTTAAGAAAAAACTAAAAGGAACAGTTGCAAAGGTTAAAGACTTACATCAAGCTTGGGTGTTGTTGAAAAATACTATCTTGGCAGCCCAGACCAGCTGTATTCCACGCTTTAAGAAAAGTGGAAGGAAGTCCAAAAAACTGCCAGCATGGTTTAAAGGTGAGGTCAGAGAGGCTGTTGTTGCCAAAAAAGCATCTTTCAGGAAATGGAAAAAAGAGCCAAATGACGAAACCTGGAAACAGCACAAGCACTAGGAAGTCAAATGCAAGGCATTGATAAAGCAGGCAAAGGAAGAATTTGAGAAGGAGCTTGCTGTGGAAGCAAAAACGTGAAAAAAAGATTTTTTCAAGTACATTCGTAGCAAAAAGCCTGTGAGAGAATCATTTGGTCCATTAGATGATAGAGGAGTTAAGGGACACTAAGAGGCGACAAGGCAATAGCAGAGGGACTGAATGAATTCTTTGCTTCAGTCTTTATTGAGGAAGATGTAGAGATGTTACCCATGACTGAAGTGGTATTTAAAGGTGCGGAAGAATTGAAGGAAATATCGATACATCGTGAAGATGTATTACAACTATTAGATAAACTGAAGAGTAGCAAATCACCTGTGCCAGATGGTATACATCCAAGGGTGTTGAAAGAACTGAAATATGAGATTGCAGACCTGCTATTAGTAATCTGTGAACTATCATTAAAATCATCTCTAATACCTGAAGATTGGAGGATCGCCAATGTAACACCAATTTTTAAAAAGGGTTCCAGGGGTGATCCGGGAAACTACAGACCGGTGAGCCTGACGTCAGTACTGGTAAAAATGGTAGAAACCATCATAAAGAATAAAATGACTCAGCATGTAGATAGTCATGGCCTAATGGGAGACAGCCAACATGGCTTTAGACAAGGAAGATCTTGTCTTACTAATCTGTTATGTTTTTTTGAAAGTGTGAATAAACAGGTGGACAAAGGTGAGTCGGTTGATATAGTGTATCTGGAATTTCAGAAAGCCTTTGACAAGGTCCCTCATCAGAGACTTTTGGCAAAACTAAAGAGTCATGGGATAGGAGGCAGTGTACTACTGTGGATCAAGAACTGGTTAAAAGATAGAAAGCAGAGGGTTGGGCTAAATGGCCAATTTTCCCAATGGAGTGGTGTACCCCAAGGATCTGTGCTGGGTCCGCTGCTTTTTGACATATTCATAAATGACCTGGAAAGTGGAATAACGAGTGAGGTTATCAAATTTTCAGATGACACAAAACTATTTAAAGTTGTTAAAACCCAAGAGGATTGTGGAAAATTGCAAGAGGATCTTGATAAATTAGAAGACTGGGCATCAAAATGGCAGATGAAATTTAATGTGGACAAGTGCAAAGTTATGCACCTAGGGAAGAACAACCCAAACTATGGTTACACAATGCAAAGTTCCACATTAGGAACCACCACCCAGGAAAAAGATTTAGGCGTCATTGTGGATAACATGTTAAAACCCTTGGCCCAGTGTGCAGCGGCGGCCAAGAGAGCAAATAGAATGCTAGGTATCATAAGGAAAGGAATGGAAAATAAAACAAAAGATATTATAATGCCTCTATATCGTTCCATGGTGAGACCGCACCTTGTGTGCAATTTTGGTCACCGTATCTTAAAAAGGATATAGTATTATTAGAAAAGGTTCAGAGAAGAGCCACCAAAATGGTAAAGGGGATGGAAGGATACTCCTATGAAGAAAGGCTGGAAAGAATGGGGCTCTTTAACCTGAAAAAGAGACGGCTGAGGGGAGATATGATAGAAGTCTATAAATTAATGAACGGAGTGGAATGGTTAAACATAGATCGATTGTTTACGCTATCAGAATATAGAAAGACTAGGGGGACATGCAATGAAGCTACAAGGTAAACTATTTAAGACTAATAAAAGAAAATATATTTTCAATCAACATGTAATCAAACTCTGGAATTTGTTACCGGAGGATATAGTAAAGGCTGTTAGTGTAGCTGGGTTTAAAAAAGGTTTGGACAAGTTCCTGTAGGAAAGGTCCATAAACCATTATTAAGAAGGGACCCAGGATATCAATGCTTGACCAAAGTACAAGCATTGCGGAACCTGTGTCTTTTGGGGAAACTGCTAGATACGTATGACCTAGATTGGCCACTGTTGGAAACAGGATACTGGGCTTGATGGACCTTGGTCTGACCCAGTATGGCATATCTTATGTTCTTATGTTCTTATATGTACAGGTAATCCATTTCCTTCATAAAGTTTCAGCCCAATTTTAGAAATTGGATATCCCCGAAAAGGATGACTGCACTGGCAGCAAAATCCTGTGGCTAGGACAACCATCCTGTGCTGAATGCCCATGTATGCTATTTTGCATTAGGGGACATGCATCAGCATGCTGAACTGAAAACAAATATCCTCTTTTCCCTGCAATTTTCATTAACATTATGGAAAGTATAGGAAATATCAGAGTACCTTCCTCTCTTTGCCTTCAAAGTGTTTTGATGGCAGAATGAGAGATTTTCTATACATGCCCTGGAGCAGGAATAGAAATGGATGGTCCTGCTAGTGGATAGTGATGCTCTTGCCATTTCTGAAATCAGGCACGCACATCTATCTTGCCCAGAGTGCCCCAGTCATGCCTCTGTCATGCCCCTTCATGACTTGGATGTCCATGTGCTGGGAACCTATATAAAACTGGTTTCTGAAATGGCTCATGGGGTTTCTCTGTGAATTGGACATCTGCATGCCTGCTTTCAGATTTCCAAAGCACAAATAGGGCTTCTAAAATAACCCCCAAATTTGTTCAACAAAAAAATAGACTAATGGGTTTATGCAAACACAATGGCTCTTCAAAGGGTTTAATCTCAACACTGTCCAATTTTGTATCCTTTTGCCAAATAAAAGATACCACGTGAGATTAAAAAATTAAACACTGTTAGTCACCCTTACCACATCCTCCAACAACAGATTCTACTACATGCTGACCACCCGAAGAGAAAAGAAAGAGGATATCCTGTTGCACAACTTGGTCAGATTTATCCTCCAGAGTATGTAAGTATGCTGATATTGTTGTTGTTAAGTGGCGTCAAGTCAGTGTTGACTCATGGCGACCCTATAATTGTCCTAAACTGTGTTCGGTCTTCATTCAGGCGTTATTGTTGATAGAGTGGCACCCATAGCTGCTGTTATTGTATCGTAACCTAGGTATCCGGATGCCCCAACCCGTCTTCCACCCCCACCCCCCCCCACCCCTCTTACCTCCCACCACCCCTTGACCCCTCTGACAAAGACAAGCAGGCAACAGGTAGTGGTGCAATTGCTTGGTCGCAGCTTTTATTTTAAAGGTATTAAAACACCGGCCCAACATGAGCCCAAATCAACATTCATAACAATAACCAAAACCCCCCCCCCCACCCATCCTCCGGATGACGCTCCCACCAGCCATTTCTAGCAAAGTGGTGCATCATCCACACCCCCCTTTTTCCCCCTACCGCCCGCCTCTCCATGTTATTAGCAAAGGCCGGCTCAAAGGTTGCCAATTTCCGGGCAGAGACCCCCAGCCGGGACGTCTCCCCCAACGAAAAGAATAGTGCCGCTCCCGTGGAAAGCGGCATAAAGCTGAAATGCCCCGCCGGGTCAGCGAGCACCTGCTCGCCACCCCGCCCCAGCCCAAGCGATGAGTCCCCCACCAGCTGCATCGCCCTTTTCTCCCCCCCCCCTAAAACAATGGGAGGGAGGGAGGGAAACCTGCCGGCAGCGTGAGCAACCAGGAAGAGGGAGGACGCCAGCCGGCGCTCCCTCGTTGCTCGCGCTGCCCCCGCCCACTGACCACCCATGCGGTCCAATCACCGGGCTCCACCTTCGAGCGTGGAGCCCGAGCGCGGAAGCCCTGCCCGCTGCGAGCCGGAGCTGGACCCCCCCCCCCAGGAGACAGGCCTGCCACGCGGTCGGGCCCCGGGAACCCGGTTACTGGGCTGGCCACGGGACCGGGGCCCGGTGGCACAGCCCATACTAACCGAGGTATCCGGATGCCCCAACCCGTCTTCCACCCCCACCCCCCCACCCCTCTTACCTCCCACCACCCCTTGACCCCTCTGAAAAAGACAAGCAGGCAACAGGTAGTGGTGCAATTGCTTGGTCGCAGCTTTTATTTTAAAGGTATTAAAACACCGGCCCAACATGAGCCCAAATCAACATTCATAACAATAACCAAAACACCCCCCCCCCACCACCCGTCCTCCGGATGACGCTCCCACCAGCCATTTCTAGCAAAGTGGTGCATCATCCACACACCCCTTTTTCCCCCTACTGCCCGCCTCGCCATGTTATTAGCAAAGGCCGGCTCAAGGGTTGCCAATTTCCGGGCAGAGACCCTCAGCCGGGACGTCTCCCCCAACGAAAAGAATAGTGCCGCTCCCGTGGAAAGCGGCATAAAGCTGAAATGCCCCGCCGGGTCAGCGAGCACCTGCTCGCCACCCCGCCACCGGCGCGAAGGTAGGCTACTATCCTTGCGCCGCCCCCACCACCGAAAGCTGCGACCAGCACCAAGACTCCAATGCCTCCTGCCAGTCATTTAAAAGCAAGTCCTGTCCCAGCGTGGCAAGATGAACCCCATCGAGCCGGTATAGGCCGGCACAGGAAACATCCGCCCAAGAGTGCAGGACCTGAAGCCCCCCCGTCTGCTGGACCCAGCGTCCAATCTGCCTGTTAATCTTAACCAGGCCCCTCGACCAACGCCGCTGGGACCAACAAGCCGGACGGGGCATGATGTCTGACCAAATAATAGCCACCCCCGGGAGTTGCTCCCGCAAATGAGCAATGTCTCTCTGCACGGTCCGGATGAGCTGCCGGCAAGACCAAGCCACCAGGTCATTGCCACCCAGTTGGAGCAGCAACCCCACCGGCCGCCGCCGCAGTCCAATCTCCGCCTGGACCCGAGTCAAGAGCTGCCCCCAGTGCATGCCACGTTGACCCATCCAGCACAGCCGCACTCCAGACGTGGCGAGACCAAGATGGGCACCCAACGGCCGGACCGCCGCCCGACACTCCGCCCAGTAGACGAAGGAGTGCCCAATGATCCACCAGTCGCCGGAGCACATGCCATCTGAAAGCAGAAAAAAGCGGACTGCCACCAGCAGGCAACTCTGAAATAGGAAGAAGACATTAGTAGCCCCAAGCCCCCCCCCCTACCCCCACCCCACCAAGGGACCAAAGCCCTGACACCCGCCGGCTCTAGACCGCACCAGCGGGAGCCGACGGGTGCACATACCCAGCATAAGCCCCCGAACGCCACCTGCCAATGCGCTGAATAACCTGGCCGTCCAGACCCGCAGCCGCCGCACTAGTAGCCGCCCCAATACGGAACGAATGCGAAGCATACCGGCGATCGGCGCAACCCAATGCATGCAGCACCACATGCAGCACCGCCGTGAACTGGAACTGAGTCACCGGGTTGCCATCCGCGTGGATGAAAAAATAGCCACGCGCCGCCGACCGCCGCTGAACGTAGGTGCACAGCGCGCGAACCGGGCAGGATAACAAGGGAGGGATGGGACTTAAGAGGTCCCAACTCCCCTTCCCGGACTGATCCGTCTTTGAACGCAGAATAAAAATCCGTGCCTGCTCCGCATCCACCCGAACGTGCGAAACGTCGAGCCCGCCAAACGCCCCCCGCCTGGCGGAGCGGGGAACAAGCTCGGATACCCGAAACTCACCGAAGAAAGCCGTGGTAAACAGCACATGAAACAAGACGGCCTCAAAACGAGAGGCCACCAGGCGCGGTAAGGCCTCGCAGATTCGCAGTAAAAGCTCGTGCGAAACCGGGAGCCTCCAGTCCCGCGACGCAGGATGAACCCGAGCCCAGCCCGCCAGCAACCGCCGGACCAAAAAGGACACACGAGGGTTACCCCAGCCAGCGGCCTTACAAAATAAGGAAAACCCCGCCAATGCTCTGATGACCGCCGACCGAGCCCAGCCCTCCTTCTTAGCTGACAAAACAAACCGGCCGACAAGTCCGTCGGGTACCACCCCCCCTGACCAGCCCTGCGCACGAAGGAATGCACTCAACTGTGAGTAGCCCCGCCGGTAAGATGCCCAGGTACTGCGTGCCACCGACGCGGCCAGCAAGGACATCACTTCAGGGTCCTAACCGTCCAGAGATGCTCCGGGACCCGTGAGGCCCGCTCGTCCACCCCCGGGGCCAGTCGCCGGAACAGTGCCCACTGAAAACGGGATAAAGTGTCAGCAATGGAATTCTGGGCGCCCGGCACATGCCGTGCTCGAGCGGTGACATTCAGACGCAAGCAGGCCAACACGAACACCCGCATCAGTGCAGCTACACGCGGACAACGAGGCGCGTGCCGGTTAATGACCTCAACCACTGCGGCATTGTCACACCAGAACACCACCTGCCGGTCACGCAGCTTGTCCGGCCATATCCAGAAAACCGCCACTATCGGGAAGAGCTCCAAGAAGGTGATGTTCCGAGTCAAACTGGAACGAACCCAATCTGCCGGCCAAGTCTCCGCGCACCAGGCGCCGTGACAGAAGGCACCGAAGCCAGAACTGCCAGCTGCATCGGTAAACAACTGCAGATCGACATTCGAGAACTCAGGCAACTGAAGCACGGAGCAACCATCGAAACCAACTAGGAACGCATCCCAAATCCGCAAATCCTCCCGCATCCCTGCAGAGACCCGGATCCGATGATGAGGGAGACGGAGGCCCGCCATCGCCAAAGATAAGCACCGTGCAAAGGGGCGCCCCATGGGAAGAACACGGCATGCAAAATTGAGATGCCCAAGCAACGACTGAAAGACCCGGAGGGAAACCTTAGCGGCGGAGCCGACCGAAGCCACCAGTTCACGGAGCCGCTGGACCTTCGGCACCGGCAAGCGTATGACCATCGCGACCGTATCGATCTCGATGCCTAAAAAGGTGAGGCAAGTGACTAGCCCCACCGTTTTTTCGGCCGCAATAGGAATACCAAAGTCAACGGACAAGGCCAGGAAAGTCCGCAGGAGAGTGGAACACGTAGTAGTCCGCTCCGGCCTGACAAACAGGAAATCATCGAGGTTGTGCACCATGCTAGAGACCCCCGACTGCCGCTCGACCACCCAATGCAAGAAGGTGCTGAAGGCCTCAAAATAGGCGCAGGAGATCGAACAGCCCATAGGCATGCACTTATCGAAGTAGAACTGTGCCTCGAAGCGAAAGCCGAGCAAAGGGAAAGCCGCAGGATGGACCGGCAATAAACGAAAAGCCGATTCAATGTCCACCTTGGCAAGCAATGCTCCAGGCCCACACTGGCGCACCAAGGAAACGGCCACATCAAAGGAAGTATAACGTACCGTACAGAGCTCGCGGGGTATGCGGTCGTTGACAGAATCACCCGCAGGGCAGGAGAGGTTATGGATCAACCTGAACTTACCCGTCTCCTTCTTGGGAACCACCCCCAATGGCGAAACCGTGAACGGGGAAAAGGGGGGCGCCGAAAAGGGGCCCGCAACCCTACCCAGAGCACACTCCTCCGAAATCTACCTACACACGAAATCGCCGTGTTCCTGCACCGAAGCAGCGTTACGGAGCCCACCCCGTGCGGACGCACCCTGAACAGGGATGCGGAAACCCCCTGAGAACCCCTCTAAGAGCAAACCGGCCGCCTGCCCGTGACGGGACCGCCCGTACTCCACCAACCACGGACGCATCACCTCGATCCGCATGGGAGTAGGGGCCAGGCCTCCACCCCCGGCCTCACTTACCTCCAGAGGGGGCTCCCGCGACCCCCTTTCGGCTACACTTAGTGGCAGCGTGGGCGCCCCCGCACAAGGAACAGGCATGCTTAAATTTGCAGTTGGGGAACGGGCAGGACGCCTTGTTGAAGCGCCAGCAGACGTCCCCCCCGACGGTTCCCCCTCGGGACTGAGGCGGGGCCGAGACTGGGACTCGAAAGGAACGCACCCCCGCCGGGACCGGAGCAGAGCCCCCCCTGCCAACCGCAGCACCCGATCCCCCGACTCGCCCCTTCACGGACATCTGGGTCAACCAAAGATTGATGTCTTTCGTCCCCCATGACAAGTGACAATTTTCCTCCATCTGATCCTGAAACTCCTCGTCATAATTCAACCAGGCCCACCCATCGTGCGCCTGGGACGCCGCCAAGATGTTGTCGGCATAAGCCAGTAAAGCCCCGTACTGATCCGGGAAATAGTGACCCCAGACACTCGCTAAACGCAAGAAGGCACGGGTCCAATTGAGCATATTCCGGGAGGCCTTGCGGACCCTACCTGCCTTTTCGTCCTCCCGGCGCTTCTTCCTGCTCTCGCCAGAACGCTTCCGGCCCTCGAGCAGGCGGAAGATATCGATGTACCTGCGACGCTTGATTCGCCGGCGCAATTTACGCGGAACGCCCTCCCACAACTCTGCACAGCGGAGAACGGAGGTCCCAACACCCGCCCCGGCGTCAGACGTCCCAGGCGCCGAACCACGGGAGGAGGCCGAGGATGATGTCGAGGAGGAGGAAGACGAAGACGCCCTCCGACAACGGCGCCCCCGCCGATGCTTTGCCCTTTTTGCCGCGGGCAACCCGGGAACGGGAGCAAGGGCCCCTCCCGCAGCCCCACCGGAGACCCCTGCATACTCACCGGTCCCACCGGAAGAGTCCACCGGGGCACTCCCCGGAGACAGCCCAGGCGCCTCAGCTACCAGCACATTCACGAGACACGAAGGACCTGGACCGGCCCTCCCAGCAGAAGCAGCCATGGATGTCGAAGGTGTCAAATTCCGTGGGACCTGCGAAGAGAAAGAAGAAAACCCAGCAGCCAGAACCGCAGGAGTACTAGGCGCTGCACTCGGCCCGGCTCCCCAGCCTTGCGCCGAGGACCCCAGACCACCGGCATCCCATGCCGCCACACTCCCAGCTGCCCCACGGCCATCGCCGAACCAGCCACCCCAGCCCCCCTCCCCAGTGCCCCAGACCCCCCATGGGACAGCCCCAAAAGCCCACGGGCCCGGGGGAGCGAGGAAGCCGGGCGGGGAAGGGGAACCCAGAGGGGCAGGGGAAGGGCACCCAGCAACCGGAGACGGCAACAGGCCAGCAGGCCCACCAACCGCAACGACCGGGGACGAGCCAGCAGCCAAGATCCCCGGGGACTCCACCCCACCAACAACCATGCGGCCAGGGTCCCCCAAACCACCTAATGTCGCTGAGGCACCAGCACCATCCACCACCCCCGAGTGGGGGGACAGCGCACCGAGCGCGCCCTCGGCCTCATGCAGGGGAACAGGAGGCACCCGAGCGGCCCCACGACCCCGTGCCCCTCGGGCCGCGCTACGCCCACGCCCCTGCCTGGCCCCCCGCAGGATACTGGGAACCGGGGAGGCGGGGCGCCCAGCCCTACCGCGGCCCGGCAGCGCGGCCCCACGCCGTGCAGGTCCGTGCCCCCGAGCCAACCCCTGCGGCCCTTTGGCCGCACCTCACCCAGGAATACGCCGGGCCATGCTCCCCAAAACCTGGGACTGCAAAGGGCTAAGGGCGGAACCCCTTTAGTACCCTATTGGCTTTGCCCCTTTTTTTTTTTGTTCTTGAATTATCTGTTTGTTAGTATTTATTTCGTCCTATTCTTTTTTGTTTTTAGTCTTTTTGTTTTTGTTTTTTGATAATGAGGGCTATGAGGCCCGCCCCTCTATCATTTAGAATAAATTTATTTTAAAGATAGCTAAAGGTGAGAGGGAGAGCTGAAGGGCAAAGCACCGAGCCCCCCAGCCCAAAGTTCGCCCAGCAAAGTCCCCTTCCCCACCGGGACACACACAGGCCACAGGGGAACAGGAGCGCCGGTTGGGCGTCCCCCATGTGGCTCTCCTCCGGTCGAATTAATGAAAAATATGCCCGTGTTAAGTTTTGCGTTTTTTTTTTTTGTTGTTGTTGTAGGAAGGGACGGCGCAACGCGAGCCCCTCAAGCCGACCAAATAAAGCCCCCAATGCCCGAAGAGGAGGCCCGAATCCCCCCGCAGCGCAAAAGACAAACCTGCTGGCAGCGCGAGCAACCAGGAAGAGGGAGGACGCCAGCCGGCGCTCCCTCGTTGCTCGCGCTGCCCCTGCCCACTGACCGCCCGCGCGGTCCAATCACCGGGCTCCACCTTCAAGCGTGGAGCCCGAGCGCGGAAGCCCCGCCCGCTGCGAGCCGGAGCTGACCCCCCCCCCCCCCCAGGAGACAGGCCTGCCACGTGGTCGGGCCCCGGGAACCCGGTTACTGGGCCGGCCGCGGGACCGGGGCCCGGCGGCACAGCCCGTACATCCATCTCACTGCTGGCCTTCCTCTCTAGCGTTGTCCTTTTATCTTGCCAAGCATAATGTCTTTCTCTTAACAATCTCTCTTTTCACATGATGTGTCCAAAGTATGAAAGTTTAAGTCTTGTCATCTGAGCTTCTAAAAAAGCTTTGATCTCCTCTAGTACTGACTGGTTTGTACTTCAGGCAGTCCATGGTATGCACAGTATTTGTCACCAGCACCATAATTCAAAGGCATCGATTTTCTTTCTATCTTTTTTATTGTCCAACTTTCACATCAATATGACGTTATTGAAAATACCATGGCTTGAACAAGTCAAATCTTTGCTCTTGAGAATCTTGTGTATGTCCTTTATAGACATTTTGCCAAGAGCAATGCGTTGTCAAATTTCTTGACTGCTTGTCGTTTCTTTATTGATAGTTGATTCAAGTAGGTTAAAGTTGTCAACTATTCCAATTTCTTCTCCATCAGCAATGAACTTACTGATTTTGCCAGTTGCCAGGATCTTTGTCTTCTTTACATTAAGGTGCAGGCCCATTTTAAGACTATGTTCCCTGATCTTGAGAAGCAAATGTTTTAGATCATCTTCATTTTTCAGTCAGTAATGTGGTATCATCAGCATTGCGAAGGTTGTTGATGAGTCTTCCACCTCGGTGGTCTTAATATAGTCCTACTTCTCTGATGATTTGTTCTGCATATAAATTAAACAGGTAGGGGGAAAGTATGCAGTCTTGTTGTACACCTTTGCTGATTTTAAACCATTCTGTTTCTCCTTGTTCTGTTCGAACTGTTGCTTCTTGATCAATGTAAAGGTTGTGCAGGAGAACTATCAGATGTACTGGTACCCATGCTTCTTAGTGTGGCTCAGAGTTTCTCATGGTTTACACAGTCAAAGGTCTTGCTGCAGTCAATAAAACACATATAGATATCTTTTTGGTATTCTTTTGTCAAGAATCCATCTCACATCTATGATGATGTCTCTTGTTCCTTGCCCTTTCCTGTACCCTGCTTGCACTTCAGGCAGTTCTCGTTCCAGGTATGGTTGTAGTCTCTGCTGAATAATCTTGAGTAGAATATTGCTGGCATGTAGGATCAGAGTGATTGTGTGATAATTTCCACAGTCAGTTGGATCTCTTTCTTTAGTATTGGTATAAACACAGACTTTTTCCAGTCAGTTTGCCATGATAATATCTTCCAAATTTTCTGGCAGAGCCTTGTAAGTATGGTCACATCTGCATCCAATTGCTGTAATACTTCAATAGGAATGGCATCAATACCTGATGCTTTGTTCTTTGATAAAAATCCAAAAAAACAAACTAACTTATACTCTACACTATAAACCCCCAAACAAAAGTAGAGAAAGGTACATTAAGTGAATAGCTGGCGCGTAAGCTGACTTATATGGAATAATGTCGGAAGCACAGCCTTGAGGTTTTAATCGCCTCTTGTAGTTAAACTTCCATTTGCTCAAGTTTTATTATTGAGCCCACTACGGAGCTAAATAAAGTGAGGTGAAACACCACAAGTAAGTGCCACCAATATAAAATCTACTAATCGTATAGTGATTTAAAAATCTATTAAGATATGTGAGAAGCCCAATCTGAAGGCACAAGGAAGAAAAAATGGGATATGACTTATCTGAAACGTCCCGCAATTCAGTTCTTCACCATTCACTTCAGAACAGTATCGGACCTCTCCAAAATGCTCCCCAATTTGTAGTTTGTAGTAAAACCAATGCCAGAACAATTTGCAGTTATGAACAGGTACACAGTACTGTGTTTCGGGCTAACATCAGATTTTCGCCCTGTTTCAAAGCTCAACAAACTGCAACACGAAAACAATCTCTCAGCTGACCAAAACGCCAGTGCATGCTCAATAGCAGTCTGAATCTCGCAGCAGGATTCCCGGAGTAAAATAGCAAATTGCACCAATCAGCTTCAAGCCAAACACAGGTTGAAAACACAAAAATACACTGTATCCAAAGAAATTAAATTTAAAGAATGCTGGTCCAATCTAATTCCTTAAGACGAGATGGTTGCACAGTAGACCAGCGAAAAATCCAATGTTGTTCCAACAGCTGAAGCTGTTGTTCACGATCGCCCCCCCTGGATGTTCCTGGTGTTCAGGAACAAAATCCAGGATGCGCCACTGGAAATCCTCAAAAGCATGATGTAAATCCAAACAGTGTTGGACTAACGGGGCTGATGCTACAGAGTTTCTAATCCTGGAGGCATGTTCATTCAACCGAATCTTCACTGGGCGAACCGTCCGGCCAATATACAACAACTTTGTTGAGTTATAGAGCTTTTCCATCATTGATTTCACAGATGTAGTCAATTTGATTCTTGTACAATCCATTGGGTGAAGTCCATGTGAACAGTCGCTGCTTGTGTTGCTTGAAGAAGGTGTTTGAGATAAATAGATCTTGGTCTTGCAGAATTCTATCAGTCTTTTTTCAGTTTCATTTCTGTTGCCAAGTCCATATTTTCCAACCACTTTGTCTTCTTTGTTGCCAACTTTTGTGTTCCAGTATCGTGATATCCTGTTTTCATATTCTGTCAATTTCAGCTTGTACTTGTTGATAGAACTCATCAACTTCATCCTCTTCTACAGCTGTTGTTGGAGCTGATACCTGAATTATAGTTGCTTTGATGGGCATTCCTCGTAGACGAATAGAAATTAAGTATTCACTGATTGCATTGTATTCCATTACAGTTCTTGCAGGTTTCTTTTTGATTAAATGCAACACCATTTCTTCTTTGTCTTTCATTTCCAGCATAGTAGACCATGCTGATATCTAGTACATATTTTCCTTGGAACGATTACAAAATTGAGCTGAAATATATGTAACCATGATCAATTATGTGATTATTACTATCAGTTATTAATGGAATACTAAATTCTAATTCTCTACATAAAATTTCCATTTTTCTTAAAAAAAATAAAATCTATTTCTTTCATATGCACTGAGAAGAAAAGAAAACCTTAAACGTTTGATGCCATCCAGTGCTCGTTAAAGGAACTGCATTTAAACTTCAAACTGCAAACCACTCAATAAAGCTATATCTATTGTATATTATCCAGTCTATGAATACACTATCTGAGCACCTGGCCTTCTAAATACTGCTCTTTTGTTTTCTCTCTCTGCCTCTTTTGTATACTCCCTCTGCCTCTTTATTCTTCCTGTTGTTTACAGGTAGCTTTCTGAAATTAAGATCTTTGTATGTTTCTTCACTTTGTGCCATTTATTTTTCGGGAGAAACAGCCTGATTCAAATAACTTTCATCAATCACCTGCCTTATCTAATTAAACTCTATTCAATGTATGATCTGAACTTTTCAACTAGGGTTATGATTCTCCTCTCAGACAGATCCGTGCCTATAATTGAAAGTCTTCTATCCCTCCAAATGAAGCCCCAGTTCCTAAGAAATCCAAAACAATTTTGCTTATACCAGCTCTTAGTCATGCACTGAAATTCTGTCTTTCTCCGTTGCCTACACACCAAAGACCCTACTCTGACTTCTTAAACTTTTTTTCTGTTATACCAACTAGGTTCCTAGCTACAATGCCTTGTAAAAATCTCTACACCCTTTTACATTTTTCACATTCAGCTGCTTAAAAAATAAAATTCAAATTGCATTAAAGTAGGATTTTGTTTCACAAATCTCTACAATATACTCTTCACATTCAACATAAAAGAAAAAATATTTATGAATATATGTATAAGTGATGACCACATACCTTTAGGGAATGATTTCATAAGAAGATGCCTATTTGTAGGAGCTTACAACCCAGTATTTTAGTCTTTTACATATGTTAAGTGACCGCTGAAAGTAGCTGTATTGTTTGCATGTTGCTTGCTTTCACTGTGGGCATGCACATGGACAGAGTTTAGGCAGAGTGTGGGCAGTGCAAGCAAGTGAGTATGTTGATAAAATACGATAATTTTGCATGTGTTTGAAAAATATAGGTGCAGACATTTCCAGCAGCCCTTAACTTAAGGCGCAATCTCTGCTCCTTACGCTGATATTTTATAAAGAAAAGTAGGCACCTTCTTATAAAATTACCCTCTTAAAGGTAGACCTGTTATTTAGTTGACCATCTCAATTAAATATTGGAACCAATACGTTTTCACTATTTGTATATTGTTGGTTTTCCAATTAGCGAAATGGATATTAAAAAAAGAGACTTTGCATGCAAAGTTTATGTTATGTGTACTCTTTAGGGATAGTCTAAAGACCCAAGAACTGGAGGTTGCTGCCCAGGAGCCCTCTGTCTACACTGCTGCTGGTGGGTAAGGTGCCGCAATGTCTCTTTTTTACTTGCAGCAAACTTGTTGCCTACCACTGCTCCACGTTAATTTGATTTTAATGGGTACTGACATGGAAACTTTTCTTTAACAACTGTTCTTCCAGTGGATAGTCCCAATCATCAAGCGCACTACTTTTTATAATATGAAATTTCACAAACTAAGAACCTAATTTACCAAAGCTTTCATTTTTTGTTTTGTCTTTTTTTGGGATGGGGGGGGGTGTATTTATCTCATACCATTGTATATATAAGAAACAAACTACTTTAAGCAAATCAAGTCCTAAATTATTTTGACCTGATTTAAATAATTGTCTAGCTATCCATGCATAATGCCTTATCCAATTTATGAAGACTTTCTTATATTTATCTGGAGGGTAAACTGGCAAACAACATTTTCCTCATTCTATTTTTTTATTGGCTGCAATGGAGATTATCTTTTTCCGTTGCTGGTATGGATTCTCTCTCTGCTTCTTTCACTCGCACTTTCTTTCTTACTTAATTATGTCAAACTTGGCCCATCTTACCTGTCATAAAGTCTTTCTTACTTTCTCACCCAGTTATTCAAAACTCCACAACTACTTCTAGCTGTTATAAAATGCACATTAGCTCTAGACACATCCATGCAAAATGCTGACAACTTAGATTTTAACTGGGCATGTTAGGACAGTGATGGAGAGATAGAATAAGCACTTTAGTGGTTTTAGTACCAACTAGCCTTTGGGAGGAGGGTAGATACAGTAAAGAAACAGATGAACATTTCCCAGCAAAACTGAACAGTCAGCAGTATATGCTAGATTTTTTGGCATAATGGCTTTACAAGCATGTGGATTGTGAGTGAGGAAAGTGAAGACCTGTGACAAAATGCTTCTGGAAAGCAGCCAACCATTTTCGTAGATGGATGGGAGATAGGATTGTTCCCTTAGCCCCTTGGCCTAACTAGTTTTCTTCTAACCCTGGTTAATTAAGAAGGAACCTCAAACCTTAAAGTAGTTGGATACAAGGACATTAAATGAACCGAAGAGCACAATTATTCTAGTTTAACAATAATTTGCTCTAAGCATAGGATATGAAAAATACTTCTTGAGATTTGGACAGATGCAAGAAGTAGGAAACGTCTCGCGTATATGTTGTGAAACTTAAGAGAATAGGAACTAGGAATGTACATTTTGGACCCATTTGGGCACCTAAAAATTAAAAGTGCATGCAAATTGTTTGTGTGCATACTACTAGCACTACTTATCATTTATATAACGCTACAATTTTGAAATGCCTCTTTTGTTTTGCTGTGAAGCTGTTGTGTCGAATTTTGCTTAATGGTTTCCAAGTCGTCAAATCTCCTTCCTTTCAGTGGTAATTTCAGTTTTGAAAACAAAAAAACGTCACAGGGGGCGAGGTCAGGTGAGTTTCGAGGCTGGCAGACTTGCGTGATTTGGTGTTTGGTCAAGAACTGCTGGACAAGATGTGATGCGTGAGCTGGAGCATTATCATAATGAAGCAACCATTCACCATTCCTATGCAACTCTGGCCTCTTACGATGAACTGCATCTCTCAAATGAGTCAGAACTTGGACGTAGCACTCCTCATTGATGGTATGGCCTTTTGGAGCATACGCATGATGAACAATACCCTGGTAATCAAAGAAGACTGTGAGCATAACCTTGACATTGCTCCTCACCTGACAGGCTTTCTTGGGTTTGGAAGAGTTTAGAGTCTTCCATTGTGAGGATTGAGCCTTAGTTTCTGGGTCATAACCATAAACCCATGATTCATCACTAGTAATAATCTTTTTGATGAAATCGGAGTCATTTTCAACGCATTCCAACAGCTCCTTGGCTGCAGACAGTTGATCATCTTTTTGGTCAGAGGACAGGAATTTCGGCATGAATTCTGCAGACTCACGTCTCATCCCCAAATCGACAGTAAGATTGGACTGTACTGACCTGAAACTCATGTCCATGTCCATGTCCTCAGCAAGCTCCCTAATAGTCAATCGACGATTTAAGCATATTGCAGCACGCACTGCTTCAACTTTGTCTTCATTTCTGCTTGTGAATGGCCTTCCAGAACATTCGTTATTGTCAACACTTTGGCGGCCCTCTTGGAAACGTTTGTGCCAATCATAAACTCAAGTACGGTTCATGCATTCATCACCATACACTTGGTGTAACTTGTCATAAGTTTCTGCACGAATCTCCAAGTTTCTGGCAGAATTTAATGTAAATTCACTGTTCAATTTTTTCACTCACCATAAAGCTTACAAACTGCTTTTACACAATACTAAACATCACGTGATTTAAAAAAGTACAGGTGTGCTGCAGCTGCGCTACACTCTGCTCATGCAGAGTGAATAACTAGGTCACAGCATGCTTAATAGCATCATGGTGCAACGTAGCTCACAACAAGTCTCAATAGTTTTTGATCACAGCTATAGATGTAAGACAGTCCCTGTTCATCACAGCGTATAATCTAATCAAGAGCATCATAAAACTGGGGACTAGAGTATGGTAAGATATACATAAGTAGTGAACAAGATAGTGAGGAGCATCAGGATCCAGAAGTATCCTTGAAAAGGTACATTTTTAGCCTGGTTTTGAACAGGGGTAGAGAAGGAGCCCCACATACTGTATTCTTTCTAAGTGCTATCAAGCCAGTGCTGACTCCTGGTAACCCAGCAGTCCCTGAGTTTTCTCTGCAAGGTATGACTGGCAGTAGATCAGCAGGCCTTTTCTTCTAAGGCAATGGAAGATAACGTGACTTACACAACGAATACTAGTGGGAATTAAACCCTAGCCTCTGGGGTATGCAGTTGTTGCTATAACCACTAAGTTACTCCTCCACATCACACATACACTATACCCATGAATAAACATTTATTTATTTATACAGTTTTGTATACCACCTTATCCTTCAATCAAAGCGGTCACAACATAATTGGGGGATACATTTAACACGTGGGGATATGAGACACATACTTACAGGGAACATGGGCAATGGAGGGTTAAGTGGCTTGCCCAAGACCACAAGGAGCATCTGTGGGACTAGAAACCCCAGTCCTTCCAGGCCAAGGTTGCTGTCCTCTAGTGGGTTTGAACCCCCAACCTTCCAGCCTGAAGTACCTTACCCCAACCACTAGGCTACTCCTCCCTGTGACATGCTTAGAATTGATTTGTACATATATAAAAGCTGTAGTGTGCATTGAAGACACATAATTAAGACAATTATGTGCAAAATCATAATATAAAAACATACAAAAATTGCTACAATTTTGACCCTGCATATCATTTTTTTAAAGTGCCATTAAGTCAGTGCTGACTTACTAGCCTTTGGGTTTTTTTGGCAATGTATAACCAGAATTAGATTGCCAAACCTTTTCTTCCAATGCAATGGAAGGCTAAGTGACTTGCCCAAGGTCACCTGGTGGGACTTGAACCTTTGGCTATGAGGTAGTTGCTCTAACCACTATGCTACTCTGAACATTCTTAAGAGATCCTAAAAGAGACATGAGGAGAAGATGACAGCGAAATGGTGACATGCGAATGCAGAGAAAAAAAAGATATCAGATCACATTGAATAAACCAACAAAATTGTCATTAGCAGTGCCTTATGTAAAATAGAACAGATCAGGGGATCTGGAATTTAGGGCTTGCTAATAGTTCTTAGGAGAAGGAGTTAATTGGTGTCAGTATATTTACTGCAATGCTGCAGTTGTTTAATGCACTGTATGTTTTGCTATCTTGTATTTAGTGTATATGATGTTTATTCAAATGAAGTTGAGAGAAAGTGTTATTTGTAGATATTGGGAGTAGAAAATGGGTAGGGCTGCATGCGAGATTGTTTAAATTTGGATAGCCACTTAATAAGAAAATGATTTATTCAGAAATGTCATTTCAGTTGACCGTATGGTGAGAATCAAAGCCATTATTCGACAATGTTGTTTGCAGATTGACTTCAGGATGCGCTTGTGCTAAGTTTTCCAAGGAGTAACAATCTATGGCACAAAGACTTGCCAATGTAATTGCTCTACTAGAAAGGAAGGAGTATAGGATTTAAATGAAGGAAAAAATACAACTCTGCTTAGCCACAGGATAGAAATTAACCCCCTCCCCCCCTTGGTGTCGGCTCCAGTGGCCCATTAAGAGATATCACGGTCACCAACAAGCAGTTTTCCTCTAGGAGCTTGTCTAAGAGGCAAGTAAAAGTGAGTTGTCCTTGCAAATAATTCCTGGAGCACTAGAGGCCAGTTTCTGGACAGAGTACTTTTGTTGAGGATTTTATAGATCAAGGGAAGTAAGGTTTTAGGTTCTTTAAATTTGGCTGGGGGGGGGGGAGGGGGTTGAACATTAATCAGATGTAATTATGATGGCAATACATCAAGCTGTGGTATGGGGGATTTTTATGCCTTTCATTATCTTTCAAGGCTATGTTCCTTGTTTTTTCTTTTTCTTTATTTCTAAAGAGGACTTATACTTCCAATAGAAACACTTCCTTTCTCATTTCTATGCGCACAACACTGTTTATACAAAACGAGCATCTTGCATAACATCCAGTGCTACAGCTCTTGCAACATTATCCTTTCTGAACACCTCATGCTACATCACAGGGTATCTGCCCATCTCCTTTTCCCAGTTACACCATGTCATTCATTCTCCATTAATCCCCTTGCATCACTCACTTCGCTCAGACACTCACACAAGCATCCTCCATCCATTCCTGCCTAGGAGCTCTCAGAATCCCTTTGGGCTCCAGTCCTCATGCTAGCTCTGCTGGGGTTTTGCACTTCACAGAGTGTTGTCATAACTGTTTAACAACTTTTTTTCATGTTTTAATTTTGCATTGGCAGTTGCCCAATCTCCATATCTCTTTAGATAAGCTTTTGAGGGTTGAATGGGTATTGATGGATATATGTCAGGTGAATTTTACTAAATTATTCAATTTTTTTGTGTTTAGCTCTGTGAATTATGAAGTAGGCAATCCCATTGCCTGTCTCTTTGAAATGCTCATTTGCTGTCTTTTCTTTTTCTTTAATTATTGCACCACCACAAATGTGTTACATGTATCACCCCAGTTGTATGTATCTGGCCTTTCACTTTCCTATCTTTATTGAGCATCTTCTCTGTAAGTAGCATGGCCTTTTATAATATTCCAGTAGTTACTGGTCATGGTGTTTATCGCAATGTGCGACCGCTGTGCAACTTAACCTGGTCCTGAATACTCTCCAACTGTGTCTCTGTGCCTTCCAGAGTCCTGAAGTCATATGCTGGTATGGACTCATTACATCAACCTACTATGCTGCTACCTTTTTTGTTAATTAATGCATGTTCTGTTAGGAATAAAGCAGAACTTCTGCTAGATTTCCTGACTGATCCTAAACTGAGTCCTGGTTGTTGGACAAATATCACACCCCCATGCTTTTTAAGGCAAATTCACAGATTCTGGCGGACCATAAGACGGAGTCTGCAATAAAGTCTTTGTAAGAAATTGCATAAGTTGGTTAGGTTCAAAGAAGGTAATCCCTTGCAAATTAACCAAGCATTTTCTCATACACAAGTAATGCAGAAAAACATTTCAGTAGAGCATGGCATATGACGCAAAGCAATTTAAACAATCTCAAATGCAGTCCTCTCCATTCTCTATTCCCAATACTACACAATAACACTTCCTCCCAACTTCATTACAATAAACATCATATACAGTACAGTAAATATGAGGCATAACAGCAAAGAGTACAGTGCATTAAACAATTGCAGCATTGCAGTAAATATATTAACACCGATCAATTCCCACCTTCTCTTAAGAATTCCTGCCCACCCCTGGAACATTCCTTAATTTATAGTTAGTTATCCCAATTAAGAGAGAGAGTGAAATTTGACACCACAGACTATTTTCACCAAGAAGTAATTACCCCTTAAGTGATAATTCGCTGTTCATTGGGATACAAATAAAAATAGTAGTATAAAATATATCAAATAATCTTCAAGTCTTTTATGTTAGTTTTGATATCCCTATTCCCTTAACAACCTTAAACAACTAAACTCACTAACACAAAGATGCAGACCACAGTCCAGCAATGAGATGGGAGCTATGCAGTCTTTCGTACTGAGTGCTACATGTATGATTATCTTCTAGGTCTTCGAGGAGCATAGTACTCTCATACAGCTTTGTACATCCAGTTTTTCAAGATCTTTAAGAGGCCAGTCTCATATAGACCGGCCTCTTAAAGATCTTGAAAAACTGGATGTACAAACAAGAAAACTCCTCCATACCCGTGATGTAATTTACAAGAATCAGTGTATGCCAAGACTTTATATCCCTAGAGCTGAAGGAAGGCTGTATTTCTCCGGTAGATTTCATCTCTCCCCCTTTTCAAATCCATGTTAAAAGGCTCACCTCTTTCAGGCCACTTTTGTGTATGTACCCGAAGGAGACGCACATGATAGCCAAGCATATACAGCGGGTGGGCCCATTCAGAAAGGGAGTGGCAGAGAGCCAGAAAGTGATGGCACCCTACTGCTCAACTCTAGCTCGACAAGGCATTTGATTCGGGCTACAATTCCCAGTGCATGTCCAGCTCACATACAACAATAAGACCCAGCAGCTGGACACTATTTAGCCGCTTAAGGATTTTGGGTGTAAAACTACTGAGCGCATGAGGACAGTAGTGAAAATGTTCATGTTTGCGCTCAGTTGGCATACATAATTGCCGTTGGCTACATGTTGTCCATTGCCCTACATGAACCAAAGAGGCCCCCGGGTGAAACGAAGGACATGACTAGAGCACTCCATGAGAGGGGTCTCAGTGCTCTGAATTAGAGGACTACATTCAATGGCACTGCACACTGAGGGAAGCGTTGTGAGACAATGTTATGAAAGTGCGGAACTGTTGGCCTGATATCTGGGGAGAGCACAAGGAATGATATGAGGACCTGAGCGAAAAGACTGAGATGTGAAGATACAAATCTTTGAGCAGCAATCGAAGAAGGGCCCCAACCTGCAGGGACACTGAACTTTGGGAACTATGCAGTGAATGGCATGCATTATAATTGCTGGATGCTGGAATGGATGTGGGGGCTGAATGTGGAGATGATTGGAGGATGTGTGCATGGCGCATAGGGGAGAAGCATGGGGATGATTGTGATTATCAGGATAATGTTGGATGATGTACTTACTAAGGGTTGGCGGGGACAAGTCAGGATGAATGTGGAATCTCTGGAAGGAGATGGTGGGTGCAGAGGGATAGAAGGGGGGGTGGAGGGGTGGGGAGGTAGGGAATCAGGAGCCCTTGATACATGGAGGGAAAAAAGAGGGGAGGGGGAAGAGGGTGGGTAGCATAGCAAGGGATGAGACATGATCCACTACTCGGACAAAAGCCAGCAGCAAAGGTGACAGTGACGGGGGCAGTACTCAG
This sequence comes from Ichthyophis bannanicus, assembly GCA_033557465.1. NCBI lineage: Eukaryota > Metazoa > Chordata > Amphibia > Gymnophiona > Ichthyophiidae > Ichthyophis > Ichthyophis bannanicus. The sequence continues at coordinate 1,694,815,438 of CM066031.1, forward strand.
CTGGGAGGTGCTGCATCCATATAGCTGAAGTAGGAGAACTAGGAAGTACGCGATAGGGACCTAGAAGGAGGCTGGATAGGCTTAAGATAATTACCTTAAATATAAATGGAATCCATTTGCCAATCAAAAGAACTAAATTGCTGAATTACTTCAGAAAAGAGAATGCTGACATAGTGTTCATGCAAGAAACCCACCTGAGCATAGGTGAGCACTGAAAGCTGCTCTGGGACTGGGTGGGAGAAGTAGGATCCTCATCCTTCAATAGTAGGCAAAGAGAGTGGCCAAGCTGATCAACAAGACGAAGGTGACCTTTGTGACTCACAGAAGCATAGCTGATCCGGAAGGCTGCTACCACATTCTGAGAGGGGAGCTTCAGGGGAGGTAGGTGGTTCTCTGTAATTTGTACACAATGAATGTTTACAACCATGGGTTCTTCTCAACCCTGATTGTAAAACTGCTAGAGTTTGCAATTATCAAATGATACCGGGAGGGGATTTTAACCTGCCCACAGATCCGCTGGTGGATTGCAAACCTCCGAGGACAACCTAGAAACATGAAGGAAAAAGGGAAGTGAACTTCCTAACTGATGAGCTGGGACTCAAAGATGCATGGAAGACATTGTACCCAGGGGTCATTGACTTCACATTCTATTCAAACCTACATGATAACTATGTGCAGCCAGATTACTTGCTAATCTCTGAAACCATGTTCTGGGTGTTGGAAAACGTGGCCTTAGGAGACCTGGGGATGTCAGACCATGCGCCAGTGTGGTTGAAGTTACGGATAGGAGGAATGAGGCAGGGGAGGGAGGAAAGGCTCTGTCGGATGAATCCCACCCTATACAAAGATCCAGACTTTCACAAGTACCTACAAGAGGTGTGGCAGAGGTATTAGAGGGAGAATGACACAGAAGGCATAGACAAGAGGGTTCTGTGGGAGGCAGCAAAAGCCACCATGAGAGGGGAAATTATTGCCTACATTGCAAAAAGGAAAAAGATGAGGGATGGGCAACTCCTGGCCTTCTCGGGGAAACTCCAACACTATAAGCAAAAATACATAAATAACTTGAAGGAGGAGGATAGAGCCCAATACACAGCAATCAATGAACAGTTAAATGAAAGAGCTGAGGGAGACATAAAACCATGACTGGGATGTAACTATACCTGGCTATACTTTATTCAGAAAGGACAGGGTAGGAAGAAGGGGAGGAGGAGTGGCACTGTATGTAAAAAATACTATTAAAGCTTTGGAATTACAGAGCTTAAAAGGGAGAGAGGAGGCATTGTGGGTTAAACTAGAAAGAGGGGAAGAGAAATCTGTTTGCATTGGCGTGATATACAGACCTCCCTCACAAGAGGAAGAGGTATGCGGAGAGTTAATTGAAGACTTACGCAGCATTGCTAGGAAAGGGGAAGAGCTACAGATAGGGGATTTCAATATGCCAGATGTTGATTGGTACATTCCTGCTGCAGTATCATCTAGAAGTAAAGAGATCTTGGATTCTCTACAGGGAGAACAATTCAGGCAATTGGTAACAGACCCCACACGTGAAGGGGCCATGCTGGACTTGGTGCTTACCAATGGTGAAAGTGTTTCTGATGTTATAGTGAGAGATTATTTTGCATCCAGTGATCACCAGATGGTGTGGTTCAGTACTAGGACTAGGGCTGTTAGAATCCATTCAAAGGTGAGGGTCTTAGACTTTAGGAAAACTAACTTTGCCAAGATGGGCCAATACCTCAGGGAGTCGTTAGCGGGATGGGAACAGCTGGGGGATGTAGAAAAACAGTGGGCAAAACTGAAAGGGGATATTTTAAGGGCAACCAACCTTTTTGTTAAAATGGTAAATAAAGGTAAAAAGAAAAGGAGACCGTTAGGGCTTTCAAAAGAAGTAGCTGAAAAAGTGAAGAAAAAGAGAGAGGCCTTCATGAACTACAAGAGATCACAGAGAGAGGATGACAGGCATCTATATTTGGAAAAACATAGGGAAGCTAGCAAAGTAGTCAGGAAAGTAAGATTCAAAAAGAGGAGAAAATAGCCAATGCAATAAAATGAGGGGATAAGAAATTTTTCAGATATGTTAGTGAGAAGAGGAAGGGCAAAAGTGATATTGTCAGACTCAAGGGTGAAGGGGAGGCATATGTAGAAGCTGATGAGGATAAATCGGAATTGCTTAACAAATATTTCTGTTCTGTGTTCACAGATGAAAAACCAAGAACAGGACCTCAGAAAACACCCACAAACAGGAACAGAAGCGAGGGACATCTTGAACAATTTTCAAAAGACTGTGTTTGTGAGAAACTAGCTCAACTTAAAGTAGACAAAGCGATGGGACCGGATGGGATACACCCTAGAATACTGAGGGAACTTGGGGATGTTCTAGCAGCTCCACTGACTGACCTTTTCAATGCCTTGTTGGCATCGGGAGTGGTGCCAAAGGACTGGAGAAAGGCTCATGTGGTGCCTTTACACAAAAGCGGAAGTAAGAATGTAGTTGAAAACTACAGGCTGGTTAGTTTAACTTTGGTGGTGAGTAAATTATTGGAAATGCTGCTGAAACAGAAAATAGTGAAGTTTCTGGAGTCCAGTGGATTACAGGATCCGAGGCAGCATGGATTCACCAGAGGCAGGTCTTGTCAGACAAATCTGATTGATTTCTTTGACTGGGTGACCAGGAGTTGGACCGAGGGAGAGCCCTAGATGTGGTGTATTTAGATTTCAGTAAAGCTTTGACACCGTTCCTCACAGGTGACTTATAAACAAACTGAGCACCCTAGGGATGGACCCTAAAGTTACTGCTTGGGTTAGAAATTGGTTGTGTGGGAGGCAACAAACAGTACAGATAAATGGAGCTCACTCTGAGGAGAAGGACGTTACCAGTGATGTGCCCCAGGGAATTGTCCTTGGTCTGATTCTTTTTAACATCTTTGTTAGTAATATAGCGGAAGGGCTGTCGGGTAAGGTTTGCCTCTTTGCGGATGATACCAAAATCTGCAATAGAGTAGACACATAGGAAGGTGAATGGTCTAGAATTTGGCAGCTGGGATTGAATGTTAAAAAATGAAAGGTCATGCATTTGGGCTGCAGCAATCCAAGGGAGCAATATAGTATAGGGGGTGTAGTATTTTTGTCCACCAAAGAAGAGCGGGAACTAGGCGTGGTTGTGTCTGATAATCTCAAAGTAGCTAAACAGATAGAAAAAACGACGGCAAAAGCTAGAAGGATGCTTGGGTGCATATAGAGAGGAATGGCTAGCAGAAAAAAGGAGGTCATAGTGCCTCTGTCTAAGTCTTTGGTGCGACCTCATTTGGAGTATAGTGTGCAATTCTGGAGACCGCATCTTCAAAAGGATATAAACAGGATGGAGTCAGTACAGAGGGTGGCTACTAAAATGGTTAGTGGTCTTCATTATAAAGCATATGAGGACAGACTTAAGAATCTTAATATGTACACCTTAGAGGAAAGATGGGATAGAGGTGATATGATTGAGATGTTTAAATACCTCCATGGCATAAATGTACAGGGGGAGAGCCTCTTTCGATTGAAAGCAAGTTCTGCTATGAGGGGACATGGGATGAGGGTGAAGGGGGATAGATTCAGGAGTGATATGCGGAAATATTTCTTTACGGAAACCGTGGTAGATCCGTGGAATAGTCTCCCAGTGGAGGTGATAGAGTTGAGGACAGTATCTGAATTCAAAAAAGCATGGGACAAACACAGTGGATGTCTAAAGGAAAAAAGGGGACTGTTGTAGTCGTTGATATGGAAGGACAGACTAGATAGGCCATGTGGTCTTTTTCTGTTGTCATATTTCTATGTTTCTATGTTTCTATATAAAACTCTACAAATAACAGCTGCTTAGCTGGGGCAATAAATGTGGATGGCTACTGACTAATCTAGTAAGCCCAGCTAAAAAGAAGAGTGTCCTAAAATGAATTAGGAATTCCTAGGGGAAAATATTCAAGAAAGAGCAGAACATACTGTAAGAAAACAATTCCAAAGATTTTATAATGCTCTCTATGATACAGGGGTTGGGACGACAAACAGCAGGAGGAGTTTTTAAAAGGGTTGAAGATCCCTAGGGTGGACGAGGAAGGGGTAAGCTCCCTTAATTCCCCATTCACCAGAGCAGAAGTGTTGGCAGCTATATATTCCCTAAAGCTAGCAAAGCCAACAGGGCCAGATGGCCTGGGCACAGAGTTTTACAAGATCCTAGGGGCAGGGGTTGCAGAATCATTTCTGGGATAATGTGAGGCTACACTGAGTAATGGCAACTTGAAGGGATGCCAGAACCATGCAACTATAGTTGTTTTGCCAAAGCCTGGGTGGGATGCAATGCACTTGGGTTCCAATCGACCCATATTGCTCATGAACCAGGACATGAAGATTATTGCTGCAATACTGGCCAAGAAACTGGGCAGGATTATTTTGGGTCTGGTGCATCCCGACCAAGTGGGATTTGTCCCTGGCAGATTTGCATCTGCCAACTTCCTCAGGGCAATGGCAGCATTATATGCAGGTAGGAGGAAAAACGGAGACGAGATTATAGTGAGCCTAGATGCGGAGAAGGCAATTGACAATGTCTCATGGGACTACTTATTTTGGGTAGTGGAGGCTTTTGGAATAAAAGGGGACTTCTTGGAGTGGATAAAGGTGCTCTATCACCAGCCCACTGCTCAAATATTGTGAACGGTGGCCTATCAGAGGCCTTCCAGATGCGAAGGGATACCAGACAGCAATGTCTCCTATCGCCTATGCTTTTTTTATTATCCCTGGAGCCACTGGCAATAAAGGTCCAGCAGACCTCAGCTTGGGAGGGCATCATGGTGTGAGAAGAAATCTTCAAGATAAACCTATTTGCGGATGACATGCTTCTGTTTCTCAATCACGTTAGCAAGAACATTGAAAGTGTGATGGGCACCATTGCAAATTTTTGAATTTTCTCAGGGCTAAAGGTCGACTGAGGAACTGCGAGACTCTAGGAACTGCCAGTCTCTAGGAGCTGCGAGTGCCAGGAAAGATGAGACTTTCTGCTGGTGTGGGTGGGGGACTTTCTCAAATACATTTAGCTACACCCTTGTGCAAATTAATTGAAACAAACCAGATTTTTTAATCTTTTTAGCCTATGAATTGTATATGCATTTAATTTTGATCTTTTTTTAATCAACTGGGTTAAATCATCACATATGAGATGTTTCAACATTATTTGTGGGTTTATAGGTTAAATGACATAATAGATGACGTGATATGACGTAGGAATGACTTATTGTGTATGCGACTATATCAGCCGACATTGCATCAGATTTTCTTTCGAATTTTATTTATTTAGACAGTTTTGTATACCGCCTTATCCTTCAATCAAAGCGGTCACAACACAATTGGGGGATACATTTAACATGCGGGGATATGAGACACATACACTAATACTTACAGGGAACATGGGCAATGTAGGGTTAAGTGGCTTGCCCAAGACCACAAAGAGCATCTGTGGGACTAGAAACCCCAGTCCTTCCGGCCCAAGGTTGCTGTCCTCTAGTGGGATTTGAACCCCCGACCTTCCGGCCTGAAGTACCTTGCCCCAATACCTTGTATTCTTGATTGTTAATCCAACCATTGTGCACAATGGACGCGACACCCAGACAATGCACAAAGATCGTCATCCTGTACGAACACACAGGGAAGACCTACAGGGATATAGCAAGTATAGCTGGTGTCAGTCTCACGACCATCAGTCGTGTGATCAAATCTAAAAAGGAAACAGGATCCATCTCGCCCAAATGAAAGGGAAATTGTGGATGTAAGAGGAAAACCACACCCAGAGACAACAGCTATGTTCTCAGAGAAAGTAGAAAAGACTCTCGGAAGACAAACGATGCATTAAAAAGACATTTAGAAGAGAAAGGTATAATGGTCAGCTTTCCACAATTCGTAGGCAACTTTTGCAAGTTAGTCGAAAAGCATGACGACCTCTGAAAAAACAACTTCTGACAAAGGTTATGAAAGAGAAGCGCTGTAAATGGGGACTGAAACATAAAGAATGGACTAAAGAAGATTGGAGAAAAGTAATATTCAATGATAAAAGTCATTTCTTCATCCAGGGCCAAAGAAGCCAACATGTTCGGTGTTCACCTGGAGAAAAGATTTGTGACTCCCACATCAACCAGAACATGAAACACCCCCAAAAGAAGATGTTCTGGGGGTGTTTCAGTTATTATGGAGTCCGCAGCTTGCATCCAGTCGAGAGAATGATGCGTTCACAACGCGTCAATGTTCTCCAAATAAAAATTGTTCCAGAGCTAGAAAAGACATTTTCTGATGTATCTGGTATCTTTCAGCAGGATCTCGCCCCATGCTACACATCAAAATTGGTGAAAAGTTTTTTCAAAAGAAGCAAATAAAGGTACTAGACTGGCCAGGAAACTCTCCAGATTTAAACCCAATAGAGAATCTGTGGTCCATTTGCAAACTTCGCTTTCATGGAATGGACTGTACGACAAAGGAGAAACTTATTCAAACTCTGATTCAGGTCTGTTACAGGGACCAAAAGTCATTGCAGACTGTTCAAAATTAGTGGACCCCATGCTAAATTGTGTCCAGATGCTGATAAAAAAACAGAGGAGGTCATATTATGTACTAATATTTGGCTATTAATAAGATTTTCAATGGAAATTCCAGTTTTCATTTATTTTTCAGTTTATTTCAATTAATAAATAAGGTGTAAATGCAGAGCCCAAAAAGTGTACCAGAAAAATGTTTGGGAGAGGGTGGAGAGAATGAAGGAACTATGTGAGAGATGGAAAGAGTTCCCACTGTCTCTTTTCGGGAGGATAGTGCTTATAGAAATGACCATGCTGCCACGCCTGCTCTACCCTCTGCAGATGTTACCTATATGGATAAGGAGGAAAGAGAAGAGACTTTACAAAAGTGTACTGGGATCCTTGTGGAAGGGGCAGGGCATCCAGATTAGCTATGCCAAACCTGTGGTAGATAGGGGCAGAGGAGGCACGGGATGCCTGGATTTATGACTATAATGTTGTAACCCTCGTACAATGGATAAACGAGCTGCACACAGGGGTGGAGTAGATACGCACCTGAGGGATTCCTGGATGGGGGGGGGGGGTACCAACCCTATAGGTTTTTCAACTTGTTTCAGGTTAATCAGACATGGCAATACAAGCTGGATGGGGAAAATAGGTTTTTGGAGCCTTATAGGAGAGCATGGGAGTGATGGAGGACCAAGTTAGGAGGGGCCAGGGGATGGCTCCCCATTGGCATGTTGGTGGGGAATCCAGAATTCCTCCTGGGAGTAGGGGGTGAATTTTGTGCTGTGGGAAACCAGGGGGTGTTGATATGCTGGGCAGCTGTCGGAGCTGAGAAGTGGAAATTGCCTAACAAGCACCTGATGGCTTACTTACAATGCAGTTATTGTGTTAGTTGCAGTTATAAGGGAGAGGAAGACAAGAGGGACTTAACAACTATGGATAGAATCTTTCTGCTTACCCTTGCCAAGATAAACAAAATGTCTTATTGGTACAAGGTGGGCAGACAGCATAAACTGGTGGCCTTTTTGGAAGCACTGGCTAGTGTATGGATTAGTGAGCTTGGCAAACAGATGTCTGCCCTAGGGCAGCTATTCACAGATATTTATACACTCACCCCAAACATGTATATGCAGGAGATGCAATAAAAAATAATGCACAGGGTATACATGACACAGGATAAAGGGATAAAGCTGAAGATCTGAGATAGAGCAGAGTGCTTACGGTGCAAAGCCCATAAGAGCACCATAGTCATAAGAACATAAGATATGCCATACTGGGTCAGACCAAGGTCCATCAAGCCCAGTATCCTGTTTCCAACGTTGGCCAATCTAAGTCATAAGTACCTAGCAGTTTCCCCAAAAGACACAGGTTCCACAATGCTTGTATTGGGTCAAGCAGTGATGTCCTGGGTCCCTTTTAATAATGGTTTCTGGACCTTTCCTCCAGGAAATAGTCCAAAACTTTTTTAAACCCGGCAACATTAACAGCTTTTACTACATCCTCCGGTAACAAATTCCAGAGTTTGATCACACGTTGAGTGAAAGAATATTTTCTTTTATTAGTCTTAAATAGTTTACCTTGTAGCTTCACTGCATGTCCTCTAGTCTTTCTATATTCTGATAACGTAAACAATCGATCTACTTTTACCCATTCCACTCCATTCATTAATTTATAGACTTCTATCATATCTCCCCTCAGCCGTCTCTTTTCCAGGTTGAAGAGCCCAAACCTTTTTAGCTTCTCTTCATAGGGGTATCCTTCCATCCCCTTTACCATTTTGGTGGCTCTTCTCTGTACCTTTTCTAATAATGCTATATCCTTTTTAAGATATGGCGACCAGAACTGCACACAATATTCAAGGTGCGGTCGCACCATGGAATGATACAGAGGCATTATAATATCCTTTATTTTATTTTCCATTCCTTTCCTTATGATACCTAGCATTCTATTTGCTCTCTTGGCCGCCGCTGCACACTGGGCAGAGAGTTTTAACATGTTATCTATGATAACGCCTAAATCTTTTTCCTGGGTGCTGGTTCCTAATGTGCAACCATAGTTTGGGTTGTTCTTTCCTAGGTGCATAACTTTGCACTTGGCCACATTTAATTTCATCTGTGATTTGGATGCCCGTTCTTCCAATTTATCAAGGTCCTCTTGCAATTATCCACAATCCTCATGGGTTTTAACAACTTTAAATAGTTTTGTGTCATCTGCAAATTTGATAACCTCACTCGTTATTTCCAGGTCATTTATGAATATGTTAAAAAGCAGCGGATCCAGCACAGATCCCTGAGGTACTCCACTATTCACCTTTCTCCATTGGGAAAACTGGCCATTTAGCTCTACCCTCTGCTTTCTATCTTCTAACCAGCTCCTGATCCACAATAATGCACTGCCTCCTATCCCATGACTTTTTAGTTTTTCCAAAAGTCTCCTATGAGGGACCTTGTCAAAGGCTTTCTGAAAGTCCAGACACACTATATCAACTAACTCACCTTTGTCTACCTGTTTATTCATACCTTCAACAAAACATAACAGATTAGTAAAACAAGATCTTCCTTGTCTAAAGCCATGTTGGCTGTCTCCCATTAAGCCATGATTATCTACATGTTCAGTAATTTTGTTCTTTATGAGAGTTTCTACCATTTTTCCTGGTACAGACGTCAAGCTCACCGGTCTGTAGTTTCTTGGATCACCCTTGGAACCCTTTTTAAAAATTGGTGTTACATTGGCCATCCTCCAATCTTCAGGTATTACAGATGATTTTAATGATAGTTCACAGATTACTAATAGCAGGTCTGCAATTTCACATTTCAGTTCTTTCAACACACTTGGATGTATACCACCCAGTCCAGATTATTTGCTACTCTTCAGTTTATCAAATAGTTGTAATACATCTTCCCAGTGTTTTGATATTTCTTTCAATTCTTCTGCAGTATCACCTTTCAATATCACTTCAGTCATGGGTAACATCCCTACATCTTCCTCAGTAAAGACCAAAGCACAGAATTCATTCAGTCTCTCCGCTATGGCCTTGTCCCCTCTTAGTGCCCCTTTAACCCCTCTATCATCTAATGTTCCAACTGACTCACAGGTTTTTTGCCACAAATGTACTTGAAAAAGGCTTTATTATGCACCTTTATTTCCACAGCAAACTTCCTCTCATATTCTCGCTTAGCCTGCCTTATCAATGCCTTGCATCTAACTTGCCAGTGCTTGTGCTGTTACATGAGAACGTAAGAACATAAGATATGCCATACTGGGTCAGACGAAGGACCATCAAGCCCAGTATCCTGTTTCCAACAGTGGCCAATCTAGGTCATACGTACCTAGCAGTTTCCCCAAAAGACACAGGTTCCACAATGCTTGTACTGGGTCAAGCATTGATATCCTGGGTCCCTTCTTAATAATGGTTTATGGACCGTTCCTCCAGGAACTTGTCAAAACCTTTTTTAAACCCAGCTACACTAACAACCTTTACTACATCCTCCGGTAACAAATTCCAGAGTTTGATTACACACTGAGTGAAAAAATATTTTCTTTTATTAGTCTTAAATAGTTTACCCTGTAACTTCATTGCATGTCCCCTAGTCTTTCTATATTCTGATAACATAAACAATCAATCTACGTTTACCTGTTCCACTCTGTTCATTAATTTATAGACTTCTATCATATCTCCCCTCAGCAGTCTCTTTTCCAGGTTAAAGAGCCCTCACCTTTTTAGCCTTTCTTCATAGGAGTATCCTTCCATCCCCTTTACCATTTTGGTGGCTCTTCTCTGAACCTTTTCTAATAACGCTATATCCTTTTTAAGATACGGCGACCAGAATTGCACACAATATTCAAGGTGCGGTCTCACCATGGAACGATATAGAGGCATTATAATATCTTTTGTTTTATTTTCCATTCCTTTCCTTATGATACCTAGCATTCTATTTGCTCTCTTGGCCGCCGCTGCACACTGGGCTGAGGGTTTTAACATGTTATCCACAATGATGCCTAAATCTTTTTCCTGGGTGGTGGTTCCTAATGTGGAACCTTGCATCTTGTAACCATAGTTTGGGTTGTTCTTCCCTAGGTGCATAACTTTGCACTTGTCCACATTAAATTTCATCTGCCATTTTGATGCCCAGTCTTCCAATTTATCAAGATCTTCCTGCAATTTTCCACAAACCTCTTTGGTTTTAACAACTTTAAATAGTTTTGTGTCATCTGCAAATTTGATAACCTCACACGTTATTCCCTTTTCCAGGTCATTTATGAATATGTCAAAAAGCAGCGGACCCAGAACAGATCCCTGGAGTACACCACTATTCACCTTTCTCCATTGGGAACTGTTTCCAGTTTTCATCATTTGGCTCTTTTTTCCATTTCCTGAAAGATGCTTTTTTGGCAACAACATCCTCTCTGACCTCACATTTAAGCCATACTGTCAGTTTTTTGGACTTCTTTTCACTTTTCTTAAAGCAACACCCAAGCTTGATCTAAATCTTTAACCTTTTCAACTGCTCCTTTCAGTTTTTTCTTAACTATTTTCCTCATTTTATAATAGTCTCCCTTTCGAAAGTTAAAAAGTAGTACTGTAGATTTCCTTACCATCCCACCTCCATTAATTAAATCAAACACGATCATGCTATGATCACTATTGCCTAGTTGCCATAACACCTTTACCTCTTGCACCAGATCTGGTGTTCCACTAAGGACTAGGTCCAAAATGGCTTCCCCTCTTGTTGGTTCATGAACCAGCTGCTCTAAGAAGCAGTCATTTATTTCATCTAGAAACTTTATCTCCCTAGCATGTCCTGCCATGACACTGACCCAGTCAATACTGGGGTAATTGAAATCACCCATTATTACTACTGTGCTGTAACTTTTGTTAGCTTCCCTGATTTCTTTGAGCATTTCATCATCCATTTGTTCATTCTGGCCAGGCGGTCGATAGTACACCCCCCACTGCCATCACCTTCCTCTTTTTACATGGAATTTTAGTCTATAGAGATTCTACAGCTAATTTTGTTTCCTGCAAAACTTTAATCCTTTGCTCACCCTCAATGGTCTTAGAATTAGCACCTGCACCCTCCCACCATTCAGGATTGTTATACTTTGCTAATTCTAAGACCATTGAGAGTGAGCAGAATCCCTATGTAGAGGTTTTGCTTTATATGCCTAACTCAACATTAATTATGGATATTTTTTATTTATTTATTTATTTGTGTGCTTTTCTATACCGCCCCTTCCAGAGATCAGGGGCGGTTTACAAGGAACTTAAACAACAATATAACAAACAGTGAAATATTGCATTACATAGAACATTAGGTGAACATAAGAACTATGTTACAAGGAAACAAGGTGTAAATCAGTTACATAAGAACATAATGGAACATACAAACTATGTTACAAATAAACAATGCGTAAATTATTTACATGGTTGAACAAAACTATTTATAATAGTTATTTGTAATCATATGTACAGTGTTGGGAGGAGGACTATTTAGAAATGGTTATTTAAGGAATTAGTTAGGATATTTAATTAGTTAGGATATTTAAAAAAAAAAAACATTGGTCAGTTTTAGCACTACATCCATGTTTTCGGAAGCCTTTGATGTTGGCTTTTCAAAGCGGGTGAAATTTGGCTGATTGGGTAGTACACACTGTACCTTGTCAAGAGATGGATACGAATAGAGGACATTTTCAGTGTAAATCCTGTGATTTTTGCAATACTACAGTTGAAGGCAACACAGTGCGACAAGGCGGTGGCAAAAGCCAGGAGGATGTTGGGATGCATACAAAGAGGAATTACCAGCAGAAAGGAAGAGGTACTAATGCCACTGTATAAGTCACTGGTGAGGCCGCACTTGGAATACTGTGTTCAGTTTTGGAGACCATACCTTGCAAAGGATGTAAAAAGACTGAAAACTGTTCAGAGGAAGGCCACCAAAATGATTTGGAGCCTGCGTCAGAAGCCTTATGAGAAGAGACTTGAAGACCTAAATATGTACACTTTGGAGGAGAGGAGGGATAGGGAAGATATAATTCAGACCTTTAAATACTTAAAGAGAAATAATGAACAAACAAACCTCTTCCAAAGACGGGGAAGCTGTAAAACTAGAGGGCATAACATGAAGCTGCAAGGTGGAAAATTGAAAGGCAATGTCAGGAAATACTTTTTCACTGAAAGGGTGGTAGATGCTTGGAATGCCCTCCTGATGGAAGTAGTGGGGGGCAAACACAGTGACGGAATTCAAAATGGCATGGGACAGACATAGTGAATCCCTTTACAGCAGGGGTCACCAACCTCCAGAGGGCCGCGGGCCGCACAGCCGACTACCGGGAGCCTCGCGGGCCGCACCCCCCTTCTCCCCGCCCCTGCGAAAAAAAATAATGCTCACGGGAATAATTACACCATGAATTATAATGATTATCAAATCAGCTCTAACCTGTATTTTAAAAGTGATGAAGGCAAAACTGCTGCAACCAGGTCCTCAAATCTTGATTTACTCCTTTGTAATAAATATTGCAGCTCCCTGCTCTCAGGTGCCTCCCAACTTCAGTTTAGGTGAACTGATCCACGAGACCTGCAGGGAGGGGGAAGATAAGGTCCACTGGACTGATGACGAGACCTGCAGGGAACAGGAAGGTAAGCTCCTCCTCGCTCCCCATCATGTAAATAAATCCTTGGCGGGCCGCACCGGGGTAGAGCCTCGCGGGCCGCACGAAGGGACCTCGTGGGCCGCATGCGGCCCGCGGGCCGCAGGTTGGTGACCCCTGCTTTACAGCAACAGGATAAAATCAAAATAAACTGAACCATCTAATTTCTCAACAAATAGGGGTGTCCTACATGGAGCGGTGGGTTCACCCTTAAACAAAGACATGGGGAGGGGTGGCCTGCACAGAGTGGCGGGTGCACCTACTCCTGCCATCTTACTGGGCAGACTAGATGGACCATACTGGTCCTTATCTGCCGTCATTTACTATGTTACTATGTTACTATGTAAGGCACATCTTGGGAGGATCCAGTGACCAAAAAGTGTTTTTTTTTAATAAACATTACACTACCTGTCTTACTTCTTTTGTAGTGTATGTTTTACTGTGTCCATGTCCGAAGAATTTTGGTAGAACAACCTGCTCTATGAAGAAGCGGCTGCAGGAGCATCGATCCCGGATTAATTCTAAAGTTTTGTCTACACCAGTGGCACTTCATTGTCAAGAGTTTAACCATACGTTTCAGGATATAAAATTACATATTTTGGACTTCATTCCAGAAAATCCTAGAGGAGGGGATCGTTTGTCACAATTACAGTATCGAGAACCGTCCTGGATCTATTGTCTGTGATCAGTTGCTCCAGAGGGTTTAAATCTCGCTTTGGATTGGTAGAGTCTGATATGAACAGGGAATTTGGTAATTTAGAAGGTTTTTTGTGGACAGCCAATGCCTACACAAAGTTTCATTACCACATGACAGGATAGGATCAATAAAAGGAGTAGAACAATGACGTCAGTATTACGCAATGAGAATGAGGAAGGGCCGGGAGTTTCAGAGGCCTGAAACGCAAAGTTGTGTGCTGATTTACAGAGTCTTTTTTAAAACGTTTTCGTTAAATAATTTGCTTGAAACAGATAGCTTTAAGCCATGAGTTGTTATTCATGAAGATTACAGCTGGAAGGATCACCGGTAGAGTGTGTGAACTGACGAAATCTCTACGGTGGTGCTGATCCAGACTATCTTTTTGGGACACGCTGTTTCAGTTAAGTAATACTGAGGGAAATTAATGATATTATCCCTTAGTGTGTGGTATGAAGGGTTGAGTCCCTTTTTAAATAGATAAAAATGGAGGATTTGCTACGATAAAGAGTGTATCTTTCATGGCAAATGATCCAACAAAAAAATGTTTTGCTTTATTAGCAATTTAGTTGGGCACAGGTTTATCCTTTTATTATTTGTAGTAATAATCATGTCCTAGCAATGTCCTGGTTTTTATACTATTTCCTATTTTCTTTTTTAATTGGTCTTGTTTTATTTGATTCTTTTATGTGCCAAATATGTGTGCATGTATAGTCCAAAGCCATTTCACTGTCCACTTTTTTTTTAGGAGATATTGGACATTAAGGGGTTGAACTACAAGGGTGCCAATTGACCACAACTGTAATTGATTCAATGAATGAAAAATATATAACCGGGTAAGGCGGACACGTCACCCTCCACCCCTCTTCACCCCCTTTCCATTTACTCTACCTATACATGTTAACAATCACACAACAACATTATTTGGATTTCAACACTGGTCGCAGCTTTAATAACCTTTTAACAAACCAATTAATACAAATACAAACATTATAACTCCCCCCCCCCCAGCAGAGCGAGCCATCACCCGCCATGTTATTAGCAAGGTGACGCTGCTTCCGCTTCCCCCGGGCACAGGCCCAATAATTTTCCACGCCCTCCCTCTTCTGGCTTCGCCATATTATTAGCAAAAACCTGAGGGATTAACCGGGTCGGGGGTACCCCACCCCCGCCCTCCTGCTTGCCTCCGGCTCCGGACCCCGGAAACCTCCGGGATCCCGCCAATCCCCCCCCCAAGCTGCAACAACCCATACCCCCCACACCCCTGCGTGTCCATATAAAGGGCGGGTGGGCGGGACGTCCGGCGCCTCCAGCCTCAACAACTGAGAGACTGGAGCAGCGCCGGGTCCCCGCACCCCCCCCCTCGCAGCCCGCAGACCTCGGCCTCCCATTGGCTCCCGCGCGCTTGAAAAACCCGCGGGAGCCAATGACACCGCCGGACCGCACGGCCTTCCCTGTGCCCGCGCGCCGCCGAATCCCGAGGGGGGAGGGCAGCCTGCCGCCCCCCCGGTTAGCGGCGGCCACGGGGACGTGGACCCGAGGCCTTCCAGTAACCGGGTAAGGCGGACACGTCACCCTCCACCCCTCTTCACCCCCTTTCCATTTACTCTACCTATACATGTTAACAATCACACAACAACATTATTTGGATTTCAACACTGGTCGCAGCTTTAATAACCTTTTAACAAACCAATTAATACAAATACAAACATTATAACTCCCCCCCCCCCAGCAGAGCAAGCCATCACCCGCCATGTTATTAGCAAGGTGACGCTGCTTCCGCTTCCCCCGGGCACAGGCCCAATAATTTTCCACGCCCTCCCTCTTCCGGCTTCACCATATTATTAGCAAAAACCTGAGGGATTAACCGGGTCGGGGATACCCCACCCCCGCCCTCCTGCTTGCCTCCGGCTCCGGACCCCGGAAACCTCCGGGATCCCGCCACCGGCTCTGGTCAGCCACGACCGGAGCCGCCCCCCAAAGGTAAGCTGCGACCAGCCCGCACCCTGAACCTAATACCTTCCAAGGCCTCCTGCCAATCGTTGAGGAGTAAATCCAGCCCTATCGGGGACAAGTGCACGCCATCAGGCCTATACAGGCCCGAGCACTCCACGTCAACCCAAGGGTGCAAAATTTGCACGCCCCCTTGCTCACCCACCCATCTGCCAATTTGACGGTTGATCTTTGTCACACCCCGTGACCACCGCCGTTGAGCCCGACAGGATGGCCTTGGAATGATATCAGACCACAACACTAACACTCCCGGAAACATCCCGAACACCACCCCCAAGTCCTTTTTGACAGCCCGAATCAACTGTCGAGAAGTCCAGGAAACTAAATCGTTGCCACCCAAATGTATCAGTAAAATGTCCGGCGCCCCTCTGGAACGCTGGTGATGCCGCAGCACAGGCAAAACTGGATCCACCGGAGTCCCCGCTCGCCCAGCCATGAGACGGTCACCTCGAGCTCAGTAAGTCCCAAATCCGACCCGATTGGCCGTGTCGCTGCTCGCCGACCAGCCCAGAACACAAAGGAGTGGCCAATCACCCAACAGCAACACGATCCTCTGTCTGTATCTGTAAAGAAAGAACAACAAAATTAGTAACCCCCCCCCCAGGTCCTACGGGCGCACATAGCTCCGGAAAGCCCGCGACCGCCATCGCCCAATCCGTTGTATCTCCTGATCGGACAGTCCAGCAACTGCGGCGCTGGTCGCCGCCCCAATCCGGAAGGAGTGAGGGGCAAACACACCGGGGTCCTCACCCAACCTCCGTAACGACAGTCGCAGCACCGCCGAAAATTGGAAACGCGTAAGAACCCGCGCATCCCGATGCATGAATAGGCTACCGCCGGTGGCCGGATGAACGCGTAAGTACGCTTGCAATAAAGCCACGGGACACGAGGGGGAGCCCTGCACAGCTGTCAAGGCCACCCACGCACCCCGCCCTGCCTGATCCGTCTTAGAGCGGGCAAGGCGGATACGAACCCCTCCCCCGAGGAATTGCACATGATGTATCTGCACCTCCCTCCCGTTGCAAATCGTACTCGACTCCGCCACTAACTCACCCACCCTAAAAGTGCCGAAAAAAGCCACTGAAAAAACCGCGCGGAAAAGCGCCCCTTCGTAGGCGGATGAAACCACTTGAGGCAAAACACCGCATAAATGCTCGAGCAGGTCGTGGGTGATCGGGCGCCGCCAATCACCCGACGAAGGACTGGAGCGCTCCCAACCACGCAGCAGCATACGCATTAGAAATCCCCCACTCGCTGCCCCCCAGCCGATAGCGCGTGCAAAAAGGGAAAACCCCGCCAGATTCCGCCGAACGGAAGCCCGCGACAGCCCCGCCGCTTTGGACGCCAGCACATACTGACCCACAAGCTGATCTGACGCTGGACCACCTTGCCACCCTTGCAGGACCAGGAAGGACACCACGCTGCTGCAGCCTCGCTGATAAGCTACCCACGTCGCCGGAGAGACCGAATTCCGCAGCAGCTCCATCATGTCACTAGGCCAATTCGCCAAAGGTGAGCCGGGACCGACGCTCCCTCCTCGTCCGCCTCTGGGGCCAAGGTTCGAAACAGCTCCCACTTAAAACGAGAAAGAGCATCAGCAATCGTGTTATGACTGCCTGGGATATGCCGCGCCCTAATCACCAAGTTCAACCGCAAACAAGCGAGCACAACCTGCCGCATTAAGTCGGCGACAGGCCGACATCGTGGGGAATAATTATTGATCACGGACACCACTGCTTCGTTGTCGCACCACCACAGCACCCTACGATCGCGAAGCCTGTCCGGCCATACTGAAATCACCACCAACACCGGGAACAACTCAAGGAAGGTAACATTACTCATAAGGCCGGCATCTTGCCAGGACTGTGGCCACCTCGCCGCACACCAAGATCTCCCAAAATAAATCCCCAGGCCCACACCCCCAGCCGCATCAGTAAACAATTTCAGCTCCGCCGACGTCTCCTCCTGACCCCGCAGCACCGTGATACCATTGAAGTTACTTAAAAACTCATTCCACACCCCGAGGTCTGCCCGCAGGCTGCGAGACATCCGAATCCTGTGATGGGGCTTCACCACACCCGCCGTAACCGCTGCTAGCCGACGCAAGAAAACTCGCCCCATCGGGATAACTCTACAAGCAAACGTAAGCGAACCTATCAAGGACTGGAGCTCACGCAATGTTAGCTTGCTTGAAACCATCGCATTCGCAACCAACACTCGTAACTTCATGACTTTCTCATTTGGCAGGCGAGCCACCCGCGCCACGGAATCCAACTCTACACCCAGAAAAGTAAGGGTAGTCGCAGGACCCTCAGTTTTCCCTGACGCTAAGGGAACCCCCCATATCTGGGCTAATTGCACAAAACCGTCCAGCAATGCCTTACACTGCTCTGTCTGCGCCGGTCCCACGAACAGGAAGTCGTCTAAATAATGCACGACCGCATCGCACCCCATCCAGTCAACAAATGCCCAATGCAAAAAGGAGCTAAACTGTTCGAAATAAGCACAAGAAATCGAACAACCCATAGGCATGCATTTGTCGAAATAAAATTGGTCTTCGAAGCAGAACCCCAACAAAGGAAAGGACGACGGATGCACGGGCAATAACCGGAAGGCGGATTCAATATCCACTTTTGCCAACAAACATCCCGCCCCACAGGTTCTCACGAGTTCGACCGCCTCATCAAAGGATGCATAGCGTACCGCGCACAATTCCTTGGGAATGTGATCATTGACCGAGGAACCAATGGGAAAGGACAGATTATGTATCAAGCGATACTTGCCCGGCTCCTTCTTTGGGATAATACCCAGCGGAGATACGACAAATTCCTCGAAAGGCTGCTCGCCGAAAGGGCCCGCCACCCTACCCAAGGCAATCTCCGATGCCAACTTATCCTTGACCAATTGCGCAAAACGCCGAACTGAAGGCGAATTCCGGGCCCTGGCTACCTCCACGCAGCCGACCACCGGAATAGGAAAACCATCCCGAAAGCCCCGCTCTAACATGCCGCTTACCCGTCGCTTAGGATAGCTCCTAAGCCAAGGACCCAAAACATCAATCGCAATCGGACTGGGAGCCAGACTCAACAGGTGTCTATTGCCGGTGAGGGGGGGGGCGCGGCGCCTCCCCCACTCTTTTTGACACATTTGATCGCTGAGTGGCTGCCGTTACAGAGAGAGCAGGCGTGCCGGAATTTGCAATCCGGAAAGGGGCAGGAAGACTTGTTGAACCGCCAGCACAAGTCACCCGCACCCCCCCCCCCTGGGGTCCTCTGCAAAACCGGGGGCACGCCAGATCGAAAGGGCCTGTCCACCCTCCCCGGGCCAGACAGTCCACCCTTTTGCCCACCCGAACTCCCTCCACTAGGTCTGATCGCCATCTGCGTCAGCCAGAGATTGATGTCTTGCGTCCCCCAGGAAAGCAGGTGATTCTCCTCCATCTTATCGCGGAATTTTTCATCATAGTTGAGCCAAGCCCAACCTTCATGAGTCTGTGACGCCTCTAAGATGGAATCTATATACGCCAGTAGCATCCCATACTGATCCGGATGCGCATGACCCCATACACTAGCTAAACGCAGGAAAGAACGCGTCCAATTGACGACGTTCCGCGCTACTCTCCGAACCCTACCCGCCTTTTCGTCCTCTTTTCTCTTCCTCCTACTATCCCCCGACCGTTTTCGCCCTTCCAACAAACGAAAGATATCTAAGTAGCGACGCTTAACAATTCTCCTCCGAAGATTCTTTGGCACTCCCTCCCATAACTCCGAGAAAGCCACGACCGAAGGCGCTGCTCCAACCGGGACGACCTTTTCCGGATCCCCCTGACCCGCATGACCCCGCCCCCCGCCATCAGATATGGAGCTGGAGGAAAACTCAGAGGTTGATGAAGAGGAGGATCCCGAACGCCGTCGCCGATGACATGAATGCCGCCCGCCCCTCCGCGACCGCTTCTTACCTTTTCCGGCCGCCCTAGTATCACTCCCCTCTGTGGCACCCGCTTCACCCGTCGCTGCGCCAGCATCCAACTCACCTGCAGCCATGGACACCACCTCGGTAGCAGCTCCAGTCTCCCGTTGCGTCGAAGCAGAAGCAGCAGGTCCTCCAACTGCCCCACCAGGCAAGGGACTAAGCCCAGCAGTCACCGTCCCGTCATCCGTCTGCCCAGCCGCTGCCGGCCAAGGAGGCCCGGCGTAGTGCCATCCGGTAGGTACATGTGGAGAGAAAACAGGAAATGGGGAAGGAACACCTGCCATAGCCCAAGGAGGCTGCCACGCCCCTAGCCACTCCGCACGCGAAGAGCCTTGCCCCCCGCTCTGCCAATGCTCCCAGGCTGGCGGGTAACCCCCTCCCAAACCGGGCGATAAATTCCCCTGACTCGATGACCCAACCAGGGTAACGCCCCCTTGCTGGCCTGACCCGGCACCCCCGAGTACGGGATCCGGGGCCACACCACCGCTACCCAAAGACCCGTGAGCACACAACCCCCGCCCACCTCTCGCTAACCCCCTAGACCGCCCTCGACCACCCCCCTCAACCAGGGCCCCAGAACTCCCCCTAGGCCCGTGCCTACCCCGGCCGGAGCCGCCTACAGAGCCTGAACCCCGTTTGGAAGCGCTGCTCCGGCTAGCGGCTCTGCCCCTGACTTCCCCCCGCCCCCGGGTGACCGGAGAAGGCATCTCCTGAGGCCCTCCAGAAGCCCTGAACCCGCTCCTCCCCCTTTTGGCCGGTTGTTGGGCAGGCCCTACAGACGAAGCCCCACGAGCTCCTGCCTCACCCGGGGCAGCCGGAACAGACCTTTTCGTCTGCCGAGTGCCCCCTTTTTTTCCTTTAGCTGCCATAGGAGTAGGCTGGAACCGCTCCTCAGGCTGTCCAACTAATTGTTGCACTTTAATAAATTATGCCTGCTTGTTCTTTCTTTTTTTTTTTTTTTTAAATTACCCAGCCCACCAACGGGACACTTGCCTGCAAAGCGCACCACGTGCCAGCCACTGGGGTCCTTCTCCACCCGAGCCCCCAACGAACCAACGGGTTCAGTGCCGCAGCAGCAGCACCAGGAGAAAGCGCTGCTACTCCGACGCTCCAGCCACCCAAATTCGCCGCTCCCAGCTGCCGCAAAATCGCCGGGCCCAGCACGAGGTGAGGAAACCCACGTCCGGCGCCTCCAGCCTCAACAACCGAGAGACTGGAGCAGCGCCGGGTCCCCGCACCCCCCCCCTCGCAGCCCGCAGACCTCGGCCTCCCATTGGCTCCCGCGCGCTTGAAAAACCCGCGGGAGCCAATGACACCGCTGGACCGCACGGCCTTCCCTGTGCCCGCGCGCCGCCGAATCCCGAGGGGGGAGGGCAGCCTGTCGCCCCCCCCGGTTAGTGGCGGCCACGGGGACGCGGACCCGAGGCCTTCCAGTTCATGAGCATGCATATTGTTCCCTTTTTTGCTAAGTATTTGCTGAAAGGGAATGGAAGGAGAGATGCTGGACTGCAGGGAAACTGAGGAAAGGAAGGGAAGAAAGCAGAAACAAAACTGGGACTACAGTTTTTAAGGCCTTCATAAAATGTACATGATTGTCTATGGTATTTCCACTGGAGAGTGAAGGGCAGACATAAGCAGCATGAGAAATTGGAAGCAGTAGGGCGCCTGTCCACCTGTTCATTCAGAATGTTGGCACTGGATGGAATTCCATCTATGTGATGCTTGAAAGTTGAGTGGACAATGGGCAGTCATCCATTAGATGTTAGTGGAGACAGAGATCAGAATTGAAAACTCCCTGGGGCATGAGGTTTGGACAAATATGACTGAAGTCATAGAAGTCCTGAAGCCCTTAAAAGATGCATGGAAGAAATGAGTTTAAGAAGGGACACCCTGGGTCTTGTCCTCGCAATAGTGAATATCCTGGAGGCAAACCTAGAGGGTTTTCAACAGCAAAAGAGCCTGACATCAGAGGTGTTGGTGCTGGTGAATTCCCTACATGTGCAAGTGGAAAATAGGTTGAAATCTCTCACCAAGGAGGTTATTTATATGCTAGTCACTATGTTAACCATGGATGGAAGGGACTACTGCCATCCAGTGCAATGCA
Source organism: Ichthyophis bannanicus (assembly GCA_033557465.1). Taxonomy (NCBI): domain Eukaryota; kingdom Metazoa; phylum Chordata; class Amphibia; order Gymnophiona; family Ichthyophiidae; genus Ichthyophis; species Ichthyophis bannanicus. The sequence continues at coordinate 1,694,837,411 of CM066031.1, forward strand.
CTGATGTAGTGGAGGAATAATCTGTTGATTCAGGTGAAGTAAGGGGAGTGCAAGAGGCAAAAGGGATGTAGAAACATAGAAACCTGACGACAGAAAAAGAGCACATGGCCTATCTAGTCTGTCCTTCCATATCAACAACTACAACAGTCCCCTTTTTTCCTTTAGAGATCCTATAGAAACATAGAAACATGTAGCAGGGGAAAGTATAGGCACACTATGAGTAGTACTGATAGCATGAGCAACGCCCTGTCAGCTACCACTTGTTCCCCTCACCAGTCCCTTATAAGTATCATACAGCAGACCAGCATCAGTCTGTTGCTCATGAGACCCCTGCACAACTTCTTTGATATCTTGCATAACCCATTGAGGCCATGACCACAAACTCATTTGCGTATTAGGCACACAAGCCCTGTAAATTGCATTGTCTTAAAAATAGAGGCTTCTACAGGTGATTAAGAATGGTGGACATCTAAGTTTGCAGTATGGCCCAGATACACGAGTAAGTGCTGACATTTACGCATGCACGTCATGAGGTTTCTTCATGCACGTCAATTTCTCCCATGTATATATTTGTAAGATGGCTCCTTCCACTGCACATGGATATCACTCTCCAAGCATTCCTGCAATACCTTCTGTCCGGTCCTGACTACAAGTACATCCATTTTGAGGAGCGGACACATGTTGATTTTATATTGGCCTCTAAAGCTGAAATTGTAGACATTAGCACTTCCACATCCCTCCCGCCTCATAAATGACCATTCTAAAATCTGCCTTTATATGTTCATTATAAGTACTCTGGTCAGTACTGTAAGTGTTTTTTTAAGTGCTGGATAGGTCTTTTAAATATTTTCTATATATTCAACACTACTATCTGTAGAAGGGCAGCACTGAATTTAGCTATAGAATGGTGACCACCACTGTTATATGGATAACGGCAATATTCAGTCGCTATCCATATAGCTAAGTGGTTTAGTTGAGTGGAATGACTATGCTTCAGCTCAGCATTCTCTAGATAGATCAGAGGCAGTGTAAGAGTTTACAGCAGCCCTTTGGGGGTCATTTCAGATGCTGCATTCGTGATTTGCATGTCTGAAAATGCCCATTTAGACATGTCAATTACATCCATGCTCCAAGAGCCATTTTATAAAGGACCACAATCGCGTCTGTGTCCCACAGGGACATAATGGAGGCATGTCCAGTGTGGCAATAAAAAGATCCATGTGCATCTCTAGTTCCAGAATGGTGCCACATGTTGAAAACTGCCAGCGGACATGTCTATACCCGCTCTTTGTCATGAATAGGAATTTGAAAAGTGCTTGTTTCAGCCAGTTTTCAACACTAAGGATAACAAGAGCATTCTGTCATAGAAGGACAGCAGGTGAGAATCAAGGCTCCTTTGCACACTGCTGTGGCATTGTTGTTGTTGTTAAGTGCCGTCGAGTTGGAGTCGACTCATGGCGACCCTCTGGATAGCTATCCTAAATTGTGTTCGGTCTTCAGTCAGGCGGCTCATTGTTGACAGACTGGTACCCATAGCTGCTGTTATTGTATCAATCCATCTCATTGCTGTGGCATTGCACATCTCTTTTTCTAGGCTGGCAGGCTGGAATGAGTATGTGGTATCATATACACTCGACATTTTCAAATGCCACCGTGGATACGTCTATGTTGCTGTTCTCGCCAACGTTCATATTTCAAATGTGCACGTTTCTAAAATTGCCTGACCCCCTGCATGCACCTTATTCTGCATATCCCCATTTTCTTTATATGTTTTTAGAAACCTTTATTTTTTTGGACAGAGATGGCTCAATTTTGGAACATATTTACACGTATCCACCTTCTCTGCTGCCCCTCCCATGGATTTTCGAACATTTGGACATGTTCGTCCAAGAGGGCACCTAAAATGTGCCTTCATGTGTATAGTACCACTGAAAATTCACGGATAGAGCACTTATACTTTTAGTGACCCCTGCTAAACATGTACTGTAAGTGCCTGCGCCTATCAGGATATTGCTATTGCATTGGACCCATGCCTTGTATTCCAACATTACTTTGTCCTTTCCTTACACCATCGCTATAGCACTGATCCTGCTGCTGTGCACCATCCAGTGCATATGTTTGATGAAGTTGCAAATAAAATAATAAATAAAAATAAAATGCCAATATTCAACAGATTTGTCTAGTTTGCTTCCAGAGTTACCTTAAAAAATCTTTTCTTATAAAACTTCCAACTGTTCTCCTATTCACTTCATCCATTAAACCAGTTATCTCAGGGCTGAGTTGGAAGCATGCAGGATGCGTGGTTTGAGTTTGCCCAGACAGCACTGACAGTCAGCATTGCCTGGTTAAACTTAACTAGGTAAGTTAAGCCTCACAAATAGAACCCCTGCACATGCTCATACTCAGGAGGGACCAGAAAGGGGAGCAGCCATGACCACCAGGCAGCCCAATTTTTCTAGGACAGAGCCCTTTATGTTATGCCTTATGGTTCTCAGGGATGAAGAGACCCTGTACCCCCCATGTAGGCCACCCCACGCTACAGCCCAGTGGCTCTGGGAGAGGATCCACATGGCCCTGGCACATTAAGTCATCAAAGTTCTCAACATGCAGGGGCGCACAAGGCTGCAAGCAGACAACTAATGTGCATGCAGAGAATAAAGTCCGCCAGGACATGTTTAAAAGTCAGCCAAGACAGGACATTTCCCCTGGGAGATGACCTCGGAGGGCCCTGTAAAAGCAACACTAGCCTGAGCAATCTATTTCATGAGTCTAGCCACAGACCCACAAACTATCTGAAACAAAAGTGCAGCCAGGCAGGGAGAGTGGGCACACACAGACAAGCAGAGGAGTTGGCTGCATTAACTCATGGCACTGCACCCTCCCGGACAGATATGAAGAGCAGCAGTGAGGAGCCTAGTGCTGGAGCTGCCAGCAGCAACACCACCAGCAGCAGCACATCATCATGGGTGCTGGTCACATAGGAAGAGGGGGAGGAAGGGCCAGATGTGGCCATCACTCAAGCTGAGGAGTAGGAGTTGCCTTGTCAAAGGTCTCAGAATGTGTTTGCTGCTCCGGAGGACAGAACTATACATGAGGCGGCCTGGATAGCAAATAGAATGCTAGAAATCATAAGGAAAGGAATGGAGAATAAAACCAAGGGTATTGCGATGCCTCTGTATCAGTCTATGGTGCAACCAAACCTTGAATATTGTGTGCAGTTCTGGTCACTGTATCTTAAAAAGGATATAGTGTTATTAGAAAAGGTACAGAGAAGAGCCACCAAAATGGTAAAGGGGATGGAAGGATACCCCTATGAAGAGAGGCTAAAAAGATTAGGGCTCTTCAAACTGGAAAAGAGATGGCTGAGGGGAGATATGATAGAGGTCTATATATTAATGAATAAAGTGGAACGGGTAAACATAGATAGATTGTTTACTCCATCAAAAAGTAGACTAGGGGACATGCAATGAAGCTGCAATGTAGCCCATTTAAGAGTACTAAGAGAAAATATTTTTTCACTCAATGCATAATCAAACTCTGGAATTCATCACCGGATGTAGTAAAAGCTGTTAGTGTAGATGGGTTCAAAAAAGGTTTGTACAAGTTCCTGGAGGAAAGGTCATAAGAACATAAGATATGCCATACTGGGTCAGACCAAGGTCCATCAAGCCCAGAATCCTGTTTCCAACAGTGGCCAATCTAGGTCATACGTACCTAGTAGTTTCCCCAAAAGACACAGGTTCCACAGTGCTTGTACTGGGTCAAGCATTGATATCCTGGGTCCCTTCTTAATAATGGTTTATGGACCTTTCCTCCAGGAACTTGTCCAAACCTTTTTTAAACCCAGCTACACTAACAGCCTTTACTACATCCTCCAGTAACAAATTCCAGAGTTTGATTACACGTTGAGTGAAAAAATATTTTCTTTTATTAGTCTTAAATAGTTTACCCTGTAGCTTCATTGCATGTCCCCTAGTCTTTCTATAGTCTGATAACGTAAACAATCGATCTACGTTTACCAGTTCCACTCTGTTCATTAATTTATAGACTTCTATCATATCTCCCCTCAGCCGTCTCTTTTCCAGGTTAAAGAGCCCCAACCTTTTTAGCTTTTCTTCATAGGAGTATCCTTCCATCCCCTTTACCATTTTGGTGGCTCTTCTCTGAACCTTTCCTAATAATGTTATATCCTTTTTAAGATACAGAAACCAGAATTGCACACAATATTCAAGGTGCGGTCTCACCATGGAATGATATAGAGGCATTATAATATCTTTTGTTTTATTTTCCATTCCATTCCATTCCTTATGATACCTAGCATTCTATTTCCTAGCTCCATATATCATTATTAAAGAGGACTCAGGAAATCCACTGCTTATCCCGGGACAAGCATTGTGGAACCTATGTACCTTTTTGGGAATCTGCCAGGTACTCGTGACCTGGAATGGCCAGTGTTGAAAGCAGGATGCTGAGCTTGATGGATCTTGGTCTGACCCAGTATTGTATTTCTTATGTTCTTATGAGGGCCTAGAGGAGGTCATCAACTTCAATGCTGTGGGGAAGGATGAACAGAGGGGAGGTGGGTGGGAAAGAATGGGTGGGGGAGGGTGGGGAGGTTCTAGAGAGAGAAGGTGGGGTGGTGTGGGAAGAGGAAGAGGAAGAGGAGCAGGAGGGTGGGACTGGGGGGAGGAGGAATTATGCTGCCCCAGTGCCAGATATGGTTAACTAGCTAGTCTAGCCTTCTTCTGTACTGAGCCAGTTGCTCCACCACAAGATCCTCTGGCCTTTTGGCTATTTCAAAGTCCTGAAATACCTCTCATCCCTTGAACGGATGGTACAGCAGGACATTTATGTTTCACCAGGTCCCAGGATCTCATGGTTGACACCTGCAAGGGCTACAAGCGGAGATGCATGCCATGGTTGTGGTGATCATCCAGCTCATTGAATGCATCATCTTTCCAGCCAGGAGGGTGGAGGGCGAGGGATACCTGTAGCCTAACTTCATAGGCCATGTGGGCCATGAATAAATGTTATTGGTTGTATGAAGCATGTGTCCATTGTCCTGTGTCTTACTTTAATGTGCACTGTCCGCAGCATGTAATTTTCATGTGTGCATGATGTGCTAACAGAGCTGCATGAGATGGGGCAGCTGGGGTCCCACTCATTGCACATCTTAGAGGCATCCAATATGGTTCTACCACAACCCCCCCATAATTCTTATTCCTTCACCAACACACATTCACTGTATGCCTTATGATCCCACACCGTCGTCATATGTGTATGCTGGGTGTGCATTGGACAGGCACCCTAGGTCACAGCTTCCCTTAGCAGCAAATGTAATGGGATGCCAACAGACGGGGGCCACTAAGTGACACTGATATCACATTCAGATCCTAATGCTTTTGTGCTGGATGAGCTAATTCTAACCATGCCCCATCACTTCCAAGCCTGTCATCCAGCAGATAAACAAGCTATGTAACTTCGACTACTGATACTGTAAATCAAGTGATGGGCAGGCCATGTTCTTATAACTTCCAGTCCCATGTGTATGTGATATGGGAGGGAATGCTTAGTGAACATAGGCATGTGGTTGCAAAGCCCTATCCTGCCCCCCCCCCCCCAACATTGCTGTTGCTGTGTGCTGTGACCATAACTGATTCAAAGGAGCCATGGCTGCCCCTGTGGATACCTGTCACTGTCATACACAGTTGTAGAACCCTTTGGATGGTGTATATGCATGCATGTAACAATAATAGTACAAATATGGAGGATATTTTTTAAATAGGTGTCAAAGCCTGTGGTAGATCAAAGGGCCATTTTGAAAGACTCCCTCTATCCAAGCAAGGACTGTGTTAATCACCCAGGAAATTGGTCACAGCTTACCTCAGAAGCGCAAGCATAAATAGTTCAACCAGAGTTCAGTGATTCTCAGTCTTGAAGGATTACAAAAGGTGACTGCTACTTCTGCAGAGAGATCTGCAATTGTAAGTACTTACTTCTAGGAATTTTTCTAAATCTTGGGGGAAGGAATTCTTTAAATTAAAGCTGATTAATCTGTGAACCCAGTGTATTTGTTAAATCAGTCAGAGCCTAGTAGCAGCAAAGAGCTTTCAATTTAAATTTAAAACACAGCAGAGAACTTTCTGGTTAAATTTATACCCCAAGACTCCCTCTATCTAATCAAGGGCTGTGGGTCGCAGATTACCTTAGAAGCACAGGACAGGGTACCGTGTAGCAGCCAGCTTTTAATAAGTCTTTTTCCCTTCCTCTCTCTCCAACATCCACCCATCCCAGGGATAACTGTAGCGTTATAGGTGCATAAACTTCTCAAAGGAAAGGAGGTGCCATATTCACTCTCAGGTGCAGCTATTTGTCCTCATCAGGCATACATTAGGAACCTGAGATTAATCAAGCTTCAGGTGAACAAAGTACATTAAACGTATTAGGTGTAGTTCTATTATTATAAGTATCCTCACCAACCCTTAGTAGGTAAAGAACATAAATACCTAAATACAACCTTAAAACTAAGATGCAGACAGCAGTCCAGCAGTGAGATGGGGAGTTTTCAGTCCTCTGCAAAGAGTGCCACATGTATGATTTTCTCCCAGTTGGTGAAGGGTCTTACATGTGCACTAGGTGCAAGGAGCTCTTTGCTCTCAGGGAATGAGTCTCAACTCTGGAGGCTAGAGTAGCAGACTTGGAGGACATAAGGAAGACAGAGAGGTACACAGACGAGACCTACAGGGATATAGTACTGAAGTCCCATCTCCAGTCTGGCAGTATCCCTGTTGCTATGGAGGAGAGAGGTCATGTGACAGGAGAGCATCACCCTGGTGTGCCAGGAAGTGATCCTGTAGCTAGGACCTGTCCTCCAGGTGATGTAAAACTCTCTCGCACCTTCAAAGTTTCTCCAGGGCCATGTGCCCATGAAGGAAGGGTTAGGACAGCCGTTTTAGTTGGTGATTCGATCATTAGGCATGTAGATAGCTGGGAAGCTGGAGGACATGAGGATCGCCTAGTAACATGCCTGCCTGATGCAAAGGTAGCGGACTTCATGTGCCACCTAGACAAGGTCTTAGATAGTGCTGGCGAGGAGTCTGCTGTCTTTGTACATGTCGGTACCAATGACATAAGAAAATGTGGTAGGGAGGTTCTGGAGGCTAAATTTAGGCTTTTTGGTAGGAAGTTGAAATCCAGAACTTCCAGGGTAGCATTCTCCGAAATGCTTCCCCTTCCATGCACAGGACCCAAAAGACAAGCAGAGCTTCAGAGTCTCAATGTGTGGATGAAATGATGGTGCAAGGATAAGGGTTTTAGATTTGTTAGGAACTGGGGAACATTCTGGGGAAAGGAGGGGCTCTTCCGAAGGGATGGGCTTCACCTTATCTGGGATGGAACCAGGCTGCTGGCATTAACCTTTAAAAAGGAGATAGAGCAGCTTTTAAACTAGATAATAGGGGAGAGCCGACAGTCGCCCAAGAGTGCATGGTTCGGAACAATGTATCCTTGAAGGATACTACCAGAAGAATGAAGTTAGGGCATATCAGCAGAGAGGTTCCAATAAAGACAAAAGTAGCCCAAATGCCCTTGAGTATGGAGCAGACAGAGCTTAAAGATTCCAAATTACCCCTGCCTACTGATAGCCAGATTAATATGAATAAAATACAGTCTCTAAGGTGCTTGTATGCAAATGCTAGAAGTCTAAAAAATAAGATGGGAGAGTTAGAATATGGAAGATTTAGCACTAAATGAGAGGTTAGATATGATTGGTATCTCAGAGATGTGATGGAAGGAGGACAACAAATGGGACACTGTGATACCTGGGTACAAATTATATCGTAATGATAGAGCTGATCAAATTGGTGGAGGGGTTGCACTCTATGTTAGAGAGGACATTGAATCACAAAGGATTAAAGTTTTGCAGGAAACAAAATTTGTTGTAGAATCTCTATGGATTAAAATTCCATGTAAAGCGGAAGGCGATGTCAGTGGGGGTGTACTATTGACCACCTGGCCAAAATTAACAAATGGATGATGAAATGCTCAAAGAAATCAGGGACGCTAATAAAAGTTACAGCATAGTAATAATAATGGGGGATTTCTGGGTATTGACTGGGTCAGTGTCATGGTAGCACGTGCTAGGGAGATAAAGTTTCTAGATGAAATAAATGACTGCTTCTTGGAGCAGCTGATTCATGAACTGACCAAATCTGGTGCAAGAGATAAGGGTGTTGGGGCCACTTGGCCATAGTGATCATATTATGATCACGTTTGATTTAATTAATGGAGGATGGATGGTAAGGAAATTCACAGAAGTACCTTTTAACTTTTGAAAGGGAGACTATGGGCCTTGTTTACAAAGCCACGGTAGCGGTTTCCGATCGTTATTGGAGCCGTGGCCCCATTGATTTCAATGGGGCCGTGGCTCCGATAACAATCGTAAACCGCTACCGCGGCTTTGTAAACAAGCCCCTATGATAAAATGAGGGAAATAGTTAAGAAAAAACTAAAAGGAGCAGTTGCAAAGGTTAAAGACTTACATCAAGCTTGGTTGTTGTTTAAATATACTATCTTGGAAGCCCAGGCCAGCTGTATTCCACACTTTAAGAAAAGTGGAAGGAAGTCCAAAAAACTACCAGCATGGTTTAACGGTGAGGTAAGAGAGGCTGTTGTTGCCAAAAAAGCATCTTTCAGGAAATGGGAAAAGAGGCAAATGACAAAAAGTGGAAATAGCACAAGCACTGGCAAGTTAGATGCAAGGCATTGATAAGGCAGGCAAAGAGAGAATTTGAGAAGAAGTTTGCTGTGGAAGCAAAAATGCATAATAAAGATTTTTTCAAGTATATTCGTAGCAAATATCCTGTGAGAGAGACAGTTGGAACATTAGATGATAGAGGGTTAAACGGGGCACTAAGAGGGGACAAAGCCATAGCCGAGAGACTGAATGAATTCTTTTCTTCGGGCTTTACTGAGGAAAATGTAGGGATGCTACCCATGACTGAAGTGGTATTTAAAGGTGATACTGCGGAAGAATTGAAAGAAATATCGATACACTGGGAAGATGTATTACAACTATTTGAGAAACCAAAGAGTAGCAAATCACCTGGACTGGATGGTATACATCCATGGGTGTTGAAAGAACTGAAATATGAGATTGCAGGCCTGCTATTAGTAATCTCTAACTATCATTAAAATCATCTTTAATACTTGAAGAATGGAGGATGGCCAATGTAACTCCAAGTTTTAAAAAGGGTTCCAGCAGTGATCCGGGAAACCACTAACCGGTGAGCCTGATGTCAGTACCAGGAAAAATGGTAGAAACCATCATAAAGAACAAAATTAATGAACATGTAGATAGTCATGGCCTAATGGGAGACAACCAACATGGCTTTAGACAACATAAGAACATAAGAACATAAGATATGCCATACTGGGTCAGACCAAGGTCCATCAAGCCCAGTATTCTGTTTCCAACAGTGGCCAATCTAGGTCATATGTACCTAGCAGTTTCCCCAAGAGACACAAGTTCCACAATGCTTGTACTGGGTCAAGCATTGATATCTTCGGTCACTTCTTAATAATGGTTTATGGACCTTTCCTCCAGGAACTTGTCCAAACCTTTTTAAACCCAGCTACACTAACAGCCTTTACTACATCCTCCGGTAACAAATTCCAGAGTTTGATTACACGTTGAGTGAAAAAATATTTTCTTTTATTAGTCTTAAATAGTTTACCCTGTAGCTTCATTGCATGTCCCCTAGTCTTTCTATATTCTGATAACGTAAACAATCGATCTACGTTTACCCGTTCCACTCCGTTCATTAATTTATAGACTTCTATCATATCTCCCCTCAGCCGTCTCTTTTCCAGGTTAAAGAGCCCTAACCTTTTTAGCCTTTCCTCATAGGAGTATCCTTCCATCACCTTTACCATTTTGGTGGCTCTTCTCTGAACCTTTTCTAAAATCGCTAAATCCTTTTTAAGATACTGCGACCAGAATTGCACACAATATTCAAGGTGCGGTCTCACCATGGAACAATATAGAGGCATTATAATATCTTTTGTTTTATTTTCCATTCCTTTCCTTATCATACCTAGCATTCTATTTGCTCTCTTGGCTGCCGCTGCACACTGGGCCGAGGGTTTTAACATGGTATCCACAATGACGCCTAAATCTTTTTCCTGGGTGGTGGTTCCTAATGTGGAACCTTGCATCGTGTAACCATAGTTTGGGTTGTTCTTCCCTAGGTGCATAACCTTGCACTTGTCCACATTAAATTCCATCTGCCATTTTGATGCCCAGTCTTCCAATTTATCAAGATCCTCTTGCAATTTTTCACAATCCTCTTGGGTTTTAACAACTTTAAATAGTTTTGTGTCATCTGCAAATTTGATAACCTCACTCGTTATTCCACTTTCCAGGTCATTTATGAATATGTCAAAAAGCAGCGGACCCAGCACAGATCCCTGGGGTACACCACTATTCACCTTTCTCCATTGGGAAAATTGGCCATTTAGCCCTACCCTCTGCTTTCTATCTTTTAACCAGTTCCTGATCCACAATAGTACACTGCCTCCTATCCCATGACTCTTTAGTTTTGCCAAAAGTCTCTGATGAGGGACCTTGTCAAAGGCTTTCTGAAAGTCCAGATACACAATATCAACCAACTCACCTTTGTCCACCTGTTTATTCACTCCTTCAAAAAAACATAACAGATTAGTAAGACAAGATCTTCCTTGTCTAAAGCCATGTTGGCTGTCTCCCATTAGGTCGTGACTATCTACATGCTGAGTAATTTTATTCTTTATGATGGTTTCTACCATTTTTCCCGGTACTGACGTCAGGCTCACCGGTCTGTAGTTTCCAGGATCACCCCTGGAACCCTTTTTAAAAATTGGTGTTACATTGGCGATCCTCCAATCTTCAGGTATTAGAGATGATTTTAATGATAGTTCACAGATTACTAATAGCAGGTCTGCAATCTCATATTTCAGTTCTTTCAACACCCTTGGATGTATACCATCCGGCCCAGGTGATTTGCTACTCTTCAGTTTATCTTCCCGATGTATCGATATTTCCTTCAATTCTTCCGCACCTTTAAATACCACTTCAGTCATGGGTAACATCCCTACATCTTCCTCAGTAAAGACTGAAGCAAAGAATTCATTCAGTCTCTCCGCTATCGCCTTGTCGCCTCTTAGTGCTCCTTTAACCCCTTTATCATCTAATGGACCAACTGACTCTCTCACAGGTTTTTTGCTACGAATCTACTTGAAAAGGTCTTTATTTCGTGTTTTTGCTTCCGCAGCAAGCTTCTTCTCAAATTCTCTCTGTGCCTGCCTTATCAATGCCTTGCATTTGACTTGCCAGTGCTTGTGCTGTTTCCAGGTTTCGTCATTTGGCTCTTTTTTCCATTTCCTGAAAGATGCTTTTTTGGCAACAACAGCCTCTCTGACCTCACCTTTAAACCATGCTGGCAGTTTTTTGGACTTCCTTCCACTTTTCTTAAAGCGTGGAATACAGCTGGTCTGGGCTTTCAAGATAGTATTTTTCAACAACATCCAAGCTTGATGTACGTCTTTAACCTTTGCAACTGCTCCTTTTAGTTTTTTCTTAACTGTTTTCCTCATTTTATCATAGTCTCCCTTTCGAAAGTTAAAGGGCAGTACTGTGGATTTCCTTACTATCCCTCCTCCACTAATTAAATCAAAGGCGATCATGCTATGATCACTATTGCCAAGTGGCCCCAACACCCTTATCTCTTGCACTAGATCTGGTGTTCCACTAAGGACTAGGTCTAATATGGCTTCCCCTCTGGTCGGTTCATGAACCAGCTGCTCCAAGAAGCAGTCATTTATTTCATCTAGGAACTTTATCTCCCTAGCATGTCCTGCTGTGACACTGACCCAGTCGATGCCAGGGTAATTGAAATCACCCATTATTATTACTGCACTGTAACTTTTGCTAGCTTCCTTGATTTCTTTGAGCATTTGATCATCCATTTGTTCATTCTGGCCAGGCGGACGATAGTACACCCCCACTGCCATCGCCTTCCCCTTTTTACATGGAATTTCAATCCATAGAGATTCTACAGCAAATTTTGTTTCTTGCAAAACTTTAATCCTTTCTGACTCAATGCCCTCTCTAACATAGAGCGCAACACCTCCACCAATTTGATCAGCTCTATCATTACGATATAGTTTGTACCCAGGTATCACAGTGTCCTACTGGTTGTCCTCCTTCCACCATGTCTCTGATATTCCAATCATATCTAACCTCTCGTTTAGTGCTATATATTCTAACTCTCCCATCTTGTTTTTTAGACTTCAGACAGATCTTGTCTTACTAATCTGTTATGTTTTTTTGAAGGTAAGAATAAACAGGTAGACAAAGGTGAGTCAGTTGATAGAGTGTATCTGGACTTTCAGAAAGCCTTTGACAAGGTCCCTCATCAGAGACTTTTGGCAAAACTAAAAAGTAATGGTGTAGGAGGCAATGTCCTATTGTGGATCAGGTACTGGTTAAAAGATAGAAAGCAGAGGGTAGGGCTAAATGGTCAATTTTCCAAATGGAGAAAGGTGAATAGTGGAGTACTCCAGGGATATGTGCTGGGTCCGCTGCTTTTTAACATATTCATAAATGACCTGGAAATGGGAATGAGTGAGGTTATCAAATTTGCAGATGACACGAAACTATTTAACCCTGGGAGTACCGATGGGGTCAAAAGTGACCCCATTGCAAGTTTCACAACGCATATCTCGGAAATTAGTTGTTCAAGAATGCAATCTTTTTATGACTTTTCACATATCAATATTCTCTTTATATTGCACCATGAGAGGAATAATTTTCATCTGCTAGGTGATGCTAGTGATGAATTGCAGCAGAGAGGACCAGTGGGGTCATTTTTGACCCCAGTTGCTTACGTCCGGTTTGGATCATGATACAATTTGCAGTTTTGTGAATTTTTTGATCTGACAAAGGTATTTATCATTAATTATGTATCATTTATTTTTTGTACTCTTATTTTATGAAAATTAAACATTTTCTGTAATTGATATCATACGTTCTCTCACTATTTCCCATGAAATCTAAAGGCTTTCAGCTCGTTCATCATGATTATTGTACACCTATAGTAAAACTGCTTTGCGTTTTATTCAACTTTATCTTTTGTTTATTTATTTTAGGTTATTGTTTATGATGTCAAAACGAAAGTATTCAGCTGCCCAAGTAAGAGAAACATTGCAACGAGATGCTGACAGTGATGGCTCTGAGTCGTCTGATGATGCAGCATATTCAGCAAGCGAAGAAGCATATCAGCCAATTTCGGCCGATAAATCTGATGATGACAGTCATGATTCAGATGGCGACAGCAGTTGGTCGCCAAGTGAATGTGAGACTGATGTTGAGCCGGTAACATCGCCTGCAGCAAAGAGTCAAGTTACAGGTTGAGGCAAAGGTCGAGGCTGTGCTGGACGGGGAAGAAGGCAGGAGTCTTCGGTGTCAGTATCATCAGTGAGGAATCTTAGTTGTGGTCATAGAGGAGCTAAGAGGTCATGAACTATAAGCACAAATGTTGCCATTGAAGTCTATGTATCTAAAGATGCCACATCATGGAACAGGAAACCTATAAAGCAAGCTGCTGAAAGATACGCCAGAGCTAATGTCATGCCCGTACAACAAGGTCCTACAGGGTATGCTGTACGAAATGTTGATGGCCCTCTTGCAGCATTCCACTTGTTCATGAGGAAGAACTTATTGAATGAAATGATGATGTGGACGAGCAAACAAGGAAGACACATTTATGACGACACCTGGAAATAGTTGACAGACTGAGAATTTCAACGCTTTCTTGGACTTCTGATCCTCTCAGGCGTGTACAAGTCATGAAATGAATCCATATTTCAGTTGTGGAACCTTGAAGATGGTCGTTCTGTTTTCGGCAAAAATATGGCCCGTAACCGTTTTCAGCAAATTTCTTGTGCTCTCAGATTTGATGATGCAACCAACAGACGTGAACAACAAGGTGTGGATAAGCTTGCTCCAATCAGACACGTTTTTGATACCTGGGAAGCAACTCTAAGTGACGCCTTTGTTCCTGTTGAAAATGTTACTGTGGATGAGCAACTGCTTACATTTCGTGGCCGTGTTCCGTTCAGACAATAAATTCCCAGCAAATCTGGGAAATATGGCATAAAGCTATGGATGTTGTGTGACAGTGCAACGTCATATGTTCTGCGTCTTCAAGTATATGCAGGAAGGGAACTCGGACAAAACAGGGAACAGAATCAGGGAGAAAGGGTTGTGCTGCAACTCACTGAAGTATTGACGCGATCTGGCAGAAATGTTACCGTTGACAATTTCTTCTGCAGTTTATCCCTGTGACGGAAATTGCTAGAAAAACAAATCACACTTTTGGGGACAATTCGAAAGAACAGAAAAGAATTACCTCCAGAATTTGTAACAGCAAAGTGCCGAGAGGTATTCACTTCACTGTTTGCCTTTTGCGATGACGCCACTCTGGTTTCCTATTGCCCGAAGAAAGGAAAAGTGGTTGTTCTTCTGAGCAGTTTGCATGATCAAGAAGAAGTAGATAACACACGTCCAGACAAAAATCCACGCATGATCTTGGACTATAATTGTAGAAAAGGTGGAGTAGATATGGCAGATCAAATGTTGCGCACGTATACCACAAAATGAATAACAAGACGCTGGCCAGTGACAATCTTCTACAACATGTTGGACATCAGTGCTTTGAATGCCTTCATTGTTTGGATATCACTAAATCCAGAATGGCAGTCCAAGTCAAAGCACAGGAGTCGTCTATTCCTCTTGGAATTAGCAAAGCAGCTGCTTCACAGTAATTGCAGCGAAATCTCTTCCAGCATTGAAGAAGCAACATAGTTTGCACCTCCTGCAAGCGCAATGTTTGCAAAGAACATTCAGAAATTGTCTGTGTCTCATGCAAATGACTGTAGTACTTTACTATGTTCATCAAGTGCATGCAAAAACTGCTTTCATGGCAACTCTTCTTCATGTAATTTTATGATAAAGCATTAAATTTCAAAACATTTAACCTTCATATAATAAATAATTAATTTGGAATAATATTTTGTCTGTTTAGTTTAAATTTTTATGGTTAACAATTAAAATTCGTTGTGGGGTCATTTATGACCCCAACAGTATTCAGTGTGTGCAAAAAATCTTGGTAATTCTAGGGTTAAAGTTGTTAAAACCCATGAGGATTGTGGAAAATTGCAAGAGGATCTTGATAAATTGGAAGACTGGGCATCCAAACGGCAAATGAAATTTAATGTGGACAAGTGCAAAGTTATGCACCTAGGAAAGAACAACCCAAACTATGGTTACACAATGGAAGGTTCCACATTAGGAACCACTGCCCAGGAAAAAGATTTAGGCATCATCGGGAATAACTTGTTGAAACCCTCCGCCCAGTGTGCAGCGGTGGCCAAGAGATCAAATAGAATGCTAGCTGTCATAAGGAAAGGAATGGAAAACAAAACAAAGGATATTATAATGCCTCTGTATCGTTCCATGGTGTGACCACACCTTGAATATTGTGTGCAGTTCTGGTCACCATATCTTAGAAAGGATATAGTGTTATTCAAAAAGGTACAGAGAAGAGCCACCAAAATGGTAAAGGGGATGGAAGGATACCCCTATGAAAAGAGGCTAAAAAGGTTAGGGCTCTTCTACCTGGAAAAGAGACGGCTGAGGGGAGATATGATAGAGGTCTATAAATTAATGAATGGAGTGGAACGGGTAAACATAGATCAATTGTTTGCGTCATCAGAATATAGAAAGACTAGGGGATATGCAATAAAGCTACAAGGGTAACCTATTTAAGACTAATAAGAGAAAATATTTTTCCACTCAACGTGTAATCAAACTCTGGAATTTGTTACTGGAGGATGTAGTAAAGGCTGTTAGTGTAGCTGGGTTTAAAAAAGGTTTCGACAAGTTCCTGGAGGAAGGGCCCATAAACCATTATTAAAAGGGGCCAAGGATATCACTGCTTGACCCAGTACAAGCATTGTGGAACCTGTGTCTTTTGGGGAAACTGCTAGGTACTTATGACTTAGATTGGCCACTGTTGGAAACAGGATACTAGGCTTGATGGACCTTGGTCTGACCCAGTATGGTATATCTTATGTTCTTAACATTGGGAGTGATAGATTTGCATTGATCACTTATAGATGCTGACTGATCCACAGATGCATTTGAGGGTAAAAGAGCAGGCTTCAGCCATCCCCTTGGAGAGGGACACTCGCCTTCAGACCAATGATGTCCATTTAGCAGCATCATTGAAGGAGGAGTAAGGGTAACAGAATAATTCACAGTGCAGAGGGTATGTCCACACTGCCCCTAACCTGGTGGTAGAAGAGGAATCTAACATGGAGAAGCCAGAGCTCCAGCTTCCCCCTCCCTCTCATTTTGTGGATGACATACTTCCAATTTCCTGCACATGGCTGGATGGGGGACACCAAGATTGATGACTCACACAGAGCACATTTCTAGTTCAGTATAGTCCTACTGCATATCCGACTTTGTGAGTCCTATCACCAGCATCCAGGCTACCATAAAGACACCTCATCACACTCCTATACCCACTCACCTCCCCAGACACTCACATGTCCACACACAGACACACAATCACACAGGTGCAAACAAACAGCAGAGAGCCATGCAGAAATACACAGGCTGGGGCTTAGAGTACAGTAGAAACAAACAAATGGCAGGACACCACAGAGAAACACACAGGCTGGGACTTACAGCCTGGCACAGGGTTAAGGTACACAGGGAGTATGGGATTAGAAAGGCTGGGAAGGGTTGTGGAAGGGCTAGGGTCATAGACAGACACAGAATAGGACAGAGGCTCAGAGACTCAAAGGACACCTGCATGTACACAGATGACTGTCAAATCAATCTCCTCCAATCACCAAAAACACAGCCAGTCCAAAAAACCAGCAAAATCCCATGCTTATTTCTGCTTTATAGCAGGTAGAGCTTGGCACTTTTAAGGTCACCGCCTTGCGCATATTGGGTCATCTGTGAAATATGTCTTGGATATGAAGGCACAGATTCCACCCATGGCCTCACCTGGAAATGCCCCAACCTGAGACATGTGCATGTGGGCGTTCTCGTGCCAAAAATGTGCAGCATGGGACCTTTCTAAAATCACAGTTTGCATGTATCCATACCTTCCAGTTTTCTGGCACCATCAACAAGTTTAAATCATGAACAGGCCTTCTAAAATAACCCCCCCCCCCCCCCCTGCTTATGCCAAAAAATTAAAGTATGTGGGTAGGCTTAAACTAAATGTATAACTTACTGTATTTGGATAGTGATCGAATATTGTCGTTATCTGGATAATTTTGTGGCTTGTTAACTCCACTTTCCTTCTACTCCTTTCCTATGCAGTTGGAGGCCAATTCCGATTGGGGCCCGTCTGGCCTGTCCAGATGTCCAAAATCTGGATAGGCCGGATTTGCATCTGATTCTGATCCTGCAGGGACTAGACGTCCCCTCGGGATCAGAATCGGGTGCAACAGGCCTGGATGGGCAGGATGTGCCCCAATTCTGGCCCACAGCATGTCAAGGTATTTCCCTGGCTAGCTCAGCCTGGACTCCTGCATGGAGTCACAGTGCCGTGGCGTCCCATCACCATGGCACCGCAGCTCCATGCAGGAGCCCTGATCACCTGCATAACACCAAAGTGCCCTTTTCCCCACCGCCCGACACCTGTTTGGGAATACTGAGACTGGGATCAGGCTGCAGGGAACCCCCTGCCCTTCTCAACGCTATCTGGGGTCCTGGACTGGCTGACCTTCAACATTGGGGGACTTATTCCACCTCCGAGGTGGAATAAGTCCTCCGTCTACTTCACCCTGCCTGGATGTACAGGGCTTTCACCAGAATAGGCCCTGTATTTCCGGGTTAAGGGTCATGCCTCTGACCCGCCCTCGCTCCTTCCTCGGCCCGTCCCCTCCCACCCTCATACAGAGCTCCCCACACATTACTGCTGTAGATGCAGAGAGCTCTGTGGCTGGAATAGGACCCGGGTTTTTAGCGGGGATTATACATCCATCCGGGACAGATATCCCTGCTAAATGCAGGTCAAAATGTACCCTATTCAGAGGGATTTTCACTCCAAAACTATTCATATAAGGGCTGAAAATCCATAAAGAGGGAAGTTATATGGTCATGGCCATCAGTGAATGTATAACTTCTTTTGAATATTAGCCTGAAATAGTTCTAAATGTGGTCATTTATACAGGACTACCAATGATCTACAATCAGATTTATATTCAAATAGTACACTGATCCAAACACTGCAGAGGAACCAGGGCAAATTCAGATTTATGAGATTCCCATTTGCATAACAAATTAAAAGACAAAGAAGACTCCTATAATTTTGCACATAATTATTTTATACAGTTCAAAGATAATTTTCTAAGCCATTTGTGCAAGTAAATAATTTATCTGTGTAAACCGGCTGCCTGAAAATTATCCTCTGACAATGTGTTTAAAAATTCACACAGTATACAGTAGAGGCTGCATTCCCTGTTTAGATCAGAGGGGGAAAGTAGGCCTTGATTGCATTCTCATCTCTGCACACATTATGGCCCTCATTCTATAACGCAGGTTGCAGGGCTGTACATCCTGCCAGAACGTGCAGCCCTGCAATCTGCCTTAACCCTATTCCCCCACTGGCTCTCCCTATATGTCCTGTGCTTCAGGATGGGGAGAGCCGGTGGGAGATGGGAGGGGGCAGGATCATGGGGGGAGAGTAAGTGGGCTGCCCAGCAGCACGTACAGGGCTAATTTAGGTCACGGCCTATACGTGCTGCCGGGCCTGCTGGGCTGTACTGCTTATACCTCCTCAGAGATGGTATAAGCAGTGTTTTTTGGTGAATTGGGGCATGGCAGCCACCACCAGGACCAGGGCCGGGTGCGGGTGAGTCCCTTCCGCCCGATCCAGGCCATGGGAGGCCAGCGGTGATCTTGGGTTCTGGAGCCATGGCAGTTTGGGGCGCATGTGGGGAGAACATCCCTGCAGGCCAGAGGGCACACTGGGCCGTCTTTGTGCCTGATTCTGGCTCCCACGGGAACGTTTTGTTCCCGCAGGCCAAGATCGGGTCCTAGGGACCCCATCTTCAGTGGGGATGTCCAGACAGCCCGGATGTCCCGCTTCCAGAATCGGGCTCTAAATTTCTTTGAAAAAGTAGCCACACAATAAAGGAAGTGCACATGTGATACTTTGCCTCCACAGCATGTCCAGAGTGACTATACCCCAATGTGGATAGTTTCAGGCTTTGAAATGAAATTCCCAGTAGACTGAGCCTGAAAAATCTTTAACATAATGACACTGCACCACCAAGAGTAACGCTTCAATATTTCCATAAATCAAAACTGGTCTGATTGAAACAGTAATTGTATTTAATTTGTGACCTTTTCAATAAGTAATTTTTATATTCTGAGTTCTACAAAAACAAAATTAAGTGGACCTGTGGTTTTTAGAATATGAACAATGAACATTCATGAGACATATTTGCATAAGAATAAGAAAGATAATAATCAATACCTTTGTTCCTGTGTAGAAATCATCTACAGCGTAAGTTCCCATGAAGGGGAACTGCATGTGAGTGTGGCTATCTATTCCTCCAGGGATCACCAGTTTACCAGTAGCATCGATCACTCTCACCCCTTCTGGTATGTCTGGCAGCAAGTCTGTTCCAATATCTTTTACCAAGCCATCTTCTACATAAACCTCAGCCAGCTGAGAACAGTCATAATTCACTACTTTACCACCTTTAATTAAAATACTCTTCTGGGAAGCCATTATTTCTTTTATATCTGGAATATTTTCCACTCTGAGTCAGTTCTGTCAAGTGCAAGTCGGCTACTTTCCAAGGCTCAAGATGACACTGAAGATTAATTGCTTGCAGTAGAGATTTTCTGCTCCAGGTTAAAAAACTTTTCTTAGGCCTTAGTTCTTGGTCTTCTTTGAAACACTAATGATGCATCATGTCTGACAAAACCACAAATGTATTTGTCTTGTTGAAGACGTTTCTTACTAATCCCCTGAGTGTACAACTGCAAACTAGCTGGG
The DNA here is from genome assembly GCA_033557465.1 of Ichthyophis bannanicus. Lineage (NCBI taxonomy): Eukaryota > Metazoa > Chordata > Amphibia > Gymnophiona > Ichthyophiidae > Ichthyophis > Ichthyophis bannanicus. Next base: position 1,694,857,543 of record CM066031.1, read on the forward strand.
CTAGTAGCTTTCCTAGTGGATGGTCAGAGCTGAGCCCCTGCATGCTATCTGATATGCTGCATTGCATTCCAAAGGGTTCTTTATACATTAGCCATGCACAGATAATGCAAAATATATTTTCTTCACTATGGCTCCCCTCTCTGCTGAACAGTTAATAACTAAGCATGTTGCACTTCCTAGACCAAGGGAAAACAGAAAAGAAGTTATTGCAAACGCACTGACAAACCTTCCCAGAACTGAATAAATCAAACATTAACACTCTTGTAAGAAGATCCTGAGGAGCTGACTCTCTGCACCTCACATTTAAAGAGCTGTTGAGTTACCCATTTCAAGCAGGGTGACATTTTTGGCCAGTCCTGGTTTTGAATTTACATCTAAGTGTGCTCTTTGTAGTCCCCAATTCTACCCACCAAAATCTGTGTGGTAGCTGCTACAGTACACCAGGATAGGCTTGTCAAAAATCCAGGACTGTCCTAAAATGTCCCTACTAAAACTGGGTAACTTGGCAGCTCTGTAAAATGCTATGGATTCAAACAACTGATTCATAAGCTGTGGGAAGCTAATAATTACCTCAGACTTCCTGAGTATTTCTGTTATACTGTAATTCCTCGCAATATCATGCTGGACTTCTCTGCACATTCTCAAGGTCAGTGTCTTAATGTAGCTTTGTTCATCAGTGACAGAAAAAGGCATTCACTCTTGGAGATTTTTTATAGAACAAAAATTGTACTAGGAATGGCAGAAATGGGGGTCCATTCACAATAAGCAGCAATGAAAAAGAGGAGAAAATGTGCAAGAGTTTACTGTCTGTGGAGATTTGGAATAGAGTTAAACAAGTTAGAAACAGTGGTGGACAGAAGCAAAAAGAAGATAGTTTCTCAGATCTTGCAGTTCTTATCTTGAAAACTTCAGCAGGAGGCCAGTTAAAGATATGCAAAGCTTTCTGAAATTGTGATTTGGCATCTAAGAAAAGGAAACCAACCGCTGAAGAAAAACTACTATTACTACCTATCATTTGTATAGGGCTACAAAGCATACACAATACTGTACATATAGATGAAAGAGACAATCCCTGATCATCAGAGTTTAAAATCTAATCAAGACAGACAACATCACAAAACTGGCGACTAGGGTATGTTAAAGGTACACATAGGTAGTGAACAGGAAAATGAGGGGATCAGGATGCAAAAGTAGTCTCAAAGAGGTGCCATATGATATGACACGTGGAGACACATTTCATTTTGCACGTCCGGACGCACAGAGATAGACCCAATTCTGATCCCGTGGGGCACGTCTAGCCCGCGCAGGATCAGAATCACATCTAGGCCTGTACGTGCATGCTGGGTCCCGATTCCCATCGGCCTACACATATAGGCCTTTGCCTGGCTAACTCAGTCAGGTCCCTGAATGAAGCCGCAGTGCCATGACATCCCGTTGCCATGGCACAGCAGCTCCATTCAGGAGCCACAATCCCCAGCCGCTGACTACTTTCGCCTTTCCCTGCAGCCCAACCCCTGATCTGGCCTCCTATGGCCAGGGTTGGGCTACGCAGAATCTCCTGCACCCCTCACCTTTTTGCTTCCGGTTGGGCCTTCCGTCTCTCGACGTCTAGGGGGACTTATTCCACCTTGGAGATGGAATAAATCCTCCATCCAGTCTGCTGGCCCTGGACATACACAGCTGACTTCAGAATCAGGGCTGCAGACTGCCCACCACCCGCACTAACTCCGCCTCCACACTGCCCCCTCCCACCTCCATCTAAGCCTCCCCATACGAATTCCTTGTTCGTATGGGGAGGCTTAATCAGGGATGGCAAGGGGAACGAATAGTGGGGATGGACACGGGATGGATGTCACAACGGGTCGTCCATCCCTGCTATTCATGGGACGGAATAGACCCCATGGTGTTTGCAAAGAAACATTCACGGAACAGAGCACCCATGTGGTATGCCTGGTGAGATCAAAATGAAACTTTTTGGTCTTAATGATATTAATAAGCAATATGTGAGGATAAAAAACATACAGCACATCACTTTGCTAACACCATCCCATTAGTGGTGGCAACATGTTGTAGAAATGCTTTCAGTAGCAAGCAGGTAGACTTGTGAAGATCTAGGGAAAGAGGGATGGTGCAAAGTACAGACAGATCCTAAAGGAAAACCCCTTACAGTCTGCCACAGAGCTGGGACTGGGGAGAAGATTTACCTTTCAGGGCCATAAGCAAAAGCAACAATGGAGTAGCTCACCAAGAAGAAACTGATGGGTCAATATTTAGTCGATGAGGTCAGCATTTCCTTAAAATGCCGGCTGCCACTGCAAAATTTAATTTGACGATTCAGCTCTGGTATCCACAGGGAGTGCTAGTCGCTATCCCTATAGCGATGCTGAAATTGCTGCTATATGGATAACTTCTCAGTCTGCCTCCAGATTGCCCCAGCATATTTGGATAGTATCAAGGGGGTCAGACAGAATATTCATCAACAGTATCCAGGTAGTGGCAATGAATATTCCTTTCAGTGGCACTGGTTTGTATAGTAGGAGCTGCTAACTGTTAAGTTCCACTGAATATTGACCCCTGAATGTCATTATAGTCAACATCACTTTAAAGAATATCACATAATCCGTGCAAGCTGAAGGGCCAGCGTGTTTTGGTCATAGTTTCTTATGAGACAGCAGTAACCATGCTTATTTCCATGCATATGTAGGCAATAGAAACAGCAAATGAGGATCATGCAACAATTTCTGATAAGTTCTATTTTTTCAAAGTGATGTAGATTATAACAGGTAGAGTTTTTAACAATTTTGTTTGATTTTAGAAATGTTTACTCAGAATGAAGTTTCCCTGATGCAGTTTAGCAAAATGTTGTCCAGTGTCAGATTACATTCAGATAGATTGATCAACCACCACCAGAAGTCATAGATTACTAGCCTTCTTGTTCTGCAATGGTCAGGGTAACTTGGTTGTTGGGAGTCATGGCATGTCTGTAACACTTACAGATGAAAGCCTGTTGGCACATAGAGTTTGTATCCTTTATAGTGGCAATCCTGTAGCCAGCTCTCTTCATCCTTCTTCTCCATGCACTGTCAATCTCAGCTTCCAGGCTTGGACTAATTTGTCCTTGATCAATTGCACCTTAATTTATTCCATGATACTCTCTTTCCAAATGTCTTTGATAACATTTTCAGCTTTAAGTACAGTTGTTGATGTCTTCTTATTGGGTGTTTCCTCCTTTTTTCTCTGGGACAAAGCATCTACCTTGCTCTTTTGGGAACCTGCTTGATAGGTAAATATGAATTTGACCCATGAAAATAACAATAGCTTGCCCAGAATTCATATTTTAGGTGATCTTTAAAAACTCTAAATTTTTGTGATGTATGAATACTTGGATTTAGGCAATATGCCACTCCAGAAGATGGTGCCACATCTGAAATGCTCTTTATTGACAGAAGCTATTTATCATTAATATGGTAGCTCTTTTCTGGTGTGGATATGGAAAGCCCATGGATGGACTATATTTTTTGGAACAGAATGTTTCCTATGGCCAATCTTGATTAATCACCATTAGAAATGCATAAACCTCAAGAAGTGTTGAATTCCCTTCATTTCCATTGGCATCAGCCATTTCTGTTAAAACCGTATATGGGTCTATGAGTAGGACCTCTGAAATGTTATGTAGCCGATGAATTCTATTGCGCTCTTATTTATTTATTTATACTGATATACTGTCAGGGGGTCAAGGCAATTTATAAAAACAAAAAAGAAATTGGAGTGAGAGACATAGGAGGAAATCAGAGAGAAAAGAGGGGAGAAGAAGCAGGGATTACAGTATAATTTAGGAGAGCTTAATGGGGTGTGAGGGTGCGGGGGAAGAAAAAAAGCAGATGCAACCTGGTACAGTGGCAAGGGCAGGTGTGGAGAGGGAGGGGGAGCAGTGGCAGTGGCAGGAGCAGGATAGGGAGGGGGAGCAAGGGGAAGGGCTTGGGGGTGAACCAGATCAACTGAAAGGGACCTGAGGGAGTGGTTTAAACTCTAACTTCCTCAGGCGGTCTAAAACCTGGCATGTCCACTTTATCGTTTAAAAATATCAGAATACCATCTAAGTAGATTATTACATATTGGTCTGACAAGGTTTTGGCATGTAGGTAGTGCAGGTATACCACATTCATTCATTCATTCAATCAATCGATCAATAAATAAATAAATTCCTTGATCCAAATGGCATTACTAGAGATTCAAAAATGTCCATATCAGTTCTTGAATGCTATTTTCCATTTACTATCCTTGTGAATGAGAGCTAAGCTATAGGTGCCTTTAAGATCCATCTTGGTGAAGATCTGTGCAGACTAGAAACATTCTAGAATCTCATTAATGAGGGGGAGGGGCACCTCTTTATCTCTTTTGGATAGTGACTATATTGAAGGTCCAGTAATCCACACAGGGATGGAAAGAACCATTTTTCTTTAGCATGAAGTAGATCAAGGCCCCTTCCCCCTGTTTGTATTCTAGGGTTACCAGTTCAAGCACTCTTGACCCTGAAACAATATTGCCAGACGCTTAGGTCCTGACTAGTGCATGATCTCAGCACCTCACAACAGACACCAGCAATTGCTCTTAAATAGGCAAAAGCTCCTTTATGACCATATTATAATAGTGCAAAAGGATGTCATTCTCTCATCAAGAAGTGTGCAAATACTAACTACTGTTTCTAATTAAACCTACAAGTATAAATGTATTGTACTGTAGTAACAAATGACAATGTTCATCACCAGTTTTCCCGAATAAAATGCTTTACCCACCCACATTGATGTTTGAAAAGTACCTCCCTCAATGTGGGCAAAATATAGTGCTACAAAGAAATAAAAGAAAAATACATGCATAAGTATTGTGTGATAGTTGATGCAAACCCTAGGGGTAAAAGGGACCTATAATATTTTCACCAGTGTGGGCAATTTGATCACTGACCTCATAATAGCATAGAAGGTCAGAGTAGGACAAAAACAATCCACTCATTCAATCTGCGCAGTTATTCCTGTCCACATTGGGATACATCCCAGCTGCCGGCCATAGACCATGTTGTACGATTGGATTTTGGATTTGGCTCACCCCTTTCTCAGAAGTTCAAAGTGAGTTGCATTCAGATACAGTAAATATTTTCCTCGCCCTGGAGGGCTTACAATCTAGGTCTGTACTGCAATGGAGGGTTAAGTGACTTATCTAAGATCACAAGGGGTGGCAGTAAAATTCAAACTTGACTTCACTGCTTCTTACCTGCTGCTCGAACATTAGGCTATTCCTTTTTTATAAAAGAGCGTTTTGTCATATTCATCCTTTGTACTACACTAAGGATGTGCATTCATGGGTGTACATTCGATTCATTTGGGTGCCTAAAAATTTAAAGTCCACACAAGTCATTTGTACGCATGCATAGATACAAAGTAACGTACATACAATTGATTTGTATACTTAAAGAAGTTCTAGCTTGCATATGGTGCTTGCACAAAGAATGAGTAGGCGATAAAAACATGAAACAAACCAGAAGGTTGGGAAAAATTCATTTAAAAGGAGCAAGAACCAAGCTTTTTTTGCACATGCACATCCCTATACTACACCCTTCTCTCTAGGTGAGTATATGAGATTCCTGTAATGACCATCCCTATCTCAATGCCTTTCACTTTCTTCTGGTGTTAATTTACTTGCCCCAGGAGCTGTTCAGATGAGGAAGAGGCAGATTCTGTTGAAATATCAGATCTTCAGTATCATGTTTCTTTCACAGAAAAGTCCTGAACTTATACAAACACATCTCAGGATCGCTTTTATAGATGAATAAACAGGTTTACTTAACCATGATGATCTTAAAGTAGTTAAACAGGTAGAAAAGACAACAGCAAAAGCTAGAAGGTTGCTTGGGTGCATAGGGAGAGGAATAGCTAGCAGAAAAAAGGAGGTGATAGTGCCTCTCATTTGCGACCTCATTTGGAGTATTGTGTGCAATTCTGGAGAACATACCTTCAAAAGGATATAAACAGGATGGAGTCAGTACGAGGGTGGCTACTAAAATGGTTAGTGGTCTTCATTATAAAGCATATGAGGACAGACTTAAGGATCTTAATATGTACACCTTAGAGGAAAGGCGGGATAGAGGTGATATGATTGAGACGTTTAAATACCTCCGTGGCATAAATGCACAGGAGAAGAGCCTCTTTCGATTGAAAGCAAGTTCTGTTATGAGGGGACATGGGAAGAGGGTGAAGGGGGATAGATTCAGGAGTGATATTGCGAAATATTTCTTTACGGAAAGAGTAGTGGATCCATGGAATAGTCTCCCAGTGGAGGTGGTAGAGATGAGGACAGTATCTGAATTCAAAAAAGCATGGGACAAACACAGAGGATCTCTAAAGGTAAAAAGGGGACTGTTGTAGTTGTTGATATGGAAGGACAGACTAGATAGGCCATGTGGTCTTTTTCTGTCATCATTTTTCTATGTTTCTGTGTTTCTCTCCCTTTTGGTCTATCACTCTCTATCTTTCTCTTCGTTCCTCCTTCTCTAGCCAGCTGCTGAGTCCTGAGCTATCACCATGAATGCATTGTTCTAAGCTTTTGATAAAATGCTCAGTTCAAAGTTATGATCTATTAAGTTAAAAGTAGCAGAGAGGTCAAACTGCATTATAAGGTGTTCACCCCACCATTGTTGCTAGGACTGTTCAGGTACTATGTAAACTTCTAAATCCTGACTGAGTAGGGTCACAAAGATCAAACTGCGTAAGTAATTCTACAATTGTAAAGCCACAGTGGCCTCTAATAATTTTGCCAAGAATAAAATACTTACTATAGGGCAATATGCAATCTCTTAAGCACTTACTGTACTATCCTCTCAGAATGGGCGTTAGAACAACTGAACAAAGAGAATCTAGAAAACTACCTTCCTTTAATGACTCAGTCAAGAAAATAATTAGCCAGAAGACTTCTTACTTGGCAATTTACTGAATAAGGAAGCTGGATAAGGATCTAAAATGCAGTTTCCCGTAATATATCTCATTACAAGTCATGTAACTCCTGCCACTGAGACGGAAGAAAACTTATCCAAGCAGAGATCTGCATCTGTTGATGTAGTAAATTCCAGCTCCTGATAGGAGGGGCTGACAGCAAGCTATACCCACTTCACCTTATAGTAGGTAACATAATGATTGTACTCTGGAATGCAAATAAGAGGCTAGTGGAGCAAAATATGGAGCATCGAAGTCTGTCTGGACTATCTCCCTAGCTGGAAAAACTTATTAGTTTAAACAATTTTGCGTAATCATTATTACCTGATGTTATATATTTATCCTAAAAGTCTTTTTTTTTTTGCTTTAGTTATTTCCTTTTTGCACTGTTGTATGCTTACCCTCCACTGTTCTTTAGTCAGAATCCAACCAAAGCCTTTCTAACTTGTGACATTACTGTTTTTGCTGGCACAAGCTATCAGAATAGTAATAGTGTCCATACGCCATCCATTTAATTAGGACAATAGAATCTAATACTTTTTTTTTAATTGGATTTTGACTATTGTTCCAACACCACTGTTGGAAACAGGATACTGGGCTTGATGGACCTTGGTCTGACCCAGTATGGCATATCTTATGTTCTTAAATCATCCCATCATAATGCAGAATTAACATAAATAGACATTAAATATAGACCACGTCACAGTGGCTAGAGAGGGCAAACCCAGTAAGGAGAACAAATACATAATATGTTCAGAGAGAATACCCCTCTACTGGAGATTTCCTGTGCAAAAAACCTCTCCAATTGCAGGGGGTCCGTAAAAACATTTACAAGGGAAACGTAAAAAGAAAGTGGCTCCTAGTTCCAATATACGAGATTTAAGTTGAAGAAATCCTCTCTGTTGAAGTTGTGTAATACTGGCTATGTCAGGGAAATAGAAACTTTTTGAACACAAAATAATGAATCCCTATTGGCGAAGTGAGCTCTTAAATATCAAGGATTTATCCAACTCAGATTGCAGTGTTACTAATAATGTGGCTCTGGAGGGGATAACGTCCTGAGAATCTTCAAGAAATTTAGTTAAATTCAAGGAGATAGAAACATTATCCCCTCCGGAAGTCACATCCCCTTCCTCATTAGGCAAAGCCCAAGAAGTTATATAATACAAGTTAGATATCACAGTAGGGTCAGCATTGGATAGTTTGAAACATTCAGTGAAACATTTAGTAGGCAAAATCCTAGGAGATAATAAATGAGCCTTAGGAAAATTAATAAACCTCAAATTATTCTTTCTAGTCATGTTCTCTAAAGATTCTAATTGAACATGTACTTGAAAACAATCCTTAATTGAGGAAATATTAGCAGCTTGAGATATTCCAAGTTTAGAGTCAAACCTCTCAGACTTCAACTCTAACTCTTGCAGCCTGTTATCATGCTCATCTAATTTTGCCACAGTTTACAGAAAGTATGAATCAGCTCAAACTTCCCCTTTATTAGTTCATTAGTCTGCTGTACCAGTTTCCAAATATCTTTCAAAGTATTGTCAGTTAGAATTTCAGAACACACAACTGCTAGAGAATCCTGTGAAATTGTTCTAACTGCCAAGGCATCTCCTCCCCCTTAAAAACAGAGGAGGAAGAAAGACGCCCCAGACTCAGAAACTAGATGGTCTCCAGGATAGGGAGGGGGGGTTTCTCTCAAAAGAGCTCAAAGAGACACCCACATGGGAAGAGGTTGCCAAAGTCTTAGGTTCCTCCTCAGATGCTGCAATAGCAGATGATCCACTGGTCACATGCATATCCATTGGCCCATAATCCCAGAGCCAGGTACCTGAGAGGAATTCTTCTTATCTTTAGCTTTCATCTTATAACTACTACTACTACCACTAATCATTTATAAAGTGCTATAAGACATATGCAGTGCTGAACAAACATAAATAGAGATGGCCCTGCTCATGAGAGATTACAATCTAATTAAGACAGACAAGACAAAGGATAAGAATAAGGGGAAAAGGAGGGTAAGGAGACACAAGGGAAAATGGGGTCAGGATCCATAAGCAGCTTTAAAGAGGTGAGCCTTTAACATGGACTTGAAAAGGGACAGAGATGAAACTTGATGTACAGGCATAAGGAGCAGCAAAGTGAAAGAACCAAAGTCTTGCGTCGGCAGTGGAAGAAAAGAGCAAAGAGAGAAGCAAGCCAGTAGAAGAGCAGAGTTCATGAGGAGGGGTGCAGGAAGAGAGAAGAGAGGAAAGATAGAAAGAAGCAAAAGAGTGAATGCACTTATAGGTCAAAAGGAGAAGCTTGAATTGGATGCAAAATGGAAGGGAAGCCAATGAAGTGATTTGAGAAGAGGGGCTATAAGAGAATATCGAGGCTGGCAAAAAAATAGTCGCAGAGTTCTTAACAGATTGAAGGGGAGAAAGGATAAGGAACCAGGAAGTAGAAGGGATACAGAGATAGGAAAGGAAGAAGGGGGAGAAAGGTTTAGGGAGAAAAATAAGAAGTTCAGTTTTGGCCATGTTTAATTTCAAATGGTGGTGAGATATCTAGGTGGCGATGTCAGACAGGCAGGCAAAAATGTGAGATTGGAATGTCAAAGAGATATCAGGTGTAGAAAGATAGATCTGATAATCATCAACATAAAAATGATACTGAAATCCATGGGAGGCAATGAGAGCACCAAGGGACTAGGTGTAGAGAGAGAAAAGAAGAGGTCCGAGAACAGATCCCCGGGGTACACCAACTGAGAGTGGGATAGCAGTAAAGGAGGAACCATCAGAACAAACACTGAAAGAGTGATGGGAGAGTTAAGAAGAGAACCAGGACAGGGCAGAGTCCCTAAAACCAAGAGAGGACAATGTGTCAAGGAGAAGGTGGTGGTCAACAGTGTCAAAAGTAGCAGAAAGGTCAAGAAGGATGAGGATAGAATAAAGGCCTTTGGATTTAGCCAGGAATAAATCACTGGAGACTTTGGCAAGTGCCATCTCGGTAGAATGAAAAGGACGAAAGCCAAATTGATGTAGATCCAACAGGGCTTGAACTAAGGAATGGGTATGGATAGGATCAGAAAAGCAAGTAGTAAGTTTAGAGGAGGAAAGTAGATGAGAGGTCTCCTCATCAGAGATCTTAGAGAAGGAAGAAAGGGTAACAGAGATTGAGGGGAAAAGTTGGTATTGAGGTGGAGGAAGAAGGGATGAAGCTGATTTAGTGAGGAATTGGAGAGTGATCTTGTGGATTTTGTCATGGAAATAGCTAAGGCAGAAAGAGAAGGAGGAGTTGAAGGGGGAGGCACCTTGAGGAGAAAGTTAAGAGTTGAGAAGAGACGGTGAGGGTCAATGGCAAGAGAGTTAGTCAGATAGACATCATTTTGCTTGGTGAGAGTTAAGGCTGATTGGAAGGAGGTAAGCATGAATTTGAAGTGAAGAAAGTAAGAGAGGAAGCAGGATTTGAGCAAAATGCACTCAGCTGAGCAGATAGAGGAGCCTAAAAGTAGTTGAAGATAGCCAGGGCTGAGATGTGCATTTTAGAGGACATGGGATAGGTAGAGCAAGAGTATCTAGAGCATAAGAGAGGGTAGTATTATAGGAAACTATAGCCTCATCAACAGATTTAGACAACAAGGAGGAGGAAATAGATGATGAGACAGTAGAGAGAGCCAAAGGGTTGATAGCATGAAGATTCCTAAAAGGGTAGAAGGAGACTGGGTGAGATTGAGGTGCGGACTGAAGAAAGGTGAAGGTTAGGAGGTGAAGATCAGATAGGAAAAGAACTGAAATATGGAAATTGGAGGGTAGACAGAGAAGAAAACCAGGTCAATGCAGTGACCATACTGATGAGTAGGAGCAGAAAAGCAAAGTTGGAGGTTGATTGAGGAGGTAAGGGAAAGGAGTTTCGAAACATAAGGGTCAGAAGGGTTATTGACATGAATATTAAAATCACCAAGAATAAGGGAAGGGGAAGAAGAATCAAGAAATAGGGAAAGCCAGGAATCAAAGTCAGAGAGAAAAGTAGAAGTGGATTTATCAGGAGGTCTATAGATAACAGTTATATGGAGAGATAAGGGATTAAAAAGGCAGATGGAATGGACTTCAAAGGAGGAACAGGAGTGATATGGAGATAGATGGAGGGGTTGGAATTGACAGGAAGGTAAAAGCAAAAACCCACCATCACTGCCACGGCCAGTGGCACAAGGAGTATGGGAAAATTGATAGACACCATGACAGAGGGCGGCAACTGAAGCAGAGTCATTAGGGTTTAGCCAGCTTTCAGTGAGAGCTAAGAGATAGAAAGAGTTAGACTGAAGAGATCATAAGTTAAGGGAAATTTATTGGATATGGAATGAGCATTCCATAATGCACAAGAGAAAGAGAGAGAGGAGTGGGAAAAGAGAGGAATATAGATGAGATTAGAGTGGTAGAGAAAGGAGTGGGAATGAGAGAATAATCTAGGGGGACCAGGGTTAGGATTAACCCTTGGGCATCCTCTCTTCACACCCAAGGACCAGGCCCCAAGGCCCCAAGTGGCACTGAAGAGGCACCAAAGGGGTGTGGCCCTTTGGTCTCGTGCCCTTTGGTCACATGCCCATAGCCACAACACGGCACAGATGAATTTATGCAGTCCCAGTGGCAGATGATTAATGACCTCACTTACGGGTGGGCGGCGCCATTGATGACCTCCTCACAATGTGAGAGAAAGAAGCAGGAAAACCACTTCCAAAGGGGTTGCTACTGCTGCGAATCAGGTCTTCTCAGGAATGCCCTCTACAGACACAAGAATCTAATATTTTACAAATAGATCAAGCCCAACAAAGGGTCATTACCTTGATGTTATCTCTAGGTAAGGTATCAAAAATGCCCACAATCATTTTGGAAAACATTTATGTCAGTTTTGCTCATTGACCATCTCTTTACCAGGCTGGTAATCTGCTTAGTCTTAGCAGATGGAAGCCATATAGAAAGCTCAAGTAAAAAATGACCAGACCAGATCAAAGGAGAGGATGATCAATATTCAACCAAATCCTTGACACAAGATCTATAGAAGATCTAATACATGACTACCCCAAGGGTTGGGGGTACTATCCCAATATCTAATCAATGACCATCTAAAGCCAAAACAAATACCACTGTAAGAGCATCTTATAAACGATAACAATGCAAGTTAAAATCACCTCAAATCAAAACAACTAAACTCTAAACAGTGTAATGCAATTACTTCAATTCAAGTTTCTAAACATGAATCCTCACTCCTAGAGGCTCACTATAATAATACAATACCTAGTTTAAACCTACTGACAAACTTTCCAGGTTGGGAACAGAAAACGTGCTCTTTATGCTGATTGATAACCAATCCATAGAGATAAATAAAACCCCACCTCCTTTCCTATCAAGTCTGGGGCAATGAACTGGTTTGTAGCCTAGAGGGTGAAGTGCATCCAGCATGGGCCCTCAGAGGTAGTTAACCATGATTCTGAAATAAAAGTAGCTCCCACATGGGCATCTCCTACCAGGCTGCAAATAATGGCAATTACATTGCAAACTCAACAAGCATTGAAGTAAAAACTAGGAAAAGATACCTGTGAATATACTGAGGGGGTTAACTAATAACCTAGGGTGAATATCATATATCTATATTTAAGTTTCCTTTATTTAATTTCCCAAACAATCATATCTTCGAGATCAGCAATAGGAACAAGAAAATGTATATCTAAACAGAATAACAAGTAAAATCAGATCTGATCTTCGTTCACAATAAGAAAATAAATAGAAAGAAAAAAGGCAGCACTGATTAAAAAAAGTATACAGAAAGGGTTACTCATCTGGTTTAAAGTGCAAACTAACTCTAGGTATACTAAACTTGAATCTGCATTCCTTTCCTAGCAGATGAAATTCTACAAGTTGTTTGAGATCAAAAATCAAATAACTTTACTCCCATCATTAGAATATAGAAAGATAGGAATAAATTAGTTAGGTGTGGGAGTGGTGAGAGAGAGAGAGGAGAGAGAGGATGCTGTGTGATTTGAAAGATAGAAAGATCCTTTCTTCCAAGCCTGGATTAGCACCTCAGACCTCACTGACTCAAGAGCCATATGTTCCTCTTGAAAACTCAGCAGAAAGGAGGAAACATATATTTTCCCTTCAAAATTCTAGTTTTTATGACCTTTGAGACCTCCTAGCTCTTCCCCTGGTTTTCCCTAACAGGGAGCCTTACAGGGAACAAACTACCTGTATCTTTATGTCAGGTTTCATCTCTCCTCCTTTTCAAATCCATGCTAAAGACTCACCTCTTTCAGGTCACTTTTGGATCTTAATCCTTTGTTCTCCTTCTGTCTCATTACCCTTCCCTACAGTACCCTTCTACTCATCTATTGTATGGTCTGTCTTGATTAATTTGTAAGCTTTGATGAGCAGGGACTGTCTTTTAAATGTGTCTGTACAGCACTGTGAACAAATGATTAATAATAGTAATAGTAGCAGTAGGAACATATTCAACTATGCTGCTACATTGACATGTCTGCCCATGGATTGGAAGCACAGAACAAAATGATTTCCTGTTGTTAGGGGCTTAGTGAGACCTGGGTCACATATGTATGGTCATCTTGAGAGCGCTGACCAAATCACACTCTTCTTCCATAACATGTTCATTTAGGCAATCTAAAACAAACGTGTTGGCGCTTACCAGTAGCATATTTTCAAGATCTCTTCAGGCATGTCTGTCAAAAAATAAGCTAGATTTAAACCATGACTATATTAAAATTTCATTGTTGGTTTTTCATGTGATCCTGGTTCTAGAAGTATGAGACTTAATTCTATATGCACAAGGGACCTTAATGTCCAGCTACAGCAATAGTTGTTTACGTCAACTCCACGTAGCCAGGAAGGTGCATTTGCTCATCAATAGCAAAGGTTTGAGAGCCCAAAAATGATAGCTGCTGTTAGGACAGCAGCTTCACCACCAGTACTGTCTTGTGACTTTATTATCTTCACCCTAGCACATCAGAAGAGTTTGGGTGTGGGGAGGGGATGGAGAGGAAATACCCCTAAACATAGTTCCAGAACTAGGTGCTAGAATGGGGCCCCTGCTATTGTGTCATGTTCCCATAGATGCAACAGCAACAACTGCTACTACTGCTTCTTATCATTTGTACAGGACTGCAAAGCGAGCACAGCATTGCACAGAGACATGTAAGAGACAGTCCCTGCTCATCAGAGCTTACAGTCTAATAAAGATGGACAGCACAAGAAACGGGGACTAGGGTAAGTTTAAGGGAATGGTAGAGATCCATAGAGGAGGTAAACAGGAGACTGAGGGGATCGGGATCCAAAAGCAGCTTTGAAGAGGTGGGTTTTTAGCCTGGATTTGAATAGGGCCAGAGATGGAGCCTGATTTACTGACTTGGGTAGTTTGTTCCAGGCATATGGAGCAGCAAGGTGGAATTAATGAAGTCTGGAATTGGCCGTGTGGCAGAGAAGGGCACAGATAAAGGGGTCTTCCAGAAAAGCGGAGTTCCTGAGAGATGTGTAGGAAGGGGTAAGAGAAGAAAGGTAGTGAGGAGTCGCAGAATGAATGCACTTAAAGGTCAGTAGTAGAAGTTTGAACTGGATGCGGAAATGGACAGGGAGCCAATGAAGTGACTTAAGAGGGGGTTACGTGAGCATAGCGACACTGGCAGATTAGCCGTGCAGCTGAGTTTTTAACAGATTGAAGTGGGGGAAAATGATTCAGAAGGAGACCAGCAAGGAGAAGGTTGCAATAGTTTCGACAAGAGGTGAGTAGAGTGTGGAAAAGGGCCTTAGTAGTAGGTTCAGAAAGGAGGGAACATATTTTGTTGATGTTACAGAGAAAGAAACAACATGGAAGAATCAAAGATGACCCCAAGGTTACAAACTGAAGAAACAGGGAGAGTAGAGTGTTATCCACAGAAATATAGAAAGGAGGAAAGGGAGATGTGCATTTAGGGGGAAAGATAAGAAGCTCAGTTTTGGCCTTGTTCAATTTCAAGTGATGGAAGGACATCCAGACAGTGATGTCAGATAAGCAGGCAGAGATCCGAGCCTGGATTCCTAGGAAGATTTTAGGTGCAGAAAAATAGATCTGAAAGTTGTCAGCGTAAAGATGATACTGAAAACTATAAGAGGAGATGAGCACAACTGGGTGAAGAGAGGGAGAAAAGGAGAAGTCCCAAGAAACAGCCCTGAGGTACCCCAACTGAAAGCAGGATGGCAGTAGAGGAGGACCCACCAGAACATGCATTAAAAGTGTGGTGGGAGAGAGAAGAAGAAAACCAGGACAGAACAGAGCAGCTAAATCCAAGCGAGAACCAGATATCGAGGATAAGGTGATAATTAGCAATGTCAAAAGCAGAAGAAATGTCAAGAAAGATGAGGATTGAGTAAAGTCCCTTGGATTTGGTAAGGAGCAAGTCACTGGAGACTTTGACAAGAGTCATTTCAGTAGAACATAGAGGATGAAAGCCAGATTGCAACGGATCCAGAAGGGCTTGAGAGCAGAGAAAGTCAGGAGAATGGCAGTGAACCCCACATTCAAGTAGTTTAGAAATTAAGGGGAGGAGGGAGATGGACTGATAATTAGAAGGACAGGTAGGGTCTAGTGATGGATGGAGAGGATGTAACCACAGCATGTTTGCAGGCTGCAGAAACAGTTGCAAGGAAATGATAGGCTGAGGATATGACAGATGGAAGGGAAGAAAGCGGAGGATATGGAGCTTAATAGACAGGTGGGAATCAGATCAGAGGAGCAGGTAGTAAGTTTGGAAGAGGGGAGACATGTGGTTTCCTCTTCAGTGATTTTAGTGACACCTGTGCCACAATCTTTAAGCATCAGACAAATAAGGTTTCCCCTAAATTAAAGGCACACCGTAACCAGAATAGGTGGTTGTGGTCTGATGTCTCCTAGAAAGTGATAAGCAGGGTAGAAACACTAAGGGCCCGATTCTAGATGGGGAATAGTGGGACAGCATGTACCATGGGGATGTGCTGCTCCACTATGCGCCCAGGCGGTATTCCGCTTGACCCCCCCTCCCCCCCTCCCGCTGCATGCACAGAGTCGCTGTGTGTGCAGCAGAGGATGTGGATGTGATGGGGAGGGGCATGGGCAGGCCTGATCCCTGTACGTCCGGGGATCAGTGGAGGAACGGCCTAGTTATTAAGGGTAGGCTGCCTCCCTGTGGCTCACTTTAAGCTTTTGAAAGGAAAGTAATCAAATCCAAATCCAAGTGAGGTTGTGGATAGTGCTAAGTTCTTTCCAGTTTGAATCTGTGCTGCAAATCGTATCACAGAGGCAGAAAACTGCATGATAGAAGATCCAAAGGAAAGGGAAACAATCTTGGGGAGGGGAGCTTTTTCTCATATTTTTTTCTTTTCTGTTTTTTTCATTAGCTCTGTGTTTGTTGCCTCACTATTGTGTGCCCTGCTACTGCTGCTTGGAACTTACTATGATTATTATCCTTTTAGTTAGCGACAGCAGCTGCACAGCCAGATCGCCATCCATGTGAAAAGGGCAGTAGAAGATAAAAGCATAGTTTTCCGTTTCTCTTTCCAATCTGTCCTCCTTTTGAGAGCTGCAGCTGCTATGCCTGCTACAGTCTCGTCCTTCTTCACGTCAGACTCCGCAGGTTCTGACAACTGGCTCTCACTGCCATGACTGTCAAACGTACAAGGTGTGCCCAGTTACCACTTTAGTCACTTTTAGATAACTGAGAGGTTAGTTTCTCTGTAAATATAAATGTAGATTATAAGAACACAATCCAATATGGAATTTCAAGAATCACTATCCTGTGACCAGTCTTGTTGCAAATCATCTACGTTAAGTTACTTCCTGTGTTCCTGCACTCTAAATTGTATGTAATGTTTTTTTTCTAATTCATTGAACTGTACAGCAACCTGCTTTGAATTTAGGGGTTCTCTTGCTGTTATGGCATATACATTTGACTGGATAGTCATGCTTTTGAGGTTTAGAGAGGATTTTATATGAAATGTATTTGTGATTTTTTGTTTTTTGAGCATGTGCACAGTTAAAAAGTATTGAGCATCTAAGGCCACTCAATGATGAAGCTTTGAGCGAAACACTCAAGCGCTGCTACTAGCGTCGAGGTGTTCAGGGAACTATAGAACTAATTCCCAATGTCTGAAGCCAAGCCGGGAAACCAACTTGCACATTGAAGAGAAGTGAATTTTTATATAAAAAATAATCAATTGCCTGTTTCTATAAAAATAAGTAGTTTGTATTATGGAATGCAGATCACCATAGTGGGGGGTTTTCAGGATCTATGATATGGTAAGCCCTGCCTGACTCTCACATCTATTGCTATCAGATGTTTGAGGTGCTTGAAGATACCTGAGATCCTTTTCTTCCCAAGTTTTACTCCTCCGTAAAGAACAATAGAGTGGATGCTTTTCATATATTTTTGCTGAGTTACAGCTTCGCTCTGTTTCAATTGGGTGGCTAGTCAAGAAAGGCAGAATAAAAATAGCACATGTAAAAATGCCAAATCTTTTTTGCATAAAAGGCAAATATGCACACGTGCGCATTTAGAACCCATTAAATTATATACATGCATGTCTTGATGCATAACTTTATGCATGCATCTTGGAAGTAATTTTATAAACTTTTGCCAAACAGAAACACAATATTACTTGTATAAAGGGTCTTTTATAAAATTGTTCATACTTATATACAATCTATATGTCAGTATGTTCTGTAATAGAGTTTGGGCAGAATTACAAAGTACATGCATACGTTATAAAATACACACTTATGTGCATACTTCATCCCGAGCAAGTGTAAATGTATATGAGCACATTCTAGCTGTGATTTTGGCAAGATTGTGTTAGGATTTTATGAAGACACATAGGAATCTGCATGTTTATAAAATAGGTTAAATACTAAACCAACAAGAGCTACTATGTAACCTTAATTTCCAATGGAAGTTAATGCCTGTAATGTATTTCTTATTCAATACAAGACTCTACTACACTCAACTATTATTGAATGGAGATGATTAAGGAGCCTCAGCCATAGGGGAGGGGATAGTATGATTTATGTACTGTGTCTTCTGACCGTGCTATTATATGCACACAGAACTCTTAGGGGCATGTTTACTAAAGTCCGCAAATTTGCACGCCGCAAAATAGCGCATGGCAACGCGCCACTGAAACGCGCATAAACGCGTTTAAACACCCCGCACACGTGCGTGTCACCCCGCACAGGTACGCGGCACACCAACGGGCCCCATACAAGTGCGGGCCCGCAAATGTCCGATAGAGGCGTGGAACGGCTAAAGGAGGGCGGAGGAAGGCTCCGGAGGGGCGGAGGGACGGGGTCAATGGGTGGAGAGTGGGAGGGGAGAGGGTCCCCGCACAGTATCGGGCCCGAATTTGCATGTAAAAACTAAAAAGCATTTAAAGGGAAGAGAAACCATTTACGTCAGCAATGTACAGGAAAACCGGGGAAACCAGCAAAACGTGAGCAGTGTGATACATGTGCACAGCACAAAAGTGCACATAAAAATAGGAAATGACCACAACAGAACTATTAAAAATAGTAATTCAGCTGGGGAACAGTGATAGTGATGGGCAAATACAGAAAACACACCCAACAAAGCTCCAGAAAAAAGAAATGAATTTTGGAAGGGTTTACGGAGCGGAGACTCTTCCAAACAACATTTCCTGTTGTGGAGCTGTCCTGGGAGTGTTTGCTATGGTTGCCCATTAATATCACTGTTGCCCAGCGTGGTGATATTGTTTCCCCCAGTTCCCGTGGTCATTTCCGTGGTTTAGGTGCACGTTTGTCACCAGACAGGGTGCATATGCCCACAGTAAAATTGCGTAGAGCAGGGTTTGTGACTCCATCCTGCCAGGCTTACTACCTCCAGGGGCTGCACTGTCTCTGTGGCCATAGTGTGGTGCAGTGGACAAAGTCAGTACCTCGAGGGTCAGAGGTTCAAAGCCCAGCGGGGGCACTTGCCAGCCCAGTCGCTATATTTTACCCACCACTAAACACAGATAGCGCAGACACCCCTGTATTGCAGGGGACATAAGCATGGGGAAAACACCCATATTTTACCCAACAACGCACACACCACAACAATGGGCATTACCCACAGCCAAGTACCCCAAATGCAGTCCTGTACTGCCACATTCCAATCAGGTCACCTGCTTTTTATGGGAGGAGCTCATGCCAGCATGTTGGCGGACGAGTACATGTGGTGCAGGGGGCAGTGGCTGCTAGCAACAGAAGACAGAGGCCTAGCCATGTGCAGGCTGCCACCTTCCACTGCAACAGACTGCAACAGACAGGCCCTGCCGGATCCACAGTCATGGACATGCCAGGGAATCCACCCAATCTGTGGCTACACAGTGGTGCAGTGCACGCAGACACTGCATGCAAGAGCAGAAGGTCACAGGTTCAAAGCCCAACTGGGGCAACTGCCAATCTTGCCCACATATTTTTCCCCCAAGTAAACAGTAATAGTAAGGGCACACCTTTCCTGGCTTGGACATATGCAATGGCAATACGTCTATCTTTTACCCCACTGAGCAAAGACACCATGAACAGGGCCAGTACCCAGAGCAGAATCACCCAAATGCAGTCCTGGTGGGGCACACACCAGTCAGGTTCCATGATGCCACTCATACAAATGCCTGTGCTGTATATCTATGCACCACACCCATGGTATGTAGATGTAGCTCATGCATATCCATGAGGGACAGCAGGAAAACCAGAACAGTGTGATGCAAACCTGAACTGGAATTGGGAATCTGTGCCGTAAAGCAGCAGCCATCAAGGGCAGACACACCCACACCCACAGGCCTCATTGGCCAATGTCTCCTGGAGAGGCAGACCATTGGACCCTGCATGCATCTCCCAAAACTAGCACTTGCATAACTTACCAATGTCACCCTACACCTGAGGTATACGGTACACAGCTCTGAGACGTTTGCTAGGAGCACAGGCAGCTAGATATCCATACGTTACGCACATACTGCTAGTTGACCCCATCCGAACAATCTGTTAGGTGTTTGCGGTGCGTGCTCCAGGCCTGGCCTCTGACGGTGTTTACCACCCTGGGGAGTGACCCCCAGCTGTACTGCGTACCATATCCATGCCTTGCCGTGCTCAGGACCGGTTTGGTGGGCAAGGCTAATTACTTCCTCAATAGTAGCACCATGATGGCATAGGTGTGGAAGTGTGTGTCTGGCTATACAGTGGGTGTTGGCTGCAAGCCCCTTCCACAGCCCACACTGCCAGCACTGTTGCCAGTATTGGCCTGCCAATGTGCATAATGAGGTGCAAGGTACCATGGGTATAGCCAGGACAGGGTAGCCTGGCCAGGATGCATCTGCACCGGGCATAGGGCACTGGCAGGGACATTGTAGTGTCCGGCCACCACCTACACAGACAGGGTGGCCAAAGCATGTCCTTCTGGGAGATCACGCTCACTCTGACTCTGCAGTGACCACAGCAAGGCTAAGCACCCCCATAGTGCTATACAGTATTTCTCTCATGTGATAGATATGGGTTTCTATTTGGGGCCCAGTCACTGATTTATCTGCTTGCTGTGTATGCTGGCAGACCAGTTCTGGGTGCATGTGTCTCCATTGGGAACATGCACTATGGACTAACCAGCAGACTGTTTGTAGCTGGTATGTGTCTTGAATGGCTTGCAAGGTGCAGTGGCTGTTGGCTTGCTGCAGGGGAATATCTGGTGGTGGGGTGTAAAAATGTAAAAATGCCAAATCTTTTTTGCATAAAAGGCAAATATGCACACGTGCGCATTTAGAACCCATTAAATTATATACATGCATGTCTTGATGCATAACTTTATGCATGCATCTTGGAAGTAATTTTATAAACTTTTGCCAAACAGAAACACAATATTACTTGTATAAAGGGTCTTTTATAAAATTGTTCATACTTATATACAATCTATATGTCAGTATGTTCTGTAATAGAGTTTGGGCAGAATTACAAAGTACATGCATACGTTATAAAATACACACTTATGTGCATACTTCATCCCGAGCAAGTGTAAATGTATATGAGCACATTCTAGCTATGATTTTGGCAAGATTGTGTTAGGATTTTATGAAGACACATAGGAATCTGCATGTTTATAAAATAGGTTAAATACTAAACCAACAAGAGCTACTATGTAACCTTAATTTCCAATGGAAGTTAATGCCTGTAATGTATTTCTTATTCAATACAAGACTCTACTACACTCAACTATTATTGAATGGAGATGATTAAGGAGCCTCAGCCATAGGGGAGGGGGATAGTATGATTTATGTACTGTGTCTTCTGACCGTGCTATTATATGCACACAGAACTCTTAGGGGCATGTTTACTAAAGTCCGCAAATTTGCACGCCGCAAAATAGCGCATGGCAACGCGCCACTGAAACGCGCATAAACGCGTTTAAACACCCCGCACACGTGCGTGTCACCCCCGCACAGGTACGCGGCACACCAACGGGCCCCATACAAGTGCGGGCCCGCAAATGTCCGATAGAGGCGTGGAACGGCTAAAGGAGGGCGGAGGAAGGCTCCGGAGGGGCGGAGGGACGGGGTCAATGGGTGGAGAGTGGGAGGGGAGAGGGTCCCCGCACAGTATCGGGCCCGAATTTGCATGTAAAAACTAAAAAGCATTTAAAGGGAAGAGAAACCATTTACGTCAGCAATGTACAGGAAAACCGGGGAAACCAGCAAAACGTGAGCAGTGTGATACATGTGCACAGCACAAAAGTGCACATAAAAATAGGAAATGACCACAACAGAACTATTAAAAATAGTAATTCAGCTGGGGAACAGTGATAGTGATGGGCAAATACAGAAAACACACCCAACAAAGCTCCAGAAAAAAGAAATGAATTTTGGAAGGGTTTACGGAGCGGAGACTCTTCC
Organism: Ichthyophis bannanicus; assembly: GCA_033557465.1. Lineage (NCBI taxonomy): Eukaryota > Metazoa > Chordata > Amphibia > Gymnophiona > Ichthyophiidae > Ichthyophis > Ichthyophis bannanicus. The sequence goes on from CM066031.1 coordinate 1,694,879,450, forward strand.
AAACAACATTTCCTGTTGTGGAGCTGTCCTGGGAGTGTTTGCTATGGTTGCCCATTAATATCACTGTTGCCCAGCGTGGTGATATTGTTTCCCCCAGTTCCCGTGGTCATTTCCGTGGTTTAGGTGCACGTTTGTCACCAGACAGGGTGCATATGCCCACAGTAAAATTGCGTAGAGCAGGGTTTGTGACTCCATCCTGCCAGGCTTACTACCTCCAGGGGCTGCACTGTCTCTGTGGCCATAGTGTGGTGCAGTGGACAAAGTCAGTACCTCGAGGGTCAGAGGTTCAAAGCCCAGCGGGGGCACTTGCCAGCCCAGTCGCTATATTTTACCCACCACTAAACACAGATAGCGCAGACACCCCTGTATTGCAGGGGACATAAGCATGGGGAAAACACCCATATTTTACCCAACAACGCACACACACCACAACAATGGGCATTACCCACAGCCAAGTACCCCAAATGCAGTCCTGTACTGCCACATTCCAATCAGGTCACCTGCTTTTTATGGGAGGAGCTCATGCCAGCATGTTGGCGGACGAGTACATGTGGTGCAGGGGGCAGTGGCTGCTAGCAACAGAAGACAGAGGCCTAGCCATGTGCAGGCTGCCACCTTCCACTGCAACAGACTGCAACAGACAGGCCCTGCCGGATCCACAGTCATGGACATGCCAGGGAATCCACCCAATCTGTGGCTACACAGTGGTGCAGTGCACGCAGACACTGCATGCAAGAGCAGAAGGTCACAGGTTCAAAGCCCAACTGGGGCAACTGCCAATCTTGCCCACATATTTTTCCCCCAAGTAAACAGTAATAGTAAGGGCACACCTTTCCTGGCTTGGACATATGCAATGGCAATACGTCTATCTTTTACCCCACTGAGCAAAGACACCATGAACAGGGCCAGTACCCAGAGCAGAATCACCCAAATGCAGTCCTGGTGGGGCACACACCAGTCAGGTTCCATGATGCCACTCATACAAATGCCTGTGCTGTATATCTATGCACCACACCCATGGTATGTAGATGTAGCTCATGCATATCCATGAGGGACAGCAGGAAAACCAGAACAGTGTGATGCAAACCTGAACTGGAATTGGGAATCTGTGCCGTAAAGCAGCAGCCATCAAGGGCAGACACACCCACACCCACAGGCCTCATTGGCCAATGTCTCCTGGAGAGGCAGACCATTGGACCCTGCATGCATCTCCCAAAACTAGCACTTGCATAACTTACCAATGTCACCCTACACCTGAGGTATACGGTACACAGCTCTGAGACGTTTGCTAGGAGCACAGGCAGCTAGATATCCATACGTTACGCACATACTGCTAGTTGACCCCATCCGAACAATCTGTTAGGTGTTTGCGGTGCGTGCTCCAGGCCTGGCCTCTGACGGTGTTTACCACCCTGGGGAGTGACCCCCAGCTGTACTGCGTACCATATCCATGCCTTGCCGTGCTCAGGACCGGTTTGGTGGGCAAGGCTAATTACTTCCTCAATAGTAGCACCATGATGGCATAGGTGTGGAAGTGTGTGTCTGGCTATACAGTGGGTGTTGGCTGCAAGCCCCTTCCACAGCCCACACTGCCAGCACTGTTGCCAGTATTGGCCTGCCAATGTGCATAATGAGGTGCAAGGTACCATGGGTATAGCCAGGACAGGGTAGCCTGGCCAGGATGCATCTGCACCGGGCATAGGGCACTGGCAGGGACATTGTAGTGTCCGGCCACCACCTACACAGACAGGGTGGCCAAAGCATGTCCTTCTGGGAGATCACGCTCACTCTGACTCTGCAGTGACCACAGCAAGGCTAAGCACCCCCATAGTGCTATACAGTATTTCTCTCATGTGATAGATATGGGTTTCTATTTGGGGCCCAGTCACTGATTTATCTGCTTGCTGTGTATGCTGGCAGACCAGTTCTGGGTGCATGTGTCTCCATTGGGAACATGCACTATGGACTAACCAGCAGACTGTTTGTAGCTGGTATGTGTCTTGAATGGCTTGCAAGGTGCAGTGGCTGTTGGCTTGCTGCAGGGGAATATCTGGTGGTGGGGTGCAGCTTACCTTATCCTGGTCCTATGTCTGTCTGCTATTGTGTTGTGGCTGTGTGGGGTGGGGGTGGTGTTCATTCCTCAGCAAGACTGGTGTTGATGTTGCCCTCTACTGCCACCTTTGCAGGGAGGTACAGTGTGGATCTCTTGATGGGGACCATGTTTGCTGCTGGGGGGGGGGGGGGGGGGAGAGAGCCCTGGTGGGGATATCCATGGTGTTTGTGCAGAAACTAGCTATCTTACACATTAACACTGCTTTGAAACTCCCGCTTGGCCTCCATCAGCCATGGAAGGTGTTGTGGACCTGGTCCTGGGCGCCTCATTGCACACTCAGGGTAAGCACAGAACCCGCACGATGTAACGGTGTGTAGCTACTCTGTGCCAGTAAAACACCCGGTCAGTGCCCCCTACCAGGCCGAGGTGCTGTGTGGGTGCACCCGGTCACTCCCCCCAACAGGGCTGAGGTGCTGTGGGGGTGCATTACCCATCTTGTGTCCATCTGTGGACAGCTAATTTGCATGTGCAGTGCATCATGGGTACGTGTGGCCTAACCCTATTCTGTTTACACCGGCAGACTGTCTGTGAGGTGACGTGCAGGCTATCTGCAGCCAGCCAGGGGCTTGCTTACAGCTATGGAGTTGTAGCCCATTCCTCTAGAGGGCTGATTCGCCTGCTTTATCTTAGCTTGCGGAGGGCCTCAGAGGGAGAACCCCGACTAAAATACATGGTGGAATGGGAAAATGATCTGGGGCGGCAGTGGGATGCTGACAGCTGGAAGGCCATTTATAAAGCTGCGGCCAGATCCTCTATTTGCACCTTAATTCAAGAGAATACCTACAAAATCGTAATGCGGTGGTACTATACTCCTGAACGATATCACAGGATGTTCCCCGCGGTGTCTGATCTCTGTTGGAGGGGCTGTGGGGTTAGGGGAACATACTTTCATATGTGGTGGGAGTGCCCCCAGGTTAGCTCTTACTGGACGTGGGTCCGGGATAAAATGGCCCATATCTTTGGGGTGAGACTGGAGCTTTGCCCCTCTTTCTTTCTCTTGGGGGTCTGGCCCGATAATTTGTCCACTCAATGGTCTCGTCCTATGCGAACATGTATTGTTGCCGCCAGGTGTGAAATCGCATGGAGGTGGCGACAGGGGGGAGCGCTAGATCTACACCATTGGACTATCCGCTTGCAGAACGTTCTGCATATGGAACGTTTGACTGCCCTCCGGAGAAATCAGGGGGAGCGGTTTGAGCGTCAATGGCAACCACTAATAGCATATTTAGCAACTTTGGGAACGTGCTAGTACTTTCTCTTGGGCAGGGGGCAGGGGTGGGCATGGGGACTGAGGGTATTCTTAGTTTGTACCCCCCTCTTTCTGTTTGGGTGGGGGGGGAAGGGTAGGTAGGGGACTATATACTAGATATGCTGTTGTAGGCTATATTTCCGGATATATTGAGGGGGGGTGGGGGGGGGGGTGCTTGTATACCTCCTCAGTATTCTGTTATGTTTTGTATTTGTCCTGTTGGATTGACGGAATTAAAACCATAAAAATCAATAAAGATTAAGTTATAAAAAAAAATAACTATAGGCCTTGCGGTGTTAATGATGGGACAGGTGTAGCTGCTGTAAGAAATGCCAACACCCAGATATGTGGGAATCTGATGCCACAGCCAGAAGGCCATAGTACTACCATTACTACTATGACTGATTTGTAAAGCACTACAAGACGTACGCAGTGCTGCACAGACACATGTACAAGATGGTCCCTGCTCTGCAGGGCTTACAATCTAGTCAGACAGACAACACAGCAGCTGTGGACAGGATACATTTAAAGAGAATGGTAATGAAACACAAAGGAGTTTAGGCGGATCATATCCAAAAGGGGCAATGAAGAGGTGAGCATTGAGCCTGGATTTGGGAAGGGTCAGAGAAGATGCCCAATGTACAGACATGGGCAGTTTGTTGTAGGCATAGGGAGAAGCAAGGTGGAAGGAGCAAAGTCTGGAGTTGGCAGTAGAAGAGAAGGGCACAGATAGAAGCAAATCTGACAGAAGAACGGAGTTCCCGAGGGGGGGGGGGGTGTAAGGAGAGATAAGAAGGGAAAGGTAGTGCAGACCAGCAGAATGAGTGCACTTATAGTCTAGAGGCATGAAAAGTGCATACATTTGTTGCTCAGAAATATTATGCATCCTTTGAGGAACTGCAATGTTAGTTTCGGGTTTGGTGCACTTGGTAAGGGTCCATCCTTAGCAGTTTAAAGTGTGTTTATAGAGATGACCAAGGCAGGAATCACTGGGGCTAGTTCCTAATGCCAGGTACTATTTGATGCAAGGTATGTCCTGACATGCATGTTCATATTTACATTCTCTTATACTATGTTAGGGTGCACTGGGATTACCTAGCACTTTTCAGGGCCTGTAGAGGACTGGTATGTGGTCTAGGTTGCAGCAGCAGTCATTTCACATTGGTATTTATGTCTAGTTACATCAGCACATTACTATCAGTGTAAAGAGCAGCTTAGGAGATGCACATTTTTCCAAAGGGGTGTGGCATCTGCCGGTACATTGTGGAGACGGTAGGATCTGAAACATGTAACTTTTCAGAATACGGCAGCAACAGTGACATCCAGAACGTTTACCCATGTCCAATAATATTTACGGGGGACAAGTTTCTCCATTCTATCACATGGCCTGTGCCTGCACCCTCGTGTAGGATGCGTGCATGAGCCGGCTGAATAGTGCTTTGCTCGAGCCATTCCGAACACATCTACCTCCTTGATCCCAAACCTACAGGTATGTCTCAACCCAGGGATAAGGAATTTGGTTCAAACATGGCCCGTTTTTATTTTGGATGGTTCCACAGGCCAGACGTGCATGTTATGGAATTGGCCTCCACCTGGGTAGAAGAAAGGCCAATCAACTTCCAAGAAAGCGCAAAGGATAGTCAGAACTATCCAAAGGGTCACTAGATGTTGACATCAATTTAACAGCATTTAACAACAATGGTAGTGAAATATATTTGCCTTTTTAGCTTCTAGGGTATCCCTTTGTTTTGTTTGTTCCTAGGATGAAAAACATCTGTATATATGTGTAGTAGGGATTTATATGGAAAAAAATGTAGTTCATTTCCAGTTCATTTTCAGACAATTTTCCCATTTTTTCAATTTGTTTCATACATTCATGTTAATACAATTTTTTTAACACTCATTGACTTAAAGCATGTAGATTCATAGGTTAATGCACATTAAATTAATTTTGTATGCAGTAATTTTTTAAGGTGCATTAACGAATGCATAGCCCTAATATGTAGTATAATTAAATTGTCCCTCAAATACCATTTTTAAATAAGTAGTTTCTACCTGGATAATCCTTCAGCATATGTAAATTTACCTGTCCATTTAACATTTACTAAATTTGAATATCCTCCTTTGAAGATACACGATCATAATTAAATCCCAGACTTCAAATATATCCTGATTGAAAGCTTTATATTTCCCTTGTTGCCATCTCTTTTGTAATGCATGATAACATACACTCAGCTGTGACTACTACCACTTGGTTGTACATATTAAGTTATTTCCATTTTCTTATGAAATGATAAACTCAGCTCTATTTCTGATTAATGCTAGAAAACATTATAGTGTTTGAGATAAATAGGATCTATGTGATAGAATGAATAAACCCCCACACAGAGGGATCTGTTTACTAAAGTACAAATGGCTTTTGTAGCTAATGCTGGGCGATAGCTGCAAAGGTCCCACGGTATCTGCAAGGGACGTTCCCAGAATTTCTGCTGCAGATACTGTGGAGAAAACGGAATCGCAGAGGGCCATTTTTAAGAATGCAGCTAATGCCACCCATTGAGGTAGCAATATCTGAATCCATGAAGCCTGCAGAACATGCGGCTACCATGCAATGTCCACACCAACAGTAGCCGCATGGAAATGGAGCGCCCACTCTCCGCCCACATCTCACCCATTTAAGCAGTAGCTGCATTTCTTCTGCATTAGTTCTCTTCAATGTACAACAATCCTGCATTAGTGCCACAAAGACAGCTAATGCGCTTTAGCAAACATACCCCAGAGGGTTCCTTGCAGACACTAGGTTTATGAGGTCATGAAAAGGAAATTACTGTAAGTGTTTTGTGTTCTTGACATGCCCCTATGAGAAGTGATTTAAAAGGAGTGTATTTCTTTAAAACAGATTAGCTCCAGTTCTTCCTCCATCATGCTTCTGACTCTCAATCTAGGAATGCTCTAAGCCTCAAGGAAGGCGCTCTCAGGCACCCAGAAGGGAAAACCTAGATGACCTGGGGTGAAAAGGGTGAAAGAAAAGTTAATCCTATACGCCTTGTGTTTCATGGAAGAGGTACTTGAAGTGCCTGAGGGAAGTGGAATTTCGCTTTGGAATCGAAAAGAGTATTACCAGACAGGTGGAAAATTTAAGGGTTTTTGTCCGAGAGAAATTCAGCAGGAACATGCCTGCAGTAGGTTCAGGAACAGTATTCCAGTTCTTCTATGGGAAGAGTGATCCTGGTGTGCTGCTGTACAGGTTCCAATACACAGGTTTCTTTCCAAGATGTGCTCTTTCTAGGAAGGAGTCTGTGCAGAAACGCCTGGTGCAGGGCTGTCAAACTACAATCCTGGAGGCCCACAAACCAGTCAGGTTTTCACCATATTTCTAATAAATATTCATCAGATATAGGCATATAATGGAGGCAGTGCATGCTAGTTTATCTCATGCATTTTCTTCAGGGCTATCCTGAAAACCTGACTGATTTGTCTCCAGGACTGCAGTTTGACACCCCTGCCATAGTGAGCGCAGATTTCCAGTGATGGCTTTATGGAGGGTATTGACTTTGGGTTTTTTTTAGTTTTTTTGTATGGCTTGCAGAATTCTTAAATGTGCTCCTTGCTAAGTAATTCATCTGTATCAAGTATCCAAATAAACTGTTCAATTTGGAACAACCTCATCCATAGTTATTGTGTAATTTTGGTGTTTTACTGAGAGGTGCCTATGGATTTCCACAAACCTAAGGGCTTAGAAAGTCTGTCTTTACCCCCCGGTCAGGAAAAACCCAGGAAATGTGGAATGTTATATGGCCCCTGAGTTCCATGAAGAGTTCCCATGTATGATAATAAGATGGGTCAGAAGCTACCTAGGAATTCGACAGGGAAGCATTTTAACCTATGAGCTCAAGAGTTTCGTAATTACTGGAAGGGCTCAGCTGTCAGTGATCAGTAATGGAGATTAGGAAGGAACAGGTGGGATCTCTGTTTTTTAATCAGATGCCAGGGCAGTAAAGCTATTTTTCTTTCACAAGAACAAACTGGAAAGGTTTTTATTGAGAAGAGTAGCATAGAAAGATATCAACAGCATTTATTGAAGATTAATTGAACTTCTATTTCACAGATCTGAAATAACATTCTGTGTGGATTACAACAAAACCTACACCCAATAGAAACAGACAATATACATCACAGCGTCAAACGTATCAGTCAAGTGTATCAAACTTTAGTAAACAAAAGAGTTTGGATTTAACTCATGGCAAGTTACATTCAGTATAGTAGATATTTACAATCTAATGGGTATGTTTACTAAAGGGCGTTAAAAGGAGCAGGCATTAGTGAGCATTAACGGCAGTGATAAGGGATTTTATAGGCAAAAAGAGCTATGGGTGGGTAGGAGACGTTTCTGCGTTAAGGGCACTATGGGTCATTTAACGTGCATTAACGAGACATCTGGCATTAAGGTGTCAAGAATGCACTTTGACATCCAAAAAAGGCTATAAAAGGCTGGATAAAGGAGCAAGAAGGAAAGTCAATCTGAAAGTGATGGATAGAAGGACAAGTGGGAGTTGATGGACCTGCCAGATCCGTGGGCTCCCCTATGTGGCAGCCAGTAAAGTGGATTGTTGGAGGCAGCTGTAACTATGTACTGGGGGGTGCCAATGTAAAATGGTGCAATGTCAATGTGTGGCATAGGATGGGGAAGACGTGTTCCCCAGCAGAGTCAGAAGTGGCAGAATGTGTGCAGTGACAAGAGGACAGAGTAGGAGTGGTGACATACAGATCAGGCACAGAAGAGGCATGCATGAAGAGCCGAAATGCGGAAAAGAATACCAATGTAGGCCATGGTGTAGCAGCTTGCACAAGAAGACATGACTGCACACAGCTGACAGAGGCAGATGGATGGGCAGAAGGGAGGATGGTGGCTGAGGAGAGGGTAGTATGGGCTGGCAGCAGGCACTGATGTGCCGTAGGTGCCATCCCCAACGTATTTGTACTGTACGTGAAAATGTGTGTCGGTGCCATTTGGAAGGCCTGATACCAGACATGTGGGACTCACACCTGTCCTACCCATACAGCCACCATACAACACCACAGACAAATGCACAGATAACAACTGCACAGGTGTCATTCAAACTGGGCAAATGAGGCACATACGGACATGAGGTGGTACCTGCAGGTGGCTATCCAAGGGGTAGGATGTGTCCACATCTACTGCAGAGATGTAATGGAGCCAAAGCTGTACAGTCACAGTCATGATGTCATATGTGACTCATGTTGGCCAAGTAGGTTACAGCTGTATGCATGTAACTGCCTGTTAGTATCAGGGTATATCTTACCATCAATTGGTAATGTCTGATGATAACCAGGGACTGTACGGACCTGTAGTCAGCTGAGCCATTGGTGGGTTAAGTGATCTGCTCAAAGTCACAAGGAGGTGTTGTCAGTCCATGACGGTTGTGGAAGACATAAAATGCAACAGTAGCACATTCTAAAAAGTCACACAAGGAGTGTAGTGGGCCTCAAACCATAGCATCTTGGCCCCCAAGTTGTTACCATGACCATCATGCCATGCCTCCAAGCAGGGGCCTGACATCTGCAGAGTGAACATGTCTGAACCTCTGCAATGGGCTGCAGCCAATGTTCCCTCTAATTTTCTGTAGGCTGTGTGCGCATAAAATATCAGCTGTGCAGCTTTTGAAGAAAGGTTAAATTTTTGTGCACCACATAACGACACTCAGAGTTATATACTTTAAAATTTGACTACACGTCAGAATACAGTATGTACACCACATTGACTGCACTAGAAAATAATTGTAGAACTTGTGAAAACCGTAAATACACAACAACTTTTAAATTTTAAGACGTCTGTGTTGTTTTCTATCAGAATCAGAACCATAATTTTTGTGCTCTCTGTTGTAAAGTATGTGCGCTCGCTCGGCGAGGTGTGTGAGCGCGCACACGCGCACAGCTTAGAGGGAACAGTGGCTGCAGCAGAACCAATAAAGCCATGCTATCAGAAGGTCATGATGGGGAATAGCATGTTTGCTGACCCAAAGTGTGGCTAGAAAGCATAAAAAAGTAAAAGGATGAGTGTCTGCAAGTCACAGAAGAGCCAGGACTGTTACAGGCAGGGAAATGATCTGAGTACACACAGGAGCAAAATGAACAAGTGGGAAACATCCCTTGACCTCCTGCTTATGAAGACATTGCACTAACTAGTAGGTTACACCTTCACGCCTCTCTACACAGCAATGTCTGGATTCAAAGAGCCTGCAAGCCCCTGCCTAAACTGTCTGTTGTGTGTGTTGGGATAGGTTAGCCCCTCCAGTATCCATGAGGCACTGCACATGTGGAACAGCAGTCTGCAGCTGATCACCAAATGGAGAATGCACTGATCCATCACATCAGCTCAGTAAGATGTACTGACAGTATGTGCTACATGCACATAACAGCTACAAACTGTACTACTGAGCAGTTTTAGCAGTCATGCTGAGGATGGAGATGGGCGCCCAACACCTGGTCCCCAGAACTTGCACTGCTAGAGATGGTCTCTTCCAGCTGTGCTGCAAGACCACATCACTGCCAGTGTTTGACAGGTATTGTCTGCAGTGTGTTATGCTAGTCACCTTGTTTCCTACACAGTTGCAGCATGCTGTAGGTGCCAGTCATAGTTCGGCTCTGTGATCTGCCCTTGTTGGACAGGGACCCTCCTAGAACAGTGCATGCTAGTCCCTAGTGTTAAAAAGCTGATGCCATGGATGCCAAATGCAGTGTGGGGGAGGGTGGGAGCTTCTAAGCTGTTGCTGCTGCTACTATCCTGCCATGGCCATAGTGAGTAGGCCAGGAACAACTGCTATCCCAACCATTGAGGACTAACAATCCACAACAGCAGGCTCAGACTGCACCTGCTGCCCACCACTGGGCTGTTTCAGCCATGCACATACCAACTTCAGCCAGTCCGCTGGTCAGCACACAATGCATGGACACCCAACATTTGGCTCAGTGATTAAGCTCCCCAGACAGAGATTGCAACCAGATCACTGGCACCAGACATTGAGTACGATGTGGATGCAGATTCGTGCCATGGTCACTGCTCAGTCAGAGTCGAGAGTGCCCTCTCAGCATGGCATGCTGTGGCCACCCAAGCCATGTATATGTCAGACGGGCACAACAAAGTCTCAGCCATTGACCCTACCATTGAGGTAGACACATCCTGGTGAATCTGCTCTGTTGCAGGCCATACCCACAATCTTCTGCTCCTAGTCATGCACATTTGCACACTAACGCTGGGAACAGCTTAGGCAATGCAAGGCACAGCGAAGTGCAGAAAGCCACATAACAATGGAGAGACATACATACACACACTCACATTGCCACACTGTGCAAAAGTGGGGATGGTTGGCATTCATGCTTGCCACTTTGGTCTCCATATCAGCTCAAGCATTATTAACATGTGCTCATTGTGCAGGCACTAGGAGTGTGCTCTGACTTTCACACATGTTGTTAGCACCCACTCAGTATGCCAGTGCTATCAGCCTGCTTCTCCATCCAGCTGTGGATAGTGTAGCCTGTCTGTGTGGCTGATGGGTATTTGTACCATTGCTGGATGATTCATTGGAGGTTGCTGGACAATTCATGGTTGTGTCTGATGATCTTAAAGTAGCTAAATAGGTCAAAAAGGCGACAGCAAAAGCTAGAAGGATGCTTGGGTGCATACGGAGAGGAATGGCTGGCAGAAAGAAGGAGGTGATAATGCCTCTGTATAAGTCTTTGGTGCAACCTCATTTGGAGTATTTTGTGCAATTCTGGAGACCGCACCTTCAAAGGATATAAACAGGATGGAGTCAGTACAGAGGGTGGCTACTAAAATGGTTAGTGGTCTTCATTATAAAGCATATAAGGACAGACTTAAGGATCTTAATATGTACGCCTTAGAGGAAAGGCGGGATAGAGGTGATATGACTGAGATGTTTAAATACCTCTGTGGCATAAATGCACAGGGGTGAAACTCTTTCAATTGAAAGCAAGTTCTGCTATGAGGGGACATGGGATGAAGGATTCGGGAGTGATATGGAGAAATATTTCTTTATGGAAAGAGTGGTGGATCCATGGAATAGTCTCCCAGTGGAGGTGGTAGAGGTGAGGACAGTATCTGAATTCAAAAAAGCATGGGACAAACAGAGAGGATCTATACAGGAAAAAAAGGGGATTGTTGTAGTTGTTGATATGGAAGGACAGACTAGATAGGCCATGTGGTCTTTTTCTGTGGTCATTTTTCTGTGTTTCTAGGTTGCACATGCTGGTGCTGAACCTGCACTGTAGGCTAAAGTTTAGCCACAGGGACAAGCAATACATGATCCACAGCCAGGACTTGAATCTGTGACCCGCTGCACCACAGTCCTACCATAGAGATACAGCAGTCCCTGGAGTTGACATGCTCCCCATCAGACAGACCTTGGCACATGCTGCAATCTACATGACACACAGAACCAGGACATGGCTTTGGTCTGCAGCAGATGCCTGCCACTGCCCCCACCACCACCACGCCCACGCCATGCTGACATGCCCACGTGCTGTCAGTGTTGGTGGTGCGCAGTCCAACCTGTCCAATATGCAGGTTTGGCGGGTGCTTAGGGCAAAAGGTCTGGATTGGGAGGGAGCAGAGGAACATATGGATGGCAATGAAGCCCCCCCCTACCATCTGCCTCTGCAGGGACTCCATACCGCCTGCCACCAATATATCTCAGGGGAAGGATGACAGCCACCACTGTGGCATTGGCCTCTTCCTCCACAGCTGGGTTTTGCAGCCATGGGGGGGGGGGGGGGGCGGGGAAGCAGCTGGGATCTCTGCTTAGGGTACCAGGTCCCTTGGAGGGCCCCATGTGGCACATCACCTGTCCACAGCAGCAGTATGTCTGTGTGCCGCCACTGTCACTGTGGGATCATGATGGACATCACAGATGGTAATGCGGATGGAAGGCTACCCCTATGAGGAGAGGCTAAACAGGTGGCTCTTCAACCTGAAGAAGAGATGGCTGAGGGGAGATATGATAGAGATTTATATATTTATGAATGGAGGGAACAGGTAAACATAGATCAATTGTTTACGCTATCAAAATGTAGAAAGACTAGGAGACATGCAATGGAGCTACAGTATAACCCATTTAAGACTAATAAGAGAAAAAAAAATTTCAGTCAACGTGTAATCAAATTCTGGAATGCATTAGCGGAGGATGTAGTAACAGCTGTTCGTATAGCTGGGTTTAAAAAAGGTTTGGACAGGTTACTGGAGAAAAAGGCCATAAACCATTCTTCAGGGGTCCCAGTAAATCCACTGCTTGCCCCAATACCGGCATTTTGGAACCTGTATGTCTTTTGGGGACCTCTGATCTAGACTGGCCACTTTTGGACCCAGGATACTGGGCTTGAGGGACCTTGGTCTGACCCAGTAGGAAACATAGAAACATAGAAATATGACGACAGAAAAAGACCACATGGCCTATCTAGTCTGTCCTTCCATAACAACTACAACAGTCCCCTTTTTACCTTTAGAGATCCTCTGTGTTTGTCCCATGCTTTTTTGAATTCAGTTACTGTCCTCATCTCTACCACCTCCACTGGGAGATTATTCCACGGATCCACTACTCTTTCTGTAAAGAAATATTACCGCATATCACTCCTGAATCTATCTCCCTTCACCCTAATCCCATGTCCCCTCGTAGCAGAACTTGCTTTCAATTGAAAGAGGCTCTCTCCCTGAACATTTATGCCACGGAGGTATTTAAACATCTCAATCGTATCACCTCTATCCCGCCTTTCCTCTAAGGTGTACATATTAAGATCCTTCAGTCTGTCCTCATATGCTTTATAATGAAGACCACTAATCATTTTAGAAGCCACCCTCTGCACCGACTCCATCCTGTTCACATCCTTTTGAAGGTGCGGTCTCCAGAATTGCACACTATACTCCAAATGAGGTCGCACCAAAGACTTATACAGAGGCATTATCACCTCCTTTTTTCTGCTAGCCATTCCTCTCCATATGCACCCAAGCATCCTTCTAGCTTTTGCCGTCGCCTTTTCTACCTGACACAACCAGACACAACCATGCCTAGGTCCCGCTCTTAAGACATATCTTATGATCGTATGTTCCTATGTGCCATCTGGGCAGCTGCCTGGTCCACCCTGTGCACCAGCAACCCTCACTGCATGACCCATATGCCACCTCCTTTGCCCCATTTGCACCATCAACATAGTGCCCTTTCATAATTGGGCACCATGCTGTTGCTGCTAATGGAGCACTACTATCACTGTCTAGGGCTCCCCTGTCAGTGCATCACATTGCAGAACTTTAAATAGACTCTCTCCCCTCTACATATGTCCTTTCTGTGAGGTTTTACTTGGCGTTAGGGATCCCAGCGTTAAAGGGCTTTTAAACACATTGTACAACAGGCATTAAGGAAGCACATACTGTTAACACCCACTCTCCGCTTACAATGCCCTTAATGTTGCAGGAGCCTTTACCGCCCATTAAAGGAGCTTTTTACTAGCATTAAGGGCACAAGGGTTCTGATAGCAGGCGTTAACGGCACACTTGCTCTCTTAATGCCCTTTAGTAAACATACCCCTAAGTTTGCACCTAAGGCAATGGAGAGTGTAGTGACTTGCTCAAGATCACAAGGGGGAGGGCCATACCGAGCCAGAATCTGGCCCCGAGCGACTTGCACATCGAGCGCGTGCCCCCCCTCCCCCGCACCTCCATCCTGCCGCTACCTGCTCTTACTTTGCTGCTGCCACTCTCTGTTTTTTCCACAGTGGTGCTGGCAGCAGGGCAAGAGCAGAAAGTAGCTGGATGGAGGTGGGAGAGGGGAGGCGCGCCCGATGTGCAAGTCGCCAGCACTATAAGCAGATCTGTCCCTCCCTGCACTAACATCGCGTCAGAGGAAGGAGAGACCAGACCTGCTTAAAGTGGCGCAAAAAGGCTTAAGGGGTGCATTTCAGCTGCCTGCTGTTTCCCTGCTGCTGCTGAGAGAATAAAAAGTGTCAGCAGCAGGGTAACAGCAGGCATCTGAAATGCACCCCTTGTCTTTGCACCCTGTGCGGCTGCACTGTTCACACAAGGTTAGGTACAGTACTGACAAGGGTCATGAGCAGGATTTGAACCCCAGTATTCCTAGTTTCCAGTTTGCTGCTCTAATATTAGTCCATTTCATCATTATTAAACCTTTCTGAAATGTAAGATAGTCTATTTCATTACATAAAGAACTGGGCTGTGAATTCCATAACCTTCAGCCTTTTACCAATGGAATAGCAAGCAATAGAGTCTCAGATGAATGGAGGGCTCACCCAGAGACATGTTGTGTGATTAAGGTTCTTAGATAAGATTCTGAACTACAGTATACCTATTTAACTGTAGCCTGTCCCCCATTGATTGGGATCAGGGTGGGCCCAGAGATGCTACAAAAGAGATTTATCCAATGGTATTTGTGGCTTCAATAAGAAAATTTCTGCTCAAAAACACATTTGCAGCACACAGAGCACAAACAAAAGGTTTCTGGTGGACAGGGGGAGATATCACTCAGGGTCTGAGCTGAGTTAGACACTATGCAAGAGCCAGGAAAAAGCAACCAGGATACTAGGTCCCAAAAACATACCATTAATTGGTAACGCCCCACAAACAATATGTATGTAACCCCTTTTCTGTATGGTCCTAGCAGTCACCTCACAAGCTGCTGGGCAGACAAGGGTGCATTCCAACCCAAGAACTCTTTATATTCATTTAGAGGGTCATTCAAAAAGGTTTAGACATGGTTTGGACGTCTGCAGACAAGCACTTGGACACCAAAACCACAGACACATCTCCATAACCATTCCACAAATGTCTCCAGTACAAGGATGTTCAAGTTGGCACAGAGGTGTGTCTGGGGTGGGGCAATGGACTTCTACTTCCCCTTTCAATCCCAGAAGCAGAGGCTTGTCTGGGACTTATACAGTTCCTTTTTGATCCCAGAAATAGCAGAGCCATCTGCAGGCATATACATGCTTATCCCTGCTCCAGGAATGAATAAACATCAGGAAAGAGGGTTTTGTTTTGTTTTTTTCACCTGGAGGTTTAAGTGGATGGCTTTAGATTATGAAGTCTCACACTGGGATTTGAATCCTGGTCACCCAGCATCACAAGCCAGTACAGTATGCTATTAGACATCTTGGTTTTGAGCTATTCTCCTGGGGATGTCTATATAGACATTTGATACACATGCATATCGGGCACATTCACAATTCTGGGATTGTACCTGAACTTGCACATGCCTTCCTTTCTTTTTCAGACGTTCTGGCTTTGACGTCCCATTTGAAATGTGCCTCTTAGTCATTACTCTTGGGGTTAAAGATCAGGTTTCTTACTTTGGGGACTGGCATACACCAGGAGGCCCTTGGCACTTGATACTTTCACATTTCAAATAAATTTATTTATTTAGCATTTCTTCCATACCGCCTTTCCATGTTATCAAGGCGGTTTACATTGAACAGAACAGTTTTACAAAGAACAGTTGTCATTAAACTTTTTACATCACAAAGTTGAGTTATATAACATTTCAAAACAACTCCTTACAACTATTTACAAGTCTAATATGAGGTACTCAATTTCCAGGTCAGAAAATGCGTTCTGAACCAAGGATTTACTTAAACTTTATGGTCAGTGAGTAGAACAATGATAACACAATTATTTAGAAAAAATCTAAAAACCCATCTATTTACTCTGCACTACAATAACCTCCACATTGAAGATAATCCTAACACAGAGAAAACCACCGATCATCAGTCACTCACTGACCCTACCTAGACAAGGCATAAAATCTTTCCCACACATTCACATTGCTCACCTAGTTAAGCTTACTCTTTGAAAGCAATTACTTGTCGCTAATGTGAATAACTGTAATTTAATGTAAATATATCCCATTACTGTTGATATACTGCTGGTAGCCTGTTATCTCATTGTATTTTTTGAGTTACATTTAATAGCTGAATGTTCATTGTTCTAAATCTGTTCTATGTAAAATAATAGTACTCTATTATTAAAGTTTATGTTACCTGTAAACCGCCACTGATCGCTGGAAGTGGCAGTATAGAAAAGATGTATAAATAAATAAATAAATAAACACTGAGCAGAAACAGCAACAATAACTATCTTACAAGCAGTTGTCTCCTTCTTCTCAGTCAAAACTAGTTAGAAGTAGATAATTTCCTTCTCCTCTCAGTGTAGGTATTTTACCATGCTCCTTTCAATTACTCTTTATCTTAATCTGAATAAGTTACTGCTTTCTTTACTACTATTGCACCATTTTGATAATTATGCACCTTATTATTTAGTTCAGTTTTCTTGAGTACAGGGGGGGGGGGGGGGGCTGATAAGTATATGGCCCTGCAACGAAACAGAAAGCTACAGGCACACTTCCGTTCCAGAGGTCCAAATGATCTCTCTGCCGTTTCATTTCATTTGATACCAAATAAAATGAAACTGCAGAGAGATCATTTGGAACTGAAGTGTGCCCATAGCTTTCTGTTTCGTTCTACTAAGTTATCACCGATTAGGAGAAAACACCCCTACAACTTTAGAATGAGATCATATTGTAAATGGATTATTCACACACTCCTTATAGTGACAGTCAGATACCCATTAAGAGATGGCAACCCACACAATAAATTCTTATTAATAATGGGGTACCCAGTAAGAGATGGCAGCCATTAGTTTAAATCCACATAATCACTCATTAGGTAGTGGTCTGGCTGGTTAATGGGCAAAGTGCCACAGACTCCTCAAAATCCAATTATTATATCCTATAAATAATAGTTAATTTCCCTCCTATTACTATTTAGTATGCTATATAACTATAACAATATGTGCATCATAATAAAGTACATCATAAATAGGGACAAAGAAAATGGTTCGGAACATTTTTTGAAATGTTTTGCATTTTTATAGCAAAACTGGATTTTTCATACATTTTGTGGCAGTCACAGGTCCCTGATGTTGTGCTGGGCGTTATACTTGGACATGGTGCCACTGGTGTATGATGGTTGCTTGGGTTCCTTTTCGAGAGCTGGAGGCTTCTGTAGATGCAGGTCCCCTGAACTGTTCTGCAGGGCTTCTGGCTCTGATGAACTGGAAGATTTGGTTGCTAGCACAGTTCTTGGAACCTCTGGCACAGGCTGAGACTCTCCTTCTGGCTGCTGCTCTAAGGCTGCTGCTGACTCTAGATGGAATGAGTGGCTAGGTACAAAAGATATCAGCGTAAAGGACAGACACCTTACCCCTCCTTCATGGTGCATGGCTGTGTGATTTATATAGGAAGTAGGATTTTCCCTTCCAGAGGAGTCTTTCCCCTGTTCCGGAAAATGCCAGGCTTTTCTCCATCCTTCCTTGTAATAATTAGTAAGGAACAAAGGATGGTTTTGGGCCCCTCATAGTAAATCTGTGAACCATGTTTTTCAAACTCCTGTATTGCTATGTTTCCAGGGAACTGCCAAGATGCACTCTTAGCAGAACTGTGTCCAGCACAGAACCTGTTCCTAGAAAGGAGTCACTTACATACTCTTTTTCATTTATATTCAGAGGCTACTTCTGTTTTAAAATTGAAGCAAAACCTATAAAATATGTGGTAACTGCAATGAGCAAGTTACTAACCTAGGGTGCTGCAATCACCAGTAGGCAAAAAAATCAAAATGCTATAGCAAACTCCATTCAGGATCCTTTACTTAGTCATTGAGAAGTTCTAATGCTCCCATGTAAGACAAGATGGAATCACAGGGCCTGATATTCACAGGGATTAACGTGGTTAGCAGACCTGCTAACCATGTTAATGCCCTTGTCTGGATATCCATGGCACTGACACAGTTAATGCCACTGGATATGTGCAGGTGCCGCCACTGTATGCCTCGATGCTAACTGGTTAGCACTGGGGCATTCCAGGGGTGGCACCCAGTGATCACCAAGCAGTGGCACTATTGAGCTGAAGCCTGGCTATCGCAAAGCAGTGAAAGTCAGGCACAGCAAAGGCTGGTCTAACGTTTGCCTCTGAAGCTAACCACTCAACCCTGATATTCAATGCTGGGACCTGGATATGACCCCAGCACTGAATATCAGGCCCACCCACGGTCTCTCAAAATAATGGAGGAATCACATCTGTGTCTGATGTGGACTGCAATTGAATCACAGTGGTCTCCAAAAATCATTTGTAAGCTGCAGGTCACATTCTTTGCCTTAATTCCAGATATACTCCTTTTTTAAAATTTCTACGTCAAAGATACATCCCTTTGTTTATTTTACTCTCCAGGTATATTTTCTTGAATTCAGAAATTTTACCCTTGTCTCCACAAATTTGTTCTACTAAGTTATCACCGATTAGGAGAAATCACCCCCTACAACTTTAGAATGAGATCATATTATAAATGTATTATTCACACACTCCTTATAATGATAGTGAGATACCCATTAAGAGATGGCAACCCACACAATAAATTCTTATTAATAATGAGGTACCCAGTAAGAGATGGCAGCCAATAGTTTAAATCCACATAATCACTCATTAGGTAGTGGTCTAGCTGGTTAATGGACAAAGTGCCACAGGCTCCTTAAAATCCAATTATTATATCCTATAAATAATAGTTAATTTCCCTCCTTTTACTATTTAGTATGCTATATAACTATAACAATATGTACATCATAATAAAGTGCATCATAAATAGGGAGAAAGAAAATGGTTCAGAACATTTTTTGAAATGTTTTATATATTAAAAGCAAAACTGGATTTTTCATATAATTTTGTAGATTTTTAATTGTTTAAGAATTTTTATAGAACAATTATTACATTTTATATTTTCTTCCTTTCTACCTATCCACATTAACCAAAACCTTTTAGTGATTACTGCTGTAACACAGGCAAATAAATGCTGGACAAGTACCTACCCGTCCATTAAAATCCATTCATAAATTCAACTTTATGTATGACATTAAGAACATTAAGTACATGGATACTGTTCCATGTTGCCATCTGCTGTGTCTGGGTGGTTCCTGCAATAAAGCACAGACTAACAACAGGAACAGAGGAAAGAGGAACAATACGAACAGTACTGAGATTTAAATAGAGCAACAGCACAATGGTAAAAAGAGTCTGAGTATTTCCTTGAAGTAACTTCAGGAACTATGCCATCATTGGGTCTGGTTTTCGTACCACATCTCCTCCTGTTAGGATTCTACTGACTAAGAAATGTCTGAGTCTCCAGTCTTCTCCTATGCTCAGGACTTCATACTTCCTGATAGACTATCCTCTTTGCCACTCTTTAAACTGTTCATTTATGGTGGCTTGAATCACTGGGCAATCCTTATTGTAAGCAGTGAAGGTTGAATCAGGCCTTATCCGATAGATTTCATCCTTCACCCATTCATCCTGCTTGTGTTCTACTACACCCATTGTCATAGATTCACATAAGAATGTGCTCTATTCCAAAACTCCAGCACTCATCTCCTACTAACTTTTCAGAACGAGACCAGTCTGGTAGCTAATGGTCTCTGAAACATCCTGGCTCTATCCATGGATCTCTATTTAAGTGCTCCTGTTTAGACATGATAGGCAAATCCAAATTATCGCTGCTCCTGATTCCTTAACTTCCAAGTCCACTAGAGCCATAGTTGCTCCTGTGGGAGGAAAGTTGGTTGAACTCTGGGCTAGGTACAAACCACACATTTGAGGCAGCTGTAGTTGGATCCTTGACTAGCAATCCCAACACTAAACTTACATAGGTCAATAAGGTTGTGCAGGATTTGCTAAACTAGTGTCAATATGTATTGACTTGGTGGCATCCTTCGGTTGTCAATTATAAATTTTCAGAAATGGCAAGGATCTGTAAATCCCAACCTTCCACTTTCTCCGACCATGACCCTTTAGTATCTGGTAACTTTCTCTGTGCTGAGGTCTGCAAGTACATCACTTCAAGTGTCTCTGCATGTGTTTGCTGAATATGGTAGCTTTCCCATCATAAGGCTTTGGGGTTTCTGGTGGAGCCACAGGTGAGTGAAAAGTAGGCCTCAACTCAGTACTTGGTGTGGTACAAGCCTCACTGCTTTTTGTTGCTGGAGTTAGGATTTCAGGCAGTGCTTGCACTCGGCTCCCACTCTCCCTGGGCACAGCAGAGTTTTCTTTTTTTTTTTTAAACTTTTATTTTCATTTTGCAACAAACAAAAGAAACAACACATCAAAGGAGACAAAACAAGTATACAATAAGGAAAAGTAAACCCAATTACCCCCCACCCCCACGCTTCTTCTCTAGCTGATTATGTCAGCATGTGGGCGCTTCCAAACAACAGTGATTATACATCAAAACAATCAAAAGAGTATCTACGATACAAAATAATCATGGGACAGAGATATATACAAATTTAGACAGTCAGATGAGAGCATTTAGCAGAATGTACATAGTCATTGAGCATCTTCCATTTAGACCGATGATGAGGAGTCTGAATGGGGGAAGCAAACATACGAGGTATTTGTTCATATTTACTGTAGAGACAGACATGATTCCACCATTCATTGGGGCTCAGATGGGAGCTATTTTTCCAGTATTTCGTAATTAGGGAAATAGCAATGCCAAGCATAAAGTCCAAAAGGAAGTAAGCCGTTTTTGGAAGAGAGGGGATCCCCGCAGCTGAGCGAAGTCCCACTATCCTCCAAGAAAGGGGCTCTTGAAAGTGTAAAATAGACTGGATACGACCCCAGACCCGACGCCAGTAATACTGTAGCGCGGGACATTCATACATAACATGAGGTAGTGAACCAATGGCCGCATGACATGTCCAACAACTATTGCCCTGAATAGTGTTCCATTTGGCTAATCTGTCAGGAGTGTAAAAACACCGGTGGGCAAGAAAGAAGAGTGTCTGAGTGAGTGAGGCGGATCGGGAGACCCGTGTCACTCTACTCCAGACAAGGCTCCATTGCTCCGGGGTCAAAGTCACATGCAATTCTCTCTCCCATGCTTTCTGCGCTATAGGGGTATCTCTAGTTATAGCATTACATAAGGTTTTGTAAAAATTGGATGCCACACCCGATGAACAACCGATAGATCGGATAGTCTCCGACCAACCTTGTGTAGGGGAGGCCGATGGCGGGAGCACCTTAGCACTCCGAAGGCAATGCTGAAGTTGCACCAACTGAAAGTAGTGTTTCGCTGGGAGACCAAATTCAATTTGCAATTCACTAAAAGTTTTCCAGCGACCTTCATGGAACAACTGACTAGGAATCCAAATGCCCCTAGTGTACCAGGGGCTCCACGCCATCGGCTTATTTTGTATTCGAAATCGAGTATTGTACCAAAGTGGGAGCTTGTCTAACGGACAGAGTCGGGAGTCTAAAGATTGCATAAGAGTATTAAAGGCACCTAAGGTGTCTAAAAGCATTGGTGGATAGTGGGAGTCTGATGGGAGAGTCATACCAGGGAGAAAAGTAAGAGGAATCGGTTTGCAAAGGTCCTCTTCTATGTCTAGCCACACAGGTCTACTCGGTACTGGATCTTCCAGCCAACGAGCGCCTTGTTTGAGAAGAAAAGATTGATGATACTTCAGGAAATCAGGGAATCTGACACCCCCATTTTCCTTATCTGCTTGCAGCTTATGTTTCGCTATCCTAGGTGTCTTGTTTTGCCACAAGTATCTAGTCAGAAGGCCCTCTATATCTTTATATATACGTCGAGGTAAGAGACAGGGCAACATTTCTAAAATATAATTCACTTTCGGAACAATCATCATTTTTATAGTTTCTAATCGACCCCACCAGGTAAGTGTTAAAGGAGTCCAACGGTGAGTAAGCGCCCGGACTTTAGAGGTTAAGTCCTTGGCATTGAAGGAGATAGTGTCTTCCAAAGGAGAACAATAGTGAACCCCAAGGTATTTGACCATGCGAGGTTGCCATAAAAAGGGGAAGGGTTGCATATCGGCCTGATGAAGCAAAGGATTTAATGGAAAGGCTACCGACTTGGTCCAATTTATCTTATAACCGGACAGTTGTGAGTATTTATCAATTTGCTCTAGGACAGCCGGTACTGAGTCTATAGAGACAAAAAGCATAAGGTCATCAGCATACGCTGAAATTTTGATTTCCCTATGGGTGAAGGGGACTCCATGAATCTCCGCCGATTGCCGGATTAGTAAGGCCAAGGGTTCAAGTGCAAGATCGAAAAGAAGTGGAGACAGTGGGCATCCCTGGCGAGTGCCGCGTTGAAGGGGAAAAGGCTGAGACTTTAAAGCATTGGCACATATACTGGCTGTAGGCTGTGCGTACATGGTGCGAAGACAACGGAGAAAACCTTCCCCGAATCCGTACCAGCGGAGGACTGCAAACAGGAAGGGCCACTCTAAACGATCAAAGGCCTTCTCGGCATCAAGTGAGAGGCCAACAAATGGGCGATCAAGATTAACTGCGGTAGTCAGTACATGGCATAGAGTCCGAGCATTGTCAGCAGTTGATCTACCAGGAATGAAACCGCATTGATCTGGGTGTATTAAGGTAGACATCCTATCAGAGAGCCGGGTGGAGAGAATGGTGGCAAATATTTTATAGTCCGCGTTTAGGAGGGAAATGGGACGATAATTAGCTGTTAGTTGCGGGTCTCTCCCCTCTTTCTCAAAAACTACTACATTTGCCATTGAAAAGGACCCAGAAGGAGAACCCTCCTCGGCCAGAGCAGAAAAATAAAGTTTCAAAACTGGAGCTAAGTCAGCGTGAAAGGTTTTGTAGAATTCAGCAGGGAGACCGTCTGGGCCTGCGGCTCGACCTGAGGCACATTTCTTGATAGCAGAATGAATTTCTGAGACAGTAAATGGTGTGTCCAAGGCCACTCTATCTTCGTCAGATAGGGTCGGTCTTTGTACCCCTGAAAGTAAGCGTTCAAATACTTCTGGCTCAAAATCACATTCAGATTGATAAAGCCGAGTATAAAAATCACGAAAGAGTTCTAAGATTTCGGTATCTTTAGTGACCAAGCCCCCCCCCCCCCCCGACGGATTACGGAGGGCGGTAACACGCTTGGCTTCTTTTTGACCTTTTAGGGCATTTGCTAATAATTTGCCAGCACGGTTATTTTCCCGATAATATAACCCTTGTTGTGATTCAATATTTTTAACAGCAGCAGTGTACAAAAGCTGATTATATTGAAAACGCAAGCGTTGTAAACGGAGTAAAATACATGGGTCAGTACGGGACGTGAGGAGACGCTCCCCAGCTTGTATCTGCTGCTCTAGAATCAGCAAATGCTGCTTTCTTTGTTTCCCCTGCCGAATTTGATAGCTAGTTATAGTTGCGCGGATAGATGCTTTAAAACCCTCCCACCAAGCCCAGCTCGCTGTGTCATGGGGTGAGTTAAAATGAAAATAATCTTGGATAGCGGCCTTTATATCAACCTGAAAATCCTTTTGACCTAGTAGGGATCTATCAAAAAACCAAGCTCGGGGAGAATCATCCCGCGCAGTGACATGTAATGATAAAGATATGGCAGCATGATCTGAAATATGAAGAGGATGAGTCCTAGCCGTGTCCACTTGAGAAATCAGTGCTTTGGAAATGAGAAAGAAATCTATTCTAGATTGAGAGTGATGGGGGGCAGAAAAGAAAGTAAACTCTAAGTCGGAGGGGTGAAGCAGCCTCCATATATCTACCAGCGCAAGATCTTGCATCAGAGCTGTAAGGGTAGCAAGACTCTTGGGTGGACTACTCGTTCTAGGCGGCTGTCTATCTATCAGAGGGTCTAACACTTGATTAAAATCACCACCAAGTATTAATGGAGTATTGGCAGAGGCCTGTGCCAACTGCGCAATACTTGCATAGTAAGCAGGGTTGTCCACATTCGGGGCATAAATGCAAATACACGTGAATTCACTATCTCCAACCTTAAGGTGCACACGGGCCCATCTACCCTCCTTGTCAGCGCTAGTATCAATTACAGTAGCTTGCAAAGATTTCTTAACCAGAATGGCTACCCCGCACCGTTTGGAAACGGCGGGAGAATAGGCAGCCACCATGTAAGGCTTAGCATTGAGTTTCAGTGTTTCAACAGAGTTTAAGTGCGTTTCCTGAAGAAACGCTAAATCAGCATGCTCATGGCTAAGATAGCTAAGGATTTTCTTTCTTTTGATTGGACTATTAATGCCTTTTACGTTGAGTGATAAGATTTTACATAAGGCCATTCAGAAGAGTTAAAAATTCTGAGCATGATAACGCACTTAATTTCACAATGTCCCTCATAGTGACTGTAGCTGGCTGTACATATGGCATAAAAGAAAATAAGCTTAGATAATACAATGAAGCGCCCCACATTAAAAAAGAAAAACCGCTGCGCGGTAGAGAAGAAGCAGAACCCCAAAAATTACTGGCGACCATGTGTCTGCGGGGAGAAGCCCCAGAGAAGGCCGAAATTGAAATAACACATAACCTGTAGGACTGTGCGTGCTCCGAATCCGACCGAGGCACACATCATGGAGGAATAGGAGACCAAAGAACAAAAAAGTCATAGAAAGAAAGAAAGAAAGTCCAGGTAGTCTCTGTGCTTGACTATGACCGCCGCATCGGGCCCTTCAAAATGGCGGACAGAGCCGGCAAATAAAAGTCCAAGTCTTTGGATTAGCGCATCTGCTCTGCTTCTTTGGAGTCTAAAAATGTTGATAGTAGATCAGGATCTTCGAATGTCCTGGTTTGGTTGTGCAGAGTCACTCGGAGCTTCGCTGGATACAACAGGCCAAAGCGAGCCTGTAGCTGTTGAAGTCGAGGGCGAAAAGCAAGGAGTTTCTTCCGACGGTCAACGGTAGGCTTTGCCAAATCAGGGAAGAAGGAGACTTTGTGACCTTCAAATTCCAAATGATGGTTCGCCCGGGCAGCATTTAAAATTTGTTCCACTTGTTGATATCGTAGCAAGCGAAAGATAATAGGCCGGGGGGTCGTTCGGTTGAGCGCCATGTGGGTAGGAACACGGTGTGCACGATCGATTTCCAGTTCTCTATGAAAAGTGATCTTCAGCAAGGAGGGAAGAGTTTTGAGCAGGAATTCTCTCATATCTCCCGCTTCCACCCCCTCCGGTATTCCAATGAGCCTCACATTGTTGCGACGGGCTCGATTATTGCTATCTTCTAACTCCTTTTGAAGATTCTGTATCTGGCGCTCAGCCTTGTCCAGTGTACCCAAGCGCACCGCGTGCGAGTCGAGGACCCCCGCCATATTGTCCTGCCGTGATGAGAGACTTTCAAGTCGGTCCTGGAGCACTCCAAAGTCTTCTCGCATGGCTCGAAGCGCTTCTCCATTGGACTGCACCAATTCCTTCACGCCGCGTATTTCCTCTAAAATCTCCAGGTGCATTTCGGGGTTTTCCCGAAATGGAACCATCTTCTGTGGGGAGGACACCTCCGTTTTGGAGCGTTTTCCGTGAGAAGAAGAAGGAGACCCGAAGTCCAAGCGCGCTGGTTTATGGGCCGCCATCCCCCCCGAGGTACCCCGGTCAGCCCGGAGCGAAATAGTAAGTTTGTATAGGTATTAAGTCAGGATTCTAAGTAGGCCTCTCGGGAGCTTCAGCGCGAAGCGTCTTACCCGCTGGACATCAGGCTCCGCCCCCCCACAGCAGAGTTTTCTGAGAGAGAGGGGTTCCACCCTCCCTGGAACTCACACCACCAGCCCGGTTGTTGCAATTTAGGTCTCCAGCACAGTTACTGCTTCAGCTCACTGCTGGGCTAGGAGCATGACCTCCAGTTTCGTTACTGGGCCTACCAGTAGGAAACTGTTGATTCAAATGTTCAAAGGTGGGAAGCTTTTGTGAACATCTTTTTAAAATATGAAAACACTGTGATTGCACTTGAAAATGTCCAAAAACACAGTGATTCAGCTTTCCACAATTGTTACTGCTTGCTGCAACTTTCCTTACTCAACTCATCTGCTCTCTGCCAGAATTTTGCAGCAAATGGTAAGTACAGCACCAAAATGGCTTCATTCTGCCAATTTTCATTTTTTTCTCTTTAGTCAAGTCCAAAAAAGCTCTGTGCCCTTTATAACTGTCAGTCTACTGTCAATTAAGTTCCTTTTGTTCGGGTTTGATGGACAGTTCCCATGGCAATTACTATGTCACCATCAAGCCCAAATGCAGGAGTCTCCATGTTTTAAAATCTGAGTGAGAATGATGGCGTTTCACTTTGCTATTTCACTTAGTGGCAGTTTGTTATGTACAGCAATCTTTTTACAGCCCTGTTAAGTGTATTGAATTAAGCAGGAGCGTTGTAAAATAGTTAGAAGGTTGTAACTTTGGTATTTATTTATTTATTTATTTACATTCTCTTATATACCGCACTATTCGGCATCAGCGCGGTTCACATAGAACAAAAAGTCTCAGTACAATAACATGCATGAGTTTACAGATAACAAGGGAAGGAACTTGGATAACAGGGGAAACTATTTACAGTCTATTTACAGATATAATACTACAGCATGGCTACAAGTTATTAGGAACAGGTGCTAATAATATGTTCAATAAACAAAGCGATTCGTCCTATTTCTGTTATTGAGATACCATGGAACTGAATAGCTGGGAGGAATCACTGAAGTCGATGAGTGTAAATGGCTCAATAAGATGTTTGTTAAAGAGGTGGAATTTGAGGGCTTTCCTGAATTGTGTTAAGCTGTCAATGGCCCGTATGCCAGGAGGTAGTGTATTCCAGCACCTAGGGGCACAGAGGGTAAAGGCTCTATTGGCTGTGGAAGAAGAGCAGCTTGTAAGGGCCTTTGGGAGTTTTAAGGAGTTGATGGCTGATGATCTTCTTGCTCTGTTTGGTGAAGTGGTATGGATAAGGTCAGATAAGGAAGGAGCAGAGAGCTTATTGAGGGCTTTGAACGTGAGAAGTAGCGTTTTGAAGATAATTCTGGCCTGAACGGGTAGCCAATGTAATTGAATCAGCAAAGGAGTAACATGGTCAGTCCTGGCAGCCCCCTGGAGTATCCTTGCTGCGGCATTCATAGCCAGCTGTAATGGGTTTAAAGTGGATTGAGGAAGACCTTGGAGAATGACATTGGCGTAATCGAAGTGTGGTATTATCAGTGCCTGGTATATAGTCCTGAAATCTTTTGGTTCTAGCATGGAGCGTAGGTGTCTCAGGGAACGGATCTTGTAATATATTGTTCTGACTGTGTTTCCTATGTGGGACTTCATATCCAGGCGTTGATCCAGAGTGACACCTAGGTAGCGTATTGAGGGTTTGGATTGCAGTTCCGCTTCCTTAGTTCTGATAGATTGTGGTGGGGTGAAGTTGGGGTTCCTTGTGATAAAGAGAACTTCAGTTTTCTTATGTTGAATACGAAGGTTTTGAGAGAGCAACCACTCAGAAACTGCGTTGAAGCAGTTTATTAGGGGGGAGAGATCCAAGCGATCAGTGGAGATGGGAGTGTAAAGTAGAACATCATCGGCATACAGCATACAGTCGACATTAAATGACCGTATGATCTTACAGATTGGTTGCATGTAGACGTTAAATAGAAGGGCAGAGAGTGAAGAACCTTGAGGGACTCCCTGATCTAGGCGGAAGGGTTCTGAGGTTCTGCCTCCTGAGCGGACATGCTGCCATCTTCCGGATAAGTAGGACCTGCACCATTCAAGCGCTGTTCCAGTGATGCCCTTCTCAGTTAGCCTCATTAAGAGGAGATCATGATTCACTGAATCAAACGCTGCTGCGATGTCCAGAAAGATGAGGGCAAATCCTTGGCGGATGTTGTCTATGCCAGTGATTATCTTGCTGAGGAGTATGGTGAGGAGAGTTTCGACTCCGTGATATTCCCTGAAGCCATGTTGGCAGGGGTCAAGCGGAGCAGTGGTGTCAATATGGTCCTGTAACTGTCATTGGACCTCCTTTTCGATGATCTTAGCAAGTAGAGGTATGCTAGAGATAGGCCTATAGGACTCGACCTTTAGGGGGTCGAGTTTGCAGTTTTTCAACAGGGGTCTAATTGAAGTGTGTTTAAGGGCTGAAGGGAAAGATCCTGTTGAAAAGGAGAGGTTCATTATGGAGGCAATAACTGGGCTGAAGTGGCTGCGGAGCTCCTTGATCCAGAAGGCAGGGCATGGATCAGACTGAGATGTGGTGATGTTGAGTGCAGTAATGGTGTCTTCGATTCCTTTCTTAGAAGGAATAGAGAATGTAGAAAGAGCTCCAGGGGTGACCCGCCCAAGGGTGGTAGTTGTTGTAGTGGTTCTGTTAATAAGGCACATCTTAGATTGTAAGTGTGCTGCAAAAATCTTGAGGGTGTATTTCAACTTGCGGCCCGGAGGATGGTTCCTTAGATAGGGACTTAACTAGGTCAAAAAGGTCGTGTGGCTTATTGAGTGATCTCATCAAGGTGTCCGAGTGGTGTCGTTTCATTGCCTCAGAAATTGCCTTACGGTGAGCAGCTAAGTGGTTATTGAATGCTGTCAGGTCCACCATAGCATGGGAGCGGCGCCAGCGTTTTTCAAGTTTACGTAATAGGATGAGGGAATCTCTAAGGTCCGCAGTGTACCAAGGGGCATTCACTCTTTTCCTTGAATACGTTTTTGCTGGGGGACGCACGGCAATAGCACTGAGACTATTGTTCCAGAGAGAGATTAGGTCCTCAAGATCTGTAATAGTGGTATTTATGAGTTGCTGAGTTTCCTCGATGATGAGCTCTTTGTTAAATGGCTTAAAAGATCTAGTGGATGGTCTTGCTGCGTTAGCTGGTGTCTTGAAGATTTTGGAGAAGGTTTTGCTAGAAGGAATCTGAAGGATGATCAATTTGTGATCGGACCAGGGAACAGGGGTAATGGATGTAATAGGATCAAGAGATGTATTAAGGGATGACTGTGGGGCGAATATCAGATCTAGGGTGTTGCCCTTAGTGTGCGTGGGGGCTTTCACTAGTTGCGTGAAGCCGAGGTTTTCAAGGGCTTCTAGGAATGGGACCGCTTGATTATCTTGTAAAGTTGCTAGGTTGAAGTCACCTAGAATCCACATTGGGGAATGTGGGCTATGGGAGTTGGAGGCGAGCTCGATGATAGAGGCGAGCTCATCCGGTGATGTGGAGGGAGCTCTGTAGAGCAAGCTGATGGAGCAGCGTCTATTGGAGATGGTAATGGTTTCCATGTGACTTGTGCTGGTGGAGTGCTTCGTCTGGAACTGGAGGTCTGATCTAGAGAGGATGAGGACACCACCACCTCTTTTATCTTGCCTGTGACTGGTATGTACTGTAAATCTTGGTGGGAGGAGCTGGTTGATTATGACGTTGTCTTCCTCGGATAACCAAGTCTCTGTGACCAAGAGTAGGTCAAGGTCATGAGTGGAAATTAAGTCAGTGACAGCTGGCCATTTCTTCCGGATGGAGCGTGCATTGATGAGAGCACATTTGAGGCTGTCAGGGTAAGTTTTGTCAGATTGTTTGCTTCTGTTGAGATGTTGAGGGGTAATATGGAGGAGATGAGGGTGGCGAGGGCGTGTATCCCAGTGTAGGTTGCTGTGGGATGTACCAGACCATCTCCTTCCGTGGCTCTGCAGTATTGGGATTTGTTTGATGGATGAGGTTAAGGCTAGAGAGCAGGAGAACCACTTAGTAAGGATGATGTAGCATCCAAGGATGGTGGTAATGAGGGGACCCATCTTTGTAAGAATGGGATAAATGTGTTAGGGAAATAAGGGTGGACAGCAGGTGAGTATTGTCAATTGGTGCACAAGAAGACTACCTAGAGCAGCTATTGGGTAGTACTATGAGGGAGGTTGCTATATTTCTACCGCCCAGACCAGGCTCTAACTTGGTAGGGAGAAATGCTGGATATAATAAGGGCCTATAAACTTGCTGATCAAGTAATTTCAATGTATTGTTGGCTTAGCAGTATTCAGGTTAATCCACACTAAGTGATACACTGGATTCTCATATGCAGGTTACAGTAGGTCGCAGTACCAATGTGGTTCACAGTGTGATATAGTGGATCACAGTATACATTAGGTCAATTATAGCATAATGGAGTTTGGTTGGATATTTTCAACACAAGTTTACAGCAGATTTTGCAACATTTTGATGTTCAATGCATTAGTGTAATTTACAGTATAATAAGACAGTTACAGTGCGTTTCAGGTCAAAGTAGAAAGCAAAGAATCTTAGAGTAGCTGTTTGTAACAATGTATATATTTGTTGCAAAGACTTGGTTAAATTGTAACAGAAGAGCAATTAATTGTGAGTGTAGCTATGTAAGGACTATCTTGCAACATTTAACACTGAGGGACTATCCTTAGTGTTCAGTTCACTTACAGTTTATTTGTTTATTTGTTTATTAAATTTGTTTATTATTTGTTTATTTGTTTATTAAATGCTTCGTATTGATTAAAAGTCATACAAAACTGTTGGCTATATTATTCTGTTCAGCATCTTTAAAAGATTTTCTAGATGATTTGTGTAGACCTCTGCTACTCAAATGGTATTGTGTATATTGTTATCTTTTATATCTGACATACACTTAATACTAGTATTACAAAATATTATTTTGCTTAGGGTCTGAAAAGGTTTTTCTAAACATATTGTACAGACCACTGTTTCTTGAATGTCTTTGTATATAATGCTTCCTTTCTTTAAAATTTTAACATCAGGCATTCACTTCACATTTGCACTTTAGATTTCTTAAATGGGTCTCTTCCATTTATGATATAGTAATATTTAGATATACTTTTGGTCCTTGTGATATATTTGCACTTCTCTGTGAGATATATAATAATTGTATATATCCTACAACACTTGAGCACATCACTTTTTGGTCATTGGGTTTCATTTACCAGCAGAAGTTGTAATGTACATTATTTTTGTGGACAGTTTATAATTCATGAACACGTTTAAGAGTATACACAACTTAATTGCTGACTGCTTGCGGTCACTTATTTACACAACCTTGGATAGCAGACCAAGAAGAGACCAAACCACAAACCTGTTTAAAGTCACCAAACACAAAACAACCAGCACACAAGAAACATGCCAACGCACTTTCTCCATCTACGGTCCAACTTTATGGAACTCCTACCAAGCAATATAAGAGTAATAAAAGACTTAAAGGAGTTCAGCAAGAGGCTCAAAACACACATTTTCCATGAATGCTATGGGACAGGTACATAGCATCTTATTGTACAGCCCATCGACCCCATTTACACACAGAGCTAGACCCTCTACTGATTCACACTGTAAATAAGTTAACTGTATTCAGTATAACCTACTCCCTGCCCTTCCTATTATATTGATACTTGTTCCTCTAAATGTTCTATGTAACTTAAGTTCCATTGTGATCAATGCAAACCGCCTTGATACCCTTGAAAGGTGGTATATAAGAAATGTTAAATAAATAAATTCAGTATGGTGTTAATTTGCTGAGAAATTAACCTATCTTTTCGATGACAACTTTGCTGACTTGAAGACATTTTGTAAGTAAAGTTTTTTGAGATATTTTTATAAAAATGCTTTTATAAATAGCATCACCATTTACCATGTCATACATTCTCATAATAGGTTTTATACTAGAACTGTTTTTGAAGAACATTGCTGATAGTGTGGCTCTCATTGAAAGGTACTAATGTCTTTTATGTTATTTTTGTACTTACTAACTTCTTGTATCAATAGATGTGGTTCTTAGACTAAGGGGTATGTTTACTAAAGAGCATTAAGGGCACACCGGTTAGCAAGCGGTAATGGCAGCAGTAAGGGTGTCATCGTACGGTAAAGGCCGGGGTGGGCAGTAGACATTCCGGCAGTAAGGATGCTTGGCTCCACATATTAGGTGCTAACAGGATATCAGGCATTAAGGTGTCAATCGTGCACCTTAACACAGGATAAGGAAGACCCTGTGAAAGTCACATTTTAGGTGATGGATGGAAGGAAAGGTAAGAGCTGATGGATCTGTCAGATCCATATGTATCCTACATGTCAGTCAGTAAGTGGGAAGAGCATGTAGGAGGCAGCTGTACTGTACCAGTGAGGGGTGCCCATGTAATATGCTGTAATGTCAGTGTGTGACAAAGGATTGAACATAAGAACATAAGATATGCCATACTGGGTCAGACCAAGGTCCATCAAGCCCAGTATTCTGTTTCCAACAGTGGCCAATCTAGGTCATATGTACCTAGCAGTTTCCCCAAGGGACACAGGTTTCACAATGCTTGTATTGGTTCAAGCATTGATATCCTGGGTCCCTTCTTAATAATGGTTTATGGACCTTTCCTCCAGGAACTTGTCCAAACCTTTTTTAAACCCAGCTACAATAACAGCCTTTACTACATCCTCCGGTAACAAATTCCAGAGTTTGAAGAAGTGTCCCCTGGTGGAGTCAGCATCGCCACGATGTGGGCATCAAAAGGATGATTGAGCAGGAGTGGTGACATGCAGATCATTCACAGCAGAGGTGTGAGTGATACATCCAAATGATTAAACTTTTCCTGTGTGGGCCATGGTGTAGCAACTGGCAGGAAAATACATGACTGTACATAATAGGCATATGCTGAAGGATGGGCTGAAGGATGAACGGCGGTAGATGAGAGTGCGGTATGGCCTTGCTGCCCCAATGTACTTGATGTGACTGCACAAATGCAGTTCTACTATGTGTGAAAAAAGGGTAGCTGTGCCATGGGGAAATCCCAATACCAGCTATTTGGGTATGACAGCTGTGTCAGATTTTCTAACCACCATACAATCCTCCTGACACATGTGCATATAACAACTGGATGTGTCCCTAATAATGGCCATATGGAGCAAGTAGGGACCTGTGATGTTTCCTGCAGGTGGCCATCCCAGGAGTGAGATGTGCATGCACGTACTGCATACATATGATGGAGCAAAATATGTGCAGTCACAGTTATGATGAAATATTCCAATCGTGTACAACTCATGTCATACATCCACAGGGTGAACATGTCTGACCTTTTGCAATGGGCTACAGCAGAGTCAATAAAGTCATGCTGTCAGATGGGCATGATTGCAATGTGCATGCTTGCAGACCCATTGTGTCACATAAAAAAGTATATGAATGTGTATCCTCCAGTATCTGGACTTTTTCTGGTACCACAACCACAAAGAGAACATGTGGGAATCAAACTCTGGTCTGTTGCTTATTAAGCTAGTGCTCCAACCAGTAGCCTACACCTCCACACTCATTTCCACAGCACTGTCTAGAGTCAAAGAAATTGCAAGTCCCTGCCTGCAATGGGCAAAGCCCAGGACATGAAACAACATGGCTAGCACAGTCTGAGACAGTGGTACACCACATCTAGGACCTTCCTAAAGCGGCACACATGCAGTATGCACTGCACTGTACACTCAGTACACTAGCTGCATAACAGACACACAGCTGCAGAATACATCCCTTGTCCAAAGGCCAAGCCACATGTGAGGACAAGATGCACATCCTTCCACTGTACTGTACTGTCACCTGACTTCAGCTAACCCATGAATCCCTGGTGGCCCAAGTGGGCATCAAACAACCCCATCCTCTCTCCCCTAAAATAAACCCTACAACAATCATTGAGCCCTAGTAGGCTCTGACACCCTCCCCCACCAAGCAAAATCATTGGTGGCCTTAGTGTACCCAACACGCCCCCACCCCCCTGACCCTCCAAACTCCTGTCTCATTCCTACTCCCACCCCAGTCCCCTGGTATCTCTGATATTGGGAGGTAGGAACGTAGTCCATATGCGTCTTCCTCTGTGCCACCAGCTTTGCAAATGGCGGTGTCCGACCTTGTGTAGTGCACTGGGTGGGATCAGTCTGCCAAATAAGGAAACACTGGGAAAGGTCCTTAATGCACCCCCTCCCTAACACCTGGGATATTAATAGTTAATAATTATAATCAACTCAACTCCATTCTTCCCAGAACAATTTTATCAAAATGTATAATTGGATACCATTCTTTTGTATAGATATATAAAGAGAGACATTTCCAAATCACTTACCAAGGTATATGAGTTGTTTGAAATTGCCCACTCTCTCTGCAGGAAACAGTATGTACTAACATTTTTTTTGCGTTAGTGTGATTGTCAGGACCTTGCTGCAACTGCAGCTGCTCTTTGCTGTACCCTACCCGCCAGATATTATAACCCTAATGACAGGCTAGTCTGCCTAAAGGCTAAACCGGCCCTGCCAAGAAGATGATACCTGAATTCCTATGGTATTTTAGTCTGAAATCAAGGCTGATCTCATTTGACCCTGATTACCTCAATAGAAATTAAGGATAATGTAGTCACTACATACTTTCCCATCTTCTGTTACCAGGACTGCACAGTATGATTTGTCTCTGATACCTGATATCAGTTTGGCTGCTGAAGAAAGTCTTTGCGTTGTTTGTTTGATGAACATGAGCTGATTTATGTTGCTGAAGACAGGCTGCAATATTTTGTTTTGCTGAATCATGGAAAAAATCCATGCTACCTGAGCCTGGCCATTCCTTCCACTATTCTAGCCTCCTATATTTGGTGCCCAAAATTGGATATAGTCCTGTGACGGACAGGACCAAATGGGTAAAGTGGAGCAGTTTCAATTGCACATAGCCAACTTTACTGCAGCAGCAGATTGAGTTCCAGCACGAATGGCTACAGACATGGCAGAGCCTGCAGCGGCAGCAGACAGTTGCTGCAGAAACTCAACCCAGCATTTATATTTTCCCAGAGCCTACAGAAAGGTTAACAAATGTAACTTTTAGGGGAAACCAGGGCTGTAAATTTTGACAGAATGACTGCTGTGCTGAAATAGCCTGAAAGTCATTGACTTACTACTATTCTTTCTGCCTTTGTTAGAAGAGATTCAGTCTGCTTATGATGCCTTAGGCAATGAAGAAGCTATATATTATTCTTAGCTAAAAGCAGCAGTCCCGAAACGTCTTGCTCTGAATCTGGAGATCTCATGTCAGTACAGCAGTGTGGAGAAGATGGATGCTTGAATCAGTCCCACTGCATTTTCACATGTTTGTTCAGGACTTCGGGGGGGGGGGGGGGGGTGAGGCACCTTCACAATTTTTCTGTCTTCTTATTTATTATGCACAATAAACTTTGTGTTAATTTGAAAAATTTTTATTTGCTTTTATTCTTTACAACTCATTAGAAAGTGCAAATAAATTATATGTAGTGGTTCACAATCTGTCCATACATCCATTTGGGAGCAAAATAACTCTCCAAAACATTGTTATTGTTATATGCAATATCTTTATATTATAAACCACTTTGATGGGTTTTAGTTCCAAAAGCTTTAGTTCCAATAATAATATTATTTGCTAGACCATTCTTTGGAACTAAAGCCCATCAAAGTGGTTCATAATATAAAGATTTAAAAAAATAACAACATAATATAGCCACGGAAAAGAAAAACAATGAAGCAGCCAACTAAATTATAATAAGGTCAGAGGTCTGCAGAATCAGCAGGTGCCCAGTCCATCCTAAGTGCTGATCTCAAAAGCCTGCTGTAAAACACAAGCCTTAAGCCCCCTTTTAACTTTCTTAAGACAGAACAGAACAAGACCAAATTAGGGATGGGGTAAAAACTAGGGAAAATACACATTAGGGCATGTTTACTAAAGCACAGTAGCTAGGAGTGCAGGATTTAGCATGCAAATAGCCCATATCTTAGCCCTGCAGTAGGCGGGAATGTGCAGTAAAAATACTTCCACGCTAAAAATCCCGCATTGCTGGATTAATGTGCAAAAAGATGGGGTTAGGGCAGAGAGTAGGCGTGAACAGCTAATGCAGCTGCGCTAGTGGAGCTTCTGACCACGAATGTTGCTGCTAGCGTAGGTGCAGTAACACCAGCCTCAGACAAGGTGCTAGTTGCACCCACCTTGCCAGCGCACCATCAATGTGTGGAATGGCCATTATTTCCCCACAAATATAACACCTCAGACAACTACACAAATAATATCATAGACAACCATGGGAGACACTGTCTGTAGGCAAACAAGGCGGTAGCCTAGGACATCGGCATCAGAGGGACAGCAATGTGTAGCCACCATGGCAGCAAAACAATAGATCATGACAATCACAAAAACTAGAGCAATCAATATATTTTAGTGGTATTTAGCTGGCACTTTATGACTGTACTTGCTGAAAGAGTGAGCACACATATACATACAATGCAATGCTAGTCTTGAAAGTATGCATATGTACTAGATAGTTGTGTGAGGGCTGCTAGTATGATGAATTGGTGAGGAGCCATAGGATGGAGGGTCACCTAGGGTGCCCAATATTCTTGCACCAGCCCTCCAGACAACAGAGATAGGTCTGCACCCATGGATCCTGCCCACATGCTACCATCTGCAGCAGGGCAAATGATTACACAAGCCTGAGTAGCAAACAGATAGCAGAGGGAAGCTCCCTGCAACACCAGCAACAGCAACAATGGGGGATGGGGGTGCATTGCCACTCCTTCCCTGGGTGGGCAGGCCACAATCTCCACATAGTCATTGCTGTAGCTGGGGAAGAGATGTTCAGGACAATTTCACATGGGTAGATGGCCACACCGGTGAGGAACTGGGAAATAGAGTATGTGCTTAGTGAGACAACCTGAGCTGGACTGCATGGTCTGGGTTGGAGATGGCTGAACATTGTTGAGGACAAATTATATGACTGGGGTCCCCTGCATGGGGGTCCATATAGCACATACATGCATCTAGTGGGCTATGCTGGTACCATAGACTCTGCATTTGGGGGCTCATGGCTCCTCACCCTGACCACAGAAGGGCTTGTCTGTGGTCCATTGACTCATAGCGCATACTTACATTTAAACCACTAAAAAAGAGCTACTTCAGTTGGTGCTTCCTAATCAATGTTCCTCCACCTGACATATTGCTTAGGGGATGTAGTATTCTTCCCACCTGGGAATATTTATTGGCTCCCTAGTGCTTGGGGGACCTCCGTGTCCTGAAAGCAAGTATGCTTGAGATGTGGACTGATTGAGGTGCCTTTCTCCATGGTGGTGTGTAGAGTAGACTGTGGTTTTCCTCGAGAACTCTCACAATGTTGGAAGCATGGGTGGCTTCTATAGATAGCCTCCTACCCCCTGGCAATGGTTTGGTCACAGGGATGGGTGTCCATATCCAGAAACACCAGTTGTTTGTAGAGTGATCTAGGGCCTGTGTCTGAGCAACCTGGACCCCATTTGGCAGAAGGGGTCAATGGCAGAGAACTCTTGCCATTTGTACCCCACATCTATGTGGTCTCTGTGTTAGACCAGCAGATCTGCATATCAGGCCATTGTGCCCCCCCCCCTTCACCCACATGAGGGAGTCCACATTCCTTACCAGCAAGAGTTCAGTGACAGGGAAGGGTTTCAACCCCCACATACCAGAGGTCCGACCACCTGTCTTTTGCATCCTAGATTTTCAAGTACACTTGGTGACTCAGCATGAGAAGACTTCATACCCAGAGCCCACATGCTGGGCACTATTGATACCCTGCCTTCACCAAAATGGTCCCCCCCTCCAAGGCCAGCCCTAGAGTTGGTCCAAAGTGTTGGAGCCCTAGGCAAACCTCAAGCTTTACACCCCCTCTGGCTGTCAGAATCTATTATTTAGCTTTTAATGGCCTGCTTTTGCTGTCTTCCAGAGGTTGCTGCCCTAGGCGACCACCTAGTTTACCTAGTGGTTGGGCTGGCCCTGCCTCCCTCCACATGCAGATGCAAAATTTGTACCTTAACTCCCACAGACATGGCCACAGCGTAGTCTCAATCTATGAGCTTGCTTCACTGATTTAGCTCATATCTCTATGCTGCACAGCAGGGTGTGCATATTCCAGAGTCTGCCTCCTCTATCCTTCACTGGCCACTTGTACTGTGCTCTGTTGGTGGATTTCAGAGCCATGTATTGCTGTTTGTTCTTTCTGCTGCGGTGGGGTGTGCTGTGTCCATTTGTACATCACTCTTGCTGCTTTCTCAGATATTGTATAGCATGGATTCCATTAGAGTTGGCACATCCCTGTACTGCAGCTATCCCTTAGGGTCCCATATACAGCCTATCACTGCACTGCCCTTCTTATTCCATGATATGTTGCAGCTACATGCATGTGCCCTCTCTCATCCAGCAGGCAACTGCAGGGTGCTCTCAACCCTCTGCACAGCAAAGTGCCATGGTAGAAATGCATGTCAACCACATGTTAGTCCCATGCTACTTGCAGCACTTTAGTAAACATGCCCCACTGAATTCAAAAATAAGCCAGATCAGACTGGGATTATGGAGAAATAAAATCCTCCCCAAAGTGGCCCATTGCATTTCTATAGGAGAGGCAGTTTGGATACATTGGATTTAGAAAATTGCTCCTTTCATACTTCCCCTTCCAGTGACAGACACACATGGTGCCAGAAACAAACACATGTACATATACACAGACAGGTGCACACACAGGCATACACACACAGACTGATGCCCATATACTGTAAACATGCACACAGACACATAGGCATATATGCAAAGGATTGGAAATGATCCTCTAAGGTGTGCTCCGCATGCTTTTTCCACCATGCTACTCCCTGCTGATACACCCCCATTCATGCTGGGCTGGCTCTTAGTGAGTCAGATGTGTATTTCATTTTCTTTGTTGTATAGCACCCTGATCTAGGGTCTTTCACTAGGCACTCTTCAACCTGCAGGAAGGCCAGGGGCATATACTTCCAGGGAGGCAGGAAAAGTTAAGAGAAGAGAGATAATGAGGATAATTAATGTACTTAGGTCAGTAGGAAAAGTTTGAACTGGATGCGGAAATGGATAGAAAGCCAGTGAAGTGGCATGAGATGAGTGGTTATATGGGCATAGCGACATTGGTGGAAGATTAGCTATGCAACAGAATTTCGAATGGATTGAAGGGGAGAGAGATGATTCAGGGGGAGCCCAGAGAGGAGCAGATTGCAATAGTATAAACAGAGATGACTAGAGAATGGATAAGGTGCTTGGTAATGTGTTCAGAAAGGAAGGGACACATTTTGCTGAT
Source organism: Ichthyophis bannanicus (assembly GCA_033557465.1). NCBI lineage: Eukaryota > Metazoa > Chordata > Amphibia > Gymnophiona > Ichthyophiidae > Ichthyophis > Ichthyophis bannanicus. The sequence continues at coordinate 1,694,918,813 of CM066031.1, forward strand.
GTAATTGTGAAAGAGGAGTGGAAGATTAACCTAGTAATTAGAGCAACAGTCTACTACCCAGGAGATCTGGGTTTGATTCCTACTAGCACACCTTGGGCAAGTCACTTTACCCTCCATTGCCTCAGAAGAAAAAGCTTGGCAATCTACTTTGGTCATACCTTGCCAAGAAAACCCAAGGGATGCCAGGGTTCCAGGAATCAGCAGTTGGATGTGTGCAGAGGAGTGAGATAAGTCAAAGATGACCCCAAAGTTGAGAACTGAGGACACCAGGGGAATGAAAGTGTTAATCACAGAAAAAGAGGAAGGGGGAGGTGGGTTTTAGGGAAAAGATAAAAAGCACTGTCTTGGCCAAGTTTAATTTTAGATGGTGCTGGGATATCCAGGCAGCAAGGTCAGACAAGCAGGCTGAGAAATGGGCCTGGATTTGTGGAGAGATTTAGGTGCAGAGAGGTAGATGTGGGAGTCATCAGCATAAAGATGGTACTGAAATCGATGGGAGGCAATCAGGTCACCAAGGGAGTGTGTACAGAGAGAGAAAAGAAGAAGTCCCAAGACAAACCCCTGAGGTAAACTGACTGAAAACAGGGTAGCAGTGAAGGAAGATCTGCCAGAATATACACAAAAGGTGGGGTAGTGAAGATAAGAGGAAAACCATGCTAGACCAGAGTCCCTAAATCCAAATGAGAACAAGGTATCAAGGAGAAGGTGGTGATTAACAGTTTTAAAAGCAGCAAATTGGTCAAGAAGAATGAGGATAGACTAAAGGCCCTTGTATTTGGCCAGAAACAAGTCACTGTCTCCACCAGTCTCTGCCCTCAACCCCACCCCAACAAGTCCCCACCAGTCTCTCTTTCTTCCTCTAGCCAGTTTCCACCAGTCTCAATATCTCTGTGCCTAGCTTGTCCTAATCAGTCTCTCTTTTCCTCCACAAGCCAGTCCCTGCTAGCTTTGTTCTCACTCTACTCATGCCCAGCTAATCTGCAAATAGAGCTTTCAGTTTCTACGTCCCCAAATGCTGGAATGCGCTACCATCCGACATTCGGGCCATTGTAGACCTATCTCAGTTCAGGAAGGCACTCAAATACCACCTTTTCCTCCAATACTACTCAGTCAGCAACGAAATCTAGGTATCCCCACCTAAGAAATTACCACATATGTTCCTTATGTTAGTGCTACTCCAATCTTGTTCCATGTAATTTATTTCTTGTATATAGTTCTCCCCTGTTATCCAAGTTTGACTCCTGTTCTATGTAAAACCAAACAGCTTATTGTTATGGTCCTTGTGTTATAATGTAAACCGCGCTGATACCGAATAGTGCGGTATATAAGAAATTGTAATAAATAAATAGTCTCTCTCTCTCTACTTCCCTTCAGCTAGTCCCCCATCATTAGTATCTCTTCCTCTTCTCACTTATACAGCTACTCCTCGCTTAACGACCTACCTGTTTAGCAACCGCTCGCACTTACGACCATCTCTTCACCGTTACGACCGCTCACACTTACGACCATCTCACCGACGGTACGTGCTAAAACGTGGTTGTGCTGCGTCTCAAAGTCATACATCATTCATGGCTGAAATTGTACACTATTCTGAGGTCCGGTACTGCTGGTTTCCTGGTAAGAATACTGTATTGTCTGTATTGTCTGTATCGTCTATATTGTCATATACCATATATTTACTATGTACATGCAGTTCCTCACTTAACGACCAATTTGCTTAACGACCAGGTCGTTGTAACGGAACGCGGTCGTTAAGCGAGGAGTGGCTGTACATGTAAATGGTAATTTCAGAATGCTGCCATTTACACATGGCATAAATGCATGGGAGGAGAGCCTTTTTCTATTGAAAGCAAGCTCTGCTATGAGGGGGTATAGGATGAAGGTTAAAGGGGTAGACTCAGGAGTAATATGCGGAAATATTTACGGAAAGAGTGGTAGATGCGTGGAATAGCCTCCCAGTGGAGGTAGTAGAGACGAGGACAGTATTTGAATTCAAGAAAGCATGGGACAAACACAGAAGATCTCTAAAGGAAAAAAGGGGACTATGGTAGTTGATATGGAAGGGCAAACTAAATAGACTATGTGGTCTTTTTCTGCCATCATGTTTCTATCTTTCTACACATGGAGATCCACATTATGTAGAGATTTCAAGGCAGCATGGTATGGGCATAGTTTGGGAGGGTCAAAAATGTATATGTGTAATTCCCATCCTACTACTACTATTCAGCACTTATAAAGCGCCACGCACTGTGATGCGGCGGACCCTCTTGCAGAGAGAAAAAAAGTTTTAAATCCAGGAAAAGACAGGTATAGCCTGCAATGTCCTGAGGATCCACCTAGAGGGAGCACGAGAGTCAGTACAGAGTCTGAAGAACCACGTCTCTATGGGCAGGACTTAGGCCCAGTCAGTTTGGATTTAAACAGAGACAGGTCTGAATCAGGGGAGGAAGGAGACCCAAAAGCCAAAGAAAGAACAGCCTCGAAAGGCAGAGAGAAAGCAGGCCTGAGAAGCAAAGAGAGTGCTGGCCTTGAAGACAAGTGGAGAACACAAAGAACCGGTGTGCACAGAAAAGCTGAAGGAGCTGGGCTACGAGGCAAGGGCAGAGTCAGAGAAACAAACTGTAAGCAAATATCTGGCAGAGGGCAACAGCTGCAGCCTTGGAACAGAGAGATTCTTCCCTATAATGAGGAAGGAGAGATACCCTTGGAGAACCTGGACCATGCTAAGCTAGAAGCTGACTGGGGTGGGTCTCAAGCCTTCTCAGAGAAGGAAAGGAGAAAACTTAAAGGTAAAACTTTTATTACTTGTAACTGTCTACATAATCCTAACATAAGAGAAGGACAGTGGAAGGAAGCTTCTCCTTGTAACCGAGATACTTATAAGCAAAATCTTGAAAACAATTGGTCTAAAAAGAGGACTGTAAATGCTAAGCATTGCGCTGAACAGGCTTTTAAAACTCTAACTGAAGAGGAGCCTTTGTTTTATCCAGTGGCCAGAAACCGACACCCTAAGCTATCTGCCAGACACTGGAAAACAGTACAGCAAGCTTTTAAAAAGCCAGAGTATAGTTGTGTGGAGACATCGGATTCAGAACTATCAGAGGTAGAATTCATGCAAGTGGAATCTGCAGGCGAAGAGTCTGACCAGCCGATGGAATGCACATACTGCACAGCAGAGAATCTGGAGTTTATCCCTAGCTCTATGAATGAATAAATGAATGCAGTATATTGTGTTGCCTTAAGCTACTGTGAAGTTAACAGTCATTAAGCTACTGTGAAGTTAACAGTCATTACTTTGGTCTTTTTCATTTATGGCTTAAACCTGATGCAAGGGACTTGTTCAGTTGTGATACCATCCAATCCATTTATCCTGTTTTGAACCATTTGTGCAAAAAGGGGAAATAAAGCCTTTTCATTTTCCCTCCATTTTCGTGCAGACTTGTTTCTCTTTGGGAAGTTGGTTACGAGGCCGGCACAAGGGACTGCCACCCTTGACCCTCGCACCTGTCCAACCCCAATCATCACAATCTTGTGTCCCCCAGCCCTTCTGTGGAAAACTACGCCGCCACTAGGGGGGCTGGGGGTGACAGCACGCAGCGCTGTACAGCTAACCTACAAGAGGTAGCCAACATACAAAAGAGAGTCCCTGCCCATTAGAGTCATGCTCATCGGGGCTTACAATCTAATCAGAACAGTACAGAGCATTAGTCAGTTCTGCGCAAGGTACGGTATGGTCTATACAGTTTGGTCATAAACGTTGACAGGGGTTAGAATAAGATGAGGATGGAAGTCAGGATCTGAAAGCATCGGTGAAGAGGGCCAGGGAGGATGCTTGGCATACAGATGCAGGTAGGCTGTTCCAGGCATATAGTGCAGCAAGGTGAAAGGAGCGCAGTCGGGAGTTCGCGGTGCGGGTGAAAGGCATTGATAGCAGTAATTTGTTAGCGGAGCACAGATTTCGAGAGGGGACGTAGGTAGAGATAAGAGATAAGAGGTATTGAGGGGCTATGGAGTGAATGCATTTATAGGTCAGTAGGAGAAGTTTGAATTGGATGCGGAATTGGACAGGGAGCCAGTGAAGCAACTTGAGAAGAGGAGCAGTGTGGGCATGGCGAGGCTGGCGGAAGATAGTCAAGCAGCGTGATTTTGTATAGATTGAAGGGGAAGGAGGTGGCTCAGGGGAGACCAGCGAGGAGTAGGTTGCAGTAATCGAGGCGAGAGGAGATTAAGGAGTGGATAAGCGTTTTGGTAGTGTTTTCAAATAGGAAGGGGCGGATTTTGCTGATGTTGTAGAGAAAGAAGCGGCAGGTCTTAGCTACAAGCTGGATATCAGCGGAAAAGGAGAGAGAGGTGTCAAAGATAACCCCTAGATCGCGGGCCGAGGGAACAGGAAGGATAGTAGATCCATCCACATAGACTGAGAAAGGGGGAAGAGGAGGGGAGGAGTTAGGGGGAAAGATAAGGAGTTCAGTCTTAGCCATGTTCAGTTTCAATCGGCGATGAGACATCCAGGCAGCAATGTCTGAAAGACAGGCAGAAATCTTGGACTGGGTTGCTGGAGAAATATTAGGTAGATTTGGGAGTAATCGGCATAGAGATGGTACTGAAAGCCATGGGAGGAGAGAAGCGCGCCAAGGCCTTGGGTATAGAGAGAGAAAAGGAGGGGGCCCAAGACGGATCCCTGGGGTACACCTACGTGGAGTGAGGTAGGGGAGGAGGAGGAGCCACCAGAGCATACACTGAATGAGTGATAGGAGAGCTAGGAGGAGAACCATGATAGTACGGAGTCCTTGAAGCCAAGCGAGGAGAGGGTGGTGAGGAGAAGGTTGTGGTCAACTGTGTCAAAGGCAGCGGAAAGGTCAAGAAGGATAAGGATAGAATAGAGGCCCTCAGATTTAGCCAGGAACAGGTCGTTGGTGACTCTTGTGAGAGCCGTTTCAATGGAGTATAGGGGACGGAAGCCGGATTGTAGTGGGTCCAGGAGGGCCTGGGAGGTGAGGAAGTCGAGGCAGCGATGGTGGACTGCTCATTCTAATAGTTTAGATATGAAGGGAAGGAGGGAGATGGGTCGATAGTTAGAAGGAGAATGCACCAATGGGATTTGTACAAGCTCAGAAGTACGCACAAAGTTTTTTAAGTATTCATTTTAGTCAGGGCTTTACACGAGGGATTGGGGAAATAATTTCCCTTAATTTCCTGTTTTTTACTTTCAACTACAAATTAAGAAAAATATATGGCCTCACTAGTTAATCGACAGCACCTATATGTATAGGTTTGTTAAATGGTCCCACTATACATATAAGTGCCAGCGCTTATACTTGAAAACTGCTAAATCGACGCTTCTACATATAAGTGCTGGCACTTCTGAATGGAAGCTGCCAAGATGATGCCACTCTTTTTGTTCATGTGCATATTTGCAAAATGGCTGCTCCTGCTGTACTTATTTTACAAAAGGAGCCACACTTATAAAATATCACTGGAATCATGAATGTCCTATTTGGACATTCTAACTCCTTTCTCAATGTTCTATGCAAAATGGGCATTCACATGTCATTTTATTATTCTTTTCAAGCCAATAGAATGTTTGAAAGCCCATGTATTCAAACCAGCCCTCCGCTCTCTCTTCCTGGTCAGAGACACACACAGAGATAACATAGATATACAGAAATACACACACAGAGGCAACAAGGTATAAGTGCGTATGCACACAGAAATACACATGGGCAGACAGGGGTGGGAAAGTATTCCATGAGCCATGCTCCACATATAGTATTTTCTCACTTGTTAAAATATGCTGGTTTATTTTTTTTAAAGATACTGACTCTCCGAAAGCCCTAAATAATTTGAGTAAAGTGGCTAGCCCATGGTGAATAATATATAGGAGAACTAAACTGGATTTTTTTAGGTTAGTAGAAATGTATTCTAACAACACTACACAGTCAGCCACATAAAATGAAATCTCACTCAAGTATATTCTGCAATTTATGTAGAGCGTATGTAGCAGCATCAAAATCATATCCTCCTACCTACCTAGTACTCACCTTTCTTTTATCCTGACCTTATTGAACAAAAACAGCACTATCAGAAAAACTGAAAAGCACTGCAGAGATTAACAGGTGAAATATTTGATTTATATGATGACTTATGAATGATAATTCTAATGCTGTTGTTGTTAAGTGCCATCGAGTCAGTGTCGACTCAGGGCAACCCTCTGGATAGTTGTCCTAAACTGTGTTTGGTCTTCAGTCAGGCGGCTCATTGTTGACAGAATGGCATCCATAGCTGTTGTTATTGTATCGATCCATCTCATTGCTGGCCTTCCTCTTTTGTATTGACCTTCTACCTTGCCAAGCTTGATGTCTTTCTCTAACAATCTCTCTTTTTGCATGATGTGTCCAAAGTATGTAAATCAAAGTCTTGTCATCTGAGCTTCTAAAGAAAGCTTAGGTTTCATCTCCTCTAGTTGACTGGTTTGTTCTTTGGGCACTCCATGGTATACACAGTATTCTTTGCCAGCACCTCAGTTCAAAGGCATCAATTTTTTTGCTGTCTATCTTTTTCACTGTTCAACTTTCACATCCATATGACGTTACTGAAAATACCATGGCTTAGACAAGTTGAATCTTCGTATGAAGTGACACATCTCTGCTCTTGAGAATCTTGTCTAGGTCCTTTATAGCCATTCTGCCAAGAGTAATGATTTCTTGACTGCTTGTGGTTTCTTTATTGATTATAGATCCAAGTAGGTTAAAATTGCCATCTATTTCAATTTCTTCTCCATCAATGATGAACTTATTGATTTTGCCAGTTGTCAGGATCTTTGTCTTCTTTATGTTAAGGTGCAGGCCCATTTTAAGACTATGTTCCTTGATCTCAAGAAGCAAATGTTTCAGATCATCTTCACTTTCAGCCAGTAATGTGGTATCATAAGTACAGCGAAGGTTGTTGATGAGTGTTCCACCAATCTTCACACCTTGGTTGTTTTCATACAGTCCTACTTCTCTGATTTGTTCTGCATATAAATTGAACAGGTAGGGGAAAAGTATGCAGCCTTGTTGTATATCTTTGCTGATCTTAAACCATTCGATATACATCAACATGGCTTCCGCCCCAACCATGGAGTTGAAACACTGCTGCTATATCTATTCAACGACATCATCCAGACGATAGACAACTACAATCGAGGAACCCTAATGATCTTCATAGACATATCAGCGGCCTTCGATACAGTGGACCACAGAATCCTCCTAACCAGACTACAGAGCATTGGAATAACCGGCACCGTCCTAAGCTGGTTCAACTCATACTTGACAGACAGGCAGTTCCAGGTTAAAATAGGAACCAACACCTCACAACCCACGAAGATCAAACAAGGAGTACCACAAGGATCTGCGCTCTCCTCACTTCTATTTAACATATATATCCAGCCGATCTGCCACATCATGGCAGCTCATCAAATAGATTACACAATTTATGCAGATGACATCATGATTTACACGCCAATCAACCTTAACAGTTCCGACTACAACAAGATAACGAACTGCCTTGACAGCATGTCCGCCTGGCTAACGCACAACAACCTAGCTATAAACTTTAACAAGACAGAGGCACTAATTATCACCCGAAACACCGACTTCAGCCCCCCACCATTCATCATAAGCAACAACACAGGGAGCTGACTACGACGTGAGAGGAGGTGTGGAGCCCTTACCATCTGGGCTGTGAGATTGCTGGGACTGACTGCCTTGCTGCCGCTGACGCTTCCCTGCTTGGATTGGGCAGGCACGCCCGGGGCAGCCTGCAGTACTTGGGGCTTGATGCCCTTTAAAGAGCTGGTCCGAGTTTCCCCCCGTTGGAGCTGACTACGACGTGAGAGGAGGTGTGGAGCCCTTACCATCTGGGCTGTGAGATTGCTGGGACTGACTGCCTTTGCTGCCGCTGACGCTTCCCTGCTCGGATCGGGCAGGCACACCCGGGGCAGCCTGCAGTACTTGGGGCTTGACGCCCTTTAAAGAGCTGGTCCGAGTTTCCCCCCGTTGGAGCTGACTACGACGTGAGAGGAGGTGTGGAGCCCTTACCATCTGGGCTGTGAGATTGCTGGGACTGACTGCCTTGCTGCCGCTGACGCTTCCCTGCTCGGATCGGGCAGGCACGCCCGGGGCAGCCTGCAGTACTTGGGACTTTCCTCTATAAAGGTGTTTATGCTCCCTCCGTGATCGCGGAGCGTGGTCGCGTGGCGTGTGTTGAAGGGGCGTGTTTAAAGGGGCAGGTTCTGCCCCTTGAACGCCCCTTGAACGCCACTGCGATGCCACTTTTGTTCAGGTGTAATGTTCGGGGGTGGCTTGGTCTCTGTCCAGAGGTAGGTGCAAGCTATTTCGTTTTATCTTGTTTCCTCGTTTGGCTCCTACTTTCGTTTTCGGTTGCAGTGGGACTGTATATTTCTTGCTGTTCCTGCTGCGATGGGTAAACGGAAGTCCAAGGATAAACAACAACCGGCTGCTGTAGATGGCAAACCGGTTGGCCCACTGGACAGACACTTCGCCCCCCTCCCTTTGGCGCAATCCTCTCCCGAAGGGGTCTCGTTGAGCTCCGGAGGGAGGACTCCCCCCCTGTGTCCAAGCCTGGAGAGAGATGTAAGTTCTGGGGATCCCTCAGGTCAGTGTCGGGGTAATGTGTTTCCTGTTATATTACCTAAGCCTGTTCAGTTAACAATACTGGAAGGAGTTTCAGAATTTCCTGTTCGGCCCTCTGAAGCAGAGATAACCTTGGGAGATCTATGGGGAGCTTTGAAAGTTATCGATTCTAAAGTTTCTCTTGTAGTGAATTCTCTTTCTACTTTTTCTCATGAAACTGCTGATTCGATTCAGCAGTTGGATCTGAAATTTACTGTGATGGATCAGAGAGTTAGCAAATTAGAATCACAGGTGCTTCCACTACAATCTATTAATGTAGTTGGGATTAAAGATTCCCTAGTGTTACATTCAAAGTTGGAAGCACTTGAGAATTCTTCTCGGATGCATAACTTGCGTTTCCTTAATTTTCCCTTTTCATCTCTTCTTTCTGGTAAAATTCTTTTAGATAAATACTTTAAAGAGGTGTTAACTATCTCTGATCCTGTGGATATAACTCAGTTGTATTATGTACCCTCTAGATCTAGGAAAGTTACCTCTGAAGAAGGGGCTTTTGATGAAATTATTCCATCTATATCTAACCTAACCGCTTTCCTCGAGGACTCTCTGGATACAATTACTCAACGGGCCACATTACTGGTGACTTTTTCGTCTATGCTTGTAAAACAGCGTATTCTTAAAGCCTTTTTTAAAGTCAAAGCCACTAAGTTCTGTGGTCAATTGATTAATGTTTTCCCTGATGTGACACGTAGCACCCAACTTCGCCGGCGGCAGTTTTTGACCTTTAAGCCCCGGGTTTTGGCATTGGGTGCTACATTTTTCTTGCGCTTTCCGTGTAAGTGTGTGGTTGTCTATGAGGGTAATTCTTATATCTTCATGGACGTCTCACACTTGGAAAAATTTCTCTCAGACCGGCAGAACAGGGTGAGGGAAGTGCAATCTACAATGTGAGATAACCTCCAATTGGTAGGCCTTGTGGCCTTGTTTTCTTAATTGTTTTTTCATTTGTTTTCTTATTTAATTGACATAGTTCGCTTCCGTAATGTGGGCTTTACAGTGTCCCTTGCTGATTGATTTATGTTATCCATTTATTGGTTGTATAATATGTTACCTTTAATTTGTTTGCTAAGTGTACACTGATTTCCTTTTCTTGTTTTGGATGTTGTAATGACTACAAAAGCACAATAAAAAAAAAAAATAAAAAAAAATAAGCAACAACACAACAATACCAATAAAGGATGAAGTCAGATACCTCGGAATAACCCTTGACAAAGGACTCAACCTACAGTCCCACATAAGAAAAACTGTTAGAAACGCATACTACAAAATGAAAATAATCAGACGCCTCAAGCCTCTACTCTCCCATGAACACTTCCGCACAGTCTGCCAAGCGCTAATAACTCCCATACTGGATTTCTGTAACCCGATCTACAACGGAATATCAAAACATTCACTCAAACCGCTTCAAATGGCTCAAAACACAGCAGCTAGAATAATCACCGGCTCCACAACTCATGCCCACATCACCCCCATCCTCAAAGAACTCCACTGGCTCCCAATAAGCCACCGTATCAAATATAAGATGATCATAAATATATTCAAAATCAGACACAAGAGCTCTGCAATCAGCCTCCAAGCCCTCTTACTCCCTAACACCAACAACAGACCAAGAAGGAAAACCACATCAGACACCCTCAGCACCCCAAGTAACTACACAAAATCATGCAAATTCACTACACAAAGAGCACTTTCTTTAGCGGCCCCATTAATATGGAACTCTCTCCCTCCCGACTTACGATCAATTGAGGATATAAAGGACTTCCGAAAGCAATTAAAGACTGTACTCTTCACAGAGCACTACGGCTCAAACACCTAACTAGATTCCATTTATTGTAACCTTTATGTAAAATGATTGTCTGTAATGGTTTACCTATGTTATGTATCCCACCTTACTACTTTGATGTTTTGTTTAAGCAGTGCATGTTTCCCTTGCTTTTGTATAACCTTTGTATGTCTTTGTAACCGCTTTGATTGAAGGAAAAGGCGGTATAAAAAACTTGTTAAATAAATTAAATAAATTCTGTTTCTCTTTGTTCTCTTCGAACTGTTGCTTCTTGATCAATATAAAGATTGTGCAAGAGAACAATCAGGTGTTTGGTATATCCATGCTTTTTAATGTGGCCCAGAGTTTTTCAAGGTTTACACAGTCAAAAGCCTTGCTGTAGTCAATAAAACATATATAGATATTCTTTAGGTATTCTTTTGTCTTTTCAAGGATCCATCTCACACCCGCGATGATGTCTCTTATTCCTCACCCTTTCCCTGAACCCTGCTTGCACTTCAGGAAGTTCTCGTTCCAGGTATGGTTGCAGTCTCTGCTGAATGATCTTGAGTAGAATCTTGCTGGCGGTGGGATGGGAGGGATTGTGCGATAATTTCCACAGTCGCATTACCTTTCTTCAGTATTGGTATAAACACAGATCTTTTCCAGTCAGTTGGCCATGATGTTGTCTTCCAAATTTCCTGGCAGAGCTTTGTAAGTATGGTAAAAGCTGCATCTGATTGCTGTAATATTTCATTGGGAATGCCATTAATACCTGATGCTTTGTTCTTTGATAAGGCTTTCAATGCTGTTTCAACTTCTTCCATCACCAATGGCTGCAGATCAAAAGGTACGGGTTGAAATGGCTGTTGGTCCACTTGATCCTTATGGTATTATGATTCTGTATATTCTTTCTACCTTTTCTTGATCTTCTCAGCATCATTCAACATGGATCCTTGAGCAATATTCACCACCATTTCATGCTGCCAAAGTAATTTCTTAACATGTGTAGCAAGTGACCTCTACAGAAGTTGTAAACATTATCAGCACCCTTACAGTTCAACCCCTTAATGACCAATATCTCCTAAAAAAATGTCCAGTGACATGGCTTTGGACTATATATGCACACATAATTGATACATAAAAGAATAAAATAAAACAAGACCAATTAAAAAAGGAAACAGTAGGAAATAATATAAAAACTGCCAAATTGCCAGGACATGCTTTTTGAGAACAAACAAACCTAGTCCAGTGAACTGAAAATCACAACTATTAACAAAAGTCCACCAAAAATATGAAACCTGTTTTTTTATTGGTTTTTTTTCGAAGCGAGCCGGAGGAGGGTCAGTATTGAAACTCGACCCACACCAGACGGCAAGCTGCTTTTTAATCAGTTAAGGTTCTCCACCCCAAAAAAACAATTACTTCACTATCTTTCCATTGAGAATTATTCTCAGAAAGTCCACATCACATAAGTTGCTCTCAAGAAGTCAGCTTGGCACGATGTGCACATTTCAGGCAACAGCCCTGCATCAAGTGCTGCACTTTCATCTCAACAATGTGGCAACAATGTTGAAAACGCCGTCACCGCGGTCTGACCTGAGCCGCAGTGACGGTGTTTTCAACATTGTTGCCATATTGTTGAGATGAAAGTGCAGCACTTGATGCAGGGCTGTTGCCCGAAACGTGCACGTCGTGCCAAGCTGACTTCTTGAGAGCAACTTATGTGATGTGGACTTTCTGAGAATAATTCTCAACGGAAAGATAAGTGAAGTCATTGTTTTTTTGGGGTGGAGAACCTTAACTGATTAAAAAGCAGCTTACCGTCTGGTGTGGGTCGAGTTTCAATACTGACCCTCCTCTGGCTCGCTTCGACATAAAAACGATAAAAAAACAGGTTTCATATTTTTGGAGGACATGCTTTTTGGCACTCTTATAAACAATTCAAATAAGTTTGAACAGAAGAACCACATTCCTATTGCAGTAAAATTAGACGCACCAGTGATCGTCAGTACTCAGATTACTTCAATCAACCAAAGAATGATGGTTCTAATGTTTACAATGGCCACATTCACTCCATGTTCCATTTTCATAATAGTGAAGACAAGAGAGCTGTCTGAGACTGTCAGAAAAGCCATTATCACCAAACATCAAATTTCAAAGAGGTATAAGGCCATCTCCAAAGACCTTGGGATGCCTGTGCCTACAGTTTACAATGTAATTAAGAAGTTTTTCTGCTCATGGAACTGTCAAGAACCTCCCAGGACATGGTGGGAAGAGGAAAATTAATCCATGTAATCTTCGAAGCTTAGTGCGAACTGTTGGAAAAACACCCATGTACAACATACAAAGAGCTTAATGCTGACCTGGAACAATCTGGAATGGTAGTTTCAGCCCACACCATACACCACACACTAAAAAAATAAGGACTTCATGGGCAAAGGCCAAAGAGGAACAGCACATTTTGAACATACTTAAAGAGATTTAACTGTGTTTTCTCTGAAAGGACAGCTGGGAAACCGGCTGGTACTTTGGTAAATCTCTCTCTTTGTTTTAACAGATACCTAAGCTCCATGAACTGAACAATGGCTGGGAAAAATCGTATCACTAAAGCTGTTGCCCCCGTTACAGCTTCTGCCTCTGTCCAGACAGAGGTCCCAATGCCAGTTGAAGGACCAGCTCCGTGTGCAGGGTGCCTGCATGCTGAAGCTCTCAGGAAACAAGTGGAGGAACTCAGAGAGGAGGTGGCGAGGCTGAGGAGCATTCAAGACAGTGAGAAGTACATTGATGAGATGCTTCTTGCAACATCCAAGCTCTCCAGCAGAGGAGAAGATGGGTGCCCACAGAATGACGAAGGTTGGACACAAGTCACCAAGGCCTGCAGAATAGCCAATCCAACTTCTCCAGCCCTTGAATTGAAGAACTATTATGCAGCCTTGGAAGTGGAGGAGGTGAAAGCATCCCTGGAAAGGGAAGAACCAGAGCTCAAGTACCCCAAAGTTGCAGAATCAGTGACCACAAGGAAGCGAAGGATAGTGGTGGTTGGTGACTCTCTTCTGAGCTGTACTGAGGCATCCATCTGCTGACCAGACTTGATGTCCAGAGAGGTATGCTGCCTGCCAGGTGCTAAAATCTGAGATGTTACGGAGAGTTTGCCGAGACTCATCAAGCCCACTGACTATTACCTAATGTTGCTATCATGTCGGCACAAATGATACTGACAGGTATCCCTCTGAGCATATCAAAAGTGACTTCATGGCTCTGGGACAGAGGGTCAAGCAGATAGGTGCACAGATGGTGTTCTCTTCAATCCTCCCTGTTGAGGGTAAAGGCCAAGGCAGAGAAGTTCGCATCCTGGAGATGAATGCATGGCTGCGTGGATGGTGTCATTGAGAGCGTTTTGGTTTCCTGGACCATGGGATGCTGTTCCAAGGGTTGCAGAGCAGAGATGGTGTCAATCAGGCCATGAAAGGTCGATGTGTCTTAAGTAGCAGACTGGCTAATCTACTGAAGAGGGCTTTAAACTAGATTTATTGGGGATGGGTGAAGAAAGCCCCCAGGTAAGTGAAACATTAAATAACTTTATGGAAATGGGTAAAAGGGGCAACATATGGAAAGCAGTATCTTTATCTTTATCTTTATTAAAACACTTGATAGACCACCCAGGCCGCAGCATCAGGGCGGTGTACAATCATAAAAATTGACGATTGCTAATAAAAAGAAAGAAAGGAACGCCATAAAATAATAGGACAGAAGGAGAGACAGTAAAGGAGATAGCGGACAGCCGGGGTGCAGGAAAGGTGAAGGGAAACAAGAGGAGGAGAGAGGGAAGGGACATGGAGGAGAAGGGGAAGGGGAAGGGGAGGCGCGACTAGGGAGTGGGAACACCATCAGCAGGGGGGGGAAGGTCGAAAGCCTGGCAGAAAAGGTGTGTCTTAAGGAGGGCCTTGAAACGAGTATAGGACAGTTCAGTGCGGAGTGGGATGGGAAGAGAGTTCCAGAGGGCGGGGCCTAAGAAAAAGAAAGCAGAGTGACAAGTAGATTCGAGGCGGGCCTGAGTAGGTGAAGGGAGAAAGACGATTACCATGAGACGAACGAAGGAAACGGGGAGAGGGCTGAAGGCGAATAATGTCGGCTAGGTACTGGGGGGTATCTAAATGAAGAGCTTTGTGGGCAAGGATAAGCAGCTTGAACATGAACCGGTACTTAACGGGGAGCCAGTGTAAGGATAAGAGACACGGTGACACATGAGCACGAATAGAAGACGAGGTAACAAGACGGGCGGCAGCATTTTGAACAAGTTGAAGAGGGCGAAGTTGGTAGGAGGGAAGACCAGCATAGATAACATTACATTAGTCAAGACGAGAAATAACCAAAGACAGGACGAGAGTGACAACAGAGGATGAAGGGAGAATGGAACAGACGACCTTGATACGGCGTAGGTGAAGAAAAGAGGAACGTACAACAGAAGAGAGATGATCGTGGAAGGAGAGGGACAAGTCTAGGGTAACACCCAGGTAACGAAGGTAAATGCCTCTAGCATGGGAAATAAGATCCCAGATGTTGAAGCTTTAATGGGAGTGGCTGACTTGGATTTAGTGGCAGTTACAGAAACATGGTTCACAGAAAACCATCATTTATTTATTTATTTAACATCTTTTATATACCGCACTATTTGTTATCAGCGCGGTTTACATTCAACAAGGTTGCTCAATTCAGTCGAAACTGTTTTGCGCTTACATTGTAACAGGGAATA
Organism: Ichthyophis bannanicus; assembly: GCA_033557465.1. Lineage (NCBI taxonomy): Eukaryota > Metazoa > Chordata > Amphibia > Gymnophiona > Ichthyophiidae > Ichthyophis > Ichthyophis bannanicus. The sequence continues at coordinate 1,694,934,021 of CM066031.1, forward strand.
AAACTTGGAGCAAATACAGGGTAACTATATACATATTGACATAGAGCAATACATGGTAACTGTATACAATTGACATAGAACATAATATAAGAGCTTGGCTGGTTAATAGAATGGGATGTAACTATACCTGGCTATACTTTATTCAGAAAGGACAGGGAAGGAAGAAGGGGAGGAGGTGTGGCACTACATGTAAAAAATAATATTAAAGCTTTTGAATTAGAGAACTTAAAAGGGAGAGAGGAGGCACTGTGGGTTAAACTAGAAAGAGGAAAAGAGAAATCTATTAGCATTGCCGTGATACACAGACCTCCCTCACAAGAGGAAGAGGTGGATGGAGAGTTAATTGAAGACATACGCAGCATTGCTAGGAATGGGGAAGTGCTACTGATAGGGGATTTCAATATGCCAGATGTTGATTGGCACATTCCTGCTGCAGTATCATCCAGAAGTAAGGAGATCCTGGCAAAGTAGTCAGGAAAGCAAAGATTCAAAAAGAGGAGGAAATAGCCAATGCAGTTAAATGGGAGGGGGGGGGGGAGGGATAAGACATTTTTCAGATATGTTAGTGAGAAGAGGAAGGGCAAAAGTTGTATTGTCAGACTCAAGGGTGAAGGGGAGGAATATGTAGAAGCTGATGATGATAAAGCGGAATTGCTTAACAAATATTTCTGTTCTGTGTTCACAGCTGAAGAACCAGGAACAGGACTTCAGAAAACACCCACAAAGAGGAACAGAAGCAAGGGGCATCTTGAACAATTTTCAGAAGACTGTGTTCGTGAGAAACTAGCGATGAGACTGGATGGGCTACACCCTAGAATACTGAGGGAACTTGGAGACATTCTAGCATTTTCAAAGACTGACCTTTTCAATGCCTCATTGGAGTCGGGAGTGGTGCCAAAGAACTAGAGAGAGGCTCATGTGGTCCCTTTACACAAAAGTGGAGTGGAGTGGAGGAGTGGCCTAGTGGTTGGGGCAAGGTACTTCGGGCCGGAAGGTCAGGGGTTCAAATCCCACTAGAGGACAGCAACCTTGGGCCGGAAGGACTGGGGTTTCTAGTCCCACAGGTGCTCCTTGTGGTCTTGGGCAAGCCACTTAACCCTCCATAGCCCATGTTCCCTGTAAAATAGTTCTCTGTGTGCTGTGCTTTCCTGTCTAATCAATGTGTTTATACCTCAAAAATTTCCTGTCATGATTTGACAATTTCCAATCTGTAATCAAAAAACCGCTGCTGATCGCTGGAAGTAGCGGTATACTAAATAAATAAATAAATAAAAGTGGAAGTAAGGATGTGGTTGAAAACTACAGGCCAGTTAATTTAACTTCGGTGGTGCATAAATTATTGGAAATGCTGCAGAAAGAGAAAATAGTGAGTTTTCTGGAGTCTAGCGGATTACAGGATCTGGGGCAGCATGGATTCAGCAGCGGCAGGTCTTGTCAGACAAATCCGATTAATTTCTTTGACTGGGTAACGAGGGAGTTGGACCGAGGGAGAGCCCTAGATGTGGTATATTTAGATTTCAGTAAAGCCTTTAACACTGTTCCTCACAGGTGACATATAAATAAACTGAGCACCCTAGGGATGGACCCTAAAGTTACTGTTTGGATTAGAAATTGGTTGAGTGGGAGGCAACAAAGGGTACATGTAAATGGAGCTCACTCTGAGGAGAAGGATCTGTCCCAGGTCTGATTCTTTTTTAAATCTTTGTTAGTGATATAGTGGAAGGGCTGTCAGGTAAGGTTTGCCTCTTTGTGAATGATACCAAAATCTGCAATAGAGTAGACACCCAGGAAGGTGTAGATAACATGAGGAGGAATCTAGCTAAGCTTGAAGAATGGTCTAGAATTTGGCAGATGGGACTTAATGTTAAAAAATGCAAGGTCATGCATTTGGGCTGCAGCAATCCAAGGGAGCAATATAGTATAGGGGGTGAAGTACTTTTGTTCACTAAGGAAGAGCAGGACCTCGGTGTGGTTGTGTCTGATGATCTTAATGTAGCTAAACAGGTAGAAAAGGCGACAGCAAAAACTAGAAGGATGCTTGGTTTCATAGGAAGAGGAATGGCTAGCAGAAAAAAGGAGGTGATAGTTCGACCTCATTTGGAGTATTGTGTACAATTCTGTAGACCACACCTTCAAAAGGATATAAACAGGATGGAGTCAGTACAGAGGGTGGCTATTAAAAGGGTTAGTGGTCTTCATTATAACGCATGTGAGGACAGACTTAAGGATCTTAATATGTACACCTTAGAGGAAAGGCGGGATAGAGGGATATGATTGAGACTTTTAAATACCTCTGTGGCATAAATGAACAGGGGGAGAGCCTCTTTCGATTGAAAGCAAGTTCTGCTATGAGGGAACAAGGGATGAGGGTGAAAGTGGATAGATTCAGGAGTGATATGTGGAAATATTTCTTTACGGAAAGAGTGGTGGATCTGTGGAATAATCTCCCAGTGGCGGTGGTCAGGGCCGGCCTGTCCATTGAGCGAGAATGTTGTTCACACAGGGCCCCGCACTTCAGGGGGCCCCGCGCGAACCACATTCTCGCTTAATGGATGGCTGCAGAGGGAGCAGGGGAAGCCCGCCGAAGCCCCGGCTCCCTCTGCACAGCCCGCCAGTGTGAAGAGCCTTTACCTTCATGCTGGCGGCTGTTTCAGTGAAGCCGCGAATGCCGGGAGAGGTTAAAGGGCATTGCCTTTAATCTTTCCAGGCATTCGCGGCTTCATTGAAACAGCCGCTGGCGGACTGTGCAGAGGGAGCCGGGGCCTCGCGCGGGCTTCCCCGGCTCCCTCTGCAGCCCCTTAGACGGCGCGGGGCTCTTCGGAGGGGGGGGGGGGCGGCTAGGACTGGATGGGCTGTGATGGGGGGAAATAGACTGGAAATGGGCTGTGATGGTTGTGGGGGGGAACGGACTGCAAGTGGGCTGTGATGGTGGGGGGGAAACGGACTGGAAATGGGCTGTGATGGGGGGAATGGACTGCAGTTGGGCTGTGGGGGGGAGGACTGCAAGTGGGCTGTGATGATGGGGGGAATGGACTGGAAATGGGCTGTGATGGGGGGAACGGACTACAATTGGGCTGTGATGGGGGGACGACTGCAAATGGGCTGTGATGGTGGGGGGATAGGACTACAAATGGACTGTGATGGTGGGGGAATGGACGAAATGGGCTGTGATGGTGGGGGGGGGAACTTGGACTGGAAATGCGCTGATGAAGAGCTGGATTAGGACTGGAAATGGGCTGATGAAGAGCTGGATTAGGACTGGAAATGGGCTGATGGGAGTTGGAATAGAGCTGGCAATAGGCTGATGGGGAGCTTGGAGTGGAAATAGGCTGATGGGGGGGCTGGAATGGAACTGGAAAACAGCATATGGGAGGCTAGGACTGGAAATGGGCTGATGTGAAAGCTTGGGAGACTGGGACTAGAAGGGGGCAGATGCTGAGTGGGTCTAGAACTATAAAGGAGCTGATTTTGGGGGAGGACTAGAAAGGGATGGGGAATGAGAATGGAGAGGGGAAAAGATATTTTGTGTGGGAGGGAAGAAAAGTCTACGATGGGCCGGGTATTGGAAGAGTAAGTGGAGATTGAGAATGGAAGGGTGAAATTTGAGTGGTTGATAAAGAAATAAGGAAAGAAATGGAGGAAAGAGCAAAAGGGGAAAGATCAGTATGTTAAAGCAGATATAGAGAAAAAATTCGGAAAAAAATCTAAAAGAGAAGAAAGGAAAATGGATAGCTCACAGAAGTCACAAAGAAACCAGAAGAAAATGACTGGAGCAATTGCAACTGAAAAGAAAATGCACAAGCAACAAAAGGTAGAAAAATACTTTTTTATTTTGAATTTATTAACTGGAATATATCAGCTCTGGGAAATGTGCATCGTTAACGTCTTTTGTGTTTTGTTTAGTACAAGAGGAAATTAATTTATAGTTTTATTTCTCCAGTGTTGTTGTACATCCCAAGTTTGGCTTTTGGGGTTCCCAGTTTAATTATTGTCTTCCTATTTCTAAATTGTGATCCCTTGTTCTTTGGTGACGGTCTATGTTCTGCATTTTATCCAAGCTGAGGTATTCTGTTCATGTAGTTTCTATTTGACCATGTCACTTGTTCTCTTTCCCCAGTAGGAGATGCATTGGTATTCTCTGAGATGTATTGGTTTAATATTTGCAGTGTTGCCTTTTGATAGGTAGAGTTTGGTGCTTTGTGAGTCCTGGCAGAGCTGTTATGATATGGTGGATTTGCTATGAGTTCTAAATGGTCAGTGTTTATAGTACTTCCTAATGGGCCTGGCGGTTGGCACTGGAATATAGTAACGTAGAAATCTGTTAGTCTTTCTTTATCCAGACACTCATTAAGAAGCATGTTTACTAAAAATGCATGTTAACATTATGCAAGTATTTATGCAAATGAGGCTCCCTATGCAAATGAGGCCCTGCAATTAATCTCCGTACATGGCCCCGCACCCCCCTTGGGCCGCCCCTGGCGGTGGTAGAGATGAGGATGGTATCTGAATTCAAAAAAGCATGGGACAAACACAGAGGATCTCTAAAGGAAAAAAGGGGAATGTTGTAGTGATTGATATGGATGGACAGACTAGATAGGCCATGTGGTCTTTTTCTGTCATCATGTTTCTGTGTTTCTAGATCCTCCTGGCTGGAGCTACACTCTCATGTAGCCATTCAGATTGAAACTGCGGTCTTTTTCTGTCGTCATTTTTCTATGTTTCTTTTTTTCTAAAGACAGAGATAAACATTCATGTCTGATCTTTGCCCAAACCTACCTTGAGAAACCACAATCCTTCTGGGAAAATATTCTGTGCACAGATGAAACCAAACTTGAGTTTCTTGGCAATGCAGACCAGCGATACATTTACAGGTGAAGAAATGAAGGTTATAAGGAAAAAGCACCTTTCCTACAGTTAAATATAATGGAGGTTCCATAATGTTGTGGGGCTGTTTTGCTGCCTCAGGAACTAGAGGCCTGGAATGTATTAAAGGAATCTTGAAGTCAGAGGACTACCAGGGTGTTTTGGAGTGAAATGTGCTACCTAGTGTCAGAAAGCTAGATCTCGGTCAAAGATCATGGGTCCTCCAGTAGGACAAAGACCCAAAACATACATCCAAAAGTACAAAAGAATGGTTAAAAAGGAAAAAATGGACTGTTTTAAACTGGCCAGCAATGAGTCCTGATCTCAATCCTATCGAGAACCTTTGGAAAGAGCTGAAACTGCTATTGATAAAAGGAATCCTGGAAATATTCATGAGCTGGAACAAATCACAGTTGAAGAGTGGGAGAAACTACCAGCAGACAGATGTATGAAACTTATAGATGGCTACATGAAATGTTTAGAGGCTGTCATCACTGCCAAAGGTTGTGCAACCAAATATTAGTGAAGGGTGCCATTAATCATGTCCAGGTCATATTTTGGTTTTTTTCTCAAAAATTAGTATATCTAAGTTGCACAGACATCTTTTTTGTTGTATACCTTTGAACATACTATTAACATATTATGATGACGTACAGTTGGAATATTTCCAATTATTTCTCAAGATATTTGTACACAGCATATCTAAAATGCAAGTGTGTCAATAATGTTGACCACAACTGTATTCCCTGCTGCTGAATTCAACTCCTGCTGAAATTTCTGCCTTAAAAATAACTGTTAGAAATATAATTAAACTGAATACTAAAGTCTGCACTGGAAACATGCATGTGGGCTGCATTACAAGTATGATGCTCGTGTTAACTTCAGGGAGCATGTGCCCGCCCTCCTGCAGTTACACGGTGCAAAGACAGCACTGTGCAAGCTGGCATGTGGGTGAACTTAATGCCACCCATTAAGGTGGCATTAAGTGCACCCACGCTAAGGCAGCAAGCACAGTTAGCATGGGCTACTAACCGCCCATGCTACTACTATTACTATTAATCATTTATGTAGCACTACAAGGCATATGCAGCATTGTATAAACACAGATGTAGAGGGTCCCTGCTCATCAGAGCTTACAATCTAATCAAGACAGACTTGACAAAAGATGAGAATAAGGGTAGAATAGGGAAGGGTAAGGAGACACAAGGAAAACAAGGGATCAGGATCCAAAAGCAGCCTCAAAGAGGTGAGCCTTTAGCATGGATTTGAAAAGGGGCAGAGCTACTCAGGTAGCTTGTTCCAGGCATAAGGAGCAGCAAGGTGAAAAGACTGAAATCTGGAGTTGGCAGTGGAAGAAAAGGGCAAAGAGAGAAGCAGTCCAGTAGAAGAGCATGAGCATGACTTGCTGTTAATGCCTACGTTCCACCCTTGGCCCATCCAGTCCTTTCCCAATAATACTCTACCCAGTTAGTGCAGCATTTTTAGCATGGGAGCGCATGCTATTTTTTTAGCATGGCATTGTACCGCATACTAAACCCCATGGTACCAGGTAACATCTTAATGCACTATGTTTATATTTATTAGGCTTGATATACCGCATTTCAATTTTAGAAACAAAGCAGTTTACAAAAAATTAAGTTACAGAAACGGCCTGTGGCCTAGAAGAGAAAAGGAAGTTACAATAGCGACAGGACAGAGAGAGGAAACATGCATACCAGACAGGGGAGAGAGGTCGAGACATAGGGGTAAATCAGGTAGTGTGAGCTGGAAGGTCAAAAGCTGATGAGAATAAATGTGTTTTGAGGTGTGATTTGAAGGTAGAATAATTCTGCTCGAGCCTAAGGGTGGAGGGTAGTGAGTTCCATAGAGCAGGTCCTAAGAAGAAAAAGGCAGAGAAGCAGGTAGAGTGTAAGTGAGCCTGGGAGGGGGATAGAAGGTGAAGGCGGTTAACATGAATGGATCGAAGGGAGAGACTGGGGGTATAGGATTGCAGGAGATCAGCCAGATATTGAGGGGTATGTGTGCAAATAACTTGGTGAGAATCTTAAAACAAATATGACTATGACTATGTCACCCTGAATAAGCCCAATCTCAGATCATCTGATATTGGAAGCTCAGCAATACTTGGATGGGAGGTCACTTTGGAACACCAGGTACTGTAGACATACTGCATAGAAGAAAAGCCTGGCAATGTACTTCCGATTGCACCTTCCCAAGAAATCCCAGAGAATAGGGACAGCTATCCACAGGGTCACCAAGAATTGGAATCGACTTGAGGGCACACAACAGTTAGGTATCTTTTATTTTTACTGGCTGAGGGGCAAAGCCATTTTTGATAAATGATTTTTCTGGATAATAAAAGTTTTCTGATAAAAGAATTTTGAATAATGATTGTTCTTTGGGAAAATAGATTAGGGGTCATATTTACTAAAGAGTGTGCTGGTAACGTGAGTTTGAGGTGCAAAATTAGCACACAGGCCCGGATTAATTTTAGGGTGTATGTGCATCCATCCTCCTGCTGTCAGCATGTTGCTAATGCATGGCACCCTACTAACTGATATGCAGGTGTCCTTAACTCCATTCATTGAAGTGGCATTAAGTGTGCCTGCACTAAAATGGCAACAGGAGTGGTTAGCATATGTCCAAAATTCCAGCACTAATCGTGATGCACCATTAATGCCCACATTCTGCCTCTAACCCAACCAGACCCTGCCCAATTGCATGCTCACAAGTTAGAGCAGGATTTTTATCATGGGGCCCCATGCTGGCAAAGCTCACACTAAAAACACACATCAGTAAACATGCCCCTAGTTGAAACCAATTAATTTTCATCTAAACAAAGTCTTTCCCAATTAATAGATCATGGCCTAGATACTCTGATATTTTTCTACAGAAAATGAGTTTCTGGTTAATGGTGCTTCTTCCCATTCTCTGAATTAATTCTTTGCTTCAATCTTTTTTTCAGTCCTTACTGAAGAAGATATAGGAAACTTCTTTCCAGAAATGATGTATCAGAGGAATTGAAAGACTGGTAAGGGGGACTGTTGCTTCTGGAGGGAGATCTGCAACTGTGAGTATTTACTTCTGGTAATTTTCTAAAAGGAATTCTTTGTATTAAAGCTAATTAATCTGTGATCCACTATTTTTGTTAAATCAGTCAGGGCCTAGTAGCAGCAGTTTAAGTTTACATTTAAAACACAGAGGAGAACTCTCTGGTTACATTTCATACCCAGCAGAGAGCTTGTACTTTAAATTTAATAGTCACTCAGGGCCTAGTAACAGCAAAGTACTTTTAGTTTAAATTTAAAACACAGAAGAGAGCTTTCTGGTTACATTTGGAACCCAGCAGAGAGCTTGTAGTTTACATTTAATAGTCACTCAGGGCCTAGCATCAGCAAAGTTCTTTTAGCTTAAATTTACAACACAGAAAAGAGCTTTCTGGTTAAATTTAGAACCCAGCAGAGAGCTTGTACTTTAAATTTCATAAGAAGTTAGAGCCTAGCACCAGCTAAGAGCTATAATTTATCCATAGTATAAATATCCATAGCAACCCTTAGTAAGTAAAGAACTTAGATCTAAACACAGGTACAGTTTTAGTGGTATAAATATCCATTGCACCCTTTAGTACATATAGAACTTAAAGATCTAAACACAAACTTAAAACTAAGATGCAGATAGCAGTCCAGCAGCGGGATGTGGGCTTTCCAGTCTTTTGCATTGAGTGTCACATGTATGATTTTCTCCCAGCTGGTGAGAGGTCTTACGTGTGCACTAGGTGCAAGGAGCTCTCTGCTCTCAGGGAATGAGTCCGTTCTCTAGAGGCTAGAGTAACAGACTTGGAAAACATAAGACAGACAGAGAGGTACATAGACGAGACCTACAGGGATATAGTCATGAAGTCCCACATCCAGTCTGGCAGCATCCCTGTTGCCATGGAGGAGAGAGGTCACGTGACAGGAGAGCATCACCCTGGTGTGGCAGGAAGTGATCCTGTAACTAGGACCTGTCCTCCAGGTGATGTAAACCCCTCTCGCAACGAGGAGGTTTCTCCAGGGCCAAGTGCCCATGAGGGAAGGGTTAGGACAGCAGTTATAGTTGGTGATTCGATCATTAGGCATGTAGATAGCTGGGTGGCTGGTGGACGTGAGGATCGCCTGGTAACATGCCTGCCTGGTGCGAAGGTAGCGGACCTCACAAGCCACCTAGATAAGGTCTTAGATAGTGGTGGGGAGGAGTCTGCTGTCTTGGTACATGTTGGTACCAATGACATAGGAAAATGTGGTAGGGAGGTTCTGGAAGCTAAATTTAGGCTTTTAGGTAGGAAGTTGAAATCCAGAACTTCCAGGGTAGAGTTCTCCGAAATGCTTCCCGTTCCACGCGCAGGACCCAAAAGGCAGGCAGAGCTCCGGAGTCTCAATGCGTGCATGAGACAATGGTGCAGAGATGAGGGGTTCGGATTTGTTAGGAACTGGGGAACATTCTGGGGAAAGGAGGGGCTCTTCCGAAGGGATGGGCTTCACCTTAACCGGGATGGAACCAGGCTGCTGGCATTAACCTTTAAAAAGGAGATAGAGCAGCTTTTAAACTAGATAATAGGGGAAAGCCGACAGTCGCCCAAGAGCGCATGGTTCGGAAGAATGTATCCTTGAAGGATACTACAAAAAGCAGAGAAGTTCCAAAAAGAGTAAAGTAGCCCAAATGCCCTCGAGTATGGAGCAGACAGAACTTAAAGATCCCAAATTACCCATGTCTACCAATAGCCAAATTAATATGAATAAAATACAGTCTCTAAAATGCTTGTATGCAAATGCTAGAAGTCTACAAAACAAGATGGGAGAGTTAGAATATATAGCACTAAACGAGAGGTTAGATATGATTGGAATATCAGAGACATGGTGGAAGGAGGACAACCAGTGGGACACTGTGATACCTGGGTACAAACTATATCGAAATGATAGAGCTGATCAAATTGGTGGAGGGGTTGCACTCTATGTTAGAGAGGGCATTGAGTCAGAAAGGATTAAAGTTTTGCAAGAAACAAAATTTGCTGTAGAATCTCTATGGATTGAAATTCCATGTAAAAAGGGGAAGGCGATGGCAGTGGGGGTGTACTATCGTCCGCCTGGCCAGAATGAACAAATGGATGATGAAATGCTCAAAGAAATCAAGGAAGCTAACAAAAGTTACAGTGCAGTAATAATAATGGGTGATTTCAATTACCCCGGCATCGACTGGGTCAGTGTCACAACAGGACATGCTAGGGAGATAAAGTTCCTAGATGAAATAAATGACTGCTTCTTGGAGCAGCTGGTTCATGAACTGACCAGAGGGGAAGCAATATTAGACCTAGTCCTTAGTGGAACACCAGATGTAGTGCAAGAGATAAGGGTGTTGGGGCCACTTGGCAACAGTGATCATAGCATGATCGCCTTTGATTTAATTAGTGGAGGAGGGATAGTAAGGAAATCCACAGTACTACCCTTTAACTTTCGAAAGGGAGACTATGATAAAATGAGGAAAACAGTTAAGAAAAAACTAAAAGGAGCAGTTGCAAAGGTTAAAGACGTACATCAAGCTTGGGTGTTGTTGAAAAATACTATCTTGGAAGCCCAGACCAGCTGTATTCCACGCTTTAAGAAAAGTGGAAGGAAGTCCAAAAAACTGCCAGCATGGTTTAAAGGTGAGGTCAGAGAGGCTGTTGTTGCCAAAAAAGCATCTTTCAGGAAATGGAAAAAAGAGCCAAATGATGAAACCTGGAAACAGCACAAGCACTGGCAAGTCAAATGCAAGGCATTGATAAGGCAGGCAAAGAGAGAATTTGAGAAGAAGCTTGCTGCGGAAGCAAAAACGCGAAATAAAGACCTTTTCAAGTACATTCGTAGCAAAAACCTGTGAGGGAGTCAGTTGGTCCATTAGATGATAAAGGGGTTAAAGGAGCACTAAGAGGCGACAAGGCGATAGCGGAGAGACTGAATGTATTCTTTGCTTCGGTCTTTACTGAGGAAGATGTAGGGATGTTACACATGACTGAAGTGGTATTTAAAGGTGTGGAAGAATTGAAGGAAATATCGATACATCGGGAAGATGTCTTACAACTATTAGATAAACTGAAGAGTAGCAAATCACCTGGGCCGGATGGTATACATCCAAGCGTGTTGAAAGAACTGAAATTTGAGATTGCAGACCTGCTATCAGTAATCTGTGAACTATCATTAAAATCATCTCTAATACCTGAGGATTGGAGGATCGCCAATGTAACACCAATTTTTAAAAAGGGTTCGAGGGGTGATCCGGGAAACTACAGACCGGTGAGCCTGACATCAGTACCGGGAAAAATGGTAGAAACCATCATAAAGAATAAAATTACTCAGCATGTAGATAGTCATGACCTAATGGGAGACAGCCAACATGGCTTTAGACAAGGAAGATCTTGTCTTACTAATCTGTTATGTTTTTTTGAAGGACTGAATAATCAGGTGGACAAAGGTGAGTCGGTTGATATTGTGTATCTGGACTTTCAGAAAGCCTTTGACAAGGTCCCTCATCAGAGACATTTGACAAAACTAAAGAGTCATGGGACAGGAGGCAGTGTACTACTGTGGATCAGGAACTGGTTAAAAGATAGAAAGCAGAGGGTAGGGCTAAATGGCCAATTTTCCCAATGGAGAAAGGTGAATAGTGGTGTACCCCAGGGATCTGTGCTGGGTCCGCTGCTTTTTGACATATTCATAAATGACCTGGAAAGTGGAATAACGAGTGAGGTTATCAAATTTGCTGATGACACAAAACTATTTAGAGTTGTTAAAACCCAGGAGGATTGTGGAAAATTGCAAGAGGATCTTGATAAATTGGAAGACTGGGCATCAAAATGGCAGATGAAATTTAATGTGGAGAAGTGCAAGGTTATGCACCTAGGGAAGAACAACCCAAACTATGGTTACACGATGCAAGGTTCCACATTAGGAACCATCACCCAGGAAAAAGATTTAGGCGTCCTTGTGGATACCATGTTAAAACCCTCGGCCCAGTGTGCAGCGGCGGCCAAGAGAGCAAATAGAATGCTAGGTATGATAAGGAAAGGAATGGAAAATAAAACAAAAGATATTATAATGCCTATCGTTCCATAGTGAGACCGCACCTTGAATATTGTGTGCAATTCTGGTCGCCGTATCTTAAAAAGGATATAGCGATTTTAGAAAAGGTTCAGAGAAGAGCCACCAAAATGGTAAAGGGGATGGAAGTCTACTCCTATGAAGAAAGGCTAAAAAGGTTGGGGCTCTTTAACCTGGAAAAGAGACGGCTGAGGGGAGATATGATAGAAGTCTATAAATTAATGAACAGAGTGGAACGGGTAAACGTAGATCAATTGTTTACCTTATCAGAATATAGAAAGACTAGGGGACATGCAATGAAGCTACAGGGTAAACTATTTAAGACTAATAAAAGAAAATATTTTTTCACTCAACGTGTAATCAAACTCTGGAATTTGTTACCGGAGGATGTAATAAAGGCTGTTAGTGTAGCTGGGTTTAAAAAAGGTTTGGACAAGTTCCTGGAGGAAAGGTCCATAAACCATTATTAAGAAGGGACCCAGGATATCAATGCTTGAACCAATACAAGCATTGTGGAACCTGTGTCCCTTGGGGAAACTGCTAGGTACGTATGACCTAGATTGGCCACTGTTGGAAACAGAATACTGGGCTTGATGGACCTTGGTCTGACCCAGTATGGCATATCTTATGTTCTTATGTTCTTATGTTCACAAACTTAAAACTAAGATGCAGACAGCAGTCCAGCAGCGGGATGGGGGCTTTCCAGTCTTTTGCATTGAGTGTCACATGTATGATTTTCTCCCAGTTGGTGAGAGGTCTTACGTGTGCACTAGGTGCAAGGAGCTCTTTGCTCTCAGGGAATGAGTCCGTTCTCTAGAGGCTAAAGTAGCAGACTTGGAAAGCATAAGACAGACAGAGAGGGGGGGGGGGCGGAGCCTGATGTCCAGCGGGTAAGACGCTTCGCGCTGAAGCTCCCGAGAGGCCTACTTAGAATCCTGACTTAATACCTATACAAACTTACTATTTCGCTCCGGGCTGACCGGGGTACCTCGGGGGGGATGGCGGCCCATAAACCAGCGTGCTTGGACTTCGGGTCTCCTTCTTCTTCTCACGGAAAATGCTCCAAAACAGAGGTGTCCTCCCCACAGAAGATGGTTCCATTTCGTGAAAACCCCGAAATGCACCTGGAGAGTTTGGAGGAACTACGCGGCGTGAAGGAATTGGTGCAGTCCAATGGAGAAGCGCTTAGAGCCCTGCGAGAAGACTTTGGAGTGCTCCAGGACCGACTTGAAAGTCTCTCCTTACGGCAGGACAATATGGCGGGGGTCCTCGACTCGCACGCGGTGCGCTTGGGCGCACTGGACAAGGCTGAGCGCCAGATACAGAATCTTCAAAAGGAGTTAGAAGATAGCAATAATCGAGCCCGTCGCAACAATGTGAGGCTCATTGGAATACCGGAGGGGGTGGAAGCGGGAGATATGAGAGAATTCCTGCTCAAAACTCTTCCCTCCTTGCTGAAGATCACCTTTCATAAAGAATTGGAAATCGATCGTGCACACCGTGTTCCTACCCACATGGCGCTCAACCGAACGACCCCCCGGCCTATTATCTTTCGCTTGCTACGATATCAACAAGTGGAACAAATTTTAAATGCTGCCCGGGCGAACCATCATTTGGAATTTGAAGGTCACAAAGTCTCCTTCTTCCCTGATTTGGCAAAGCCTACCGTTGACCGACGGAAGAAACTCCTTGCTTTTCGCCCTCGACTTCAACAGCTACAGGCTCGCTTTGGCCTGTTGTATCCCGCGAAGCTCCGAGTGACTCTCCACAACCAAACCAGGACATTCGAAGATCCTGATCTACTATCAACATTTTTAGACTCCAAAGAAGCAGAGCAGATGCGCTAATCCAACGACGTTGACTTTTATTTGCCGGCTCTGTCCGCCATTTTGAAGGGCCCGATGCGGCGGTCATAGTCAAGCACAGAGACTACCTGGACTTTCTTTCTTTCTTTCTATGACTTTCGTTTTGTGGTCTCCTATCCCTCCATGATGTGTGCCTCGGTCGGATTCGGAGCACGCACAGTCCTACAGGTTATGTGTTTTTTCAATTTCGGCCTTCTCTGGGGCTTCTCCCCGCAGACACATGGTCGCCAGTAATTTTTGGGGTTCTGCTTCTTCTCTACCGCGCTGCGGTTTTTCTTTTTTAATGTGGGGCGCTTCATTGTATTCTCTAAGCTTATTTTCTTTTATGCCATATGTACAGCCAGATACAGTCAATATGAGGGACATTGTGAAATTAGGTGCGCTATCATGCTCAGAATTTTTAACTTGTCTGAATGGCTTTATGTAAAATCTTATCACTCAACGTAAAGGGCATTAATAGTCCAATCAAAAGAAAGAAAATCCTTAGCTATCTTAGCCATGAGCATGCTGATTTAGCGTTTCTTCAGGAAACGCACTTAAACTCTGCTGAAACACTGAAACTCAATGTTAAGCCTTACATGGTGGCTGCCTATTCTCCCGCCGTTTCCAAACGGTGCGGGGTAGCCATTCTGGTTAAGAAATCTTTGCAAGCTACTGTAATTGATACTAGCGCTGACAAGGAGGGTAGATGGGCCCGTGTACATCTTAAGGTTGGAGATAGTGAATTTACATGTATTTGCATTTATGCCCCGAATGTGGACAACCCTGCTTACTATGCAAGTATTGCGCAGTTGGCACAGGCCTCTGCCAATACTCCATTAATACTTGGTGGTGACTTTAATCAAGTGTTAGACCCTCTGATAGATAGACAGCCGCCTAGAACGAGTAGTCCACCCAAGAGTCTTGCTACCCTTACAGCTCTGATGCAAGATCTTGCGCTGGTAGATATATGGAGGCTGCTTCACCCCTCCGACTTAGAGTTCACTTTCTTTTCTGCCCCCCATCACTCCCAATCTAGAATAGATTTCTTTCTCATTTCCAAAGCACTGATTTCTCAAGTAGACACGACTAGGACTCATCCTCTCCATATTTCAGATCATGCTGCCATATCTTTATCATTACGTGTCACTGCGCGGGACGATTCTCCCCGAGCTTGGTTTTTTGATAGATCCCTACTGGGTCAAAAAGATTTTCAGGTTGATATAAAGGCCGCTATCCAAGATTATTTTCATTTTAACTCACCCCATGACACAGCGGGCTGGGCTTGGTGGGAGGGTTTTAAAGCATCTATCCGTGCCACTATAACTAGCTATCAAATTCGGCAGGGGAAACAAAGAAAGCAGCATTTACTGATTCTAGAGCAGCAGATACAAGCTGGGGAGCGTCTCCTCACGTCCCGTACTGACCCATGTATTTTACTCCGTTTACAACGCTTGCGTTTTCAATACAATCAGCTTTTGTACACTGCTGCTGTTAAAAATATTGAATCCCAACAAGGGCTATATTATCGGGAAAATAATCGTGCTGGCAAATTATTAGCAAATGCCCTAAAAGGTCGAAAAGAAGTCAAGCGTGTTACCGCCCTCCGTAATCCGTCGGGGGGGGGCTTGGTCACTAAAGATACCGAAATCTTAGAACTCTTTCGTGATTTTTATACTCGGCTTTATCAATCTGAATGTGATTTTGAGCCAGATGTATTTGCACGCTTACTTTCAGGGGTACAAAGACCGACCCTATCTGACGAAGATAGAGTGGCCTTGGACACACCATTTACTGTCTCAGAAATTCATTCTGCTATCAAGAAATGTGCCTCAGGTCGAGCCGCAGGCCCAGACGGTCTCCCTGCTGAATTCTACAAAACCTTTCACGCTGACTTAGCTCCAGTTTTGAAAATTTATTTTTCTGCTCTGGCCGAGGAGGGTTCTCCTTCTGGGTCCTTTTCAATGGCAAATGTAGTAGTTTTTGAGAAAGAGGGGAGAGACCCGCAACTAACAGCTAATTATCGTCCAATTTCCCTCCTAAACGCGGACTATAAAATCTTTGCCACCATTCTCTCTACCCGGCTCTCGGATAGGATGCCTACCTTAATACACCCAGATCAATGCGGTTTCATTCCTGGTAGATCAACTGCTGACAATGCTCGGACTCTATGCCATGTACTGACTACCGCAGTTAATCTTGATCGCCCATTTGTTGGCCTCTCACTTGATGCTGAGAAGGCCTTTGATCGCTTAGAGTGGCCCTTCCTGTTTGCAGTCCTCCGCTGGTACGGATTCGGGGAAGGTTTTCTCCGTTGTCTTCGCACCATGTACGCACAGCCTACAGCCAGTATATGTGCCAATGCTTTAAAGTCTCAGCCTTTTCCCCTTCAATGCGGCACTCGCCAGGGATGCCCACTGTCTCCACTTCTCTTCGATCTTGCACTCGAACCCTTGGCTTTACTAATCCGGCAATCGGAGGAGATTCATGGAGTCCCCTTCACCCATAGGGAAATCAAAATTTCAGCGTATGCTGATGATCTTATGCTTTTTGTCTCTATAGACTCAGTACCGGCTGTCCTAGAGCAAATTGGTAAATACTCACAACTGTCCGGTTATAAGATAAATTGGACCAAGTCGGTAGCCTTTCCATTAAATCCTTTGCTTCATCAGGCAGATATGCAACCCTTCCCCTTTTTATGGCAACCTCGCATGGTCAAATACCTTGGGGTTCACTATTGTTCTCCTTTGGAAGACACTATCTCCTTCAATGCCAAAGACTTAACCTCTAAAGTCCGGGCGCTTACTCACCGCTGGACTCCTTTAACACTTACCTGGTGGGGTCGATTAGAAACCATAAAAATGATGATTGTTCCGAAAGTGAATTATATCTTAGAAATGTTGCCCTGTCTCTTCCCTCGACGTATATATAAAGATATAGAGGGCCTTCTGACTAGATACCTGTGGCAAAACAAGACACCTAGGATAGCGAAACATAAGCTGCAAGCAGATAAGGAAAATGGGGGTGTCAGATTCCCTGATTTCCTGAAGTATCATCAATCTTTTCTTCTCAAACAAGGCGCTCGTTGGCTGGAAGATCCAGTACCGAGTAGACCTGTGTGGCTAGACATAGAAGAGGACCTTTGCAAACCGATTCCTCTTACTTTTCTCCCTGGTATGACTCTCCCATCAGACTCCCACTTTCCACCAATGCTTTTAGACACCTTAGGTGCCTTTAATAATCTCATGCAATCTTTAGACTCCCGACTCTGTCCGGCAGACAAGCTCCCACTTTGGTACAACACTCGATTTCGAATACAAAATAAACCGATGGCGTGGAGCCCCTGGTACACTAGGGGCATTTGGATTCCTAGTCAGTTGTTCCATGAAGGTCGCTGGAAAACTTTTAGTGAATTGCAAATTGAATTTGGTCTCCCAGCGAAACACTACTTTCAGTTGGTGCAACTTCAGCATTGCCTTAGGAGTGCTAAGGTGCTCCCGCCTTCGGCCTCCCCTACACAAGGTTGGTTGGAGACTATCCGATCTATCGGTAGTTCACCGGGTGTAGCATCCAATTTTTACAAAACCTTATGTAATGCTATAACTAGGGATACCCCTATAGCGCAGAAAGCATGGGAGAGAGAATTGCATGTGACTTTGACCCCGGAGCAATGGAGCCTTGTCTGGAGTAGAGTGACACGGGTCTCCCGATCCGCCTCACTCACTCAGACACTCTTCTTTCTAGCCCACCGGTGTTTTTACACTCCTGACAGATTAGCCAAATGGAACACTACTCAGGGCAATAGTTGTTGGACATGTCATGCGGCCATTGGTTCACTACCTCATGTTATGTATGAATGTCCCGCACTACAGTATTACTGGAGTCGGGTCTGGGGTCATATCCAGTCTATTTTGCACTTTCAAGAGCCCCTTTCTTGGAGGATAGTGGGACTTCGCTCAGCTGCGGGGATCCCCTCTCTTCCAAAAACGGCTTACTTCCTTTTGGACTTTATGCTTGGCATTGCTATTTCCCTAATTACGAAATACTGGAAAAATAGCTCCCAGCTGAGCCCCAATGAATGGTGGAATCATGTCTGTCTTTACAGTAAATATGAACAAATACCTCGTATGTTTGCTTCCCCCATTCAGACTCCTCATCATCGGTCTAAATGGAAGATGCTCAATGACTATGTACATTCTGCTCAATGCTCTCATCTGACTGTCTAAATTTGTATATATCTTTGTCCCATGATTATTCTGTATCGCAGATACTCTTTTGATTGTTTTGATGTATAATCACTGTTGTTTGGAAGCGCTCACATGCTGACATAATCAGTTAGAGAAGAAGCGTGGGGGTGGGGGGTAATTGGGTTTCCTTTTCTTTATTGTATAATTGTTTTGTCTCCTTTGGTGTGTTGTTTCTTTTGTTTGTTGCAAAATGAAAATAAAAGTTTAAAAAAAAAAAAAAAAAAGACAGACAGAGAGGTACATAGACGAGACCTACAGGGATATAGTCCTGAAGTCCCACCTACAGTCTGGCAGCATCCCTGTTGCCATGGAGGAGAGAGGTCACGTGACAGGAGAGCATCACCCTGGTGTGGCAGGAAGTGATCCTGTAACTAGGACCTGTCCTCCAGGTGATGTAAAACCCTCTCGCACCGAGGAAGTTTCTCCAGGGCCATGTGCCCATGAGGGAAGGGTTAGGACAGCCATTATAGTTGGTGATTCGATCATTAGGCATGTAGATAGCTGGGTGGCTGGTGGACGTGAGGATCGCCTGGTAACATGCCTGCCTGGTGCGAAGGTAGCGGACCTCACGCGCCACCTAGATAAGGTCTTAGATAGTGCTGGGGAGGAGTCTGCTGTCTTGGTACATGTTGGTACCAATGACATAGGAAAATGTGGTAGGGAGGTTCTGCAGGCTAAATTTAGGCTTTTAGGTAGGAAGTTGAAATTCAGAACTTCTAGGGTAGCATTCTCCGAAATGCTTCCTGTTCCACGCGCAGGACCCAAAAGGCAGACAGAGCTCCGGAGTCTCAATGCGTGGATGAGACAATGGTGCAGAGATGAGGGGTTTGGATTTGTTAGGAACTGGGGAACATTCTGGGGAAAGGAGGGGCTCTTCCGAAGGGATGGGCGTCAACTTAACCGGGATGGAACCAGGCTGCTGGCATTAACCTTTAAAAAGGAGATAGAGCAGCTTTTAAACTAGATATTAGGGGAAAGCCGACAGTCGCCCAAGAGCAGATGGTTCGGAAGAATGTATCTTTGAAGGATAGTACCAAAAGCAGAGAGGTTCCACAAAAGATTAAAGTAGCCCAAATGCCCTCAAGTACGGAGCAGACAGAGCTTAAAGATCCCAAATTACTCATGTCTAACAGACAAATTAATATGGATAAAATACATTCTCTAAAATGCTTGTATGCAAATGCTAGAAGTCTAAGAAATAAGATGGGAGAGTTAGAATATATAGCACTAAATGAAAGGTTAGATATGATTGGAATATCAGAGACATGGTGGAAGGATGACAACCAGTGGGACACTGTGATACCTGGGTACAAACTATATCGTAATGATAGAGCTGATCAAATTGGTGGAGGGGTTGCTCTCTATGTTAGAGAGGGCATTGAGTCAGAAAGGATTAAAGTTTTGCAGGAAACAAAATCTGCTGTAGAATCTATATGGATTGAAATTCCATGTAAAAGGGGGAAGGCAATGGCAGTGGGGGTGTACTATCGAGCGCCTGGCCAGAATGACCAAATGGATGATGAAATGCTCAAAGAAATCAAGGAAGCTAACAAAAGTTACAGCACAGTAATAATAATGGGTGATTTCAACTACCCGGTATCGACTGGGTCAGTGTCACGTCAGGACATGCTAGGGAGATAAAGTTCCTAGATGAAATAAATGACTGCTTCTTGGAGCAGCTGGTTCATGAACCGACCAGAGGGGAAGCCATATTAGACCTAATCCTTAGTGGAACACCAGATCTAGTGCAAGAGATAAGGTTGTTGGGGCCACTTGGCAATAGTGATCATAGCATGATCGCCTATGATTTAATTAGTGGAGGAGGGATAGTAAGGAAATCCACAGTACTACCTTTTAACTTTCAAAAGGGAGACTGTGATAATATGAGGAAAACAGTCAAGAAAAAACTAAAAGGAGCAGTTGCAAAGGTTAAAGACGTACATCAGGCTTGGCTGTTGTTGAATAATACTATCTTGGAAGCCCAGACCAGCTGTATTCCATGCTTTAAGAAAAGTGGAAAGAAGTCAAAAAATCTGCCATCATTGTTTTAAGTTGAGGTCAGAGAGGCTGTTGTTGCCAAAAAGCATCTTTCAGGAAATGGAAAAAAGAGCCAAACGACGAAACCTGGAAACAGCACAAGCACTGGCAAGTCAAATGCAAGGCATTGATAAGGCAGGCAAAGGGAGAATTTGAGAAGAAGCTTGCTGCAGAAGCAAAAACGCGAAGTAATGACCTTTTCAAGTACATTCGTAGCAAAAAACCTGTGAGAGAGTCAGTTGGTCCATTAGATGATAAAGGGGTTAAAGGAGCACTAAGAGGCGACAAGGCGATAGCGGAGAGACTGAACGAATTCTTTGCATCAGTCTTTACTGAGGAAGATGTAGGGATGTTACCCATGACTGAAGTGGTATTTAAAGGTGCAGAAGAATTGAAGGAAATATCGATACATCGAGAAGATGTATTACAACTATTAGATAAGCTGAAGAGTAGCAAATCACCTGGGCCGGATGGTATACATCCAAGGGTATTGAAAGAACTGAAATATGAGATTGCAGACCTGCTATTAGTAATCTGTGAATTATCATTAAAATGATCTCTAATACCTGAAGATTGGAGGATCGCCAATGTAACACCAATTTTTAAAAAGGGTTCCAGGGGTGATCCTGGAAACTACAGACCGGTGAGCCTGACGTCAATACCGGGAAAAATGATAGAAACCATCATAAAGAATAAAATTACTCAGCATGTAGATAGTCATGAACTAATGAGAGACAGCCAACATGGCTTTAGACAAGGAAGATCTTGTCTTACTAATCTGTTATGTTTTTTTGAAGGAGTGAATAATCAAGTGGACAAAGGTGAGTCAGTTGATATTGTGTATCTGGACTTTCAGAAAGCCTTTGACAAGGTCCCCCATGAGAGACTTTTGGCAAAACTAAAGAGTCATGGGATAGGAGGCAGTGTACTATTGTGGATCAGGAACTGGTTAAAAGATAGAAAGCAGAGGGTAGGGCTAAATGGCCAATTTTCCCAATGGAGAAAGGTGAATAGTAGTGTACCCCAGGGATCTGTGCTGGGTCCGCTGCTTTTTGACATATTCATAAATGACCTGGAAAGTGGAATAACGAGTGAGGTTATCAAATTTGCAGATGACACAAAACTATTTAAAGTTGTTAAAACCCAAGAGGATTGTGGAAAATTGCAAGAGGATCTTGATAAATTGGAAGACTGGGCATCAAAATGGCAGATGAAATTTAATGTGGACAAGTGCAAGGTTATGCACCTAGGGAAGAACAACCCAAACTATGGTTACACGATGCAAGGTTCCACATTAGGAACCAGCACCCAGGAAAAAGATCTAGGCGTCATTGTGGATACCATGTTAAAACCCTCGGCCCAGTGTGCAGCGGCGGCCAAGAGAGCAAATAGAATGCTAGGTATGATAAGGAAAGGAATGGAAAATAAAACAAAGGATATTATAATGCCTCTATATTGTTCCATGGTGAGACCGCACCTTGAATATAGTGTGCAATTCTGGTCGCCGTATCTTAAAAAGGATATAGAGTTATTAGAAAAGGTTCAGAGAAGAGCCACCAAAATGGTAAAGGGGATGGAAGGATACTCCTATGAAGAAAGGCTAAAAAGGTTAGGGCTCTTTAACCTGGAAAAGAGACGGCTGAGGGAAGATATGATAGAAGTCTATAAATTAATGAGCGGAGTGGAACGGGTAAACGTAGATCGATTGTTTACCTTATCAGAATATAGAAAGACTAGGGGACATGCAATGAAGCTACAGGGTAAACTATTTAAGACTAATAAAAGAAAATATTTTTTCACTCAACGTGTAATCAAACTCTGGAATTTGTTACCGGAGGATGTAGTAAAGGCTGTTAGTGTAGCTGGGTTTAAAAAAGGTTTGGACAAGTTCCTGGAGGAAAGGTCCATAAGCCATTATTAAGAAGGGACCCAGGATATCAATGCTTGAACCAATACAAGCATTGTGGAACCTGTGTCCCTTGGGGAAACTGCTAGGTACGTATGACCTAGATTGGCCACTGTTGGAAACAGAATACTGGGCTTGATGGACCTTGGTCTGACCCAGTATGGCATATCTTATGTTCTTATGTTCTTATGAAACAAATCTCGATAAATTGGGAAGATGTGCTACCATTGTTTACCTCTTGCCTTTCCTGACGATACAACTGTGCAGGGCTGACTTAACTGCCTTTCCTAGGGTAAGTGAAGCTTTGCAAAAGCAGCTCCCCTGCCCCTTTGGCTCTGGCTCACAGTCTGCCTTCCCAAAAGAAAAAGCTGCAGGAGAAGCCCTCCTCCCCCCTCTTTGGCCACCAAGATCAGCAACTCTGGTACCAAAGCTCCAACAACTGAACTATTGCTGGGAAGAACTATGTTGCCAAAGCTGTTGCTCCTGTTACAGGTTTTGCCTCTGTTCAGATGGACAGCCCGGTCCCAGTCAAGGGACTAGTACTCAATGTCTACAACCTGAAGGCTTCATGAAACAAGTGGGGCAGCTCAAAGAAGAGGTGGAGAGGCTGAGAAGCATCCATGACAGTGAGAAGTGCATTGATGAGATGATTCTTGAGACATCCAAGCTCTCCGACAAAGGTGAAGATGGTATGCTACAGAATGAAGAGAGTTGGACACAAGTCACCAGAGCCTGCAGAATCAACAATCCAACTCCTTCATCCTTTGAATTGAAGAACCAGTATGCAGCCCTGGAAATGGAGGAGATGAAAAAATCCTAGGAATGGGAAAAACACAGAGCTCAAGCACCGCAAGTTGCAGGATCAGTGATCACAAAGAAGCAAAAGGTAGTGGTGGATGATGACTCTCTTCTGAGGGGTACTGAGGTGTCCATCTTCTGACCAGACTTGATATCCAGGGAGGTGTTCTGTCTGCTAGGTGCCAAAATCCAAGATGTTACAGACAGTTTGCCGAGACTCATCAAGCCTACTGACTATTATGATGCTCGTCCATGTTGGCACAAATGAACTGCTAGATATTCCTTCAAGTGTATCAAGTGTGACTTCATGGCTCTGGGAGAGAGGGTGAAGCAGATAGGTGCACTAGGGGTGTTCTCTTCAATACTCCCTGTTGAGGGTAAAGTCCAAGGCAGAGAAGCTCGTATCCTGGAGATGAATGCAAGACTTTGTGGATAGTGTCATCAAAAGCATTTTGGCTTCTTGGTCCATGGGATGATTTTACAAGAGCTGAAACAGACTGGCTAATGTACTGAAGAGAGTTTTAAACCAGATTCATTGGGAATGGGTGGAGAAAGCCCCGAAAAAATTGAAAGCCCTCAGGTAAGTAAAACATTTAATATTTCTGTAGAAATAGGTAAAAGGGGCAATGTCTGGAAAGCAGTATGCATTAATGTGAAAATTTATTTATGGAAAGAGTAGTAGATGCATAAAACAGTCTCCCAGTAGAGGCAATAGAGACCAGGACAGTATGCAAATTCAAGAAAGCATGGGACCAACACTGAAGATCTCTAAAGGGGAAAAAAGGTACTATAGTAGTTGGTATGGAAGGGCAGACTAGATAGGCCATATGGTCCTTTTCTGTTATCATATTTCTATGTTTCTAAATTTATAGCTATTTGATAAACTAAAGAGCAGCAAATCACCTGGACCAGATGGCATACATCCCAGGATGCTGAAAGAACTCTAATATGAGATTGCAGACCTACTTTTAGTAATCTGTGAACTATCCTTAAAATCATCTGTAGTACCTAGGATTGGAGAATGGCCAATGTAATGCCAATTTTTAAAAAGGTTTCCAGGGGTGATCTGGGAAACTATAGACTGGTGAGTATGACATCTATACCGGGCAAAATGGTAGAAAGCATTATAAAGAACAAAATTACTGAACATGTGAATATGGCTTAATGGCAGGAAGCCAAAATGGAGTAAGTCAAGGAAAGTTTTGTCTCACTCATCTGTTATATTTTTTTGAAGGTGTAAATAAACAGGTAGTTAAAGGTGAGCTGATTGATATAGGGCCCAATCCACAAAGGCAAATAGAGGGGCTGGACGTCCCAATGAGATGTCCAGCCCTGCTATCTGCCCTCAGTCTATTCTGCCTCCCTGCCCCGCTGCACGTATAGAGCCGATGTGCGTGCTTTGGGGAATGGGGTGGCACAGGGGCAGAGTAGGCAGATTGTGGGCGGGACCAACCCCTGGATGTACAGGGCCAATTCCAGTGATGGCCTTGTATATCTGGGGATTGCTGGGGGGGATACCCTTCTTATTCCATCTCTGAAGTGGAATAAGAGTGGGATGCCCCTCTGATCCTGGCAGCAGCCCCCCCCCCCTCACCGGAGCCCAACAACCCCCCCACCAGAGCAATGGGACACTCACGGTGAGTCCCAATTAGGGCTTCAGCAGCCCCTGTCAGGATCGAGTGGCAGGGAATCGGGGGTCACAAAGGCAGCAGGCAGGTTGTGCTACAGGGAGGACAGCCCCATGGCAATGCAGGGGTATGCCGGGCTATCCCAAGACCTGATCCTGCACCCAGGGGGCTGCCCTGCAGAATTGTGTCCTAATGGGCCTGTCCTACCTGGGGGCACCTAGACGACCCAGACATGCCCCTTCAAAAATCAGGCTCATGGTGTATCTGCATTTTCAGAATGCTTTTGACAAGGTCCCTTATGAGAAACATTTGCGGAAATTAAAAAGTTATGGGATAGGAGGAAGTGTACTATTGTGGATTAGGAACTGATTAAAAGATAGAAAACAAAGAGTAGGGCTAAATGGACAATTTTCTCAATGGAGAAAGGTGAATAGCGGAGTACCCCAAGGATCTGTGCTGGGCCCACTGCTTTTTAACATATTTATTAATGACCTGAAAATGGGAATAATGAGTGAGGTGATGGAATTTGCAGATGACACAAAATTATTCAAAGTTGTTAAAACACAAGAGGATTGTAAAAAGTTGTAAGAGAACCTTGAAATTTTGGAAGACTGGGCATCCAAATGGCAGATGAAATTTAATATGGACAAGTGCAAAGTTATGCACTTAGGGAAAAACAACCCAAACTATAGTTACACAGTGCAAGGTTCCATATTAGGAATCACCACTCAGGATAGGAATGTGTGTCATTATGGATAGTACGTTGGAACTCTCTACCCAGTGTGCAGCAGTGGCCAAAAAAGCAAATAGAATGCTAGGAATCACAAGGAAAGGAATAGAAAATAAAACCAAGGATATTATAATGCCTCTGTATCGCTCCATGGTGCAACCATACCTTGAATATTGTGTACAATTTTAGTCACCATATCTTAAAAATGATATAACAGAATTGGAAAAGGTACAGAGAAGAGCGACCAAAATGGTAAAGTAGATCGAAGTTTATTCCTATGAAGAAAGGCTTAAAAGGTTAGGGTTCTTGAATTTGGAAAAGAGATGGTAGAGGGGAGATATAATAGAGGTCTATAAAATAATGACTGGAGTGGAACAGGTAATCAGTTGTTTACTTCTTCAAAAAGTAGAAAGACTAGGGGACACATAATGAAGCTACAGTGTGGCACATTTAAGACTAATCAAAGGAAATATTTTTTCACTCGGTGCAAAATCAAATTCTAGAATTTATTACCAGAGGATGTAGAAAAGCTGTTAGTGCAACTGAATTCAAAACAGGTTTGGCTGAGTTCTTGGAGGAAAAGTCCATAAGCCATTATTAAAGAGGACTGAGGAAATCCACTGTTTACCCCTGTGACAAGCAGTATGGAATGCATATACCTTTGGGAATCTGACAGTTACTGAAGACCTAGATTGGCCACTGTTGGAAATAGGATACTGGGCTTGATGGACCCTTAGTCTGACCCAGTATGTCATATCTCATGTTCTTAAGTGCTGCATACCATCATTCTACCATCATTCTACCAATGCATCAGTTTTCAACCAATATATTTCAGAAAAAAAAATCTAGATGCACAAGAAACACCAGTAGTTACAAGTCAGGGAAACCTTTTACCATGAAACTCTTTTCAGTTTCTGCCATCCTGCTTTGGGTTCTATCTTGGGACCCTTACACAAAACTAACCCATTTGGAGAAATTGCCTGGGTCACCAGTTCTATTAATTCTGCCTTTTGCAAGATAATCTTACCTTGTAAATATTTCAACACCTTCAGAATAATAGGTGACGGAAATTTAGCACCAGGCATGATGTGTGCCGGAGAGCA
Organism: Ichthyophis bannanicus; assembly: GCA_033557465.1. Lineage (NCBI taxonomy): Eukaryota > Metazoa > Chordata > Amphibia > Gymnophiona > Ichthyophiidae > Ichthyophis > Ichthyophis bannanicus. The sequence continues at coordinate 1,694,960,289 of CM066031.1, forward strand.
GTGGGCCTGATCTGTTTCAAATGACCTTAAGTAATGAAGTCCAGAAGCTTTGGTAGTAACCGTTCCATAACTCATATCAGCAGCTCTTGCTAATTATTTGGGGGGGGGGGATCAAATTACTTAAGTCTTCCAAACTCCCCTACAAAAGTGGATGTTTTTTATTCTGTCACTACAATGACTGCAGTGGCTTCATGATGGCCTGGGCTTTGTTTTAAATACATCTGTCTACTGTGTGATCTGCTGAAGTTGATTTTTTATCTCTCCCAACACCACACAAACTCTATGGAGTTGCCTCTTTATTGACTTGCAAAATTTGTATGAGTTGCAATAGCTCATTCAGCAGCACTTCAAGAGTCACTTCAGTACTTTTATCGGCTGCCATTTTGTGTGGAGATAGTGATTCACACTTAGATCTCTTCACCAGCTGACAGCCCAATGAACTAAAATCCAATTTCACAGGTTTTGATGTAGCCATAATCTCAATTGCTTTATAATGAGTTACAGTACAGAAATCTAACTAAATATGGCAAAAACAAAGTTACATTCTTTTTAGTGCTTTAGTTTAAAAGGGGAAATATTTTCTTTAGTGGGGTAGGTTTAAAACTCTGCTTTAGTATCTTTCTCAGCTCTTTGAAGCCACCGACACCTCACCAGGAGTTAGTGGGTCTGATTAGCCTGTGAAGGAAATGAGAGCAGCTGAGGCCTGCATAAAAGGCTTCAGAGTCTTGCACTGTTGAGGCATTCCTAACAGGGGCTATACATTTCAAGCACAGCTGGGAAACCAACTGATATTTTGGTAGGTCTCTCTCTGTTGCTTTAACGGATACCTAAGCTCCACCGACTGAACAATGGCTGAGAAAAATCATATCGCCAAAGCAGTTGCCCCCGTTACAGCTTCTGCATCTGTCCAGACAGAGGTCCCAATGCCAGTGAAGGACCAGTTCCATGTGCAGGATGCCTGCATGCAGAAGCTCTCAGGAAACACATTGAAGAACTCAGAGAGGAGGTGGTGAGTCTGAGGAGCATTCAAGAGCGTGAGAAGTACATTGATGAGATGCTTCTTGCAATATCCAAGTTCTCCAGCAGAAGAGAAGATGGGAGCCTACAGAATGACAAAGGTTGGACACAAATCACCAGGGCCTGCAGAATCACCAATCCAACTTCTCGAGCACTTGAATTGAAGAACCATTATGCATCCCTGGAAGTGGAGGAGGTGAAAGCATCCCTGGTAAGGGAAGAACCAGACCTTCACCCCCCAAAGTTGCAGAATCAGTGACCACAAGGAAGCAAAGGGTAGTGATGGTTGGTGACTCTCTTCTGAGGGGTACTGAGGCATCCATCTGCCGACCAGACTTGATGTCCAGAAAGGTATGCTGTTTGCCAGATACCAAAATCTGAGATGTTATGGAGAGTTTGCCGAGTCTCATCAAGCCCACTGACTATTACCCAGTGTTGCTAATCCATGTCGGCACAAATGATACTGACAGGTATCCCTCTGAGCACATAAAAAGTGACTTCATGGCTCTGGGACAGAGGGTCAAGCAGATAGGTGCACAGGTAGTGTTCTCTTCAATCCTCCCTGTTGAGGGTAAAGGCCAAGGCAGAGAAGCTCACATCCTGGAGATGATTGCATGGCTGCATGGGTGGTATCATCGAGAGTGTTTTCATTTCCTGGACCATGGGATGCTGTTCCAAGAGTTGCAGAGCAGAGATGGCATCCATCTGTTCAAGAAAAGTTGACATGTCTTCAGTAGCAGACTGGCTAATCTACTGAAGAGGACTTTAAACTAGATTCATTGGGGATGGGTGAAGAAAGCCCCACAGGTAAGTGAATGCCCCCAGATAAGTGAAACATTAGATACCTTTATGGAAATGGGTAAAAGGAACAACATATGGAAAGTGGTGTGTATAAATGTCCGTAGCATGGGAAATAAGATCCCAGATATTGAAGCTTTAATGGGAGAGGCCTACTTGGATTTAGTGGCATTTACAGAAACATGGTTCACAGAAAACCATGACTATGATGTAACTATTCCAGGCTATACTTTATTCAGAAAGGACAGGGTAGGAAGAAGGGGAGGAGGAGTGGCACTATATGTAAAAAATAATATTGAAGTTTTGAAACTATAGAGCTTAAAAAGGAGAAAGGAGGCACTGTGGGTTAAACTAGAAAGAGGGAAAGAGAAATCCATTTGCATTGGTGTGATATACAGACCTCCCTCACAGGAGGAAGAGGTGGACAGAGAGTTAATTGAAAACATACGCAGCATTGCTAGGAATGGGGAAGTGCTACTGACAGGGGATTTCAGTATGCCAGATGTTGCTTGGCACATTTCTGCTACAGTATCATCAAGAAATAAGGAGATCCTGGACTTTCTACATGGAGAACTATTCAGGCAACTGCTAACAGAACCTGCACATGAAGGGGCCATACTGGACTTGGTGCTTTCCAATGGTGAAAGTGTTTCTGATGTTATAATGGGAGATCATTTTGCATCCAGTGATCACCAGATGGTGTGGTTCAATATTACGACTAGGGCTGTTAAAATCCATTCAAAAGCAAGGGTCTTAGACTTTAGAAAATATAACTTTGCCAAGATGGGCAATACCTCAGGGAGTCGTTAGCGGAATGGGAACAGCTGGGGGATATAGAAAAACAGTGGACAAAACTGAAAAGGGATATTGTAAGGGCAACCAACCTTTTTGTTAAAATGGTAAATAAAGGTAAAAGGAAAAGGAGACCGCTATTGTTTTCAAAAGAAGTAGCTGAAAAAGTTAAGAAAATGAGGGGAGCCCTTCATAAAATACAAGAGATCACGTAGAGAGGAAGACAGGCATCTATATTTGGAAAAACTTAGAAAAGCTAGCAAAGTAGTCAGGAAAGTAGATTTAAAAAGAGGAGGAAATAGCCAATGCAGTTAAATGGGGGGGGGGGGAGGGGGGAATACATTTTTCAGATATTTTAGTGAGAAAAGGAAGGGCAAAAGTGGTATTGTCAGACTCAAGGGTGAAGGGGAAGAATATGTAGAAGCTGATGAGGATAAAGTGGAATTGCTTAACAAATATTTCTGTTCTGTGTTGGAGAAGTTCTAGCAGCTCCACTGACTGATCTTTTCAATGCCTCGTTGGGGTCGGGAGTGGTGCCAAAAGACTGGAGAGAAGCACATGTGGTCCCTTTACACAAAAGTGGAAGTAAGGATGTGGTTGAAAACTACAGGCTGGTTAGTTTAACTTCGGTGGTGAGTAAATTATTGGAAGCGCTGCTGAAAGAGAAAATAGTGAGGTTTCTGGAGTCCAGCAGATTACAGGATCAGAGGCAGCATGGATTCACCAGAAGCAGATCTTGACAGACAAATATGAATGATTTCTTTGACTGGCTGACCAGGGAGTTGGACCGAGAGAGAGCCCTAGATGTGGTATATTTAGATTTCAGTAAAGCCTTTGACACTGTTCCTCAAAGGCGACTTATAAACAACCTGAGCACCACAGGGATGGACCCTAAAGTTACTGCTTGGATTAGAAATTGGTTGAGTGGGAGGCGACAAAGGGTTACCAGTGATGTGTCCCAGGGATCTGTCCTTGGTCTGATTCTTTTTAACATCTTTGTTAGTAATATAGTGGAAGGGCTGTCGGGTAAGATTTGCCTCTTTGCGGATGATACCAAAATCTGCAAGAGTAGACACCCAGGAAGGTGTAGATAATATGAGGAGGGATGTAGCTAAGCTTGAAGAGTGGTCTAGAATTTGGCAGCTGAGATTTAATGTTAAAAAATGCAAGGTCATGTATTTGGGCTGCAGCAATCCAAGGGAGCAATGTAGTATAGAGGGTGACGTACTTTTGTCCACTGAAGAAGAGCAGGACCTGGGTGTGGTTGTGTCTGATGTTCTTATAGTAGTTAAACAGGTAGAAAAGGTGACGGCAAAAGCTAGAAGGATGCTTGGGAGCATAGGGAGAGGAATGGCCAGAAGAAGAAAGGAGATGATAGTGCCTCTGTATAAGTCTTTGATGCGACCTCATTTGGAGTATAGTGTGCAATTCTGGAGACCGCACCTTCAAAAGGATATAAACAGGTTGGAGTCCGTACAGAGGGTGGCTACTAAAATGGTTAGTGGTCTTCATTATAAAGCATATGAGGACGGACTTAAGGATCTTAATATGTACATCTTAGAGGAAAGGCGGGACAGAAGTGATATGACTGAGACATTTAAATACCTCCCTGGAATAAATGCACTGGAGGAGAGCCTCTTTCAATTGAAAGCAAGCTCTGCTACGAAGAGACATGGGATGAGAGTGAAAGGAGATAGATTCAGGAGTGGTATGCAGAAATATTTCTTTACGGAAAGAGTGGTGGATCCGTGGAATAGTCTTCCAGTGGAGGTGGTAGAGATGAGGACAGTATCTGCATTCAAAGAAGTATGGGACAAATACAGAGGATCTCTAAAGGAAAAAAGGGGAATGTTGTAGTGGTTGATATGGATGGACAGACTAGATAGGCCATGTGGTCTTTTTCTGTCATCATGTTTCTATGTTTCTGTGTTTCTAGATCCTCCCTGGCTGGAGCTACACTCTCATGTAGCCATTCAGATTGAAACTGTGTTGCGATGCCCCCTCTTCCAACATAAAAAGTATTAATATAAACACAAAAATAGAACATTTATGACAATGTACAATGTTACTAAAATGGATCAGGTAATACCAATGATAAAATATCACAGTAATTGGAACACATACATCCAAAATCGAACACAGGTCCAGCTTTTATACTAGATTAGTGTTATATTTCCTCAAACTAAACATGCTCAGGCGATAATTTCAAAGTGATTTAAGGCAGGGAAATCATCCCTCTCCTAGTGTATCCTCTAGCCAGTCAGGTTTTTAGGATATCCACAATGAATATACTTGAGACAGATTTTTATGTGCTGCCTCCATTGAATGCAAATATCTCTCAAACATTTTATTTATTTATTTGCATTTATATACCGCTTTTTCCAGGGTTCAAATGCTGTTTACATTGAACAAGAATAAGAAGTCAAATTACATATAGCAGTTCCATAACTATGTACAATGAACAATGAACTTGTGACTGATCTAGCAGTCCTGGTGAACTATGTACAATAAACTATATACAATGAGGCATAATTTGGATCTAGGCTTATGGTCCAGTAGAGAGCTAAAGTGAGAGTGTGCTTGTGGTATGTGATTGTGTAATTTTTATATGGTGTTAGGTAGGGTCAGTGTTTATGGGTTCATGTGAGTTTCCGAAATGCAGTTTAAAAAAATGTGTTTCTAGTTTTTTATGGAATGTGGATAGATCTTTGACTGCTCTTATTATATCAGGCAATTCGTTCCTTAGAATGGGCACAAAGTGTGCGAACACTCTGTTGGTGGCTTGGTTGGACTTGCGGAAGTCAGCTGGGACTGCTAGTTTGTTCTGTGTGCAACCTCTTCTTAGTCGTGAGTCTTCTGGTTCGTTGATGAGTGTTGTGAGGTAGGATGGTGCTATTTCTCTGAGTTTGAATGTTTTCATTAGAGTTTTGTAGTTTATGCGGCTTTGGACTGGGTGCCAGTGTAGGTTATATAGGACTGGTGTGATGTGTTCTGTTATATGAGCCTGCCAGGCTATTCTTGCCGCCACGTGCTGGGCCATCTGGATTTGGTTTAGGGCATGTTTAGATAGACCTTGTAGGATACTGTTGCAGAAGTTGAAGTGTGGGGTGATTAGTGCCTGGAGGACTGATCTAAAGTCATGATTTGGGAGTAGGGGTCTTAGCAGTTGTATCATTCTGAGTTTGTAGTAGATTTTCTTTGTAGTAAGTTTTATGTGTGTGGTCATGCTAAGAGACTGATCTAAGGTGACTCCAAGATATTTTAGTTCATTTTTTACTGGGAGGTCTGTATCGTTAAGGCTGACATTTGGGAGTGAAAAGTTTTGGTTTCTGGTTATATACATCACCTCCATTTTATTGAAGTTGATGCAGAGATTATGGCTGTTAAGCCATTTTGCTGCTTCCCTGAAGCAGTCTGTAATTTGGGGGGGGGGGGGTATTTGTGTTGAAGGGGAGATATAGCATTATATCATCCACATAGATGTGGCAGCATACATGGAATTTTTTAAAAATGGTGCAAATTGTCTAGAGGTAAATATTAAAAAGAACAGCCGAGAGGGCAGGCCTTATTCTTGCTTATATGGTTCTAATGTGTGTTGTCCAATTTTGATCTTTTGTGTTCAGTTTGACAGGTATGAATGGAACCTTTGTACTACAATCCCTTTTATCTCCATTTGTTGAGGTCTGTTAAGCATTATATTCTGGTTGATACTATCAAATTTGGCTGTAATATCTAAGAATGAATGCTTGTCTAGGGTCATCTAGTTCACATATCAGTTTGTCAGATAGGACAAGAAGAAGCATTTCTACGCCATAGTATGGCCTGAAGCCATATTGGTGTTCATCTAGAAGGGAATGTGTGTCCATGTGTTCTTGAAGTTGGATTTGAACTATTTTCTCAATTACTTTGGCCATAAAAGGGAGGCTAGATATTGTTCTATATGATGTGGGGTTGTTTTTATCTAGGGAGTTATTCTTCAAGATGGGGCAGATAATAGCTTGTTTTATTCATTGTGGATATCCTGAAAACCTAATTGGCTAGAGAGTACACCAGAACCATTGATCTAAGATATGAAGCCAAGATTGCCTTTTGACACTTCCTTCTCCTCACTGCCTCATTTGTATGCTCTGAAATATTTATTTACTCCAGCTCCATAGAATTTCAAATACGTTCATTCTGTAGCTCCTCAATACCTTTCCTCTCTTATCACACTCTACACCCCTCCTCAGGAACTCCGCTCCTCTGGCAGATCCCTTTTATCTGTGACCTTCTCTGCCACCGCCAATTCCAGACTTTGTTCATTCCAACTTGCTGCTCCATATGCCTGGAACAAACTACCTGAATCTGTGCATCAGGCTCCTTCTCTAGCCCTATTCATATCCAGGCTAAAAACCCACCTCTTTGAAGTCACTTTTGGATCCTGATGCTCCTCACTCTCTTGTCCACCAGTTATGTGTATCTTACTCTACTCTAGTTCCCAGTTTTGCTATGGGGGTCATTCATAACCATGAATAGCAGGGATGTACGTCCAGCCTGGACGTACATCCCCGCTATTCGTGCAAATGTGGCTGCTGGCACAAGGCTCCCTGTTCGTAAAGCCGAGTCATATGGGGAGTCTTAGATGGGGGCAGAATGAGGGTGGAGTGAGAGTGGATCATCTCCCCAGATGTACAGGGCTGAATCAGAGGTTGGCCCTGTAGTCCTGGGCCATGAACTTAGACGGGGACTTATTCCACCTCAGAGGTGGAATACGTTCCCCTAGATGTCAGAGGATCATGCTGCCGGGCATGACCAAAGAGGTAGGGGGGACAAGTAAGTTTCCCGCAGCTGGACCCTGGCCATGAGAGGCTGGATCGAGGGTCCGGCTGCGGGGAAAGCATGAAATCAGCGGCGGCTGGCATTCACAACTCCTGAATGAAGCTATAGTGCCATGGAGACAGGATGCCATGGCAGTGCAGCTCCATTCAGGAGCCTGACTGAGGTAGCTTGGGATCTACTGGGCATGCAGGCCAATCGGAATCGGGGCTCAGCCTTATGTTTAGGCCATAGACCCAATTCTGATCCTGCAGGCATGTCTACCCCTGCAGGATCAGAATCAGGTCTAACTCTGGGCATCCCGCTTCCAATTGGCTGCACAGAGGGCTGGATGGCCAAAGTGGAATTTCCCTCTATGTGTTTTGTCTTGATTAGATTGTAAGTTCTGATGAGGAGGGACTGTGTCTTACATCTATATGTGCAGTGCTGTGTATGCCTTGTAGCACTATACAAATGATTAGTAATAGTAGTAGTAGTAGATTTTATGCATGTTAGTGAATAATGCTGCCTGTGTTTGTGTTTTGATATGTTTATTTCTTGGAAACCATTTAAAATGAAAGATAATTGGTATATAAATATTTTTAAATAAAAAAAGAAGAAAATCACAGCATTCATACACATGGTAAACATGTTTATTATAGTCAGGAAACAAACCTCTAATTTAACAGGCTACTGGGTAAGATGAACTGCTAGCATACAAAACAATGCTTTGTGCCTTCAAGTCAATGCTCATTCTCCTCATTTTGTGCCTTCAAGTCAATGCTCATTCTCCTCATTTTCATAGATATCTCATCTGCCTTTGACTCAGTTTTGCACCCCATCCTAAACCAAGCCTCCAGGAAACTGGCATCTGCAATACCCACACTAAAATGGTTCATGTCATACCTAAAGGACAAAATCTAAAATCGATCACCTTTCAGAGCGGTTTATACTAGCAAGTATGATATAACATAGTTTTACGCTCCACTATTAACCTACAGAGGTGTATTTTCCTTGTTGTTAATGGCAACGAGATCTCAGACTGTGGGAGAGCAAATTATTAAGTTTAGGATAAAATCCTGAACTTTTGCTCTTAACTTGCATCAACGATCTGTTGTGTTGCCTATTCTGTTTAGCTTATGTTACATTTATAGCTTTGTTTGAACTCCCAGCTTATCTTCTTCAAATAAATCGAGTGTTCTGACACTATCAACTTATCTTCTTCAAATATAACGAGTATTATGACGCTATTCAGCTCAAACCAGATTGTAAGTAAATCCACTATCAAATTCACTTTAAGTAGTGGCACCATAGTACTTATCTGGTTCGGCTAACTTTCCCCAACGCCAACCAATGCGCCGTTGCATTTCACTGGTTGGCGTTGGGGAAAGTTAGCCGAACCAGATAAGTACTATGGTGCCACTACTTAAAGTGAATTTGATAGTGGATTTACTTACAATCTGGTTTGAGCTGAATAGCGCCATAATACTCGTTATATTTGAAGAAGATAAGTTGATAGCATCAGAACACTCGATTTATTTGAAGAAGATAAGCTGGGAGTTCAAACAAAGCTATAAATGTAACATAAGCTAAACAGAATAGGCAACACAACAGATCGTTGATGCAAGTTAAGAGCAAAAGTTCAGGATTTTATCCTAAACTTAATAATTTGCTCTCCCACAGTCTGAGATCTGGTTGCCATTAACAACAAGGAAAATACACCTCTGTAGGTTAATAGTGGAGCGTAAAACTATGTTATATGATACCTAAAGGACAGGCTACAACAAGTTAAATGTGGAGCAATCTACTCCGCACCCTTCTCTATACCACAAGGCATCCCATACGGCCCAGCACTTTCATCAATACTATTCAATTTATACATGCACCCCGTCTGCGATATCATCAAGAAACAAAAAATCCTGTTCCATCTATATGCTGATGACCTCATGGTATACACACCGATTGACCTGGAAGCACCAAACCTCATGACCATCATTCAATGCCTGGAAGACGTAGCCATCTGGTTCAGCAGCAATAACATCACATTAAACTATAAGAAAACAGAAGTGCTCTACATCAGCAGAAGCACCATCTTCAACCCTCCACAACAAATCCAACTGGTGAACCAAGCCATATCTGTAAAAGACGAGGTGCGCTACCTAGATGTCACGCTAGACAAAAACATCAACCTTCAATCACATATAAACAAAACAGCAGCGAAGACATACCGCAAACTAAATCTCATAAGAAGACTTAAACCACTCCTACACCAGGACCACTTTTGGACCATTTGCCAAGTCATCATCACACCAATACTGGACTACGGCAATTCACTTTACAAAGGACTCCCAAAGCAAGTCACACACCCACTACAGTTGGTTCAGAACAGAACAGCATGAATCATCAGCAGAACCAGTAAGACAGATCACATTACATCAGTATTACACCAACTACACTGGCTACCAATTCAAGCATGTGCTAAGTTCAAAACAATACTAAACATCTTTAAAATCATTCAACACTCCTCAGCAGACATCCTAGAAACCCTAATAACAAGAGAAAGCAGCACCTGACCCTAGAAGGAGCAGCTACAGACACGTGATCAATGTCTCATCAGACTACCGGAAAAGCAAACAATCAATCTCCAAAAGAGCACTCTTGCTAGTCGACCACAACTATGGGACACCCTCCCTGAAGAAATCCATTCCACTGAAGACTTAAGGAATTTCTGTTCATAGAACATTATGGAAGCATCATGTAGTCCAACAACCACACTGTTCCCAACCAAAGACTCTTTGAAACATTCGAACAGCCACGATAACCCTGCTCAGATGTAAACAGACAGAATCTATGTAAATATGTAATTATGTTAAGCAACTTGTAAATAGTTTACTACCCTGTTAAATACTCTAAGCCAAGTTAAATGTATCCAGTTCGAGTTCGAAGTTTAATGTAAACTGCTTTGATTCCAGCTTAAATAAATAAATGCTGACTCCTGGCGACCCAGCAGCTCCTGGGTTTTCTTGGCAGTGTGACCGTAAATAGATTGCCAGGCTTTTCTCTTAAGGCAATGGAGGGTTAAGTGGCTTACCCAAGGCCACAAGGATTGGTAGTGGGATTGCAAACCCTGGTCTCTTGGTTACCAAGCCAGTGCCCTAACCAGCGGGATGGGGGCTTCCAGTCTTTTGCATTGAGTGTCACATGTATGATTTTCTCCCAGTTGGTGAGAGGTCTTACGTGTGCACTAGGTGCAAGGAGCTCTTTGCTCTCAGGGAAAGATTTCGTTCTCTAGAGGCTAAAGTAGCAGACTTGGAAAGCATAAGACAGACAGAGAGGTACATAGACGAGACCTACAGGGATATAGTCCTGAAGTCCCACCTCCAGTCTGGCAGCATCCCTGTTGCCATTAGGAGAGAGGTCATGTGAAAGGAGAGCATCACCCTGGTGTGGCAGGAAGTGATCCTGTAACTAGGACCTGTCCTCCAGGTGATGTAAAACCCTCTCGCACCGAGGAAGCCTCTCCAGGGCCATGTGCCCATGAGGGAAGGGTTAGGACAGCCGTTATAGTTGGTGATTCGATCATTAGGCATGTAGATAGCTGGGTGGCTGGTGGACGTGAGGATCGCCTGGTAACATGCCTGCCTGGTGCGAAGGTAGCAGACCTCACGCGCCACCTAGATAAGGTCTTAGATAGTGCTGGGGAGGAGTCTGCTGTCTTGGTACATGTCGGTACCAATGACATAGGAAAATGTGGTAGGGAGGTTCTGGAGGCTAAATTTAGGCTTTTAGGTAGGAAATTGAAATCCAGAACTTCCAGGGTAGCGTTCTCCGAAATGCTTCCTGTTCCACGCGCAGGACCCAAAAGGAAGGCAGAGCTCCGGAGTCTCAATGCGTGGGTGAGACAATGGTGCAGAGATGAGGGTTTTGGATTTGTTAGGAACTGGGGAACATTCTGGGGAAAGGAGGGGCTCTTCTGAAGGGATGGGCTTCACCTTAACCAGGATGGAACCAGGTTGCTGGCATTAACCTTTAAAAAGGAGACAGAGCAGCTTTTAAACTAGATATTAGGGGAAAGCCGACAGTCGCCCAAGAGCGGATGGTTCGGAAGAATGTATATTTGAAGGATACTACCAAAAGCAGAGAGTTTCCACAAAAGAGTAAAGTAGCCCAAATGCCCTCAAGTATGGAGCAGACTGAACTTAAAGATCCCAAATTACCCATGTCTAACAATAGCCAAATTAATATGAGTAAAATACATTCTCTAAAATGCTTGTATGCAAATGCTAGAAGTCTAAAAAATAAGATGGGAGAGTTAGAATATATAGCACTAAATGAAAGGTTAGATATGATTGGAATATCAGAGACATGGTGGAAGGAGGACAACCAGTGGGACACTGTGATACCTGGGTACAAACTATATCGTAATGATAGAGCTGATCAAATTGGTGGAGGGGTTGCTCTCTATGTTAGAAAGGGCATTGAGTCAGAAAGGATTAAAGTTTTGCAGGAAACAAAATCTGCTGTAGAATCTATATGGATTGAAATTCCATGTAAAAGGGGGAAGGCAATGGCAGTGGGGGTGTACTATCGAGCGCCTTGCCAGAATGACCAAATGGATGATGAAATGCTCAAAGAAATCAAGGAAGCTAACAAAAGTTACAGTGCAGTAATAATAATGGGTGATTTCAATTACCCCGGTATCGACTGGGTCAGTGTGACAGCAGGACATGCTAGGGAGATAAAGTTCCTAGATGAAATAAATGACTGCTTCTTGGAGCAGCTGGTTCATGAACCGACCAGAGGGGAAGCCATATTAGACCTAGTCCTTAGTGGAACACCAGATCTAGTGCAAGAGATAAGGTTGTTGGGGCCACTTGGCAATAGTGATCATAGCATGATCGCCTTTGATTTAATTAGTGGAGGAGGGATAGTAAGGAAATCCACAGTACTACCTTTTAACTTTGGAAAGGGAGACTATGATAAAATGAGGAAAACAGTTAAGAAAAAACCTAAGGAGCAGTTGCAAAGGTTAAAGACGTACATCAGGCTTGGCTGTTGTTGAAAAATACTATCTTGGAAGCCCAGACCAGCTGTATTCCACGCTTTAAGAAAAGTGGAAGGAAGTCCAAAAAACTGCCAGCATGGTTTAAAGGTGAGCTCAGAGAGGCTGTTGTTGCCAAAAAAGCATTTTTCAGGAAATGGAAAAAACAGCCAAATGACGAAACCTGGAAACAGCACAAGCACTGGCAAGTCAAATGCAAGGCATTGATAAGGCAGGCAAAGGGAGAATTTGAGAAGAAGCTTGCTGTGGAAGCAGAAACGTGAAGTAAAGACCTTTTCAAGTACATTTGTAGCAAAAAACCTGTGAGAGAGTCAGTTGGTCCATTAGATGATAAAGGGGTTAAAGGAGAACTAAGAGGCGACAAGGCGATAGCGGAGAGATTGAATGAATTCTTTGCTTCAGTCTTTACTGAGGAAGATGTAGGGATGTTACCCATGACTGAAGTGGTATTTAAAGGTGCGGAAAAATTGAAGGAAATATCGATACATCGGGAAGATGTATTACAACTATTAGATAAACTGAAGAGTAGCAAATCACCTGTGCCGGATGGTATACATCCAAGGGTGTTGAAAGAACTGAAATATGAGATTGCAGACCTGCTATTAGTAATCTGTGAACTATCATTAAAATCATCTCTAATACCTGAAGATTGGAGGATCGCCAATGTAACACCAATTTTTAAAAAGGGTTCCAGGGGTGATCCGGGAAACTACAGACCGGTGAGCCTGACGTCAGTACCGTGAAAAATGGTAGAAACCATCATAAAAAATAAAATTACTCAGCATGTAGATAGTCATGACCTAATGCGAGACAGCCAACATGGCTTTAGACAAGGAAGATCTTGTCTTACTAATCTGTTATGTTTTTTTGAAGGACTGAATAATCAGGTGGACAAAGGTGAGTCGGTTGATATTGTGTATCTGGACTTTCAGAAAGCCTTTGACAAGGTCCCTCATCAGAGACATTTGACAAAACTAAAGAGTCATGGGACAGGAGGCAGTGTACTATTGTGGATCAGGAACTGGTTAAAAGATAGAAAGTACAGGGTAGGGCTAAATGGCCAATTTTCCCAATGGAGAAAGGTGAATAGTGGTGTACCCCAGGGATCTGTGCTGGGTCCGCTGCTTTTTGATATATTCTTAAAGGACCTGGAAAGTGGAATAACGAGTGAGGTTGTCAAATTTGCAGATGACACAAAACTATTTAAAGTTGTTAAAATCCAAGAGGATTGTGGAAAATTGCAAGAGGATCTTGATAAATTGGAAGACTGGGCATCAAAATGGCAGATGAAATTTAATGTGGACAAGTGCAAGGTTATGCACCTAGGGAAGAACAACCCAAACTATGGTTACACGATGCAAGGTTCCACATTAGGAACCACCAACCAGGAAAAAGATTTAGGCGTCATTGTGGATACCATGTTAAAACCCTCGGCCCAGTGTGCAGCGGCGGCCAAGAGAGCAAATAGAATGGCTAGGTATGATAAGGAAAGGAATGGAAAATAAAACAAAAGATATTATAATGCCTTTATATCGTTCCATGGTGAGACCGCACCTTGAATATTGTGTGCAATTCTGGTCGCCGTATCTTAAAAAGGATATAGCGATTTTAGAAAAGGTTCAGAGAAGAGCCACCAAAATGGTAAAAGGGATGGAAGGATACTCCTATGAAGAAAGGCTAAAAAGGTTAGGGCTCTTTAACCTGGAAAAGAGACGGCTGAGGGGAGATATGATAGAAGTCTATAAATTAATGAACGGAGTGGAACGGGTAAACGTAGATCGATTGTTTACCTTATCAGAATATAGAAAGACTAGGGGACATGCAATGAAGCTACAGGGTAAACTATTTAAGACTAATAAAAGAAAATATTTTTCACTCAACGTGTAATCAAACTCTGGAATTTGTTACCGGAGGTTGTAGTAAAGGCTGTTAGTGTAGCTGGGTTTAAAAAAGGTTTGGACAAGTTCCTGGAGGAAAGGTCCATAAACCATTATTAAGAAGGGACCCAGGATATCAATGCTTGAAGCAATACAAGCATTGTGGAACCTGTGTCCCTTGGGGAAACTGCTAGGTATGTATGACCTAGATTGGCCACTGTTGGAAACAGAATACTGGGCTTGATTGACCTTGGTCTGACCCAGTATGGCATATCTTATGTTCTTATGTGGCTACTCCTCTACTCCAATGCAGTTGTGTCCAAATGAGAAATAAAGCACATATTCCTTTTTGCAAAATCTATACAGTGCATCCCTCTCACAGCAGTCCTCTCATCTTTCCTTCATATGCATTATACCATCCTAAACCCAGATATTACTGTCATGGCCTCTCAATTTCATAAACCCCTAGCCACACAGCTCCACAAGTTTAGGGACACAGTCTCTAGAAATTTATCTGATTCTCCAATACGTTTGTGCTATGCCTCTGGAATCAGCAAGAAGAGGAGGACGCCTCACTCCCATTCCAAAAGAGGATCTGGCAATCCAGCCTCCTTCTTCCTGGCTTATCCAAACCCCTCCCCTGTGCTGTACACAGCTATTTGTAGAAGTGTAGTTTTGGTGACGAAGAGACACAGTTGCAAGAGTACATGCATACATGTACACCTTCCTCAGAGCAGGTGTGAATTTACGTGAGGGCGTTTGTGCACTATTAGGGATATATCTGAGAGCTTATTTCATAAAACACTCGCCGTGAATCCATCATTTGTCTTTTTCAGTGACTTGTCACATTGTAATGGTGAAGGTGGTGTGGTGTTAATGTCAGTATTTCCAGTTCTTGGTATGGACTGAGCAATATGGCAGTACCCAATACCATTTGATAAATGACCATATTTTATGCGCCTACAGTTGTAGGATTTAATTTATTTTGTAACTAATAACTGATGTACCATTGAGTTTCACTTTTTGTTCCTTTGGATATTATTGGGTGGTGCTGGGTGTGTGTATGTGAGTATGGGTGATTGTATGGAAGTATGAATGTGGGGAGAGGACTGAATAAGTGGGTTATGAGAAGAATGGTAGGGACGCACAGAGTTAGCCGGGATTCTGATCCAGCAGGGCATGTCTAGCCCTGCATGATCAGAATCGCGTCCAGGTCTGTACGTGCAGGCCGGCACCCCGATTCAGGTCGGCCTACACGTACAGGCCTTGCCTGGATAGCTCAGTCAGGCCTTTGAATGGAGCTGCTGCACCATGGCGTCCAGTTGCCATGGCACCGCAGCTCCATTCAAAAGCCGCGATCCTCGGCGACCACACTGCAAACTGCATTTCCCGCACCCCGACCCCCAATCTGGCCTCCCAAGGCCAGGGTCGGGCTGTGGGGAATCTCCTCTGCCCCCTCCCACCATTTTCCAGCCCCAGGCCAGCTATCCTCTGCCGACTCGGGGAACTTATTCCACCTCAGAAGTGGAATAAGTTCTCCATTCAAGCCGCCGGCCCAGGACGTACAGGACCAACATTGGAACCAGCCTTGTACATCCGGGGCCAATGACTGCCCACTGCCCAACATAATGCCACCCCCAATTCACCCCTTTCCCGCCCACATCTAATTTCCCTGTACAACAGGCGGGGAAGTTAGTCGGGGTCGGAAGAGGACCCGAATAGCGTGGATGGATGTCCCAACAGGACATCCATCCCCACTATTCATGCCTTGGAATGACCCCAGTACTGAATAAGCAGTCAAATACACATGCAAATCATGCTTACAAGTAAAACTATCATTTTAGAAAGGGTGAAATTTACACATAGCTGACTGCACGACATTGAAAGTAGATGGGAACATACTGGTAGCAGGTCAGGGGCATGCCCTCGGTGAGATAAAAATCTACATGTATATTCCCCATTTCATATAGAGAAAATAAGAACATAAGAACATGATATACCATAGCGGGTCAGACCAAGGTCCATCAAGCCCAGTATCCTGTTTCCAACAGTGGCCAATCTAGGTCATAAGTACCTAGCAGTCTCCCTAAAAGACACAGGTTCCTCAGTGCTTGTATGAGTGGGTCAAGCAGTGCTATCCCATGTCCCTTTTAATAATGGTTTATGGACCTTTCCTCCAGGAACCTGTCCAAACCTGTTTTAAAACCAGCTACACTAACAGCTTTTACTACATCCTCCGGTAACAAATTCCAGAGTTTGATTACACGTTGAGTGAAAAAAATATTTTCTCTTATTAGTCTTAAATAGGTTACCCTGTAGCTTCATTGCATGTCCCCTAGTCTTTTTATATTCTGATGACGTAAACAATCGATCTACATCAACCCGTTCCACACCATTCATTAATTTATAGACCTCTATCATATCTCCACTCAGCCATCTCTTTTCCAGGTTGAAGAGCCCTAACGTTTTTAGCCTCTCTTCATAGGAGTATCCTTCCATCCCCTTTACCATTTTGGTGGCTCTTCTCTGTACCGTTTCTAATAACCCTATATCTTTTTTAAGATCCGGCAAACAGAATTGCACACAATATTCAATGTACGGTCGCACCATGGAATGATAGAAAGGCATTATAATATCTTTTGTTTTATTTTCCATTCCTTTCCTTATGATACCTAGCAATCTCCAGGAACAAGCAGGAATAAGTCCTCACATATGGGTACGTCGGTACCGACGGAGCCTGCGCGGGAAAGCTCCCCAGCCTTTCAGATGAAAGGCTTTTGGGGCCTCCCACTGCACATGCGCGCTGCCTTCCCGCCTTCCTGACCAGCTCTCTTCAGTTTCTCTTTTTTCCGCGGAGCCAGCAGGTCGTGTTCCTGTCACCGCTGAAGAAATTGTGAAATTTGTTGTTTTCTTTAGACCGCGTACCTGCCTTCCCCATACCGAAACCGGTACCGCCGGTCTCTCTTTCTTTCTTTATAAAAAAAAAAAAAAAAAAAAAAAAAAGAATTTTTTATTTTCTTCAGCACAGCTTGGTAAATGTTTTTAGGCCTTAAGGCCTACACAAATTCTCCGCATGGAGAAGCCAGTCCCGGGTTTTAAAAAATTTACCAAGTGCAGTGCTGTCATTTCTGTCACAGACACCCATGAATGGTGTCTCAAATGTTTGGGACCTGACCACTCCATACCGGACTGCCCATCCTGCACCCAGATGTCTAAACGTGGTTTGCAGAACCGGGCCAACAAGCTCCATGTGCTGTTTCCTTCAGAAGCATCACAGTCATCCAGGTCTTCCTCTCCGGATGGATCTCAGGTAACCAAAACTTCTGTGGGCAAATCCTCTAAAAGCAAATCTCTTTCTAAAGATCGAGAGGCTCTCAATTTTGAGTTCGAGGATTCTGCCCAGGCCAAAAAACCCCGGCGGGAGGTTCCGGCCTCCAAAGCAATCATGGGGTCACAGGTTGACATCGATGGCACGGCCTCGACCGATCACCTGTTGGACTGCTCTGGGGTACCGGCCCATACCGGTACCGACATCCAGGCAGTAGTGGCGTCTATGGGCAATACTGTCCAGACCATGCAGCAGGCCGTTCTGGCATTCATTAAGGCTGCGACGCCCTCGGTACCGATTCCATCGGTACCGGCCCGGTTCCGGTATCCACACCGGAACCGAGACCATCGACTTCCAAGCGTCGATCGGTTCTGCATACCGGATTCAGGCTTTCGCCCGGTACCGATCCCATGCCCGATACGCCCGATGTCGATACCGATCGGTATGCGTATCGTACATTGGAAGCACAGAAGGAATACTCAGATTCTTCTGATGAATTCAATTCCTCTGATGACTCTGCTGAGCTTACTCTTCCTGAGGAGCCCTCTTCTCCAAAGAGGAGGATGTCTCCTCCAGAGGATTTATCCTTTCAGGATTTCATTGTTGATGTAGCTAAAGCACTTTCTATTGCTACATCTTCTGAAAAAGAACCCAGATCAAAAAAATTGGATATTTTAGGATACTCTAAAGCTCCTAAAGAGGCAGTCACTCTGCCTATCCATGAAATCCTTCAAGAACACTTGATGGATTTGTGGGAGACTCCTTTAACACTGTCTCCCCATTCCCGTAGGTTGGACACCATGTATCGGGTCCCTCCTTCTCCTGGGTTCCAGAAAACTCAGCTGCCTCACCACTCTATTGTGGTGAAGTCTGCCATGAAGAAAATAAAGAGTCCTAAGAGGCATTCTTCTACCCCTCCAGGGCGAGAATGTAAGACCCTGGACTCTTTTGGAAGAAAGATGTTCCAGGCTAGTATGCTTATAGCCAGGATCAATTCTTATAGCCTTTATATGGGCATGTTTCTTGGACAACTTGCCCTAAAGATACAGAATTTTGCCCCCTTTATCCCTGATGATCAAAGGGCGGACTTCTTTTCTATGGTGACACAACTTTCAGAGGTCTCCAAGTTCTCCAACAGGGCAGCCTTTGATTCCTTTGAGGTTGCAGGCAGAGCTTCGGGAATTGCTATTGCAGCCCGACGTCTCGCTTGGCTCCAGGCTTCTGACCTAGAACCCTGGGTTGTAGATGGCCTCAGGAATCTGCCCTGTACCGGTGAGAACTTATTTGGGGAAGACTGGCAAATTAAAGCTGCTCAAATGGATGCAGAAAATGCCACTCTAGATAGACTTTCCAAGTCTACTTCTACCCCTGCCAAAAAGAAGTCTTTTAAAAGGCCTTACTATAAGAAGGCCAGATTTCCCACAAATACTGGCCAGCAATCTGCTCAGCCTCGCTTTGCGGCTAAGCGTCAACAATCTAAGCAGGTAAAGTCAAAGCCTGCAGTGTCTGCTACACCCCAGCAGGCTCAACCCCCTCAGGGGTTTTGACTTGCCTCTAGAGAACTTGCCGTTTCTGGCTCTAGAACAACCAGAGCCCCTCACCATTCCTGGAAGGCTAGCTCATTTTGCTCCCAGATGGGAACAAATCACATCAGAGCAATGGACCCTCTCTATTATCAGGGAGGGCTACAAACTTCATTTCTCCAGCCTTCCTCCCCATACCATGGTGAGGCAATTCAGTTCTCCCCCATCTCTTCTGACCCTGTTGGGTCAGGAAGTCTCTTCTCTCCTTGCCCAAGGGGCAATAGAGGAGGTTCCTCCTCCACAACAGGGGTTAGGTTTCTACTCCCCTTACTTTCTCATAACAAAGACATTACCCATGTTCCCTGTAAGTATTAATGTATGTGTCTCATATCCCCGCGTGTTGAATGTATCCCCCAATTGTGTCGTGACCGCTTTGATTGAAGGATAAGGCGGTATATAAAACTGTCTAAATAAAATAAATAAATAAATAAATAAAGAAGACAGGGGGCTTCAGACCTATCCTAGATCTGAGAGAATTGAACAGGTTTCTATTCAAGGAGAAATTCAAAATGCTCTCTCTGGGCCTTCTCCTTCCATACCTTCAGAGTCAGGATTGGCTTTGTTCTCTAGATCTCAAGGATGCGTACACTCATATACTCATTCATCCATCCCACAGAAAATATCTTCGATTTCTGTTCCAGGGAAAACATTTCCAGTACAGAGTACTACCCTTCGGTCTCGCCTCTGCTCCAAGAGTATTCACAAAATGCATGGCAGTCGTAGCCGCATTTCTCAGAGGCATGGGAATCTTTGTCTTCCCATATCTGGACGACTGGCTCATCCGAGCTCCATCTCAGTCAGAAGCCCAGATTTCTCTGGACCGCACAAGGCGTATTCTTCAATATCTGGGACTGGTGATAAACGTTCCCAAGTCCCAACTCATCCCTACTCAGTCCCTGGAATTCATAGGGGCCCAATTGGACTCAGTCCAGAAGTCACTTGTCAGCCAGAGAAATGCTGCAACTTCTGGGCCACATGGCCTCCACGGTACACGTGGTGCCCTACGCTCGTCTTCATATGAGAGCAGCTCAATGGACCTTGGCCAACCAGTGGTCTCAAGCATCAGGGCTGCTCTCAGACCAAATACTCACCTCAAAACGACTGTTTTGGTCTCTCCAGTGGTGGACATCCTCCATAAATCTGTTGTTGGGGATCCCCTTCCAGCCTTCGTTGCCCCAAGCAACCCTCACAACAGATGCCTCCCAGACAGGGTGGGGAGCTCATCTCCAACACCTCTCCACTCAGGGCACCTGGTCTCCTCAGGAGACCACCCTTCACATCAACATTCTGGAACTGCGAGCAATCTTCCTTGCCCTCACAGTCTTCCACACCCTCCTTGTCAACCTGACTGTCCTAGTACAAACAGACAATCAGGTAGCCATGTTCTATGTCAACAAACAAGGAGGGACGGGCTCTCTGTCGCTTTGCAACGAAGCTCTCAGATTATGGGCCTTCGCCAGAGAGCATCAAATTCATCTTCTGGCAGTATATCTTCCAGGAGTTCAAAACTCTCGGGCAGACAGACTCAGCCGAGTTCTGCTCCCACACGAATGGTCCCTGCATATGGACCAGATACGCAGAATCTTTCAGGAATGGGGGACCCCGGACATAGACCTCTTTGCAAGTCCGTGGAATGCCAAACTTCCCCGGTTCTGTTCCAGGACTCTGTGTCAGGGAGCTCAGGCCAACGATGCCTTTCTCCTACATTGGGGTCAGGAATTCCTGTACGCTTTTCCACCCATTCCTTTGATTCCCAAGACTCTGTTCAAACTTCAGAGGGATCACGGATCCATGATCCTCATTGCTCCACGCTGGCCACGCCAAGTGTGGTTCCCTCTCCTTCTACAGCTCTCCCAGGACTCCTCCCTGGACCTGGGAGCTGCACCAGACCTTCTGTCTCAGGAGCAGGGGACTTTGTGGCATCCAAACCCCAAGTCCCTACATCTCCGAGCTTGGTTACTGAAGGCTTAAGCCTTCATGAGTTTAATCTTTCCCAACCAGTGAAAGATATCCTTCATGCCTCTAGGAAACCCTCTACTAGGCGTTCCTATGCTTTCAAATGGAAACGTTTTTCCATTTGGTGTGCGCAACAGGGTCTTGACCCTCTAGCACTTCCTTTGAATTCTCTACTGGAGTATCTACTGCATCTTTCCAATGCAGGCCTCAAGACGAATTCAGTACGAGTCCATTTAAGTGCTATTGCAGCATCCTTAAAACCTATAAATGGACAACCTGTCTCCTCTCATCCTCTTATTGCAAGGTTCATGAGAGGCCTGACCCTCACTAAGCCTCCCATCCGACCTCCTCCGGTAGCATGGGACTTGAATCTAGTTCTGGGTCAACTTATGAAGCCACCTTTTGAACCGTTGGTATCTACCTCCCTGAAATTTCTTTCCTGGAAGGTTTTTTTCCTTATTGCAGTCACTTCGGCTCGCCGCATCAGTGAACTGCAGGCTTTGGTGGCTAATCCACCTTATACCAGATTTCATCATGATAAGGTGGTCCTTAGGACGAATCCCCACTTTATGCCTAAAGTGGTCTCGCCTTTTCATCTTAATCAAGAGGTATATCTACCTGTTTTTTTCCCGGCTCCTCATGCATCCAGTGCAGAGAGGAACCTTCATACTCTTGACTGTAAAAGAGCTCTCGCCTTTTACCTCAACAGGACTCAGCCACATCGAAAGTCTTCCCAACTTTTCGTGGCTTTTGATCCTTCTCATTTGGGACTTCCAGTCACCAAACGTACACTTTCCAATTGGATTGCTCAGTGTATTTCTTTTGCTTACCAGAGTAAGAACATTTCTCTGGAAGGCCATGTCACAGCTCACAATGTGAGAGCCATGGCTACTTCTATGGCTCATCTTCACTCTGTGTCCATAGATCAGATCTGTCGAGCAGCCACTTGGGCCTCGGTTCATACCTTCACAGCCCATTACTGCTTGGACAAGGACTCCCGCCGGGATGCCTTGTTTGGTCAGGCTGTCCTCAAACACCTGTTCCATACTTAAACAACTCCTGCCCACCTTCCCTTGATGGATGCCTGAGATCCATACGAAGATGGTTTACCCTTGGAGGGGGATCTCCCAGGCATCTTAGCTAGGGAGTCCCCATATGTGAGGACTTATTCCTGCTTGTTCCTGGAGATAGCACAGTTACTTACCTGTAACAGGTGATCTCTGGGAACAGCAGGAATTAGTCATCACAACCCATCCACCTCCCCTAGGAGTTGTATCTCTATCTATCTATCTTCCTTTCCTCTCTCTATTGTCTCAGCTTTAAACTCGAACTGAAGAGAGCTGGTCAGGAAGGCGGGAAGGCATCGCGCATGTGCAGTGGGAGGCCCCAAAAGCCTTTCATCTGAAAGGCTGGGGAGCTTTCCCGCGCAGGCTCCGTCGGTACCGACGTACCCATATGTGATGACTAATTCCTGCTGTTCCCAGAGATCACCTGTTACAGGTAAGTAACTGTGCTTTCCATTTGCTCTCTTGGCTGCCGCTGCACACTGGCGAGAGGGTTTTAAGATGTTATCCACCTAAATGTTATACGCCTAAATCATTTCCTGGGTGGTGGTTCCCAATGTGCAGCCTTGCATCGTGTAACCATAGTTTGGGTTGTTCTTTCCTAGGTGCAAAACTTTGCACTTGTCCACATTAAATTTCATCTGCATTTGGATGCACAGTCTTCCAATTTATCAAGATCTTCTTGCAATTTTCCACAATCCTCTTGGGTTTTAACAACTTTAAATAGTTTTGTGTCATCTGCAAATTTGATAACCTCACTCATTATTCCCTTTTCCAGTCATCTATGAATATGTTAAAAAGCAGCAGACCCAGCACAGATCCCTGGGATACTCCACTATTCGCCTATCTCCATGGGGAAAATTGGCCATTTAGCCCTACCCTCTGCTTTCTATCTTTTAACCAGTTTCTGATCCACAATAGTACACTGCCTCCTATACCATTACATTTTAGTTTTGCCAAAAGTCTCTGAAGAGGGACCTTGACAAAGGCTTTCTGAAAGTCCAGATACACTATGTCAACTGACTCACCTTTGTCTATCTGTTTATTCACACCTTCAAAAAAAAAAAAACAGATTAGTAAGTCAAGAACTTTCTTGTCTAAAGCATGTTGGCTGTCTCCCATTAAGCCATGACTATCTACATGTTGAGTAATTTTGTTCTTTATGATAGTTTCTACCATTTTTCTCAGTACTGACATCAGGCTCACCAGTCTGTAGTTTCCCGAATCACCCCTGGAACCCTTTTTAAAAATTGGCGTTACATCGGCCATCCTCCAATCTGCAGGTATTACTGCTGATTTTAATGATAGTTCACAGATTACTAATAGCAGGTCTGCAATCTTATATTTCAGTGATTTCAACACCCTTGGATGTATACCATCCAGTCCAGGTGATTTGCTACTCTTCAGTTTATCAAATAGCTGTAATACCCAGTGTACCGATATTTCTTTCAATTCTCCCACAGTATCACTTTTAAATACCACTTCTGTCATGGGTAACATCCCTACATCTTCCTCAGTAAAGAATGAAGCAAATAATTCATTCAGTCTCTCCACTATGGCCTTGTCGCCTCTTAGTGCTCCTTTTACCCCTCTATCATCTAATGGTCCAAATGACTCTCTCACATGTTTTTTGCTATGAATGTACTTGAAAAAGTCTTTATTACACATTTTTGCTTCCACAGCAAGCTTCTCAAATTCTCTCTTTGCCTGCCTTATCAATGCCTTGCATTTAACTTACCAGTGCTTGTGCTGTTTCCAGTTTTCGTCATTTGGCTCCTTTTAATATTTCCTGAAAGATGCTTTTTTTGGCAACAACAGCCTCTTTGACCTCACCTTTAAACCATGCTGGCAGTTTTTTGGACCTGTATTTAAATTTCATCTGCCATTTTGATGCCCAGTCTTCTAATTTATCAAGATCCTCTTGCAATTTTCCACAATCCTCTTGGGTTTTAACAACTTTAAATAGTTTTGTGTCATTTGCAAATTTGATAACCTCACTAGTTATTCCACTTTCCAGGTCATTTATGAATATCTCATAAAGCAGCGGACCCAGCACAGATCCCTGGGGTACACCCCTATTCACCTTTCTCCATTGGGAAAATTGGCCATTTAGCCCTACCTTCTACTTTCTATCTTTTAACCAGTTCCTGATCCACAGTAGTACATTGCCTCCTATCCCATGACTGTTCAGTTTTGCCAAATGTCTCTGATGAGGGACCTTGTCAAAGGCCTTCTGAAAGTCCAGATACACTATATCAACCGACTCACCTTTGCCCACCTGTTTATTCACACCTTCAAAAAAACATAACAGATTAGTAAGACAAGATCTTCCTTGTCTAAAGCCATGTTGGCTGTCTCCCATTAGGCCATGACAATCTACTTGCTGAATAATTTTATTCTTTATGATGGTTTCTACATCTTCCTCAGTAAAGACCGAAGCAAAGAATTCATTCAGTCTCTCCGTTATTGCCTTGTCTCCTCTTAGTGCCCCTTTAACCCCTCTATCATCTAATGGACCAATTGACTCTCTCACAGGTTTTTTGCTACGAATGTACTTGAAAAAGTCTTTATTTTGCATTTTTGCTTCCGCAGCAAGCTTCTACTCAAATTCTCCCTTTGCCTGCCTTATCAATGCCTTGCATTTGACTTGCCAGTGCTTGTGCTGTTTCTAGGTTTCGTTGTTTGGCTCTTTTTTCCATTTCCTGAAAGATGCTTTTTTTGGCAACAACAGCCTCTCTGACCTCACCTTTAAACCATGCAGGCAGTTTTTTGGACCTCCTTCCACTTTTCTTAAAGCGTGGAATACAGCTGGTCTGGGCTTCCAAGCTAGTAGTTTTCAACAACACCCAAGCTTGATGTAAGTCTTTAACCTTTGCAACTGCTCCTTTTACTTTTTTCTTAACTGTTTTCCTCATTTTATCATAGTCTCCCTTTCGAAAGTTAAAAGGTAGTACTGTGGATTTCCTTACTAGCCCTCCTCCACTAATTAAATGAAAGGCAATCATGCTATGATCACTATTGCCAGGTGGCCCCAACACCCTTATCTCTTGCACTAGATCTGGTGTTCCACTAAGGATTAGGTCTAATATGGCTTCCCCTCTGGTCGGTTCATGAACCAGCTGCTCCAAGAAGCAGTCATTTATTTCATCTAGGAACTTTATCTTCCTAGCATGTCCTGCCGTGACACTGACCCAGTCGAAACCGGGGTAATTGAAATCACCCATTATTATTACTGCACTGTAACTTTTGTTAGCTTCCTTGATTTCTTTGAGAATTTCATCATCCATTTGATCATTCTGGCCAGGCGGGCGATAGTACACCCCCGCTGCCATCGCCTTCCCCTTTTTACATGGAATTTCAATCCATAGAGATTCTACAGCAAATTTTGTTTCCTTCAAAACTTTAATCCTTTCTGACTCAATGCTCTCTCTAACATAGAGCGCAACCCCTCCACCAATTTGATCAGCTCTATCATTACGATATAGTTTGTACCCAGGTATCAGTGTCCCACTGGTTGTCCTCCTTCCACCATGTCTCTGATATTCCAATCATATCTAACCTCTCATTTAATGCTATATATTCTAACTCTCCCATCTTATTTTTAGACTTCTAGCATTTGCATACAAGCATTTTAGAGACTGTATTTTATTCATATTAATTTGGCTTTTGGTAGACATGGGTAATTTGGGATCTTTATGCTCTGTCTGCTCCATACTCGAGGGCATTTGGGCTACGTTATTCTTTTTTGGAACCTCTCTGTTTTTGGTAGTATCCTTCAAGGATAGATTGTTCCGAACCATCTGCTCTTGGGCGACTGTCGGTTTTCCCGTATTATCTAGTTTAAAAGCTGCTCTGTCTCCTTTTTAAAGGTTAATGCCAGCAGTCTGGTTCCATCCCGGATCGAATCACCAACTATAATGGCTGTCCTAACCCTTCCCTCATGGGCACATGGCCCTGAAGAAACTTCCTTGGTGCAAGAGGGTTTTACATCACCTGGAGGACAGGTCCTAGTTACAGGATCAATTCCTGCCACACCAGGGTGATGCTCTCCTGTCACGTGACCTCTCTCTTGCATGGCAACAGGGATGCTGCCAGACTTGAGGTGGGACTTCAGGACTATATCCCTGTAGGTCTCGTCTATGTACCTCTCTGTCTTTCTTATATTTTTCAAGTCTGCTACTCTAGCCTCTAGAGAATGGACTCGTTCCCTGAGATCAAAGTGCTCCTTGCACCTAGTGCACACGTAAGACCTCTCACCAACTGGGAGAAAATCAAACATGTGGCACTCAATGCAAAAGACTGGAAAACACCATCTCACTGCTGGACTGCTGTCTGCATTTTAGTTTTAAGTTTGTGTTTATATCTTTAAGTTCTTTACTTACTAAGGGTTGCTATGGATATTTATACTAATAAAACTGTACCTAATACGTTTAATATACTTTGTTCACCTGAAGCTTAATTAATCTCAGGTCCTTAGTGTATGACTGATTTGGGTAACGAGCTTCACCTGAGAGCACCTCCTGTCTTTTAAGATGTGTAAGTACCTATAAAGCTACGATTATCCCAGGGGTGGGTGGGTGTTGGGGTGGGAGGGAGGGAAATAACACTTATTAAAAGAGGGCTGCTACACAGTACCCTGTCCTGTGCTGCTGAGTTAAGCTATATTCTGATTTGATTTAAATTATAGCTCTTTGCTGCTGCTAGGCTCTAACTTATTATGAAATTTAAACTACAAGCTCTCTGCTGGGTTCCAAATTTAACCAGAAAGCTCTCTTCTGTGTTTTAAATTTAAACTAAAAGTACTTTGTTGATACTAGGCCCTGAGTGACTATTAAATTTAAACTACAAGCTCTCTGCTGGGTATGAAATGTAACCAGAAAGTTCTCTTCTGTGTTTTAAATTTAAACTTAAACTGCTGCTATACTAGGCCCTGACTGATTTAACAAAAAATAGTGGGTTCACAGATTAATTAGCTTTAATACCAAGAATTCCTTTCAGAAAATTCCCAGAAGTATATATTCACAATTGCAGATCTCTCTCCAGAAGTACCAGTCCCTTTTCTAGTCCTTCAGTACTGAGGATCACAGAGCTCTGATTGAGCTATTTATGCCTGTGCTGCTGAGGTAAGCTGCGACCAACTTCCTGGGTGATTAACGGTCCTTGCTTGGATAGAAGGAGTCTTATAAAATGGCCTTTTGACCTGCCACCTGGTGTTAACACCTACTGAAAACGTTTCACAGGTCTCATGCCCCCTAGGTAGAAGGCCTCTTTGTAAAGGTCTCTAGAAGACTATTTGTTGCTCAAAGAGTACTGACCCTGTTTTGCCTTTTGTGCTAAGCTATATTCTGATTTGATTTAAATTATAACTCTTTGCTGCTGCTAGGCTCTAACTTATTTTGAAATTTAAACTACAAGCTCTCTGCTGGGTTCCAAATTTAACCAGAAAGCTCTCTTCTGTATTTTAAATTTAAATTAAAAGTACTTTGCTAATGCTAGGCCCTGAGTGACTATTAAATTTAAACTACAAGCTCTCTGCTGGGTTCCAAATTTAACCAGAAAGCTCTCTTCTGTGTTTTAAATTTAAACTAAAAGTACTTTGCTGATGCTAGGCCCTGAGTGACTATTCAATTTAAACTACAAGCTCTCTGCTGGGTATGAAATGTAACCAGAAAGTTCTCTTCTGTGTTTTAAATTTAAACTTAAACTGCTGCTACTAGGTCCTGACTGATTTAACCAAAAATAGTGGGTTCACAGATTAATTAGCTTTAATACAAAGAATTCCTTTCAGAAAATTCCCAGAAGTATATACTCACAATTGCAGATCTCTCTCCAGAAGTAACGGTCCCCTTTTCTAGTCCTTCAAGACTCAAGGCTTCCAAGATAGTGTTTTTAAACAACACCCTAACTTGATGTAAGTCTTTAATCTTTGCAACTGCTCCTTTTATTTTTTTCTTAACTATTTTCCTCAATTTATCATAGTCTCCCTTTCGAAAGTTAAAAGATAGTAATGTGGATCTCCTTACCATCCTCCTCCATTAATTAAATCAAACATGATCATGCTATGATCACTATTGCCAAGTGGCCCCAACACCCTTATCTCTTGCACCAGATCTGGAGTTCCACTAAAGACTAAGTCCAAAATGGCTTCCCCTTTTGTCGGTTAATGAACCAGCTGCTTCAAGAAACAGTCATTTATTTCATCTCCCTAGCATGCCCTGCCGTGACACTGACCCAGTCAATACCGTGGTAATTGAAAACACCCATTATTATTACCGTTCTGTAATTTTTGTTAGCTTCCCTGATTTCTTTGAGCATTTCATTATCCATTTGTTGATTCTGGCCAGGCGGTCGATAGTACACTCTCACTGCCATCGCCTTCCCCTTTTTACATGGAATTTCAATCCATAGAGATTCTGCAGCGAATTTTGTTTCCTGTAGAACTTTAATCCTTTGTGACTCAATGCCCTCTCTAACAGAGAGCAACCCCTCCACCAATTTGATCAGCTCTATCATTACGATATAGTTTGTACCCAGGTATCACAGTGTTCCACTGGTTGTCCTCCTTCCACTATGTCTCTGAGATACCAATCATATCTAACTTCTCATTTAGTGCTATATATTCTAACTCTCCCATCTTATTTTTTAGACTTCTAGCATTTGCATACAAGCATCAATCAGATTGCTCCCAAAGAAACCAAAGCTGGATCCACACTCATCCTCCTCCTACAGATCTATAACTATTATACCGTTTATCTCCAAAATCATTGCAAAAGCTGTACAAACCCAATCCAAGATTACATAGACCACCATGCACCTCTAAAAATGCATCAACATGGATTCTGACCCAATCAAAGCACAGAAACCCTTATGACCTCCCTCCTAAACTCACTCATCACAGGCATTGAAATAATTACTCAAGGCTTCTTCGTGCTCTTTCTGGACATCACCACCACCTTTGACACTGTATCCTCCTCAACCAACTCCACCACATTGGAGTCTGTGGCACCCCCATCAAATGGTTCCTCACAAACCTCAGCTACTTTCACCCTAAATCAGGCAGTGCCATAGGGATCATCTCTCTCCCTCCTATTGTTCAACATATACATTCAACCACTGTGTGCCATCCTCCAATAATTCCAAGTAGAGTTCTTGATATATGCTGATGACGTAATGATCTTTGCACCATTCTCCACTTTCGCTCCTGATTACTCCACACTCTCAAGTTGCCTCATGGAAGAAATTAACTAGCTCCATCTTCATAATCTCTCCATCAACCTCAATAAAACAGAGTTCCTCCATGTCACAAAGGACTCCAAATTTATCCCCCTGCCTCCATCAGAATAGGCAACAATGCATCAGCACCCAGATAAAATACCTTGGTATCATACTGGACCAGCAGCTGACTTTCAAGGCCCATATTCAAAGTATCACCAAGGTGGTATACTATAAACTGAAAACTCTCCAAAACCTATGACCCCTCCCATCCACCAATATATTCCGCTCAGTCTGCCAAGCTACCATCACTCCCCTATTTGACTACTGTAATTCCATTTACCAAGGTCTACCTAAGTACACACTCCTCCCATTACAACTCACCCAAAATACTATAACTCGATCTATCTTCCAAGCCTCTAGGCAATCCCACATCACTCCTATCCTCAAACACCACCACTCACTTCCTATCAGCTCCAGAATACAATTCAATGTTCTAACCCTCATTCACAAAACCCTGGACAAACAATCTTCAGAGCACCTCCAAGCACTAATTAACACCCTGAACTCCGACAGACCAAGAAGAAAGAGCATCCAAAACCTCCTCAGTCTCCCACTACAGACTCGAAAATTCAAGCTAACCACAAGAGCAAGAGCATTCTCTCTGTACGCCCCCATCCTCTGGAACTCACTACCCCCTCAATTTGAAGTATCAATTCAACCACAGACGTTTGCAAACAACTCAAGACCCACCTCTCCCTGGAACATTTTTGCAACAGACACCCACCAACCACAGTTCAGAACAACTTCATACAATCACCTCATCCCTCACAACATCCCCATAAAGCCCCTATAAGCCCTCACACCCCCTACCCTTCTCCCCACTGTACATAGTTTTTTAAATATGTATTGGTGCGAATGTATTGATATATACAAAAGGTTCATTGCTCTCTGTTCACATTTAAAATATTTTTCACGTTTATTGTAGTTAGTGATGTTACTTGTAACTCGTTCATTGTATCAATTCATTTCCATGTAAACCATTTTGACTTGTAGAAAAACAGTATATCAAAAATTTGTTAAATTAAATTATTTAAATAACTAAACAAATAGGCGGAGCCTGATGTCCAGCGGGTAGGACGCTTTGCGTTGAAGCTCCCGAGAGGCCTACTCAGAATCCTGACTTAATACCTATATAAATTTACTATTTTGCTCCGAGCTGACCGG
This sequence comes from Ichthyophis bannanicus, assembly GCA_033557465.1. Lineage (NCBI taxonomy): Eukaryota > Metazoa > Chordata > Amphibia > Gymnophiona > Ichthyophiidae > Ichthyophis > Ichthyophis bannanicus. The sequence goes on from CM066031.1 coordinate 1,694,990,999, forward strand.
GGCACCTCGGGGGGGATGGCGGCCCACAAACCAGCGCGCTTGGACTTCGGGTCTCCTTCTTCTTCTCACGGAAAACGCTCCAAAACGGAGGTATCCTCCCCGCAGAAGATGGTTCCATTTCGTGAAAACCCCGCAATGCACCTGGAGATTTTGGAGGAAATACGCGGCGTGAAGGAATTGGTGCAGTCTAATGGAGAAGCGCTTCGAGCCATGCGAGAAGACTTTGGAGTGCTCCAAGACCGACTTGAAGGTCTTTCATTACGGCAGGACAATATGGCGGGGGTCCTCGACTCGCACGAGGTGCGCTTGGGCAAACTGGACGAGGCTGAGCGCCAGATACAGAATCTTCAAAAGGAGTTGGAAGATAGCAATAATCGCGCCCGTCGCAACAATGTGAGGCTCCTTGGAATGCCGGAGGGAGTGGAAGCAGGAGATATAAGAGAATTCTTGCTCAAAACTCTTCCCTCCTTGCTGAAGATTACTTTTCACAGAGAACTGGAAATCGATCGAGCACACCGTGTTCCTGCCCGCATGGCGCTCAACCGCACGACCCCCCGGCCTATTATCTTTAGCTTGCTACGATATCAACAAGTGGAACAAATTTTACATGCTGCCCGAGCGAATCATCATTTGGAATATGACGGTCGTAAGGTCTCCTTCTTTCCTGATTTGGCAAAGCCTACCGTTGACCGTCGGAAGAAACTCCTTGCTCTTCGCCCTCGACTTCAACAGCTACAGGCTCGCTTTGGCCTGTTGTATCCAGCGAAGCTCCGAGTGACTCTCCATAACCAGACCAGGACGTTCGAGGATCCTGATCTATTATCAACATTTTTGGACTCCAAAGAAGCAGAACAGATGCGCTAATCCCAAATTTTGGACTCTTAACTGCCGGCTCTGTCCGCCATTTTGAAGGGCCCGATGCGGCGATCATAGCCCAGCACAGAAATAGTCTGGACTTTCTTTCTTTCTCTGTATGACTTTTGTTTTTGGTCTCCTATCCCTTCATGATGTGTGCCTCGGTCGGATTCGGAGCACGCACAGTCCTACAGGTTATATGTTTTTTCAATTTCGGCCTTCTCTGGGGTTTCTCCCCGCAGACACATGGTCGCCAGTAATTTTGGGGTTTTGCTTCTCCTCTACCGTACTGCGGTTATCTTTGTTAATGTGGGGCGCTTCATTGTCTTATATTAGCTTATTTTCCTATGTCATGTGTACAGCCAGATACAGTCAGTTGCGGGACACAGTGAAATTATGTGTGCTATCATGCTCAGAATTTTAACTTTTCTAAATGGCCTCATGTAAAATCTTATTATTCATCGTACAAGGCATTGCTGGTCCACTCAGCAGAAAGAAAATCCTTAGCTATTTTAGCCACGAGCACGTTGTTTAGGTGTTTCTTCAGGAAACGCACTACACTCTGCTGAAACACTGAAACTCAATGCTAGGCCTCACATGGTAGCTGCCTACTCTCCCACTGTTTCCAAATGGTACGGGATAGTCATTCTGGTCAAGAAGTTTTGCACGCTACTGTACCTGATATTAGCGCTGACATGGAGGGTAGATGGGCCCGTGTACACCTTAAGGTAGGAGATAGTGAATTCACGTGTATTTGCACTATGTCCCGAATGTGGACAACCCTGCTCACTATGCAAGTTTTGCGCAGTTGGCCTCGGCCTCCGCCAATGCTCCATTAATACTTGGTGGCGATTTTATTCAAGTGCTCCCTCAATCTTTTCTTCTCAAACAAGGTGCTTGTTGGTTGGAAGCTCCAGTATCGAGCAGACCTGTGTGGCTAGATATAGTAGCGGGCCTTTGCTCACCGATTCCTTTTACCTTACTCCCTGGTATGACTCTCCCATTAGACTCCCACTATCCACCAATGTTTTTCGACACTTTAGGTGCCTTTAATATTCCTATGCAACCTTTCGACTCCCGACTCTGGTCAGTGTAACTTCAGCATTGCATTCGGAGCTCTAGAGTACTCCCGCCATTGGCACTCTCTGCATAAGGTTGATTGGAAACTTCCGATCTCTCGGTAGTTTACCGGGTGTAGCATCCAATTTTACTAAACCTTATGTAATGCTATCGCTAGAGATACCTCTATAGCACAGAAAGTATGGGAGAGAGAACTGCATGTGACTTTAACCTCGGAGCAATGGAGCCTTATCTGGAGCAGAGGGACACGGGTTTCCGACCCGCCTCACTCACTCAGACCCTCTTCTTTCTAGCCCACCGGTGTGTTTACACTCCTCACAGTTTAGACATATGGAACACTACTCAGGGTAATGGTTGCTGGACACGTCCCGTGGCCATTGGTTTATTACTTCATTTCATGTTATGCATGAATATCCCGTACTACAGTTTAACTGGCGTCGGGTCTGGGGTCGTATTTAGTCTATATTGCACTCTCAGGAGTCCCTTTCTCGGAGGGTAGTGGGACTTCGCCCAGTTGCGGGGATCCCCTCTCTCCCAAGAAATGGCTTATCTCCTTTTGAACTTTATGCTTGGCATTGCTGTTTCCCTCATTGAGTAATACTGGGAAATTAGTTCCCATCTGAGCCTCAATGAATGGTGGAATCATGCCTGTCTCTATAGTAAATATGAACAAATACCTCGTCTGTGTGCTTCCTCCGTTCAGACTCCTTCTTATTGGTCTTAATGGAAGATGTTCAATGAATATGTACATTTTGCTAAATGCTCTCATCTGACTGTCTAACTTTGTATATATCTCTGTCTCATGATCATGCTGTATTGTGGATATTTTTTTGATTGTTTGATGTATAATCACTGTTAACTGGAAGTGCTCACATGCTGATACAAATGGGTAGAGAAGAAGCACCGGGGTGGGGGGTTATGGGTTTACTTTTCCTTATTGTATATTTGTTTTGTATCTTTTGGTGTGTTGTTTCTTTGTTTGTTGCAAAATGAAAATAAAAGTTTCAAAAAAAAAATAACTAAACAAATAAAAAAACACCTGGTCCCCAGAGCTTGCACTGAAATAGATGAACTCGCCAGGTCCTGGAGCAGATCTATATCACTAGCAGGGTGTTATACAGGTATCGTCTGCAGTGTGTTATGCTAGTCACTTAGTTGTCTGCACAAATACAGCATGCCAGAATGGCATGCCTGAACTGGTCCTGTGTCCCTCTTGTTGGCCAGCAACTCTCTCATAATATCTCATGTCAGTCACCAAAGTTGCCGCAGATGTCTCCAAGGAACCCAAATGCAGTGAGTATTGTCTGGGCATGAAGGGGAGGGGGGAAGTTGATACCACCGTCATCAGGCGCAGAACAGTTGCTAGCCCTATGTTCTGGGAATTCCCGTCAACTACAACCTTCACAGTCAGTCTGCATGTGCTGGCCAACACAGGGCTGTGTCAGCCACTCACAGACCAACTGTATATTAGGGTTCCCAGTACTGGGAGGTCCAACGCATGGTAACACAACCTGGTGTTGAAGGAGCACACGCTATCCCCAACCACTCTCTGTGCCATTAATGCCTTTTCCCTTAATGCTGCAGGATCTGCTTCCGATTGTTAATGCAGTGCTATCAGTGCTTTCCTTGATGTTAACTGCTCACGGGTGCCGATAAAGCATAGTTACTTATCTGTAACAGGTATTATCCATAGACAGCAGGAATCAGTCCTCACATATGGTGATGTCAGTGCCGACAGAACCCCGCAGAAGCATCTCTCCAGCTTTCCAAGAAAGTCTTTGGGAGATGCCACCACGCATACATGGTCCCCTTCCCGCCCAAGGGTGCCATCTAACTCAGTCAGATGACATAGCTAGAGCTGACATAAGAAGATGGCACAGAGAGCTGAGGTGGTGTTTGAAAGTATTCCTTTGCAATGGGGAAGCAAAGAAAGAAGATTTTTCCCGCTGTGCCAACAACAAAGTCTTCGAAGATTGAAGGTCCTCTGGATAGACATTTGATAAGGTGGGTTTTGGAGAACAGTAGCTCTATTGCATCTGCTTCTGTAAGTACTGCTTCATCATTTTCCTCATCTCTGGTTGGGGTCTTAACCCCACCCCCTCGTCTCTGGATCGGATTGTGTCGGCTGTGGAGGGTGTGAGAGTGATCTCACCTCCTACAGTTTCGGCACTGGTTCCTGAACAATCTTCGGTCCATGTGTGTCTGGTTGTTAAGCAGCTTTCCTTGCCTAACGTGGTTAAGATTCCATTGCTGGTGGGGGGCAGGGACCTTTTTAATGGTGCTCCTCCTCAGGATGTGACTCTTAATGACATCTGGTCTGTTGTTACCTGGACTGAAGCTGTTTTAACAGGAACTATGAGGCAAATCAAGGAATTTACTAGAGACTCTGTAGCCAAATTTATTGATTATGATGCACAGTTGGATGTTGTTGGGGAATGTCTGAGTCAGATGGAAGCCAAGCTGGGTACTGCCCAGGCAGTTTCTGTGGCTTCTGTTAAGGATAGTTTGTATTTTCATAGGCCATGTGAATTATTTGAGAATTGGTCTCATTCTAGAAATTTGAGATGTCTGAATTTTCCTATTGCACATTACCTCTCCCCATTAATTCTATTTCATAAGTATTTGAAGGAAGTCCTGATGTTTACGCAACCTGAAGATCTTAAGGTGGCAAATTTGTATTAAGTTCTTAGGTTTAATAGAGTGGTTAATGATATGGGGTGGGGGGGGAGGGGAGTCTGACCAGCTGGTATCCCCTGATAGTTTGGATACATATGAATTTCTTGAATCCTCTTCAGATAAAATTTCAGCTCGAGCGACTTTAATAGTTACTTTTGTAACTTTTCCCCGATGTGTCCCGTACAACTCAGCTCACCGTCAGGCACTTTTAGAGTTAAAGATCGTACTCTTGCATTGGGAATTACTTTTTTTCTTAAGTTCCCATGTAAATGTGTGGTTGGCCCTCAAGGGAAAAGTTATGGTTCTTTTGGATCCTGATCATTTGTTAGATTTTCTTAGTAAGCATGAGTCTCAAACTTTGCCAGTGACAAGTTAGTATATTGGGGTTTGTTTGTTTAACCCTGGAATTACCGAGATTTTTTGCACACACTGAATACCGTTGGGGTCATAAATGACCCCACGATGAACTTTAATTTAAACTAAACAGAAAAAATATTATTCTGAATTAATTATTTATTATATGAAGGTTAAATGTTTTGAAATGTAATGCTTTATCATAAAATTACATGAAGAAGAGTTGCCATGAAAGTAGTTTTTGCATGCACTTGATGAACACAGTAAAGTACTACAGTCATTTGCATGAGACACAGACAATTTCTGAATGTTCTTTGCAAACATTGCGCTTGCAGGAGGTGCAAACTATGTTGCTTTTCTTGTCTTTTTCTCTGGAACAGCAGTGACACCTTGCCCTTTTCTTTGGGATCCCAATATTGCAAACAGCATCAGTGGAAGAGGTCTCACTGCAATTACTCTGAAGCAGCTGCTTTCCTAATTCCAAGAGGAATAGACGATGTCTGTGCTTTGACTTAGACTGCCATTCTGGATTTAGTGACATCCAAACAATGAAGGTGTTCAAAGCACTGATGTCCAACACGTTGTAGAAGATTGTCACTGGCCAGCGTCTTGTCATTCGTTTTGTGGTATACGTGCGCAACATTTGATCTGCCGTATCTACTCCACCTTTACTAGAATTATAGTCCAAGATCATGTGTGGATTTTTGTCTGGACGTGTGTTATCTACTTCTTCTTGATCATGCAAACTGCTCAGAAGAACAACCACTTTTCCTTTCTTCGGGTAATAGGAAACCAGAGTGGCGTCATCGCGAAAGGCAAACAGTGAAGTGAATACCTCTCGGCCCATTGCTGTTACAAATTCTGGAGGTAATTCTTTTCTGTTCTTTCGAATTGTCCCCAAAAGCGTCATTTGTTTTTCTAGCAATTTCCGTGACAGGGATAAACTGCAGAAGAAATTGTCAACAGTAACATTTCTGCCAGATCGCGTCAATCCTTCAGTGAGTTGCAGCACAACCCTTTCACCCTGATTCTGTTCCCTGTTTTGTCCGAAGTCCCTTCCTGTATATACTTGAAGACGCAGAACATATGACGTTGCACTATCACACAACACCCATAGCTTTATGCCATATTTCCCAGGTTTGCTGGGAATATATTGTCTGAACAGAACATGGCCACGAAATGTAAGCAGTTGCTCATCCACGGTGACATTTTCAACAGGAATAAAGGCGTCACTTAGAGTTGCTTCCCAGGTATCAAAAACGTGTCTGATTGGAGCAAGCTTATCCACGCCTCATTATTCACGTCTTTTGGTTGCATCATCAAACTGAGCGCACAAGAAATTTGCTGAAAATGGTTACGGCCATATTTTTGCCGAAAACAGAACGACTATCTTCAAGGTTCCACAACTGAAATATGGATTCATTTCGTGACTTGTACACGCCTGAGAGGATCAGAAATCCAAGAAAACGTTGAAATTCTCCGTCTGTCAAATCTTTCCAGGTGTCGTCATAAATGTGTCTTCCTTGTTTGCTCGTCCACATCATCATTTCATTCAATAAGTTCTTCCTCATGAACAAGTGGAATGCTGTGAGAGGGCCATCAACATTTCGTACAGCATACCTTGTAGGACCTTGTTGTACAAGCATGACATTAGCTCTGGCGTATCTTCCAGCAGAGCTTGCTTTATAGGTTTCCTGTTCCATGATGTGGCATCCTTAGATAAATAGGCTTCAATGGCAACATTTGTGCTTATAGTTGATGACCTCTTAGCTCCTCTACGACCACAACTAAGATTCCTCACAGATGATACTGACACCGAGGACTCCTGCCTTCTTCCCCGTCCAGCACAGCCTCGACCTGTAACTTGACTCTTTGCTGCAGGAGATGTTACCGACTCAACATCAGTCTCACATTCGCTTGGCGACCAACTGCTGTCGCCATCTGAATCATGACCGTCATTGTCAGATTTATCGCCCGAACTTGGCTGATATGCTTCTTCGCTTGCTGAATATGCTGCATCATCAGACGACTCAGAGCCGTCACTGTCAGCATCTCGTTGCAATATTTCTCTTACTTGGGCAGCTGAATACTTTTGTTTTGACATCATAAACAATAACCTAAAATAAATAAACAAAGATAAAGTTGAATAAAATGCAAAGCAGTTTTACTATAGGTGTACAATAATCGTGAGGAATGAGCTGAAAGCCTTTAGATTTCATCGGAAATAATGAGAGAACGTATGATATCAATTACAGAAAATGTGTAATTTTCATAAAATAAGAGTACAAAAAATAAATGATACATAATTAATGATAAATACCTTTGTCAGATCAAAAAATTCACAAAACTGCATATTGTATCACAATCTAAACCAGACGTAGGCAACTGGGGTCAAAAATGACCCCACTGGTACTCTGTGCTGCAATTCATCACTAGCGTCACCTAACGGATGAAAATTATTCCTCTCATGGTGCAATATAAAGAGAATATTGACATGTGAAACGTCATAAAAAGATTGCATTCTTGAACAACTAGTTTCCGAGATACGCATTGTGAAACTTGCAATGGGGTCACTTTTGACCCCATCGGTACTCCCAGGGTTAATATGTCACATTGCCTATAGTGATTTTATTTCCTAGAGTTGTTTCTTAATGGGGTCTCCTCTTTTCCTTAATGTGGACTTGTATACACTTCATTATGTTTTGCTTTGGTTTTATTTTATTTTCCTGCATAGTTCTTGTGATGACTGATTTTTTATTATTATCAAATTGAAATCAAATAAAGATTTAAAAACAAAAAAAGAAGATGGCAAAAATTGTATAGCAACTCCAAAGAGAGGAGGGAGGGTTGTGAGGACTGATTCCTGCTGTCCCTAGAGAACATCTGTTACAGGTGAGTAACTATGCTTTCTCCAGGAACAAGCAGGAAGTCAGTCCTCACATCTGGGACTCCCTAGCTACAGGCTACCGAGAACTTGTAGAAAGCACGGCCCAGTCGTGAGAAGCCGCAAGCAAGTCTGACTCTAAAGACTCCATTGTCCAGTGAGAACCATCACTCTGATATCCTGATCAAGAAGGGTTGGAGGGTAGGAGTTGCTTAGACCCCGAAAGATTACGGAGTATGGCCTGGCCGAAGGCGCTGTCCCACTGGGACTCCCTCTCCAGGTAGCAATGAGCTGCAAAGGTATGGATTGAGAACCAGGTGGCAGCCCGGCAGACATCTGCCATAGGGACAGAGCGCAAGCTTGCAACCAAGGTCGTCATATCTCTGATGTTGTGTGCAGTGACCTGGTATTCCAACAAGAGCCCAGCCTGATCATAGGCAAAGATGACGCAGTCCACCACCCAGGTGGACAGGGTCCGCTTGGTAACAGCCTCCCCCAGGCGACTGGGATCATAGGAAACGAAAAGCTGTGAGGCTTTATGGTGGCCCTGTGTATGCTGCAGGTAGGACAGGGCACTCTTACAATCCAGAGTATAGAGAATGGCCAGCATGGAGCCATGGAAAAAAGTTGAGGAGCACCTCCTCTTGGTTGAGGTGGAACGCGGATACCACTTTCAAAAGGAATTTAGGGTGGGTGTGAAGCACGACCCTTTTCTTGTAGAACCAGGTGTAGGGTGGCTCAGCCACAAAAGCCTGAAGCTCGCTGACTCTGCGGGCAGAGATGATCGCCACCAGGAAGACCACCTTCTAGGTAAAGTAATGCAAAAGGCAAGTAGTCCAAGGTTCAAAAGGCGGCTTGGTGAGCTGTGTCAAAACCACGTTGAGGTCCCATTCCACTGGGGGCAGGCCAATGGGAGGCTTAGAAAACAGAAGGCCTCACATAAATTGAGAAATGAGGGGCTGCACAGAAAGAGTAGTTACTCACCTGTAACAGGTGTTCTCCAGGAGCAGTAGGAATCAGTCCTCACATATGGGTGACATCGACGTCGATGGAGCCCCCGCGGAGCATTTCCCAGCTTTCTATGAAAGTCTTTGGGAATACTGCACGCATGCGCGGTCCCCTTCCCACCTAAAGGTGCCATCTTGCTCAGTCTGATGACATAGCTAAAAAACAGCACACAAAAATGTAAAAATAAACTATATACAACTGAAACTCCCAGGGGAGGAGGAAGGGTTGTGAGGACTGATTCCTGCTGCTCCTGGAGAACACCTGTTACAGGTGAGTAACTACTCTTTCTCCAGGACCAAGCAGGAAGTCAGTCCTCACATATGGGTGACTCCCTAGCTCTGGGCTACCAAGCACCCAGGCTGAACAAGAGAACTCCCTCTAGTCCCAGCATCAAAGAAAGGCTTTTCACTGAAAGCACCTCCACCGGTAGCCCAACGGAGGGCTGGAGGGCAGGAGTTGCCTAAACCTCAAAGAGATTCCGGAGTACTGCCTGGCCAAAAGCACTGTCCCTACGGGACTCCCTCTCCAGGCAGTAATGGGCCGCAAACATCTGGCTTGAGGACCAAATTGCAGCCCTGCAGATGTCTGCCAACGGTACAGAGCGGAGATGAGCTACTGAGGCAGCCATAGCCCTTACACGGTGGACCGTGACCCGACCCTGCAAGGGAAGGTCAACCGCCCTGTAAGCCCAGGTGATACAGTCAGCCACCCATATGGACAAGGCACGCTTGGACACAGCCAACCCCAAATTATTAGGGTCAAAAGATATGAAGAGCTGAGTAGCCCTTCTATGTCCCTGCGTACGGTCAAGGTAGAAGGATAAGGCCCTCCTACAGTCCAGGGTATGCAGGACTGCCTCAGCCTGGCTCACATGAGGCCTAGGGAAGAATGTTGGAAGAACCACCTCCTGATTGAGGTGGAAAGAGGAGACAACTTTTGGGAGGAACTTTGGATGAGTCCTAAGGACCACCCTGTTCCTATTGAATCTGGTGTAAGGCCTGTCACAGACCAGGGCCTGAAGCTCACTCACTCGTCTGGCCGAGGTTAAGGCTACCAGGAAGAGTGTCTTCCAGGAAAGGAAGCGGAGAGGACAAGTAGCCATCGGCTCAAAAGGTGGGCGAGTCAGTTGCTGCAAGACCACATTCAACTCCCACTCAGGGGCCAGAGGCCGGACAGGAGGTTTGAGCAAGAGCAAACCTCTGAGGAACCGGGACACCAAGGGGTGAACCGACAGAGAGTGTCCGTCCACCAGGGACTGGTGAGCTGCTAGAGCTGAGAGGTGGACCCGAACAGAATTGGATTTAAGTCCCTGATTGGATAAGTGCAGCAGGTACTGAAGCACTACTGGTACCGCACAGGAGAAAGGATCTTCTGTACGCAGCTGACACCACACAGAAAATCTTTTCCATTTCAGGGCATAGGTTTTCCTAGTGGACTGCTTTCTAGAGGCCAGGACGACCTCTTCAACCTCTGGAGGTAGGGCCCAAGGAGCCAAAATTATCCTTGCAGCCTCCAGGCCATCAAATTGAGAGATTTGAGATTGGCGTGCAGAAGAGAACCTTGATCCTGAGAGAGAAGGTTGGGCTGCAACCCCAGAGGCAGTGGGGGGTCCACTGCCAGTTGAAGCAGAAGTGGAAACCAAGGTTGCCTCGGCCACCTGGGAGCTACTAGTAGCACCGAGGCCTTGTCCTTGAGAACCTTGAACAGGGTTCGGGCCACCAGAGGCGTGGGAGGAAACGCATATAGGAGGCCCTGAGACCAGGAAATCAGAAAAGCATCCGCTGCCCACCTCATGGGATGCGGGTGCCTGGAGCAGAACTTGGGCAGTTGCTTGTTGAGGGGACTGGCAAAGAGATCTATGGATGGAAGTCCCCATTTCATGAAAATTTTCTGAACCACTAATGGGTGGAGTTGCCATTCGTGGGGCTGCAGAACTCTGCTCAACCGGTCTGCCAGGCAGTTTCCTGGCCAGGGAGGTAAACAGCTTTGAGAAACATGTTGTGATTGAGCGCCAACAAGCAAAGGTCCTGTGCCTCCTGACAAAGGAGCCTGGACCCAGTGCCGCCCTGCTTGCTCACATAAAACATGGCTACTTGGTTGTCTGTTTGTACTAAGATGGACTGGTGAGCCAGGTTTTGAGAGAAAGTCTTGAGGGCTAAGCGAATAGCCCGTAGTTTCAGCAGGTTGATCTGTTGCATGGCCTCCCAGGGAGACCACAGGCCCTGGGTGCACTTGCCCAGACAATATGCCCCCCAGCCCTGGCAGGGAGGCATCAGTGGTCAACACCACTGTGAATCCAGGTACCTGAAAAGGCACCCCTTGCAGTAAGTTGGGGGAGGTGCAGCCACCAGCGTAGGGAGTTCAGGAATGGTCTGGACACCCTTACTCTGTCTCTGAGGCTCCCTGTGGCCTGTGCCCACTGAGTTCTGAGGCACCACTGTGCAGGCCTCATATGGAGCCGGACATTGGGAGTCACATGTACTGTCGAAGCCATGTGGCCGAGAAGCCTCAGCCAGAGCCTGGCGGAAACCAGTGACCTGCTTAGAAACTGGTTTGCCAAGTCTATCAGTCTTTGGGCCCTGTCCTCTGGCAAGAAAGCCTTTGCCTGCAGAGAGTCCAGCCTTGCCCCTATGAACTCCAAGTTTTGGGAGGGGAGCAAAGTGGACTTTGCGAAGTTTACGACGAACCCCAGGTGTTGAAGTAGAGAAATAGTGCGGAGGGTGGCTTGCCTGGCCTCCTGGCACGTCTGACCCCTGATGAGCCAATCATCCAGGTAGGGGAAGACAAAGATACCCTGATTTCTCAGGTAGGCTGCCACCACCGCCAGGCATTTGGTAAAGACCCTGGGGGCGGAGGTGAGGCCAAAAGGCAGCACTCTGTATTGATAATGGTTTCCTCCCACAATGAACCTGAGGTACTTTCTGTGGTCTGGATGAATGAGGATGTGAGTGTACGCATCCTTTAGATCTAAGGAGCATAGCCAATCTCCCTGCTGGAGGTAGGGCAGAAGTGTTCCAAGAGTAAGCATCTTGAACTTTTCTTTCTCCAGGAACTTTTGAGGTTTCTGAGGTCGAGAATAGGCCTGAGGCTGCCGGTTCTTTTTGGTACCAGGAAGTACCTGGAGTAGAACCCGTGACCGTGGAGGTGGGGAGGCACAGGCTCCACCTCCTTGTCTCGCAACAGACCCTGAAGCTCTTGAAGCAGGAGGTCTGTGTGGTGAGGAGGCCTTGGAGGCTCTCCAGGGAAGAAAGGAGGAGGCAGCTGATGGAAATGAAGCATATAGCCCGAGTGGACTATGCTCAGAACTGTCTCCTGTAATGGGTGGCCACCTGTGGGCAAACAGGGCTAGTCGACCTCCTGTGCAGGGATGGGACAGCAGAGACAGAGAGGCTATGCTTTGGGAGTCAAAAACCCCCACCCTGCTGAGGGGGATCAGGGGCCTGAGTCTTGGGGGCCTTCTGCCTATGGGGCCCATGTCCCTGCCCCTTGGCCTGCTGACCCTATGGGGGAGCTGGGGAGGCCTGGTAAGGTGGGAACTGTTTGTAGGCAGACACCTTCCTCGGGTAAAAGGACTTCTTACCCGAGCCCTTCTTTTTATGAGAAGGGGCAGAAGTCTTTCTAGAGAGCCTTGTCCTCGTGAGGTGCTCGGTATCGAGCTGTGCAGCCTTCTCGGCCATGGGCTTGCCAAAAAGGTTCTCACCTCGGCAAGGGACATTGACCAACTTGTCTTGAACCCATGGCTCGAGATCCGATGACTGCAGCCAAGCCTGGCGTCGAGCAGCGATGCCGGCTGCCGCAACACGGGCCGAGGCCTCAAAGCCATCGTAGGCTGCGCGGGACATAAACTTAGAGCATTCCCAGATCCCCAAGGACAAGGACTTCAACCTCTGCAAAGGTTCCCCGGAGAGAACAGCAGAGAACCCGGCAAGCTCCTTTGCCAGGTCCTGCAAGTACATGCCCATGTACAGCTGGTAAGACTGGACACGGCAAGCAAGCATCGAGCCCTGGAAGCACTTTCTACCAAACGCATCCAGGTTCCGGGCCTCCCTGCCAGGGGGCACCGCGTAATGCATCTTCTGACTTTTCAGACGATGCATGGCCGATTCCACCACCATGGAATGGTGTGGTAGCTGTGCCTTTTGAAAACCAGGGCTCTTACGGAGTCGATAAATGGAATCGACCCGCTTGCTCAGAACCGGCGCCGAGGCCGGTGCCTCCCACATCCGGAAGAGGAGCCGTTCCAGCATCGGAGGAACCGGCACAGTAAAGGCCTCCTTCGGAGAAGAGTCATACTGGAGAGCCTCGAGCTCTTTGGCTTGAGGCTCCTCCTCGGGGTCTGCTGGGATCGCCAAGGCAGTGGCCATATCCCGAACGAACTCCGAGAACCGGGTATCCTCCGGAGGGGATCTACTCCGGGGTTCAGACTGCGGTGAGTCCGACGGGACGCACCAAGTCTTGAAGGTATCAGGGGACTCCTCGTCCTCGGTCTCCCAGGCGGACTCGTCCGAAGAGGAGTCGGGCTCTGACCACGCGGGGCCCGGCAGCACCCGCCCCGACGCCGAAGGCACCAGCGTCGACGCCCTCGGTCCCGACCGGGAGGTCGAGGGTGACTGCGACCGAGGACGACCTCGAGCCTTCATGGTCTCGAGTATCGACTTGGTCTCCGGGGTTGACTTCGACGTCGATGTCCCGGTGGTCGGGGCAGATGCACCAGCAAGGCAGACAGTCTGCACTCCAAGGCTATCAGCCTGAGACCCAGCTCAAGAGAATCAGCAGCCACTGACTCAGGCCCCGGCGGCGCCGGGCCCGATGTCGGCTCCCTGGGAGGAGAGTCTTAGAGGACAACAGGACTTACGTGTCCAGCAGACTCCGGCTCCACATGAGGCACTTTTGACAGCTTCTCCTGTTCCACGGGCCCGGGACGGCGGTCAGGGGTCCGAGACCTGGCCCTCGAGGTGCCAGGGACCTCCTCCGATGCCGCCCTCGCAAGCTGCTTCTTCCTCTTTCGCTCCCGCTCAGGAGACCCCCTGTCCGAGGAACCCCGACGATGTTCGGGGTCAGACTCCCGAGACGTCAAGGCCTCAGACGAGGTCCGGGCCTGGCCGGAGGCCGAATCAGAGAAAACCCTTTCCTTTTGATGCTGGCGACTTCAAAGTGCCTTAGTGGACGTTTTTCCACACGGTACACAGATCTTGGGATCATGATCCGGACCAAGGCAGCAGTCGTGGGTGTCGGTGAGAGACATTAGTTTCTTGCACCGATCACACTTTTTAAAACCACTGGAAGCCATCGCGGAAAAAAGAGCCCCCGCGAGGTCAAAGGACCGGCCTTCCATGGAAAAAGAAAAAAGGGCGCGAACGCCAGCCACGAAGGGCAAAAAACAAAAAAATGAAAAACAGGCTCGATACCGGTGTACCGAACCCGGCGGGAAGGGGAACCAGCGTTGAACCGGGCAAAAAAACGCGATGGAATCGCAGAAAATAGTGAGAAAAATCTAACTGTTTTCCGGGTGAACTAGGACAAGCGTCTGACGGGCTCCACGGAAAAAGAGAGACTGAGCAAGATGGCACCTTTAGGCGGGAAGGGGACCGCACATGCGTGCAGTATTCCCAAAGGCTTTCATAGAAAGCTGGGGAAATGCTCCGCGGGGGCTCCATCGATGTCGATGTCACCCATATGTGAGGACTGAGTTCCTGCTTGGTCCTGGAGAAAGAGGTTTGCCCTGTATGGAATGATGGTGCACTGAGAGCACGCTCAGGTATACTCTAACGGAGTTGGACTTGAGTCCGTTTTGCGAAAGGTGAAGCAAGTACTACAGCACTGCATGCACTTGGCAAGAGAACAGGTCAACCCATTGCTCTACACACCACACTGAGAATCCGCGCCACTTGAAGGCGTAGGCCCATCTCGTGGAGTTCTTACGAGAAGCCAGGAGGACCTCCTCCACCTCCCTTGGGAGGTTGAAGGGAGCAGCCATACAGTTAACATCAGGGACCCCAGGTTGGGATGAAGAAGGGAGCCCTCCTCCTGATATTCCTCAGAGGGACTGCGAGCTCCATGGAGAGGCAGAGCAACAGGGGAAACCAAGGCTGCCTAGGCCACCATGGGGCCACCAGATCATGCCACCTTGTCCCACTGGACCTTGAATAGGGTTCGGGCAATCAGTGGCATGGGAGGGAATGTGTACAGGAGGCCCTTCGACCACAAAATGAGAAAGCCATCTGCTGCTATCCTGGATGAAGAGGCTGGGCACAGCAGAAATGGGGCAGTTGAGCATTGGTTGGGCTGGTGAAGAGATCCTGATTTGTGGTGTCCCAGAGTTGGAAGAGCCGCTGTGCCACCCTGGGGTCTAGTCACCATCCGTGCAGTTGGAGGACCCTGCTTAGCCTGTCCATTAAGGCATTGTCCTGGCCCAGAAGGTATACCACCCTGAGGAAAATTCCCTGACCGATCGCATATGAGCAGAGGGCAACTGTCTCTTGGCAAAGGCGGTGAGACCCCGTGCCCCTCTGCTTGTTCAGGTAGAACATTGTGACCTGATTAGCACAGACTGGTTCCGCAGGCAGTGGTGGAAGACCTTTATCACCAGAAAAATGGCCCTGAGCTCCAGCATATTGTTCTGCTGCTGGCTCTTTGCTAGGGACTAGTTGCCCTGAGGAAGGAGTTCCTCGCAATGGGCACTCCAGTTCAGTAGGAGATGTCTGTGGTAAGAACCCTCTAGGGATTTGGGGACTGGTAGGGCATGCCCTCCTGCAGGTTCTGTGTAGTCTGCTATCAGTCGAGTGACTCTGCTAGCTGATGGACACTAAGACTCTGTCCCAGAGCTTGCCTGTGGCTTGTGTCCACTGTGAGCAGAGACACCACTGAGCCACCCTCATGTGGAGGAGGGCTTTGGGAACCACATGAACTGTGGATGCCATATGGCCCAGTAGGCGGAGCATTGATCACGCCGACACTGCGTGATGGCATTGCACCTCGGTGGCCAGAGCCCTGAGGCGATCTGCCCTATCAGGCCCCTATGAACTCCAAGTCCTGCGCTGGAGTGAGGTGAGACTTGGGATGGTTTATTATGAACTCCAGATGCTGCAGGACCTGTTGCACCTCGGTGGCCGTGTCTCCCTTTATGAGCCAATTGTCCAGGCATTTGGTGAAGACTCTTGGTATGGAGGTTAGGCCGAAGGGTAGTACACTGCACTGGTAGTGATCGCCCCAACCATGAACCTTAAATACTGTCTGTGGCTGTGATGAATAAGGATGTGCATGTAAGCATCCTTTAGGTCCACGGAGAACAGTCAATCTCCCTGCTGAAGGTAGGGTAGCAATGTTCCAAGGGAGAGCATCTTGAACTTCTCCTGCACCAGGAACTTGTTCAGGTTTCACAAGTCCAGAATGGGCCTTAAGCCTCCTATTCATTTTGGGACCAGAAAGTATCAGGAGTAGAACACTTTGCCCCTGAGGTGGTGGGGTTCTGTCTCTACGGCTCTGTCCCTGAGGAGGCCTATGAGTTCCTGTAGTAGCACCGCCTGGTGCAGGGGAGTCTGTGGGAGCTCTCCTAAAAAGAAAGGGGGGGGGAGGCATCTGGTCAAAGTGAAGGGGGTAGCCTTCTTTAACCACCTGGAGTGCCCAGGTGTCAGTGGTTATGTCAGGCCACAGATGGGCAAAATGAATCAGACACCCACCTGTTGGCAGTTGCTCCCCCACGGGAGGAGAGGCTATGATCAAGCAGTCAAAACTCTAACAGCCTGGGCAGGGGCAGGGGCAGGGTCTGGGGTCTGGGGCTTGGAGCTCTTAGGCTTATGCGAGCCTTGGCCCGCTCCCTTGTCCTGGTGACTCTGTTGTGCAGTCTGGAGGGCCTGGTAGTGGGGTAGCCTCGATAAAGCTGGCCTTTTATCTGAAAAGGGGGCTTCTTCCCTGATGGTTTATTCTTGGGAAGGGTGGGGGTCTTCCTGGAGAGCTGAGTCCTCTTGAGGAATTCGGTCTCGATCTCCGGCACCTTTTCCTCCATCGGTTTGCCGAAGAGGTTTTCCCTGAGGCAGGGGATGTCAAGGATTTTCTCCTGGACCTACTGCTCGAGGTCTGATGCCTGGAGCCAGCCGTCGTAGGTGGCCCGAGACATGAACTTCGAGCATTCCCCGACGCACTTCATGAGGGTTTCAAAGTGCTGGAGGTGATCTCCACTGAGACCTGCTGAGAAACATGCTAGTTCCATTCCCAGGTCCTGGAGATACATGCCAATATACAGCTGGTAGGCTTGGATTTGGCAACCCAGTATCAAGCCCTGGCAGCATTTGCGTCCAAGGGCATCAAGGACGTGGGACTCCCTGCCCAGGGGTATGGAGGTGTGAGTCTTCAGGCTTTTCTGCCAGCACATGGTCAACTCAACCACCATAGAGGTGTGTGGGAGTTGTGCTTTCTGGAAGCCGGGATTCCACTGGACCCGGAATATAGTGTCAAGGCATCAGTTAAGTATTGGTATCAATGCCGGTGTCTCCCACATTTGAAGGAGGAGCCACCCACGGATAGCAGGGACGGGGACTGTCAGGGCCTCCTTAGGTGGAGCCTCATACTAGAGGATTTCAAGCTCCTCCGTGCAAGGTCCTCCTCCAGCTCCATGGTGAGGGACAAGGCTTTCGCCATTTGTCGAAGAAACTAGAGGAACGATGTGTCCTCATGGGGGGGGGGGGGGGGGACCGGCACTGCGATGTCAGGGAAGATGGATCTGATGGAAGGTCATGGTGTTTCCGTGTCTCTGGGGATGCCTCATTCTCAGACTCCCAATCGGCGTAATCGGTCAAGGACTCGAGGACCAATGGTGCCTGGGGTTCAGGGCTTGGGTTGGGTCCTCAATGACCCCCAGCGGCTGCTTGGCTGGAGCCACAGGTGTTCACCAGGGAGGATCTCACTCCCGAGGGCCGGGAATGAGATTGATATCCTCGCCGAGGATCGGCTCGAGGCTCAGAGCTCTCGAGGATCATTTTGGCAGCTAGGGGAGTCCTCAAGATTGAGGTCCCTGCGGTCTTAGCATGAGCACCGGTGGGGCCAGACATCAATGCCTGTTGCAAAGCAAGGAAGGCAGTGACACTGTGTTCCAGTGCCATTATCCTGGTTTTGCACTCAGTATTTTCAGCCTTCAACACAGACACCGGGGTGACCGGGTCTAGTGTTGGTGAGGCGAGGGAGTCCTCGATGGGACATGCCTCAGGGGTCCGTGAACCACGAAAGGCCTCGGCATCTTTTCTGGGAACCTTCGCCGGCTGCTCCCGCTCCAACTCCTCGGATACCCTCCATGGGCTGTGCACCCTGGCATGGGACTTGACATGTGTGTCTGAGTCCCAGTATGACGTTCTCAAGGATTTCTTCTTCTTCTTGTGCTTCTGCTCTGGGGAACCCATCTTTGCACGACTCCGAGGATCCCTGCGGGGCCTTAGATCATGAGGCTACTGGGGATACTGGGGCAGAATCTAATCTGTGGAAGATGTCATCTTGCTTTTGTTGATGACGCCAGATAGCCTTCAGGCACATATTTTTTCACAGAGCGCAGACCTCTGGGTCATGGTCGGCACCTAACCACCGGAGGTAGCAGTCGTGTGTATCGGTGAGGGACATATTCTTTGCGCACCAATCACACTTTTTGAACCCATTGGCCATTGGGGCAAAAAGGACCCCTGCGAGGCTGAAGATCCTCGACGTGGCCAGCGGATAGAAAAAAAGCGTGAAACTACACTGGAGAAAAACAGAAAAAATGGGTCCGAGACTCGATGCTGGGGCAACTGGGCTTGGAGGCGGGAAACGGACCGGTGCTAACTGGAGAATGAAGGCAGTTTTATGCATCAAAAAATCTACTTTTTCCAGGGAAAAAACGGCGGACGTCCGTTGGGCTCTGTGGGAAAAAGGAGACTGAGTAAGATGGCTCCCTTGCATGGGAAGGGGGCCATGCATGTGTGGTGGCATCTCCTAAAGGCTTTCTTTGAAAGCTGGGGAGATGCTTCCGTGGGACTCCGTTGGCACTGGTGTCACCCATATGTGACTTCCTACTGGTTCCTGGAGAACCTGCTTTAACAGCAGACTTGCTCCCTTACCGCCCTTTAGTAAACATACCCTAAGGCTTGGAAAATGTTTTCATTTAATGTGAAAAGACTCAATAATCTTGTAAAGAAAATAAAAGGGGGTTATATGTAGAAAGAGAAAAGCTAGATATAATCTTTTTCCAGGAAATTCACGTACTTTAAAAAGAATCTATGAAGCTAAATACTTACAACTAAGAAATTAAATGGGGAGGGGGGAGCATATTCAAGGGCAGGGCTAGGCAAAATAAAATGCCTAGCAGCTGTCACTTTAATTGGGACTGGATATTCAGTGGCGGAACATATCTGGTTTCTGCCACAGAATGTCTGGGTTGGCCAGCCACTGGTGACACTATTAGTTAATAGCGATATTCAGCCACTAACCAGATAGTAGTAAGCAGTTAAGGTTAGGACAGCTGTTCACCTGACCTAACTTTAACCTCTTACGTTATCCAGTTAGCGAATGAATATCATCACTAACTCTGTAGCAGCTGTCACTGCCCCTGCTCTGCCCACAGACTACCCTGATTTTAACTGGGTGCTTTTTTGGCAGTGACTAGTTAACTAACTGGTTAGTGCCTCTGAATATCTCAATGATCTCATTTTAGCCAGTTAGAAGGTTTGCTAACTGGCTAAAATGTTTTGAATAGGCCTCCCAAAACCTTTTCCTCTGTACTAGGGAAGAAAAATAGTGTGGAAATTCTGCTTGCGCTGCGGTTTGACTATCTCTGTAAATATTCCAGTCATCTGACAGAGAGGGCAAGTGGGTGCAACTGCAGATCATGCTAGCTGGAGTAAAGTTTGTTCTTTGTTCTGTGCTCCTACCATGGAATCCCCTGAATTCTTTCATTACATCTCAGAGATAGAGTATCTTGAGATGTGGTGACTAATATTGAGGGGGACTTTAATTTATTACAAGATTTGATTCTTGATCACCAATCCCTCTATACAGCTCAATCTTCTAAAGCTAGAGTGTTTTGGTTTAAAAACCCTTATCAGGTCCCTTCAATACCCAGATCAGAGTCCCAAGGCTTATTCATGACAATTTAAGGCAGGACCCTAATTTAAGGCTCATATCATGCTGGCCTGCCAACAATATTTTAATTAGAATTTACTTCGAAATACTGCTCTTAGTATTTGGTGGGATGCCTTTAAGGCCACTATACGAGGTGAGGTAATTGCATGTTCAATAAAGCGCAAGAGGAACAACATAATCATACCAGGGATAATTCTCTGTTTTTAAAATACAATAAAATACAAATATAATTTAACTTTAAGTCAGCAAACTTGAGCTGAGATTTTTCTGCAGAATTCTCACTATTATGAGGAAGACAATCAATTGGGCATCTTTTGGTTCGGTATTTTAGAGAGAAAAAGAACTGAGGTATGATCCCTTTCTTTAATCACTGGTTTGGGTACCAAAGTCTTTAAAGATGAGGATGCCATCAAGCAATTTTATTATTTTTACCAGAAGTTGTAATGGGAATCTGGTTCTTCTGTTCAAACTGATTTGAATTGTCTACAAGGATGCCAATAATCATGTCCTGGCAATGTCCCAGTTTTTATACTATTGCCTATTTCCTTTTATTAATTGGTTTTATTTTATTTGATTCTTTTATGTGTCAAATATGTGTGCATATATAGTCCAAAGCCATTTCACTGACCACTTTTTTTTTTTTTGGAGATATTGGACATTAAGGGGCTGAACTGCAAGGATGCCAAATGTTGACCACAACTGTATAATGTACAGTATCCAGAATGGCTTTATAAGAGGAAGGGGAACCACCAATAATACAAGATTAATATATAATATTAAATCTGCAATGGGAAAACAAAATACTCCCTTGATTGCACGACCGCTAGATGCTGCAAAGACATTTGACCAGCTAGACTGGACATTTGTTCCATGTTACGGGCTTGTTGTTTTTGGGCCTAAGGCTAGATTATTTGCAAATAATCTGTACACCAGCTTTTCCCACCTTTTCAGAAGCAGACGACAAGCTTATCCATTCTTGCCTCTTTTATTCAACATAACATTAGAACCCTTAGCCTTGTTAATAAACAGGAGTCTAATATCTGTGGGTTTAAATATAGCAGGGTAGAATGTAAAATCTCTCAGTATGCTGATGACATTGTGGCCTTTATAACAGTAGCCTTGGTCTCAGTGTTATTAGAATGTATTGTCTTTTTTTCAGGAATTTTAGGGTACAAGATACACTGCCAGTCAGGATGGGCTTGATTGTGCATAGAGGATGGTGGTCAGAAACTTCAATTCCCACAGCTTGCCTTATTTGGCAGCATGACCCTTAGCAGTAGTACTGCAAAACTACAGAGTCACCATTTTGGCCTCATACTGACAATAGGGTAGCAGCATCATGGAATTGCTCTTGCCCTGCATTCTCAATGGCTGTCTTCTATACTTGCCTGTCAGTTTTATTCTCTTCACTAATTATTTCATTTATTTATTTATTTATTTAAACATTTAAACATTTCTTATATACCACCCCTTCCATCAATCAGGGGCAGTTTACCATGAACAACAATTTCCAGAAATTGGATACAGGGAACATATCAAAACTATGGTACAGAAACTATCTACATGTCAGCTAGGTACCTAATAACTTCTAACATTGTTTGATTTCTTGTCCATGGCCACACACTAGGTAATTTCAATGTACTGACCACAATAATACATATATCTTTTTCCTGGGTAGCATCTCCTAATATGGAATCCAGAAGCATTTAGCAATCAAGTTGGGTTATTCTTCCTTATGTACTTCACTTTGCACTTGTCCACATTTAAATTCATCTGCCATTTGGTTGCCCAGTCTCCCAAGGGCCTTCTGCAATTTCTGACAATCTGCGTGTGATATAACAACTTTGTATCATCTGCAACTTGATCACTTCACTTGTTCCCATTTACCGATCAACAGTGGCATGCAGTGATATTTACAATAGGGGATTCAGAAAATGGTGGTCCTACTATGACACATTCTGCCCCACACACAATCAACAATAGGGACTTGTCAGCAGGGCCGTACTGAGGGAAGATCGCACCCTGTGCGACTTGCACATCGGGCGTGGGCGTGGGCCCCCCCTCCCCCACAGCAGGAGAGAAGAGGCACACCCAATGTGCAAATCACCAGCATGCTAAGCAGATCTTTCCCTCCCTGCAAGAGCGCATTTTAGCTTTCTTCCATTGCCTGCCGCTGCTAAGAGAAGAAAAAGTGGCGGTGGCAGGCAATGAAAGAAAGCTAAAATGCACCCCTTAAGCCTTTGTGCCCTGTGCGGCCACACCGCTCAAACAGGGCTAGGTACAGGCCTGCTTGTCAGCCTCAACATTATACCTCTTACTAGCACAAACACAAGAGGAGCTCTGAGACCCCAACATAATACCTCTGCGCGCCCCACCCCCCCCCCTAAAATAAAACACCAGAATGCTTTCCCAAACTCTTTTCCCCATGACAATGTGTACAACAGGTTCTTCCCATACTCTGTCTCCCAACCCTTCACCCTGTCTACCCATTCCTATCTTGTCTCCAAACTCTTCTCTGTCAGCCCCAAACCTCTACTATCTCATTCCATTTCTCCTTTCACTCCCCTCTCTGACCATAAAAAATAATGACAGAAAAAGAACATATGGCCTATCCAGTCTTCCCACCCAAATCCTGCTTGTCCATGTTTTCTTTAATTCTCATACTGCTGTCATCTCCATTACCTCCATTGAAAGGTTGTTTCCCTAACACAATAGCTCTCAAGTCAAAAACTAAAAAAAAAAAAAAGCCATTCTTAGTTCCTGTCTCTTTCTACCTCTTGTGGCTAGAGGGTAGTGGCAGTGGCAAGGTGGTTGTAGAAGCTCTCAGATATTAAGTAGGCAGTATGTTGTAGCTATATGTAGTAAAGAACAAGGATCCAGAAAGATGATGAAGCACGGGGATGGAGGCTGAGCAGGCATAAAAGAGCTCCCACTACATGTACCTCCTGCATGCTTAGTGGCTATCTTCTACAACTGCTAGTCTGTTATCCATACAATGTTTCCTAGTACAAGTATGTGCTGTTGTACCCAAACAAGCATCTTTCAGAAAATGGAAAAAAAGAGCCAAATGATGAAAACAGGAAACAACATAAGTACTGGCAAGTCAGATGCAAAGCATTGATAAGGCAGGCAAAGAGAGAATTTGAAAAGAAGCTTGTCATGGAAGGAAAAAATGCATAATAAAAAGTTTTTCAAGTAAATTCATAGCAAAAAAAACTTGTGAGTCAGTTGGACCATTCGATGATAAGAGGGCAAAAGAAGCACTAATGGAGAACAAGGCCATAGCGGAGAGATTTAATGAATATTTTGCTTCAGTCTTTACTGAAGAAGATACAGGGAGGTTACCCATGCCTGAAATCATATTAAAGGTGATGTATCAGAAGAATTGAAACAAAGCTCGATAAACTGGGAAGATGTATTACAGCTATTTGATAAACTAACAAATCACCTGGACCAGAGGGTATACATCCTAGGGTTCTAAAAGAACTGAAATATGAGACTGCAGACTTACTATTAGTAATCTGTGAGCTAGCATTAAAATCATCTGTAGCATCTGAAGATTGGAGAATGGTAAATGGAACACCAGTTTCTAAAAAGGGTTCTGGGATGATCGATGAAACTACAGAATGGGCAAAATGATAGAAATCATTATAAAGAATAAAATTATTGAACATGTAGATAGCCATGGTTTAATAGGAGAAAGCCAATATAGATTTAGCCAAGGAAAGTCTTGTCTTACTAATCTATTATATTTTTTGAAGGTGTGAATAAACAGGTAGGTAAAAGTGAGCCAGTTGATATAGTGTATTTGGATTTTCAGAAAGCCTTTGAAAAGGTCCCTCATGAGAGAATGTTGGGAAATTAAAAGGTCATGGGTTAGGAGGCAGTGTGGATCAGTAACTGGTTAAAAGAAAACAGAGAGTAGGGCTAAATGGTCAATGGAGAAAGGTGAATAGTGGAGTATTCCAGGGATCTGTGTTGGGCTCATTGCTTTTTAACATATTCATAAATGGCCTGGAAATGGGAATGAGTGAAGTCATCAAATTTGCAGATGGCACAAAATTATTCAAGTTGTTAAAACACAAGAGGATTGTGAAAAATTGCAAGAGGACCTTAATAAATTGAGAGATTGGGCATCTAACTGGCAGATGAAATTTAAAGTGGACAAGTGCAAAGTTATGCATTTAGAGAAGAACAGCCCAAACTATTGTTACATGATGCAAGATGCCGCATTAGGAACCACCACTCAGCAAAAGGATTTAGGCATAATCATTATTTATTTTTTAATTATTTTTATTTAGCTGTATTTATATACTGCCTTTCATCAGGTCAAAACGGTTTAAAAAATCAAGGGGGAAATACAATGAGAGACATTATAACATAGGTAAAAAAAAAAGATGGGATAATACGTTGAAACTCATGTGCAGCGGCGGCCAAGAAAGCAGATAGAATGCTAGGAATCATAAGGAAAGGAATGGAGAAGAAAACCAAAGGTATCGTAATGCTACTACTACTGATCATTTGCATAGCGCTACAAGGCATACATAGTGCTGTACAGACAGATGTAAAAGACGGTCCCTGCTCATCAGAGCTTACAATTTAGTCAAGACAGACAACACAACAGCTGGGGACAAGGATATGTCTAAGTATCGTTCCATGGTGTGAAGACACATTGAATATTGTGTACAATTCTGATTGCCATATCTTTAAAAGGATATTGCAGAATTAGAAAAGGTACAGAAAGGATTGGCTGCTGTTGGAAACAGGATACTGAGCTTAATGGACCTTTGGTCTGCCCCAGTATGTTATTTCTTATGTTCTTCTGTTTTTAAAAAGGTAAACAAGTCAGGATGCAGAATATGAGAAAATGGATAATTAGTTTCTTCTCAGCTAGGGATTCAATGAATCCCTTCAAGGCCCTGATCACACAGCACTCTATAAATGTTAAAAAGCACCGGTCCTAGTACAGATACCTGGGGCACTCCATTAGTCACCTGCCTCCACTGAAAAAATTGACTATTTAACTTTACCCTGTTTTCTATCTTCAGACCAGTTCTGAATGAGTCAGTGTTGTCAGATTACCCAGATCAAGAAGTGAGATTTCTGGCCAGTTCTAGTTTTAAATTTGCCTTGCAGTGCAGTATGGTATTTGTAGATCCTGATTTTACCCATTGAAATCAGTACTGCAGGTTCCATAATGCATCAGAATTACAGGACTGGCTTAAAATCTCACTCCTGGAAATGGGTAATTTGGCAACTCTGTGAATGCAATAGGACATTATGGGACCTGCAGCACTGATTTCTCTGTGTAAAATCAGGGACTATAAATACCAAGCAGCAGCACAAGAGCAGCCGCCGCCGGCGGGAAAGATCCCTTCAGTTAACAGCCATCTTCGGCTCCCCCGGTCGGGGTAGAGCACTGAGCAGGCCGTCCAGCTAAGCCGCTCAGCCCTCCAACCCAATCGGGGTTGTGGGAGGGGCCAAGCAGCAGCACAAGAGCAGCCGCCGCCGGCGGGAAAGATCCCTTCAGTGAACAGCCATCTTCGGCTCCCCCGGTTGGGGTAGAGCACTGAGCAGGCCGTCCAGCTAAGCCGCTCAGCCCTCCAACCCAATCGGGGTTGTGGGAGGGGCCAAGCAGCAGCACAAGAGCAGCCGCCGCCGGCGGGAAAGATCCCTTCAGTGAACAGCCATCTTCGGCTCCCCCGGTCGGGGTAGAGCACTGAGCAGGCCGTCCAGCTAAGCCGCTCAGCCCTCCAACCCAATCGGGGTTGTGGGGGGGGGGCCAAGCAGCAGCACAAGAGCAGCCGCCGCCGGCGGGAAAGATCCCTTCAGTGAACAGCCATCTTCGGCTCCCCCGGTCGGGGTAGAGCACTGAGCAGGCCGTCCAGCTAAGCCGCTCAGCCCTCCAACCCAATCGGGGTTGTGGGGGGGGCCAAGCAGCAGCACAAGAGCAGCCGCCGCCAGGCGGGCCCGCGCCTGTCGGGCCTGCGCCTGAGGGCCTCGCCAGAGGGCCCTTTGGCACGGCCCTTAGGCAAAGGTCCTCTCAAAAGAACCCAGGACTCATCCAAGAATTCCACAGCTCCACTACCATACTACTACAGGACCACCCTGCATTCTCCAGCATATCCCGGTCTAGTTGCACAGCAAGTATACACTATCCATAAGACTGAATTAACCTCTTCTCTAGACTCAATATAACCACCTTCATTGTCATTGATAGTACACTCTCTTGTGGCGCTGTGCCTACGCTACATATCTGTTACAGTTTGTTACAGTTGCCTGTATTGCCTGACTTGTTACAGTTGCCTGTATTTGTAATATTTCTCTATAACCGCCATTGCTACAGCCGCTTGCATTGTACTATACCATCTGTTACAGTTGCCTGTACTATACCATCTGTTACAGTTGCCTGTGTTGTGCTGTACCATCTGTTACAGTTGCCTGTACTATACCATCTGTTACAGTTGCCTGTATTGTGCTATACCATCTGTTACAGTTGCCTGTATTGTACTATAACTGCCACCTGATACAGTTACCGTTTTTGCACTATTACTGACTTTGCTACAATTGTTACAGTTTTTTACAATTCCCTGCATTGTACCATAACAGCTTCTATTCATTTCCTAATCAGTTGTAAACAATTTTAATCAGACACATAATTCTCTCAACATCTAATACCTCCTTAACAAGAAGCCAAAATGTATCATCACCTCTTCACTCTTCTTAGTTTTTACCTTCTCACAGACTGGCTCGGGACCTCCTCAGCCTACTCTTCTTTCACCACTCATATCCCCATCCTCAAAAACTACGGAAAGAAATGGTCAAGTAACTCGTACCATTATCCAGCTAGGGAAGCTCGAATACAGCACTCCCACTTGATTCACATTGCATTACTCCAAACCAGTAACCCAAAGCAACAAGACTCCCCGCCTTCCAAAAGCCTAAACATGGCTTCAGGGAAGCACATGGAGTCGACACAGTCCTTACAACCCTATTCAATGTTCTGGTAACAGGAATAAATAACATACAACAGGGATTCGTCCTCATCTTCCTGGACATCTCCGCCGCGTTCGACTCTGTGAATCATAACATACTCCTACAACGCTTGGAAGATAAGGGGATTCAAAGCACAGCACTCAAATGGTGTAAATCCTACCTATCTAACAGGTGGCAACAAGTAAAAACAGGCCACGCATCCTCAGAACCATTCATACAATCACAGGGAGTACCCCAAGGATCGTCCTTATCGGCACTAATGTTTAATATCTACATGCAGCCGATATGTGACTTGATCAGATCCTTTAATGTACAATGTCTTGCTTACGCAGATGACATCCTCCTTTATTTGCCGTTCTCAATTGAACATCCAGTATTCTCCCCAATAATCAACTGTTTTGAAGCTGTAGCCGAATGGTTGCTATCACAAAACCTTAGGATTAACCACAACAAAACAGACGTTCTTTTTGTCACAAGGAACCGTAAAGTTCATACCTCCTCCATCACTACTCGTCAACAACGTGGAGTTGAAAGCAAAATCTACAATCCGTTACCTTGGCATCACATTGGATCAACACCTGGACATGACAACACATGTCAAGAACATCACAAAAACTATATATTATAAGATCAAATCGTTACGTCACCTCTGCCCCCTACTAGATCCTACAGACTTCCGAACAACCTTCCAGGCATTAGTCCTCCCACACCTGGATTTTGCCATCATCCTCCTCCATGGCCTCCCTAAATCAACTTTAAATCCGCTCCGCCTAGCCATGAATACAGCCGCCAGAGTCCTCTCCGGCTCATCAAGATCTGAACATATAACACCCATCATGAAAGAACTGCACTGGTTACCATTACATGCCAGAATCCAGTATAAGTCTTTAGTTCTTACTTTCAAGGCCCTAAATAACTACCCCCCTACGCCAATCAGCAAACTTATCCATGGCACCCTGGAAAACAGAAATAGGAGAACTACATCATTGAACACCTTAATAGTCCCAAAAATAATAACGAAGTGCACTAAGGCCACCTCCAACAGGGCTTTCTCCTTATTTGCTCCTCTAAACTGGAATGCACTACCGCACGAAATCCGTGCTATCAAAAACCTAATCCTATTCAGAAAAGCATTGAAATACCACTTATTCACAAAATGCTACCCAGAAGTCAACCTAGCCATTAACAATACTAGCACCTCAATACAACCAGAAAAGGGCTAGTTGGTCAATCTTCTCTCTAGTCCTATTAGTCAACCACATTGCAACATCTAAATCATGTTTTATATCACTGTATATATTATTTAAGTCAATCTGTACATAGTTCCCCCGGTTGTCCTATGTTGAATCTTCCTGTTCAATGTAAAACTCAATGTTACTTGTATGCATTGTAGTATGTTCTTGTTTCAATGTACACCGCACTGATTGAAATAGCGCGGTATAAAAGAATTGTTAAATAAATAAATAATAATAAATAAATAAAGTGTGCCCTCATAAACGCTCGTTCGATAAAAAAAAAAATGGCCTGTAATCCAAGATATAGTTACACTTCACAACCTGGACGCACTCTTGATCACTGAAACCTGGCTATCAAAAGAAGATAATGTCCTTATTAACCAACTCATTCCACCAAATTTTTCCATACACACAACTCACAGAGAGAATAAGAAGGGAGGAGGAGCACTCATTCTCACCAAGTCTGAACTCCTTTTCAATACAACTAACTCCTACAGCTCAGACAATCTGGAAATAATCACCATAGTGAACAAGCAATGCTCCATCAACCTGATTTACAGAACCCCCTCAAGCTCCCCGGACAACCTGCCCACCATATTAGACATTGCTGCCAATACCAGCAACATTAACACTCCAAACTGGATAATGGGGGATCTCAATCTCTCATCACTACAGCAACATCAGTCCTCTGCATTCCTCAATGCCATCGAAACTCTTGGATATCAACAACTAATCTTGGAGCCCACTCACATTAAAGGAAACATCCTTGACATGGTCTTCGCGCCACAATCGGCTTCTGCACAAAACAGCAACATTATAAAATCTATCAATGATGTACCATGGTCAGACCATAAACTAATAATCCTACAAATTCCTTTGGACAACACTCATTCCATAAACAACAGAAACCTTGACAACACACTAAGAGCCCCATCAAGAGGCTTTCGGCCCTTCAATAAGGATGTCATAATGACAAATACCCAACCACTCCTCAGCAATACAACACTCAACCTGGAAGAAGCAATTGAAGCCTGGAATAACAGCCTCAATACCATTGCTATGCTACCACACAAAAACACATCAAGGAAAAGACCCTCAGCTCCATGGTTCTCTCCCGATCTGCGATCTTCTCTTATGCACCTCAGAAGACTCGAAAAACGCTGGCGCCGATCACTGGCCATTGATGATCGTACAGCCTACAATCTCTATTTAGCAACTCACCGTGAAGCAATCACAAACAAAAGGAAGCAGTATCACACAGAGATGCTCAAAAGATCACTAAACAAACCTCGTGATTTGTTCAACCTAGTAAAATCATTATCTAATGAACCATCTTCAGAACAAAAATGTGATATTCACCCACAAGAATTTGCTGATTACTTGCAATCTAAACTCCTACAGACGGATGAGCTACAGAATACAGTTATTCAAGAATCAACTTGCCAAAACACCTTATCTTCACTTTCTGCACCCTCAGCTAAACAAATTGAAGACACAATCTCCTCACTCAATACCTCCACCGCTCAAACCGATCCTTGCCCAGCCTTCTGGATAAAGGACCTTAGAAGTGTATTCAGCCCATTCATTGCAAGAATCATGAACCTCTCATTCTCAACTGGATCATTCCCATCTGCTCTAAAGCTCACATCCATCAGACCATTATTAAAAAATTCCAAATTAGACCCTAAAAGGGCTGACTCATACAGGCCTATCGCTAGCATTCCCCTCCTAGCAAAAATTTTTGAAAAAGAGGTGCAACGCCAAATTCAAGACCACATAGACTCCACAGCTCCTCTCGACTACTTTCAACATGGCTTCAGAGAACATCATGGAGTTGAAACACTCCTCACCACCCTCCTCAATAACGTACTCACCAGTATAGACAACATCCGCCAAGGCGTCGTGCTAATCTTCTTAGATATAGCAGCAGCGTTTGATTCGGTAAATCACGAGATACTCATTACACGATTGAAGGAAAAAGGCATCGGTAGTTCAGCGCTGGAATGGTGCAAATCTTACCTTGACACCAGAATGCAATATGTAAAATCTGCAACAGGAGAATCAAATCTTTTCCACCAAAAACAAGGAGTACCGCAAGGGTCATCTCTTTCATCTCTCATGTTTAACATCTACATGCAGCCCATCTGCAATATCATCAGATCTTTCAACGTGAAAGGTATGATATATGCAGATGACATCCTACTTTATATGCCATTTTCGACAATGCAATTAGATCTACTGCCCATAATAAATTGCTTCAATGCCGTATCAGAATGGCTCCTCTCACAGAACCTCCGCATCCAACATAAGAAAACTGAGGTTCTCTTTGTTACAAGAGACCCTAACTTCATTCCACCAGCACAAATAAGTGTCAAAGGAGCTGATCTATCCACCAAGGAAGCAATAAGATACCTTGGAGTCACGCTGGACCACCGTCTCAATATGAAATCACACGTTAACAATATAACAAAGGCTGTATACTTCAAGATACGCACACTCAGGCATCTACGCGCATTACTGGACCCAGACGATTTTAGAACCATCTTCCAAGCACTCATCCTACCACATTTCGATTTCGCCAATTCAATTCTACAAGGTCTCCCACAATCCACCCTAAGTTCTCTTCAACTTGCCATGAACACTGCTGCAAGGGTTCTACAAGGAGCATCCAGGAGTGATCACGTGACACCAATTCTCAAATATCTTCACTGGCTCCCGATACAAGGCAGGATCATATTCAAAACCCTAATTCTCACATACAAGGCCATACATGGTTTGTCTGCAAACTCTCTAACTGATCTCACACAAGTTTTACCTCCAACTAGAGCCAGAAGAAAAATAGCGACAAACACCCTAATTATGCCGAAGGCCATAACAACCTGTAGCCAAGCAACAGCGAACAGAGCCTTCATGTTTTGCGCCCCAAAACATTGGAACTCCCTACCACCCGAAATTCGTGCCATAACCGGCATAGTCCAATTCAGAAAGGCCCTCAAACATAACCTATTCATCAAATACTACCCCACATAAAGTGCTTAATACTTACCACAAACTTAACAGAATTCCCTCCTTTTCCAAACATTATTGATAATATTACATAATTACTTCTCTCATGTGATCGAATTAGCAGATTAATATTCTATGTATATAGTTCAACGTATATAGTTTTACCCCCATATTATCCATGTTTATCTTATCCAAATTTATTTTCCTGTTTTATGTAATACCGAGCAGCCTGTTGTTCTGGTCTTTGGTTCTCTGTAAACCGCGCTGATTGTAAATAGCGCGGTATATAAAAAATTGAAATAAATAAAAAATAAAATAAATAAAATCATACTTCTTTGCAGGGGGCATTTAAAACCAGAACTGGCAAATACTCTCACTCCTGGAATTGGGTAACTTGGTAACTCTGCTAGCCACATGTTTATTCTCACCTTGAAAAAAATAGAGCAGATTGGTGAGGCAAAACTTCATTTAGCTAAATCCATTTTGGCTTGTTCCATTAAACCATGACTATCTGTGTGTGCAGTAATTTCATTCTTTATAAGAGTTTCCATCATTTTACCCAGCACTGGCGTAGATGATTACAATTTTGTTATGCTAGTCTGGACTCAAGTTATCCTGGATACTCATTTTTGATTCTGGGGGGATGGCCCTTGACATTTATCACCTAATATATTTTATGATACCTCATTAGTCTACTTTGTGAAGCAAACCATTAAGTTTAATGTTTTAACAGCTGCCTTTAGGATACTATTACCCTTTTGGATTGGATATCTTGGGACTATTTTGCTTCTTTTTTAATAGTTGGTTGGTCCTTCTAGGCATCCACCACTCTCACAGTAAGGTAATATTTCCCTCTATTTCATATCAATATAGCAGATGACAACAAATAATAAAGAAAAAACTAAAGCGGAAGGATACTAAAGAAGCAGAGTAATTTTACAAATCATGCTGAAATTTTTGACAAGCAGCCAAATGTGCCTTAGTCTCATTTCTTCTAAATCCCATGGCTAATGTTAGCAGGAAACTAAAACAGAAAGCAACATCATTGTTGTTTATTTCTTTCCTGAGGTTCAGAAGGACAGAGGGGCTTATTAGCTGCAGACTAAGAGCATTAAAAGGAAAAAAAGGCAGAAATTGAAAAATATCATCAGCTTTAGACAAAAATAGAGTAAATAATAACACACAGCTCAGGCACAGATAGAGGTTTATTTATCTGTGCTTATATACCACTTTTCACCAGATATATGCAAACAGGCACTTTTTATTCCCTTGTCCCCGAAGGGCTCACAATCTCAGCAAACCTGAGGCAATGGAGGGTTAAGTGGCTTGCCCAAGGCCACAAGGAGTGGCCATGGGATTAGAGACCCCAGTCCCTTCGGCCTGAAGTTACTTGTCCCTACGTGGGAATTGAGCCCCTAGCCCTTCAGCCTGAGGTAGCCTGTCCCAACCACTGAACCACTCTTCCCTGCCCAAGTCAGTCTATGTATCAGAAAAAATAGCCTACTGCAATTGTAGACTACAACTAAAGAAAGATTCCATAGTGAGAGGCTCGTCTGTGAAAGATCAGAGGAAGGCAGGGCAAAGGGCATACACACATTGTCTTTGTGGGTGTAAGTCACTATGTTAATAAAGTCTGAAATGCTGTGAGGGTCACAGACATGAGTGGCTATGCCTAGTGTACTGAAGTGCCACAACATCCTTACTAGGCAGGTCAAAGAGCACACAGAGGGGGCAATGCAGTAAAGCACACTGGGCTTTGTATACAGTATAACACAGTTTTTACACATAATTATGTGCACTACCAATACAGAAAAGAATTTTGGGCATGAGTTAACTATGCACAAAGCCTTAAGCAGACAGCAGTATATAGCACATTTAAATCCATGTTAATGAAGCAATTAGCTATTCAGTGCAAATGAAGAGATGTGCACAGAAGGCTGAGATTTTAACGCAAGGTCAGAGGAGACATAAAGGGTTAGCTCATAGGTCTGTGGTCAACACTAGTGACTCAAAAATGAAATTGCAGACCTACTATTAGAAACTGGGAAGGCGAAATTTCATTTATTGTTAATTTCCTTTCCTGGAATCCTGCTAGACCAGTCCATATAAGTGGCTATGTCCCCCTGCCAGCAGATATTGGAGACAGAGAAGTTACCAAAGGCTTCAGTGAGTGTGTCCTGGCACTAACCACAGGACCCCTAAGGGTTGTCTTCAGTATGCCCTTGGCAAAGCAGAAAAACCACATCATTCCATGCAACAAGGCAACTCGCTTAGAACTATTTACATGTGCCAGAAAGTACAACTATGTACATGTGCCTGAGAGTACAATGATATGCATAAATCATGTAGATTAGGCATGAACCCATAGGCTAACAACCTGGCTCTGCTTAACAACAGTGGTCCACAGGTCGGGTAATGGACTGGCCTGGCGGTATCCCAGGAAAGCAAATTAATGTTGCCTTCTAATTCATCTTGCTATATCAATCCATAGAAGTGGCACCCAGAATGGCCCGAGATGGGTCCTATGAAAGCAAGTAAGGGCAGCCACTTGTACCTGTAAGGAGCTGAACACTAGCCCCTTCTCAAAACCCTCTTGAAGAAAAGCAAGCAGATCTGGGATTTGCTTGCGGCACGGTGACGCAGATCGTTGAGCACACCAGATCTCAAAGAGACATTTATATAGTGCTACAAGTCATACACAGTGCTGCACAGACAGGTAAGAGACAGTCCCTGCTCATCAGAGCTTTCTGCCTTGGGTACCTGAGATATGGCTTGAAGATGTAAAAGGTGCTGAAGAGTGGCCTGTACGACTGACTGCTTGGTGGCAGAGCCACAAGGGGAGATGATGAAGGCATCTGTAATGGGTTGTACACACTCGAGCACATATCCAAAGTGCATGATGTCGAGCAGCCACTGATCGGTGGTGATCCTGGCCCATTCTTGGTAATAAAGGACAGCCAACTTCTAACTGGTGGCGTCCCGAAGCAGACCAGGAGGCCATCAGCAAGAGGAGCGGGTAGCTCCAGAGAACCTAGAGGCAGAGAAGGAATCCTTGTTCTGGCGGACCGTGAAAGGGCAATGATATAGGGCCAGATCTGGCTGAAGTCACAGACGAGGAGGTTTTCCCCAGGCGGTATCTCCGAGAATCTCAAAAATGCGAGTGTGGAGCGAAAGATGCTGTGGAGCCTGAATGACAAAAGGACGTCTTAGGCGTGTCCTCAGGTAGATGTTGCAGCTTCACCTCCCCTAAGTCCTTAGCAAGTTTCTCAAAGTCCTCTCCAAAGAGGAGCTTGCCCATAAAGAGGAGCTGAGCCAGTCGAGCTTTAAAGGTGACGTCAGCCGACCAATACCAGAGCCACAACTAACAACGGCCCACAGTGACATCAGCCATGGAGTGAGTCAACAAACTCATAAAAGGCATCCACCAAAAAGACCACCACTGACTCTAAATGCGCCGCAGCAGGATCTTCCGGCAAAAGCTGAATCCAGCACAGGAGACCACGGGCGGCCAGACCTCCACAAGAGGCAGCCTGTAGGACCAGGGAAGAAGCTGAAAAAGTCATCTTCAAGACACCCTCAACTTTGCTATCTTGTTGATCACGCAGGGCAGAGCCACCCTCGATCGGGATGGTCGGATGCTTGGTCACGGCAGTGATGATGGCATCCACCTTCGGGTAACGAAGCCATTTATCCATGTCTGCCGAAGAATAGCTATAGTACTGGCCCAAGTGCTGGGCTGTATGCATGGAGGCATCAGGGAAATCCCACTAAAGGGAAACCATTTGCTGAAGCTCCAACGGGAAGAGAAAAGCCCTAGAGGACGTGCGAATTCCCACAATGATGTGATCCATCTGTGCCTTGGGAGATGGAGTCTCTGGCTGTTCGAAAGGGTCCAGTATGCGGAGAGCCTCCATAATCTGTGTGATGAATGTGGAGAGTTCCTCTGTCCAAAATCTCTTTGGATTCGTTAGGCAGGTCTTCTGATGGAAACTATTCCTCTTCCTCTCTGACATACTATCCATCTCATCTGCGGAGAGCTGTCCACCCTCCTCAAAGGGCACAAGGTCTCCTTCTCCCGAGGCCCATGACACCACCCTAGGGCCTATCTAAAGCTGCAGTACCATTCCTGGAGCACTTCCTAGTCAGATGCTCCTTGCCAGCAGACGTCTTCCCAGAGGTTGATGCTCCAGAGGATCCAGGCTCTGACACCAGAGAATCCATGCCTGCCAAAACAGATGCATGAATTGATAAGATTCATGATCAGCACTATCCTGCAACTGTGCTGTCTGCTGTGACAGCAGGAAGGGCAGTGGAGAGGGCTCCAAAGGTCCCGGAGGACCTACTGCATCCAGAGCAGGGCTTGAGGTAGAGGGTGGCAAAGACTATGACAAAACATCCCCTGGAGAAGAAGAAATAGGGATTTGTACTTCCAGGCTGACATGTTAAGGCTCTCCGGGATGCTCTGCACACGTGGCCCAAAGTCTGTCCCCGAGGTAGTGGCATTTGCGGCCACAGGCCAGACAACACAGTAAAGTTGATGGCATCACTCCCCAGACTGCTCCCCACACCTGAACCTACAAGGAAAACTGAGATGCAGAGGAAAGAGCAGACGCGTATGGAGGCCATAGGCAGGAACTCGTGCAGTGTGCTGCAAAGAAAATGGCTGCCGCAAGCAATGGTATGGGCAGGGAGTCTGAAATGGTTGGGAGTGGCAATGTTGGCAGCTAAGCGGGACCACCCCTGAATGCACCGAAAGGCGCACACATCAATCCCACAAAGAGGGAGACAGCAGAATTTGTCAGAGGAGGTGGGGGTGGGGGGGGAGGGATTTTAGGAGAGCTCACTGTTAAGATCGCTGCTATAGGAGAGCCAGTCAGAAAGCCTGTGAAAGCACTGAAGCACTTCCCTGCTTTATCTCTGTTTCTTGCTTTTTAAATATGGAAAGACAGGTGGTCCAGCTACCCAGGAATGCAGAAGGCTCCCTTGCTGGGCTTGCAAGGCTCAACTGGTCCTCCTGACAAGGAGCCCTCACCCTCACCCTCCCCCTGCAGCCGCAGACAGTTCTGCTGATCCTTCTGATTAGATGCAGAACCCTGGAAAGGTGTGGGAAACTCCAGGGGGGAACACCTCTTGTGTGCCCTGGAGACGTCCACCGAAGGAAGGCTTGTTAGAACTACTGATAGAAAAAAAACCTGTTAGGAGCAAGGAGAAAGACATCCACATCTGCTGGATACAGAGAAATATTGAAGGCGACCCTTAGGGGTCCTGTGGTTAGTGCCAGGGCACACTCACTCAAGCCTCTGGTAACTTCTATGTCTCAAACATCTGATGGAAGGGGGACATAACCACTTGTATGGACTGTTCTAGAAGGATTAATTGGAAATTATTATTATAAACATCTCTCATACCTGAAGACTGAAGAGTGGCCAACCTAATGCCAATTTTTAAAAAGGGGTCCAAGGGTGATCTGGGAAACTACAGACCGTTGATCCTGACATTAGTGCCGGACAAAATGGTAGAAATCATTATAAAGAACAAAACTACTAAAGATATAGCCAAGTTAAGTAATCTGCTTTTTTTTTTTTTTTTTAGTTGTGAATAAATATGTAGATAAAGGTGAGGTGGTTGATAAAGTATATCTGGATTTTCAGAAAGCCTTTGACAAGATTACTCATGAAAGACTCTTAAAGAAATTAAAAAGTCATAGGATAGGAGGCAGTGCACTATTGTGGACTGGGAACTGTTAAAAGACAGAAAACAGAAAGTAGGGCTAAATGGCCAATTTTTGCAATGGAGAAAGACGAGTAGTGAAGTACTCCAGGGATCTATGCTGAGCTCACTGTTTTTTTTTAACATAGTCATAAATGGCCTGGAAATAGGAATGAGTGAGGAAAATGTGGCAGGGAGGGTCTGGAGGCTAAATTTAGGCTTTTAGGTAGGAAGTTGAAATACAGAACTTCCAGGATAGCATTCTCCGAAATGCTTCCTGTTCCACGCGCAGGACCCAAAAGGCAGGCAGAGCTCCGGAATCTCAATGCGTGGATGAGACAATGGTGCAAGGATGAGGGTTTTGGATTTGTTAGGAACTGGGGAACATTCTGGGGAAAGGGGGGAGCTCTTCCGAAGAGATGGGCTTCACCTTAACTGGGATGGAGCCAGGCTGCTGGCATTAACCTTTAAAAAGGAGACAGAGCAGCTTTTAAACTAGATAATAGGGGAGAGCCAACAGTCGCCCAAGAGCGCATGGTTCAGAACAATGTAACCTTGAAGGATACTACCAAAAAATAAAGTTAGGGCATATCAGCAAAAGGTTCCAATAAAAGACAAAAGAAGCCCAAATGCAAATGAGCATGGAGCAGACAGAGCTTCAAAATTCCAAAATTACCCCTTCCTACCGATAGCCAGATTAATATGAATAAAATACAGTCTCTAAAATGCTTGTATGCAAATGCTAGAAGTCTAAAAAATAAGATGGGAGAGTTAGAATATATAGCACTAAATGAGAGGTTAGATATGATTGGTATCTCAGAGACATGGTGGAAGGAAGACAACCAGTGGGACACTGTGATACCTGGGTATAAACTATATCGTAATGATATAGCTGATCAAATTGGAGGAGGGGTTGCGAGTGTTAGAGAGGGCATTGCGCCACATCCAAGGGTGTTGAAAGAACTGAAATATGAGACCAGCTCCCCCTTCCTCCCCTAAGCCTGCCAATCAGCAGCCATGACTAACGGCACAAGAACCACCATTGCAGGGGCGGGCCCGCGCCTGAGGGTCTCGCCAGAGGGCCCTTTGGCATGGCCCTTAGGCATTGGTCCGTGGCATCTGTTGCTGGAGTTTACACTGACTGCATGGACTGGGTTGTCGTGCTTATATATTGTGGTAAAGCACAGTTACTTACCTGTAACAGGTGATCTCCGGAACAGCAGGAATTAGTCTTCACACGTGGGAGACGTCGCCAACGGAGCCCGCACGGGAATGCTCCCCAGCATCCAATCAGAAAGCCTTTGGGAGCATCCCCCGCGCCTGCACGGTGGCTTCCCGCCCTTCCTACTGCCTCTCCCCAGTTGAGTTTCATAGCTGTGCCGGAAGGAGAGGAGAGGAAGGAATAGAGAAAAAAAGAGATACAACTCCCAGGGGAGGTGG
This sequence comes from Ichthyophis bannanicus, assembly GCA_033557465.1. Lineage (NCBI taxonomy): Eukaryota > Metazoa > Chordata > Amphibia > Gymnophiona > Ichthyophiidae > Ichthyophis > Ichthyophis bannanicus. Next base: position 1,695,029,342 of record CM066031.1, read on the forward strand.
GCGGGTTGTGAAGACTAATTCCTGCTGTTCCGGAGATCACCTGTTACAGGTAAGTAACTGTGCTATCTCCAGGAACAAGCAGGAATGATTCTTCACACATGGGGACTCCCTAGCTTAGGATGCCCGGGGAGATCCCATAAGCGCAGCCCAGACGGGATGGCATTTGCCCAGCCTGAATCTCCGGCATCCCCTGAGGGATGGAGGGCATGAGTTGAATAGAGGAACAGCGAATCCAAAGACTACGGAGGCAAGTCTTTAGAGTGCAGAACAGGTACCATTAGGATACAGCAAAAAAAAAAAACCAGGCTACGGGAGTAGTCAGAGGGGTGCATGAAGAGAATCATTAAGCATGTAATGAGTAAATGACCTAGTACCATACAGAGCTTACCGGCCATTAAGTTTTAATGAATTAATGGTTTAGAACCCTGTACTGCTTACCCACCGGGTTGTCGGAAGTAGTCCTGTGATGAAGGCACTGTAGACGCAGTAGCGAGGTCATCAAAGAAACTTCACCGCAGTGAGGAGGAAGTTCCAAATCCGGAAGGCCATGGGATCCAGGCGTCAGCTGGGTCAGAAGAAGGACGGCAGGTCTTCCAGGGGGCTCACGGCAAGCTGAGCACTCCCTTAGGAGTAGAGTTCATAACTCAGAGGACCAACAGTGGAAGACAGGCCGAACTAGAGAGCCTATCCCGGAGAAGAGTAGAGGTGTACCCCGGAGCAGAAGGGGTACAGTGTCTGCCCTAGCGAGAGATAGGGAGACAAGGGTCCGGACCTCCGGGAGGAGGACCTAACTGAAAAAGGGGACTGTTGACTTCACAGCAGTAGGGTACCACCAGTCTGCGGGCCGATCGGGGAATAGGCAGGCGGACTGGCCGGACCCCCGGGGGGAGGTGGGGGTGAGTACCGGCCATAGGGGGAAGAAGGCGGTAAACACAGGTACTGTGGGGATCCCCCAAAGGCACCTGCCAAGCAGGTGATATCTAGTATATCTAAGCCGGTGGACATGGGGACGCCCCCTCCGGTACTAATGCAGGTACGCCGGGGGGCCTGCCTCCATGAGCAGCACTCAGGTAAGGCGGATCTGCCATCGATCCCCAGAACGTCCACCTGGAGAGGTGGCCGCAAGATCCGTCAGGGGAGGGATCTTTCCCGGAGGGCAAGGGCAGATCAGCGAGCTAAGAGCGCGGTAGCGCGGGGGACGGAGGATAGCATCAGTCCGGTAGAATGCCGCAGGGGTTGGAGGCCCAAATGTGTCCCCAGGACCTGCACATAGAAATTGTCCCCCGCACAATCGGGGGACATGAGGGTATAGTCCCTGATGAGTATAGGGGGACTATAGCGCCTGGAGGGGAATTCCAGTACGGAAGCAATCAGCAAGAGGATACCGGCTGAGAGGGGTTCGGGGACATACCGAAGAGTAAGTAGGGTGACCGTGGGCCATAGCGATCATGGCGTAAGGTGGTCTCCCTTTCCCACGGAGGAGAAGACCTGAACCCCTAGATAAGTCCCCGAACCATTTTCCAACTGGACGAGCCTCAGAGTAGAGCTCGTCTAAACTTCAGGTAAGGAGGTTAAGTGCAGGCAGCCGCCCACCTGAGCCTAAAAATGCTTAGTATGAGAGTCCTGGCGCGGGCCCGGGGACATCAACCCGGGGTGAGAGGTCCCTTGCTTGGGTGCGCCTGGAGGGTGGGCGGAGGGCTGACATTTCCTCTTCCTAGGGAAGGGGGGTCTGGAGGGGCGCTTACCACCACCGGGGGGAAGCCGGGCCCTAGGCTGGCTGCTAACTCTGGGAAGGTTAGCGAAGCACTGTGCGACCTGACGTAAGGCTTCGCTATTGAAGAGGTGATCTCCGTCGCAGGGAGAATTACCCAAGATGTGCTGTGCCCTTCTACACAACTCGGACGCCTGTAACCATGCCGTGCGGCGTGCTCTAATGGCAACAGCAGAGGCTCTGCTGACCGACCGGAAGGAGTCCAGCGAAGCACGAGAAAGGAACCCGGAGATATTCCTGCAATGATAAAGAAGCAGGGAATATTCAAAGGCCTTGGTTGCAGATACGAAGGTGGATAACCGAGATAACCTCTCGGTGACCTCCCGAAGCGACAGACTCATATAAAATATATATGAAATAATTCTGGCCGCCAGCATAGACGTTTGGAAGGCTTGACGTCCTAGAGTATCTAGCGTCTTCGAGGCGCGGCCTGGAGGGTGAGAAGCATGCCTCTCCTTGCTTCCGGCCTTCCTCAACGCCGATTCCACCACAATGGACCGATGTGGAAGCTGGTGCTGCCGAAACCCCGGGGACGGAGGCACCCGGTACAGAGCCTGCATCGCAGTCGGCGGCGCCGGAACCCTCAAAGGCGACCGCCAAGCCCCCAGCAGGAGATCCTGCAGGGCGGGATGCAGAGGAAGCATCGCGGCTGCCTGTTCCGCAGGGCCTGGGCTCAGGTCCGGGATAGGGATGGCCAGCAAGTCCGCCATGTCAAGGAGGAAATCCTGAAAAGGCGGCTCTGCCAGAGCAGTTATGGCGGGAGAGGCCGCCAGGGCACTAAGAGGCCGCTGGGCAGAGGAGGGGACCAACCGACCCGGATCGGGACAGTCAACATGGCGTCTTCGGCTCCTGGAATTGATTCCAAGCTAGGCATCGAAGAAGTCGATGGCACCGACGGCGCCGCAGGAACCGGCCTCGGCCCCGAACCCAGGGGCGGCGCTTCCCCCCGTGACTGGAGCGAATCCGCGGCCGCCAGAGGGCAGGGGCCAGCGGTCTCTGCTCTGCGCTGTGGGAGAGGACAGGGGCCGATCCCGAGACATGCCGTGGCCAGGCTTTCAAGGCTGGACAACGACTCCAGGCTAGGCATCGAACCGAGCGAGGAGAGCAACTCCTTCCTCGAGGCCCCCGGCGGGAGTGACCGCGCCGGTGGTGGAGATCCCGGAGCGCGGATGGGAGCGTGGATCAGAACCGCGCCGACCGGTACCGTGAGCATCAAGGGCCCCCGAGGACGGTGCTCGGAGGAGAGGGGATCATCTGACGCCAGCACCGATGTCGATCGGCGGGCACTGCCCGGTGCCGGGCTCCCTCTCGAACCCATCCGACCCGGAGAGAAATCCTTCCGGGGCATACGGCCCGTCCCCGAGGGGACCCTGGTCACCCGACGACGAGTCCCTGCGGGGGGGGAGGAGGGGGGAGTGCAAAGCCCCTGCGCCGACATCGGGGTACCGTTGCGGGGTGGCGCAGACCCAGATTTGGTCGAAGGCCCCGAGGCCCCTTCTCTAGGAAAGGGCGGGGCCCTCGACGGCCGCGTCAATGCCAGGGAGTCGCCCGTGCGCTGGCCGACATACCCCGAGGTCCCCGGGGAAGGTCGATGGCGGTCCCTCATGCTCGATGCCCCTGCCGTCGCCGGTGGAGCAGCGCCGCTCGAACCCGGTACCACCCTTGCGCAGGGCTAGGATACCGGCAACCCGGCGCGGGTCGAAGCGAGCGGCCCCGAGGGGAGGCCAGATGACCATCCCCGGCGCGGGGCGGAACCACCGACGCCCGCACCCTCGAAGCGGGTACTACCTCCGCGCATGACCTGAACGTAGGGCCGTCAGACAGTGTCGAGTCGATCGGCCCCCGAGGTGCCAAGGGCAGCGGCTGGCAATCCCCGGTGGGGAGCGGGTCACTTGACACTGACGGGTCGGCACCACCCAAAGCGGATACCACCCCCGTAGGAACGTCATACCAGCGCGAGTCGGTCGGCCCTGAAGGCGCCGAGGACCGCAGCCGCCAATCCCCGGTGAGAAGCGGAACGCTCGACACTGACGCCGAGGGGTCGGTACCGCCCGAAGCGGGTACCGCCCACGCGCATGGCAGGGATGGAGGAATGCCAGGCTGGACTGAGTCGATCGGCCCCGGAGGCGCCGAGGACAGCAGCCGACGATCCTCGGTAAGGAGCGGAGCGCTCGACACCGACGCTGATGCCGGGGGCTCAGTACCGCCCAGAGCGGCTACCATGCCCGAGCATGGCTTGGATGTAGGGAGGTCAGACCCGGTCGAGTCGATTGGCCCTGAAGGCGCTGAGGACACCGGCTGATGATCCCTGGAGAAAAGTGGAACACTCGACGCCGACGCCGATGCCGGGGAATCGGCACCGCTCAAAGCGGGTACCTCCCTCGGGCATGGCTCGGGAATGTTCTGTGAGGAGCGAATCTCAGGAACATCCCGAAACCCCGTAAATGCTTTGGAGCCCGAGGACTCCCGCCGGGGTATATCAGCCAAGGAGGACTTGAGGGGTTGGCCGGAGCCATCGCCATGCCGCGCATGAGACTCGCCCCTCAAGACTCGGCTAGTCTTAACAGACTGTTGTGTGGTTACCTGATCCTGGAGAGAACAACCCGACGACCGCACCTTGGGCGCGAAGACGTCATCGAGGGATACCCAAAAGAGGGAGGGGTCTTCTCCCGACACTGTAGCCCGGGGAATCCGGGGAAAAAAGGGTCAGGCCCCAAACAGGAGAGGCACCAGGCATTGGAGTCCACGTGGAAAATTAAGTCCTCGCCGTGAGGCTGGGGGGAAGAAGGCTCCATGCCCCGGTCCTCAGCGCCCGGAGGGGGCGACGAAAATTAAATGAAAAATAATTAAAAGAAAAAAAAAGGGGGGGGGCACGGAGGTGCCACCATCGGCGGGAAAGCCACGACTACAGAAAAAAGGAAACATTTCTGCGGTGGCAGGAGGGACGTCCTGTCTGCTCCGCGGAAAACAAAAAACTGGGAAGAGGCAGTAGGAAGGGCGGGAAGCCACCGCGCAGGCGCGGGGGATGCTCCCAAAGGCTTTCTGATTGGATGCTGGGGAGCATTCCCGTGCGGGCTCCGTCGGCGACGTCTCCCACGTCTCCACTGCTGTTCCGGAGATCACCTGTTAGAGGTAAGTAACTGTGCTTTACCACAATATATAAGCACGACAACCCAGTCCATGCAGTCAGTATAAACTCCAGCAACAGATGCCACGGACCAATGCCTAAGGGCCATGCCAAAGGGCCCTCTGGGGAGACCCTCAGGCGCGGGCCCGCCCCTGCAATGGTGGTTCTTGTGCCGTTAGTTATGGCTGCTGATTGGCGGGCTTAGGGGAGGAAGGGGGAGCTGGTCTCATATTTCAGTTCTTTCAACAACTTGGATGTGGCGCAATGCCCTCTCTAACACTCGCAACCCCTCCTCCAATTTGATCAGCTATATCATTACGATATAGTTTATACCCAGGTATCACAGTGTCCCACTGGTTGTCTTCCTTCCACCATGTCTCTGAGATACCAATCATATCTAACCTCTCATTTAGTGCTATATATTCTAACTATCCCATCTTATTTTTTAGACTTCTAGCATTTGCATACAAGCATTTTAGAGACTGTATTTTATTCATACTAATCTGGCTATCGGTAGGAAGGGGTAATTTTGGAATTTTTAAGCTCTGTCTGCTCCATGCTCATTTGCATTTGGGCTTCTTTTGTCTTTATTGGAACCTTTTGCTGATATGCCCTAACTTTATTTTTTGGTAGTATCCTTCAAGGTTACATTGTTCTGAACCATGCGCTCTTGGGCGACTGTTGGCTCTCCCCTATTATCTAGTTTAAAAGCTGCTCTATCTCCTTTTTAAAGGTTAATGCCAGCAGCCTGGCTCCATCCCAGTTAAGGTGAAGCCCATCTCTTCGGAAGAGCTCCCCCCTTTCCCCAGAATGTTCCCCAGTTCCTAACAAATCCAAAACCCTCATCCTTGCACCATTGTCTCATCCACGAATTGAGATTCCGGAGCTCCGCCTGCCTTTTGGGTCCTGCGCGCAGAACAGGAAGCATTGCGGAGAATGCTATCCTGGAAGTTCTGTATTTCAACTTCCTACCTAAAAGCCTAAATTTAACCTCCAGACCCTCCCTGCCACATTTTCCTCACTCATTCCTATTTCCAGGCCATTTATGACTATGTTAAAAAAAACCAGTGAGCTCAGCATAGATCCCTGGAGTACTTCACTACTCGTCTTTCTCCATTGCAAAAATTAGCCATTTAGCCCTACTTTCTGTTTTCTGTCTTTTAACAGTTTCCAGTCCACAATAGTGCACTGCCTCCTATCCTATGACTTTTTAATTTCTTTAAGAGTCTTTCATGAGTAATCTTGTCAAAGGCTTTCTGAAAATCCAGATATACTTTATCAACCACCTCACCTTTATCTACATATTTATTCACAACTAAAAAAAAAAAAAAAAAAAAGCAGATTACTTATCTTGGCTATATCTTTAGTAGTTTTGTTCTTTATAATGATTTCTACCATTTTGTCCGGCACTAATGTCAGGATCACCGGTCTGTAGTTTCCCAGATCACCCTTGGACCCCTTTTTAAAAATTGGCATTAGGTTGGCCACTCTTCAGTCTTCAGGTATGAGAGATGTTTATAATAATAATTTCCAATTAATCCTTCTAGAACAGTCCATACAAGTGGTTATGTCCCCCTTCCATCAGATGTTTGAGACATAGAGGTTACCAGAGGCTTGAGTGAGTGTGCCCTGGCACTAACCACAGGACCCCTAAGGGTCGCCTTCAATATTTCTCTGTATCCAGCAGATGTGGATGTCTTTCTCCTTGCTCCTAACAGTTTTTTTTCTATCAGTAGTTCTAACAAGCCTTCCTTCGGTGGACGTCTCCAGGGCACACAAGAGGTGTTCCCCCCTGGAGTTTCCCACACCTTTCCAGGGTTCTGCATCTAATCAGAAGGATCAGCAGAACTGTCTGCGGCTGCAGGGGGAGGGTGAGGGTGAGGGCTCCTGGTCACGACCACCAGTTGAGCCTTGCAAGCCCAGCAAGGGAGCCTTCAGCATTCCTGGGTAGCTGGACCACCTGTCTTTCCATATTTAAAAAGCAAGAAACAGAGATAAAGCAGGGAAGTGCTTCAGTGCTTTCACAGGCTTTCTGACTGGCTCTCCTATAGCAGCGATCTTAACAGTGAGCTCTCCTAAAATCCCTCCCCCCCCCACCTCCTTTGACAAATTCTGCTGTCTCCCTCTTTGTGGGATTGATGTGTGTGCCTTTCGGTGCATTCAGGGGTGGTCCCGCTTAGCTGCCAACATTGCCACTCCCAACCATTTCAGACTCCCTGCCCATACCATTGCTTGCGGCAGCCATTTTCTTTGCAGCACACTGCACGAGTTCCTGCCTATGGCCTCCATACGCGTCTGCTCTTTCCTCTGCATCTCAGTTTCCCTTGTAGGTTCAGGTGTGGGGAGCAGTCTGGGGAGTGATGCCATCAACTTTACTGTGTTGTCTGGCCTGTGGCCGCAAATGCCACTACCTCGGGGACAGACTTTGGGCCACGTGTGCAGAGCATCCCGGAGAGCCTTAACATGTCAGCCTGGAAGTACAAATCCCTATTTCTTCTTCTACAGGGGATGTTTTGTCATAGTCTTTGCCACCCTCTACCTCAAGCCCTGCTCTGGATGCAGTAGGTCCTCCGGGACCTTTGGAGCCCTCTCCACTGGCCTTCCTGCTGTCACAGCGGACAGCACAGTTGCAGGATAGTGCTGATCATGAATGTTATCAATTCATGCATCTGTTTTGGCAGGCATGGATTCTCTGGTGTTAGAGCCTGGATCCTCTGGAGCATCAACCTCTGGGAAGACGTCTGCTGGCAAGGAGCATCTGGCTAGGAAGTGCTCCAGGAATGGTACTGCAGCTTTAGATAGGCCCTAGGGTGGTGTCATGGGCCTCAGGAGAAGGAGACCTTGTGCCCTTTGAGGAGGGTGGACAGCTCTCCGCAGATGAGATGGATAGTATGTCAGAGAGGAAGGGGAATAGTTTCCATCAGAAGACCTGCCTAACGAATCCAAAGAGACTTTGGACAGAGGAACTCTCCACATTCATCACACAGATTATGGAGGCTCTCCGCCGGTGGTGGAGATCCCGGAGCGCGGATCGGAACCGTGCCGACCGGTGCCGCGAGTATCAAGGGCCCCCCGAGGACGGTGCTCGGAGGAGAGGTGGTCATCTGATGCCGGCGCCGATCAGCGGGCACTGCCCGGTGCCGGGCTCCCTCTCGAACCCGTCCGACACGGAGAGAAATCTTTCTGGGGCACATGGCCCGTACCCGAGGGGACCCCGGTCACCCGACGACGAGTCCCTGTGAGGGGGGGTGGGTGTGCAAAGCCCCTGCGCCGACGTCGGGGTACCGTTGCGGGGCGGCACAGACCCAGATTGGGTCGAAGCGGTCGAAGACCCCGAGGCCCCTTCTCTAGGAAAGGGCGGGGCCCTCGACGGCCGTGTCGATGCCGGGGAGTCGCCTGTGCGCTGGCCGACATACCCCGAGGTCCCCGGGGAAGGTCGATGGCGGTCCCTCATGCTCGATGCCCCTGCCGTCACCGGCAGAGCGGCACCGCTCGAACCCGGTACCACCCTTGCGCAGGGCTGGGATACCGGCGACCCGGCGCGGGTCGAAGCGAGCGGCCCCGAGGGGAGGGAGGCCAGATGACCATCCCCGGCGCGGGGCGGAACCACTGACGCCCGCACCCTCGAAGCGGGTACTACCTCCGCGCATGACCTGAACGTAGGGCCGTCAGACAGTGTCAAGTCGATTGGTCCCCGAGGTGCCGAGGGCAGCGGCTGGTGATCCCCGGTGGGGAGCGGGTCACTCGATACCGACGCCGACGGGTCGGCACCGCCCAAAGCGGATACCACCCCCGTGGGAACGCCATACCAGTGCGAGTCGGTCGGCCCCGGAGGCACCGAGGACTGCAGCCGCCAATCCCCGGTGAGAAGCGGAAAGCTCGACACCGACGCCGAGGGGTCGGTACCGCCCGATGCGGGTACCGCACACACGCATGGCAGGGATGGAGGAACGCCAGGCTGGACTGAGTCGATCGGCCCCAGAGGCGCTGAGGACAGCATCCGACGATCCTCGGTGAGGAGCGGAGCGCTCGACACTGACGCAGATGCCGATGCCGGGGGCTCAGTACCGCCCGGAAGCGGCTACCACGCCTGAGCATGGCTTGGATGTAGGGAGGTCAGACCCGGTCGAGTCGATCGGCCCCGAAGACACTGGCTGGCGATCCCTGGTGAAGAGTGGAACACTCGACGCCGACGCCGATGCCGGGGAATCGGCACCGCTCGAAGCGGGTACCTCCCTCGGGCATGGCTTGGGAATGTTCTGTGAGGCGCGAACCTCAGGAACATCCCGAAACCCCGTAAATGCTTTGGAGCCCAAGGACTCCCGCCGGGGTATATCAGCCAAGGAGGACTTGAGGGGTTGGCCGGAGCCATCGCCATGCCGCACATGAGACTCGCCCCTCAAGACTCGGCTAGTCTTAACAGACTGTTGTGTGGTTACCTGATCCTGGAGAGAAGAACAACCCGACGACCGCGCCTTGGGCGCGAAGACATCGTCGAGGGATACCCGAAAGAGGGAAGGTCTTCTCCCGACACTGTGGCCCGGGGAATCCGGGAAAAAAGGGTCAGGCCCCAAACAGGAAAGGCACCAGGCATTGGAGTCCACGTGGAAAATTAAGTCCCCGCCGTGAGGCTGGGGGGAAGGCGGCTCCATGCCCCGGTCCTCAGCGCCCGGAAGGGGCGACGAAAAGTAAATGAAAAATAATTAAAAGAAAGAAAAAAAAAAGGGGGGGGGGGCACGGAGGTGCCACTATCGGCGGGAAAGCCACGACTACAGAAAAAAGGAAAAATTTCTGCGGTGGCAGGAGGGACGTCCTGCCTGCTCCGCGGAAAACGAAAAACTGGGGAGAGGCAGTAGGAAGGGCAGGAAGCCACCGCGCAGGCGCGGGGGATGCTCCCAAAGGCTTTCTGATTGGACGCTGGGGAGCATTCCCGTGCGGGCTCCGTTGGCGACGTCTCCCACGTGTGAAGACTCATTCCTGCTTGTTCCTGGAGATCTTGCTGTTCCGTGTTCTCCCTTTCTCTATTCTGTTTGACTGCCTCTGTCCTCTATTCTGTCCTATCATATAAATGGCATTCTTTTCTTATTTCCTCGAATGATATAGTATTGTAAACCGCTCTAATGCCTTCTGGCCTGAGCGGTATATCAAATTTAAAATAAACAAACATATCATTAAAATCATCTGTAATACCGGAAGACTGGAGGATGGCCAATGTATTGGGCCAAGATCATAAGATATGCCATACTGGGTCAGACCGAGGTCCATCAAGCCCAGTATCCTGTTTCCTACTGTGGCCAATCTATGTCATAAGCACCTAGCAGTTTCCCCAAAAGACACAGGTTCCATAATGCTTGCGATATCCTGGGTCCTTTTAATAATGGTTTATGGATCTTTCCTCCAGGAACTTGTTCAAACCTTTTTTAAACCCAGCTACACTAACAACTTTTACTACATCCTCCGGTAATAAATTCCAGAGTTTGATTACACGTTGAGTAAAAAAAAATATTTTCTCTTCTTAGTCTTATATAGGTTACCCTGTAGCTTCATTGCATGTCACCTAGTCTTTCTATATTCTGATGACATAAACAATCGATCTACGTTTACCCGTTCCACTCCATTCATTAATTTATAGACCTCTGTCATAGCTCCCCTCAGCCATCTCTTTTCCAGGTTGAAGAGCCCTAACCTTTTTAGCCTCTCTTCATAGGGGTATCCTTCCATCCCCTTTACCATTTTGGTGGCTCTTCTCTGGACCTTTTCTAATAACACTATATCCTTTTTAAGATATGGCGACTGGAATCGCGCATAATATTCAAAGTGCGGTCACGCCATGGAACGATACAGAGGCATTATAATATCCTTTGTTTTATTTTCCATTCCTTTCCTTATGATACCTAGCATTCTATTTGCTCTCTTGGACGCCGCTGCACACTGGGCAGAGGGTTTTAACATGTTATCCACGACGACGCCTAAATATTTTTCCTGGATGGTGGTTCCTAATGTGGAACCTTGCATTGTGTAACCATAGTTTGGGTTGTTCTTTCCTAGGTGCATAACTTTGCACTTGTCCACATTAAATTTCATCTGCCATTTGGATACCCAGTCTTCCAATTTATCAAGATCCTCTTGCAATTTTCCACAATCCTCATGGGTTTTAACAACTTTAAATAGTTGTGTGTCATCTGCAAATTTGATAACCTCACTCGTCATTTCCTTTTCTAGGTCATTTATGAATATGTCAAAAAGCAGCGGACCCAGCACAGATCCCTGGGATACTCCACTATTTACCTTTCTCCATTAGGAAAATTGGCCATTTAGCCCTACCCTCTGCTTTCTATCTTTTAACTAGGTCCTGAACCACAATAGTACACTGCCTCCTATCCCATGACTTTTTAGTTTTGCCAAAAGTCTATGATGAGGGACCTTGTCTAAGGCTTTCTGAAAGTCCAGATACATATGGGACTTCCTAGCTACAGGCTACTGAAAGCCCATAAAGAAAAACAGTCTCCCTCAGGAAGAGAAGTGAGCAGCAGCAATTGAGTTTGCAGATACAGACTGCAGTAGGACCTGTGTGCGATGGGAACCAACACTCCGGTAGCCTGAACACAGAAGCATCGGAGGGTAGGAGTTACCTAGAACCTGAAAATGTTATGGGAGCATCGGGACAGAGCACAGGCTTGTCACAGAGGTCGCCGTGGCCCTGACACTGTGTGCTATGACCTGGCCATCCAGCATGCGTCTAGCCTGCTCATAGGTGAGGGCGGCCACAAGGAACACGACTTTCCATGAGAGATACCACAGGTAACCAGAGACTCGAAGGGCGGGCAGGTGAGCTGTGCCAGCACTACATTGAGGTCCCACTTCATCGCAGGAGGGCGGACAGAGGGTTTTGACAGCAGGAGCCCCTCAGGAAGCGGGTCACCAGAGGCTTGGCCGAGTGGGGCTTGCTTCCAACAGGGTGGTGGTGCGCCATCAGGGCACTGAGGTGCACCCTAATGGAATTTGATTTGAGCCTGGATTGAGAGCGATGAAGAAGGTACTACAGCACCAGCTGTACCAGGCAGAAAAATGGGTTCACCTGTTGCTTCACACACCACACCGAGAACCTGCTCCATTTGAAGGCGTAAGCCCTCCTTGTGAAGGTCTTACGGAAGGCCAGCAGGATCCCCTCCACTTCTCCCAAGGTTGAAAGGGGCCAAGGTTACCCTTTCAGCAGCCATGCTGTCAGTGATAGGGACCCCAGATTGGGTGCAGGAGAGAGTCCTCTTCTTGAGACAAGAGTCCCAGGTAACTCCCCAGGGAGATCGGTGCCTCCACCAACAATCGGAGGAGCAGCGGGAACCATGGCTGCCTGGGTCACCGTGCAGTCACCAGGATCAGCAACACTTTGTCACGAAGAGCCTTGAAGAGGGTCTTGGCAATCAACAGCATGAGAGGGAAAGCATACATGAGGCCTTCCGACCATGGGATGAGGAACGCATCTACCTCTACCTGGCTTGGGTGGGGCTGACGGGAACAGAAGTGTGGCAACTGGTAATTGTCCGGGCTGGTGAAAAGGTTCACCTGTGGGGTCCCACCCCAGTCAGAAGAGCTGGGTGGCCACTCTGAAGTCCAGCTGCCACTGCACCCTGCTCAGTCTGTCCCACAGGGCGTTGTGTTGGTCTGTTAGATATACCACTGTAGGAGCACTCCCTGATAAATTGCATAGGAGCAGAGTGTCAGTGCCTTGCAGCAAAGGGTGTGACCCCGTGCCCCCTTGTTGTTTACGTAGAACATTGCCACTTGGTTGTCCATTTGGATCAACACCGGCTGGTGCCTCAGAAAGTGGCAAAAATCTCAGATGGCTAGATATATTGCCCGAAGCTCTAGAAGGTTGATCTACTGGTTACCTTCGGCTTGTGACCAGCTGCCCTGGGTGCAAAGTTCCTCGCAGTGGGCTCCCAATTTCAGCAGGGAGGCATCCTTTGTGAGGACCCTTAGAGGACGTGGGGCATGGAAGGGCATCCTTACCTCAAGGTGTTGCAGATTTTGCCACCAAGTCAGGGAGTCCGCCAACTGGTGGATCACTGAGACTCTGTCTTAGAGGTGGCCCATGACCTGTGTCCACTGGTCTCGAAGGCACCACTGGGCAACTGTAATGTGCAGACCGGTGTCTGGGGTGACATGGACTGTGGAGGCCATGTGGCCGAGTAGGCGCAGCAGAAGCTGAGCAGACACCAAGGGATGGTGTTGCATGTCTGCGTCCAGTGTTCTGAGACGGTCAGCCCGGTCCAGGGGGATGAAGGCCTTTGCCCCTCTGAACTCCAGACGTTTTGTCAGGAGGTGGGACTTGGGATGGTTTATCACAAACCCCAGATGTTGTAGGAATGGATGGTGCATGCTGTACCTTGTTGCACCTAGGCAGCCGTGCCTCCTTTTATAAGCCAGTCATCCAGGTAGGGGAAGACGAATACCCCTTGGAGACTGAGGTAGGCGGCCACTACTGCTAGGCATTTGGTGAAGACCCTGGGGGCGGATGCCAGGCCGAAGGGTAGTACCCTATACTGGTAGTGGCCTCCCTCCATCATGAAGCGAAGATACTGCCTGTGGCTTGGGTGAATGAGGATGTGGTTATAAGCAACCTTTAGATTCAAGGAGCATAGCCAATCTCCCTGCTGGAGGTAAGGCAGCAATGTTCCAAGGGAGAGCATCTTGAACTTCTCCCTCATCAGGAACTTGTTCAGGTTCTGCAGGTCTAGGATGGGCCGTAGGCTGCCTGTCCTTTTTGGCATAAGGAAATACCTGAAATAGAACCCTTTGCCCCTGAGATGTTGGGGTACTGGTTCCACCGCCTTGATCTCGAGAAGACCTACAAGTTCCTGTAGTAGGGGTCCCAGTGAAGGGGAGACGTGGGGGGTTCTCCCGGGAAGAAAGGAGGAGGTGCCTGAGCCAGATGGAGAAGGTAGACCTCACTGACCACCTGGAGTGTCCAGGAATCAGTGGTGATGGGTGGGCATAGTGGATGAGACATCCCCCTGTGGGCTGCTGTCCTCCTTGGGGTAGAGAGGTTATGCCCAAGGAGTCAAAAGCTCCCCCCAGGTTGGGCCGGAGTTGACGCCTGGGCTTTGGGGAGCCTTCTGCTTACGAGGGCCTTGCCAATGTCTTTTAGTCTGCTGACCCTTCTGGAAAGCTGGCGAAGCTTGAAAATGTGGGTAGTTTCTGTAAGCAGCCCCTTTCTTCAGGTAAAAGGGCTTTTTACCCAAGCCCTTCCATCAGGGTAGGGTAGCAGACTTTTTCGAGAGCCTGATCCTCATAATGAGCTTGATCTCTACCTTGGCAGCCTTTTCCATCATGGATTTACCAAAGAGATTCTCCCCTTGTCATGGGACATCAACCAATTTGTCCTGAACCCATTGCTTGAGGTCGGAAAACTATAGCCAAGCCTGGCGCCAGGCACTGATGTCCACTGCAAATATTCTAGTCACCGACTCGAAGCCATTATAAGCTGCTCGAGTCATGAACTTGGAACACTCACGGATGGCTCTGGCCAGGTTCTTGAACCACTGTAGGGGTTCCTCGGAGAGACCAGCTGAGAATCCAGCACTCTCCTTTGCCAGGTTTCTCAGGTAAATGCCCATGTACAGCTGGTAGGTCTGGATCCAGCCGATGAGCATCAAGCCTTGGAATCACTTTGTTGAGGGCATCCAAGGAGCGGCCTCCCTACCCAGGGGCACCAAGGAGATGCTGGGGTACTGGTTCCACTGCCTCTTTAGCCAACGCATGGCCGACTCCACCACCATGGAGTTATGTGGCAGCTGTGCCTTTTGGAAACCTGGGCTCCTGTGGACCCGATACATCAAGTTGAGTCACTTACTTACGATGGGCACAGATGCCAGTGTTTCAAACATGTGGAGCACTAGCCATTCCAAGATGGATGGAATGGGCACCATCAGCGATTCGCTTGGTGGGGACTCGTATTGGAGGATTTCTAGTTCCTCCTTCTGAGGGTCCTCCTCCAATTCTGTTGGGAATGCTAGCACCTTTGACATGTCCTACAGGAAGTCGAGGAACACCATGTCCTTGGGCAGAAATCAACGTCAAGACTCGGAAGGGGATGGGTCTGAGAGGATGTCACGGGGGCAATGGGTGTTG
Organism: Ichthyophis bannanicus; assembly: GCA_033557465.1. Classification (NCBI taxonomy): domain Eukaryota; kingdom Metazoa; phylum Chordata; class Amphibia; order Gymnophiona; family Ichthyophiidae; genus Ichthyophis; species Ichthyophis bannanicus. The sequence goes on from CM066031.1 coordinate 1,695,044,371, forward strand.
GGGACTCCTCGTCCTCAGTCTCCCATTCTCAGTACTTGGTTGAAGACTTGAGGGGTGGGACAGTCTGGAGGCTCCAGGCCAGTGTCTGGCCCAAACCTCTTGGCAGCCCCGTGGCTGGTGCCATGTATGCTAGCCAGGGAAGACCTCAGCCGAGGATCGACTTGAGGCCATAGAGGATTGGCTCAGCCTCTGGGGACTTTCTCAACATAGGGCCCGGTGCTCTGGGCAGAGGAACGGGCCTTGCCAGACATCAATGCCTGCTGCTGGCCTATGAAGGCAGACAAGCTGTGCTCCAGGGCTGCCATGCTGGTCTCCAGTCCAGAAGGGTCCGCAGCCTTTGGTGCAGGAACCAAGGAACTCGGGCCCGATACTGGCTCCCCGAAGGGGTGTCCTCAATAAGGATGGTCTTGGATGTCTGGAGCTGGTACAAAGACTGGCGGAATTCAGGTTATAAAGAACCCCTTTTATTGAACCCCTATGCGTTTCGGCCGGTGAGGCCTTCTTCAGGGGGTAAAAACAGGTAAAGCAAACCTCAAAAGAATACAATAAAATAATAAGAATACATCATACAAACATATTATAAATATAAAACCATTAATACCAAATATCATAATTAAAACTATCATAAAAATTATAGAATGAAATCCATCATAAAGAGGCACAACAAACAGATAAAATATACTTGTTTACTACAAATAAAATGTATGCACACAAATTGTAAAATAGCACATGGATGACTAAAAAGCAAAAGTGATGAGGAGGACACAAAAAGGACATGATAAAAGACATCCAAATACCTTACATACTCCTGCCGTAATAGGAAAAACTTGCTGGAAAGAAAATTAAAAATTAGTCAAAAAATAGGATATACTATCTTTTTTGAGGTTGTTTTGATAGATCATAACAAGCCTTAAACATGTAAAAATACTGTACAAAACTAAGACCCTTCACTATCACCACAGGTTAAAAATAATTATCATATATTATAAATACCTTGCACAATGAAAACCTCTGCAGACTAAAAATTAAATATAATAAATATGGATATTATAAGCAGTCCTCCTCATCCTCTTTTGCTTTTTAGTCATCCATCTGCTATTTTACAATTTGTGTGCATACATTCTATTTGTAGTATACAGGTTATATTTTATCTGTTGGTTGTGCATCTTTTTATGATGTATTTCATTCTACAATTTTTATGATAGTTTTAATCATAATATTTGGTATCATTTATGTTTTTATATTTATATTTATGCTTGTATGATGTATTCTCATTATTTTTATTGTATTCTTGAGGTTTGCTTTACCTATTTTTATCCCCTGAAGAAGGCCTCACCGGCCAAACCACGTAGGGGTTCAATAAAAGGGGTTCTTTATAACCTGAATTCCACCAGTCTTTGTACCAGCTTCTTTGGTTACCTTATATTGCTGCAGGTACTTGGTTTGCTCTCCTTTGGTTGTCTCTTGGGTGTCTGGAGCCAAAATTTGCATGATTCCTTCCAGGCAACCTTGGTGGATTGCTCCCGCTCTGAGCTCTTGGACAAGCAGTGTGGACTGCGGGACCTGTCACAGGGCTTTCCTAGCCTGCCAGAACCGTCCAGGGACTTTGAGGGTTTCTTCTTCTTCTTCTGTTCCCTCGAGGGAGATCCCCTTTCTGAAGACCTAAGGCATTGACCAGGGTCCGTGGGGGTACCACAGGAGTCTGAGGCTTCAGATGGAGCCTAGCTCTTCGGAAGTGCCGGGACCTCCAGGAAAAACTTATTGTGCTGCTATTGATGGCTCTTGAGGGCCTTAGTAGATATCTTTTTACAAAGACCACAGGCTGTGGGGTCGTGGTCAGGCCCTAGGCAGCATTCATGTGTATCGGTAAGGGCCAAAATTTTGTATACCGATCACACTTTCTGAAGCCACTGGTAGCCATGGGGGGAAAAAGTACCCTTGCAAGGTCGAAGACCCACGGTACTGCCAGTTGAAAAAAGGGTGTGAAGGCGCCAAGAGGAAAAAAAGGGTTACGGACCAGAGATTCGATGCCGGGGCGGCAGGCTCAAGTGGCGAGAAGAGTACTGGTGCACAACTGAAGAAGAGAGCATAAAACTCAGGCAAAAAAAAATCAACTTTTTCTGGGGAAAGCAGACAGATGTCTGAAGGGCTCCGCGGAAAAAAGGAGACTGAGTAAGATGGCACACTTGGGCAGGAAGGGGACCACACATGTGAGGTGACATCTCCCAAAGGCTGCCTTTGAAAGCTGGGGAGATGCTTCTGCGAGGGCTCCATCAGTGCAGACATCATCCATATGTGATGACTGACTTCCTGCTTGTTCCCAAAGAAAGCAAATAGAATGCTAGGAATCATATAGAAAGGAATGGTAAATAAAAGAAAGAATATTATAATGCCTCCATATTGTGTTTCTTGCTGTGACTGCACCTTGAATACTGTGTGCAGGTCCGGTTGCCATACCTAAAAGAAGATATAGCAGTACTAGAAAAGTGACAGAGAGCAGCGACCAAAATGATAAAGGGGATGGCAGGAAACTCCTACGAGGAAAGGCTTAAAGGTTAGGGCTCTTCAGCTTGGAAAAGAGACGGCTGAGGGGAGATATGATAGAGGTCTATAAAATGAGTAGAGTGGAACGGTCAATTATAGATCAGCTGTTTATGCATTCAAAAAGTAGAAAGACTAGGGGACACAAAATGAAGCTACAATATAACACATTTAAGAATAATCTGAATTTTTTTAAACTCAAAATGCAATCAAACTCTCGAATTTGCTGCTGGAGGATATAGTAAAAGCTGTTAGTGTAGATGAGTTTAAAAGAGGTTTGGACAAGTTCCTGGAGAAAAAGTCATAAACCATTATTAAAGTGGACTGGGGAAATCCACTGCTTACCCCAAGATAAGCAACATGGAGTCTGTCTATGTTTGGGAATCTGACCGGTACTTGTGACCTGGATTGGTTACTGTTGAAAACAAGATACTGGGCTTGATGGTCCTTTGGTCTGAGCCAGTATGGCATACCTTATGGTCTTAATTTATGCCCATTTCGTCTCTATCTTGTGCAAATAGCACCTGTAACTTTCTCCTGGTTTTGCTGAAGGGAGTGATGAAAAAAATGGCAGGGGATGTGTGTTAAAATTCTACATGACGGCAAACATCAATTTTATTCTGCAGAGAATATTGATGTTTATATGCCAGATAGTATTCCAGCACATGCACGCATATGTGCCAAAATGTCAGGTTTTTTTTATTTTGTGTGTGTGCACAAGATAGAGGTGCTGTTAACATGATGCAAGTGTGTGGCTTGCAGACTTTTTGTGCACAAATTATTTGCCTGCTATTTTCTTACAGCATTGGAAAGCAAAATTTCTGTTAGGAAGTCTGTGTTGAGCACAAGACTAAGGAGGGTTTCTGCATTTGCCTGTGATTGTGGGTGAAAGTCACTCCACTACTAAGTCTGGCAGGCTGTGCAAGTGCACAAAAACAAGTGGCTCTGCTGCAGGGTCACAAGGACAGCATCCTGTAAGAATGCAATGTGCCCATACACAAACAAGAAACCAACTTGCTTTAGCTAAGTATTAAGATGTGAAGTGATACACAGCAATACAGTGTAGTTACTCACCTGTAACAGGTGTTCTCCAGGGATAGAAGGATTCAGTCCTCACACATGGGTGACATCGGTACTGCCAGAGCCCATGTGGAGCATTTCCCAAGCTTTCAAAGAAAGCCTTTGGGCCATGCTACCACGCATGCATGGTCCCCCTTCCCACCCAAGGATGCCATCTTGCTCAACAGATGACATACCTAGGTCGGCAGTAAAAACTAAAACAAGGAAGGGAGGCAACTCCCAGGGGAGGAGGGAGGGTTGTGAGAACAGATTCCTGCTATCCCTGGAAAATACCTATTACAGGTGAGTAATTACGCTTTCTCCCGGAACAAGCAGGAAGTCAGTCCTCACATATGGGATTCCTTAGCTCCAGGATGCTGATCAGGACAGCACCAACAGCGATCAATTGGGTAGCTGTGAGCTTCAGAAGGTGAGTCCCCAATGAGAGGCTCTGCAAGACCCTAGCATCCAGTGATACTATCACTCCAGTAGCCTGAACACAGAGGGATTGGAGGGCAGGGTATACCTACACTGTGTCCCTTGGGGAAACTGCTAGGTACGTATGACCTAGATTGGCCACTGTTGGAAACAGAATACTGGGCTTGATGGACCTTGGTCTGACCCAGTATGGCATATCTTATGTTCTTATGAGATTATTATGGAGTACTGCCTGGCAAAAGGCATGGTAACTGCAGGACTTGCTTTCCAGGTAGTAGTGAGCTGCGAAGGTATGAATTGAAGACCATGTGGCGGCCTTGCAGATCTCCATCACCAGCACAGAGTGGAGGTTGGCCACCAACATGGCTATCACCCTCAGGTGAACCACTGTGATCTGGTGCTCGAGGGAAAGGCCAGCTCACTCATAGGTAAGTGCAATACAGTCCGCCACCCAAGAGGACAGAGTTTGCTTAGTCACGGGGAGCCCCAGTCTACTGGGGTCATAAGACATGAAAAGCTGAGCTTTGCGATGGCCTTGAGTCCGCTGTAAGTAGAAGGACAAGACCCATTTGCAATCCAGCGCATGAAGTACTAGTTCCTCCCTGCTGGCATGAGGCCATGGGAAGACGGTGGGGACGACCACCTCTTGGTTGAGTGGAAAGCATAGTTACTAACCTGTAACTGGTGATCTCCGGGAACAGCAGGAATTTAGTCTTCACATATGGGTGACATCGGTACCAATGGAGCCCATGTGGGAACGCTCCCCCCCAGCATCCAATAGGAAAGCTTTTGGGAGCATCTCACTGTGCCTGCATAGCTGCCTTCTCACTTTTCTAGCTCTCCCTCCTCAGTTGTTTGTAGCTGGGATAAAAGGAGAGAAGGAGAAGACGACTTACAACTCCTAGGGGAGGAGGGTAGGTTGTGAAGACTAAATTCCTGCTGTTCCCAGAGATCACTTGTTACAGGTGAGTAACTATGCTAACTCCAGGAACAAGCAGGAAGGTAGTCTTCACATATGGGACTCCCTAGCTCGGAGATGCCAGTGAGATGACCTCAGAGTCGGCTGTGGAATCAGAGGTGTAAATAAGGTGGTCATGTATCCTCCAAGGATGTCTGGTATCGAAACCCAGGACGGCAGGTAGAAGTTGATCTAAGTCTGAAAGAGATGCTGGAGAACAGCTTGGCCAAACAAGGCAGCCCAACGGGAGTCCTTGTCCAGACAATAGTGAGCAGCAAAAGTGTGGACAGAAGACCAAGTTGCTGCTTTGCGTATCTCATCAATCGCTACAGAACGTAGATTTGCCATAGAGGCAGTCATGGTCCGAACATTATGTGCAGTGACATGACTCTCGAGAAAGAGTCCTGCCTTTTCATTAGCAAAGGAGATGCAGTCTGCTATCCACCTCAAAAGAGTTCATTTGGATACTGGCAACCCCAGGTGACAAGTCAAAGGAGATGAAAAGTTGGGAAGCTTTTCTGTGCTCTCAAGTTCTCTGGAGATACAATGCCAAGGCACATTTGCAATCCAGAATGTGACGGGTTGCCTCTGCCCTAGAGGAATGATGTCTAGGGAAAAAGAAAGGCAGGTAGATTGACTGGTTTAAATGGAAGGGCAAGACCACCTTCAGCATAAAGAAAGGATGAGTCCCAAGGACTACCTTATCATGGTGGAATTGTGTAAAAAAAAGGGTCAGCCACCAAAGCCTGGAGCTCACTAATGCATCTTGCTGAAGTGAGGGCAATAAGGAAGGTGGCCTTCCACTTGAGAAACTTCAGTGAGGCAGTGGCTAGAGGTTCGAAGGCTTGAGAAGCTGTCCTAAAACAACATTAAGATACTATGCCATTGGAGGGGGGTTTAATGGGAGGTTTGGTTAATAGAAGACCCCTCATGAAGCGTGCTACAAGCGGCTAAGAGATGCGCTGGCCATCTAAGGGCATATGAGAGGCCACAATTGCACTTAGTTGTACTCTTACCAAATTGGTTTTGAGTCCAGAAGACAGATGGAGAAGATACTCAAGTAATGCCTCCACCGGACCTGAGAAGGGGTTAAGATCCCTCTCAGAACACCAGAGAGCGAATCTATGCCACTTGAAGGCGTAGGAGCACCTGGTGGATGGCTTCCTAGAAGCCAAGAGGATGTCTTTAACCTCCTGGGAAAGGTTAACGACCTGGAAGACTAGGCCCTCAGCAGCCATGCGGTGAGATGAAGGGACTGCGGATTGGGATGGAGAAACGTCCCCTCCTCCTGAGAGAGGAGATCTGGAGCAGATCCCAGATCTATGGGTTGAGCCCCGAGACAGACATAGGAGAACAGGATGCCACAGTTGTCATGGCCAGCATGGTGCTATGAGTATCATGTAGTCCCTGTCTCTCTGGAGTTTGAAAAGAGTCTTGGGAATGGGGGGAGAAGGCATATAAGAAGCCTTAGACCCCAGTGGAGGTGAAAAGCATCCACCTGCTGGCTGTCCGGTGCAGGCGTCCTGAGCAGAAGCGAGGAAGCTTGACATTCTGAGGACTTATGAACAGGTCTATCTGTGGGGTTCCCCAGATCTGAAAAACGTGAGCGACTTTGTCTGCATGGAGAGACCACTTGTGGGGTAGAAGGACTCGACTCAGTTTGTCCGCCAAGACATTGTGTTTGCTTGGAAGATACACAGCATTCAGGTGAATGCGATGCTGTATGGCAAAAAACCACAGATGCAGGGCCTCGCTGCAGAGGATCCAAGAGCCTGTTCCACCCTGCTTGTTCAAGTAGAACATGGCTACCTGATTGTTCGTTTGGACTAGAACTGTGCGGAATCAAAATGATCCTGGAACACTTTGAGAGCATTGTGAATGGCTCCGAGCTCCAGCAGATTTATGTGGAGTTGTGACTCCTAATGAGACCAGAGTCCCTGAGTGGAGAGATTGTCCAGATGAGCTCCCCATCCCAATTTGGGCGTATCCGTACATTGGGTACATTGATGTGCTGGCATCTGAAAAGGCGGCCCTACCAGGAGGTTTTCTGGGGATTACCCCACTGGAGAGACGAGAATAGGCGGGTAGAGACCATTATTTTGTCTCCCAGGTGACCCGATGCTTGAGTCCACTGGGAAGCTAGTGTCCATTGAGCTGCGCGCATATGTAGACGAGCATATGGAACAACATGCACTACTGATGCCATATGACCCAGAAGTTGTAGCATTTCTTGAGCATTGAGAAAGTTCTTGAGGCATTAGATGCTGATTGAGTCGAGCGCAGCAGAGTTGGGGTAGAAATGTCTTTGATTGCTGAGTGTCTAAGAGAGCCCCTATAGTTTGAGAGGGGACAAGTTAGGATTTGTAATAAATCTTCCAAAGTCCCAAGTGTTGCAGCACCTGCATGGTACACGAGAGGGAAAGACTGGCCTCTAGAGAGGTGTTTGCTCGAATGAGCCAGTCGTTTAACTAAGGTAAGACAAATATCCCAAGAGTCCTTAGGAATGCGGCTACTACAGCCATGCATTTTGTGAAGACTCTTGGGGCAGAGGGGAGGCCAAAAGGCAGGACTCTGTATTGATAATGTCTCCCTTGGAGCATGAAGCGCAGGAACTTTCTGTGCTGTGAGTGAATAAGTATGTGAGTATATGCCTCTTTTAGATCTAGAGAACAGAGCTAACTCTGGAGATAGGGGAGAAGGGCCCCTAGGGAGATCATTCTGAATCTCTCCCGTAGTATGTACTTGTTCAGTTCTCAGAGGTCCAGAATTGGCCTGTACCCTCCTATTTTCTTCAGAATGAGAAGTATGGAGAACAAAAGCCCATTCCCTGCTGGGATGGTGGAACCTCCTCTATTGCGCCCTTAAGAGAAGGGAAGTGACCTCTTGCAGCAACAGAGCAGTGAGAGGGGGCCGACATCAGAACTCTCTTGGAGGAGTTGGGGGGGGGGGGTAGACTTCTTAAGATGAAGCTTGTATCCCTCCCATACTATGGACAGTGTCCACTGCTCTGATGTGATAAAATGCCACCTGTGGGCAAGTGACAGTCTGCCAGGAATGTGGATGGGATCTGAAATCTCCAAAGGCAGAACAGCTATGCTCTCCAGAAAGGAGTCAAAGACCCTGAGGAGGCTGGGTCTGCCGAGGTGGTTGTGACTTAGGAGTCTGAGCCTTCTTTTGCTGCTTTGATGGCTGCTGCCCCTTCTGAGGAGCATGGTGTTGACACTGTATAGCAGGGGTGTAAGGAGGATAGTACTTATTATTGAAAAAAAGCTTTCTTTGCTGCTTTTTTCCTAGCTGGGTTGGCAGTAGATCTAGATAGCCTATTAAGAGTGGTGTTCTCGGATTCTGAGAGGCCTTGTACTGCCAATCCTTGCCAACAAGGTTTTCACCGGTGCAAGGGATATTACCCAGCTTATCTTGAACCCATTGTTCAAGATCCAATGCTTTGAGTCAAGCAATCCTACGTGCACCAATGCAGATGGATGAAGTTCTGCTGATGCACTTAAAACAGTCAAATGTTGCCCTGTTAAACTTTGAAACATTCTGAGCATTCTTTACAAGGGTGAGATAATCTGCTCTCTTGTCATCGGGGAGAATAGGAGCCATTAACTCCAAATCCTTAGCCACCTCTCTAAGGAACATACCAATATAGAGTATGTAGGAACTGATCCTGGCTGATAACATGGAGGCCTAAAAACTATGTCAACCAAAGGCAGTGAGGGTACTCAATTCCCTACCTGGGGGGTTTAAGGAATGTGTCTTAGCACTCTGTATTCGATGCATTGCCAATTCCACCATCATGCAATGGTGCAGCAATTGCGTTTTTTGAAAACCGGGACACTCCAGTACCTGGTACATATCATCAAGTTGTCGGGTATGTGGAGATATGGTAAGGGGTGTCTCCCACATATGAAGAATAAGGTCATGAAGTATGCGATGGCTAGGCTCTTTCTCCGATGTCACTTATGGATAGACCCCGAGCAACATCGCGAATAAAGTCTTGAAAAGACATGTCCTCTGGAGTCGACATGTGACGTTGTGGAGATGGAGATGGTTCTTCCGAGACAGTTCTCATGTCCCAGGTATCAGCCGATATGAATCGCAATCCGAAGACTCAAAGTATCAACAGACAGGGTATTCCTGCTCTGCACGTACTCAGTACTGCTCAAAACCGGTAGCTAAGGCTTGCGGTGCCGGAAACGGATTCGAGGGCTGGCATGGGCGGTAGCATAGTAAGCAGCAAAAAAGTCGATGCAGGTCAGAATCGACTGTAAAGGTTTTACTGGTACAAAGGCCACCAGTAAGGCTGCTAAGCCCCGCTCGACAGCCAGGATACGTTGATCCATGGAGCTTGCCGATGCTTGGGTATCGGTACCAGAATTGTGGGCCATGATCCCTGAGCATGGCATCAGGAGCTCTCCAGAGGTGGAGGCTTCAGGAGCATCCTAGGACCCCACTAAGGCTTTGGAGGGAAGGTCCTCCCACCGGGACTGTTTGGCCAGTGTGTCCCCCTCCACGTCAATATCCGACACATCTCGATGCTTAGAAGGAGATCTACTCTTGAAGGGCCGGCCAGTCTTTGAAGACTTAGGTTTCGATACCCGAGATCCTTGGGAGAAAGATGAAGCTCTCGATGACATTGATTCTAAAGATACTACATCAGAGGCAAAGAGGGTGCCCAGCCTTGCATCTCGATTCTGCAGGCCTCTCTTTGTCATCTTCCTACAAAGAAGACATTCTGACAGTTGTTGATCCAGTCGAAAGCATTTTAGACAGCAGTCATGGGTGGCTGTAGCCAAAATGGTACTGCCATTTTTGGAACACTTAAAACCACTGAATGATTTTTCCATTTTGTCTGTGACAAAAGGGGAGGCCTAAGCCTAAGATGGCATCGATACGCCTAAAGGAAAGAAAATTGTTTCCCTCACAGAAGAATTTTTTTTTTTTTTTTGAAGAAAGAAAGAAAGGAAGGAAGGAAAGAAAGCAGCAATGGGGGTCGGTACCAGCGTCGACGGGAAGGCAGACACGACCACAAAAAATGACAGACATATTTTCTGCGGTGACAGGAATTGCTTCTTGTCGGCTCCGCGGAAAATGAAGAACTGAGGAGGGAGAGCCGGAAAGACAGGAAGGCAGCTACGCAGGCACAGTGGGATGCTCCCAAAAGCTTTCCTATTTGACGCTGGGGAGTGTTCCCGCACTGGTTCTGTCAGTACTGACATCACCCATATGTGAAGACTTCCTGCTTGATTCTGGAGACTGGAGATATCACCTTCTGGAGGAATTTGAGGTGTGCGCGGAGCACTACCCTGTTCTTATAGAATCCTGTATATGGTGGATCTGCCACCAGGGCCTGGAGTTTGCTCACTCTTCGGGTGGATGTGAGGCCCACCAGAAAGGCCACTTTCCAAGACAGGTACCACAGGTGGCAAGTGGCTAGAGGCTCGAATGGAGATTTGGAGAGCTGGGAGAGCACCATGTTGAAGTACAATTCTGCTGCTGGAAGGCGGAGAGGGGCCTTGGATAACATGAGGTCCCGGAGGAAACTGGAGACCAGTGCCTGGTTTGAGAAGGGTTTTCCCTCGATAGGGTGGTGGTGAGCGGCTATGGTACTCAGATGCACCTTCACCAAGTTAGATTTCAGTCTGGTGTGCAACAGGAGCAGTTGGTACTGAAGTACTAGTTACACATGGCAGGAGAAGTGATTCTTCTCCTTTTCCGCACACCAGGCGGAGCACCTTCTCCACGTAAAGGCATAAACCCATCTGGTGGAGTGTTTCGGGAGGCCAGTAGGGTCTCCTCAACTTCTCCTGGAAGATTGAAAGGGGGTCAATGCTACCCTTTCAACAGCCACACTGTTAGCGTTAGTGACCCCAGGTTGGGGTGCAGGAGGGAGCACTCCTCCTCGGGCAGGAGGTCTGGGGCTCAGCCTAGAGAGACTGGGAGTGCCACCGAGAGGGAAAGCAGTAAAGCAGTAGAGGGAACAAAGGTTGCCTGGGCCACCTGGGGGCAATCAGTATAACTGATGCCTTTTCACTCAGGACGTTTAAGAGCGTCCTGGCATCGGGGGGGGGGGGGGGGGGTCAGTGAGAACGCATAGAGTAGACCCTCAGACCACGAGATCAGGAAGGAATCTGCCACCACTCTCTCTAGGTGCAGCTGACCGAACCAGAAGCGGGGTAGTTATGTGTTGTCCGTAGAGGCAAATAGGTCCATCATGGGCCTGCCCCAGAGGTGGAAGAGCTGCTTCGTTACTTGGGGGTTTAAGCGCCACTTGTGTGGGTGGAGGACTCTGCTCAGCCTATCCACTAGCAGTTGTCCTGGCCTGGGAGGTACACCGATCACAAAAGCATGCTGTTGCATGCTGTGGAGAGGAGGACCACCGCCTCCTTGGAGTGGGAGTATAAACCCGTGCCCCCCTGCTTATTGATATACAAATGGCGACCTGGTTGTCCATCTGGATCAGCACAGGTTGGTGTCGCAGGCAGTGGCGAAATGCTCATAGTGCCAAGAAGATTGCTCTGAGCTCCAGGATATTGAACTGTAGGAGTGACTTCTCCTGAGACTAGCTGCCCTGTGTATGGCGGTCTCCGCAATGCGCCCCCCAACCCAGGAGGGAGGCGGCTGTGGTCAGGGTCCTCTGCAGTGGGTGTGCCTGGAAGGGCATTCCCACCTGGAGATGGCACAGGTTTTGCCACCAGTTGAGGGACTCCACCAGCTGATGGGTAACCCTGAACTTGTCCCGTGGACTGACCGTGGCCTGCATCCACTGTGAGCGTAGGCACTACTGGGTTGTCCGCATGTGTAAGTGCACTGAGGGCGTGACGTGGACCGTTGAGGCCATATGGCCCAGTAGGCGGTGAGCTGGTACTGACCGGCTGTGCTGTACCTCTCCTGCCAATTGCCTTAGGTGTACTGCCCTTTCTCTTGGGAGGATGGCCTTGACCTGTAATGTATGCAACTGAGCACCTATGAACTCCAGGCTTTGGGCTGGAGAGAGATGGGATTTGGAGTAGTTGATGATGAACCTCAGGTGCTACAGAAGGAGGGTTGCACACTCTGTGGCCTGACTGACCTCTGAGGCCATACTGCCCCTGATGAGCCAGTCGTCCAGATAGGGGAAGACTAAAGCCCCTTGTAGGCGCAGGTAGGTGGCTACCACTGCCAGGCATTTGGTAGAGTCCCTTGGCGAGGAGGCCAGGCCGAAGGGTAGGGCCCTCCTCCAACCATGAACTGTAGGTACTGCCTGTGGGAGGGATGGATCAGGATGTGAGTATACGCATCCATTAGGTCCAAGGAGCACAGCCAATTTCTCTGGTGGAGGAAAGGCAGCAGTGTTCCAAGGAAAAGCATCTTGAACTTCTCCCTCACCAGAAATTTAAGTTTCTCAGGTCTAGTATGGGCCGCAAGGCCCTAGTTCTCTTTAGGACAAGGAAATATCTGGCATAGAAGTCTTTTCCACATAGATGTTTGATTACAGGCTCCACTGCATTGTCCCTGAGCAGACCTGCGAGCTCTGAGAGCAGAAGGGTCTAGTGAAGGAGAGGTCGCACTGGCTCTCCTGGAAAGAACCTGGGTGGTACCTGATGTAGCTGGAGGAGGTATTCTTCCCTTACCACCTACAGTACCACCCACTGGTCTGAGATGACACTGGCCCACCTGTGGGTGAAGAGTGCCAGGCAGCCCACCACCTGTGGGCTGGTGAAGGTATCCCAAGGGAGGGAAGGCCCTGCCCTGAGAGTCGAAAGTTCCCCCCGGGCTAGGCGGGAGCTGGGGTCTGGGGCTTCCGTGCCTTCAGCTTCTGAGTCCCATGGCTTTGCCTTTTAGTATGAGAACCCTGTTGTTGGCCCAAGAAGGGCTGGTAATGGTGACTCTGCAGAAAGGGCCCCTTTTTTCTTGGGAACGGGGGACTTTTCCCAGATGGTTTCTTCCAAGGAAAGGATGAGATCTTCTTGGACAGCCTGTTGAGTCACCACAATCGGACTCAATCTTGGCCACCTTGTTGGCCATAGGCTTGCCGAACAGGTTTTCCCCAGTGCAGGGGATATCAAGCAGCTTGTCTTGGACCCAATGCTCGAGGTCCGAAGACTGCAGCCAGGCTTGGCGATGGGCACCAATGCCAGCTGTTGCTACCTGAGCTGCTGACTCAAAGCCATCATAGGCTGCCCAGGAAAGGAACTTAGAACAGTCCTTGATCCCAGAGGTCAGGGATCAGAACCGCTGTAGGGGTTCCCCAGTAAGCCCTGCTGAAAACCCAGATAACTGCTGGGTTAAGGCCTTTAGGTACAGTTTATAGGCTTGAATCAGGCAACCCAGCATGGAGCCCTGGTAACACTTGCAGCCGAGGGCATCGAGGACTCTAGTATCCCTACCTGGGTCTTCTGGCTCTTATGTTTCTGCATGGTAGACTCGACGACCATGGAGTTATGTGGAAGTTGGAGCTTGTGGAACCCGGGGCCCTTCTAGATACAGTAGATGGCATCAAGGCCCAAATTCTGAGTAGCAGTCGCTCGAGAATTGGCTGCAGGGGCACTGTGAGAGTCTCCTTGGGTGGACTCATACTAGAAGATCTCCAGTTCCTCGGTGCACGGATCTTCCTCTGCCTTGGTTTGCACCAAGGGGGCTCTGGCCATATCCTTGACAAAGTCATGGAAGGCCACATCTTCTGGAGGAGAATGGCGCCAGGGGCAACGGGTCCAAGGGAATATCTCTGTGATGCATAGTTTCCAGGGACACTTCATTGTCGGTCTCCCAATCAGAGTTGAGCGGTAACAACGAGTCCGAGGCTGGTGGCCTCCAGAGGACCTGGGGTCTAAGTTGTAGAAACTAGCCGAGGAGGATCAGATGCCTGAGGAATGGGACAGAGACCTCGACCGGGGCCGAGGGCTTACCCGAGGCCGATGGTGCTCAGAGCTCAGCATGATGACCGGGGAACTCCCCCCCAGTCGGCAGCCCGGTCGTCAGGGTAGATGATGCAGATGAACCAGCCATCATTGCCTGCTGAAGGGGCAGGATCACAGTGATGTTCTACTCCAAGGTCGCCATTCTGGTTTCCAAGCCAGAAGGCTCCACAGCTTTTGGTGCAGGCATTGAGGACATCGGGCCTGGCGCCGGCACTCTCGTGAGTACATCTTCGACAAGGACTATGGTTTCGAGGAACCTTGCAAGGCCTCCGCTGGCTGAGGAATCCTTCTTGAGGATCTTGGAGGGGCACTTCTCAGAGCTGCCCAGGTTCCTCCGGGTTTCTCTGGTGCAACCTCGGCGGACTTCGAAGATTTATTCTTTTCTCTCTCAGCGTCTGAGGTCTTCTCGGAGGAGCTGTCGCCATGGGACTCCGAGGATGCTTGGGCCTCACAGGAAGTGCTGGGCTTGGAGCTCTGCATCAGGAAGGCCGGTGCAGAATCAGACATGGGGAACAGTTTTTCCTGCAACTCTGACCTCTTTTTGTTGGTTTTAGGCATCATGGCCTGGCACAGGTCGCAGGTGCTGCTGTCATGGTCTTGGCCCAGGCAGCAGTCATGGGTGTCAGTCGCTGACATTGTTGGATTGCAGCAATCACATTTTTTGAACCCACTGGAGGACATGGTAGGGAAGAACCGTCCAGGGTTGATGACCCCCGGGCGAAAAAGGGCACAAACACCGGTCAAGGCAAGCCTCAATCAAAAAAGACAAAGGGAGCTGAAAACAATGCCTGTGACGGCACCGGCTCGAGGAGGGAAAAGGAACTGGTACGCAAACTGGGAAACTATTTTAAGGATAATTAGCAAGGATTTTTCCAGGGAAACAGAACAGATGTCTGTTCGGTTCCGGGGAAAAAAAGAAGACAGAGCAAGATGGCACTCTTGAGTGGGAAGGGGACCAAGCATGCATGGTAGCATGTCCCTAAGGCTTTGAAAGCTGGGGAAATGCACTGCGTGGGCTCTGTCAGCACCACTGTCACCCATATGTGAGGACTGACTTCTTGCTTGTTGTTCCTGGAGAAATGATCTGCTTCCAATACCCAAAATGATGGATAGAATTCTTTGCTGGTGTTGCAATATCTTCCCCTCCCCATATCTGGGGGGATTTTGTGCCAATTTCTTTGTTTATCGATTTCATATGTTAGAATTCCAATAGCCTGGAGACTATATATGGGACTAGTCATTAGCAGATCTTTTGTGATGAGGAACAATTGAACGTTTAGGCCACATTCTAGTCTTCCTTTCAAAGTAGGGGCCCTACTTTTTTCTGTCATATTACTTAAAGATGACATGAAAGTAGGCTCTTAATGTCAAATTCTGAATGCAAACCTGTCTATGCCAGGTTTGCATACACATTTAAGATACTCCTTCATGCATCCCTTTCATTGGCTTTTTTTCCCCTCACAAAACTAACTCCCTAACCCTTTTGGTGCTTCTTTGTCAAAAGCTGAGGATTTGGTGTCTTTGTACCACTGTTGGTGCTACTTGAATCTACCTGCCGCTGTTATTTCACTCTGCCCCTTGTTTTGGTGCTGTGAGGTCCTCATAGGACTCTTGATATCTTGAAATACTGCTGCCTCTGTGGCAGATGCCTGCCAGCAAGTTTTAAGTTTAAAATGGATGGAAAACCAAACATTATGCAATCTGCTATCCAGTTAGATAATATGTGCTTGACTTTAGCAGTCTCAAGCTTATTGGTGATAAATCAAACAAGTTTTGTAGACAGACTTTAGTTCACACCAAATAGGAAGTTAAGGCTATTTCATAACGCAAGGTGTGTTAAGCATGCGACCTGGGGAAAAATTCTGGAAGTACAAATAACTGGTTAGGTGAAAATCTGACACCGCCTTAGGTAGGGAACTTAGGATGCATATCCTTCCAGCTCAGACCCTTGAGCTCATATGAGTCTAAGCCAAGGGCTCATAGGGATCTTTCATCATATGGGTTAGAATTGTGCGGAGGTCCCCAGCCATAGCAGGATACTTGATGTGAGGCTTCAATAGAAGCAAGTACCACATTAAAAACAAATTAAAGGCTG
Source organism: Ichthyophis bannanicus (assembly GCA_033557465.1). NCBI lineage: Eukaryota > Metazoa > Chordata > Amphibia > Gymnophiona > Ichthyophiidae > Ichthyophis > Ichthyophis bannanicus. Next base: position 1,695,060,365 of record CM066031.1, read on the forward strand.
TAGTGAGATGGGTCTACAGCAGGGGTTCTCAACCCAGTCCTTAGGTCACACCTAGGCAGTCAGGTTTTCAGGATAACCGCAATGCACATGCATAAGAGAAATTTGCATACAATGGAGGTAGTGCATACATATCTATCTCATGCATATTCATTGTGCTTATCTTGAAAACCTGATTGGCTAGATATGTCCAAGGACTGGATTGAGAAATGTAGTGATTATAGTGATTTGTGTCAACTGCACCTAGATCAGAGGTTCCCAACTCCAGTCCTGGAGGGCCAAACACCATTCAGGTTTTCAGGCTGTCCCTAATGAATATGCATGAGATACATTTGAATACAAAGGGGGCAGTGCATGCAAATGCATCTCATGCATATTTATTAGGGAGAGCCTGAAAACCTGGTGTTTGGCCCTCCAGGACTGGAGTTGGGAACCTCTGTCCTAGATGAACAATAGTGAAGTTGGTTTTCAAACATGATTTTTTTTTAACAAATATAAAGTTTTGTGCAGGACCGGAATCAATCAGTAAACCTCCGCACAAAACTGTAAGACCTTCTAGTAGAGTCTCTCCAGAGGCATTTGAGAGACATTATGAGATGGATTCAGTAAATGGAACTTTACTCTCAATACTGAGGCTATGAAGGCCAGGGAACAGAAGTTGGGAAGTTACAGAGCTCTTTGATTCTGCATGATTAGGGTTAGGGAAGACCCTAACTAGATAAGCTTCCTGATGGACAATGTCCACGGCGTAGGAGATGAAACCATCTCAGCCAATAAGGACCCATTTCCCTGAAAAGGTTGGTGAGGCAGAGGCTCTCCAGGACAAACTTTCTACTTTTTCAAGGAAGGCAGAGGACTAAGGGGAGACTATTTCTTATAATAGTCTTTAGATCTATAAGCATAACTCCAGGTCTCTCAGACTTTGCATCAGAAAACTGTTGTATAGAAGTAGTCTGAATGCATACCTGGCTAGCAAAGTCTCCATGAAAGCTTCGTTTGTTGGAGCCTAGACTTTGTTCCAGTGTAGCATCTTGAGTGTATTTGTGCTTCTAACATATTAGCATAGCAGATGATGGCAGATAAAAGACCAGTATGATCCATCTAGTCTGCCAGTAAAGTAGCTAGTTGTAGCTGCTGCTCCTTGCAGACCACCCTCTTCTACTCCCTTGTTTAGGGTTGTATCAGCTCCTCCATGTAGGTCACTCTATACCTTTGTTTAGGGTTGCACCCGCCGTGCCATGCAGGTAATATACTCCATGCTTTGGATGTACTAGTATCAATGCTAAGGACCTTAGATGCCTTAGAAAAAATATCATGCCTCCAAGCATTGCCATTGACTCCAGAATCAGTTTACCTCCCTATCCATTGGTATCAATTGATGTTGATGCAGCAATTTTTGTCAGACGACAGGTCAGCATCTCAAGGACTGCAGATAGATATTTATTTAATATCAATGATAGCAATGCAGGGGAGATGACATTCACATGGGTTAGTCAAGGTGGCTGGAGCCCAGGTTCTTGAAGACTGTAGAATGATCCCAGCCTGTTAAGGAGGATGAATGGTTGGTCTCTGCAGGGATGCTTTTGAGGAGAGATGGCAGGAGACGTCTCCTTGCTTCCAGCACTGTGCACTGATGCCAATGTTTCCTCTTTTTCACTCAATAGGATCCTTCATATGCATCAAGTGCAACGATGGTCACCTGCTGGTCTCTATTGATGCCTTAGGTAGTGGGATTGATAGCCTCTCATTGTCAATGCATCCTCAACATCCAATATACCTCCAATGCTGATGCAGCTATGTGGTAGGTTTGGCTCAAGTGAACCAAAAGGCTTCTCCTACTCTAGATGGTCAAAGATCACCGAACATCAAAGTGACAAAACTAGGGAGGTCATTTTCAGGCTAAGGCACACCAGACAGAATCCATGGCTGCTAGTGACAAAAATTATCTTGACACACTGCGCACACTCTTTGAAACGGCTTCATCTTCTGCTTCTGGGACATTGGTAGAAAAATAACAAATGCAAAAAATGAAATGACTTCATGGCAAAAATCTCAACCGGTGTGGTTCATGCACCAAAATTATGTGAGTAGCAGAGGAAGACCTGCGAATGAGTGGCTTACAGCTCTAGAAAGCCCATGGTAGCTTGGAAAGCTTTGTTTACTTTATCTCCAGCCCAGGCTCTGCTGGATGTCATTACTCACTTATGAGGACTCTGTATGCTGCTTGGCCTCAGAGAAATGTACCTAATTTCTGTGGGGTTTTTTGTGTTGACACCTTTGTAGATAAATCAGTTTTTTCTTACATTTAGATGAAAAAAAATTTATATATTGCCGTTTGTTTAGATTTGTAGTGCAACAGTAAAAATGTGCAAATTGAGGCTTTAAAACTGATTTAAGCCTACCTAAGCCAGAATACCTGAAGTCTGTTTTGGTTTATGGATTGTTACTGTAGTAGCATATTAGGGTTCTAATATGCTACTACAACTTAGCATATTAGAACCCTACAACTTTCATGTTTTCATTAAAAAAGTTATAAATGGGACCAGCCCAGTAGATCAGAAGCAGCACTATATGTATTGCCATGCAGAAGAGATGGTCTCAATACTAGGCTAAGTAGGCCAACACACTGCTATAGCTGGGCTGGCCAGGGATGCTACAAATGCACCATTCAAAGCCCCAAGAGAGAGGCAAACTGACCATTGCTCTACAGTAAGACAGATTCAGGGATCATGATCATATGTTCCAAAGGGAACATGGTTGTGTAGAAGACCCCTAGGTGATGAGAACTATTGCAAATGGATAGCCTTATATAAAGAAAAGCAATATCAAAAATAGAGGTAAAAGTTCCCAGATAACTACAAACGAAGGCTCATTGTATCAGTTCCTAAATAGGAAAGTGTAGTTACTCACCTGTAACAGGTGTTCTCCAGGAGCAGCAGGAATCAGTCCTCACTTATGGGTGACGTCGGCGCCGACGGAGCCCTCGCGGAGCAATTTTCCCCAGCTTTCAAAGAAAGCCTTTGGGAATTGCAGCCCGCATGCGCGGTCGTCTTCCCGCCCGAGGGTGCCATCTTAGCCAGTCAGACGACATAGCTAAAAAAGACAGCATAAAAATTTGCAAAAAGAACATAAGCAGACGATTGCAACTCCAAGGGGAGGAGGGAGGGTAGTGAGGACTGATTCCTGCTGCTCCTGGAGAACACCTGTTACAGGTGAGTAACTACGCTTTCTCCAGGACCAAGCAGGAAGTCAGTCCTCACTTATGGGACTCCCAAGCTCAAGGCTACCGGAGACCCTAAGCACAAAAATGAGCTCCCTCTAGCTCAGCAGCACAGAAGGATAGAATCTTCGCTGAATAATCACCCACCGGTAGCCCACATCCGGGATGGAGGGTAGGAGTTGCTCAGTCCTCAAAGAGATTACGGAGGACTGCCTGTCCGAAAGCACTGTCCCTACGGGACTCCCTCTCGAGACAGTAATGGACCGCAAAAGTCTGGCTCGAAGACCAAGTAGCGGCCCGGCAGATGTCTGCCAGCGGAACAGAGCGGAGGTAAGCCACTGACGTAGCCTTTGCCCGAACGCAATGAGCCGTGACTCGACTTTCTAAGGAGAGTCCGGCTGCCCCATAAGCCCAAGAGATACAGTCCGCAACCCAGATGGACAGAGTACGCTTGGAGACCGGGAGCCCTAATTTATTGGGGTCAAAAGACACAAAAAGCTGAGCAGCTTTACGGTGCTCCCGCGTACGGTCAAGGTAGAAGTTCAATGCCTTTCTACAGTCCAGGGTATGGAGGACCGTTTCAGCTCGGCTGGAGTGTGGTCTGGGAAAGAAGGTTGGAAGTACCACCTCCTGATTGATGTGAAAAGGGGAGACCACTTTAGGCAGAAATTTTGGGTGAGTCCGTAGGACTACCCTATTCTTGTAGAACCTAGTGTAAGGGGGATCAGACACGAGGGCCTGCAATTCACTTACGCGTCTAGCGGAAGTGAGGGCTATCAAGAACAGTGTTTTCCAAGACAGAAAACGGAGAGAACAGGTAGCCATAGGTTCAAAAGGCGGACAGGTGATCCGCTGCAAAACCACATTCAGGTCCCAGTCAGGCGCTGGCGGGCACAGAGGTGGTTTAAGTAGAAGGAGACCTCGGAGAAATCTCGCTACGAGAGGGTCGAACGAGAGAGGTCTACCGTCCACCGGCACATGATGTGCCGAAAGAGCACTGAGGTGAACTTTGACGGAGTTGGACTTAAGTCCCAGATTAGAGAGGTGTAGCAAGTACTGCAAGATCACCGACACCGGGCAGGAGAAGGGATCCTGAGACTGTTGGGTACACCAGACTGCAAAGCGACGCCATTTAAGGGCGTAGCATTTGCGGGTAGAAGGCCGTCGCGAAGCCAAGACGACCTCCTCCACCTCCGCCGGCAGGAGAAGGGGAGCAAGGACTACCCTCTCAGCAGCCAGGCCATGAGGTTGAGAGACCTGAGGTTGGGGTGCAGTAGGGACCCCTGATCCTGAGTGAGGAGATCCGGTTGTACCCCCAGAGGGATTGGATCCTCCACCGCCAGTTGCAGTAGGAGCGGAAACCACGGCTGCCTGGGCCAGCGAGGGGCCACCAGGATCATGAAGGCTTTGTCTCGGAGAACCTTGAAAAGAGTCCGAGAGACTAGCGGGATGGGAGGGAAAGCGTACAGAAGGCTCCCCGACCATGAGATCAGAAAGGCGTCCGCCGCAACCCGAAGGGGGTGTGGCTGACGAGAGCAGAAGCGAGGAAGCTGCCGGTTGCGAGGACTGGCAAAGAGATCCACCGTGGGGAGGCCCCACTTTAGGAAGAGCTTCTGAACTACCAAGGGATCCAGATGCCACTCGTGCGGCTGGAGGACCCTGCTGAGTTTGTCCGCAAGGCAATTTTCCTGGCCCGGGAGATAAACTGCCTTGAGGAGAATGCCGTGACTGACGGCCCAAGAGCAGAGCTTCTGTGCCTCCCTGCAGAGGAGGAAGGAGCCCGTGCCCCCCTGTTTGTTCACGTAGAACATGGCAACTTGATTGTCCGTCTGTACAAGGACGGACTGTTGGGAAGTCAGGTGGGAGAAGGCCTTGAGAGCTAGGCGGATCGCCCTGAGCTCCAGGAAGTTGATCTGCTGAGCAGACTCCCACGTGGTCCAGAGGCCCTGAGTACGTGCCTCTTGGCAATGTGCTCCCCAGCCCAGGAGGGATGCATCGGTGGTCAGCACCCGGGTCGGTTGAGGTGACTGGAAAGGCATTCCGAAGATCAGGTTCGGCTGCCGGAGCCACCACCGGAGAGACGAGACCAGCGGCTCGGAGACGCGCACTAGGTCTGCTAGGCCGCCTGTGGCTTGTCGCCACTGCTGGCGGAGACACCATTGAGCAGACCGCATATTCAGGCGGGCATTGGGGGTCACATGGACGGTGGAAGCCATATGGCCGAGCAGTCTCAGGAAGCGCCTGGCGGAGACCAGGGGCTGGCTGCGAAAGCGGTCGGCTAGGTCCATGAGCCGTTGAGCCCTGTCGAGCGGTAGGTATGCTCTCGCCCGAGGAGTGTGCAGCCTCGCGCCGATGAACTCGAGATCCTGTGAGGGGAGCAAAGTGGACTTTGCGAAGTTTATAACAAAGCCCAAGTGCTGCAGAAGAGTCACCGTGCGGCACGTGGCGTTGGTGACCTCCTGAGCGGACGCTGCTCTGATGAGCCAGTCGTCGAGGTACGGAAAGACATAGAGGCCGTGAAGCCGGAGATGGGCCGCCACGACCGCGAGACATTTTGTGAAGACTCGCGGTGCGGAGGACAGGCCAAAGGGCAGTACTCTGTACTGGTAATGATTTCCTGCCACCACAAACCTTAGGTATTGGCGGTGGCTTGGGTGGATGAGGATGTGCGTGTAGGCATCCTTTAGATCCAAGGAGCATAGCCAATCTCCCTGCCGGAGGTAGGGCAGAAGGATTCCAAGGGTAAGCATTTTGAACTTCTCCCGCACAAGGAACTTGTTGAGGTTGCGCAAGTCCAGGATGGGTCTGAGGCCCCCTGTTCTCTTTGGTATCAGAAAATACCTGGAATAAAAGCCTTGACCTCTCAGGTGGTGGGGCACCGGTTCCACCGCCTGTTCCTGCAGAAGACCTGCTAACTCCTGAAGGAGTAATTCCCTGTGCAGAGGGGGTCGCGGAGGTTCTCCTGGAAAATAGGAGGGAGGGACCTGATGGAAGTGGAGAAGATAGCCTTCTCGCACGACTTGAAGCACCCAGGCATCTGCGGTGATGATGGACCTCCTGTGGGCGAAGTGAACCAGCCGGCCTCCGGTGCTGGGAGGAACCAGCGGGGGGGGAGAGGCTATGCTTTGTGAGTCAAAAACCCCCACCCTGCTGAGCAGGGGCTGGTGGTGCAGGCTTGGGGGCTTGCTGCCTACGGGACCCGTTACCCCGTCCCTTGGCCTGCTGGCCCTGTTGGGGAGCTGCAGGGGCCTGATAATGGGGGTACTGTTTGTAGGCAGCCGCCTTCCTCGGGTAAAAGGACTTTTTCCCCGAGCCCTTCTTTTTCTGGGAAGGGGCGGAGGTCTTCCTAGAAAGCCTGGTCCTGGTGAGAGTCTCAGTCTCAATTTGTGCAGCCTTATCCGCCATGGGCTTGCCAAAGAGGTTTTCGCCTCGGCAGGGGACATCGACCAACTTGTCCTGCACCCAGGGCTCAAGGTCTGACGACTGAAGCCAAGCCTGTCGGCGGGCACCGATGCCGGCTGCGGCCACTCGAGCCGATGCTTCAAAGCCATCATAGGCTGCTCGGGACATGAACTTTGAGCATTCCCGAATGCCAGTGGACAAGGCCAGGAACCTCCGCAAGGGTTCCTCGGACAAACCAGCGGAGAATCCGGCTAGCTCTTTAGCCAGATCGAGGAGATACATGCCCATGTAGAGCTGGTAAGTCTGGACACGACATGCGAGCATAGAGCCCTGGAAACACTTCTTACCAAGGCCATCCAGGTTACGGGCCTCCCTGCCAGGAGGCACCGAGGAGTGCATCTTCTGGCTCTTAAGACGATGTATGGCCGATTCCACTACCATGGAATGGTGTGGTAGCTGTGCCTTTTGAAAGCCAGGGCTCTTGCGGACTCGATAGATAGAATCGACCCGCTTGCTCAGGACCGGCGAGGAGGCCGGACTCTCCCACATGCGGAAGAGTAGTCGTTCCAGCATAGGAGGAACCGGTACAGTAAAGTGTTCCCTCGCGGGAGAGTCATACTGGAGGGCGTCGAGCTCTTCGGCTCGAGGCTCCTCCTCGGGATCCGCAGGGAAGGCCAAAGCCTTGGCCATATCCCTAACGAAGTCCGAGAACCGGGCATCCTCCGGGGGGGACTGCTTCCGAGGCTCGGACTCCGGTGAGTCCGAGGGGACACACCGAGTCCGGAAAGAATCAGGCGACTCTTCCTCTTCAGACTCCCAGACCGACTCCGACGAGGACTCGGTGGGGTCGGCCCGGGCAGGGCGCGGCGCCTGCCGCCCCGACGCCGAGGGAGTCGGCGTCGGCGACCTCGGTCCCGAACGGGAGGCCGAGGGTGACCTCGACCGAGGATCGACTCGAGTTCTCATTGACTCGAGGATCGGCTCGGTCTCCGGGGTCGACTTGGACGTCCTCGTCCCGGCGGTCGGGGCAGCGGCGCCAGCGAGGCCAGCGAGCAGTGCCCGCTGCTGGTCCATGAAGGCAGACAGTCTGCTCTCCAAGGCCGTCAACCTGAGTCCGAGCTCAGGTGACCCAGCAGCCCCCGACTCGGGCTCCGACGTCGGCTGTCGCGGAGGCGAGTCCAGAAGGACTACAGGACTTACCCGAGCAGGCATCTCCGACTCCAGGCGAGGTCGCTTCGGGAGGTGTTCCTTCTCCAAGGACCCGGGGCGGCTATCGGGGCTATGCGACCTGGCCCTCGCGGAACCAGGAGCGTCCACCGACGCCGCCCTCGCGGGTTTCACCGTCCGACCATGGTCCCTGGAGGGAGAACCCCGGTCGGAGGAACTCCGGCGACGGTCCGAGCTGGAGCCTTTTGACGCAGAGGCCTCCGACGAGGTCCGGGTACGGCTGGGGTCAGCGAAGATTCGATCACGCTGATGCCGCCGACTCCTCAACGCTTTTGAGGACATTTTGCCGCAGGGCCCACAGATCAGTTCCTCATGATCCGGGCCCAGGCAGCGGAGGCAAAAGTCGTGTGTGTCAGTTAGTGACATATTTCGGTCACACTGACCACACCGCTTAAAGCCACTGGCAGCCATCGGGGGAAAAAGGGCCCCTGCGAGGTCAAAGGACCGGGCTGCCAGGGAAAAATCGAAAACGAAAGCTGACAAAGTCAGAAAAACCGAAAAAAAGTAGGAGGACTCGTGACCGGCGTCGCGAGTCCGGACGGGAAAACGATCGGCGTCGAACCGAAGGAAAAAGAATAAAATAACGAAGAAAATCGACTTTTTCGCGGGGACAAGACGGGTACGTCTGTAGGGCTCCGCGGAAAAAAGAAGACTGGCTAAGATGGCACCCTCGGGCGGGAAGACGACCGCGCATGCGCGCTGCAATTCCCAAAGGCTTTCTTTGAAAGCTGGGGAAAATTGCTCCGCGAGGGCTCCGTCGGCGCCGACGTCACCCATAAGTGAGGACTGACTTCCTGCTTGGTCCTGGAGAATTACATTTATCTGGTAATTGTGGTGCCTTGAGTGACTCCAGTTTAGTCCTCAACCTCTGGGTAGTGAACTCCTGCAGCTTGGAGACTGAGCATGTCAAAAACTCATGACATCACTGGATATAGCCTGCTGGTCTCTCCCATCAGCCCCCAGTGAACTATTGACAAAGCAGACTCAAAGGAGCAAAAAATCAGTAACTTTTTTTTTTTAAACTTATTATATTCAAAGGCACGCAGAACATATAACCTATCTACCTACTACTCCCCTTCCAGAAGGAAAGGGACTGCTTCCTGCATGCTCTCCTTTCCGTCAAATGCCTAGCCCTAAACAATCCAGAGCAATATAACAATATATAACAATATCATAATATAACAATATAGCGCAAAACAAATGGAAGCATCAAAACGACTAAACACCAGTGACAGCCTATATACACTTTTAACCTTGCACTTCCCCAGCAGAAAAAACACTGCTAAGACCCCATCCCCGGGCGGGAATGAGGACTAAACAGGAGTCACTCAAGGAACCACGATTACCAGGTAAGTGTAATTCCTATTTCCTTATCGTTCCTCCAGTTTAGTCCTCAACCTCTGGGATGTATCAGAGCAGTAATCATTGGGAGGGACCTTTCCAGCCAGATCTCAACATCGCCTCCCTGAAAACGGCATCCTTAGCCACCAGAACATCTAGGCAGTAGTGCTTACTGAAAGTATGGAGAGACAACCAAGAGGCCTCCCTACAGATGTTCACTGGCAGAACCAAACTGTGCTCCGTCCAAGAAGACGCTTGCACTCTGGTAGAGTGAGCTCGTAAGCTCCCTGGGACTGTACAGTCCCGTAGAAGATAAGCCGACGCACTCGCCGCTCCAATCCATCCAGAAATGGACCCCTTCGCTGCCGCTTCCCTTTGCAGGGCCCCTCCAAACACCCCGAAGAAAGACGATCCGCCTCGCAAAAGTTTCTGAAACCTTTAAACACTGCCGCAGCGCTCTCTTGACGTCCAAACAGTGCAAGCTATGGTTCAATACGCTCCCCTCCACCGCACCTAGTGCTGGAAGAGAAACCATTTTAGTTAGGTGAACGTAGAAACCACCTTGGGCAACAACGATGGAACCAGCCGCCAGGCCACCTTCTGTCTGGAGATAGATAAACGATTCCTGACAGGTCAACGCCTGCAACTCCGAAAATCGCCTTGCCGAACAGATGACCATCAAACGTACCGTCTTCAAGGCAAAACCCTTAACCTACATCTGTTGCAAGGGCCCTAATGGCGTGCTAGCTAATGCTCCTAAAACCAACTTGAACTTCCCCAGTGGAATTAATAGCCTACAAGAGGGCTACAGTCTGGTAACCGCCTGAGAAAGTGTACATCGACCTGTGCATGAGAGCCACTCCCTGTCCTTTGCCCCTATAGCAAGACAGAGCTGCTAAATGAACTCTCCATGACCTGCCTTTACCAAACCCGTCCTGCAGAAAACTTAATACCAAGGGAACTGACACTGTTATTTATGCTTTTCTTCTATACCGCCCCTTCCACAGATCAAGGGCAGTTTACAGAGAACAATTGGACAACTTGAACAACTTTTACATGGAACATCAGTTATAACTATTTACAAACAACTTTAGTATGAAACTGTGCTACTGACTATTTACAAACAAACATATTGTACAAACAACCTTGTGTTAATCTTTGAGTTATATTGTTTATTTTGTTATGGTGGGCGAAGCTCTGGGGTTGGGGGGTTAGTGGGTTCTGGAGGTTGGTAGGTTGTTTTTGCGATTGTTGGGAAGTAGTTTGTGAGAGGTAAGGGATTTCGGTTGGGTTTTCAAAATATTCAGTGAATAGGTGTTTAAGTCCTTTTCTGAATAGCTGAAGGTCTTTTGTCATGCGGAGGGTTAGTGGAAGTTCGTTCCAGAGGGTAGGGGCAGCAAATGAAAAGGCTCTTGAGCTTGTAGTTTTTTTTTTGTCTTGCAGATGGTTTTGTATATGTCGAGTGAGTGGGCTGCATTTTGCCTGCGTGTTCTAGATTCTGGTGGGGAGTGTAGGAGGGTGGATAGGTGTGAGGGGGAGATGTCATTGAGGAGTTTGAATGTTGTCAGGAGTATTTTATATTTTATCCAGCTGTTTATAGGGAGCCAGTGTAGTTCATGTAGAATGGGGGTTATGTGGTCAGTTAAACGTGCTTTTGTTATTACCCTGGCACAGATGTTTTGGGCTCTTTGGAGTATACTTGTATTTTTAAGTGGTAGGCCATTTAGTAGACTATTACAATAGTCAAAGTAGGGGGTAATGAGTGAATTGACTACAGATCTAAAATCATGGGTGTTGAGGAGGGGTCTTAGGTGTTGTATGGTCTTTAGTTTGTAGAAAACAGTTTTTACTGTTTTTACTGAGGGAGCATACCGAGTGTGTGATCTAATATTATCCCTAGGTATTTTACCTCTTGTTTAACAGGGATAGTGGTGTTGTTGATTATGATGATTTTTGGGTAGGTAGCATCGTGTTTTCTTGATACAAACATAGCTTCTGTTTTTTTAAGATTAATGCTGAGGTAGTTGGTTTCTAGACAGGAATTAGCCTCTCTGATACATTCAGATAGGTTGTGGTATGAGGGGTTGTTAGTGTTTATGGGGCTAGCAAGCATGGTGTCATCAGCATAAATGTAATAGTTAATTTTGTATTTTTTAAACAAGTCTGTGATGGGACACTGTTGTCGTGTGAGCGTGCCTCCGCGAGCACCCGTCCTCAAAGATGCATCATATACGCACATATGCAAGGGACACAGATTTTTTTTTTTTTTTTTTACGGAAAGGTGGCAAAGCTTGCTGCCGAGCAACTCTTTTTCCTTAAGCTTGCCCTTTCAATGGCCATCCCGTAAGCAAAAACCGATGCACCTGAGGCATTTGAAGGGAACTCCGTAGCAACAGAATCTCCAATGTTGGAAATCTCCATGGATTCCCGTCAATCAACCGAATGAGGCAGGTATACCACGGGCGCCTCGGCCAGCCTGAGGCCCTCAACCACACGTTTCCCCAAAGCGCTTCGATACGCAGAACCACTTGACCTATGAGTGCTCCCGGTGGAAAGACAGAGAAGACCGGACAACAGCCGCCGTTGAAACAGTGCGCCGATGCCTTCTGACCGCCTTTCATGTCGTCTGCTGAAGAAGCGACCCGTTTACGCAGAGTGAAACGCCACCATGAGGTCCATTACTGGCTGTCCCCATATGGGACTGATCTATGCGAACACTTCCAGATGCCAATCCCATTCTCAGGCATCTACTCGGACCCAGCTGAGGAAATCCATCGTCACAATGTCCTTACCCGCAACATGCGCCACCGAAAACGCTGACAGCCAAAGCTCTATCCACACACGCAGACCCTCTGCCGCAGCCTCTATGGCCACACTTCCGGTTCTGCCCTACCGATTGATGTAGGCCACCGCCGTGGAGCTGTCAGACAGTACTCACACCACTCGACCCTTCACCGTAGCTTTGAACGCCTGCAACGCCCGGCGTATCGCTCGCATTTCCAGTTGGTTGATTGACCACTGGGTCTCCTGTGTACTCCAAGAGGCTTGCGCAAAACGATCTCCGAATGTAGCAGAGTTTAACAAAGTTTTTGGCCAAGCTCCCGGAGGAAAGGTCCATAACCTTATTAGAGAGAAGCTGGAAAATTATATATATATTTTTTTATACCAACTTTCAGCAATTCAAGATGTTCTACAAGGCACATAACCCAACAGAGCTTCACATCTGTTGTACATGCAACGGAACCCTTAAAATTTGAGCATACGTGAATCCACCGCTTGCCCCGATACAAGCATTGAGTAGCCTATTCGTCTTTTTGGAAACCAGCCAGGTCCTTAAGACCTGGATTGGCTACCCTAGGAAACAGGATACTGGACCTGAAAGAGCTTGGTCTGACCCAGTATGGCATTTCTCATATCCTTATGAACGGAACCTCCCCAAGGTCTCTGCCTTGGAAGTAACAGGCTGCGCCTGGCCCTATGGCTAGCTCACACAGAGTAGTGCGGCCTAGTGGTTGAGCCAAGTTGCCAGAGGACCAAGGGTTTGAATTCCAATCGAGACCACCAACCTTGGGCCATAAAAACTGGGGTTTCTGGTCCCACAGGTGGTCCTTCTGGCCTTCGTTAAGCAACTTAACCCTCTGCCTCAGGTACCAAAACAAATTGTGAGTCCTTCAGGGACAAGGGAAATAGAAATACCATAATCGACTGTATGCCACACTGACCTGTAGGCAATCAGTATACTCAAATAACTGACTGGGAATATGTGAATGTAGCAAACACTGGCAGAGAGACGTCAGAGCTGGTGCTGGTTCCTGGTCTTCCTTTCTCGCTCTCCCAGTCCTTCTGTCAGCAGTGAGAAAAGGCTGAGAATAGATTGTCCAGTGGGCCGGGGGACCTTGCGTCCTGGACATCAGAGAGAAAGAGGTGCTAGGATTTGGGAACAAAGCCCAGAGAGAAAGAGAAACTGGTGACTGACACTGTAGCTCCTCCGGATGGCTCACTCCACAGCAGATCCCACGACTGCATCTCCAACCCCATGTAACACCATGAGGACCTCACACACTTTATTATAATCGACATCTCCCCATTACTGGAGAAATTACCTTAGCCTGATAATACAGTCCGAGCAAAGAAATGCAGTCTCACTCTGCAGAGTGCACCCAAAAATCATGCCTAAGCAATTGTGAGCACATACAAAATGCACATCTAGATATACGGGTGACCCAGCACCTGTCACCCAAACACAGTGCAGTGAGCATGCTTGAACATAGGCTGAATACATGGAGCATACACAGAGTATTGACTTCCACTATGGAACCTTCCAGTGCCAGACTGTGCTACCTAGACGTCCTTCTCTTCACCCTCAGCCTTTAACAAGATGGCACAGATGGGTCAGTGCCCCTGCTAAGTGCTTAAAGCCCTGCTCTGACAGCACAGGCTCTAGAAATAGATGAGAATTTCCTGGGAAGGGCATGCTAAGTGGAGCTATGAAACACACAGGCACCCCCCCCCCCCCCGGCCTTCCTGCAGTCAGAGAAATAGCAGTGGGATACACCGACAACCTTGAAAGGGGAGGTCTTAGAGGTTGCTGCCTGTGTGAACCTGATGAGGAATATGATTTCATATTTTACAATCCCCCCCAGGGATGGGGGCACCGAATACTATATGTGATTCATGAGCAGCGCTGCCATTCGGTGGCCTTTAGGGCACCAGAGCCCGACAAATGATACAGAAGTTAAGAGCTTTAAATCTTGGTCATATAATCTTGATTTGCAGGACATTACAGTTGCTTGTTTAGTCACTAACCCCTGAGAGCCCATGAGGTGGCTCTGTGGTTATTTCTTCCCTGGCTTGCAGAGAATTAGATCAATCTGATGATGGCTGCATACACACGGTCACAGAAAGGCACTATTGAGTGTACCAGCTGCCCTCTGGTGGCCATAGATCGTAGCACAGGCACTTCTTGGCCTGTCCCTGTGAAACCACAGGCGTTTGGGCAACTTTCACTATAGAATACACAAAAACATACTTCCAGCTTGTCCCTCCTTCCAACTACAAGTTAGGGCTCGGCTCTTGAAGAACCTAAAAGCTGGCAATTTGCCTAATATCCCGGGACTTAACAGATGCTCCTCAGAGACATGATTAGGAGGGAGAGAACATGTGGATCAGAGATCAATGCCAAAACTGTTGTCCTATAAAACTAAGATAAAACTTAAAAATAAAGAGGACTGACAACAGCCCCCCCCCCCCGAGCTTCAAAAAACCTACAAACAAAAGAAAGAAACACTAGACCTAAAATCTAGCTATTCTGCCTGTCGTCTTCCTCACACAGGCAGCTCGCCACATGGTCCAAATACCTAGAGAGAAAATGGCCACCCCTTTGCCAACGAATTTTGGCGCCAAGAACAGCCGCTGCAAAAAGGAGGCCTCAGCAGACCGATAGAGCCCGAAGGCCTTACCTGCAGGGCCAAACGCCATGCAGCCTGCTCCTACCACCTTGAATTCATCTGATCCTCAAACTGCGCTGCTGCACCCGGCAGCCATGGCGAGGACCGCTCAGCCGGTTCCACAGAGTAAAAGTAAAATCCCACAGCAACGGAGAGGCTCCGTCTCACACAGCTTCAGTGTGGCTGTACGGGTCCCGGAACTCTCTCCCGTACCGTCCAGGGAGAGAGATCCGCACCGGTGAATTCCTGCAGCAAGTGAAAATAACTGACAAGGAGGGAAGGCGAGAGCTGCTACAAATTTAAAGAGCAAGGCTCAAATTTAAAATTACTGTAAATATAAGGAAATTTGCTCCTAACAACTAAAGGGAATTAATCCCTAATTGCCAATTAACCAAAGGTAACTGAATTAAAAGTAAAATTAAAGGTAAAAATCAAAAGTAAAATCAGAATAGAATGTCATACTAAATGCTCCTTATCTGTTCCCCCAAGTGAGCCCAGAAGCTAGGTTCACTACCTCCTCCTGCTGCATGGAGACTGGACACACTGGGGGCTGATGTGAGAGACCAGCAGGCTATATTCAGTGATGCCATGAGTTTTTGACATGCCCAGTCTCCAAGCTGCAGGAGATGGTTCACTACCCAGAGGTTGAGGACTAAACTGGAGGAACGATAAGGAATCGCAATTTTGATTCAGTTGTACAGTATGTAAGAGAAGCAGGAGACTACTGGCCCCTACACCTTAATAAAAAGGTTATTAAAAAGGCAAGAAAAACCGAGTTAGAACCTTCTGTTTGTCTGGGACAGTATGGCAAATACCTTGTGATCCACTTAACCCCGAGGGAAGATGGCCGTCACTAATGTAGTAACACTTTTTGGATGAAGGAGCAACATGTAGGTTCTCTCTCGAGAGATATTCTCTTTTTTATGAAGGAATGTGTGCTGCCTGAGCATGCCACCATCTGGGGGAGGAAGGGGTAAATAGACCAAAAAAGAATGCAAGGGATAAAATACATATGATTTAAGGGAACACAAGAAACATTAAAAGAAATGCAAACAAAATAGTTTAAAAAAAAAAAAAGCCAAAACTATAACCTGGTGATTACAGTTTATCTTTGTAAATTTTCATGTTATCTGTGCTAACAGTCTTTTAATTAATATTTTATCTCTGTTTAATATGCAGTTACTACTAACTGAATAGTGGACCTGCAATTTTTCCTGCCTGCGTTGTTGTGTCTGATTACTAAACACAAGTGATATACAGGATAAAAAATGCTATTTTAAATTCTGCTGAAGAAATGAACACATAAAAAAAATATTTTAATTTCTGATACATATTTAAACAGACAGATATGCCTGACAGCATAAAACAAGACAGAAAGGCACAAAACTTTAAACATGCTTTAAAATGACACTCGGCAAAGTACTTAAAAGTTTAATAAATAGGATACAGTCACACAAATATATTTTCCATAATGAATCTTTAAACTTACTAAAACAGACTGGCAAGAAATAAACAGCAGTTGACAATTTGTTTTTGAAATGTAGGTTCTTAATATTCATTCTGATAACTGCATATATACCTACTTGTCATAAAATTTAGAACACTGAATAGTTTTCTCTGACATGTTTTGTTATAACATGTACCATTATAAAAATTAGAAAACCAAAATTTTACATAATTTGACAAAATATTTGCCTAATAACCTCTTGAAATTCAGCCCATTATTTAAATAGAACAAATAAATAAGGAATTAGTACTCTAAATCCCTTTGTAGCAAAATAAAAAAAAAAGCAACAATTAAGAAATATTCTTGGAATCATATATTCATTGTAGTACCGGAAAATAATACTTAAAGTGATAGTGCGAGGGCACCAAGATCAAACAAGGCAAATATGACTTCAGTGCAAATCCCTAAGTCCTTGCAAATTTACAGCATATAGGCTATATATTCAAAGTCACTCTCCAGGCTTGGTGTACTGTCTTTTCTCTTCAGAATACATTGGGGACAGAGAAGTGGAACGTGTATTTTCAGAACATAATGGAATGAAGTCTAAATCTACCCATGAAAACAAATTATGGGTTGGAACTAAATCTACCCATGAAAACAAATTATGTTTCAGAAACTGTACAGTCTAATGCATAGAATACATTTATCTTTAGCCATTTTATGTTGCTTTTAAAAAGATGCAAATGTTAAGTTAACATTCATCAGTGAAGCTAATTTTATAAAAACTACAGAACAAGTTCTAACAAATGCAAGTTTAAATTTCTCTCTTAGGGATGGAATAAAAAGTCACAATTAAGGAAGTCCACCAGGAATGCATTTACTCAATCTACATTTTCAAATTATCATTACTCACTAGTTCATTAGTGGAACAACTGAACAAACAAGGTGCAATGGATTAGAACCTATTATTATGCACCCATGATGTATCATGTTTCACTACGGTATCAAGTTGTTCTGACAATTTAACCTTAGAACGGAGCTTAGATGGAGAGAGCGGGTGCTCATGTGGCAAATAAAAATTCTGAAATTCACAAGAATATGTGGTCAAGGGCGGCTCCCTAAAAGCTTATCTGATCTAATTTAGTATTTCTCAGTTATATTACTATATTGTTAAGTTTGGACTGAAAAGAGAACAAAAATATGAGAAGTAGCATTTCTTCTCCGAAGAGGTTTACCTTCCGATGGTAAGCTAAATCAATTAGCCAAAATGCTATATACCATGCTATTTAAGATTTGCAGCGCTTGCCAGCAGATTGCTATATGTAGGGGCTCTTTTACGAAAGTGTGTTAGGTTAGATTTTTTCAGTCATCGTAAAAAAATTAACATTCATTAAGTGCAAAGTCTCAATGATAAATTGGGGGGGAGGGGCATAACCATCATGTTCCTGACAGTTAACGCATGGCATTATTACCATGGATGCACTTAGCTCCTTCTACTGAGGTGGCATTAGGTGCACCTGCACTACTGGCAATATCGACAACACACTAACTGCAATATGCCTACCACACCCACACTCTGTTCCTACCCTACCCATTCAGAACCCCAATGAGCGAGTGGCAATTAGCATGCAAATTAGTGTGTGGTAACTGTCATGCCCCCATAGCAACAGTCACCATGGGCACAAGTAGGAAGTTATCTGCACAAAAACATACATTAACTGCTTAGTGCACTTTAGTAAAAGGGCCCTACGTAATAGTATTGGCAACAATAATAATACTTAGTTAAAAAAAATACAAACTCTGTACAATAAGGATGGGGATCTTGCAGAGTATTACTCCTGAGCAGTAAAATATCTAAAGGAAACTCTAGAATGCATAAAGATACAGTAGGCATAAGCATAACTTGACTTGGAAAAGTAAATGATCAAGTCCAAAATCCAAATCAGAAGCTAATAGGATGTTACCATTTATAGGGATCATATCCTTTGCAACATATTACAAGAAGAATCATATACCTCGTACAGGATATTCAAGAAAAGTATCATAATTCCTGTGTAGTTTGTGTTAAGTGATTTTTAACAGTAAAAAAAAATGTGTAGTTCAGACCTTTTTGCAGTTTACACGTCCCAAGAGCATATGTTTGATAAAATGCTTGAAATAAAGAAACTGGATGACTTGTTAGATTCCCAGAAACTTCTTCCTTGGATTATTTTTTTTACTTGATACTGCTACAATAATTTGAAACTTAAATCTATTTAAGTGTAACTCAATACAGTACATGGGCTCCTGTAGGAATAGTTATTGCACCATGACGGTTGTATCAGAAATGATAGACTATCGGCTACTTTTACGAAAGCCAGCTAAAGATCTGCAATTAAAGCACCAAACACGATAATTGCAAAGCCTCTATGTTAGCTGTCAGGGAAGTGATCGGTATGTTCCCGACAGGTAACATGTGATAGGTCAATCTAACGTGTGCTCCACCAAGGCAGGTTCATTTAACGACCCCCATAGAGGAGTTATTAGGTGAACTTGCATTAAAAGCGGTGTTGTCACTGAGCGCATGGCAACTGCCCTGGAAACAATGGTAATGCGTTCTCCATGCTCACACTCCTACTTGCCTACAAGTGCATTCATTCTGCAGCTCCTCACTAACCTTTCCCCTTATCTCACTCTACACTCCTCCTCGAGAACTCCGCTGCTCTGGCAGATCCCTTTTGTGTGTGCCCTTCTCTGACACTGTCAACTCTTAAAGACTTCATTCATTGCACCTCGCTGCTCCATATGCCTAGAACAAACTACCTGAGTTGGTGCATCGGGCTCCTTCTGTGGCCCTATATTCAAGTCTAGACTGAAGACCCCCACCCCCCTCTCTTTGAGACTGCTTTTGGATCCTGATGCTTCTCATTCTCTTGTCTACTACTTATGTGTATTTTGTTATACTCTAGTCCCCAGTTTTGCAATGTTTTTTCATCTCAATTAGATTGTAAGCTCTGATGAGCAGGGACAATGTCTTACTTCTATGGGCAGCGCTGCATACATCTTATAGTGCTATACAAATGATTAATAGTAGTAGTGGTACTCCATCCTATCCCTACCCTATCCTGCGACTGCCAATTAATGAGTGTTTTAAGAGTGCAGTGGCCGACACACTCGCATGTTAAGTGTTCTTGACTGCCAGTTGCTGCGTGTTAAAACGTATGCTAACTGGCTAGCGGGTTTTAGCAAAAGGGCCTAAGAATTTTTTTTTCCTCCGTCTTCTCTCCAACATTCAGTACGGCACCAATCGTGTTTTGCAATATAATAACCAAAGCTTTTTATACTGCAGGTCTTCAGACTTTGTTGTAACGAACAGGAAATGGATTTCCATATTTCATCTCCAAAACTGTGGATGTTTTAACTGCTCTTTTCAGATTCAGCCCCTTAAAGTTCCACCTTTAAACTGCAATCCTCTATAACTGCTTTTTTTTTTAAATCTTACTAAGTCCCAGTCAATAGAATTTTTGAAAGTCAATTTCAAAACATACCTATCTTCAGTTGTCCTGAATGAACCTGCTCTCAGCTGATCTCTGAAGCTAGGCAGGGTCAGGCTGGCTAGTAATTGAAAGGGTAACCACCTTGGAATACCAGGCGCTGTAAAACTCACTGCATGGAAAAACGGATTGGCAATCTATTCAGGTTGCACCTTGCTGAGAAAACACAGGGGCTGAGCCGTCAGGAGTCAGCATTAACTCAACGGCACACATTGCATTTTGCACTCGAATTATGAAGATTCTTAGGTTTGTTATAAAAGAATGCTAAACCTTTTCAGGAACTGAAAATATAAACACTAAACAGTATGTCAGAGCTGTTTTTGATTCTATTAAACTGATGCATCACCTTTTTCTTCATTTTAAGCACAGCAGCTTGAATGGCTTTCAGTAGGTGCAGGCACAGGGAATACTGGTCTGACATAGATACGTTTTACACTTACTACTTATTTCTGAAGTGTTACTAGATGTCAAGGTGTGCTCAAAAGGGAAGCTGAAGCCGAATTTATTTCATGCATAAAGCGTAGTTACTCACCTGTAACAGGTGTTCTCCAGGAGCAGCAGGAATCAGTCCTCACATATGGGTGACGTCGGCGCCGATGGAGCCCTCGCGGAGCAATTTTCCCCAGCTTTCAAAGAAAGCCTTTGGGAATTGCAGCGCGCATGCGCGGTCTCCTTCCCGCCCAAGGGTGCCATCTTAGCCAGTCTGATGACATAGCTAAAAGACAGCGTAAAAATTTGCAAAAAAACTTAAGCAGATGATTGCAACTCCAAGGGGAGGAGGGAGGGTTGTGAGGACTGATTCCTGATGCTCCTGGAGAACACCTGTTACAGGTGAGTAACTACGCTTTCTCCAGGACCAAGCAGGAAGTCAGTCCTCACATATGGGACTCCCAAGCTTAAGGCTACCGGAGACCCTAAGCACAAAAATGAGCTCCCTCTAGCTCAGCGGCACAGAGGGAAGGAATCTTCACTGAATTATTACCCACCGGTAGCCCCCATCCGGGATGGAGGGTAGGAGTTGCTCAAACCTCGAAGAGATTTCGGAGGACTGCCTGTCCGAAAGCACTGTCCCTGCGGGACTCCCTCTCGAGACAGTAATGGACCGCAAAAGTCTGGCTCGAAGACCAAGTAGCGGCCCGGCAGATGTCTGCCAGCGGAACAGAGCGGAGGTAAGCCACTGACGTAGCCTTCGCCTGAACACAATGAGCCGTGACTCGACTTTCTAACGAGAGTCCGGCTGCCCCATAAGCCCAAGCGATACAGTCAGCAACCCAGATGGACAGAGTACGCTTGGAGACCGGGAGCCCCAATTTATTGGGGTCAAAAGACACAAAAAGCTGAGCAGCTTTACGGTGCTCCCGCGTACGGTCAAGGTAGAAGTTCAATGCCCTTCTACAGTCCAGGGTATGTAGGACCATTTCAGCTCGGCTGGAGTGTGGCCTGGGAAAGAAGGTCGGAAGTACCACCTCCTGATTGATGTGAAAAGGGGAAACCACTTTTGGAAGAAATTTTGGGTGAGTCCGTAGGACTACCCTATTTTTGTAGAACCGAGTGTAAGGGGGATCAGACACGAGGGCCTGCAATTCACTTACACGTCTAGCGGAAGTGAGGGCTATCAGGAATAAAGTTTTCCAAGAAAGGAAACGGAGAGGACAGGTAGCCATAGGTTCAAAAGGCGGACAGGTGATCCGCTGTAGAACCACATTCAGATCCCAGTCAGGAGCTGGTGGGCGCAGAGGTGGTTTAAGTAGAAGGAGACCTCGGAGAAACCTCGCTACGAGAGGGTCGCTGGAAAGAGGTCTGCCGTCCACCGGCACATGATGTGCTGAAAGAGCACTGAGGTGAACTTTGACGGAGTTGGACTTAAGTCCCAGATTAGAGAGGTAGAGCAAGTACTGCAAGATCACCGACACCGAACAGGAGAAGGGATCCTGAGACTGCTGGGTACACCAAACGGAAAAGCGACGCCATTTAAGGGCGTAGCATTTGCGGGTAGAAGGTCGCCGAGAAGCTAGGACGACCTCTTCCACCTCTGCCGGCAGGAGAAGGGGAGCAAGGACTACCCTTTCAGCAGCCAGGCCATTAGATTGAGAGATCTGAGGTTGGGGTGTAGCAGGGACCCCTGATCCTGCGTTAGGAGATCCGGTTGAAACCCCAGAGGGAACGGATCCTCCACCGCTAATTGCAGCAGGAGTGGAAACCACGGCTGTCTGGGCCAGCGAGGGGCCACCAGGATCATGGAAGCTTTGTCTCGGAGAGCCTTGAAAAGAGTTCGAGAGACTAGCGGGATGGGAGGAAAAGCATACAGAAGGCTCTCCGACCATGAGAGTAGAAAAGCATCTGCCGCTACTCGAAGGGGATGTGGCTGACGAGAGCAGAAGCGAGGAAGTTGCCGGTTGAGAGGACTGGCAAAGAGATCCATCGTGGGGAGTCCCCACCTCAGAAAAAGTTTCTGAACTACCAAGGGATCCAGACGCCACTCGTGCGGCTGGAGTATCCTGCTGAGTTTGTCCGCCAGGCAATTTTCTTGGCCTGGGAGATAAACTGCCTTGAGAAGAATGCCATGACTGACGGCCCAAGAGCAGAGCTTCTGAGCTTCTCGGCAGAGAAGGAAGGAGCCCGTGCCCCCCTGTTTGTTCACGTAGAACATGGCAACTTGATTGCCCGTCTGGACAAGGACGGACTGGTGAGAAGTCAGGTGGGAGAAAGCCTTGAGCGCCAGACGGATTGCTCTGAGCTCCAGGAAGTTGATCTGCTGAGTAGACTCCCACGCGGTCCAGAGACCTTGAGTACATGCCCCTTGGCAATGTGCTCCCCAACCCAGGAGGGAAGCATCGGTCGTCAGCACTTGAGCCGGCTGAGGTGACTGAAAAGGCATTCCGAGCACCAGGTTCAGCCGATGAAGCCACCACTGTAGAGAAGAGGCCAGCGGCCCGGAGATGCGCACTAAGTCGGCTAGTCCGCCGGTGGCTTGTTGCCACTGCTTGCGAAGGCACCATTGAGCAGGCCGCATATTCAGGCGGGCATTGGGGGTCACGTGGACGGTGGAAGCCATATGGCCGAGTAGTCTCAGGAAGCGCCTGGCGGAGACCAGGGACTGGCTGCGAAAACGGCCGGCTAGGTCCATGAGCCGTTGAGCCCTGTCGAGAGGCAGGAAAGCTCGCGCCTGAGGAGTGTGCAGTCTTGCGCCGATGAACTCGAGATCCTGTGAGGGGAGCAAAGTGGACTTTGCGAAGTTTATGACAAAGCCCAAGTACTGCAGAAGAGTCACCGTGCGGTGTGTGGCATTGGTGACTTCTGGAGAGGACGATGCTCTGATGAGCCAGTCGTCGAGGTACGGAAAGACAGAGGCCGTGAAGCCGGAGATAGGCCGCCACCACCGCGAGACATTTTGTGAAGACTCGCGGTGTGGAGGATAGGCCAAAGGGCAGTACTCTGTACTGGTAATGATTTCCTGCCACCACAAACCTTAGGTATTGGCGGTGGCTTGGGTGGATGAGGATGTGCGTGTAGGCATCCTTTAGATCCAAGGAGCATAGCCAATCTCCCTGCTGGAGGTAGGGCAGAAGGATTCCAAGGGTAAGCATCTTGAACTTTTCCTGCACGAGGAACTTGTTGAGGTTGCGCAAGTCCAGGATGGGTCTTAGGCCTCCTGTCCTTTTTGGTATTAGGAAATACCTGGAATAAAAGCCTTGACCTCTCAGGTGGTGGGGCACCGGTTCCACAGCCTGTTCCTGAAGAAGACTTGCTAACTCCTGAAGGAGTAAGTCCCTGTGCAGAGGGAGTCGTGGAGGTTCTCCCGGGAAATAAGAGGGAGGGACCTGGTGGAAGTGGAGAAGATAGCCTTCTCTTACGACTTGAAGCACCCAGGCATCTGAAGTGATGTTGGACCACCTGTGGGCGAAGTGAACCAGCCGGCCTCCGGTGCTGGGAGGAGCCAGCTGAGGGGGAGAGGCTATGCTGATGAAGTCAAAAACCCCCACCCTGTTGAGCAGGGGCTGGTGGTGCAGGCTTGGGGGCTTGCTGCCTACGGGACCCGTTACCCCGTCCCTTGGCCTGCTGGCCCTGTTGGGGAGCTGCGGAGGCCTGATATTGAGGGTAGTGTTTATAGGCAGCCGCCTTTCTCGGGTAAAAGGACTTCTTTCCCGAGCCCTTCTTTTTCTGGGAAGGGGCGGAGGTCTTCCTAGAAAGCCTAGTCCTGGTGAGAGTCTCCGTCTCGATTTGTGCAGCCTTTTCAGCCATGGGCTTGCCAAAGAGGTTCTCACCTCGGCAGGGGACATCGACCAACTTGTCCTGCACCCAGGGTTCAAGGTCAGACGACTGAAGCCAAGCCTGTCGGCGGGCACCGATGCCGGCTGCGGCCACTCGAGCCGATGCTTCAAAGCCATCATAGGCTGCTCGGGACATGAATTTGGAGCATTCCCGAATACCAGTTGTCAAGGCCAGGAACCTCCGCAAAGGTTCCTCGGACAGTCCAGCGGAGAATCCGGCTATCTCTTTAGCCAGGTCTCGGAGATACATGCCCATGTAGAGCTGGTAGGTCTGGACACGACAAGCACGCATAGAGCCCTGGAAACACTTCTTACCAAGGCCATCCAGGTTACGGGCCTCCCTGCCAGGAGGCACCGAGGAGTGCATCTTTTGGCTCTTAAGCCTATGCATGGCCGATTCCACTACCATGGAATGGTGTGGTAGCTGTGCTTTTTGGAAGCCAGGACTCTTGCGGACTCGATAGATGGAATCGACCCGCCTGCTTAATACCGGCGACGAGGCCGGACTCTCCCACATGCGGAAGAGTAGTCATTCCAGCATGGGAGGAACCGGTACAGTAAAGTGTTCCCTGGCGGGAGAGTCATACTGAAGGGCGTCGAGCTCTTCGGCTCTTCGGCTCCTCCTCGGGATCCGCAGGGAAGGCCAAAGCCTTGGCCATATCCCTGACGAAGTCCGAGAACCGGGCATCCTCCGGAGGGGACTGCTTCCGAGGTTCGGACTCAGGTGAGTCCGAGGGGACACACCGAGTCCGAAACGAATCAGGTGACTCTTCCTCTTCAGACTCCCAGGCCGACTCCGAGGAGGAATCGGTGGAGTCGGCTCGGGCAGGCGGAGGCGTTGGCCGCCCCGACACCGAGGGAGTCGGCGTCGACGACCTCGGTCCCGAACGGGAGGCCGAGGGTGACCTCGACCGAGGATCGACTCGAGTTCGCATGGACTCGAGGATCGGCTCGGTCTCCGGGGTCGACTTAGACGTCGACGTCCCGGCGGTCGGGGCAGTGGCGCCAGCGAGGCTAGCGATCAGCGCCCGCTGCTGGTCCATGAAGGCAGATAGTCTGCTCTCCAAGGCCGTCAACCTGAGTCCGACCTCAGGTGACCCAGCAGCCCCCGACTCGGGCCCCGACGGCGTCGGGCCCAACGTCGGACATCTCGGAGGCGAGTCCAGGAGGACTACAGGACTTACCCGAGCAGGCAACTCCGACTCCAGACGAGGTCGCTTCGGGAGGTGCTCCTTCTCCAAAGACCCGGGACGGCTATCGGGGCTATGCGACCTGGCCCTCGCGGAGCCAGGAGCGTCCACCGACGCCGCCCTCGTGGGTTTTACCTTCCGTCGATGGTCCCCGGAGGGAGAACCCCTGTCGGAGGAGCTTCGGCGATGGTCAGAGCTGGAACCTCTGGACGCCGAGGCCTCCGACGAGGTCCGGGTACGGCCGGGGTCAGCGAAGATTCTTTCCCACTGGTGCCGCCGACTCCTTAACGCTTTGGAGGACATTTTGCCACAGGCCCCACAGATCAGTTCTTTGTGATCCGGGCCCAGGCAACGGAGGCAATTATCGTGTGTGTCAGTGAGTGACATATTTCTGTCACACTGAACACACCGCTTGAAACCACTGGCAGCCATCGGGGGGAAAAAGGGCCCCTGCAAGGTCAAAGGACCGGGCTGCCAGCGAAAAACCGAAAAACGAAACTGACCAAAAATCAGAAAAACCGAAAAATAAGAGAAGGACTCGCAACGGCGTCGCGAGTCCGGGCAGGAAAAAGACCGGCGTCGAACCGAAGGAAAAAAGAGAAATAAATCACTAAAATCAACTTTTTCAGCGGGGACACGACGGGTACGTCTGTAGGGCTCCGCGGAAAAAAGAAGACTGGCTAAGATGGCACCCTTGGGCGGGAAGGAGACCGCGCATGCGCGCTGCAATTCCCAAAGGCTTTCTTTGAAAGCTGGGGAAAATTGCTCCGCGAGGGCTCCGTCGGCGCCGACGTCACCCATATGTGAGGACTGACTTCCTGCTTGGTCCTGGAGAATGATGTTTACAGGAATATTCAGGCTGAATGTTTTGGTACCTCTTTCTAAATTATAGCAATACCATTTTACACCAATCAATATATTGGCTAAAAGTACTCTCTTTTGTAACTTTACACTAGTTTTCTTTCACACAGTGGAATGCTTCTATAATAGCTGGACTGAACTGACAACCTCTGCAACTCACAATAGTGCCTCCATGGGTTTTATCCATTTTCCTTCTCCATAATGAGGGACTGAAAGTTAATAACTGAAAGGTAAATCCAAAAAGTATTTTTTGTAATATTACAAATTAAACTGTCAATTATATACATTACTAGTGGAAATCAACAAATTCTGTAATACATGCAGTGTTTCATATTTCTAAACGGACTTCCAATTGGTAGCAGTAACGCAACATTATTACAATTGAATGTACTTACATTCAAAAAGTAGCCTAGGAGGAACAGATAAGGAAAAATGTGCCCACTTCAAGTGAGCCAAAATTTTCTATTCTATATCTTTTTAAATATCTGTAGCATCATGCTATTCTGTTTGTAGAACTGAGCTGAATCACAGGTAAAGATTCATATAAAAAATGGTCAGTGCAAATTGTAATTAACATGGACATATTAACATGTTTTTTTATTTCCAGACTGTTCCATTTAAGCATACTTGTAAAGTTCAACTAAGTACAGTGACTATGGATAACTCATATAGGATGCTGATCCTATGTATCCTGCATATAAACTGTAACAGTGTAAAATATGACCTCAGTGTGTACCATTAGGGGAACATTGTCCCCTTAAATGGATTCTGTTGAACATCCATAATGCTTATTGAAACCGCTAAAATGTAGCTCACTTACTCAGTATTAGAAACAATCATCATATCCTGAGGGCTAAAAATATCTTCACACATGATCTTCCACTTGACTATGTGAAACTAAAAATTAGATTTCTTTGACGTATAAAACAATGACTGCATATTGCTCCAACTTGTACACAAACTCCCTTGGCTCTATTTGTACCTAACACAGTAACAAAGCCTCATCATCACTGGTTTCATTTTTAAGTGTTGCTTCTAAACACGTGTCTGGTATCTGGGCAGTATGCACCATACCGCAACATTCGCAAGGGCCATCTCGACTACATGGTCTTACTCCATGATGTGTTGCACTGCAAGTCTGCCTAAGTCCTTGGCCTTGATCTGAGGCAAGATCAAGTAGAGGTCTGGAACAATCATTCATGTCAAAGTCTGACACTATGTCAGAAACTGGAATTAACATTTCAACATCATCATCTTCCTCTCTCCCACTTTCACCACTGTCAAGTTGTCTCAATGGACTTTGACTCTGATTTAATGAGTTTGATCGCCTTAAAGTGAAGCGCACCCA
This sequence comes from Ichthyophis bannanicus, assembly GCA_033557465.1. Lineage (NCBI taxonomy): Eukaryota > Metazoa > Chordata > Amphibia > Gymnophiona > Ichthyophiidae > Ichthyophis > Ichthyophis bannanicus. The sequence continues at coordinate 1,695,087,649 of CM066031.1, forward strand.
ACGCAGACCTTGAGTCACTCGACTTAATGCACTGGAGAGCTGATGACGGACTGGACTCACAACTGCAGCATCCACATCTGGCATTTCTCTTCCATTTTCTGCAGAACTGATACTGGAATTCTGACCTGAAGAGCTTCCACATGCTCCTACTGCTGCTTCTACTGCTGATACAGGAGGAATTTTTTGAGGCAGTGGAGCAGCAACACCACCAACAGCTCCTTGTGTGTCCCTTCTCTCATTCTCTGTGTCTGTGTCATCGGACTCAATTGAAAATAGACTTCGGTGAGTATTTCTTTCAGGTTCCCTGTTTGCATTTTGGCTTGCAACATCATCATCTGCATCTGCTGAGACCAACGCAAGTGATCCTGAGTGGCGTGACCGTGCAAAGCTGAAAATTCGATTCCATATGTTACTAGATCTGGAAGCTATAGGCAGTCTAATTGAGGTAAATCCAAGTTGAGATCGAACTGCTAACCTCAGGTTCTCCAATACTGAAGCCTGCAAAATGAATAAAGCATGTTTAAAATGAAATATTAAAATTCATTTAGAAAAACAGAATATGCAAACTATATCACACATAAGGGGACATTTGTGCGCTTAAAAAATTGTTAATCTTTCTCAATCTCAGGAACCACCCATCTCAGAAAGGTTTCAAAGAAAACAAATGAAGTAAAAAAGGTTGTGCTATAAGGATCAGAGAAATTGAGACATCAATGTAAGTGGCCCCTTATCTGATGAATGTAAACTGAATAAGATAACCAAATTAGCAGGTTATGGGGGGTTATTTTAGAAGCCTTATTGCAATTTCTACATGAAAAAATCCAGCATTTACATAAGGAAATTGCATTAGAAAGAGCTAAATTTATACATATATTTCCCTAATACATAGAAATTGCAAGGAGGCATGTTGGGGTATAGTTGGGCCATAACCTGGGCAGGCATAAATTTACACATGTACCCCCCCCTCCCCATTTCAAAGAGGGAATGCACATATACTATATGACCAAAATTGCCTATGTTGGGATTTACAGCAACTCCCTGGGACATATAAGATTTTAAAATGTGCTTGTTTTGGCCAACCCTTTACAGGAGTGCTTAAGGGGGGTTATCCTCCTTACATAGAAACCTAGGAACATGATGACAGAAAAAGACCACATGGCCTATCTAGTCTGCCCTTCCATATCAACCACTACAACAGTACCCTTTTTCCCTTTATCCACCACTGTTTATTTCCCCCTCCAACTGAAAAGAAATAAAGATAGCGGCCTCTGTAATTAATTGGCAGCATATATACAGTGACATTTTACTTATCAGATAATGTCCAGACAAGTGGATTGTGTCCCCCTACCAGCAGATGTGGAGACAGGAAACTTCTAGATGCATCATGCCATATCAGAGAGAACCTCTAAAGGGAGCCATCAGCATTCGTATAAAAGCATATGGCAACAAATCTCAGAACTTACAAGATCTCAGTGAAGTTAATCAGGTTTACCAGAACAATAACAATAACTATGCACAGGATCAGCTTCGTCAGAAGGCTATGAGCCTGCAAAGCCAATGACAGAGAATAGCAGATCAAGCAGTTATCCAGTACAGCTCCTGGACTGGTCTAAGACGACTCCAGGAAAGGACATTATCTGTTAAGTAAAATGTCACCTTCTATATTGTTCTGCTAGACCAGTCCAGACAAGTGGGATGTACCAAAGCTACGCCACCATTGGATGGGAATAAGACATGGCAGTTCAAGATCTCCGGGCCAAAGGCCATTCTCCCCGAGGCTAGACATCCAAGCGATAGTGCTTGACAAAAGTGGAAAGTGATGCCCATGCTGCCGCCAAACAAAATGTCTGAAGGGGCTACAGAGTTACGCTCCACCCATGAGGATGCTTGAGCCCAAGTGGAATGCTCATGCAAACCCTCCAGAACCAGTCAGTTCTGCAAGATACATGGAGGCAATCACCTCCTTGATCAAGCACCCCAAAGTAGACTAGGCAACCACGTCACCTTTACACAGTCCCACAAACAGCACAAACAGATGGCTTGACTTGCGAAAAGAGTTAGTAACCTTCAGGTTCTGCAAAAGCACTCTTCAGACATGCACCAGGAAAAGGTTCTTGACCTTCCCTTGGCAAGGGAAGGTGCAAAAAGACACTATGCACCACTGACACCAGGGAAGGCATGGAAAGAGTGTGGTAAAGCACAGGAAGCACAAACAATGTGCACCAGCAGTTAGCCAAGACAGTAAACACTAATGCCGAACCAAAAGATGCCCTGAGCGGCCCCAGCAGCAGACAAAGTCGAGCGCTCTCACAGACAAGCTAGACAGACAGGTTTAATCTTTGGTATTCACCCCTGGGGGAGTCCTCGGCAGGTAAAATTCATGACAGGCTCAGTGCTACACCCCTGTTGACAGACGTGCAGTCACATACCTTTGAAGAGCCTTCTTCAGTTCTTTGGGGTAGAGCAGGGGGAAGGGGACAGATTGTATAAGGCTTGAAGAATCCTTCCAAAACTTATTTTCCAATCTTTGGGCTGCTCAACGTGTCCTTAACAAGATAAGGTGAGGGAGCAGAACAAAATTTCCCTCCTCCTATGGCATCCAAAAAGAGCACTACATCATGCTCCAGTGAGAAATCCACCCAAGGATGGTTGCTCATGAGTGAAATCAATCTTTCCTCGCAGTTCTTCCTTGTATTCTTTCAGATTTTCAGAGCTAAAAAAACTTGCATCCACCATTTGCTGGAGACAGAGAATTACTGAAGGTTCCCTCTAGAGGTTCTAGCTGATATGACATGATGTCATAAGACGCCTCTGGAAGTTTCCTCTGCCTCCACATCTGCTGAGAGGGGGACACAAGCCACTTGTCTGGACTGGTCTAGCAGGACAACATGGAAATATAGGATGCAAAATAGACTACATACATGCATAAGTGCTGGCACTTATGCATGTAGGTTGCCAAATTGCCTCTGTTGATTCTTTCCACATGTAGATTTAACACATTTGATATACTGCTTTTCTACAATCAAAGCGGTTTACAAAGAACTACATTTTTACAATGAACAAGTTATGAACAGTAGTCAAAATTTAAGTTGAGAAGAGATGGGATTTGAGGCGTGTAAGAATGCTCTCTGATCACAGAAACTGGTTAAATAAGAGCCTAAAATGGCTCCTCCAACTTTGTGTTGGCAAATAGAGGCACTCATGCATGTCCTAAGTATTTTAGAAAGACTCCATTTTTTAGCAGAGCCTTTTCTAATATACTGCTGGAACTGTATATGTCCCAACCTCAAGGTCTTAGTTTCTACTCCATGTGCTATCTAAAATTTGCCTTAACTTTCACTGGATATTTAGAAGTGTGAAGTCAGAGCTGCTGAATATAGCAGGTTAAAGTTAATTGACTCTCTTATCTGGTTGACTTAGACCTTATATACATATGGCTCTTATTTAACCAGTGTCTATAATCAGAGAGCGTTCCTACACACCTCAAATCCCATCTCTTCTCAACTTAACTTTTGACTGCACATAAAGCATCAGGTCATTGGAATTTGATAGCTTATAAATGTATCCCGTTGATTCTTGAACTCACTTGGATGTTTCTTTGAATAACAGCCCTACACCTCAATAAAATAGAGCAAGTACAAATCTGGTCACAATGATTTAAAATGCAATTTTTATGATGCAATGCAGAGGTCTTAAACTTATTTAACAAAGCAATTATGAATTCCACATAGTGTAAAATCCGGAGGAATATAGTTTATGGGAGAACAGCCTATCTGACAAAAGCACATCTACATAAACATTTGGAACATTTTGAGATGCTCAACAAGAGCTTATCTTAGCATTCCAAATATTTAAACAGCTCTTTCTCCTTTTATGTTTATTTCCCAGGCGAACACGCTTCATGTTGGTTTTGGTAATATGAGTAAAAGGGAATCTTGTTCATGAATCATTTTTATCACTGTAAACTAAACAGATTCTTCCAAAGATTTAAGTTCAAAACTTCATCAGAACAAATGGCACATTTGCAAATTCCCAAGAAAGTTGCTCACCTCTAACTGGTGCTAGGCTTCTTTGCTTATATGCAACTGGTACCACTGTGTGCTGCAAGATCCCCTTAGTCATTTCAGGGTTTATGAATCAAAAAGGTCCATTTTGGATAGGTAATTGAGATCAGAATTGAGACACCCAGGTTGAGACAGCATAGTTATTCACCTGTAACCGGTGTTCTCCAGGGACAGCATGAATCAGTCCTCACATATGGGTGAAGTCGGCACCAACGGAGCCCTCACGGAAGCATCCCCCAGCTTTCAAAGAAAGCCTTTGGGAGATACCACCACGCATGGATGGTCCCCTTCCCACCCAAGGGTGCCATCTTGCTCAGTCAGATGACATAGCTAAAAGACGGCAAAAATAAAAGATGGTAAAGAACAACTCAAGGGGGAAGGAGGGAGGGTTGTGAGGACTGATTCCTGCTGTCCCCGGAGAACACTTGTTACAGGTGAGTAACTACGCTTTCTCCGGGAACAAACAGAAAGTCAGTCCTCACATATGGGATTCCCCAGCAACAGGCTACCGAAAGCCCATAGCAAAAACAAAAGCTCCCTCACGGGGAGCTGCAAGCAGCAGCAATTAAGTCCATGTCCATGGACCACAGTAGGATCCCTGTGTCCAATGAAACCAGCACTCCAGTAGACTGAACACAGAAGGGTCGGAGGATAGGAGTTGCCTAAACCCTAAAAAGGTTACGGAGAACAGTATGGCCAAAGGCACTGTCCCGTCGGGACTCTCTTTCCAGGCAGTAATGAACTGCGAAGGTATGGACTGAAGACCAGGTGGCGGCCCAGCAAATTCCGCCATCGGAACACAGTGCAAGTTTGCCACCAAGGTCGCCTTGGCCCTGACACGGTGCGCCGTGACGCAGCCTTCCAGCGGAAGCCTTGCCTGCTCATAAGCGAGGGCAATACAAGTCTTCCACCCATGTGGACAGTGTACGCTTGGTCGCAGCCTCCCCCAGCCTACCGGGGTCATAGGAGATGAAAAGCTGAGAAGCTTTGTGGTGGCTCAGAGTGCGTTGCATATTCAAGGACAAAGCCCTCTTACAGTCCAAGGTGTGAAGGACGGTCTCCACCCGACTAGAGTGAGGTCTTGGAAAGAAGGTAGGGAGCACCACTTCCTGGTTGAGATGGAAGGGTGATACTACTTTCAGCAGGAATTTGGGATGCGTGCACAGCACCACCCTGTTCTTATAGAACCTGGTATAAGGTGCCTCTGCCACAAGGGCCTGGAGCTCACTAACTCTGCGAACCAAGGCGAGCACGACCATGAAAGCCACCTTCCAAAAGAGGTAGTGAAAGTGGCAGGTAGCCAGAGGCTCAAAAGGTGGGTGAGTGAGCTGCCCTAACACTACGTTGAGGTCCCATTCAGTTGCCAGAGGGTGAACCGGAGGCCTCGATAAGAGCAGGCCCCAAAGAAAATGGGTCACCAAAGGCTGGATCGAAAGGGGCTTGCCATCCACTGGATGGTGGTGCGTCGCCAGGGCACTGAGGTGCACTCGGACGGAGTTAGACTTGAGCCTCGATTGAAAGAGGTAGAGAAGCTGCTGTAACACCAGTACCACCGGGTAGGAGAAGGGATCAAGCCCCAAGGTCGACGCACCAAACCAAAAACCTGTGACATTTGAGGGTGTAAGCCTTCCTAGTAGAGGCCTTGCGATAGGCCAGCAGAATGTTCTCCACCTCAACCGAAAGGTTGAAAGGAGCCAGAGTCACCCTCTCAGCAGTCATGCTGTCAGCGACAGGAACCCCAGGTTGGGATGCAAGAGAAAGCCCCCACCTCCTGAGATAGAAGTCCCAGGGCAGTTCCCAAGGGAATGGGGGTCTCCACCGTCAACTGGAGGAGCAGTGGGAACCATGGTTGCCTGGGCCACCGAGGAGCTATTAGGATGAGCGAGGCCCTGCTGCAGAGGGTCCTGAAAAGGTCTTGGAGATCAGTGGTGTGGGAGGGAAGGCGTACATGAGGCCTTCCGACCATGAGACAAGGAAAAGCGTAGTTACTCACCTGTAACAGGTGTTCTCCAGGAGCAGCAGGAATCAGTCCTCACATATGGGGTGACGTCGGCGCCGACGGAGCCCCCGCGGAGCAATTTTCCCCAGCTTTCAAAGAAAGCCTTTGGGAATTGCAGCGCGCATGCGCGGTCCTCTTCCCGCCCAAGGGTGCCATCTTGCTCAGTCAGATGACATAGCTAAAAGACAGCAAAAATTAGCAAAAACGAAAGCATAGAACTGCAACTCCAAGGGGAGGAGGGAGGGTTGTGAGGACTGATTCCTGCTGCTCCTGGAGAACACCTGTTACAGGTGAGTAACTACGCTTTCTCCAGGACCAAGCAGGAAGTCAGTCCTCACATATGGGACTCCCAAGCTTAAGGCTACCGGAGACCCTAAGCACAAAAATGAGCTCCCTCAAGGTCAGTAGCACAGAAGGAAGGAATCTTCTCTGAATATGTCTCCAACCGGTAGCCCAACATCCGGGACGGAGGGTAGGAGTTGCCTATACCTCGAAGAGATTACGGAGGACTGCCTGTCCGAAAGCACTGTCCCTGCGGGACTCCCTCTCCAGGCAGTAATGCGCTGCAAAAGTCTGGCTTGAAGACCAAGTAGCGGCCCGGCAGATGTCTGCCAATGGAACAGAGCGGAGGTAAGCTACCAACGTAGCCTTCGCCCGAACACGATGAGCTGTGACTCTACCTTCCAGCACGAGGCTGGCTGCCTCGTAAGCCCAAGCGATACAGTCCGCAATCCAGATGGACAGAGTACGCTTGGAGACAGGGAGCCCCAACTTGTTGGGGTCATAAGACACGAAGAGCTGAACAGTCCTTCGGTGCTCCCGGGTACGGTCAAGGTAGAAGGTCAACGCCCTTCTACAGTCCAGGGTATGCAGGACCATTTCAGCTCGGCTGGAGTGAGGCCTGGGAAAGTAGGTCGGAAGTACCACCTCCTGGTTGATGTGAAAAGGGGAAACCACTTTGGGAAGAAACTTAGGGTGAGTCCATAGGACTACCCGGTTCTTCTAGAACCTAGTGTAAGGAGGATCAGAAACCAGGGCCTGCAGCTCACTAACGCGTCTAGCAGAAGTGAGGGCTACCAAGAACAAGGTTTTCCATGAAAGAAAACGTAGCGGACAGGTAGCCATAGGCTCAAAAGGCGGACAGGTAATCCGCTGCAAAACCACATTAAGATCCCAGTCTGGGGCTGGCGGGCGCAAAGGTGGCTTAAGGAGGAGGTGGCCTCTGAGAAACCGAGCCACCAGAGGGTGGCTGGAAAGAGGTCTACCATCCACTGGCATGTGATGTGCAGAAAGAGCACTGAGGTGGATCTTGACCGAGTTGGATTTAAGTCCAAGGTTAGAGAGAGAGAGCAAGTACTGCAAGACCACTGATGCTGAACAGGAGAAGGGATCTTGAGACTGCTGAGTACACCAGACGGAGAACCGACGCCACTTTAGAGCGTAGGACTTCCGGGTGGAGGGCCTCCTGGAGGCCAAGACGACCTCCTCCACATCTGGAGGTAGCTGCAGAGGAGCAAGGACTACCCTTTCAGCAGCCAGGCCATCAGATGAAGGGACCGCAGATTCGGGTGTAGGAGAGTCCCCTGATCCTGCGACAGGAGGTCAGGCTGAAATCCCAGTGGAAGAGGAGTGTCTACCGCTAGCTGCATCAGAAGCAGGAACCAAGGTTGTCTCGGCCACCGGGGAGCCACTAGGATCATCGATGCTTTGTCTCTGAGAACCTTGAAGAGCGTCCGAGAAACCAGTGGCATGGGAGGAAAGGCATATAAGAGGCCGGTGGACCATGGAATTAGAAAAGCATCCGCCGCTACCCGGAGAGGATGCGGCTGTCGAGAGCAGAATCTGGGCAGCTGCCGGTTCAGAGGACTGGCAAACAGATCCATGGTGGGGAGGCCCCACTTGAGAAAGATCCGCTGAACCACCAGCGGATCCAACCTCCACTCGTGTGGCTGGAGGATCCTGCTGAGCTTGTCGGCCAGGTAATTTTCTTGACCTGGGAGATAGACAGCCCTGAGGAGGATGCCCTGGAAGACTGCCCAAGAGCATAGTCGTTGCGCCTCCTGACAGAGGAGGGAGGAGCCTGTTCCGCCTTGTTTGTTTACATAGAACATGGCAACCTGGTTGTCCGTCTGTATCAGCAGCGACTGGTGGGACACCAGGTGAGAGAAGGCTTTGAGCGCTAGGCGGATGGCTCTGAGCTCCAGGAAGTTTATCTGTTGAGCAGACTCCCAAGGAGTCCAGAGTCCTTGAGTACATGACCCTTGGCAATGTGCTCCCCAACCCAGGAGGGAAGCATCGGTCATTAGGTCCTGAGAATGCGGAGGGGGCTGAAAAGCCACTCCTAGCACTAGGTTGGGTAGATGAAGCCACCATCGCAGAGAGGAGACCAGCTGGTCGGAGATCTGCACAGAGTCCGCTAGGCTCCCCGTGGCCTGATGCCATTGATTGCGAAGGCACCACTGAGCAGGACGCATGTTCAGTCGGGCATTGGGGGTCACATGGACCGTGGTAGCCATATGGCCGAGCAGTCGCAGAAAGTGCCTGGCGGAGACCAGCGCATTGCTGTGAAAGTGGCCGGCGAGATCCATGAGCTGCCTGGCCCTGTCCAGAGGGAGGAAGGCCCGCGCCTGAAGTGTGTCCAACCTGGCGCCGATGAACTCGAGATTTTGAGAGGGGAGCAAAGTGGACTTTGCGAAGTTTATGACAAAACCCAAGTGCTGGAGCAGAGCCACAGTGCGATGAGTGGCTAGAGCGGCCTCTGGTGAAGATGGGGCTCTGATGAGCCAGTCGTCCAGGTATGGGAACACAAACAGACCTTGAAGTCTCAGATAGGCCGCCACCACTGCGAGGCATTTGGTGAACACCCTGGGTGCGGAGGATAGGCCAAAGGGCAGCACTCTGTACTGGTAATGATTTCCTCCCACAACAAATCTGAGATATTGTCTGTGATCCGGATGAATGAGGATATGAGTATACGCATCTTTCAGATCCAAGGAGCATAGCCAGTCTCCCTGCTGGAGGTAGGGCAGCAGGATTCCAAGGGTAAGCATCTTGAACTTTTCCTTTGCAAGGAACTTGTTGAGGTTTCGCAAGTCCAGGATGGGTCTGAGGCCTCCTGTTCTTTTTGGAATCAGGAAGTACCTGGAGTAAAATCCTTGGCCCCTCAGGTGGTGGGGCACCGGTTCCACGGCTTGTTCCTGAACCAGACTTGCTAACTCCTGAAGGAGTAAGTCCCTGTGCAAAGGTAGTCTGGGAGGCTCCCCTGGAAAGTAGGAGGGAGGTACCTGGTGAAAGTGAAGAAGATAGCCCTTTTGAACTATGTGAAGTACCCAGGTATCTGTGGTGATGTTGGACCACCTTTGGGCAAAGTGGACCAGCCGGCCTCCTGTGCTGAGAGAAACCAGCTGAGGGGGAGAGGCTATGCTGAGGAAGTCAAAAACCCCCACCCTGCTGAGCAGGGGCCGGTGGTGCAGGCTTGGGGGCTTGCTGCCTACGGGACCCATTACCCCGTCCCTTGGCCTGCTTTCCCTGTGGGGGAACTGCTGAGGCCTGATACTGAGGGTAGTATTTATAGGCAGCACCTTTCCTCGGGTAAAAGGGCTTTTTCCCCGAGGCCGCCTTCTTTTGAGAAGGGGCAGAGGTCTTCCTTGAGAGACGAGTCCTGGTGAGAGTCTCCGTCTCGATTTGTGCAGCCTTCTCATCCATGGGCTTGCCAAAGAGGTTATCACCTCGGCAGGGGACATCGACCAACTTGTCCTGTACCCAGGGCTCGAGGTCGGACGTCTGAAGCCAAGCCTGGCGGCGTCCACCGATGCCGGCCGCAGCTACTCAAGCCGAAGCCTCAAAACCATCATAGGCTGCTCGAGAGATAAACTTGGAGCACTCCCGAATACCAGTAGACAAGGTTTGGAACCTCTGCAAAGGTTCGTCGGAGAGACCAGCAGAGAACCCGGCTATTTCCTTAGCCAGGTCTCGGAGATACATGCCCATGTAGAGCTGGTAAGTCTGGACTCGACAAGCAAGCATAGAGCCCTGGAAGCACTTCCTACCGAGGGCATCCAGGCTTCGGGCTTCCCTACCAGGGGGCACCGAGGAGTGCATTTTTTGACTCTTAAGTCTATGCATGGCCGATTCCACCACCATGGAATGGTGCGTGCGGTAGTTGTGCCTTCTGGAAGCCGGGGCTCTTGCGGACTTGATAAATGGAATCGACCAGCTTGCTTAATACCGGCGACGCCGGGCTCTCCCACATGCGGAAGAGAAGTCGTTCCAGCATCGGAGGAACCGGTACAATAAAGGCCTCCTTCGGGGGAGAGTCATATTGGAGGGCATCGAGTTCTTCGACTCGAGGTTCCTCCTCGGGATCCGCGGGGAAGGCCAAGGCCTTGGCCATATCCCTCACGAAGTCCGAGAACCGGGTATCCTCCGGGGGGGACCGTCTCCGAGGTTCGGACTCGGGGGAGTCCGAAGGGACACACCGAGTCCGAAAGGAACCAGGTGACTCTTCGTCCTCAGATTCCCAGGCCGACTCCTCGGAGGAGGAGTCGAGCGGCTCCGGTCGGGCGGGCACCGATGCTATCCGCTCCGATGCCGAGGGAGTCGGCGTCGACGACCGCGGTCCCGAACGGGAGGCCGAAGGAGACCTCGACCGAGGATCGACTCGAGCCCTTATGGACTCGAGGATCGGCTCGGTCTCCGGGGTCGATTTGGAGGTCGACGTCCCGGCGGTCAGGGCAGAAACACCGGCGAGGCCAGCGATCAATACCCGCTGCTGGTCCATGAAGGCAGTCAGACTGCTCTCCAAGGCCGTCAACCTGAGTCCGAGCTCAGGAGACCCAGCAGCCCCCGACTCGGGCCCCGACGGCGTCGGGCCCGACGTCGGGTCCTTCGGAGGCGAGTCAACTAGGACAACAGTACTCACGTGAGCGGGCAAGTCCACCTCGAGTCGAGGATGTTTTGACGGCCTCTCCATCTCCGAGGACCCGGGACGGGAATCGGGGCTATGCGACCTGGCCCTCGAGGAACCAGGAGCGTCCACCGATCCCGCCCTCGCGGGTTTCTTCTTCCGATGATGTTCCCGGGTAGGAGACCCCCTTTCAGAGGAACTTCGACGATGCTCAGGACCAGAGTCCCGAGACGTCGAAGCCTCTGACGAGGTCCGAGCCCGGCCGGAGTCAGAGAAGATACGCTCCCGCTGATGCTGCCGACTCAACGCTTTTGAGGACATTTTGCCGCATGGCCCACAGATCATGGAGTCATGATCGGGTCCGAGGCAGCGGAGGCAGAAGTCATGAGTGTCTGTAAGAGACATGAGTTTCTTACAGAGATCACACTTTTTAAAGCCGCTGGCAGCCATCGGGGGAAAAAGGGCCCCTGCGAGGTCGAATGACCGGGCTGCCAGGGAAAAGGGAAAAAGGAAAAAGGCGTGAAATCTGTCACGAAGGACAAAAAACCGAAAAATAAGGAACGGACTCGCAACCGGCGTCGCGAGTCCGGGCGGGAAAAGAACCGCCGTCGAACCGAAGAAAAAAGAGAAAAATAGAGAAAAAATCAACTTTTCGGCGGGGATTCACAGACAACGTCTGTAGGGCTCTGCGGAAAAAAGACGACTGAGCAAGATGGCACCCTTGGGCGGGAAGAGGACCACGCATGCGCGCTGCAATTCCCAAAGGCTTTCTTTGAAAGCTGGGGAAAATTGCTCCGCGGGGGCTTCGTCGGCGCCGACGTCACCCCATATGTGAGGACTGACTTCCTGCTTGGTCCTGGAGAAGCATCCACTACCACCCAGGAGGGATGGGCCTGCTGGGAACAGAAACGGGGCAACTGGAAGTTGTCCGGGCTGGTAAACGGGTCCATCATGGGCTCCCCCACCCAGAGTTGGAAAAGCCGACCAGCTACCATGGTGTCCTGCTGCCACTCGTGTGGCTGGATGACTCTGCTCAGCCTGTCGGCCAGAAGGTTGCCCGCAGGAAGATACCCTGTTGGACTGCGTACGAGCAGAGGACCAGTGCCTCCTGACAAATAGTACAAGACCCCATGCTCCTTGTTTGTTCACATAGAACATCGCCTTCTGATTGTCTGTCTGGGCCAGCACTGGCTAGTGATGGAGGTGGTGACAAAAGACTCGCAGGGCTAAATGTATGGCTCGGAGCTCCAGAGGGTTGATCTGCTGGGTGCACTCATCTGGTGACCAGATGCCCTGGGTGCGGAATTCTCCGTAGTGGGCTCCCCAGCCAAGCAGGGAGGCATCCGTGGTGAGGACCCTTGAGGGGCTTGGGACCTGAAAAGGCATGCCCACCTCGAGATGCTGGAGAGACTGCCACCAGACTAGGGAGTCTGCCAGTTGGCGAGTTACAGACTCTGTACTGAAGGCGACCCGTGGCCTGAGACACTGGTCCTGGAGACACCACTGCGCCGCCCTCATGTGGAGGTGAGCGGCTGGGGTGACGTGGACCGTGGCGACCATGTGCCCTAGGAGGCGCAGGAGAAGCCGAGCGGGCACCGAGGGATGGCACTGTATGCCCTGTACCAGAGACCCGAGACAGTCGGCGCAATCCCTGGCCAAGAAGATCTTCGACTGGAGAGTGTCAAGCTTTGCCCCAATGAACTCCAGGGCATTGTGTCGGGAGGAGGTGAGACTTGGGATAGTTTATGACAAACCCCAAGTGTTGCAGGATCTGGATGGTGCGTATGGTGGCCTGCTGCACCTCTGAGGCCATGCCTCCCTTTGAGCCAGTCGTCCAGGTAGGAGAAGACAAAGACCCCCTGGAGGCAAAGGAAGGCGGTCATGACTGCTAGACATTTTGTAAAAACTCTTGGGGCAGAAGCCAGCCAGAAGGGGAGCACCCTTTACTGAAAATGTCTGTCTCTCACTACAAACTGCAGGTACTGACTATGGTGGGGGTGGATGAGGATGTGAATATAAGCATCCTTGAGGTCTAAGGAGCACAGCCAATCTCCCCGCTGGAGGTATGACAGCAATTTTCCAAGGGAGAACATCTCACCATGAATTTGTTGAGGTTGCACAGGTCGAGGATGGGCCTTAGGCCCCCTGTTCTTTTTGAGACGAGGAAGTACCTGGAGAAGAACCCCTTGCCCTTGAGATGGTGGGGCACCGATTCCACCGCTTTGTCTTCGAGAAGGCCTGCCAACTCCTTCAGTAGAAGGTCCTGGTGAAGGGGATACCTGAGGGGCTCTCCTGGAAAGTAAGGGGGAGGCGTCTTGAGTCAGGTGGAGGAGGTAACCCTCCCTGACTACCTGAAGGGCCAGGAATCTGTGGTGATGGTCAGCCACCTCTGAGCATAGAGGGCCAGATGTCCCTGTGTGGGCTGCTGATCTCCTTGGGGTAGACAGGCTATGCTCAAGGAATCAAAAACTTCCCGCGGGCTGGGCCAGAGCCGGTGCCTGGGGTTTGGGAGCCTTCTGCTTACGAGGGCCATGCCCAAGTCCCTTGGCCTGCTGACCCTGTTGGGGAGCCGGGGAGGCCTGAAAAGGTGGGCAGTTTCTGTAAGAAGCTCCCTTCCTTAGGTAAAAGGACTTTTTGCCTTAGCCCTTCCATCGGAGAGAGGCAGCGGTCTTTTTGGAGTGCCTGATCCTCATCATGAACTCGGTCTCCAGCTCAGCAGCCTTGTCGGTCATGGGTTTGCCAAAGATGTTTTCTCCTTGGCAGAGGACATCGACCAATTTGTCCTGAACCCACTGCTCGAGGTCGGACAACTGCAGCCAAGCTTGGCGGCGAGACAGATGCCCGTCGTTGCTACTCGAGCGGCCGACTCGAGCCCGTCACAGGCCGTTCGAGACATGAACTTGTAGCATTTCATGGACCGCTTTGGCCAGGTTCTTGAACCACTGCAAGGGTTCCTCAGAGAGACCAGCTGAGAATCCGGCAAGTTTATGGTTTATAGTTTAGGTATTTCCTTGGTGAGGTCTCTCAGCTACATGCCACTATACAGCTGGTAGGCCTGGATATGGCCGATGAGCATTGAGCCCTGGGTAGCACTTTCTACAGAGGGCGTCCAAGGTGCGAGCCTTCCTGCTGGGGGCACAGAGGAGTGCATCTTCTGGCTTTTCATCCGATGCAGGGCCAACTCCACCATCATGGAGTTATGCGGCAGCTGTGAGTTTTGGAGGCCCAGGTTCTGGTGGACTCGGTACATCGAATTGAGCTGTTTGCTCACCACCGGTACCGAAGCTGGTGTCTCCCACATCCAGAGCATAAGCTGTTCTAGGATGGGAGGAATGGGCACCGTGAGCGATTCCCTTGGAGGAGCCTCATACTGGAGGATTTCCAACTCATCCACCAGAGGGTCCTCCTCCGACTCGGTAGGGAACCCAGGGCCTTCGACGTATCCTTGACAAAGTCAAGGAAGCCCATATCCTCTGGCAGGGACCGCCGTCGAGGCACAGGGACGGGAGAGTCAGATGGGACATCACGGTGATGACAGGTATCGGGGGACTCCTCGTCCTCAGTCTCCCACTTGGAGTAGCCCATTGAGGATGTGTAGGAAAAGCTGCTCCGAGGGCCTCGGGGCCCCGGATGCCCTATGGCCGGAACCCAGCATACTTGCTGGGGATGACCGTGGTCCTGTCGAACGGGACTCGGATCATGACCTCGGCCGAGGATCGGCTCAGCCTCCGGGGTTGGGCTGGATGAACCAGTCGTGCTGGACAACAGCGCCTGCTGCTGGTCCATGAAGGCAGACAAACTGCGCTCCAGGGCTGTCATTCAGACCAGAAGGCTCTGCAGCCTTCAGCGCAGGCACTGAGGGATTCGGGCCCAACGCAGGCTGCACTGAAGGGGAATCCTCGACGAGGATGGTGTCTGGGGACCGAAGTTGGTCCATGATCAGATCTTTCCAGGGCACATTCGCAGGCCGCTCCCTCTCCGAAGCCTCAGACAAACATCTCAGACTGCGGGACCGGGGAGCACCCGGCGGTTCGGAACCGTCCAAGGGTGCCGCCTTTGAGGGTTTCTTCTTCTTCCTGGGTTCCCTCAAAGGAAACCCCTTTCTGAGTACCCACAGTGGTGCTCCGGTTCGGAGGGTTCCACCTGAGACGTCGGGGCCTCAGACAAGGCTCTGGCCTTTGGAGGCACTGGGGACTCGGGGAAAAATGTATGCTGCTGTTGGCAGCTCTTGAGGGCCTTACTGGACATCCTTTTGCAGAGACCGCAGGCTGCCAGTCAAAGACATAATTTTAGAGCACCGATCACAATTCTTAAAGCCACTGGTAGCCATAGGGGAAAAAAGTACCCCTATGAGGTCGAAGACTCTCCAGGCTGCCAGCGGGAGAAAAAAGGTGCAAAGGCGCCAGGGAAGGAACCCCCCCCAAAACTACAAAAATAGACCTGAATTTGATGCAGAGGCAACAAGGTCGGAGGCAGGGAGAGTACCAGTTCGATACCAGAGATGAGTATGAAACTCAGAGAAAAATCAACTTTTTCCGGGGACAAGCCAGACAACGTCTGAAGGGCTCTGTGGAAAAAAGGAGACTGAGCAAGATGGCACTCTTGGGCGGGAAGGAGACTACGCATGCATGGTGGCATCTCCCAAACGCTTTTTTTGAAAGCTGTGGGGATACTTCCGTGAGGGCTCCGTCGGTGCCGTCGTCACCCATATGTGAGGATTGACTTCCTGCTTGTTCCCTGAGAAATACTCATTTCATCTATTTTACAAAAGGCCCTGCTGTATATGGAGCCTTCTGAAAAATACACAGAGAAATACTGGCAAGTACATTGGTATTTGTTGACATGTTCAAAATATATGGGTATTTGCTGGCATGTTCACCACCAGCAGCAGCAACTTCAAAATACAGCACGTAGGAAAAATAAGCATCCCAATCTTACACACTGTGTTGCTGCATGCCGTTCCTGGCTGAAGTAACACAGATAGGGGCCCCAAGGTTGGATCTTCTATCTGATAAAAGGACTATGGGGGAAAAATATCTGCAGCAATCCCATCTCCCCCAATCCCCTCTGGGCACATGCCATCTCCTCCCCCACACTTAACATCTACCAGGGGGTTTTCCCAGGCAACTAGTGGGGAGGGGGTGGGAAAGGGGGCAAGAGCAATCTCCAGATGCTCCTGTCCCATTGGTACCCAGACACAAATGGTGTGCCTCGGACTCCTTCGCAATAGTCTTGTGGTATCACCACTAGGGGGTCACATGTTAAGTTAGGGCATGTGTGCTGGAAAGGGATGAGGATGTAAAAGAGAGGTTTAGGAGGAGATATTATCTAACAGGTGGGGGGGGGGGGAGGCACTTGGGGATGGGAATGCTGCAAATTCAATTCCCCAAAGCCTCTATAAAGGCTCCTCTGTTTCCACATCTGCTGGTAGGGGGACACAACCCACTTGTCTGGACTGGTCTAGGAGCTCGATGATCCTGGGGATAAAAGATAATATACCAGCAACACACTAGCAATCTGTGGTGCTCAATGTGTATTATAATGATGTGCTTTGATTCTCAATATTATGCATCCCTATTTGCAGGTTGAAACTAGCTTTTTTTCCCCCCCAATATATGTAGGTCCTGAGCTGGTGTAGTAAATTGGGAAACAATTTTTGCATACACGCATTCCCGTTTAAGATGGGGAATAGACAGCTAGATTTCTGACATACTGAAACCATGCCCAAACCACATTAAAATGATGCCCCATTGAAATCTCTGCATCATTCGGATATCCACATGTAAATGGCATCTTTATGAAACTGGTCACAAAAAATGCACTCCTGCCCTCCTCAATGGAGCTAACAAAGATGGCTGTGATCTCACGGTGCTGCCTCCTACCATGAGGCTAGAGGGCAGCACCCTATGATTGCAGCCATTTTTAAATGGCTAGATGACAAGGCAGGAGCTAAAAGGATTGCTCCTGCCCCGTATACCCACTAGACCACCAGGAAAAACAAAGGAAGACCTTTGAGGGGTGTTCGGGGGGGGGGGGGGCGCTTTTGCCAGCTAGCTAGCCAGCTGGGAGATGTTTTTGTAACAATGAAATGGGAGGGGGACGGGGATGTGCAGCCCCCCTCTTTGACTAGTGGATTGGGGAGGGAGGGCTCTTTCCCTGACTGGCTAGCCTGGATGTTGGATTGCCCATGGGGCTGCACCAATCCCCCCTAGGCAGCTCCTGATGGGGGATCAGTGCTGTGGTCAGGGGACACTTTTTTAAAATTGATGTTGGTGCCACGGATCGCAACACAGGTAGAGCCAAACTGAACTAGAAGTTTATTTTTAATTGTGTACTTTATATGGCCATTTAATGAAAGGCTTGATTTGACATAGTAAAAAGGCACGTTTCAAGATCCAATCTGTAATTATAAATTTGTACTGCTACTCTGAGTCTGTTTGAGTCATAACAGATGAATGGATTTTCTAACCCCTTTTGTTCTGTTGATATAGAAAGTACTCTCTTATAATCTACAGTATAAAAGTGATGGTCAGAAGAGAACTCTAAACAGATTTAAGTGTAAATCCTAGACTATTTTTAAAAGAAAATTTCAAACGTGCACAATACTACTCTGATGTGACAGTTTTTGCAGTGTTCATGTTACGTTGATGTTCATCTTCTCTTGCAAGGGTGACTGATAGCACAGTTACTCACCTGTAGCAGGTGTTCTCTGGAACAGCAGGAGTCAGTCCTCACATATGGGTGATGTTGGCACTGATGGAGCCCGCATGGTATCCATTCCCCAGATTTTACAGAAAGCCTTTGGGAGTACTACCACACATGCGTGGTCACCTTCCTGCCCAAAGGCGCCCTCTTACATCAGTATGATGACATAGCTTAAAGAAACAAAAAGAAAAGCAACTCCACAGGGAGGAGGAAGGGTTGTGAGGACCGATTACTGCTGTTCCTGAAGAAAGCATAGTTACTCTCCTGTAATAGGTATTCTCTGGGAAGAGAAGGAATCCGTCCTCACATATGGATGACATCAGCACCGATGGAGCCCGAACGGAAACCTCTTCCCAGCTTTCAAAAAGACTTTGGAGATCTACCATGTATGCATAGCTGCCTTCCTGCCCAAGGATGCCATCTTGCCTCAGTATGACGACATAGCTCAAGACAGCAAAAAATAAAAGCAACTTCATGGAGAGAATGGAGGGTTGTGAGGATTGATTCCTGCTGTTCCCGGAGACACCTGCTACAGGTGAGTAACTGCACTTTCTTTGGGAACAAGCAGGAAGTCAGTCCTCACATATGGGACTCCCTAGTTACCGAAAAACCTGTAAGCCACGTTCAACCCAAAAAACAAACCATGAGGAACAATAAGAGTACAGTTTGATCACAAGACCTCAGCAGTGACTCCAGCATCGACTAGGGAACCAACAAACAGAAGGGTTGGAGGGCAGGAGTTTTCTTAAACCCTAAACAAATGATGGAACTCAGCCTGGCCGAAGGCGCTGTCCCGCCAGGACTCCTCCTCCAGACAGTAATTCTCTGCAAACTGAGGACCAGGTGGTGGACCGGCAGGTGAACTGAGGACCAGGT
Organism: Ichthyophis bannanicus; assembly: GCA_033557465.1. Lineage (NCBI taxonomy): Eukaryota > Metazoa > Chordata > Amphibia > Gymnophiona > Ichthyophiidae > Ichthyophis > Ichthyophis bannanicus. Next base: position 1,695,106,199 of record CM066031.1, read on the forward strand.
GGTGGACCGGCAGATCTCTGTTAAGGAAACTGAGCGGAGGTTCGACACAGAAGCCACCATGGCCCAGACGCTGTGCACCTTGACATGAGGCTCCAACAAAAGAGCAGCCTTACCGTAGGTGAAGGCAATGCAATCCACCACCCAGATGGGCAGAGTACGCTTGGAAACTGTTATGCCCAGGCGATTAAGGTTGTAAGAGATGAAGAGCTGCAAGAAGCGGCAATGGGGCTTGGTCAGCTCTAAATAATAGCCCAATGCCCATTTACAGTCCGGCGTATGGAAGGCAGCATCTCCATGCGCATGAGGTTGCGGGGAAAAAGGTGGGGAGCACCACCTCCTGGTTGAGGTGGAACCAGGTACCACCTTATGGTGTGTCCGGAGCACTACCCTATTCTTGTGAAACCTGGTGTAGGGGGCATGAGCCACCAGAGCCTGGAGTTCACGGACTCTGTTGGCAGACATGAGCGCCATAAGGAAGACCACCTTCCAGGACAGATACTTGAGGTGGCAGGAAGCCAGAGGCTCAAAGGGTGGAGTGATGAGCTTCTAGAGGACCACAATGAGATCCCATGCTGCTACCGGTGGACGAATGAGTGGTGGAGAGAACAGGAGACCTCTCTAGAAGCACGCCACGAGATGCTGGGCGGAGAGGGGCTTCCCCTCAATGATGTGATGGTGCGCTAATAGCGCACTGAGGTGAACCCTGATGGAGTTAAACGCCAAACCAGCATTAGACAAGTGCAGTAGTTACTGCAGCACCAGTTGGACAGAACAGAAGAAGGGGTTGGCACCCCTTTCTGCACACCAAACCGAGAAGCGATGCCACTTGAAGGCATACGCCCGCTGGGTGAAGGCCAGCAGAACCTCCTCCACTTCTCTGGGCAAGTCGAACTAGGCCAGGGCTAACCTCTCAGTAGCCAGGCTGTCAAGGCCAGGGATCACAGGATGGGGCACAGGAGAGCACCGTCCTTCTGCGAGAGCAGGTCTGGGGCGCTCCCCCATGGGGACTGGGGGCACCTGGTACAGGCTGAGATGCAACAGAAACCACAGCTGCTGGGGTCACTAGGGTGCTAAGAGGTTCAGGGTTGCCTGGTCAAGCTGGACATGGAAGAGGGTCTTGGCAATGAGCAGCTTGGGAAGGAAGACAAAGAAGGTGAAATTAGACTTACCTGCTAATTGTTGTTCCTTGAGGAACTCTAGTCTAGTCCTGGACCACTGGGTTTAAGCACCTCTTCCCGCAGCCATGGAGACTGAGCACGTCACCTTTTTTGGTGACACCAGCATAAATAGATGAAGAACTGCCTCCTTTCTCCAGTAACCTATTGACAAAGCAGAGCAATAAGTAAGTAGAAATCACCTTAAACGTTATATAACTATTGAACTATAAAACTGTATAAATTTGCCTAACACTAATACCTGGCAACTTACCAGGAAAGGCTTATGTACGCTTCTGCATAGGCCTGCTCTGCCCTCTCCCTAGGACCTCTCAAGTAGGTACTGTTAATACTGCCCAGTAGCTGTTTTACCCCCTCCTCCCAAAATGGACCATAGGCCATCCAGTCGCTGCCGCAGCCACATGCCGAAGGACTGTAGAAACCTCTCTTCAGGCTATGGTCCAAACAACCATAACAGGAGGGGGATATGGGACTAGACTAGAGTTCCTCAAGGAACAACAATTAGCAGGTAAGTCTAATTTCACCTTCCTTATCGTCCCTCTAGTCTAGTCCTGGACCACTGGGAACGTAACAGAGCAGTAACAACTTTAAAGGGAGGGACCCGCTAGACCAGCCTGAAGAACCGCTGATCCAAACCTAGCATCCCCTTCCGCTTGCAGATCAATCCGGTAATGCTTGACAAAGGAATGTGACGACGACCACGTCGCCGCCTTACAAATCTCTGCTGCTGGCACCAAACTGAACTCTGCCCAGGATGCCGCCTGTGCCCTGGTTGAATGAGCCCTCAAACCATTCGGCACAGGCCTGCCTTTCAATATATATGCCGACGCACCAGCCTCCTTAAGCCACCTTGCAATGGAAGACTGACGCCGGTTGCCCTTGCTTCGGCCTTCCAAACAAGACAAATCTATCCGTCTTGCGGAAGACAGCCGTCCTTTGCAAATAAGTCCTCAACACACGACTCACATCCAACCGATGCAACCGACTCTTGGACTTATCGTCGCCACCTTTCTCGAAAACCGGCAAAGATACTGCTTGATTCACATGAAACACCAAAGCCACTTTTGGCAGGAACGAAGGTACGGTTCTCAACACAATCTTCTTGTCATAGAAGGACAGAAACGGCTTCCTACATGACAAAGCCTGTAGCTCCGAAATCCTCCTTGCCGAAGAAATCGCCACTAAAAATACTACCTTCAGCGTCAGATCCTTCAAAGTTGCTTTAGCGAACGGCTCGAATGGCTCACCTATCAACGCCTCTAGAACGAAATTGAGATCATGTCGGTACCAGCTTCCGGCATGGTGGCCTCAAAGCGACGTCGCCCTTAAGAACCGCCGCATGTCCGGGTGAGAAGTAAGCACTATCCCTTGTACCTTCCCTCGATAACAAGAAAGTGCCGCCGACTGGACCCGCAAAGATGCTGTCGCAAGACCCTTATCAAAACCGTCCTGCAAAAACGCCGAAATCTGCGGAATGGAGGATCTCAGTGCCATCATTCCCCTATCTGCGCACCAAGACTCAAATAGTCGCCACACACGGATATACGCCACCGAGGTAGATCTACGCTTGAACTTTAATAAAGTGGAAATTACCGCTGACGAATAACCCCTGGACATCAACCTTGCCCTTTCAATAGCCAGGCCGTAAGCATGAACCGATCCACGTGAGGCATCTTCAAGGGTCCCTGCACTAGCAGATCTTCCCTGACTGGCAGTTTCCATGGCGGCTCCACTAGCAGCCGTACCAGGTCGGCATACCATGGTCTTCTCGGTCAATCCGGCACAACTAGAATCACTCGACCCTTGTGTGTCTCTATTCTTTGCAGCACCCAACCTATTAAGACTCACGGTGGAAACACATACAGGAGCTACTCCTCCAGCCATCTCTGCATCAGGGCGTCCAAACCTTCGGACATTCTTTCTCTTCTTCTGCTGTAAAACCTTTCTACCTTTGCTGATTCAAATGTCGCCATGAGATCCATCACCGGAATCCCGCAGCGACCCACTAGCATCTCGAACATCTCCTGATGGAGAACCCACTCGCCTGGGTCCACCACAACAACTCAAAAAAATCGGTGGTCACATTTTCCACTCCTGCCACATGCCCTGCAGATAGGGCTTCCAGATGCAACTCGGCCCAACCTAGTAGGCCCTCCGCCTCTGCTTCCAGAGCTACACTGCTGGTGCCCACTTGACAATTGATGTAGGCTACTGCCGTGGCGTTGTCCGACAGCATCCGAATCGCGTTCCCTTGTAACTGCTGCTGGAAAGCTCTTAGTGCTAGCGTGACCGCTCTGAGCTCTAACCTGTTGATTGACCACAGCCTTTCCTGCTCGGTCCACTGACCTTGGGCAAACTGACCCTCGAAGTGCACTCCCCAGCCGAACAGACTGGCATCTGTCATCAAGGGTTTCCACTGCGGCGATTCCAGCAGCATGCCCCGCTCTAGATTCCTGGGATCCAACTACCACTGCAGAGACTGCCTTGCCAGCATCGGACAGATCAGCTTTCTCGACAACTGATCTGGCTGATGGGACAACCTCCTGAGCAGCACTTTCTGCAATGGCCTCATGTGAGCCCTGGCTCATGGCACTACTTCAAGTGTGGCCGCCATCGTACCCAACAGCTGCAGATAATGCCATGCTGAGGGGGCTCGTTTCGCCAAGAACTCCTGAACGAGCCACCTTAGCCCCTGGGCCCTGGTGAGTGGCAGAAACACTCTGCCTCTCTCTGTATCGAAGTGGGCTCCCAGGTACTCCAATTCCTGAGACGGCTCCAACTTGCTTTTTGCAACATTTACTACCCATCCTAAGCTGTGCAGGAACTGCACCACCCGATTGGGTAGCTTCCTCGCTTTCGCTCCTTGACTTTGCTCGAATCAACCAGTCGTCCAGGTACGGGTGTACCAATACCCCTTTCTCTGCGTAAGGCCGCTGCCACTACGACCATCACCTTGGTAAAGGCCCGTGGCGCCGTCGCAAATCCAAACGGTAACGCCTGGAACTGAAAATGTTCCATCGGAACTGCAAACCGAAGATACTGCTGATGCTCCAATTGGATGGGAACGTGCAGATACGCTTCGCAGAGATCTAACGAAGTGAGATACTCTTCTTGTCGTACCGCCACTATGACAGATCTCAGAGTTTTCATGCGGAAGTGAGACACTCTGAGACACCTGTTTACCCCTTTGAGGTCCAGGATTGGTCGCCAAGACCCTTCTTTTTAGGGCACCACAAAACATATCGAGTATCGACTGCATCCGCACTGGTCTGTCGGAACCGGTACAACCGCTTTGAGTTCCAGCAACCTCCGCAAAGTCTCTAGCACCGTCTGTCGCTTTGACTTCGTTCTGCAGGGAGATTGGACGAAGGCGTCTGAAACTGACCGCTGGAACGCCAAAGCATACCCCTGTTGAATGACCTCCATCACCCAACGATCCGACGTAATTTGGACCCAGGCAGGATAAAACTCTTAGCCGACCCCCCCATGGGTACCAATCCTGCCTGGGTCCCCCTCGCTTCATTGTGACTTCTTGAGGGTTGAGGAAGAGGAGGCTCCAAAACCTCTCCCTACTCCCCTAAACCCTTGAAACCCCTGGGATCTATATTGAAAACATCCTCTCTGAAACCGACCAAACCTGGGAGTACAAAATCTCCGAAATTCTCTTTGCTGGCTCCTGGAGGGCGCCAGAGGACGATTCGGTTTTTGCTTATCCTCCGGGAGTCTCCCTCCTTTAGACTCCCTGAGGTCTTTAACCAACTTGTCCAAATCTTCTCCAAAAAGGAGCTTACCCCGAAAGGGAAGCTTTCCTAGTCTTGCCTTAGAGGCTCCATCTGCCGCCCAATTACGAAGCCACAGATACCTGCGCACCGCTATCACCGACGCCATGCTTTTTGCTAGACCCCGAATAAGATCATATTGTACATCTGCCAAATAAGCTGCTCCCGACTCCATTTGGACCGCTTCTTCTTCTGCCTCATCTTCACGGTTCAGCTTCATCCTTTGGGCCCATCGTAGACAACCTCTTGCTACCCATCCCCCACAGATAAAAGCCTGCATAGAAAGTGCATTGATATCAAAAACTTGTTTAAGCAGACTATCTAACCTCCTATCTTGCACATCGTTAAGGGCAGCACTTCCCTCCACCGTAATTGTCGTCTTCTTGGTGACCGCAGCTACTGCGGCATCCACTTTAGGAGAGTTGAAAAGCTCCTTGTCCTGCTCCTGCAACGGGTAAAGGCATGCCAGAACCCTGGAACCTCTCATCCCTGCTTCTGGCGTGTCCCATTCTTCCTGGACCATTTTCCTAAAGACTCTATGTATCGGGAAAGCTCTCTGGGACTTTCGAATCGCCTGCAGTAACGGATCCTGCAGAGAAGAATCCGCCTCTAGTTCCGCTGCCGGCATGTTAAGAACTTTCAGCGTCTCTGAAATAAGGGCTGCCAACTCTTCCCGTCTAAAGACTTTGACCACCCTTGTGTGCTCCTCCTGCTCTGTGATCTCGCCTTCCTCCAAGTCCAGATCCATGTCTGAGTCCTCCTCTTCTGAGATATTTTCTGAAACAGTCTCTACCTTTTCCTTCCCTAACCTGGGCTTTTTACACGGGACACCCTCCGCCTCACCGGTCAGAGAAGCTCCAGCCCGCTTCAGACCCAGACCTGCGTCTGTCCCCGCAGCTCACTGCTTCCCTCCCAGGGTCTGCTGGAGCAGACTTATAAAATCTTGGGAGAAGATTTCCGCTAGGCCCCCCTGCAATACCGTTTGGGACGTGGAGGGTTCTGGAGCCGTGGATGGACCTGGTGCTGGCACCGGAGGTGGGGCAGCTGGAGAGAGGGGTTCTGGAGAGCCCAACGCTTCTTCCCTCTGCGCTTCCCCCTCTGTAACCATCTCCTTTGCTGCAGCTTCTTGAGCGCCTTTACAGACACCCACCTCCAACACTGACCCCTTTCCTGGCCCCACACATAACACATTGAGGCCTCGAGGGCATATTGGTAAGGCCCCAAAACTCCTGTACCTAACAAATATTCCTTTAAAAAAAAAAACAAAAAAAAAAACACACACACAGATTCTGAACTCCTCTAACCCAGGTTGCCCCCCCCCCCCAAAAGGAGCACCTCGGTACAGAAACCTTCCACGGAACTATCTCTCAAGTTTCCATAGTCCCCGCAAGACTTCCCGCGGAAACGCCACGTGGCCAAGGCCTGCCTCCCAGCGAACCTCTCAGCCGCTACAGTTTCCCTTTGCCGCGCTTTTCACACAGAGCGGCAGCGCGGCCTAAGCCGCCTCTCTCAGCTTGTTCTCCTCAATTCTCACTAACTCAAGCACCGGTGCTATGCACCTCTCACCTCCATTCACGGAAGGTTGGTGTGACTGCTGCCTCTCGCCGGCCGTCGCGAACACCGCCGCAGCTGAGCAAACACCGGCTGCCGTGGCTCTGCTCACTTGCTCGTCCTGCCCTCCACGTCTCCTCACCCGATCTGCGGGTTCGGGAGATGGAGGCCCCAGCTACAGCTCCCACAGTCTACCCTGGAAACACAGAACCTCCAGGTAGGGGGGAGAGGGGGAAGCGTAGCCTTGTTCTCGCAGATGCTGGCAAATAAACCTATCCGCCAAATTTAAAGTGGCAGCACAGCATTAATAAATATATATATATATTTATAATATTAATATAAATAAATTATATATATTTTTTTTAATTTATTTTTATATCCTAATCACTACCCTACCAAAAACTCCTCAATCATTACTCCAGTGAGCCCCCAACCTCTGAGGCTCACACCTCCTTCAGCTGCCTTGGAGACAGGAGGCGGTTCCTCATCTATTTATGCTGGTGTCACCAAAAAAGGTGACGTACTCAGTCTCCAAGGCTGTGGGAGGAGGTGCTTAAACCCAGTGGTCTGGGACTAGACTAGAGGGACGATAAGGAAAGTCTTCTGTCCATGGAATGAGAAATGCATTGGCCATCACTGGGGAGAGCTGCGGCACTCTGGGGCAGAAGCGGGACAACTGAGCATTGGCCAGGCTGGCAAAGAGATCTATCATGGGAAAGCCCCAACAGCAAAACAGGCACTTGGCCACCAGCGGGTTGAGCCACCACTCGTGGGGTTGAAGAACATGGCTCAGACGGTCTGCCAGAATATTATCCTGGCTGGGGAGGTACACTGCCATGAGCAGCATCCTCGTCTCACTGGTGAAAGTGAAGAGACAGATCGCTTCAGAGCGCAGGAAGGATGACCCTGTGCCCCTCTGCTTGTTGATGCAGAAAATAGCCACCTGATTGTCTGTCTGGATCAGAATGTGGTGCTGAAAGGCTCGGAGAGTGCAGGCGATGGCTCAGAGCTCTAAGACGTTGATCTGTTTGAGGCTCACTGAGGCCGATCACAGGCCCCGAGTATGGAGGTCGCTGCAATGGGCTCCCCAGCCTAACTTGGAGGCATCTATAGTGAGGACCCTCGAAGGAGTTGGGACCTGAAAGGGCATCTCTGTCAGCAAGTTCGGTGGCTGTTGCCACCAGGCGAGGGACTCGGCAAGGAGAAGGGTGACACCTGTCCTGTAGGTGCCCCATTGCCTGGGACCAATGGGAGCAGAGCGCCCACTGGGCCAGCCACATGTGGAGACAGGTGTCGGTTGTGATGTGCACTGTCTAGGCCACGTGCCCTAGGAGGCATTGCATGAGCTGGGCAGAGGCAAAGTTTCGACTCTGAACTTCCTTTGCGAGGGCTGCTAGACACAGGGCCCTATCGAGGGGGCGGAAGGCTCTTGCCTGGACTGTGTCTAGTAACACCACTATGAATTCCAGGGTTTGGAATGGTTGCAAGTGGGACTTGGGGTAGTTGATGACAAACTCCAGGTGCTCCTTAGTGAGAATGGTGCGGCGTGCTGCCTGTTGCACCTCAACAGCTGTGCTACCTCTAACCAGCCAGTCGTTCAGGTAGGGAAAGACGAACAACCCCTGCAGCTGCAGTTGTGTGGCGACCACAGCTAAGCAGTTGGTAAACACCCTTGGGGCAGAGGCCAGGCCCCTGTACTGATAGTGGCTTCCTCCGGAGACAAACCGGAGGTACTGCCGGTGGTGCATGTGGATGGGAATGTGCGTGAACACGTCTTTGAGATCTAAGGAGCATAGCCAATCTCCCTGGTGGAGGTAAGGCAGCAATGTTCCAAGGGAGAGCATCTTGAACTTCTTCACCAGGAACTTGTTGAGATCTTGAAGATCCAGAATATGGCGAAAACCGCCAGTGCTCTCGGGAACCAAAAGGTACTGTGAAAAGAATCCCTCACCCTTGAGGTGAGGCAGGACTAGTTCCACCGCCTTGTCCGCTAGAAGCCCAGCGAGCTCTCACTGGAGGAAGTCTTGGTGAAGGGGCATCATCAGGAGTTCCCTTGGAAAGAACAGTGGCAGCGTCTGATAGAAATGGAGGTAGTAACCCTCCCCCACCACATGGAGGACCCAGGCATCTGTGGTGATGCAGGACCACCGGTTAGCAAAGAACACCAGATGCTGCAGGACTAGGCCTCCTGGGGGAGGAGAGGCTATGCCAAAGGATGCAAAAGCCCCCACTAGGTTGTGGCTAGGGCACAGTCTGGGGTTTGGGAGCCTTAAGCTTATGCAGGCTGCGCCCCTGTCTTAGCCTGATGGCCCTCTTAGGAAGCGGGGAAGGCCGAGTACTGGGGGTAGTTTCCGTAAGCCTTCCTCTTCTTCAGGTAAAGGGTCTTTTTCCCCCAAAGCCTTGTGTCGGGAAGGGTCAGCAGATTTTTTGGAGAGCCTGGTCTTGGTTAGGAACTCAGACTCCAGCTCGGCTACCTTGTCCGTCATGGGCTTGCCAAAGATTCTCCCACTGGCATAGGACATTGACCAGCTTGTCCTGCACCCATTGCTACAAGTCAGAGGACTGTAGCCAGGTATGGCGACGGGGACTAATGCCCACCGCAGCTACTCTAGTCACAGACTTGAAACTGTCATAGGCTGATGACATTAGAGCATGCCTTGTTGTTGAGGTTAGGGTCTGGAACCACTGAAGAGGCTCTTCTGACAGCCCAACCCCGCCCAGCCCAGCCAAGAACCCAGCGAGCTCCCTTGCCATGTCTCGCAAGTACATGCCCATATAGAGCTGGTAGGCCTGGATCCAGATGACTAGCATTGAGCCCTGGTAGCACTTTCTGTCCAAGACATCCATGGAGCAGGCCTCCCTGCTGAGGGGCACCAAGCAGTGCATCTTTTGGCTTTTAATCCTGCACATGGCTGACTCCACCACCATGAAGATATGAGGCAGCTGTGCCTTTTGGAACCTGGAGCTCCTGTGGACTTGGTACATGTCATTGAGCCTACTCACAATCGGCACCGAGGCTGGGGTTTCCCCCCATGCGGAAGAGAAGCTGTTGCAGGTTGGGGGGAACCGGCACTGTGAATGCCTCTTTCAGAGGGGCCTTGTACTGGAGAATCTCAAGGTCCTCTGCCCGAGGCTCTTCCTCGGACTCAGTGGTGAAGGCCAAGGCCTTTGCCATGTCCCACTCCATAAAGGGGAGGTCCTCAGGAGGGGACCTGCGCCGGTCCTCCAGACTGGAGGGGTTTGAAGGGACATCCTGAAGGAGGCAGGTATCAGGGGAATCGTCATCGGTCTCCCAGTCTGACTCAGAGCATAGCTATCTTGAACTTCTCCTTGACCAGACACGGTTTAGGACCCACAGGATCCAGGGTGGGCTGAAAGCCTCCTGTCTTTTTTTGGGATGAGGAAGTACCAGGAGTAGAACCCTGTGCTCCAGAGGGGTCGAGGGACTGGCTCTACCGCCCAATCCTCGAGTTTCTTCTGCAGGATCTCTCTCTCTGTGTAGGGAAGTCATGGGAAATTCCCTGGAAAGAAAGGAGGCGGCATCTGATCGAAGTGCAGAAGGTAACCTTCCTGCAACACCTAGGCGTTGGTGGTGATGCCTGGCTAGAAGTGAGCAAAGCAAGGCAGACTTCCTCCCATGTGCCTTGGGCCCTGGTTCTTGAGGGGAAGAGGGGCTAAGTTCAATTTGTCAAAAGGCCCCCCCCCCCCCAGGGCTGCGGCTGGGGTGCTATTTGGGGATTTCAGTTTATGGGAGCCATGCCCCTTGCTCTTGGCCTGCTGACCCTGCTGGGAAGCCTGACAGGATGGAATTTGGGGGTATTTTCCATAAGCCTTTTTCCTCCCGAAGCCTTCCAGCGGAAAGGATCAGCAGTCTTCTGGAACAGCCTAGACCTAGTCAAAAACTCTGACTCCAACTCAACAGACTTGTCAGTCATGTGTTTGTCGAAGACGTTCTTTCTTCGGCAGGGGACATCGACCAGTTTGTCCTGTACTCATTGCTCCAAGTCAGAGGACTGTAGACAAGCCAGGTGGCAGGCACTAATGCCCACCACAGTCACACGAGCCATGGACTCAAAGTTGTCATAGGCTGCTCGAGTCTGTAATTTGGAGCATTCTTTGACTGAGGATACAAGGGCCCAGAAGCGCTTGAGAGATTCACCTGCCAGCCCAGCTGAGAACCTGGCGAGCTCCTTCGCCAGGTCCCTCAAGTACATGCCTATGTACAGCTGGTAAGCCTGGATGTGGGCCACAAGCTTCGTGTTCTGGTAGCACTTTCTGCCAAACTCATCCATGGTGTGGGCCTCCCTACCAGGGGGCACTGAGGAGTGCATTTTATGACTCTTTATATGACACATGGCTGACTCCCCCACCATGGAGTTGTGAGGTAGCTGCGTTTTTGTAAAGCCTGGGCCTTTTACCAACTCAGTAATGTGAATCGAGCTGCCAGCTCACTATTGGCACCATCACCAGGCTCTTCCACATCCTGAACAAGTGTTCCAGGATAGGAGGTATTGGCACTGTCAGTGCCTCCCTCGGAGGGGCCTCGTACTGGAGTATCTCCAAGTCCCCAGCACAATGCTCGTCTTCCAGCTCTGCCATGAATGCCAGGGCCTTTGACATTTCCCAGATAAACTCGAGGAACATGAGGTCTTCAAGTGGGTGAGACTGGTCGAAGGGGACATCTTTGTGTATCCTGGTGATGGGCAACTCACTGTCAGTCTCCCAGTCTGATTCTGAGCTGGACAAGACATGGGGAACTGGCTGAGACCTCGAGCCCTGGACAGTCATCGGAGCAATGAATAGCTGGCACAGAGGGAGAACAAGGTGCCCGACAAGTCGACCCTGAGGTGCTCGGGGGCGAGTTGCACCTCGAGCGGGAGGCTGACCGACGTGGCTCCAAGTGAGCAGCGAACCGCTTCAGCACAGGCTGGACATCCTTTGGCGAGGCACTCGCAGTGGAGGATTCCGATGTCGGCATCGATGATCCAGAGTCTCCAGGCACTGAGCCCTGCTGTGCATTGAGGAAGGCAGCCAGGATGTGTTCCAAGGCCGCCAATAAGCTTCGGAGTGACTGATTCGAGCCTCAAAAGCATCAATCCCAAAGCCGGCTTCCTCGAAGTGGAATCACCAATGGTGATTGCATCGAAGGACACAGCCTAATCCCCCAACGCTGTGAGAGTCTCCTCCCGCTGGGACAGCTTCAAGGGCCGCACTCCAGCCACTGCTCTCAGCATCGGGTCCAGGGCTCCGAGGCCGGGAACCGGAGACCTTACCCCTGCTCCGGAATGGGACTTTGACTTGGACGATGTCTTGGATCTGTGGGTGAGGTCCTCAGTGGACAATCCCTGGTCTGAGGCTCTGTGACCTCGGGGCTCGGATCGAGCATGTGCGCATGATGCCAAGTCATCAGATACAGTCTCCGAGGGCAGTGATTCCAGGCTCGATACCAGAACCACGGCAGAGGCCTTCAAGTCAAAAAACTCCCCCCGCTGCTTTTCACGATTCCTACAGGTCTTGCTTGACATCTGCAGGAAGAGTGGGAAAGTGGAGTTAACGTGATCTGCACCGAGGCACTTAATGCAGCAACTGTGGTGGTCCGTAATGGACACAGTACGGGGACATTTGCCACATCGCTTAAATCCGCTGATCGAAGACATAGCGGGGAAAGCATAGTTACTCACCTGTAACAGGTGATCTCCGGGAACAGCAGGAATTTAGTCTTCACATATGGGTATCGTTGGTACCGACGGAGCCTGCGCGGGAATGCTCCCCAGAGTCCAATTAGAAAGCTTTTGGGAGCATCCCACAGCGCCTGTGTGCTACCTTCCCACTGCCTCTCTCCAGTTGAGTTTTAAAGCTGAGACAGAGAGAGAGAGAGAGAGAGAGAGAGAGAGAGAGAGAGAGAGAGAGAGAGAGGGAAAGAGAAAGAAATAGAGAGATACAACTCCTAGGGGAGGTGGGTGGGTTGTGAAGACTAAATTCCTGCTATCCCCGGAGTTCACCTGTTACAGGTGAGTAACTATGCTATCTCCAGGAACAAGCAGGAATGTAGGTCTTCACATATGGGGACTCCCTAGCTTTAGATGCCAGGGAGAGACCCCAGAAGTTGTGTACCCTATGAAAGGGCTCCACTTCCCCCCATGGATCTCTGGCATTCACCCAGGGATGGTGGATAGGAGTTGATTAGGTATGGAACAGGTGTTGGAGAACAGCCTGACCAAACAAGGCATCCCGGCGGGAGTCCTTGTCCAAACAGTAATGGGCTGTAAAGGTATGAACCGAGGACCAGGTAGCTGCTCGACAGATGTTGTCGACAGACACAGAGTGTAGATGAGCCATTGAAGCTGCCATGGCTCTCACATTGTGAGCTGTGACATGGCCCTCCAGAGGAAGATTCTTACTCTGATAGGCAAAGGAAATACACTGAGCAATGCAGTTAGACAGTGTTCTCTTGGAGACTGGAAGTCCCAAATGAGAAGGATCAAAAGCAACAAAGAGCTGAGAGGACTTTCTATGTTGCTGTGTTCTTTGCAAGTAAAAGGCTAAAGCTCTTTTACAGTCCAAAGTATGAAGATTCCTTTCTGCATTTGATGCATGAGGCCTTGGAAAGAACACAGGCAGGTAGACCGCTTGGTTAAGATGAAAAGGCGAGACCACCTTTGGCATAAAGTGTGGATGAGTCCTAAGGACTACCTTCTCATGATGGAACCTTGTATAAGGTGAATTAGCCACTAGTGCTTGCAACTCACTAATGCGACGTGCTGATGTGATTGCAATGAGAAAGATAACTTTCCAAGAAAGGAATTTCAATGAGGTAGTAGCTAGGGGTTCCAAAGGTTGCTTCATGAGCTGACCAAGAACCAGGTTTAAGTCCCATGCCACTGGTGGTGGCCTAATGGGAGGCTTAGTAAGAAGGTGGCCTCTCATAAATCTTGCTATAAGAGGATGGGAGGAAATAGGTTGTCCATTTAGGGGCTTGAAGGAAGCTGCAATGGCACTCAAATGGACCCTCACTGAGTTAGTCTTAAGTCCTGCATTGGATAAATGAAGGAGATACTCCAGTAATGATTCCAGAGGTACCATAAGGGGGTTAAGACCCTTCTGCAAACACCATATTGTGATAGGCTATGGCCTAGAATAGCTTGTAAATGTGTGTTATGTAGCAGACGCCTGTAGGTTAGGCCTGAGTCCCCAACCCCCACTTCAGAATATTATAGCTAAGCAGAGCTGGAAAGCCATAGAAAATAGAAATAGAATCTGCTTCAAGCTGCTCTGATAAGAATATAAACCTTTTCCACTTGAAAGCATAAGAGTGTCTTGTGGAAGGCTTCCTGGAAGCATAAAGGATATCCTTTACCTACTGAGGGAGGTTAAGATCATGGAGGTCTAGGCCTTCAGCAACCAAGCCCTGAGATGCAGAGACTGGGGATTGGGATGCCATAACATTCCGTCCTCCTGAGATAGGAGATCTGGAGCAGATCCTAACTCCAGGGAGGGGGCGGCTTGAGAGAGATGTAGAAGCAGAGGTTGTGGCCAATGTGGAGCTATGAGGATCATATGGCCTCTGTCTCTCTGAAGCTTGAATAGGGTTTTGGGAATTAGGGGAATGGGTGGAAAGGCATACAGGAAGTCTTGACCCCAGTAAAGGAGGAAAGCATCCCTGGCCTGAGCCCCCTGAGCCGGAATTCTGGAACAGAACCGGGGAAGTTTGGCATTCAACGGACTTGCAAAGAGGTCTATGTCCGGGGTTCCCCAAATTTGAAAAATCTTGGCCACCTGGTCTGCATGCAGAGACCATTCGTGTGGAAGCAGAATTCGACTGAGTCTGTCTGCCCAAGAATTTTGAATGCCTGGAAGATACACTGCCAGGAGATGAATCTGATGCTCTATGGCAAGGGCCCATAGTCGCAAAGCTTTGTTGCAAAGCGACAGAGAGCCTGTTCCCCCCCTGCTTGTTCACGTAGAACATGGCTACTTGATTGTCCGTATGAATGAGGACTGTCTTGTAGCTGAGCAGGGTGTGGAACACTCAAAGAGCAAGGAAGATTGCTCTGAGCTCCAAGAGATTGATATGTAGATGAGTCTCCTGTGGAGTCCAGATGCCTTGGGTGGAGAGGTCTTGCAGATGAGCTCCCCAACCCATCGGAGAAGCATCTGTTGTGAGAGTTGCCTGGGGCAAGGGTTGTTGAAATGGGGACCCCAGCAACAGGTTTTGAGTGGACTTCCACCATTGGAGGGACAATATAAGGCGATTTGTGTTTGCTATTTTGTCTGACAGGCATCCTGATGCCTGAGTCCATTGAGTGGATAATGTTCACTGGGCTGCTCTCATATGGAGGCGAGCATAGGGAACCACATGCACCGTAGATGCCATGTAACCTAGTAATTGTAGCATTTCTCGGGCAGTGAGATGAGGCTTTAGCACTGCTTGAGAAGCTAACTGCACCATGTGAAGGCAATGGGCCTGGGGAAGATAGGCCCTTGCTTTTCTGGTATCCAGCAAAGCTCCTATGAACTCTAGAGACTGAGTGGGAGATAGACTGGATTTTGGGATGTTTATGACCAGACCCAAATATTGAAAGATATGCATTGTGCAGGATAGAGAAGTCCTGGCCTCTGACTCTGTTGGGGCTCAAATGAGCCAATCGTCTAAGTAGGGGAAGATGAATATCCCTAGAGTGCGGAGAAATGCTGCTACCACAGCCATGCACTTTGTGAACACTCTTGGTGCTGAGGCCAGGCCAAAAGGAAGCACTCTATATTGGCAGTGCTTTCCTTGAAAAAGGAACCGAAGGAACTTTCTGTGAGTTGGATGGATGAGAACATGGGTGTATGCATCCTTAAGATCTAGAGAACAAAGCCAGTCCTGACTCTGAAGGTATGGCAGCAGAGTTCCTAGAGAAATCATTTTGAATTTCTCTTTGAACAGAAATTTGTTCAATTCTCTGAGGTCCAAAATAGGTCTGTATCCCCCTGTTCTCTTTGGGATAAGTAAACAGGGGGAGCAAAACCCTGTACCCTGTTGATGGATGGGTATTTCTTCAATTGCCCCTTGGGCAAGAAGCGTGGTGACCTCTTGATCTAACAGGCTGATGAGAGAGGTGTGAGAATTGAACTGTCTTATCCTTGTGGGAGGGGGCATGCTCAAAAAATGAAGCTTGTACCCCTTTTTTAGGATGGAAAGTGTCCAATGCTCTGCTATTATTTGCCCCCATCTGGGGGTAAAGTGACACAACCTTCCAGGAATGGTGGAAGGCTCTAGTCCATTGAGAGCCAGGAAGGCTAAGTTCTCTAGCTGAAAGTCAAAGGCTTGTGGAGGCTGAGACTGCTGGGACGGTTGAGGCTTAGCAGTCTTTGCTTTCATTTGTTTGGGTGGTTGCTGACCTTTCCGGACAGGTTGACCTGCAGAACGTCCCTGCTGAGAATAAGCAGGATAAAAGCTTTTCTTTTTGGAATAGAATGGTTTCTTGAAAGATTTCTTTCTTGCAGGATCAGCTGTGGCCTTGGATAATCTATCCAAGGTGGAGTTGTCAGCATCCAACTCATTGGCCTTTTCTTGCCAATCTTTGCCAAACAGGCTCTCACCAGTACAAGGAATATTTCCCAGTTTGTCTTGTACCCAGAGCTCCAGATCAGATGCCTGGAGCCAAGCAATTACACGTGCACCCATGACAATGGCAGAGGTTCTGCTTATGCACTCAAAACAGTCAAAAGCTGCACGGTTGACAAATTTAGAAACATCCTGGGCATGCTTGACCAATGTGAGAAAGTCCGGCCTTCTATCCTCAGGAAGAAGAGGGCTCAAAACCTCTAAATCTCCTGTGACTTCCTTCAGGAACATTCCCATATATAAAATATAAGAACTGATCCTGGCAGAAAGCATGGAAGCTTGGAAGATACGACGTCCAAAAGCATCCAAAGTTCTGCACTCACGTCCTGGAGGATTAGAGGCATGTCTCTTTGCATTCCTGATCCTTCTCATAGCTGATTCCACTACAATAGAGTGGTGAGGAAGCTGAGTTTTCTGGAAGCCAGGACAAGGATGGACTCGATACATAGTATCCAGTCTACGAGAGTGAGGAGAGGTGGTAAGAGGCGTTTCCCACATTCTTAGCATGAGATCATGCAAGATCTCATGGATGGGTAGAGTAGCTGCCTCCTTAGGAGTTTTGGGATATTGTAAAATTTCCAACTCCTTTGCTCTGGGCTCTGACCTCGAGCCACCTCCCTGATGAAATCGTGAAAGGAAATGTCCTCTGGAGGAGACATCCTGTGTTTAGGGGAGGAAGGCTCCTCCGGGAGAAGTATTCCTGCATCGACAGAACTGTCAGAATCCTCCGATTCCTCTGAGGACTCGAAGTACCTTCTGTCCGGGTGCTCTTAAAGAACCTGATACCCGTACCGACTGAATTCGGTACCGGGGGGAATCGGTACCGGTGTATCGGTACCGGAAGGCATCGCATGACTGGGTGCCGGCAATGCGGACACCGAAGTCGATGTCATCGGTACCGGTATCGACACCGGTGCGGGAGTCGATGCCGGTACCAGTTGAACTGTCTGATGCGGTTCTGAGGGTGTCGATGCTGCAAGGAGAGCCGCCAGACTGTGTCCAATAGCCAGGAACCTCTGGTCTATCGACGCTGCCGATGCCTGGGTATCGGTACTGGAGAAAAACGCTGGTACCCGAGAGCATGGCACCAGTAGTTCTGCCAAGGTCGAGGCCTCGAGAACGTCCTGGAGCCCCGATAATGCTTTGGAAGCCGAAGCCTCCCGCTGGGGCAGTTTTGCCGGTGCAGGATCCTCAAGGGCAACACCAGAGGCATCTCGATGCTTAGAGGGAGGAGATCTACCCTTTGAGGACCGGCTAGACTTATGTTTAGTTACCTGAGAACGAAGAACTGGAGAGAGGCAGTTGGGAAAGGCGGGAAGGCAGCATGCAGGCGCTGTGGGATGCTTCCAAAAGCATTCTAATTGGACGCTGGGGAGCGTTCCCGCGCAGGCTTCGTCGGTACCGACGATACCCATATGTGAAGACTACATTCCTGCTTGTTCCTGGAGATTACAGGACCCGCATGATCAAACTCAGACGCCTTGGTCAGGCTGGGTGCGAGAAAAAACCCACACCCCGGAAAAAGAAAAAGCAATCAGAGAAAAACGCAACACTAAGGCGAGGGTGGACTCGGGCGGAAAGAAGGCGATTGGGAACCAACCGGCGAAAAGAGGAGCAAAAAAATGCTATAAATAAGGGTTGAAAATAATAGACTTTTACAGGGGATGACAGATAGGACATCTGCAGGGCTCCATGGAAAAAAGACGACTGAGGTAAGTTGGCACCTTTGTGCGGGAAGATGATTGCACATGCCTGACCTAACTCCCAAAGGATTTCTTTGAAAGCTGAGGAGTGATTACAGCACGGGCTCCATCGATGCCATCACCCATATGAGAGGACTTATTCCTGCTTGTTCCTGGAGAAAAATGGTATAAAAAAACCCTGTTAAATAAATAAATAAATGGGCGACACCCCCGCGGTGGAGGGTCCAATTGCCGGTCCTGAGAAACCACAGGTACTGGCTGTCGGGCCTGCTGCAGTGCTAGGAGGGCAGTGATGCTACGCTCCAAGGCAGCCATCCTGACCTCCAGGCCAGTAAGTTCCGCAGACATCAGCCTAGACATCGAGGGAATTGGGCCCAATGCCGGCTCAGTCTAGGAGATCTCCTCAAGGAGGATTGTTGCTGATCCCCCGAGGCCTTGGGAGTCTCCTCCCTCCGGGGCAGCTTGGAAGACCGTTCCAGCCCTCGCCCTCTGTATTGGCTTGGGAGCTCCGATTCCGGTAACCATGAGTCTTACCCTTGGCACCGGAATTGACCTTTGACAGTGATTTTGATGGGGTCCAATCCTTCCAGGGATGGTCTTACATGGCCAGTCTCTGGTTCAATGCCCTGCAACCTCGGGGCTCAGAGTGAGTACAGCCTGCATGTGAGGCCGAGGCTTCATTTGCGGTCCCTGGGGGCACCGATTCCCCGGATGATGCTGGAGCTATAAAAGAGATTTTAGGGCCAAATAGTGACTCCTGCTGCCTTTCACAATTCTTCCGGTCCTTGCTCGTCATCTGGAAACAGAGCGGGCAGGAAGAGTCTTCGTGGTCAGCATCAAGGCAATAGCCATGACTGTCTGTGTGACACATGATTACAACAAACGCACTACTTAAAGCCATTGACTGAAGACATAATGGGGAAGATGGCTCCCGCGAGGTCAAGCTCCAATGTCTTAGTCAGGAGGACACGAGAAAAACCCGCGCAGTGAAAGAGAAGAAAAGAAAAGGAGGGAACCCAAAAAAAATGCAACGCCAAGGCGATGTAACAGGGAACCGAGAAGGTGATGTTACGCAACTGGAAAAAGAAGAATCGCAAAAAAAAAAAAATCACATTAAAAAATCAATACTTTTTCCGGGGACACAGACTACGCGTTCGATGGGCTCCGCAGAATAAAAAAGACTGAGGTATGGTACCTTTGGGTGGGAAGGTACCCACGCATGCATGGTAGAACTCCCAAAAGCTGGGGAGTGGATGCCGCACAGGCTCCTTCGGTGCAGACGTCACCTATATGTGAGAACTGTCTTCCTGCTTGTTCGTGGAGAAAAGAACACTACTCTTCAGTTTAAACACTTGAAAAGATATATGAGCTGAAAGGGTAGTCTTATTGACTGAATGAAGATCACACATATTCCAGGACAGAACAAATGGTCAAAAAGGGCCTTTAATAAAATAAGTTACTAGAAGATGGGAAAACATTGGCTTGTTTTTTTCTCGATTATGGTAAGAACCTCCTGCAGCAAGATGAACACTGATTGTCTTTGTTTTCAAGCTGGCCTCTGATATATGGAGAAGGTAGTCTAGTAATTTTGACCAAAGGGATATAAGCCCTTATCTATACCTGATACAGTATATATCTTCCACATGAAAGCATAAGAGGCTCTAGTTGATTGTTTTCTTGATGAAAGTACTACTTGAGAAACGTTATGTGAACAGCAGAATGAAGAAACTACTGCCCTTCAATACCCATGCCATCACAGCTAAAGAGTGGTGTCCTGATTCTGTCACGCAAGATTTGAAAAAAAAAGGCTTCAGTCAAATTGGATCCTTTAAGGAGAGTTGAAGAAGAGAGATCCATACCTGTCTGAGTCAGGAAGGAAAGAGTAGTTACTCACCTGTAACCGTTTTTTCTGCAGGAGCAGCAGGAATCAGTCCTCACATATGGGTGTCATCGGCGCCGATGAAGCCCCAGCGTAGCATTTCCCCAGCTTTCTATGAAAGCCTTTGGGAATGCAGGCACGCATGCGCGGTTCCCTTCCCGCCTAAAGGTGCCATCTTACCTCAGTCAAATGACATAGCTAAGAACAGCACACAAAAATGAAAAATAAACTATGTACAACTGCAACTCCCAGGGGAGGAGGGAGGGTTTTGAGGACTGATTCCTGCTGCTCCTGGAGAACACCTGTTACAGGTGAGTAACTACTCTTTCTCCAGGACCAAGCAGGAAGTCAGTCCTCACATATGGGTGACTCCCCAGCTCTGGGCTACCTAGGAACCCAGGCTGAACAAGAGAACTCCCTCTAGTCTCAGCAGCAAAGAAAGGCTTTTCAAGGACACAACCTCCACCAGTAGCCCAACAGAGGGCAGGAGTTCCCTAAACCTCAAAGAGATTCCGGAGTACTGCCTGGCCAAAAGCACTGTCCCTACGGGACTCCCTCTCCAGGTAGTAATGGGCTGCAAAGGTCTGGCTTGAAGACCAAGTTGCAGCCCTGCAGATGTCTACCAAGGGCCCTGGAGATGAGCCACTGAGGCAGCCATCGCCCTGACACGATGGGCCGTGACCCTACCCTGCAAAGGTAGGTCAGCCGCCTTTGTAAGCCCAGGTGATACAGTCAGCCACCCAGATGGACAAGGTACGCTTGGACACAGCTAACCCCAACTTATTGGGGTCAAAGGATACGAAGAGCTGAGTAGCTCTTCGATGCCCCTGCGTACGGTCAAGGTAGAAGTCGGATCATATACCTCTTTAACGAGGTATATGATCCGACTTAAACAATACCTAAGAGCCAAAATAAACATAACTAAATTGTTATTTGGAACCAATATAAGCGTAGTCATAAGGCTCTTCTCATTTGAAACATGTATATATGTTTACTCATATATTCTACATATGTTATTTCTACTGTATATATGTTACTAAGTAATATAATCATATGGTAAACCCTAATGTTCTTCACCCAAAAATCAAATGTAAATTTTTAACTCATACAGATGTAACCCATAGTTATGTTTGATGTGCAAGTTATCCGCTTCTGATCACTGGAAGTAGCGGTATACAAATGAAAATAAATAAAATAAATACAGGATAAGGCCCTCCTACAGTCCAGGGTATGAAGGACTGCTTCAGCCTGGCTAGCATGAGGCCTAGGGAAGAATGTTGGAAGAACCACCTCCTGATTGAGGTGGAAAGAGGAGACAACCTTAGGAAGGAACTTTGGATGAGTCCTGAGGACTACCCTGGTCCTGTAAATCCTGGTGTAAGGCCTGTCACAGACCAGGGCTTGAAGCTCACTCACTCGCCTAGCCGAGGTAAGGGCTATTAGGAAGAGTGTCTTCCAGGAGAGGAAGCGTAGCGGACAAGTAGCCATCGGCTCAAAAGGTGGGCGAGTCAGTTGCTGCAAGACCACATTCAGCTCCCACTCAGGGGCAGGACGACGGATGGGAGGCTTGAGCAAAAGCAAGCCCCTGAGAAAGCGTGACACCAAGGGGTGACCAGAGAGAGATTGCCCCTCTACCAATGAGTGGTGAGCTGCTAGAGCTGAGAGGTGGAGCCGAACAAAATTGGACTTAAGTCCCTGATTGGATAAGTGCAGTAAGTACTGAAGCACTACTGGCGCAGTACAGGAGAAAGGGTCCTCTGCACGTAGGTGACAACACACAGAAAACCTCTTCCACTTGAGAGCATAGGTTTTCCTAGTGGACTGTTTCCTAGAGGCTACGACAACCTCCTCAACTTCCTGAGGTAGGCCCCAGGGAGCCAAAACTACCCTTGCAGCCTCCAGGCCATCAAATTGAGAGACCTGAGATTGGGGTGAAGAAGGGAACCCTGGTCCTGTGTGAGAAGGTCGGGTTGCAACCCCAGAGACAGTGGAGGATCAACCGCCAGTTGAAGCAGAAGAGGAAACCAAGCCTGTCTCGGCCACCTGGGAGCTACCAGCAGGACCGAGGCCTTGTCCTGGAGAATCTTGAACAGGGTTTGGGCCACCAAGGGCGTGGGAGGAAACGCATAGAGGAGGCCCTGAGGCCAAGATATCAGGAAAGCATCCGCTGCTACCCACAGAGGATGTGGTTGCCTGGAGCAGAACTTTGGCAGCTGCTTGTTCATGGGGCTGGCAAAGAGATCTATCAAAGGGAGACCCCATTTCAGGAAGATCTTCTGAACTACTGAAGGATGCAGCTGCCACTCGTGGGGCTGCAGTATCCTGCTTAATCTGTCTGCCATGTAGTTGTCCTGGCCTGGAAGATACACAGCCCTGAAGAGCATGTTGTGCTTGAGGGCAAAAGAACAAAGGTCCTGAGCCTCCCGACAAAGGATCCTGGACCCAGTTCCGCCCTGTTTGTTCACATAAAACATGGCAACTTGGTTGTCTGTCTGAATCAGGACAGACTGGTGAGCCAGGGTAGGAGTGAAAGCTTTAGCTCTGAGTTCGAGGAGATTGATCTGCTGTGCAGCTTCCCAGGGAGACCAGAGGCCCTGGGTGCACTTGTCCAGATAATGAGCTCCCCAGCCTTGCAGGGAGGCATCTGTTGTCATCACTACTGTGTAACCTGGAATCTGAAAAGGCACCCCTTTCAGTAGATTGGGTGGGTGCAGCCACCAGTTGAGGGAGTGCAGAAATGGTCTGGACACCCTTATCCTGTCTCTGAGGCTGCCTGTGGCCTGTGACCACTGAGTCCGAAGGCACCACTGTGCAGGCCTCATATGGAGCCTGGCATTGGGGGTCACATGTACTGTCGAAGCCATGTGGCCAAGCAGCCTCAGGCAGAGTCTCGCGGAGACCAGGGAACTGCTGAGAAACTGACTTGCTAAGGCCATCAACCTTTGGGCTCTGTTTTCTGGCAAGAATGCCTTTGCCAGGAGAGAGTCCAACCTTGCCCCGATGAACTCCAAGTTCTGGGAAGGGAGCAAAGTGGACTTTGCGAAGTTTATGACAAACCCCAGGCTTTGTAAACGAGCAATGGTCCTGAGGGTGGCTTTATTGGCCTCCTGACCTGTCTGACCCCTGATAAGCCAGTTGTCCAGATAGGGGAAGACAAAGCTGCCCTGATTCCTCAGGTAGGCCGCCACCACTGCTAGGCACTTTGTGAAGACTCTGGGGGCGGAGGTGAGGCCGAAAGGCAGCACTCTGTACTGATAATGGTTTCCTCCCACGATGAACCTCAGGTACTTCCTGTGGTCTGGATGAATGAGGATGTGAGTGTACGCATCCTTTAGATCTAAGGAGCATAGCCAATCTCCCTGCTGGAGGTAGGGCAGAAGGGTTCCAAGAGTAAGCATCTTGAACTTTTCTTTCACTAGGAACTTGTTGAGGTTCCTGAGGTCCAGAATGGGACGAAGGCCACCAGTCCTTTTGGGCACCAGGAAATACCTGGAGTAGAATCCGTGACCTTGCAAGTGGGGAGGCACAGGTTCCACCGCCCTGTCCACCAACAGACCATGAAGCTCCTGATGGAGAAGGTCTGTGTGCAGAGGAGGCCTTGGAGGCTCCCCTGGAAAGTATGGGCGTGGCAGTTGGTGGAAATGGAGGGCATATCCCTTGTGGATTATCTCCAGCACCCAACTGTCCCCGGTGATAAGGGGCCACTGGTGGGCAAAGAGGGCGAGGCGACCTCCTGTGCAGGGTTGGGAGAGCAGTGGAGGAGAGGCTATGCTCAAAGAGTCAAAAGCCCCCACCCTGCTGAGTTGTAGCAGGGGCCTGAGGCTTGGGGGTCCTCTGCCTACAGGGCCCATTACCCTGGCCCTTGGCTTGCTGACCCTGGGGGGGCAGCTTGGGCAGCCTGATATTGTGGGTACTGTTTGTAGGCAGTGCCCTTCCTTGGGTTAAAGGGCTTTTTACCCGAGCCCTTCTTTTTATGAGAAGGGGCAGAGGTCTTTCTCGACAGCCTTATCCGAGTGAGGTGCTCGGTCTCGAGCTGAGCGGCCTTCTCGGTCATGGGCTTGCCAAAAAGGTTTTCACCTAAGCAAGGGACATTGACCAACTTGTCCTGAACGCATGGCTTGAGGTCCGATGACTGCAGCCATGCCTGGCGCCGAGCCGCGATGCCGGCTGCCGCAACTCGGGCCGAAGCCTCGAAGCCATCGTAGGCAGCGCAGGACATGAACTTCGAGCAGTCCCGAATCCCCGAGGACAAGGACTTAAATCTCTGCAAGGGTTCCCCGGAGAGACCAGCAGAGAATCCGGCCAATTCTTTGGCCAGGTCTCGCAAGTACATGTCAATGTACAGCTGGTAAGACTGGACACGGCAAGCAAGCATCGAGCCCTGAAAGCACTTTCTACCGACGCCATCGAGGTTTCGGGCCTCCCTGCCAGGAGGCACCACGGAGTGCATCTTCTGACTCTTCAGACGATGCATGGCCGATTCCACAACCATGGAATGGTGTGGTAGCTGTGCCTTCTGAAAGCCAGGGCTCTTTCGGAGCCGATAGATCGAATCGACTCGCTTGCTAAGAACCGGCGCCGAGGCCGGTGCCTCCCACATCCGGAAGAGGAGCCGTTCCAGCATCGGAGGAACTGGGACAGTAAAGGCCTCCTTCAGAGGAGAGTCATACTGCAGTGCCTCGAGCTCTTCAGCTCGAGGCTCTTCCTCGGGATCCACCGGAATAGCCAAGGCAGTGGCCATATCCTGGAGAACTCCGAGAATCGGGTGTCCTCCCGGGGGGACCTACTCCGGGGCTCAGACTGCGGTGAGTCCGAAGGGACGCACCGAGTCTTAAAGGTATCAGGAGACTCCTCGTCCTCCGTCTCCCAAGCCGACTCGTCCGAGGAAGAGTCGGGGTCCGACCCCGCGGGGCCCTGGAGCACCCACCCCGACGCCGGAAGCACCGGCGTTGACGCCCTCGGTCCCGAACGGGAGGTCGAGGGAGACCGCGACCGAGGTCGACTTCGAGCCACGATGGATTCGAGTATCAGCTCTGTCTCCGGGGTCGACTTCGACGTCGATGTCCCGGTGGTCGGGGCACATGCGCCAGACAGGCTGGTCATCAGTGCCCGCTGCTGCTCCATGAAGGCAGACATTCTGCTCTCCAAGGCTGTCATCCTGAGACTCAGCTCGGGAGACGCAGCAGCCACCGACTCGGGCTCCGGCGGCGCCGGGTCCAACGTCGGCTCCCTGGGAGGAGAGTCCACGAGGACTACGGGGCTTACGTGTCCAGCAGACTCCGGCTCCACATGAGAAACTTTGGCAGGCTTCTCCGGTTCCACAGGCCCGGGGCGACGGTCGGGGTTCTTAGACCTGGCCCTCGAGGAGCCAGGGACCTCTTCCGATGACGCCCTCGCGAGCCGTTTCTTCCTCTTGCGTTCCCAGTCGGGGGACCCCCTGTCCGAGGAGCTTCGACGGCGCTCGGGATCGGAATCCCGAGATGTCGAGGCCTCAGACGAGGTCCGGGCCCGGCCGGGGGCTGAGTCCGAGAAAAGCCTTTCCTTTTGCTGCTGGCGACTTCATAGTGCCTTGGAAGACATTTTTCCACAGGCCCCGCACGACTTAGGATCGTGGTCGGGGCCGAGGCACCGAAGGCAGCAGTCGTGTGTGTCGGTGAGAGACAGTTTCTTACACCGATCACACTTCTTAAAATCACTGGAAGCCATCGGGGAAAAGAGAGTCCCCGCGAGGTCAAAGGACTGGCCTTCCAGGGAAAAAGAGAAAAAAGGGGCGCGAACGCCAGCCACGAAGGGCAAAAACCGAAAAAGAAGAATCGGGCTCGATACCGGTGTACCAAACCCGGCGGGAGGGGAACCGGCGAACCGGTAGAAAAAGAGAAAAAAAAAAAAAATCGCTAAAAATTTTAATTTTAACCGGGAAAACTGGACACACGTCCGGTGGGCTTCACGGAAAAAAAAGAGACTGAGGTAAGATGGCACCTTTAGGCAGGAAGGGAACCGCGCATGCGTGCCTGCATTCCCAAAGGCTTTCATAGAAAGCTGGGGAAATGCTCCACTGGGCCTTCATCGGCGCCGATGACACCCATATTGTGAGGACTGACTTCCTGCTTGGTCCTGGAGAAATACTGGTATAATAGCTCTTAGGGGTATGTTTACTAAAGTGTGCTAATTGTTAATATGAGGTTTATCCATGCTAAAAATGCAGCTGGGGTAAAAATCCCATGCTACTTGCCTAGTGCAGGTTGCAGTGGACACTAGGCATTTCAGTGGAGGAGTGTGCACACTGCGGTTAGCATGGGGGTATTTGGTGCACATTAACTGGCAATTTTGCATTTAGCGTGAGTGTACTTACCGCCATCCATTGAGGTAGGACAAATGTACACACATTAATCATGGCAGATGACTTAGCACAGGAGCAGAGCTGAAACCATCCTACAAGCTAGTGTAGGTCTAGTTCTGCCCCTGCGCTTAAAAGCAAGCCTCAATGCATGCTAACAGCACATTTTAGTAAACAAGCCCCCTAGACTGTTCATGACACCAAGGGCTTAGCAATTAGTGGTAATGGAGACTAGATAGAGAGAACACCTGTTCCCCAGGGTATTGAGAAAACACCCAGTACTAGACTGAGAAATTGCTGTAAAACGTGAATTGCTCTTCATTGGACAATCATCTAGGAACTCAGGAAAACAAAGGCTTATGATAAGCTGAAAGTTTATAATACCCTGGTCGAGCCCAGTTAGTACTTGGATGGGAGACCACCTTGGAATATCCGGTGCTGTAGGTTTATTGCACAGGCCTGGCAATCTATTTCTGATGGAGCGATTCACTGTGCACGAAGCGGTAAAGGCTGAAGATCCAGAGAAAATCTCTCTAGCTGTGTCTATGATGGGGTCGATAGACCTGGCTGTGTCTTCAGAGTGCGAGACATCTCTCTCACAGGAAGAGGATTTTCTCCTCCCCTCCCATGCATGTAGATGCCACCAGAAGGGAGCCCAGGAATGCTGCAGTCAGAGATTGATTGTAGTGGAGCTCTTGCTCGAGGAGGGTCGGCCAATGGTGCTGGCGTTATGTCCTCCCCACATTCCACCTGGAGAAATGGTGGGGGTGTTGAGGAGTTGATGGCTGCTGTATCAAGAGAAGCGGTGGACAAAGTAGTGATGCTGAATGGCTCTCTCAATCAAGGTCCAGGTTTACCCTCAGGTTTTTCATTCTCTGCTGAGTTTCATCTTCCAAGACCTAAACAGTTACCTAAGAAGTGATTTTGGACGCTGTATCTCAACTGATTGTAGCCCTTTCTGCTTAGCATTTGTTTGTTGCTCAAGTTACAGGCGAATCCCTCTATAGTTGAAGATCAGGAGGCTACTGCTTCTTTGAAAATGTTGAATGACGAACATGGTGAAGTTGAAGCCCAAACAGGAGATTAATTTGACTCTAACTAAAGAGAATACTATCATGAGTTCAAAATTGGAATCTTTGTAGAATGCCTCATGAGCTACTAGCCTTAGTTTGATTAATTTTCCCTAATCTTCTGTTATATCAGCCAAGATGTTCAAGAGATATGACAGAAGTCTTACTTAAACCTAACAAATCGATTCCCCTTATAGCTAAGGCATATTATTTGCCTACTAGTAAGAAGGATAATGTCTGGACATTCTCCAGGAATGGATGTTTTCAATGTTATAGCTACCGGTATGTTAGAGAGTTCTTTCTCTACGTTGGTTGTTCCAGCTGCATTATTAGTTACCTTTGCTTTACCTGCAGATAAGGACTGGATGTTAAGAATGTATTTGAAGAAAAGAAACAGCGTAGTTACTCACCTGTAACAGGTGATCTCGAGGAGCAGCAGGAATAAGTCTTAACATACGGGTACGTCGGTACCGACGGAGCCTGCGCAGAAACGCTCCCCCGCTTCCCAAAAAGGAAAGCTTTTGGGAGCATCCCACAGCGCCTGCGCGCTGCCTTCCCGCCTTTCCTAACCGCCTCTCCTCAGTTCGAGTTTAAAGCTGAGACAATAAAGAGAGAGAGGAAAGGAAAGATAGATAGAGAGATACAACTCCTAGGGGAGGTGGGAGGGTTGTGAAGACTTATTCCTGCTGTTTCCAGAGATCACCTTTTACAGGTAAGTAACTGTGCTATCTCCAGGAACAAGCAGGAATGAGTCTTCACATATGGGGACTCCCTAGCTAAAGATGCCTGGGAGATCCCCAAGGATATGAGACCCTGGGAAGGGTTCTACGTCCTCCTATGGATCTCAGGCATCAATCCAGGGAAGGAGGGTAGGAGTTGTTTAAGAATGGAACAGGTGTTTGAGGACAGCCTGACCAAACAAGGCATCCCGGCGGGAGTCCTTGTCCAAGCAGTAATGGGCTGTGAAGGTACGAACCGAGGCCCAGGTGGCTGCTCGACAGATCTGGTCGATGGACACAGAATTTAGATGAGCCATAGAGGTGACCATGGCCCTCACATTATGAGCTGTGACATGGCTCTCCAGAGAAAGGTTCTTACTCTGGGAGGCGAAAGAAATACACTGATCAATCCAATTGGACAGTATTCTCTTAGAGACTGGAAGTCCCAAATGAGAAGGATCAAAAGCAACAAAGAGCTGGGAAGACTTTCTATGTTGCTGTGTCCTTTGAAAGTAAAAGGCAAGAGCTCTTTTACAATCCAGAGTATGAAGATTCTTCTCTGCACTGGATGCATAAGGAGCTGGAAAAAAGACAGGTAAATATACCTCTTGATTAAGATGAAAAAGTGAGACCACTTTAGGCATAAAGTGTGGATTGGTCCTAAGGACTACCTTATCATGATGGAACATGGTATAAGGTGGATTAGCCACTAAGGCCTGTAGCTCACTGATGCGGCGAGCTAAGGTGACTGCAATAAGGAAAATAACTTTCCAAGAAAGGAATTTCAAGGAGGTGGTGGCTAAGGGTTCAAAAGGAGGCTTCATAAGCTGACCAAGAACCAGATTTAAATCCCATGCCACCGGAGGAGGCCTAATGGGAGGTTTAGTTAAAGTTAGGCCTCTCATAAATCTTGCAATGAGAGGATGAGAGGAAATTGGTTGTCCATTGATAGGTAAAGGGGATGGAAGGCTACTCCTATGAAGAAAGGCTAAAAAGGTTGGGGCTCTTTAGCCTGGAGAAGAGACGGCTGAGGGGAGATATGATAGAAGTCTATAAATTAATGAACGGAGTGGAACGGGTAAACGTAGATCGATTGTTTACCTTATCAGAATATGGAAAGACTAGGGGACATGCAATGAAGCTACAGGGTAAACTATTTAAGACTAATAAAAGAAAATATTTTTTCACTCAACGTGTAATCAAACTCTGGAATTTGTTACCGGAGGATGTAGTAAAGGCTGTTAGTGTAGCTGGGTTTAAAAAAGGTTTGGACAAGTTCCTGGAGGAAAGGTTCATAAACCATTATTAAGAAGGGACCCAGGATATCAATGCTTGAACCAGTACAAGCATTGTGGAACTTGTGTCCCTTGGGGAAACTGCTAGGTACGTATGACCTAGATTGGCCACTGTTGGAAACAGAATGCTGGGCTTGATGGACCTTGGTCTGACCCAGTATGGCATATCTTATGTTCTTATGTAGGTTTAAGGGATGCTGCAATAGCACTCAAATGGACTCTTACTGAATTTGTCTTAAGGCCTGCATTGGAAAGATGCAGGAGATAGTCTAATAGAGAATTTGAAGGTAGTGCTAGGGAGTCGAGACCCTTTTCAGCACACCAAATGTAAATTCTTTTCCATTTAAAAGCATAGGAACGCCTAGTGGAAGGTTTTCTGGAAGCATGGAGGATATTCTTCACTTGTTGAGAAAGATTCAAGTCTTGAAGGTCAAGGCCTTCAGTAACCAAGCTCTGAGGTGAAGGGACTTGGGGTTTGGGTGCCACAAAGTCCCTTCCTCCTGGGACAGAAGGTCTGGAGCAGCTCCCAAGTCCAGGGAGGGGGCTTGGGAGAGATGCAGAAGTAGAGGGTGCCACACTTGGCGTGGCCAGCGTGGAGCTATGAGGATCATAGATCCTTGATCCCTCTGGAGTTTGAACAGAGTCTTGGGAATCAAGGGAATGGGTGGAAAGGCATACAGGAAGCCCTGACCCCAATGAAGGAGGAAGGCATCCTTGGCCTGAACTCCCTGACACGGAATTCTGGAACAGAACCTGGGAAGTTTGGCATTCCACGGACTTGCAAAGAGGTCTATGTCCGCGGTTCCCCACTCTTGGAAGATTCTGAGTACTTGATCCATGTGCAGGGACCATTCGTGTGGGAGCAGAACTCGACTGAGTCTGTCTGCCCAAGAGTTTTGGATTCCTGGGAGGTATACTGCCAGGAGATGGATCTGATGCTCTCTGGCGAAGGCCCACAATCTTAAAGCTTCGTTGCAAAGCGACAGAGAGCCAGTTCCTCCTTGCTTGTTTATGTAAAACATGGCTACTTGATTGTCCATATGAATGAGGACTGTCTTGTAGCTGAGCAGGGAATGAAACACCTTGAGAGCTAGAAAGACTGCTCGAAGCTCCAAGTGGTTGATATGAAGAAAGGTCTCCTGTAGGGACCAAGTGCCTTGAGTGGAGAGGTCTTGTAGATGAGCTCCCCAACCTGTTTGGGAGGCATCTGTTGTGAGGGTTGCTTGGGGCAACAACTGTTGGAAGGGGGACCCCAGCAATAGATTTTGAGTGGACATCCACCTTTGGAGAGACCAAAAGAGACGTTTGGAGGTTGCTATTTGGTCTGAGAGAGCTCCTGATGCTTGAGTCCACTGGGTGGACAAAGTCCATTGGGCTGCTCTCATGTGTAGGCGAGCATAGGGTACCACATGCACTGTGGAAGCCATGTGGCCTAGAAGTTGTAGCATCTCCCGGGCAGTTAAGTGGCTCTTTGACTGAATCTGGGAGGCTAACTGCACTAGACGTTGGCAACGGGCCTGAGGAAGGTAGGCCCTTGCAGTGATAGTATCCAACCAGGCCCCTATGAATTCTAGGGACTGAGTAGGGGTGAGCTGAGACTTTGGGAGGTTTACCACAAGTCCCAGATACTGCAGAATGTGTCTTGTGCGGTCCAGGGAAATCTGGGCCTCTGACTGAGATGGAGCTCGGATGAGCCAGTCGTCCAGGTATGGGAATACAAATATTCCCAGAGTGCGTAGAAATGCAGCTACTGTTGCCATGCATTTGGTGAACACTCTTGGAGCAGAGGCCAGACCAAAAGGAAGCACCCTGTATTGATAATGTTTTCCTTGGAAAAGAAAACGGAGGAATCTTCTGTGAGATGGATGGATGAGGACATGTATGTACGCATCCTTGAGATCTAGAGAACAAAGCCAATCCTGACTTTGAAGGTATGGAAGGAGAGTGCCCAGAGAAAGCATCTTGAACGTCTCCTTGCATAGAAATTTGTTCAATTCCCTGAGATCTAATATGGGTCTGTATCCCCCTGTCTTCTTTGGAATGAGAAAATAGGGGGAGTAAAACCCTGACCCTTGTTGAAGAAGGGGAACTTCTTCTATTGCCCCTTGGGCAAGAAGGGTAGCCACCTCTTGACCTAGAAGGTCGAGAAGAGATGTGGGAGAATTGAAGTGTCTCACCATGGTGTGGGGAGGAAGGTTTGAGAAATGAAGTTTGTAGCCCTCTCTTATGATGGAGAGGGTCCACTGCTCTGATGTAATCTGCTCCCATCTGGGAGCAAAATGAGTTAACCTTCCTGGAATGGTGAGAGGTTCTGGCTGTTGTAGAGCCAGAAAAGTTAAGTTCTCTAGAAGTAAGTCAAAAACCCTGAGGAGGTTGGGTCTGCTGAGTTGCAGCAGCCCCTGTAGTCTTAGGCCTGGCCTGTTTAGGTTGCTGACGCTTAGTAGCAAAGCGACCTGTAGAGGATTGTTGGCCAGAAGCAGAAGGGAATCTGCTCTTTTTGAAAAAAGACTTCTTGAAGGGTTTTTTCTTGGCAGGAATGGAGGTTGACTTTAAAAGTCTATCTAGAGCAGAATTTTCTGCATCCATTTGAGTGGCTTTTATTTGCCATTCTTTGCCAAACAGGTTTTCACCTGTACAGGGAAGATTTCCTAAGCCATCTTGGACCCAGGGTTCTAAGTCAGAAGCTTGGAGCCAAGCAATTCTGTGAGCAGCTATGGCAATGCCAGAAGCTCTGCTGGCACCTTCAAAGGAATCAAAGGCTGCCCGGTTGGAAAACTTTGAAATGTCTTGAGTATGCTTAAGCCAAATGAGGAATTCATCCCTTTTATCCTCTGGAAGAAAAGGGAGGAAATTGTGCAGCTTATCTGCAACTTCCTTTAGAAACATACCCATGTAAAGACTATAGGAGTTGATTCTGGCAATGAGCATACTGGCTTGGAAGATTTTCCTACCAAAAGCATCCAAGGTCCTACATTCTCTTCCTGGAGGAGCAGAAGTGTGTCTCTTTGTACTCTTGATCCTCTTCATAGCTGACTGCACCACAATGGAATGGTGAGGAAGCTGTGTTTTATGAAAACCAGGACAGGAAGGGACACAATACATAGTGTCCAACCTGCGAGAATGAGGAGAGATAGTGAGAGGAGTCTCCCATAAATCAATCGTGTGTTCATAAAGAATCTCATGAATTGGTAAGGTGACTGCCTCTTTAGGAGCCTTAGAATAACCCAAAATATCTAATTGTTTTGCTCTAGGCTCTGATTCAGAGGTTACTGAAATAGAAAGTCCTTTAGCTACTTCTCTTATGAAGTCTTGAAAGGACAAGTCCTCTGGAGGAGACATTCTTCTTTTTGGAGAAGGCGGCTCTTCAGGAAGGGCTATGGATACTTCAGCAGACTCCTCTGATGTATCAGAATCACCAGAGGAATCAAAGTACAGTCTGTCAGGGTGCTCTTCTAACGCTCGGTATGCGTATCGAGCAGTATCGACATCGGGCGTCATCGGTACCGGATCGGTACCGATAAGCAGCCCTAGACAAGGAACCGCTGCAGTCGGTATCCTGGTCGATGCCGATGCAGTCGGTA
This sequence comes from Ichthyophis bannanicus, assembly GCA_033557465.1. Classification (NCBI taxonomy): domain Eukaryota; kingdom Metazoa; phylum Chordata; class Amphibia; order Gymnophiona; family Ichthyophiidae; genus Ichthyophis; species Ichthyophis bannanicus. The sequence continues at coordinate 1,695,138,898 of CM066031.1, forward strand.
CCGGTATCGGCGCTTGTGCCGGTACCCAAGTCGATACCGACAACGGAGTTTGTTGTGGTATCAACGGCGTCGCAGCTTGAATGAAGGCATTGATAGCCCGCTGCATGGACAGAACATTCTGATCCATCGATGCCATGAATGCCTGGACTTCGGTACCGGAAGATTGTGCCGGTACCCCAGAGCATTCTAACAGGTAATCGGTCGAGGCCGTGCCATCGATGTCAACCTGTAACTCCATAGGAGGAGCTTTGGAAGCCGGAGCTTCCCGCCGGGGTTGTTTTGCTGGTGCAGGATCCTCGAGGGCAAGCCCGGAGGCATCTCGATGCTTAGAGGGAGATTTACCCTTCGAGGACCTGCTAGATTTATGTTTGGTTACCTGAGATCCATTGGGAGAAGAAGACCTGGAAGATGTCGATGCTACCGAAGCTGCATCAGCGGGAAACAGCACATGGAGCTTAGCTGCTCTGTTCTGTAAACCCCGTTTAGACATTAGAGAGCAGGACGGACAATCCGGAATGGAGTGTTCAGGACCCAAACATTTAAGGCACCATTCATGGGTGTCTGTAACAGAAATAGTACCGCTACACTTAGTGCATTTCTTGAACCCGGAGGCTGGTTTTTCCATGAGGGAAATTTTCTTGTGGGGCCTAAGGCCCAAAGAGAAAAGTACACTAAGTGAGGAAAAGTATATATTATTTTTTTTTTTTTTAAAGAAAGAAAGAAAAGACCGGCGGTACCGGTCCGGAGTCGGGGGAGGCAGACACGCGACCAAAGAAATAAAATAAAATAAAGAACTTCTTCAGCGGTGACAGGGCTCGACCTGCTGGCTCCGCGGCAAAGAAGAACTGAGGAGAGGCGGTTAGGAAAGGCGGGAAGGCAGCGCGCAGGCGCTGTGGGATGCTCCCAAAAGTTTTCCTTTTTGGGAAGCTGGGGAGCGTTCCCGCGCAGGCTCTGTCGGTACCGACGTACCCATATGTGAAGACTCATTCCTGCTTGTTCCTGGAGATTTTAGTCTTCACATATGGATAACATTGGTACCGATGGAGCCCATGCGGGAACGCTCCCCAGCATCCAACAGGAAAGCTTTTGGAAGCATCCCACTGCACCTGCGTAGCTGCCTTCACGTCTTTCCAGCTCTCCCTCCTCAGTTGAGTTTGTAACTGAGATAAAAGGAGAGAAGGAGGAAAAAGTACAACTCCTAGGGGACGAGGATGGGGTATGAAGACTAAATCCCTGCTGTTCCCAGAGATCACCTGTTACAGGTGAGTAACTACGCTATCTACAGAAACAAACAGGAATGCAGTCTTCACATATGGGACTCCCTAGCTTGGAGATGCCAGAGAGATGACCTCAGAGTGAGCTGTGGAGCACAGGCATAACTAAGGTCATATATCCTCCAAGGTTGTCTGGTATCGAAACCCGGGACGGAGGGTAGGAGTTGAAAGAGTAAGTAAGTCTGAAAGAGATGCAAGAGAACAGCTTGGCCAAACAAGGCATCCTGGCGGGAGTTCTTGTCTTGGCAATAATGAGCAGCAAAAGTGTGGACAAAAGACCATGTTGCTGCTTTGCATATCTCATCAATCGTTACAGAGTGTAGATTTGCCATAGAGGTAGCCATGGCCCAAACATTATGTGCAGTGACATGACCCTCGAGAGCAAGTCCTGCACGTTTTCGTAAGCAAAGGAGATGCAATCCGCTATTCATCTGGAGAGAGTTTGCTTGGATACTGGCAATTCCAGGTGACTCGCGTCAAAGGCGATGAAAAGCTGGGAAGCCTCTCTGTGCTCTCAAGTTCTCTGGAGATAAATAGTTGCAAATAGTTGTATTACTGTTCCATGTAGTTGTGCTGTACATAGTTCAAACACCGTTCCATGTAAAGTATATCCATGTATACATAATTGTTACTTGTTCAATGTAAACCGCCCTTGATCTATGGAAAGCGTAGTTACTCACCTGTAACAGGTGTTCTCCAGGAGCAGCAGGAATCAGTCCTCACTTATGGGTGACGTCGGCGCCGACGGAGCCCTCGCGGAGCAATTTTCCCCAGCTTTCAAAGAAAGCCTTTGGGAATTGCAGCGCGCATGCGCGGTCGTCTTCCCGCCCGAAGGTGCCATCTTAGCCAGTCAGATGACATAGCTAAAAAAGACAGCATAAAAATTTGCAAAAAGAACATAAGCAGACGATTGCAACTCCAAGGGGAGGAGGGAGGGTAGTGAGGACTGATTCCTGCTGCTCCTGGAGAACACCTGTTACAGGTGAGTAACTACGCTTTCTCCAGGACCAAGCAGGAAGTCAGTCCTCACTTATGGGACTCCCAAGCTCAAGGCTTCCGGAGACCCTAAGCACAAAAATGAGCTCCCTCTAGCTCAGCAGCACAGAAGGAAAGAATCTTCGCTGAATTATCACCCACCGGTAGCCCACATCCGGGATGGAGGGTAGGAGTTGCTCAGACCTCAAAGAGATTACGGAGGACTGCCTGTCCGAAAGCACTGTCCCTACGGGACTCCCTCTCGAGACAGTAATGGACCGCAAAAGTCTGGCTCGAAGACCAAGTAGCGGCCCGGCAGATGTCTGCCAGCGGAACAGAGCGGAGGTAAGCCACTGACGTGGCCTTTGCCCGAACACAATGAGCCGTGACTCGACTTTCTAAGGCGAGTCCGGCTGCCCCATAAGCCCAAGAGATACAGTCCGCAACCCAGATGGACAGAGTACGCTTGGAGACCGGGAGTCCCAATTTATTGGGGTCAAAAGACACAAAAAGCTGAGCAGCTTTACGGTGCTGCCGCGTACGGTCAAGGTAGAAGTTCAATGCCCTTCTACAGTCCAGGGTATGGAGGACCGTCTCAGCTCGGCTGGAGTGTGGTCTGGGAAAGAAGGTTGGAAGTACCACCTCCTGATTGATGTGAAAAGGGGAGACCACTTTAGGCAGAAACTTAGGGTGAGTCCGTAGGACTACCCTATTCTTGTAGAACCTAGTGTAGGGGGGATCAGACACGAGGGCCTGCAACTCACTCACGCGCCTAGCGGAAGTGAGGGCTACCAAGAACAGTGTTTTCCAAGACAGAAAACGGAGAGAACATGTAGCCATGGGTTCAAAAGGCGGACAGGTGATCCGCTGCAAAACCACATTCAGGTCCCAGTTCGGCGCTGGCGGGCGCAGAGGTGGTTTAAGTAGAAGGAGACCTCGGAGAAACCTCGCTACGAGAGGGTCGCTGGAGAGAGGTCTACCGTCCACCGGCACATGATGTGCCGAAAGAGCACTGAGGTGAACTTTGACGGAGTTGGATTAGAGAGGTGTAGCAAGTACTGCAAGATCACCGACACCGGGCAGGAGAAGGGATCCTGAGACTGTTCGGTACACCAGACTGCAAAGCGACGCCATTTAAGGGCGTAGCATTTGCGGGTAGAAGGCCGTCGCGAAGCCAAGACGACCTCCTCCACCTCCGCCGGCAGGAGAAGGGGAGCAAGGACTACCCTCTCAGCAGCCAGGCCATGAGGTTGAGAGACCTGAGGTAGGGGTGCAGTAGGGACCCCTGATCCTGGGTGAGGAGATCCGGTTGCGCCCCCAGAGGGATTGGATCCTCCACCGCCAGTTGCAGCAGGAGCGGAAACCACGGCTGCCTGGGCCAGCGAGGGGCCACCAGGATCATGAAGGCTTTGTCTCGGAGAACCTTGAAAAGAGTCCGAGAGACTAACGGAATGGGAGGGAAAGCGTACAGAAGGCTCCCCGACCATGAGATCAGAAAGGCGTCCGCCGCAACCCGAAGGGGGTGAGGCTGACGAGAGCAGAAGCGAGGAAGTTGCCGGTTGCGAGGACTGGCAAAGAGATCCACCGTGGGGAGGCCCCACCTGAGGAAGAGCTTCTGAACGATCAAGGGATCCAGACGCCACTCGTGCGGCTGGAGGACCCTGCTGAGTTTGTCCGCCAGGCAATTTTCTGGGCCCGGGAGATAAACTGCCTTGAGGAGGATGCCGTGACTGACGGCCCAAGAGCAGAGCTTCTGTGCCTCCCGGCAGAGGAGGAAGGAGCCCGTGCCCCCCTGCTTGTTCACGTAGAACATGGCAACTTGATTGTCCGTCTGGACAAGGACGGACTGTTGGGAGGTCAGGTGGGAGAAGGCCTTGAGAGCTAGGCGGATCGCCCTGAGCTCCAGGAAGTTGATCTGCTGAGCAGACTCCCACTTGGTCCAGAGGCCCTGAGTACGTGCCTCTTGGCAATGGGCTCCCCAGCCCAGGAGGGATGCATCGGTGGTCAGCACCCGGGTCGGCTGAGGTGACTGGAAAGGCATTCCTAATACCAGGTTCGGCTGCCGGAGCCACCACCGGATAGACAAGACCAGCGGCTCGGAGACGCGCACCAGGTCTGCTAGGCCGCCTGTGGCTTGTCGCCACTGCCGGCGGAGACACCATTGAGCAGACCGCATATTCAGGCGGGCATTGGGGGTCACATGGACGGTGGAAGCCATATGGCCGAGCAGTCTCAGGAAGCGCCTGGCGGAGACCAGGGGCTGGCTGCGAAAGCGGTCGGCTAGGTCCATGAGCCGCTGAGCCCTGTCGAGCGGTAGGTACGCTCGCGCCTGAGGGGTGTTCAGCCTTGCGCCGATGAACTCGAGATCCTGTGAGGGGATTAAAGTGGACTTTGCGAAGTTTATGACAAAGCCCAAGTGCTGCAGCAGAGTCACCGTGCGGCACGTGGCGTGGGTGACCTCCTGAGCGGACGCTGCTCTGATGAGCCAGTCGTCGAGGTACGGAAAGACAAAGAGGCCGCGAAGCCGGAGATGGGCCGCCACGACCGCGAGGCATTTTGTGAAGACTCGCGGTGCGGAGGACAGGCCAAAGGGCAGTACTCTGTACTGGTAATGATTTCCTGCCACCACAAACCTTAGGTATTGGCGGTGGCTTGGGTGGATGAGGATGTGCGTGTAGGCATCCTTTAGATCCAAGGAGCATAGCCAATCTCCCTGCTGGAGGTAGGGCAGAAGGATTCCAAGGGTAAGCATTTTGAACTTCTCCCGCACAAGGAACTTGTTGAGGTTGCGCAAGTCCAGGATGGGTCTGAGGCCTCCTGTCCTCTTTGGTATCAGAAAATACCTTGAATAGAAGCCTTGACCTCTCAGGTGGTGTGGCACCGGTTCCACCGCCTGTTCCTGCAGAAGACCTGCTAACTCCTGAAGGAGCAACTCCCTGTGCAGAGGGGGGCGCGGAGGCTCTCCCGGAAAATAGGAGGGAGGGACCTGGTGGAAGTGGAGAAGGTAGCCCTCTCGCACGACCTGAAGCACCCAGGCATCTGCGGTGATGCTGGACCACCTGTGGGCGAAGTGAACCAGCCGGCCTCCGGTGCTGGGGGGAACCAGCGGGGGGGGAGAGGCTATGCTTTGTGAGTCAAAAACCCCCACCCTGCTGAGCAGGGGCTGGTGGTGCAGGCTTGGGGGCTTGCTGCCTACGGGACCCGTTACCCCGTCCCTTGGCCTGCTGGCCCTGTTGGGGAGCTGCAGGGGCCTGATAATGGGGGTATTGTTTGTAGGCAGCTGCCTTCCTCGGGTAAAAGGACTTTTTTCCCGAGCCCTTCTTTTTCTGGGAAGGGGCGGAGGTCTTCCTAGAAAGCCTGGTCCTGGTGAGAGTCTCAGTCTCAATTTGTGCAGCCTTTTCCGCCATGGGCTTGCCAAAGAGGTTTTCGCCTCGGCAGGGGACATCGACCAACTTGTCCTGTACCCAGGGCTCAAGGTCGGACGACTGAAGCCAAGCCTGTCGGCGGGCACCGATGCCGGCTGCGGCCACTCGAGCCGAGGCTTCAAAGCCATCATAGGCTGCTCGGGACATGAACTTTGAGCATTCCCGAATACCCGTGGACAAGGCTAGGAACCTCCGCAAGGGCTCCTCGGAGAGACCAGCGGAGAATCCGGCTAGCTCTTTAGCCAGATCCCGGAGATACATGCCAATGTATAGCTGGTAAGTCTGGACACGACAGGCGAGCATAGAGCCCTGGAAGCACTTCTTGCCAAGGCCATCCAGGTTACGGGCCTCCCTTCCAGGAGGCACCGAGGAGTGCATCTTCTGGCTCTTAAGACGATGCATGGCCGATTCCACTACCATGGAATGGTGTGGCAGCTGTGCCTTTTGAAAGCCAGGGCTCTTGCGGACTCGATAGATAGAATCGACCCGCTTGCTCAGGACCGGCGAGGAGGCCGGACTCTCCCACATGCGGAAGAGTAGTAGTCGTTCCAGCATAGGAGGAACCGGCACAGTAAAGTGTTCCCTCGCGGGAGAGTCATACTGGAGGGCGTCGAGCTCTTCGGCTCGAGGCTCCTCCTCGGGATCCGCAGGGAAGGCCAAAGCCTTGGCCATATCCCTAACGAAGTCCGAGAACCGGGCATCCTCCGGGGGGGACTGCTTCCGAGGCTCGGACTCCGGAGAGTCCGATGGGACACACCGAGTCCGGAAAGAATCAGGTGACTCTTCCTCCTCAGACTCCCAGACCGACTCCGACGAGGACTCGGTGGGGTCGGCCCGGGCAGGGTGCGGCGCCAGCCGCCCCGACGCCGAGGGAGTCGGCGTCGGCGACCTCGGTCCCGAACGGGAGGCCGAGGGCGACCTCGACCGAGGATCGACTCGAGTTCTCATCGACTCGAGGATCGGCTCGGTCTCCGGGGTCGACTTGGACGTCGACGTCCCGGCGGTCGGGGCAGCGACGCCAGCGAAGCCAGCGAGCAGTGCCCGCTGCTGGTCCATGAAGGCAGACAGTCTGCTCTCCAAGGCCGTCAACCTGAGTCCGAGCTCAGGTGACCCAGCAGCCCCCGACTCGGGCCCCGACGGCGTCGGGCCCGACGTCGGCTGTCGCGGAGGCGAGTCCAGAAGGATTACAGGACTTACCCGGGCAGGCATCTCCGACTCCAGGCGAGGTCGCTTCGGGAGGTGCTCCTTCTCCAAGGACCCGGGGCGGCTGTCGGGGCTATGCGACCTGGCCCTCGCGGAGCCAGGAGCGTCCACCGACGCCGCCCTCGCGGGTTTTTCCTTCCGACGATGGTCCCCGGAGGGAGAACCCCGGTCGGAGGAGCTCCGGCGACGGTCCGAGCTGGAGCCTTTCGACACGGAGGCCTCCGACGAGGTCCGGGTACGGCTGGGGTCAGCGAAGATTCTCTCGCGCTGATGCCGCCGACTTCTCAACGCCTTCGAGGACAGTTTGCTGCAGGGCCCACAGATCAGTTCCTCATGATCCGGGCCCAGGCAGCGGAGGCAAAAGTCGTGTGTGTCGGTTAGTGACATATTTCGGTCACACCGACCACACCGCTTAAAGCCACTGGCAGCCATCGGGGGAAAAAGGGCCCCTGCGAGGTCAAAGGACCGGGCTGCCAGGGAAAACGAAAACGAAAGCTGACTAAGTCAGAAAAACCGAAAAAACGGAAGAGGACTCGAGACCGGCGTCGCGAGTCCGGGCGGGAAAACGATCGGCGTCGAACCGAAAGAAAAAAGTATAAAATAAAGAGGAAAATCAACTTTTTCGCGGGGACAAGACGGGGACGTCTGTAGGGCTCCGCAGAAAAAAGAAGACTGGCTAAGATGGCACCTTCGGGCGGGAAGACGACCGCGCATGCGCGCTGCAATTCCCAAAGGCTTTCTTTGAAAGCTGGGGAAAATTGCTCCGCGAGGGCTCCGTCGGCGCCGACGTCACCCATAAGTGAGGACTGACTTCCTGCTTGGTCCTGGAGAAGGGGCGGTATAGAAGAAACTGATAAATAAAATAAATAAATAAAAAATAAAAAGCCAAAGCACAATTGCAAATCTAGAGTGTGAAGGGTTGCTTCTGCCCTAGAGGAATGAGTTCTAGGGAAAAAGAGAGGGAGGTAAACTGACTGGTTTTAGTAGAAGGGCGAGACCACCTTCAGCATAAAGCGAGGATGAGTTCTAAGGACTACCTTATCATGGTGGAATCGTGTATAAGGAGGGTCAGCCACCAAAGCCTGGAGCTCACTAATGCATCTTGCTGAAGTGAGGGCAATAAGGAAGGTGATCTTCCAGGTAAGAAACTTCAGAGAAGTAGAGGCTAGAGGTTCAAAGGGCGGCTTGAGAAGCTGTCCTAAAACAACATTACGATCCCATTCAACTGGAGGGGGCTTAATGGGAGGTTTAGTTAATAGAAGACCCCTCATGAAGCGTGCTACAAGCGGCTGAGAAAAGATGGCCTGGCCATCTAAGGGCATGTGAGAGGCTGCAATTGCACTTACCGAATTGATTTTGAGAACAGAAGACGACAGGTGGAAAAGGTATTCAAGTAATGTATCCACTGGAGCTGAGAAGGGGTTACGCACCCTCTGCAAACACCAGAGAGAAAATCTACGCCACTTGAACGCGTAGGATCGCCTGGTGGAAGGCTTCCTAGAAGCTAAAAGGATATCCTTAACCTGTTGAGAGAGGCTATGTCCTTGAAGGCTATGCCTTCAGCAGCCATGCTGTAAGATGGAAGGACTGCGGATTGGGATGCAGCAGCGTCCCCTCCTCCTGTGAGAGGAGATCTGGAGCAGACCCTAGATCTACAGGCTGAGCTTGAGAGAGACATAGAAGGAAAAGATACCACGGTTATCGTGGCCAACATGGGGCTATGAGTATCATGTAGCTGCTGTCTCTCTGGAGTTTGAAAAGGGTCTTGGGAATGAGGAGAATGGGAAGGAAGGCATATAGGAAGCCTTGACCTCAGTGAAGGTGAAAAGCATCTACCTGATGGCTGTCTTGTACAGGTGTCCTAGAGCAGAAGCGAGGAAGCTTGTCATTCTGAGGACTTGTGAACAGGTCTATCTCTGGGGTTCCCCAGATCTGAAAAATGTGAGCGACCTTGACTGCATGGAGAGACCATTCGTGGGGTAGAAGGACTTGACTCAGTTTGTCCGCCAAGACATTGTGTTTTCCTGGAAGATACACCGCAAGAAGGTGAATGTGATGCTGTATTGCAAAAGACCACAGGTGCAGGGCTTCGCTGCAAAGGGTCCAAGTGCCTGTTCCACCCTGCTTGTTCAAATGGAACATAACTACTTGATTGTCTGTCTGGACTAGAACTGTGTGGAATCAAAATGATCCTGGAACACTGAGAGCATTGTAAATGGCCCTGAGTTCCAGTAGATTTATGTGGAGTTGCGACTCCTGATAAGACCAGAGAACCTGAGTGGAGAGATTGTCCAGATGAGCTCCCAAGCCCAATTTGGATGCATCCGCCATCAGGGTACATTGATGTGCTGGCCTCTGAAAAGGTGACCCTACTAGGAGGTTTTCTAGGGATTTCCACCACTGGAGAGACGAGATTAGGCGGGTAGAGACCATTATTCTGTCTCCCAGGAGACCCGATCCTCGAGATTGCTGGGAAGCCAGTGTCCATTGAGCTGCACGCATATGTAGACGAGCATATGGAACAACATGTACTCTTGATGCCATATGACCCAAAAGTTGTAGCAGTTCTCGAGCAATGAGCAAGTTCTTGAGGCATGCCCGAGATGCTAATTGATTGAGTTGAGCGCAGCGATCTTGGGGCAGAAATGCCTTTGATTGTTGAGTGTCTAGAAGAGTCCCTATGAACTCTAGAGTTTGAGAGGGAACAAGTTAGGACTTTGGAAGATTTACTACAAATCCCAAGTGTTGCAGCACTTGCATGGTGCGCGAGGGAAATATTGGCCTCTCGAGAGATGTTTGCTCGAATGAGCCAGTCGTCTAAGTAAGGGAAGACAAATATCCCTTGAGTCCTTAGGAATGTGACTACTACCGCCATGCACTTTGTGAAGACTCTTGGGGCAGAGGCGAGGCCAAAAGGCAGGACTCTGTATTGATAATGTCTGCCTTGAAACAGAAAGCGCAGGAACTTTCTGTGCTGAGTGTGAATAAGTATGTGAGTATATGCTTCTTTTAGATCTAGAGAACAGAGCCAATCCTGACTCTGGAGATAAGGGAGAAGGGTACCGAGGGAGACCATTTTGAATCTCTCCAGTAGGTACTTGTTCAGTTCTCTGAGGTCCAGAATGGGCCTGTACCCTCGTGTTTTCTTTGGAATGAGGAAGTATGGAGAATAAAAGCCCAATCCATGCTGGGACAGTGGAACCTCCTCTATTGCACCCCGAGAGAGAAGGGAGGTGACTTCTTGCAACAACAGAGTGGTGAGAGGGGGTTGAGAGCCCGACTCTCTTGAAGGAGTCCAGGGGGTAGAATTCGTAGATAAAGCTTGTACCCCTCTCGTACTATGGACAATGTCCACTGCTCTGATGTGATAAGATGCCACCGTGGGCAAAGTGACAAAGTCTGCTGGGAATGTGGATGGGATCTGGAATTTATTTATTTTTATTTATTTATTTCCAGTCTCTTTTATACCGCACTATTCAACATCAGTGTGGTTTACAATAAACATAGAACTACAGATTTCCTAGGGTACTCTGTGTTTACAATGAACAGGTGTTAAAACTTGGATAACATAGGGTAACTATTTACAATCGTGCAACAGAGTAGGGTTCGCCTACTCCTGCCGGGGTTGTTTGGCCAGTGTATCCTCCTCCAGGGCAACTCCCGAGGCATCTCGATGTTTAGAAGGAGATCTACTCTTGGAGGGCCAACCAGTCTCTGATGAAGACTTAGGTTTCAATACCTGAATCTCCAGAGGCCCAAAAGACAAGCAGAGCTCCGGAGTCTCAATGCGTGGATGAGACAATGGTGCAAGAATGAGGGTTTTGGATTTGTTAGGAACTGGGGAACATTCTGGGGAAAGGGGGGGCTCTTCCGAAGGGATGGGCTTCACCTTAATCAGGATGGGACCAGACTGCTGGCATTAACCTTTAAAAAAGAGATAGAGAAGCTTTTAAACTAGAAAATAGGGGAAAGCCGACAGTCACCCAGGAGTGCATGGTTCGGACGAATGTATCCTTGAAGGATACTACCAAAAGCAGTGAGGTTCTAAAAGGGAGTATAGTAGCCCAAATGCCCTTGAGTAAGGAGCAGACAGAGCATAAAGATTCCAAATTACCCCTGCCTACCAATAGCCAGATTAATATGAATAAAATACAGTCTCTAAAATGCTTGTATGCCAATGCTAGAAGTCTAAACAATAAGATGGGAGAGTTAGAATATACAGCACTAAATGAGAGGTTAGATATGATTGCACTCTCAGAGACATGGTGGAAGGAGAATAACCAGTGGGACACTGTGATACCTGGATACAAACTATATCGTAATGATAGAGCTGATCAAATTGGTGGAGGGGTTGCGCTCTATGTTAGAGAGGGCATTGAGTCAGAAAGGATTAAAGTTTTGCAGGGAACAAAATTTGCTGTAGAATCTCTATGGATTGAAATTCCATTTATGAAGGGGAAGGTGATGGCAGTGGGAGTATACTATCGACCGCCTGGCCAGAATGAACAAATGGATGATGAAATGCTCAAAGAAATCAAGGAAGCTAACAAAAGTCACAACAGAGTAGTAATAATGGGTGATTTCAATTACCCCGGTATCGACTGGGTCAGTGTCACAGCAGGACAAGCTAAATAGATAAAGTTTCTAGATGGAATAAATGACTGCTTCTTGGAGCAGCTGGTTCATGAACCGACCAGAGGTGAAGCCATACTGGACCTAGTCCTTAGTGGAACGCCAGATCTGGTGCAAGAAATAAGGGTGTTGGGACCACTTGGCAATAGTGATCATAGTATGATCATGTTTGATTTAATTAGTGGAGGACAGATAGTAAAGGCATCCACAGCACTACCTTTTAACTTTCAAAAGGGAGACTATGATAGGATGAGGAATATAGTTAGGAAAAAACTAAAAGGAGCGGTTCCAAAGGTTAAAGACTTACAGCAAGCTTGGGTGTTATTTAAAAATACTATCCTCGAAGCCCAGACCAGCTGTATTCCACGCAAGAAAAGTGGAAGAAAGTCCAAAAAACTGCCAGCATGGTTTAAAGGTGAGGTCAGAGAGGCTGTTGCTGCCAAAAAAGCAACCTTCAGGAAATGGAAAAAAGAGCCAAACGATGAAAACTGGAAACAGCACAAGCACTGGCAAGTTAAATGCAAAGCATTGATAAGGCAGGCAAAGCGGGAATTTGAAAAGAAACTTGCTACGGAAGCAAAAACACGAAATAAAGACTTTTTCAAGTACATTCGTAGCAAAAGGCCTGTGAGAGAGTCAATTGGACCATTAGATGATAGAGGGGTAAAGGGGGCAGTAAGAGGAAACAAGGCTATAGCAGAGAGACTGAATGAATTCTTTGCTTCGGTCTTTACTGAGGAAGATGTAGGGATGTTACCCAAGACTGAAGTGGTATTTAAAGGTGATACTGCAGAGGAATTGAGAGAAATATCGCTACACCGGGAAGATATATTACAACTATTTGATAAACTGAATAGTAGCAAGTCACCTGGACCGGATGGTATACATCCCAGAGTGTTGAAAGAACTGAAATATGAGATTGCAGACCTGCTATTGGTAATCTGTGAACTTTCATTAAAATCATCTGTAATACCTGAAGATTGGAGGGTCGCCAACATAACACCAATTTTTATAAAGGGTTCCAGGGGTGACCCAGGAAATTACAGACCGGTGAGCCTGACGTCAGTACCAGGGAAAATGGTAGAAACCATCATAAAGAACAAAATTACACAGCATGTAGATAGTCATGGCCTAATGGGAGACAGCCAACATGGCTTTAGACAAGGAAGATCTTGTCTTACTAATCTGATATGTTTTTTTGAAGGTGTGCATAAACAGGTAGACAAAGGTGAGTCGGTTGATATAGTGTATCTGGACTTTGTGATAAGGAAGCTTATCATAGCTCAGGTAGGAGCTATAGAAAAGATGATGTGACTCTGAACAAGCAACCTGTCAGTTCTGGTAGAAGCAAGAAAACAGAGTTTTCACATAAAAGACTACCAGTCCCAGAATGCACCAGGTTTCCAGCAGCCATGAGAGGGGCTGAAGTGAGAGAATGTGTGTGCAATCAAGAGAGCTATGAGGTAATCCCTAAGCACTCATCTCAAAGGGCAGGGCCTGATTCAACACAGCTGCGCTGTGTTAGGGAGCAGCACACATTGGAACAGGATAAGAATAGAGATTATTCTTCAGGAAACAGTTTCAGCAACAGTTGGAAGAACAGCTTCAGCAAAAGCCACGCAGATAGAGAGAGAAGGAAACTCTCTGGAAGGAAGAGAAGAAAGGCCATTGGAAGGTCTGGGAGATTCCAAGGCAGTACTCATACTGGGAGGTATTCCAAAAGCCAGCAGAGTCCATTGGACTGGATTCAGCCAGAGGAATGGAGTGGCAGAGATAGGAATCACCAGTGGCTACCTGGAAGAGAGAAGAATGCATGTGGAAGGGACTTTCAGACCAAGGCTAGAAGGTATGTGAGAGGAGATCCAGTGTCCAGGGATCAAGATTGGAAGGCTGGACATCAGAATTGGATTACATATTGGCCAGGCTTTACAGAGAGGAATTATGATAGCAGGAGAGGCTCAGGTATGAACACTGATCCAGACCCTATCTATAATAGAGAATGGCAGCAAGGGAATAAGCATTCTCATGATAGTGCCTTAATGAAAGACTCATCTGTGCCAATGTATGATATTGACCCTATGATTGTTGATGCAGGGGGAAATACAGCAGATGAAACTATTTACATGGACTGTTCTTTATCTAAATGCTATTGCTAGTTTTCTATGAGCAAACACATCAGCCATCACAAAGAAACCTAACTTTGTTCTTTATTTCCACTGCAAACAGCTCTTAAAGCAGGATTTGGGCTCACACAGTAGCAGCCAGCCAGCTAAAGGCTTTCAGCTGGTCCATGGATAGTAATTAGGGCTGCACCTGATTGTGTGTGTGAGCAAGGGAGAATCACTGCTGAGATCAGCGTGGAAAATAAGCAGAAGTTAACCTAACCAGCAAAGTTTATTCTTTACTTTGTGCCTTTGTATTTGGTAATTACTTGCTAAGAAAACATTAGCTAATTGCCTGACAAGTTGAAGGTTGTTTTCTGGTTTACTTTGTGACTTTTTGTTATCCCTTTAAACACTGCAAGCAAGTAACCTCATTTATAGTGCTATCAAGCATACATGTGCTGGGTGAATTAAACCCCATCAATAAAAGAAGTATTTTATTGATCTTACCACTTGGTTTCACAACTCAAATTATTGTCATCAGCTGTGTTTGGGAGTGAATGAACTACAATACCCACAATACCTTGCAAGAATCATATGAATATATGCATCGTCAAGATTGTGTAAGTTCTCACCCTAGGCAGCCGTCTGACAACTTTCAGAAAGCTTTTGACAAAGTCCCCCATCAGAGACTTTTGGCGAAGCTAAAAAGTCATGGGATAGGAGGCAGTGTACTATTGTGGCCAATATTCCCAATGGAAAAAGGTGAATAGTGGAGTACCCCAGGGATCTGTACTGGGTCTGCTGCTTTTTGACATATTCATAAATGACCTGGAAAAGGGAATAACTAGTGAGATTATCAAATTTGCAGATGACACAAAACTGTTTAAAGTTGTTAAAACCCAAGAGGATTGTGGAAAACTGCAGGAGGATCTGGATAAATTGGAAGACTGGGCATCCAAATGGCAGATGAAATTTAATGTGGACAAGTGCAAAGTTATGCACCTAGGAAAGAACAACCCACACTATAGTTACACGATGCAAGGCTCCACATTAGAAACCACCACCCAGGAAAAAGATTTAGGAGTCATTGTGGATAACATTTTAAAGCCCTCCGCCCAGTGTGCAGCGGCGGCCAAGAAAGCAAATAGAATGCTAGGTATCATAAGGAAAGGGATGGAGAACAAAACAAAGGATATTATAATGCCTCTGTATCGCTCCATGGTACGACCGCACCTTGAATATTGTGTGCAATTCTGGTCACCGTATCTTAAAAAGGACATAGCGTTATTAGAAAAAGTACAGAGAAGAGCCACCAAATTGGTGAAGGGGATGGAAGGCTACTCCTATGAAGAGAGGCTAAGGAGGTTAGGGCTCTTTAGCCTGGAGAAGAGACGGCTGAGGGGAGATATGATAGAGGTCTATAAATTAATGAATGGAGTGGAACGGATAAACGTGGATCAATTGTTTACGCTATCAGAGTATAGAAAGACTAGGGGACATGTAATGAAGCTACAGGGTAAACTATTTAAGACAAATAAGAGAAAATAGTTTTTCACTCAACGTGTAATCAAACTCTGGAATCTGTTACCGGAGGATGTAGTAAGGGCTGTTAGTATAGCTGGGTTTAAAAAAGGTTTGGACAAGTTCCTGGAGGAAAGGTCCATAAACCACTATTAAAAAGGGACCCAGGATATCAATGCTTGACCCAGTACAAGCATTGTGGAACCTGTGTCTTTGGGGATATTGCTAGGTACGTATAACCTAGATTGGCCACTGTTGGAAACAGGATACTGGGCTTGATGGACCTCGGTCTGACCCAGTATGGCATGTCTTATGTTCTTATGGCTATGTCCTCCAGAAAGGAATCAAAGACCCTCAGGAGGCTGGGTCTGCTAAAGTGGCTCTGACTTAGGGGTTAGAGTCTTCTTTTGTTGTTTTGATGGCTGCTGCCCCTTCTGGGGAGCATGGTGTTGACACTGCACCACAGGGATGTAAGAAGGGTAGTACATCTTATTGAAAAAAAGCTTTCTTCGCTGCCTTTTTCCTAGCTGGGTTGGCAGTAGATCTAGATAGCCCATTAAGAGTGGAGTCCTGCCAATCCTTGCCAAAAAGGTTTTCACCAGTGGAAGGGATATTACCCAGCTTATCTTGAATCCATTGGTCAAGATCGGATGCTTGGAGCCAAGCAATCCTGCATGCACCGATGCACAGATGAAGTTCTGCTGATGCACTCAAAACAGTCAAAGGTTGCCCTGTTAAACTATGAAACGTTATGAGCCTGCTTTACAAGGGTGAGATAATTTGCTCTCTTGTCATCAGGGAGAAGAGGAGCCAATTAATTCCAAATCCCTAGCCACCTCTCTAAGGAACAAAGCCATATAGAGTATGTAGGAACTGATCCTGGCCGATAACATGGAGGCCTGAAAACAATGTCGACCAAAGGCGTCGAGGGTTCTCGATTCCCTGTCTGGAGGGTTCGAGGAATGTGTCAGCACTCTATTCGACGCATTGCCGATTCCACCACCATGGAATGGTGCGTTAATTGCATCTTTTGAAAACCGGGACACGCTGGTACCCGGTACATGGTATCGAGTCATCAAGTATGTGGAGAGATGGTTAGGGACGTCTCCCACATACGAAGCATAAGGTCGTGAAGTATGTGATGAATAGGGAGAGTGGCAGCTTCCTTTGGGGGCTGTAGAATATTGAAGAACCCTAGGTTCTTTCTCCAAAGTCATCGTTATGGACAGACCCCCGAGCAACATCACGAATAACGTCTTGGAAAGACATGTCCTCCGGAGGGGACATGCGACGTTGTGGAAATGGAAATGGGTCTTCCGGAAGAGTTCTCATTTCCTGGGTATTGGCTGATTCATCATCTGATGAATCGGAATCCGAAGACTCAATGTATCGACGGGCAGGGTGTTCTCGCTCTGCACGTACTCAATATTGATCAGTGCCAGCACCTCGATATTCTGGAAATGGATTCAAGGGCCGGCATGAGGGGTAGCGTGGTAAGCGGCAAAAAGGTTAACGCAGGCTCTTTTGGTACCGGAGCCGGTACCAATGCCTGAGAGATTGATTGTAAAGGCTTTACCAGTACGAAGGCCGCCAGTAAGGCCGCTAAGCTCTGCTCAATGGCCAGGATACGTTGATCCATGGAGTTTGCCAATGCTTGTGTATCGGTACTGGAATTGCAGGCCACGATCTCCGAGCATGGCACCAGGAGCTCTCCGGAGGTGGAGGCCTCGGGAGCATCCTGGGACCCCACTAAGGCTTTGGAGGCAAGGTCCTCCTGCCAGGGTTGTTTGGCCAGTGTATCCTCCCTCCAGGGCAACTCCCGAGGCATCTTGATGCTTAGAAGGAGATCTACTCTTGGAGGGCCGGCCAGTCTTTGATGAAGACTTAGGTTTCAATACCTGAGATCCCTGGGAGGAAGACGAAGCTCTCGATGACGTTGATGCTGAACATACTGCATTGGAGGCAAAGAGGGTGCCCAGCTTTGCAGCTCAGTTCTGTAGGCCTCTCTTTGTTATCTTCCTGCAGAGAGGATGTTCTGACGGTTGATGATCCGGTCCTAAGCATTTTAGACATTAGTCATGGGTGTCTGTAGCCAAAATATTACTGCCACATTTGGAACATTTCTTATAACCACTGGATGGTTTTTCCATTTTGTCTGTGACAAAAGGGGAGGCCTAAGTCTAAGATGGCGTCACTGCGCCTGAAGGAAGAAAGATTCCTTCCCTCACAGAAGATTCTTTTTCTTTTTCTCTTAAAAAAAAAAAAAAAAAAAAAAAAGAGCACCGACAGGGCTCTTGGACCAGCGTCGACGGGAAGGCAGATGCGACCACAAAATATAAGAAAGGACAAATTTTCTGCGGTGACAGGAATTGCTTCTTGTCGGCTCCGCGGAAAACGAAGAACTGAGGAGGGAGAGCTGGAAAGGCGGGAAGGCAGCTACTCAGGTGCAGTGGGATGTTCCCAAATGCTTTCCTATTGGACGCTGGGGAGCATTCCCGCGCGGGCTCCGTCAGTACCGACGTTACCCAAATGTGAAGACTACATTTCTGCTTGTTTCTGGAGATACCCTTTTACGATCTTTGCAGTTTTCCGGGTCAGGCTGCATCTTTGTAACTGGAACGGACATTTCATCCACCATACTGTAGCTTTCTTTAGGGTGAAGTGGTTAAGCAGTGGATGTCTATTTTTTTATATAGGCATCCTCAAACCAAATTGGTGGGATTGAGGCAGGAAATTCAAATTTTGGCAGGAAAGTCCGTTGGAGAAAGGCTGGCGACCTCTCTTTTCCCATAGATTGGAAGGTTCTCTGTTGAGTTTAAAGATGTTCTCCCTGTAGAGTTTCTTTAAAATGTTCTCTTGGGTTAGTTGCCCACCGAAACAGTCATCCTGTGCAAATTCACGTTATTATCCTGCCAATTATGCCTACCTCTTGTTCATCTTTTCCACCTATTTCTATCTGCCCCATAGTGCTTCTTTCCTTCTTGCCTATTCTCCAGGCCAGATTTCCCCAGAGGGAAAGTAGGCATTTGCCTCTGGTGCCAAAATTTTAAGGCGCTGATATGATCACCTTGGGACTGATCTGAGCACAGCCTTTCTGCAGAGCAGTAAACTGCAAACTTATTAAATCAATTCCTGATCTGCAAGAAGGCTGAACTCTGATGCTGATATCACCTCAGGAGTTTTCCTGTAGAAAACTAATTGTTTTATTGTTTACTTCTTTGCAAAGCAGAGTGGCTTTCTGAGCCATATCCCTTTCCTCACGATCCTCAAAAGAGAGCTGGCAGACACAAACTTGTAATTCAAACCGGGATTGAATTTACAACTTTCAGTGCCTGTCTCCTTTGATGATCAGGGATCGGAGCAGGCAGACACTGTGTTCTGCTCAAAACTGCAAAGTTTCTAATTCAATTTCAAATTTCAGCAAAGAGCAGTGGCTGACCTATGCAGGCAGGACCCCCCCCCCCCCCGACCCCCCATCTTGGCTATTAGTTAGCACACATTCAGATGAGATCAGGGATCTGCTCGCTCGGGCAGCCACTGTTCTCTGCTGAAATTGAATTAGCAACTTTGCAGTTTTGAGCAGAGCACAGCAGCTGCCTGCTCCGATCCCCAATCGTCAAAAGAGGAAGGCACTGTAAGTTGTAAAATCAATCATGGCCAAGATCAGGGGTCCGCTTTCCTGGGCTGTTAGTGCTCTCTGATAAAAATGAATTAGGAACTTTTTAAGGGCACAGCAGCTGCCCCTGCCAATCCCTGATAATGTGCACCCCCCCCCCAACTTGCATTTGGATTACCTTTCCTTTCATGGTGGGTGGAACCCAAGGTGAAATTAGACCTCACCTGCTAATTTGCTTTTCTTGAGTCCCCACAGTCCAGTTCAGAAGCGTGGATTTTTTCCATTGCCAGAAGACGGAGATTGAGCATGTCAGGTTATTGGTGATATCACAGTAGAAGGACTCTGTGCAGATCATCTTCAACCAGTATCTCTAATGACAAAGCAGACTCCAAGAACAGCAATGTTAAAAAGCAGTTTACAATTTCTTTTTTGCTAATTTATAACATAAAAGGAAACGTAGAGAAGTAGAAAGTACGAGGGGGGCTGATAAATCTCTGGCCTTTTAATGAAACAGAAAGCTATGGGCACACTTCAGCTCCGGAAGTCAAAATGATCTCTCCGCAGTTTTGTACACTCCCTCCAAAAAAACAAACAAACTAAACTGCCAATACCCCAATGAAGGGTTTGGCATAACTCACACACCCCTTGATCAAACCGAAACAAAGAACCTGGAATAAACTTATGACCCTACTAGCCTAAACGATCTTCTTACCCTTCTGGCTTGCGCAAGACCGAACGAAGATGGATGGGTTCTGGACTGGATTGGAGGGACTCAAGGAAAGCAAATTAGCAGGTAAGGTCTAATTTTACCTTCCATATTGTCCCTCCAGTCCAGTCCAGATGCGTGGGATGTACTATAGAAGTAATCAAATAGAAGTAAATAAATAAATAAATAATCAAGATCAGGCGGGACCCACGAGCCTGGCCTGTAACATACTAGCTCTAAACATTCTTGGCTTGCACATCCAGGTGATAGTGACATACAAACATATGAAGAGATGACCATGTCGCTGCTCTATAAATATCAGCTGATGGCACCAGAGCAAACACTGCCCAGGAAGCCGCCTGGGCTCTGGTAGAATGAGCACACAATCTCACAGGCAGCGCT
This sequence comes from Ichthyophis bannanicus, assembly GCA_033557465.1. NCBI lineage: Eukaryota > Metazoa > Chordata > Amphibia > Gymnophiona > Ichthyophiidae > Ichthyophis > Ichthyophis bannanicus. Next base: position 1,695,158,757 of record CM066031.1, read on the forward strand.
TATGCTTCAACAAGTAAGCTGAGGCAATTGCTTCTTTCAACCAACGAGCCACTGAAGCTTTGGACACCGCCTCACCCTTGCGTGGCCCACCAAAGAGGACAAAAAGGTGGTCGTATTTCTGAAAAGGCTTGGTTTGTTTCAGATACTAATACATGCGTTTACTCAAACTGCATTCCCTCAAAGTCCCCTCTATAAAGAGCAAACAGAATACTGTTTCATACCCAAACATGTACATAGTTCTGTTATTTTTAGCTGATTGGTATACTTATTTGCAATATACATAGTTCTTATCATTCTATGTAATTGAATATGTACTATTTATTGTGCTATTCAAAACTTTGTTCATTGTAAACCGCATTTGATCTACTGGAAAATGCGGTATAAAAATGTTCAAAAAATAAATAACTAAATAAATAATACCGCCTAAGTACCCTTCCAATATCCAAGAGCTGCAACAGCTGATCCTCTGAGCTTTCCCTTGATGAATAGAAAACTGGAAGAGAGACCCAGTTGATTAAGATGGAACTCTAAAACCACCTTTGGTAAAAATGAAGGAACTGGTCTCAAGACAACCTTTTCCTTTGAAAGCACCAGAAAAGGTTCCCTACATGATAAAGCCTAGATCTCAGAAATTCCCCGAGCAGAACAGATAGCAACCAGAAACACTGCTTTCAGGGGAAAATCTTTGATGGTAGAAACAGAATGCAGTTCAAAAGGAGGATCAGTCAGAGCAGACAATACCAAAATTGAGATCTCACGGTGGAACCACTGGCCACACCAGGATAGGAGGCCAGGGACTGCTCTTGTACTTGACCATGATAACAGGTCACAGCGACCATCTGCACCCTCAAAGAATTCAACGACAGACCTTTATCAAAAGCCACCTGCAGAAAGGTGAGTACCTCTGGCACCAAGGCTGACAGTGCACGATGCCCATTGTCTGAACACTAGTCTTCAAAAAACTGCCAAACGAAGTATGATAAAGTGGAACGCTTCCGAGCCCTCAAAAAGGTAGAAATCACTGAAGCTGAGTAACCCTTCCTTCTCAACTGAGCCCTTTCAAGAGCCAAGCCGTAAGCGAGAACTGATCCACCTGTGGCATTAGGATAGGACCTTGAGAGAGAAGGTCATTCCGTGTCAAAAGACACCACGGCCCCAACACCATCAGGCATACCAGGTCCGCATGCCAAGGCCTCCAAGGCCAATCCAGCGCCACCAGGATCATGAGACCCCGAAGGGCTTCTATACGTCGAAGGAATCTCCTGATCAGAGGCCATGGAGTCAACGCAGAGACCGTTCTGTGGCCAAGACTGCACTAGAACATTGAGCCCCTCAAATCTTGGTTCTCTCAGACAGCTTGAAGAACCACTCGACTTTGGCATTTGTGATGGATGCCATCAGATCCATGATCGGCATGCTCTAACAGCGGACAATGCTCTGGAACACTGAATCTTCGAGTGCCCATTCGCTGGGATCCAACCGATGAATGAGGAAAGCTGCCTGCATGTTTCCTTTTCCTGCCACATGCACTACCAGTAGCATTCGAAGATGGGACCTCACTGAAGGAACGGAGCCACCTCCTCCGCTAACAGCACACTCCCTGTGCTGCCTTGGCAATTGATCTAAGCCACCGTGGTGGCATTGTCAGAGCATACACTCACCGCTTTGCCCTGTCAGAGGGAGAAAAAAAACCCTGCAGAGCAAGTAACATTGCTCTCATGTCGAACTGAATGATGGACCACCTGCTCTGTCATGAGACCAGAGACCTTGGGCTACTTGAGACAAACAATGAGCTCCCCACCAGGAGATAGTGGCATCTATGGTCACTATTATCCAGTCGGGTGGTTTCAGAGGCATCCCCACCAAAAGGTTTGTGGAAGCCAGCCACCAGAGCAGGCTGAGTCTAGTATCAATAGGACATGGTAACCAATTCGATAGAGCCTGGAGCTGCAGAGACCAAAGGGGCTGCAGCGGCCGCATATGGGCTCTGGTTCATAGTACTAAATTCAAGGTTGCTGCCATGGAACTGAGGAGTTGAAGGGAGTGCCACGCTGAGGGTGCCATCTGTAGGAAGTGCTGAACCTGCATGGTACTTTGCGTGCTCCAACGGAAGAGATACCAGACCCTTTACTGTGTCGAATCAAGTGCCTAAATAGACTAGATCTTGGGTTGGCTCCATCTTGCTCTTGGAGAAGTTGATTACCCAACCCAGCCTCTGGTGCAACTGTGGACTTGCCGAGTCACCTTGCAACTTTCATTCGACAATTTAGCTCTGATCAACCAATCATCCAGGCAGGGATGAATCAGACTCCCCTTTCATTGAAGAGCCACCACTATCATCACCATGACCTTTGTAAAGGTTCAAGGTGCAGTTGCCAGACCCAAAGGCAGAGCCCAAAACGGAATGTGACCCAGTGGGACTGCAAACCTCAAGAACTACTGATATTCTGGGTGAATAAGAATATGTAGGTAAGCCTCAGTAAGATCAAGAGCGGTCAAAAATTCGCCCTCTCTCACTACTATGAACATGGACTGCAGGGTCTCCATGTGAAAATGAGGTGCTCGAATGGCTCGGCTGATGTACTTTAAATCCAGAACTGAGCAAAAGGAACCCTCTTTCTTGGGGAACAAAATAAATGGAGTACCAACCTTGAACTAACTGGTCTAGAGGAACCTCCGCCACTGTCTCCAACTGAATTAGTCTTTGGAATGTGTCTGAAACCACTTGAATTTTACCTGGGGCCCTGCAGAGGAACATGAAGGTGTCAGATAGAAGACGCACCAGTTCTAGAGCATAAACGTCCTGTATCATCTCTAACACCCACTGGTCAGAGATAATCTGGACCCAGGCGGAATAAAAATTTTGTAGCCAATCTCCTACTGGAAGCAACTCCACCTGGGCCCCCCTTCAGTTCATTGTGGCTTTTTGGAAGCTCTGCTGGCTCCCGAGTAATAGCCTCTACCTGCTCCTCTACTACCTCAAAAGGGATGACCCCAAGCGGGATAGCAAGTATGCTGAAAAGGGGAAAAACAAACTACACAAAATCGACAGAAATCCCTGAATTGTCCTTGCCCGGCCAGAACAGACTTACTAGATTTAGGCTTATCCTCTGGAAGTCAAGCTCCCTTAGTCTCTCCTAGGCCCTTGACCAACTTACTCAAAGCGTCTTCGAAGAGAAGTTTGCCTTTGATGGGAAACTTACTGAGCTGGATCTTATAAGAGACATCTGCCGACCAATTACTTAGCCAAAGAAAACAGCGAGCGGCAATTACCAATGCCATGCCCTTAGAGTAAGCTCCAACCAGATCATAAAAGGCATCTGCAAAATATGCGGCGCCAGATTCCAACCTGGTGGCTTCCAACCTTGCTTGCTGAGAGTCTGTCCCTGACTCGGGCAAGTTTTGGGATCATCTCAAACAGGCTTGCGCCCCATGAGCCCCACAAATGGAGGCCTGCAGCATAAGAGCATTTATTTCTGAGGCCTGCTTTTACAAAGATTCCAGTTCCCTACCCTGGACATCCTTCAAAGCTGCTCTTCCTTCAACCGGGATGGTAATCTTCTTAGTAACTGCCGTAACTGAAGCATCCATTTTCGGCAACTTGAGGTCCTTTTCATTCTGTGGAATAGGGTACCAACAAGACACAGCTTGTCCTCCTCGCAGCCCTGCTTCGGGAATCTCCCATTCTGCTTCAATTATTTGCTTAATGGCTCTTCGGACTGGAAAAAGAAGTCTGAGATGTACGTATGACTTGCAGAAGAGAGTCTTCCAGTGGAGCCATTGTCGGAGCCTCCTGAGGAATATTAAGCGCCGCCAATGACTGCACAATTAAGGCTGCCAACTCCTCACATAGTAACATAGTATATGACGGCAGATAAAGACCATCATGGTCCATCCAGTCTGTCCAGCAAGGTGGCAAGAGTAGGTGCACCTGTTGCTCTGTACAGGTCATCCCTCCCCATGTCCTTGTTTAGGGGTGTATCCACCACTCCATGTAGGTCACCCCTATTTGTTGAGATAGCAGAGACAGTTAGGGCTAGTTTGATTTTGTCCTGTTGCAATAAATGGATCCACTGTGTCTGTCCCATACCATTTTGAATTCTGTCACTGTATTTGCGCCCACCACTTCCACCGGGACAGCATTACAAGCATACACCACCCTTTCCGTGAAAATATTTCCTGACGTTGCCTTTCAATTTACCACCTTGCAGCTTCATGTTATGCCCTCTAGTTTTGCAGCTTCCCCATATTTGAAAAAGGTTTGTTTGTTCATTAATACTCTTAAGTATTTAAAGGTCTGTATCATATCTCCACTGTCCGTCCTTTTCTCTAGAGTATACATATTTAGGTCTTCAAGTCTCTTCTCATATGTCTTCTGGTACAGGCTCCAAATCATTTTGGTTGCCTTCCTCTAAACTATTTTCAACCTTTTTATATCCTTTGCGAGATTATGATCTCCAAAACTGAACACAGTATTCCAAATGAGACTGCACTAGCAACTCGTATAGTGGCATTAATATCTCTTCTTTCTGCTGGTAATTCCACCTTGTCACACTGTTTCACCAACTTGAAATCCTCAGAAACAAATCACTCCGAGGCCCTTCTCCTGGTCTGTGCACACCAACCTCTCGCTCCCCTATCGCATACAATTCCCTTAGATTTCTGCATCCCAAGTGCATGACACTGCACTTCTCCACATTAAATCTTAACTACCAAGCATGAGACCATTCTTCCAGCTTTTGTAGATCTTTCCTCATGTTATCTACTCCTTCAGCGGAGTCCACTCTGTTGCAAAGTTTCATGTCATCGGCAAAAAGACAGACTTTTCCATTCAGTTCTTCAGCAATACCACTCATAAATACAATGAACAGTACCAATCCCTGGGGCATGCCACTAATCACATTCCTTTCATCCGAGTGCGTTCCATTTATTATCACCTTCTGCCATCTGTCAATCAACTAATTTCTCATCCAGTTCACCACCTTGGGAACCATCCCCAGGCTGTTCAATTTAGGGATAAACCTCCTATGAGGAACAGTATAGCATAGTTACTCACCTGTAACAGGTGATCTCAGGGAACAGCTTTTGGGAGCATCCCACAGCACCTGCGGGCTGCCTTCCCACCTTTCCCAACAGTCCCTCTACAGTTGTGTTTATAGCTGAGAGAAAAGAGAGAGGGAAAGAGAGAAAGATAGAGAGATACAACTCCCAGGGGAGGTGGGCAGGTTGTGAAGACTAAATTCCTTCTGTTCCCGGAGATCACCTGTTACAGGTGAGTAACTATGCTTTCTCCAGGAACAAGCAAGAATGTAGTCTTCACATATGGGGACTCCCTAGCTGCAGACGCCAGGGAGATGGCCCCAGAAAATTGTGTGCCCTTGTGAAAGGGCTCCACTTCCCCCCATGGATCTCTGGCATCCTACCAGGGATGGTGGGTAGGAGTTGATTAAATCGAACAGGTGTTGAACAGCCTGACCAAACAAGGCATCCCGGCGGGAGTCCTTGTCCAAGCAGTAATGTGCTGTGAAGGTATGTACCGAAGCCCAAGTAGCTGCTCGACAGATGTCGCCAATAGACACATAGTGAAGATGAGCCATTGATGCTGCCATGGCTCTCACATTGTGAGCTGTGACATGGCCTTCAAGGGGAAGATTCTTACTGTCATAGGCAAAAGATATACACTGTGCAATCCAGTTGGACAGTGTCCTTTTGGAGACTGGAAGTCCCAAATGACTAGGATCAAAAGCAACAAAGAGTTGAGAGGACTTTCTATGTTGCTGTGTCCTTTGCTAGTAAAAGGCCAAAGCCCTTTTACAGTCCAAAGTATGAAGGTTCCTTTCTGCATTTGAGGCATGAGGCCTTGGAAAGAATACAGGAAGGTAAACCGCTTGGTTTAAATGAAAAGGTGACACCACCTTTGGCATAAAGTGTGGATGAGTCCCTAAGGACTACCTTATCATGATGGAACCTTGTATAAGAAGGATCAGCCACCAACGCTTGCAATTCACTGATGCAACGTGTTGATGTGATTGCAATAAGAAAGATGACCTTCCAGGAAAGGAATTTTAAAGAGGTAGTGGCTAATGGTTCAAAGGGCGGTTTCATGAGCTGCCCAAGAACCATATTTAAGTCCCATGCCACCGGTGGTGGCTTAATGGGAGGCTTAGTTAAAAGAAGGCCTCTCATAAATCTCGCTATGACAGGATGAGAGGAAATAGGTTGTCCATTCAGAGGCTTGAAAGAAGCTGCAATCACACTCAAATGAATTCTCACTGAATTGGTCTTAAGCCCTGCATTTGATAAATGAAGGAGATACTCCAGTAATGATTCCAGAGGTATCGCAAGAGGGTTAAGACCCTTCTGCGAGCACCATATGGTAAACCTTTTCCACTTAAATGCATAAGAGCCTCTTGTGGAAGGCTTCCTGGAAGCATAAAGGATATCCTTTACCTTGAAGGATACTACCAAAAGCAGAGAGGTTCCAAAAAAAAGTAAAGTAGCCCAAATACCCTCAAGTATGGAGCAGACAGAGCTTAAAGATCCCAAATTATCCATGTCTACGAACAGCCAAATTAATATGAATAAAATACAGTCTCTAAAATGCTTGTATGCAAATGCTAGAAGTCTAAAAAATAAGATGGGAGAGTTAGAGTATATATCACTAAATGAGAGGTTAGATATGATTGGAATATCAGAGACATGGTGGAAGGAGGACAACCAGTGGAACACTGATACCTGGGTACAAACTATATCGTAATGATAGAGTTGATCAAATTGGTGGAGGGGTTGCGCTCTATGTTAGAGAGGGCATTCAGTCAGAAAGGATTAAGGTTTTGCAGGAAACAAAATTTGCTGTAGAATATCTATGGATGGAAATTACATGTAAAAGGGGGAAGGCGATGGCAGCGGGGGTATACTATCGACCTCCTGGCCAGAATGAACAAATGGATGATGAAATGCTCAAAGAAATCAAGGAAGCTAACAAAAGTTACAGCGCAGTAATAATAATGGGTGATTTCAATTACCCCGGTATCGACTGGGTCAGTGTCACGGCAGGACATGCTAGGGAGATAAAGTCCCTAGATGACATAAATGACTGCTTCTTGGAGCAGCTGGTTCATGAACCGACCAGAGGGGAAGCCATATTAGACCTAGTCCTTAGTGGAACACCAGATCTAGTGCAAGAGATAAGGGTATTGGGGCCATCTGGCAATAGTGATCATAGCATGATCGCCTTTGATTTAATTAGTGGAGGAGGAATAGTAAGGAAATCCACAGTACTTTACCACATGTATAGTGGATGCCATGTGGCCTAACAACTGTAACATTTCCCGAGCAGTGAGGTGAGGTTTTGGCACTGATTGGGAAGCTAACTGCACAATGCGAAGGCAGCAGGGCTGTGAAAGGTAGGCCCTTGTCTGTCTGGTATCCAGCAGAGCTCCTATATACTCTAGGGACTGAGTGGGAGCAAGGTTGGATTTTGGGAGGTTTATGACAAGTCCCAAATACTGAAGGATGCGCATTGTACGAGAGAGAGCGCAACACTGGCTTCTGGCTCTGAAGGGGTTCGAATGAGCCAGTCTAAGTAAGGGAAGACGAATATTCCCAGGGTGCGGAGAAATGCTGCCACCACAGCCATGCATTTTGTGAACACCCTTGGTGCAGAGGCCAGCCCAAAGGGAAGAACCCTGTATTGGGAGTGCTTCCCTTGAAACAGAAAGCGAAGGAACGTTCGGTGAGTTGAATGGATGAGAACATGAGTGTACGCATCCTTGAGATCTAGAGAACAAAGCCAATCCTGACTCTGAAGGTATGGCAGCAGAGTTCCTAGAGAAATCATTTTGAACTTCTCTTTGAACAGGAGTTCAATTCTCTGAGGTCTAAAATGGGTCTGTGTCCTCCTGTTTTCTTTGGAATAAGGAAATAGGGGGAGTAAAACCCTGTACCCCGTTGGGGAATGGGTACCTCTTCTATTGCCCCTTGAGCAAGGAGCACAGTGACCTCTTGACCTAACTGGTCATTGAGAGAAGTCTGAGAATTGAACTGTCTTACTATTGTAGGAGGGGGCATGCTGAGGGAATGAAGTTTGTACCCCTCTCTTACAATACACAGAGTCCAATTTTCTGCTGTTCTGACCCCATCTGGGGGCAAAATGACATAACCTTCCTGGGATGGTGGAGGATTCTGGGCCGTTCAGGGCCAGGAAGGCAAAGTTCTCTAGACAGGAGTCAAAGACCCTGTGTAGGCTGAGTCTGCTGAGCCGGTTGAGGCTTAGCTGCTTTTGTCTTTCTTTGCCTAGGTTGTTGCTGCTGTCCCTTTTGAGCAGACTGACTTAAACAATGCCCCTGCTGGGTATAGGAGGGATAAAACTTCTTCTTACTGAAGAATGGTTTTTTAGAGGATTTTTTTCCTCGCAGGATCAGCTGTAGATTTAGACAATCTATCCAAAGTGATATTGTCAGCATCTATCTCAGTAGCTTTTTCCTGCCAATTCTTGCCAAAGAGATTCTCTCCTGTGCAAGAAATATTCCCTAGTTTATCCTGTACCCAAATTTCCAAGTCAGATGCCTGAAGCCCGGCAATCCTACATGCACATATGGCAATAGCAGAGGTTCTGCTTATGCACTCAAAGCAGTCAAAGGCTGCACGATTCACAAACTTGGAAACATCCTGAGCATGTTTGACAAGGGCGAGGTAATCTTGCCTCTTATCAGGAAGGAGAGGGCTCATAAGCTCTAAATCTGTGACCTCCTTAAGGAACATTCCCATATATAAAATATAGGAACTGATCCTAGCAGAAAGCATGGAAGCTTGGAAGGTTTGACATCCAAAGGCGTCAAGTGTTCTACACTCACGCCCTGGAGGATTAGATGCTTGCCTTTTTGCACTCTTTAGCCTTCTCATAGCTGATTCCACCACCATGGAATGGTGTGGCAACCGAGTCTTCTGAAACCCAGGACAAGGAGGAACTCGATACATGGTGTCGAGTCTTCGAGAGTGAGGAGATGTGGTTAGAGGTGTTTCCCACATCCTTAACATGAGATCATGCAAGATCGCATGAATAGGTAAGCTAGCTGCCTCCTTGGTAGCTTTAGGGTATTGTAGGATTTCTAATTCCTTTGCCCTAGGCTCTTTTTCAGGAGCCACTATGATGGAAAGACCTCAGGACATATCCTCTGGTGGAGACATCCTACGCTGAGGAGAAGAATCCTCGGGAAGAAGTACTCTGGTATTGGCAGAGCTTTCAGAGTCTTCAGACTCATCCGAGGATTCAAAGTATCTCCGGTCCGGGTGATCATGCAAGGTACGGTACCGGTACCGATCGAAGTCGGCATCGGAGTGGTCTAGTACTGACTTGTCGATGCCAGATGGATATGCATGACTCGGTCCCAGTAGAATACCTGCCAATGTCGATGCAGTCGATGCCGGTACTGGTTGAATTGTCTGAAGCGGTTTCAGGGGCATCGAGGCTGTGAGAAGAGCCACCAGACTGCGTTCAATAGCCAAGAATCTCTGGTCTATTGACGCTGCTGATGCTTGGGTATCGGTACCGGATGAAGTGGCCGGTATCCCAGAGCATGGCACCAGTAGTTCTGCCGAGGTTGAAGCCTCGAGAACATCCTGGAGCCCCATTAGTGCTTTGGAAGCCGAAGCCTCCCGCCGGGGCAATTTTGCCAGTGAAAGACCCTCAAGGGCAATGCCAGAGGCATCTCGATGTCTAGAAGGAGATCTACCCTTTGAGGACCGGCTAGATTTATGTTTAGTTACCTGAGATCCATGGGAGGAAAACGAAGCCCTGGAAGACGTCAATGCCACGGAGGCTGCATCGGAGGGAAAAAGGGTGCTTAAGTTTAGCAGCTCGGTTCTGCTAGCCCCTTTTCGACATCATCCCACAGGCAACACACTCAGAAATAGAGTGGTCAGGACATAAACATTTGAGGCATCAATCATGGGTGTCGGTGATGGAGATGGTACCGCCACACTTAGAAGACTTTATAAAACCTGAAGCGGGTTTTTCCATTTTGAAGGAAAAAGTTGGGCCAAGTGCCCAAAATGGCGCGTGGCACCTGAAGAGAAAATTACTGGAAAGACTCCAGAAAGAAAGGGTTTTTTTAAAGAAACGAAAGAAAGAAGAACCGGCGGTACCGGTGTAGCGTCGAGGGAAGGCAGACGAGACCACAAAAAAGAATAAAAGGGATTTTTTTTCTGCGGTGACAGGATGTGCGACCTGTCGGCTCCACGGAAAACAAAGAACTGGAGAGGGACAGTTGGGAAAGGTGGGAAGGCAGCACGCAGGTGCTGTGGGATGCTCCCAAAAGCTTTCCTATTGGACGCTGGGGAGCGTTCCCGTGCAGGGTCCGTCGGTACCGATGATACCCATATGTGAAGACTACATTCCTGCTTGTTCCTGGAGATCAAAGGCTTTGCTGAAATCTAGGTAGATCACATCCATCGCATGCCCTTGATCTAGTTCTCCGGTCACCCAGTCAAAGAACTCAGATTTGTTTGGCACAATCGTCCTTTGGTAAAACTATTGTGATGTAGAAGCCCATGCAGAGCCTATGGAAATAGAAGGAAAGAAGGATTTTACCTTTAAAGATACTGATAGTCAGCCAGCACACACGTCTCAGTATTTGCAAAAGAGAGGCAAGCAGAGGGAGACAGGAGCTGAGCTGACACACCCAAGCTCTGACGTAGCTGGGATCTTGATTACTCACACCTGTGCAGGAAGGCAGAGCCAAGCCTCAGGGAACAGAAATTTAAACCCCAGCTAGAAGCTTGGGAGGAGAGCAGGGGAAGAGGCAGAGCTTCCGAAGGGAGGAAGAGAGAAAAAGCTTCTGAGAAAAGGCCAAGCGCTCTAGATTGGAGGAGACGTGGTTGGAGAGGCTCAGAAACTTCCCAGAGTTGCAGACCTTGTAAGGAACCTATCTGCAGCTCTGAAATTGAAGCCAGCAGAACAAAAGGAGAGAAGGTACAGCCTGTTGTCAGGAACCTGCTGAGGGAGAAAGAGCAGAGAACCCTTCAGTCCTCAGGGCTGGATGAAAGGCTTCAGAGTCTGCCTAGGTGGGAACCCAGCTCTAAAGCCAGGAGTTTGAAAAACTCAACCAGGAGCAGAGGGCCAGGGCAGTGCTCTCGACAGGCAGTGCAAACAGAAGAGCAGAAAGTAATTCCTTACAGCTGGAGAGAGCTAGCTGAGAGCCAGAGAGGAGTCTCCACAGCCCAAGGTATTTCTAAACCTTACTGCGTAGAATTGTGTCCAGGGGAAATACCAGAGTTAGCAGAGGGAGGTTACCAGAAACCCTGCTATAACAATTTAAAGCCAAACTCAGTAAGCCCTGAGTTTGAAGAAATGCAATGGGACAGTAATGATATTGACCTAGGGGAAGTTCCTATGGATTGCACGTTTTGTGTGGCAGATGATATTGAGTCCCTGCGCTAAAAACCCGAATAAAAGAGCTGAGTGAAAGCAAAGGAGAAGAGGTATTTTTCTTTGGAAGCAGAAGCTATTTTTGTTACGCTGTTTTGATTACATGGGATATGCACTGCAAATGTTTGGAGCAGAGACTGTGAGAAATGCAGTTACTTTAATTTTCTGTAAATAACTCTGAGCAAACACCTGAAGATTGTCCTATTTTGTTCTGCACTGAATTCTTTTGTGTTGGGAATAAATTCCTTGTCATTTCTGCCTTACTACTCGACTCACAACTACTCTTTATCAGAGGACATAATGGCAGCTCCAACCCTCTTAGCCCTAGGCGGAGGGCTGGCGTCATGACACTATGCAACCTATTGGTTTCAAGAAAATCCACTATCCTGTCTTTTAGGAGTGCCTCCATTACTTTTCATGCCACTGAGGTAAGGCTTACTGGCCTGTAGTTTGCCATTTCTTCCCTATTACCACTTTTGTGAAGAGGTACCACATCAGCCCTTCTCCAGTCCTGAGGAACTTCCTTTATCTCCAAGGATCTATTAAAAAGATCCTTTAAAGGCCCTGCAAGAACCTCTCAGTTCTTTCAGTATCCTGGGATTTATCCCATCTGGTCCTATGGTCTTGTCTACTTTCAGTTTTGCAAGCTGTTACTACACCATTCACAGAAAATTGTGTGTTTGATCTACTCCACTCCCATTTGTGTATTTGTCAATCACAGGTGGTCCTTCTACAGGATTTTCTTTAGTAAAAACAGAAGTATTTGTTTAGCATTGTTGCTTTTTCAGTATCACTTTCCACAAATCCATTCTCGGCACTTTTGAGTCTTGCAATTCCATCTGTGCTCTTCCTCTTCTCCCAAATATATGTGCTTTAGATCTTTAGCCATCTTTTCTTCTGCCTTTGATTTTGCTATCCTTATTTCTCATTATGTCTCTTAGCTTTATCCTGTATTCTTTTCAGTATTCCTCTGTTTGCGAACTTCTGAATTTTGTGAAAGCTGCGTTTTTTGCCTTTATTTGTGCAGCTACTTCTTTGGAAAACCAAATAGGTTTCCTTTAATTTGCTTTCCTTATATATATATATTTGTTGTCTCTTTTATTACTTCCTTTAGTTTAGCCCACTGTAATTCCACTTCCCTTACCTCCTCCCATCCTGTCAACTCCTCCTTCAGGCACTTGGTCATTTTACTGAAGTTAGTATTTTTGAAGTCTAGGACTTTGAGCTTGTTGTGATTGGACTCTACCTTGGCTTTTATCTCAAATCACACTGTGTGATGATCGCTGCTGCTCACATGGGCCCCCACCCGGACATTCGATACGCTATCTCTGTTGGCAAGTACTAAATCCAGCATCAAACTTTCCCTGGCCAGTTTCATCACCCCTGCCTAAGCAATGCATATTGGAAGGCATCCACAATTTTTTTTTACTTCTTTCCAGATCTGCAGAAGGAATACTCCAATCCAGATCGGGTAGATTAGTCACCCAATATGATCGCTTCCCCCTTCATGGCTACTTTTGCAATATCAAGTCTCTATCCATTTCTTCGGTTTGAGTTGGAGGCCTGTAGACTACACCTGTATGCATAATAGTGCCATCTCCTCTTTCCATCACAATCCACAGCACTTCTTTTCCCCACGTCCCCTTTATTTCAGCAGCTTTAATACTGCTTTTGTCATATAGGGCTACTATTCCTTTTCTGCCTTCTCTAACTCTCCTAAATAAATTATAGCCAACTACGGTCATATCCCATTCATACGACTCATTAAACAATGTTTCTGTGATGGCCACAATATCCAAGTCTATTTCCACAATTAGGGCTTCCAGGTCAGGAACTTTGTTGGCTAGGCTTTGAGCATTTGTGTCATTGCTTTCCAGCATTTGTTGACTGGCTTGCCTGAATTTTGCATGGATTTTGTTTCACACGCCTCTTCCCACTTGTCGCCACTGATGTGTGGGTTAATAGTGTGGCTGTTTCCAGTGTTATTATGTTTTTGCTGGGAGCGACATCCTGAACTACTTCTCCATCCATCACCCCCTTTCCCTAGTTTAAATGCCTGTCCACATAATGCCTGAATATTTCACTTAGGATCCTTTTCCCTGCGACAGTGAGATGTAGTCCATCAACATAGTATAGCCTCTTGTTGTTCCCTCTATTTCCCCAGTCACCTATATATCTAAATCCTTCTTGTTTGCACTAGGTTTGGAGCCATGTATTAAAGTTGTTTATGCGATGCAGCCTTTCTGCCCCCTTACCAAGAACAGGTAGAACTTCTGAGAATGCTATAGTGTTAACAATGGATTTGAGTTTCTCTCCCAGAATATGGATGCTCCTTTGAACTGTAGAGGCACTGCTTCTAACCAGGTCATTTGTATCCATGTGGAGTGCTCACTTTCTGCACTAGCTATGCCAACAATTTTGTTCATATTTCTGCTGGCTGAAGAGCATGGGAGGCATTTGACCATACTGTGTTCCCAAGTTAGTGCCTCTGATGACGGAATCGCCAAGTAGTAGTAGTTTCCTGTTTTGTGATTAAGGGTCTAAAACACGCCGCAGCACCCTCGCAATGTTCTCTTTAATCTGCGTTGGGTCCTCCGCTGGCATTCCTGCACCTCTCCCCACCAGCAGGAATGTTGGCGGCGGACCCAGCGCAGGTTAGCGGGAACATTGCCTCTGAGGCAGGCTTGTAACAAAAAAATGAAAATTTTAAAAGGTCAAAATGAAATCTTACTTCTATGTATCAGCCCACTATGCAAAGGACCCTGAAACTTTCAAATGCATACCCTTACTGCAAAATTAAGTAGGTAACCAGGTCTCTGCAAATCTAAAAGCAAATGTTTACTTCTATTCTAAGTAGACAAATATCAAGAATTTAGTGCCTCTGGCCAGTAGACCTTATATGAACTGAAGGCACACTCAGATTTCTGATTTAAAAAGGTTATGCAAGTAATGTAGGCAGGCTAAATATCCCTACTTATAATCAAAATTTAGTCTGTTTGCCATTAGACTGTAGGATCAGAGGTGGCCAACTCCAGTCCTGGTACACCACAATCCAGCCTGATTTTCAGGATGTCCCTAATGAATATGCATGAGCTATATTTGCATACAATAGGAGGCAATGAATGCAAATATATCTCCAGGCTGGATTGTGGTGTACCAGGACTGGAGTTGGCTACCTCTGCTGTAGATCAAGGTGAATGTGAAGAGAGAAATGGGATAGACACAGAAAGATAGCTAGAGAGCAAGGTTTTTAGATTTTTTTTTTGTATTTGTTCTCCTCCCTTGGTGCAGTTACCCTAACACACCACAGTGCCTAAGTAGTCTTATAAAAGAATAAAACAGGTAATAAACAGGCAAGGAAAATGTATATCAAAAACCAGCCAAATAAGTAAAGTTTGAAAGATTAGCTTTGTAGAGTCTCTTGGAGTTGTGATCTAAAGACCCTGATGATGGGATCTTCTCCTGTAGGCATTTCCCTCTCCTCCAGATCCGCCGGTAAAGCCTCCTCCCAGAGACCCAAAGAACCTTCCAGTGGATCCTCTGAAGCCCCTGATAGAACTGACAGTTGATCCTCCACAAGTTCAACCTTTAAACAGCATCTTTTAGGTCAAGGCTCGACAAGATGGCTTTTTAACATCTTTGTTAGTGATATAGCGGAAGGGCTGTCGGGTAAGGTTTGCCTCTTTGCGGATGATACCAAAATCTGTAATAGAGTAGACACCCAGGAAGGTGTAGATAACATGAGGAGGGATCTAGCTAAGCTTGAAGAATGGTCTAGAATTTGGCAGCTGGGATTTAATGTTAAAAAATGTAAGGTCATGCATTTGGGCTGCAGCAATCCAAGGGAGCAATACAGTATAGGAGGTGAAGTACTTTTGTCCACTAAAGAAGAGCGGGACCTAGGCGTGGTTGTGTCTGATGATCTTAAAGTAGCTAAACAGGTAGAAAAGGCGACGGCAAAAGCTAGAAGGATGCTTGGGTGCATACGGAGAGGAATGGCTAGCAGAAAAAAGGAGGTGATAATACCTCTGTATAAGTCTTTGGTGCGACCTCATTTGGAGTATGGTGTGCAATTCTGGAGACCGCACCTTCAAAAGGATGTGAACAGGATGGAGTCGGTGCAGAGGGTTGCTACTAAAATGATTAATGGGCTTCATTATAAAGCATATGAGGACAGACTTAAGGATCTTAATATGTACACCTTAGAGGAAAGGCGGGATAGAGGTGATATGATTGAGATGTTTAAATACCTCCGTGGCATAAATGTTCAGGGAGAGAGCCTCTTTCAAATGAAAGCAAGTTCTGCTATGAGGGGACATGGGATGAGGGTGAAGGGAGATAGATTCAGGAGTGATATGCGGAAATATTTCTTTACGGAAAGAGTAGTGGATCCGTGGAATAGTCTCCCAGTGGAGGTGGTAGAGATGAGGACAGTAACTGAATTCAAAAAGCATGGGACCAACACAGAGGATCTCTAAAGGTAGAAAGTGGACTGTTGTAGTTGTTGTTATGGAAGGACAGACTAGATGGGCCTTGTGGTCTTTTTCTGTCATCATGTTTCTATGTTTCTAAGATCTAGTGTGGACTCCTGTTGTGTCCCCAACAGACCTTCCTTCAGCGAAGGAAAAAAGACCTTAAAGTAGCATGCTCCACCAAGCCCAGCTTCATGCAATAGGCTTGGTGAAGCAGTAAAACAAACTCAGAGGAAAAAAGGAGCAGAAGTAGAACCACTGAAGGTTAAATCTCACTGCAATAAGCTGCCAGAAAGCACAGTTACTTACCTGTAACAGGTGATCTCCGGAACAGCAGGAATTAGTCTTCACATATGGGAGACGTCGCCGACGGAGCCCGCACGGGAATGCTCCCCAGCATCCAATCAGAAAGCCTTTGGGAGCATCCCCCACGCCTGCGAGGTGGCTTTCCGCCCTTCCTACTGCCTCTCCCCAGTTGAGTTTCATAGCTGAGCCAGAAGGAGAGGAGAGGAGAGGAAGGAATAGAGAGAAAGAGATACAACTCCTAGGGGAGGTGGGCGGGTTGTGAAGACTAATTCCTGCTGTTCCGGAGATCACCTGTTACAGGTAAGTAACTGTGCTATCTCCAGGAACAAGCAGGAATGAGTCTTCACATATGGGGACTCCCTAGCTGAGGATGCCCAGGGGAGACCCGTAAGCCCGGCCCAGGACGGGATGGCATTTGCCCAACCTGAATCCCCAGCATCCCCCGAGGGATGGAGGGTAGGAGTTGAGAAGAGAGGAACAGCAAAACCCAAAGACTACAGGGAGAGTAGTCATTAGAATGCATGGAAGCATCATTAAGTTTTTAATGAATTAAAGACTTAGTACCATGTAGAGCTTACCTACTGAGATGTAGGAAGTAGGACTGTGATGGAGGTACTGTAGACGCAGTAGCGAGGTCTTCAAGGGAACTTCACCGCAGCGAGGAGGAAGTTCCAAATCCGGAAGGCCAAGAGATCCAGGAGTCAGCTGGGTCAGGAGAAGGACGGCAGGTCTTCAAGGAAGCTTTATGCAAAGCTGAGCACTCCCTTAGGAGCAGAGTCCATAACTCAGAGGACTAACAGTAGAAGACTGGCCGATCTGGATAGCCTATTCCGGAGAAGAGTAGGGGTGTACCCCGGAGCAGAAGGAGTACACAGCCTGCCCTAGCGAAGAGATAGGGAGACAAGGGTCTGAACCTCCGGGGGGAGGGCATAACTGAAAATAGAAGCTGTTGACTTCACAGCAGTAGAGTACAACCAGTCCAAGGGCCGATCTAAGGAATAGGCAGGCGGACTGGCCGGACCCCGGAGGGGGGGGGCGTGAGTACCGGCCATTGGGAAAAAAATAGGCGGCAGAACACAGGCACTGTGGGCATCCCCCAAAATGCGCCTATCGAGCAGGTGATATCTGGCATATCTAGGCCGTTGGGCATGGAGAACGCCCCACCCCGGCACTAACGCAGGTACGCCGAGGAACCTACCTCCATGAGCATAACACTGGTAAGGCGGACCTGCCAGTGATCCACAGAACGTCCACCTGGGGAGGTGGCGTCAAGATCCGTCCGGGAGAGGGATCTATTCCGGTGGAACAAGGGCAGATCGACAAACGAACAGCACGGTAGCGTGAAGGACAGAGGATAGCATCAGTCCGGAAGAACACACCAGGGGGCTTGAGGCCCTATAGGTGTCCCCAGGACCTGCACGCAGAAACTCGCCCCCCGCACTAATCGGGGGACATGAGGGCATAGTCCTTGGTAAGCATTGGGGGACTATAGCGGCTGGAAGGAAAATTCCGGTACGGAAGCAATCAGCAGGGGAATACTGGCCGAGAAGGGTTCGGGGACGTACCCAAGGGTAAGCCAGTTGACCGTGGGCCAGAGCTATCATGGAGTAGAGGTGGTCTCCCTCTACCAACGGAAGGAGAATACCTGAACCCCTGGATAAGCCCCCAAAACATTTATTTATTTATTTATTTATTTAACAGTCTTTTCTATACCGCCCCTTCCAGAGATCAGGGGCGGTTTACATTGAACATTAAACAGAACAATTGTATACTTCTGTATACATTTACAGGGAACATTATGCTTTAACTATGTACAGGTGTACTTACAGGGAACATATTTTGAACAAATTTTGAACAACATTTTGAACATATTTTGAACATTAACTATAACAGAGCTTTTCAAACTATTTACAAGTTATATACATGGAGCGCATCTTAGTTAGTTACAGTTACAGTGGTGAAAATAGTCAACTGTTTGAGTGGTTCATTAGCGGGTTGTGTGGGGTTAGTGGGGTTAGTGAATTTTCCTGTGTTAGTCATTTGTTCTGTCTTGGGTACAGTGTATGTGTTTCTGTGATTGTATTGGCGAAGTTCTTTGTTGGTAGGGGATTTCAAAGTGTTTTGTAAAGAGGTAGGTTTTTAATTCTTTTTTGAATTGGTGAAGGTCTTTTATCATGCGGAGTGTTAATGGTATTTCATTCCAGAGGGTGGGGGCAGCGAAGGAGAATGCCCTGTCACTTGTTGTCGCTTTGGTTTTTCTAAAATTTGTTTTTATGTTGAGGGAGTGGGTTGCGTTCTGTCTGCGTGATCTAGTATCTGGTGGAGGGTGTATTAGGGTGGATAGTTGTGTTGGGGAGATGTTGTTGACGATTTTGAAAGTAGTTAGGAGGATTTTATATTTTATTCGGCTGTTTATAGGGAGCCAGTGTAAGTCTAGGAGAATTGGGGTCACATGGTCTGTTAGATTAGCTTTAGTGACCATCTTGGCGCATATGTTTTGGGCTCTTTGGAGATAGTATATGCTTTTTAATGGAAGTCCATTTAGGAGACTATTACAATAGTCGAAGTGGGGGGTTATGAGTGTATTGACTACAGATCTAAAGTCATCGGTGTTGAGTAGGGGTCTCAGATGTTGTATTGTCTTGAGTTTATAAAATATGGTTTTTACTGTGTGTTTTATGTGTGGAATCATGGAGAGTGAGTGGTCTAAGATTATTCCAAGGTATTTTACCTCCTTTTTAACAGGTATAGGTGTATTATTGATTGTGATTGTATTGGGGTATATGTATTCAGTGTCTGATTTCCTCGTTATGAACATTGCCTCTGTTTTTTTGAGGTTAATGCTTAGGTGGTTGTCTTCAAGCCATTTAGTAGTCTCGTTCATACATTGGAGTAGGCTATCATATTTGGGATTGTTAGGGTTTATGGGGGTGGCAAGCATGATATCATCTGCGTATATGAAATGGTTAATTTTGTGCTTCTTAAATATGTTTGTGATGGGCTGGAGGTATAAATTGAAGAGGAGGGCTGAGAGGGCTGATCCTTGGGGGATGCCTTGACCTTGTGGGAAAGTTTCGGATGTGTCGTTACCTAATTGTATCCGTATTAACCTGTTTGAGATGTATGATTTGAACCATTCAAGGACTGTCCCTCCTATTTTTAGGTATTCTAGTCTGTTAATGAGGGTATTATGATTGATGCTATCGAATGCAGCAGATAGATCTATGAAGAGGAGAAGGAAGCCTTTGTTGTTGTCATTGGTGCCTCTGATGAGTAGATCTGTTAGGGCGATTAGGAGAGTTTCAACTCCGTGGAAGGGTCGGAAGCCAAATTGATGCTCATCAAGGAGTTTTTGTTCATCAATGTAGTCTTGTAGTTGGAGTTGTATGGTCTTTTCTATTATTTTGGCAATTAGTGGTATGCTAGCTATTGGCCTGTAGGAGTTGGGGTCTTTTGGGTCTAGTTTATTGTTTTTTATTATGGGACGGATCGAGGAGAGCTTTAGGGCATTGGGCATGGTTCCTTGAGAGAGTGATTGGTTTACTATATGTTGGATATTTTCTGCAAGAAATTCCTTAGTATGTTTGATCCATGACACAGGGCAAGGGTCAAGCGGTGAGGTTGTGGTGTTAATCATTGTTATAATATTAAGGATGTGCTTTCTTTCAATCTTGTGAAAGGTTGTCCATTCATAATTACTGACATGTTTAGATATTGTGGTGGTTGTAGAGTAAGGTTTTGCCTTTAGTTTCTCAGCAAAATGTAATGCTAAGGTTTGTACACTGATTGAGTCTTGGTTCAGTTCGGGGTTTTGTGTTTTTGTTAGTGTATTCACAATTGAGAAAAGTTCTCTTGGCCGATTGATAGCATGATTTATTAGTTTGGAGTAGTATTCCCTTTTTGACTTATTGATTGCTTCCTTGTATCTATTAAGTATGTTTATATATTTAGTTTTGTTATCGTGTGATTTTGTTTTTCTCCAAATTTTTTCTTGTTTCCGTAGTTGCTTTTTTAGCCTGGCAATTTCTTTAGTGAACCATTTTTGTGATTCCTTCTTTATCTTCTGCATTGTTTGAGTGGGGGTTGCTGCTTTTTGGATAGTTTGGTTCCAGTTCTCTATTGTTTGTTCTATGTCATTTAGACTTGTGGTGAGTTTAGGTAGTATGTTGTCAAGGAATGTGTCATTATCAAAGTGGGGAAAGCGTGAGATATGTGATATTGTGTTTGTGGACTGTGATGTTGTTTGTGCTAATAGGTGGAATGTTATCAAATGGTGGTCAGACCATGGTACTTCCCTAGCTATCGGGGAAGAATGGAGTTTATGTAGGTTAAAGGGGGAAGGGAGGAATACAAGATCAAGTGAGTTTCCTTTATTATGTGTTGGAGTATGGACTATCTGGTTAAATCCTATGTGGGACATTGAGTCAATGAAACATTTGCCCTACTGAACGAGCCCCAGAGTAGAGCTCAATTGTAAACTTCTGGTAAGAAGGTAAATTGCAGGCAGCCGCCCACCGGAGCCTAAAACTGCTTGGTATGAGAGTTTTGGCGCGGGCCCGGGAACTTCAACCCAGGATGAGGGGTCCCTTGCTTGGGCGCACCTGGCAGGTGGGCAGAGGGGTGACATTTCCTCTTCCTAGGGAAGGAGGGCCTGGTGAGGCGCGCACCACCGCCGGGGGGGAGCCGGGCCCTAGGATGGCTTCTAATGCTGGGAAGGTTAGCGAAGCACTGCGCGACCTGACGTAAGGCTTCGCTATTGAAGAGGTGATCTCCGTCACAGGGAGAATTACCCAGGTTATGCTGTGCCCGTCTACACAACTCGGACGCCTGCAACCATGCTGTACGGCATGCTCTAATGGCAACAGCAGAGCATCTGCTGACCGATAGGAAGGAGTCTAGAGAAGCACGAGAAAGGAACCCAGAGATATTCCTGCAGTGATAAAGAAGCAAGGAATATTCAAAGGCCTTGGTTGCAGACAAGAAAGGAGACAACAGAGATAATCTCTCGGTGACCTCCCGGAGCGACAGACTCATAAAAAATATATGAAATAATCCTGGACGCCAGCATAGACGTTTGGAAGGTTTGACGTCCTAGGGTATCTAGCGTCTTCGAGGCGCGGCCTGGAGGGCGAGAAGAATTTATTTATTTATTTATTTATTTATTTAACATTTCTTATATACCGCGCTATTAAGATCAGTGCGGTGTACATTGAACAAAATATACAACAATGTATGCAAGTAACATTGAGTTTACATAGAACATGGGAATATATAACATGGATTAACAGGGAAAACTATGTACAGTCAACATCATATATGTATATGTTTTTACTAAATAAATATGTTAGCTCAAGTGGATATTATCTGCGTAATTTATGTAGGAGGCGGGAATCAACAGAGGATGTGGAGCTATCGTGGAGCTTAACCATTTTCTGGTTGAATTAAGGTAATATGGTGTTTAGTGCACGTTGGAGGTCTGTTGTTTGAGTGAACATGCGGGGTCACTTCTGGGTAGAATTTTGTGAATAAGTGATGCTTCACGGCTTTCCTGAATTGTAAAAGGTTTTTGATACAACGAATTTCATGAGGAAGTAAATTCCAGTTCAGGGGTGCAAATAAAGAGAAAGCTCTGTTCGATGTAGCTTTAGTACAAGATGTCATCATCTTGGGAACTATTAAGGTATTCATAGCAGTGGTCCTTCTGTTTCTATTTTCGAGGGTGTTATGTATTAGTTTGCTAATTGGTGTCGGAGGGTAGTTATTCCTGGCCTTGAAGGTCAGAACTAGAGACTTATATGTAAGTCTGGCTTGTAATGGTAACCAGTGTAGGTCCTTCATGATCGGCGTTATGTGAGCAGCTCTTGGTGACCCAGAGAGGACTCTTGCAGCTGCGTTCATAGCCAGACGAAGTGGATTTAAGGTTGATTGAGAGAGGCCATGGAGGATGATATTCGCAAAATCTAGGTGAGGGATGACTAGAGCCTGGAATATTGAGCGATAATCAGTATAGTCAAGTAGTGGTCGGAGGTGGCGTAGCGTTCTGATCTTATGATATATCCTCTGTCACATTCTTCACATGCGTTGTCATATCTAGGTGTTGATCCAATGTGATGCCGAGGTATCGGATAGTGGGTTTTGACGTCAGTTCTATGTTATTGATTAGCAGTGACGGAGGGGGTATGAACTTGCGATTTCTTGTGACAAATAATACATCAGTTTTGTTGTGATTTATTCTTAAGTTTTGTGTCAACAGCCATTCGGCTATTGCACCAAAACAATTAATTATTGGTGTGAACACTGGTTGGTCAGTATTAAACGGCATGTAAATGAGGATGTCATCTGCGTATGCCAGGCATTGCACGTTGAAGGATCGGATCAACTCACATATCGGCTGCATATAAATGTTGAACATTAATGCTGATAATGAAGATCCTTGAGGTACACCTTGAGACTGTAGGAATGGCTCTGATGATTCCTGACCTGTTTTAACTTGTTGCCACCTATTGGAAAGGTAGGATCTACACCATTCAAGTGCTGTGTTTTGAATTCCCTTCTCACTCAGACGTTGCAGCAGTATGTTGTGGTTTACAGAATCAAAGGCAGCGGAGATGTCCAAAAATATGAGCACAAATCCCTGTTTAATGTCGTTTATTCCCGTGATAAGATCATTGAATAAGGTTGTAAGGATTGTGTCAACTCCATGTGCTTCTCTGAAACCATGTTGTGATTTGTCTAGAGGCGCTTCAATGTCAATATGCTGCTGGAGCTGTTGTTGGGCAGCTTTCTCGATAATTTTTGCAAGTTGTGGAATGCTCGAGATTGGCCTAAACGATTCAACTTTGGATGAGTCAAGCTTACTGTTTTTTAGTAAAGGCTTGATGGAGGTGTGTTTCAGACTTTTTGGGAATGAGCCTGTTAGGAAGGACTGGTTCAGTAACAGGCACAGAATTTGACTTAGCTCATGACGTAACTCTTTGATCCAGCTGGCTGGGCATGGGTCATTGGGAGCTGTGCTAGGATTGATGGAGGCGATAATTTTTACAATTTCACTAGTAGATATAGTGTTGAAGTTGCAAAAAGGTGTTATATGGGATTTCTTAGGTGATGCAGAAGGGTTGTTGGTATTTATGCTTGTGTTAGCTGTAATCATTTTTGATTGCAGGTAATTTGCGTAGTCCTGAGGCTGCGGCATTGCAGGTTGATCTGAGACTGGTTCTCTTGTTATGGATTTTACTAACTTGAATAATGCATGAGGTTTATTGATGGCACGTTTCAACAGGTTTGTGTGGTAGATCTTCTTACTCAATGTTATTTTCTCACGGTGTGTAGTTAAGTGTGAGTTATATGTTTCAAGTGCCTCTGGAGAATGGGTTCGACGCCACTGTCTTTCAAGTTTGCGTAGATGAATGAGAGATGAACGCAAGTCAGTTGAGAACCATGGTGCATGTTCTCGTTTTCTTCTTTTCTTATCTTTATGCAGAGGACATGAGGCTTTTCCTTGCTTCCGGCCTTCCTCAGCGCCGATTCCACCACAATGGAACGACGTGGAAGCTGGTGCTGCCGAAAACCCGGGGAGGGGGGCACCCGATACAGTACATGCATCGCCGTCGACGGTGCCGGAACCCTCAAAGGCGACCGCCAAGCCCCCAGCAGGATATCCTGCAGGGAGGGATGCAGAGGAAGCATCACGGCGGCCCGTTCCGCAGGGCCTGGAGTTAGGTCCGGGATAGGGATGGCCAGCAAGTCCGCCATGTCAAGGAGGAAATTCTGAAAAGACGGCTCTCCCGGAGGGGCTATGCCGTGGGAGGCGGTGGCGGGAGAGGCCGCCAGGGCACCGAGAAGCCTCTCGGGCTGATGCCTGCTGGGCAGAGGAGGGGGACCAACAGCCCCGGACCGGGGTAGTTAACAAGGCGTCGTCGGCTCCTGGAATTGATTCCAAGCTAGGCATCGAAGGGGTCGATGGCACCGATGGAGCCGCCGGAATCGGCCTCGGCCCCGAACCCGGGGGCGGCGCTGCCCCCGGCAACTGAAGCGGTTCCGTGGCAGCTGGAGGGCAGTGGCCAACGATCTCTGCTCTGCGTCGTGGGAGGGGACAGGGGCCGATCCCGAGACGTGTCGTGGCCAAGTCTTCGAGGCTGGATACCGATTCCAGGCTGGGCATCGAACCGAGCGATGAGATCGACTCCCTTCTAGAGGGCCCCGGCGGGGGCGGCCGCGCCGGCAGTGCTGATCCCGGGGAGCGGATCGGAACCGCGTCGATCGGCGTCGCGAGCATCAAGGGCCCCTGAGGACGAAGCTCGGTGGAGAGGGGGTCATCCGACGCCGGCGCCGATGTCGGGCGGTGGGCACTGCCAGATGCCGGGCCCCCTCTCGAGCCCGCCTGACCCGGAGGGAGATCCTTCCGGGGCATACGACCCGTCCCCGAGGGTACCCAGATCGCCCGACGAGCCCCTGCGGGGAGGGAAGTGCAAAACTCCTGCGCCGATGCCGGGGTACCGTTGCGGGACGGCGCGGATCCAGGCTGGATCGAAGCGATCGAAGACCCCGGGGCTCCCTTTCTCGGAAAGGGCGGGGCCCTCGACAGCCGTGACGATGCCGGGGGGGGGTCGCCCATCTGGGGCTGATCGACATACCCCGAGGCTCCCGGGGACGGCCGACGGCGGTCCCTGGTGCTCGACGCCCCTGCCGTCTCCGGCAGAGCGGTGCCGTGCAAACCCGGTACCACCCTCGCGCAGGGCTGGGATACCGGCAACCCAGCGCGGGTCGAAGCGACCGGCCCCGAAGGGAGCGAGGCCAGATGACCATCCCCGGCGAAGAGTGGAACCATAGACGCCGACGCGCCCAAAGCGGGTACCACCTCCGCGCATGGCCTGAACGTAGGGCCGCCAGACTGTGTCGAGTCGGTCGGCCCTAGAGCTGCCGAGGGCAGCGGCAGGTGATCCCCGGTGGGGAGCGGGTCACTCGACACTGACGGGTCGGCACCGCCGGAAGCGGATACCACCCCCATAGGAATGCCATACCGGCAGGAGTCGGTCGGCCCCGGAGGCGCCGAGGACCGCAGCTGACAGCCCCCGGTGAGGAGCGGAACGCTCGACACCGACGTCGAGGGGTTGGCACCGCCCGTAGCGGATACTACCCCCGCGCATGGCAGGGATGAAGGAACGCCAGACTGGACCGATTCGATCCGGCCCGGACGATCCTCGGTGAGGAGCAGAACGCTTGACACCGACACTGATGCCGGGGGGTCTGCACTGCTCGAAGCGGGTACCTCCCTCGAGCACGGCTTGGATATAGGGAGGTCAGACTCGGTCGAGTCGATTGGCCCCGGAGGCACCGAGGACACCAGCTGATGATCCCTGGCGAAGAGTGGAACACTCGACACCGGCGCCGATGCCGGGGAATCGGCACCGCTCGAAGCGGGTACCTCCCTCGAGCACGGCTCGGGAATGTTCTGTGAGGAGCGAACCCCAGGAACATCCCGAAACCCCGTAGATGCTTTGGAGCCCGAGGACTCCCGCTGGGGTATAGTAGCCAAGGGGGACTTGAGGGGTTGGCCGGAGCCGTCGCCATGCCGCGCATGAGACTCGCCCCTCAAGACTTGGCTAGTCTTAACAGACTGTTGCGTGGTTCCATGATCCTGGAGAGAAGAAAAACCCGATGACCGTGCCTTGGGCGTGAAAACGTCATCGAGGGATACCCGAAAAAGGGAAGGTCTTCTCCCGACACTGTAGCCCCGAGGACCCGGGGGGCAAGGGTCAGGCCCCAAACAAGAGAGGCATCAGGCATTGGAGTCCATGTGGAAAACTAAGTCCCCGCAGTGAGGGCACTTCTGGGGCTCCATGCTGTAAGCCCGGTAGGCCTCGGCGCCCAGAGGGAAAAAAGGTCCCGCTAGGCGACGAAAAATAAGTGAGAAAAGAAAAACAAAAGGGGCACAGAGGTGCCGCTGTCGGCGGGAAAAGCCGCGACTACAGAAACAAGAAAAAGGTGAAAAGTTCTGCGGTGGCAGGAGGGACGTCCTGCCTGCTCCGCGGAAAACGAAAAACTGGGGAGAGGCAGTAGGAAGGGCGGGAAGCCACCGCGCAGGCGCGGGGGATGCTCCCAAAGGCTTTCTGATTGGATGCTGGGGAGCATTCCTGTGCGGGCTCCGTCGGCGACGTCTCCCATATGTGAAGACTCATTCTTGCTTGTTCCTGGAGATAGAGCAGAAACTGAATTCTGACTTCCTCCCGATGTCTGTGAGAGTAGCTCTATGCTAGGTAAAATGGCCATGGTTCCTGCCAAAACTGCAGAATCCCATGGCTGTAAAGAAACTCAATAACATGCTCAGGCAATTCCCCCGATGAAAGGACAGCTTCCCCAAAGAAACCTGGGATCCTCTGAGCACCTTCTAGGCTGTACGACCCTCCTGTTCACACCCATGGCAATACTCTGCCGTGGAGAATGACCTCCACTGAGATGCGCACACAGCGCAAATTTGCTTGCTTGTCGGCATACTGTTCAAGCCCCGACAAAATGGAGAGCTGAAACCCCGACACAACAATTAACCAGCACGACAAACAGCAACACACACCTCCGGGAAGAAAATAAAAGTAAAAGATCCCAAACAGCATTCACTGCAGGAGGGTTGTTGGCTGCCAAAGCCAGCGGTTGCTCACAGGATCTGTCAGCCAATGTCAGTGATCACCATTCTGCTGAGTCTTTTTTTTTTTTTTTTTGTGACAGGTGCACTTTTTCAAACAAAATAAAATTGCCAGGATCCTATCTAAGTCAGGAGCCTAACCAGAGCGCAAGAGTAACTCAGCCACATGAGAGAGAGGGGGAGGGAACTGGAACCACCAGGTTTAACACCCCAGCAGCCATAGCTGACTCAACAGCCTAGATTGTTTAGAGGAGCAATCCACTTCTCAATACTCTAACAGCATTAATCCTCTCTTTATTTTGAAAAGTTCTTTACTATTTTTTTCAAATCCCTTCAATGGAGTCCAGACTGCACAGAAGCTCATCACCATCTGCTGGAGATGGAGAATACTGGTTGGAAATGATCTGCACAGAGTCCTTATACTGTAGCATCATCAAAAATCTGACATGTTCAGTCTCCATCTGCTGGCAATGGGAAATAACCCACACATCTGGACTGTGGGGATAATATGGAACAGGGCAATAAGGCTGAAAGCGAAGAGAAGATGATTTTAATGTAGGCCTCCCTGGTGCAGCACCCTCAGAGAAAGCAGTTACTTACCTGTAACAGGTGATCTCTGGGAACAGCAGGAATTAGTCCTCATATATGGGTACGTCGGAACCGACGGAGCCTGCGCGGGAAAGCTCCCCAGCTTCCCAGAAAGGAAAGCTTTTGGGGCCTCCCACAGCGCATGCGCGCTGCCTTCCCGCCTTCCTGACCAACTCTCCTCAGTTCGAGTTTAAAGCTGAGACAATAGAGAGAGGAAAGGAAAGAGAGAGAGGGATACAACTCCTAGGGGAGGTGGGTGGGTTGTGAGGACTAATTCCTGCTGTTCCCAGAGATCACCTGTTACAGGTAAGTAACTGTGCTATCTCCAGGAACAAACAGGAATGAGTCCTCACATATGGGGACTCCCTAGCTAAGATGCCGGGGAGATCCCCCCCCCCAAGGGTATGAGACCCAGAAGGGGTCCTCATCTTCCTATGGATCTCAGGCATCCATACAGGGAAGGTGGGCAGGAGTTGATTAAGAATGGAACAGGTGTCTGAGGACAGCCTGACCAAACAAGGCATCCCGGCAGGAGTCCTTGTCCAAACAGTAATGGGCTGTAAAGGTATGAACCGAGGCCCAGGTGGCTGCTCGACAGATCTGATCGATGGATACAGAGTGAAGATGAGCCATAGAGGTGGCCATGGCTCTCACATTGTGAGCTGTGACATGGCCCTCTAGAGAAAGGTTCTTACTTTGGTAAGCAAAAGTGATACACTGAGCAATCCAATTGGACAGTGTTCTTTTAGAGACTGGAAGTCCTAAATGAGAAGGATCAAAAGCAACAAAAAGCTGAGAAGACTTTCGATGTTGCTGTGTCCTGTGGAGGTAAAAGGCAAGAGCTCTTTTACAATCCAGAGTATGAAGGTTCCTCTCTGCACTGGATGCATGAGGAGCCGGAAAAAAGACAGGTAGATATACCTCTTGATTAAGATGAAAAGGGGAGACCACTTTAGGCATAAAGTGGGGATTAGTCCTATGGACCACCTTATCATGATGAAACCTTGTATAAGGGGGATTAGCCACTAGGGCTTGCAGTTCACTGATACGGCGAGCTGAAGTGACTGCAATGAGGAAAATAACCTTCCAAGAAAGAAATTTCAAGGAGGTAGTGGCTAAGGGTTCAAAGGGTGGCTTCATAAGCTGACCAAGAACCAAGTTTAAGTCCCATGCTACCAGAGGAGGGCAAATGGGAGGCTTAGTTAAAGTTAGGCCTCTCATAAATCTTGCAATAAGAGGATGAGAGGAAACAGGTTGTCCATTGAGAGGTTTAAGGGATGCTGCAATAGCGCTCAAATGGACCCTTACAGTAAAGAATTTAAAGGTAGTGCTAAAGGGTCAAGACCCTTTTGAGCACACCAAATGGAAAATCTTTTCCATTTAAAAGCGTAAGAACGCCTAGTGGAAGGTTTCCTAGAGGCATGGAGGATATCCTTCACTTGCTGAGAAGATTGGAGTCTTGAAGGTCTAGGCCTTCAGTAACCAAGCTCTGAGGTGAAGGGACTTGGGGTTTGGGTGCCACAAAGTCCCCTCCTCCTGAGACAGAAGGTCTGGGGCAGCTCCCAAGTCCAGGGAGGGGGCTTGGGAGAGATGCAGAAGTAGAGGGTACCACACTTGGCGTGGCCAGCGTGGAGCTATGAGGATCATAGATCCTTGGTCCCTCTGAAGTTTGAACAGAGTCTTGGGAATCAAAGGAATGGGTGGAAAGGCATAGAGGAATTCCTGACCCCAATGAAGGAGGAAGGCATCCTTGGCCTGAGCTCCCTGACACGGAATTCTGGAACAGAACCGGGGAAGTTTGGCATTCCACGGACTTGCAAATAGGTCTATGTCCGGGGTCCCCCATTCCTGGAAGATTCTGAGTACCTGATCCATGTGCAGGGACCATTCATGTGGAAGCAGAACTCGACAGTCTGTCTGCCCAAGAGTTTTGGATTCCTGGGAGGTATACTGCCAGGAGATGGATTTGATGCTCTCTGGCGAAGGCCCACAATCTTAGAGCTTCGTTGCAAAGCGACAGAGAGCCAGTCCCTCCTTGTTTGTTTATGTAAAACATGGCTACTTGATTGTCGGTATGAACAAGGACTGTCATATTGTTGAGGAGGGTATGAAAGACCTTGAGAGCAAGGAAAATTGCTCGCAGTTCCAAAAGGTTGATATGAAGTGTGGTCTTCTGTGAAGACCAAGTGCCCTGAATGGAGAGGTCTTGGAGATGAGCTCCCCAACCCATTTGGGAGGCATCTGTTGTGATGTTTGCTTGGGGTAACAAAGGTTGGAAGGGGGCCCCCAACAACAGATTTTGGGTGGACATCCACCATTGGAGAGACCAAAAGAGAAGTTTTGAGGTTGCTATTTGGTCTGAGAGAGCTCCTGATGCTTGAGTCCACTGGGTGGACAAAGTCCATTGAGCTGCTCTCATATGCAGGCGAGCATAAGGCACCACATGAACTGTGGATGCCATGTGGCCTAGCAGCTGTAGCATCTCCCTGGCAGTCAAGTGGTTTCTGGACTGGGTTTGAGAGGCCAAGTGCACTAGACGGTGGCAACGGGCTTGAGGAAGATAGGCCCTTGCAGTGGTGGTATCTAGCCAGGCCCCTATGAATTCTAGGGACTGAGCAGGGGTGAGTTGAGACTTTGGCAGATTGATGACAAGTCCCAGATACTGCAGTATGCGTCTGGTGTGGTCCAGGGAAGTCTGAGCCTCGGACTGAGATGGAGCTCGGATGAGCCAGTCGTCCAGGTATGGGAAAACAAAAATTCCCAGGGTGCGTAGAAATGCAGCCACTATTGACATGCATTTGGTGAACACTCTTGGAGCAGAGGCTAGACCGAAGGGGAGTACTCTGTACTGGAAATGTTTTCCTTGGAACAGAAACCGTAGGAATTTTCTGTGGGATGGATGGATGAGTATATGCGTGTACGCATCCTTTAGATCTAGAGAACAAAGCCAATCCTGACTCTGCAGGTATGGAAGGAGAGTACCTAGAGAGAGCATCTTGAATTTCTCCTTGCACAGAAATTTGTTCAATTCTCTCAGATCCAGAATGGGTCTGTATCCCCCTGTTTTCTTGGGAATGAGAAAATAAGGGGAGTAAAACCCTGACCCCTGTTGAAGAAGAGGAACCTCTTCTATTGCCCTTTGGGCAAGAAGGGTGGTCACCTCCTGACCCAACAGGTGCAGGAGAGATGGAGGAGAATTGAAATGTCTCACCATGGTATGGGGAGGAAGGCTGGAGAAATGTAGTTTGTAGCCCTCTCTGATGATAGAGAGGGTCCACTGTTCTGATGTGATTTGCTCCCATCTGGGAGCAAAATGAGTTAACCTTCCTGGAATGGTGAGAGGCTCTGGCTGTTGTAGAGCCAGAAAAGTTAAGTTCTCTAGAAGTAAGTCAAAAACCCTGAGGAGGTTGGGACTGCTGAACTGTAGCAGTCCCTGCAGGTTTTGCCCTGGCCTGTTTAGATTGCTGACGCTTAGGAGCAAAGCAAACTTGGGAAGATTGTTGGCCAGTATTTGTGGAAAATCTGGTCTTTTTGTAGAAAGGCTTCTTAAAAGATTTTTTCTTGGCAGGGGTAGAGGTAGACTTAGAAAGTCTATCTAAAGCAGCATTCTCTGCATCCATTTGAGTGGCTTTGATTTGCCACTCCTTGCCAAACAGATTTTCACCTGTACAGGGCAGATTGCCCAACCCATCTTGGACCCAGGGTTCTAGGTCAGAGGCCTGGAGCCAAGCAATTCTGCGAGCAGCTATGGCAATGCCTGAGGCTCTGCTAGCACCCTCAAAGGAGTCAAAGGCAGCTCTGTTGGAGAACTTTGAAACATCTTGGGTATGCTTTAACAAAAGAAGGAATTCCTCCTTCCTATCCTCTGGGATAAAGGGGAGGAAATGGCGTATCTTCAGTGCAATCTCCTTCAGAAACATGCCCATATAGAGGCTGTATGAATTGATTCTGGCAATAAGCATACTGGCTTGGAAGATTTTCCTACCAAAAGCATCCAAAGTCCTACATTCTCTTCCTGGGAGAGTGGAAGAGTGTCTTTTGGTACTCTTTATCCTTTTCATAGCTGACTGTACCACAATAGAGTGGTGAGGAAGCTGAGTTTTTTGAAAACCAGGAGAAGGAGGGACAGGATACATGTTGTCCAAACGACGAGAATGTGGAGATAAGGTGAGAGGAGTCTCCCATAAGTCCATCATGTGTTCTTGAAGAATTTCATGGATGGGCAAGGTGACTGCCTCTTTGGGAACCTTAGAGTATCCCAAAATATCTAATTTTTTTGCTCTAGGTTCTTTTTCAGAGGTTACTGAAACTGAGAGCCCCTTGGCTAGTTCAAGAATGAAGTCTTGAAAGGACAAATCCTCTGGAGGAGACATTCTCCTCTTTGGAGAAGAGGGCTCCTCAGGAAGAGTAAGAGATACTTCAGCAGAGTCTTCTGAGGTATCGGAATCATCAGAAGACTCGAAGTATCGTCTATTAGCTTCCAAAGATCGATACGCGTATCGACCGGTATCCACATCGGGCGTACCCGGAACCGGATCGGTATCGGGATAAACCCCGGAACCGGAACCGGTATCCTGGTGGAAGTGGATGCTCTGGGTACCGGTATCGGTTGTGGTACCAGAACCTGAAGCGGAACCGCTTGGTGCGATACCGAGGGCGTTGCAGCTTTAATAAAAGCCATTATGGCCTGCTGCATGGATTGAACGGTATTATCCATAGACGCCACGACTGCCTGGATGTCGGTACCGGTATGGGCCGGTACCCCAGAGCAGTCTAACAGGTGATCGGTCAAGGCCGTGCCATCGATGTCAACCTGTAACCCCATAGGAGGAGCTTTGGAAGCCG
This sequence comes from Ichthyophis bannanicus, assembly GCA_033557465.1. Lineage (NCBI taxonomy): Eukaryota > Metazoa > Chordata > Amphibia > Gymnophiona > Ichthyophiidae > Ichthyophis > Ichthyophis bannanicus. Next base: position 1,695,191,035 of record CM066031.1, read on the forward strand.
GAGCTTCCCGCCGGGGTTGTTTGGCTGGGGCAGGGTCCTCAGGGTCAAGCCCAAGGGCGTCTCAATGCTTAGAGGGAGATTTGCCCTTTGAGGACCTGCCGGAAGAATGTTTGGTTACCTGAGATCCATCAGGAGAGGAAGACCTGGAGGATGCTGATGCTGGAGTATCTGTAGAAAACAGCATATGAAACTTGGCTGCTCGGTTCTGTAAGCCACGCTTGGACATCAGAGAGCAGGATGGACAATCCGGAATGGAGTGGTCAGGCCCCAAACATTTAAGACACCATTCATGGGTGTCTGTGACTGATATAGTACCGCTACACTTGGTGCATTTTTTAAAACCAGAGGCTTGTTTCTCCATGAGGGAGAATTCTGTGAAGGCCTAGAGGCCTCACAGAACAAACACACCAAGTGGGGAAAAATAAGATATGTTTTTTTAAGAAATAAAGAAAAAAGACCGGCAGTACCGGTCCGGAATCGGGGAAGGCAGACACGCGGCCAAAGAAACAAATTAAAATAACTTCTTCAGCGGTGACAGGAACACGACCTGCTGGCTCCGCGGAAAAAGAACTGAGGAGAGTTGGTCAGGAAGGCGGGAAGGCAGCGCGCATGCGCTGTGGGAGGCCCCAAAAGCTTTCCTTTCTGGGAAGCTGGGGAGCTTTCCTTTCTGGGAAGCTGGGGAGCTTTCCTTTCTGGGAAGCTGGGGAGCTTTCCCGCGCAGGCTCCGTCGGTTCCGACGTACCCATATGTGAGGACTCATTCCTGCTTGTTCCTGGAGATAAAGAATCTTTGGAGTCATTGAGTTATTGGGATTGGAAATGGGACTCTACTACACAGATCACAGGCTCACAGCTACTCTGCTGCTGCCGTGCCTGTGCCGTGCTTGCCTGAAGCTTCTGCTACTATATTTTTAAATGTAATTTCTAGAGGGCCCCCCCAGCACCCCTCTTCTCCCTCCCACCCCACAGCCATCAGGGCATTTCTTAATGTGGTGCCAATGGGAGCCAGAAGCTTAATTCTGGCCCTGCTATTCTCCCCAACCATCTCTCTCTTCAGAATGCTTCTCTTTGCACTCTGTCTCCCACCTTACCTCCCTCATGCACTAAAGGAGCAGATTCTAGAAGCTGCCAGCCTGCGATCAGTGAGCGCTTATAGCGTCTTCCTCACTGCTTCCTGTTTGGGAGGGAATTATGTGCAACAGGACAGAGATAGGAGGAGCAGTGCAGAGGCTTCTCATTCCAGCGGCTAGCCACCTGTCCTCCCTCAACAGTTCCAGCATCTCCCCTTCCCTGGACTATCTTGCTGCTGTCAACTGAGCCTGAGGCACCAAATAAAAGTTAGCATGTTATCTGTGCATGCTCGAGGTCTGTTGCGTTCCTCTCCCTTCAAACTTCCTGTTTGGAAGGGTGTGGGAGGTGGCAGGCCTTGCGCTTGTGTAGATGCTCAAAGCCTCATGCAGTCCTCACTGACTTTTGTTTAATGGTGTGACATTTCAGAAACTAGGTTTTATTAGTTCTGTCTAAAACTAGTTTCAAAAATTAACTTTCAAGAGCCAGTTCTTCAAGTTATATTCATATTGCACACATATGCGATTCTGAGAAGAATACATACAATAGCTATCTCTGTATGCTTAATTTAAAAGGGCGTAACTAAATAGAAGTTTTCAAAAATGGTAAACAAAATTGAGTTCAAGGTTCAAAAACAGGATATACAACTCATATTTTCTCTTCGTATTGTTAACAATGACTTATTTAAAACTGTTAATGCTGCTAGCCTTAATTTATCAGTTTACAGATGATAAAGATAGTCATTATTTTTAATAATGCAAAGTGTTATTTAGTTTTGGACTAGAATAATAATATACCTGATTAGGTGAACAAACAGGAAAATCGTCAACTGGTGGAATTAAGCCCTGAGCAATCAACTGTCCATAAGATGGAGGAGCTTCCCTCCTCAACAACTCTGCTTCCACTCTTGATAACTGTGTTTCAAATGACCTTTAAAGAAATAAAGACAGGATTACACCTTGTGCAACAATCTATATATTCAACACACAAAATGTTTCTATCACATTACTGCAGAAATTAAGCAGGTCCTCCTGGGGGATAAACCTTATTTTGTTGTAAACTGTTTACAATATGGTTTCAATACAAACTTCCCTATCTTTGGAAATTTAAAAATCTAGTAACTCAGAACACCTGTGGGCATTGGAAAACCTAATAACTGCAATATTTGGGATTTTAAAGAAGTCATTGCTTGACTCACAAAACATATTAAACACCATTATGTAATGTTTATTTAACAAGTTTTTTTATACTGCTTTATCATTTAGTCAAAGTGATTTACATTGTAACAAATTTGGAAATGTACATTAAACAGGGACATTTATAACTTGTTCTGAGGCAATGGAGGGTTAAGTGACTTGCCCAAGGCCACAAGGAGTGCTAGTGGGACTCAAACCCTGGTCTCTTGGTTCCCAAGCCAGTGCACTAGGCTATCCTGCCATAATATGCATGAAACTCGTTATCCTTTTTCAGATATGCAAAATAATTTTGTGATATTTCCAATATTTGGAAATAGCGTAGTTACTCACGTATAACAGGTGTTCTCCAGAGACAGCAGGAATCAGTCCTCACATATGGGTGACGGCGGCACTGACGGAGCCCACGTGGAGCATGTCCCCAGCTTTCAAAGAAAGCCTTTGGGAATGCCACCATGCATGCGTGGTCCCCTTCCTGCCCAAGGGTGCCATCTTACGCAGTCATGTGCCATAGCTACAGCCCTACCAAGATGATAGCAAAAATGGACAGCAACTCCAATGGGAGGAGGGAGGGTTGAGAGGACCGATTCCTGCTGTCCCTGGAGAACACCTGTTACAGGTGAGTAATTACGCTTTCTCAAGGAACAAGCAGGACGTCAGTCCTCACATACGGGACTCCCCAGCTACAGGCTACCGAGAACCTGTAGGAAAAAAATCATGGCAGAACCATGAGCAGTCACCAGTGAAACTGAAGGCAGCCTAAGGACCCCAAGTCTCTGGGTGGCCATGCTCCCGGTAGCCCGAATAAGAAGGGTAGGAAGGCAGGAGTTGCTTAAACCCCAAATAGGTTATGGAGTACGGCCTGGCTGAAGGCGCTGTCCTGACGGGACTCCCTCTCCAGACAGTAATGCACCACAAAGGTGTGAGCGGAGGACCAGGTGGTGGTCTGGCAGATGTCTGCCAGCGGCACCGAGCACAGGCTAGCGACAGTCATTGCCATCGCTCGGACATTGATCGCAGAGTCATGGCACACAAGGGGAAGGAAGCCTGGCCTGGGCAAAGGTGATACAGTCTACCACCCAGATGGACAAGGTTCGCTTGGTGACAGCCAGCCCCAAGTGGCTTGGGTCATAGGAGACGAAGAGCTACCCAGATCTGCAATGGTCCCGAGTCCGCTGCAGGTAGAAGGAGAGCGTCTTTTTGCAGTCCAGCGTGTGGAGAACCGCCAAAGCCAGGTCAGCGTGGGGCTTCGGGAAGAAGGTGGGCAGCGCTATCACTTGGTTGAGATGGAAATCCGAGAAAATCTTCAGAAGGAACTTGGGGCGAGTATGCAGGACCACCCTATTCCTGTAGAACCTCGTGTACAGGGCTTTGGCCATCAGCGCCTGGAATTTGCTGACTTTCTGTACAGAGGTGAGAGCCACCAGGAAGGCCACCTTCCATGACAGGTGCCACAGCGAGCAGGTAGCCATGGGCTCAAAGGGCAGCTTGGTGAGTTGCACGAGGACCGCATTGAGGTCCCATTCTGCAGAGGAGGGCAGGTGGAGGGCCTGGAAAGGAGCAAGCCCCGCATGAAGCGGGAAACCAGCGGTTGCCCCAAGAGGGGTTTTCCCTCGATGGGTTGGTGGTGGTTCACAGAGATGGCACTCAGGTGAACCCTGACCGAGTTAGACTTCAGCCCAGCCTGTGAGAGGTGAAGGTGGTACTGTAGGACCAATTGGGTGGGGCAGGAAAACTGGTCCGCTCGGACCTGTGAGCACCATACAGAGAACCGGCACCACTTGAAGGCGTACGTCCGCCTGGTCGAATCCTTCCGTGAGGCCAGAAGAATGTCCTCAACCTCTATAGGGAGATGGTAGGAGGCTAGGGTGACCCGCTCAGCCACCAAGCTGTGAGGGAGAGAGACCTCAAATGGGGGTGAAGCAGCAGACCACCCCTCCTGCATCAGCAGCCCTGGCAAGTCCCCTAGAGGAACTGGGGGCTCCGTCGATAGGTGGAGTAACAGAAGGAACAGTGGGCCACTTCAGGGCAACGAGGATCACCTAGGCCCGGACCCGCTGGATGTTGAGAAGGGTCCGAGCAATGGGCGGTGTGGATGAGGGGGAAGGGCATGCAGCAGGCTGGTGATCCATGACAGGAGGAAGGCATCTGGAGCCACCCTGCCCGGGTGAGGGAGGGGGCTGCAGAACTGGGGGAGCTGCAAAGAAGTCCAGGTCTGGAGTCCCCCAATGCTGGAAGAGCCGCCATGCCATCCGGGGACACAGGAGCCACTCGTGTGGCCGGAGGACCCTGCTTAGCCGGTCCGTTGTCCTGGCCCGGGAGATAGGTGGCTCGAGGGGTGATGCCCAGGCTCACTGCAAAAGAGCACAGAGCCATCGTTTCCAGACAAAGGCTGTAAGAGCCAGTATCTCCTTATTTGTTCATGTAGAACATCATGACCTGGTTGTCCGTCTGGACAAGCACCGCACAGTGCTGCAAGTGGTGTTGGAAGGCCCTAAGCAGGAGGACGACGACTCAGAGCTCCAGCAGGTTGATCTGTTGCCGAGCCTCCTTGGGGGACCAGGTCCCCTGCATGCGCAGCTCCTCACAGTGGGCCCCCCAGCCCAACAGGGAGGCTTCCATCATCAAGACCACCTGATGCATCGGGTCTGGAAGAGCATGCCTCGGAGCAGGTTCCGTGCATCCCGCCACCAGGTCAGGGACTCCGCCAGGCAGGGTGTGACAGACGGGGTCTCGAAGACGGCCTGTTGCCTGGGTCCACTGTGCATGGAGGCACCACTGTGCCGCCCGCATGTTGAAGCGGGCGTGGGGTACGACATGTGGCCGAGAAGGCAAAGCATCGACTAAGCCAAGACCACGCTGTGGCAATGCACATCAGATGCTAGGAACATGAGGTGGTCTGCTCTGTCCTGGGGAAGGAAGGCCATGGCCCGCAGTTTCCAAGCGGGCCTGATGAACTCCAGGGACTGCACCGGAGAGAGGTGGGATTTTGGGTAGTTGACCACAAATCCCAGGTGATCCAGGTGAATGGTGCAGTCTGTGGCTAAACGAATCTCAGAGGCTATGCCCCCTGTCACGAGCCAGTCATCTAGATAATGATATATGAAAGTGCCCTGCAACCGTAGGTGGGCCACAGCCATGGCCAGGCATTTTGTGAAGACCCGCGGGGTGGACGGGAGACCGAAGGGGAGCACCCTGTACTGGTAGTGGTTCCCCTGTACCATGAAGCAGAGGTACCTTCTTTGCTTGGGATGGACAAGGATGTGAGTACAAACATACTTTAGGTCCAAGGAGCATAGTCAATTGCCCTGCTGGAGGAAGGGCAGCAATGATCCAAGACAGAGCATCTTGAACTTCTCCCGCACCAGGAACTTGTTTAGGTTCTGCAGTTCGCGGATGGGTCGGAGACCCCGTGTTCTCTTCGTAACGAGGATGTCTTGGGAGTAAAACCTCTGTCCTCTGAGGTGCGGTGGGACTGGTTCCACCACCCCGTCCTCGAGGAGGCCTGCTAGCTCCTGAGTCAGGAGGGCCTGGTGCAGAGGAAGCTGCCAGGCTCCCCGAGGAAGTACTGAGGGGGGAGCTGGTCCAGACTGAGTAGATGGCCTTCCCGTACGACCTCGAGAACCCAGGCATCAGTGGTGATGGATTCCCACCAGTGGTCGAAGTCGACCAGACGCCCTCCGACTGGCAATTAATTTGCCAGCCAACGAGAGGCTATACTGATGGCGTCAATACCTCGAGGCCAGCTGAGCCAGTGGTTTGGTCTTGGGACCCTTCGGCTTGCAAGGGCTGCGGGCTGCACCTTTTCCCTGGCCGCCCTGGAAGGGGGTTGACGCCTGCGGGTAGAGTGGATAGCCCCTATACAGGAACCCCTTCTGGTGGAAAAAAGGCTTTTTGCCCTGCTGTTTCTTCTTGGGGAGGGAGGAGGTCTTCCACGAGAGGTGAGTACGGGCCAAGTACTCCGTCTCAATCTCCGCTGCCTTGTCCTCCAAGGGCTTGCCAAATAGTTGCTCCCCACGGTAAGGGACATCCAGCAGTTTCTCCTGGACCCACTGTTCCATGTCTGAGGACTGGAGCCAGGCCTGCCAGGGTGCTCTGCCCGTGAGAGGTACTTAGAACACTCTCCAATAGACTTCGAAAGGGCATGGAAATGGTGGAGGTGGTCTCTGTCGAGGCCCGCGCAAAGCCTCCTAGTTCCTTAAGCAAGGTCATGGAGGAACATCCCAAATATAAGAGAATGTAAATAATGTACAACTGGTAAAACTGAATGCGGCATGCCAGGATGGAGCCCTGATAAACCTTGTACCTGAGGGCATCGTGAATACGAGAATCTCTGCCCGGTGGGACCGAAGAATGAGTCTTCAGGCTCTTCTGCTTCTGCATGGCCGATTCGACCACCATTGAGGTGTGGAGAAAGCGTAGTTATTCACCTGTAAAGCATAGTTACTCACCTGTAACAGGTGATCTCTGGGAACAGCAGGAATTTAGTCCACACATGAGTATCGTCGGTACAGACAGAACCTGCGCGGGAACGCTCCCCAGCGTCCAATTAGAAAGCTTTTGGGAGCATCCCACAGCGCCTGCGTGCTGCCTTCCCGCCTTTCCCAACTGCCTCTCTCCAGTTCAGTTTTAAAGCCGAGACAAAAAGAGAGAGAGGGAAAGGGAAAGAGATAGAGAGATACAACTCCTAGGGGAGGTGGGTGGGTTGTGAGGACTAAATTCCTGCTGTTCCCGGAGATCACCTGTTACAGGTGAGTAACTATGCTATCTCCAGGAACAAGCAGGAATGTAGTCATCACATATGGGGACTCCCTAGTTTTAGGTGCCAGGGAGAGACCCCAGAAGTTGTGTGCCCCTGAACAGGGCTCCACTTCCTCCCATGGATCTCTGGCATCCTACCAGGGATGGTGGGTAGGAGTTGATTAGGTATGGAACAGGTGTTGGAGAACAGCCTGACCAAACAAGGCATCCCGGCAAGAGTCCTTGTCCAAGCTGTAATGGGCTGTGAAGGTATGAACCGAGGCCCAGGTGGCTGCTCAACAGATGTCATTGATAGACACAGAGTGCAGATGAGCCATTGAGGCTGCCATGGCTCTCACATTGTGAGCTGTGACATGGCCCTCCAGAGAAAGGTTCTTACTCTGATAGGCGAAGGAAATACACTGAGCAATGCAGTTAGACAGTGTTCGCTTGGAGACTGGAAGTCCCAAATGAGAAGGATCAAAAGCAACTAAGAGTTGAGAGGACTTTCTTTCTTGCTGTGTTCTTTGTAAGTAAAAGACTAAAGCTCTTTTACAGTCCAAGGTATGAAGATTCCTCTCTGCATTTGATGCATGAGGCCCTGGAAAAAACACAGGTAGGTAGACCGCTTGGTTCAGATGAAAAGGCGAGACCACCTTTGGCATAAAGTGTGGATGAGTCCTAAGGACTACCTTGTCATGATGGAACCTTGTATAAGGTGGATCAGCTACTAGCGCTTGCAACTCACTAATGCAACGTGCTGATGTGATTGCAATGAGAAAGATAACCTTCCAAGATAGGAATTTCAAGGAGGTAGTAGCTAAAGGTTCAAAATTTAGAACCCAGCAGAGAGCTTGTACTTTAAATTTCATAAGAAGTTAGAGCCTAGCAGCAGCTAAGAGCTATAATTTAAATCAAATCAGAATATAGCTTACCTCAGCAGCACAAGACAGGGTACTGTGTAGCAGCCCTCTTTTAATAAGTGTTAATTCCCTCCCACCCCTGGGATAATCGTAGCTTTATAGGTACTTACACATCTTAAAAGACAGGAGGTGCTCTCAGGTGAAGCTCATTACCCAAATCGGTCATACACTAAGGACCTGAGATTAGTTAAGCTTCAGGTGAACAAGGTATATTACACGTATTAGGTTCAGTTTTATTAGTATAAAATTCCATAGCAACCCTTAGTAAGTAAAGAACTTAGATCTAAACACAAACTTAAAACTAAGATGCAGACAGCAGTCCAGCAGCGGGATGGGGGCTTTCCAGTCTTTTGCATTGAGTGTCACATGTATGATTTTCACCCAGTTGGTGAGAGGTCTTACGTGTGCACTAGGTGCAAGGAGCTCTTTGCTCTCAGGGAACGAGTCCGTTCTCTAGAGGCTAAAGTAGCAGACTTGGAAAGCATAAGACAGACAGAGAGGTACATAGACGAGACCTACAGGGATATAGTCCTGAAGTCCCACCTCCAGTCTGGCAGCATCCCTGTTGCCATGGAGTGAGAGGTCACGTGACAGGAGAGCATCACCCTGGTGTGGCAGGAAGTGATCCTGTAACTAGGACCTGTCCTCCAGGTGATGTAAAACCCTCTCACACCGAGGAAGTTTCTCCAGGGCCATGTGCCCATGAGGGAAGGGTTAGGACAGCCGTTATAGTTGGTGATTCGATCATTAGGCATGTAGATAGCTGGGTGGCTGGTGGACATGAGGATCGCCTGGTAACATGCCTGCCTGGTGCGAAGGTAGCAGACCTCACGCACCACCTAGATAAGGTCTTAGATAGTGCTGGGGAGGAGTCTGCTGTCTTGGTACATGTTGGTACCAATGACATAGGAAAATGTGGTAGGGAGGTTCTGGAGGCTAAATTTAGGCTTTTAGGTAGGAAGTTGAAATCCAGAACTTCCAGGGTAGCATTCTCCGAAATGCTTCCTGTTCCACGCGCAGGACCCAAAAGGCAGACAGAGCTCCGGAGTCTCAATGCGTGGATGAGACAATGGTGCAGAGATGAGGGGTTTGGATTTGTTAGGAACTGGGGAACATTCTGGGGAAAGGAGGGGCTCTTCCGAAGGGATGGGCTTCACCTTAACCGGGATGGAACCAGGCTGCTGGCATTAACCTTTAAAAAGGAGATAGAGCAGCTTTTAAACTAGATATTAGGGGAAAGCCGACAGTCGCCCAAGAGCAGATGGTTCGGAAGAATGTATCTTTGAAGGATACTACCAAAAGCAGAGAGGTTCCACAAAAGAGTAAAGTAGCCCAAATGCCCTCAAGTATGGAGCAGACAGAGCTTAAAGATCCCAAATTACTCATGTCTAACAGACAAATTAATATGGATAAAATACATTCTCTAAAATGCTTGTATGCAAATGCTAGAAGTCTAAAAAATAAGAAGGGAGAGTTAGAATATATAGCACTAAATGAAAGGTTAGATATGATTGGAATATCAGAGACATGGTGGAAGGACGACAACCAGTGGGACAATGTGATACCTGGGTACAAAATATATCGTAATGATAGAGCTGATCAAATTGGTGGAGGGGTTGCTCTCTATGTTAGAGAGGGCATTGAGTAAGAAAGGATTAAAGTTTTGCAGGAAACAAAATCTGCTGTAGAATCTATATGGATTGAAATTCCATGTAAAAGGGGGAAGGCAATGGCAGTGGGGGTGTACTATCGAGCGCCTGGCCAGAATGACCAAATGGATGATGAAATGCTCAAAGAAATCAAGGAAGCTAACAAAAGTTACAGCACAGTAATAATAATGGGTGATTTCAACTACCCCGGTATCGACTGGGTCAGTGTCACGTCAGGACATGCTAGGGAGATAAAGTTCCTAGATGAAATAAATGACTGCTTCTTGGAGCAGTTGGTTCATGAACAGACCAGAGGGGAAGCCATATTAGACCTAATCCTTAGTGGAACACCAGATCTAGTGCAAGAGATAAGGTTGTTGGGGCCACTTGGCAATAGTGATCATAGCATGATCGCCTTTGATTTAAATTAGTGGAGGAGGGATAGTAAGGAAATCCACAGTACTACCTTTTAACTTTCGAAAGGGAGACTATGATAAAATGAGGAAAACAGTCAAGAAAAAACTAAAAGGAGCAGTTGCAAAGGTTAAAGACGTACATCAGGCTTGGCTGTTGTTGAAAAATACTATCTTGGAAGCCCAGACCAGCTGTATTCCACGCTTTAAGAAAAGTGGAAAGAAGTCCAAAAAACTGCCAGCATGGTTTAAAGTTGAGGTCAGAGAGGCTGTTGCCAAAAAAGCATCTTTCAGGAAATGGAAAAAAGAGCCAAACGACGAAACCTGGAAATAGCATAAGCACTGGCAAGTCAAATGCAAGGCATTGATAAGGCAGGCAAAGGGAGAATTTGAGAAGAAGCTTGCTGCAGAAGCAAAAACGCGAAGTAAAGACCTTTTCAAGTACATTCGTAGCAAAAAACCTGTGAGAGAGTCAGTTGGTCCATTAGATGATAAAGGGGTTAAAGGAGCACTAAGAGGCGACAAGGCGATAGCGGAGAGACTGAACAAATTCTTTGCTTCAGTCTTTACTGAGGAAGATGTAGGGATGTTACCCATGACTGAAGTGGTATTTAAAGGTGCAGAAGAATTGAAGGAAATATCGATACATCGAGAAGATGTATTACAACTATTAGATAAGCTGAAGAGTAGCAAATCACCTGGGCCGGATGGTATACATCCAAGGGTATTGAAAGAACTGAAATATGAGATTGTAGACCTGCTATTAGTAATCTGTGAACTATCATTAAAATCATCTCTAATACCTGAAGATTGGAGGATCGCCAATGTAACACCAATTTTTAAAAAGGGTTCCAGGGGTGATCCGGGAAACTACAGACCGGTGGAGCCTGACGTCAATACCGGGAAAAATGATAGAAACCATCATAAAGAATAAAATTACTCAGCATGTAGATAGTCATGAACTAATGAGAGACAGCCAACATGGCTTTAGACAAAGAAGATCTTGTCTTACTAATCTGTTATGTTTTTTTGAAGGAGTGAATAATCAGGTGGACAAAGGTGAGTCGGTTGATATTGTGTATCTGGACTTTCAGAAAGCCTTTGACAAGGTCTCTCATGAGAGACTTTTGGCAAAACTAAAGAGTCATGGGATAGGAAGCAGTGTACTATTGTGGATCAGGAACTGGTTAAAAGATAGAAAGCAGAGGGTAGGGCTAAATGGCCAATTTTCCCAATGGAGAAAGGTGAATAGTGGTGTACCCCAGGGATCTGTGCTGGGTCCGCTGCTTTTTGACATATTCATAAATGACCTGGAAAGTGGAATAACGAGTGAGGTTATCAAATTTGCAGATGACACAAAACTATTTAAAGTTGTTAAAACCCAAGAGGATTGTGGAAAATTGCAATAGGATCTTGATAAATTGGAAGACTGGGCATCAAAATGGTAGATGAAATTTAATGTGGACAAGTGCAAGGTTATGCACCTAGGGAAGAACAACCCAAACTATGGTTACACGATGCAAGGTTCCATATTAGGAACCACCACCCAGGAAAAAGATTTAGGCGTCATTGTGGATACCATGTTAAAACCCTCGGTCCAGTGTGCAGCGGCGGCCAAGAGAGCAAATAGAATGCTAGGTATGATAAGGAAAGGAATGGAAAATAAAACAAAAGATATTATAATGCCTCTATATCGTTCCATGGTGAGACCGCACCTTGAATATTGTGTGCAATTCTGGTCGCCGTATCTTAAAAAGGATATAGAGTTATTAGAAAAGGTTCAGAGAAGAGCCACCAAAATGGTAAAGGGGATGGAAGGATACTCCTATGAAGAAAGGCTAAAAAGTTTAGGGCTCTTTAACCTGGAAAAGAGACGGCTGAGGGGAGGTATGATAGAAGTCTATAAATTAATGAGTGGAGTGGAACGGGTAAACGTAGATCGATTGTTTACCTTATCAGAATATAGAAAGACTAGGGGACATGCAATGAAGCTACAGGGTAAACTATTTAAGACTAATAAGAGAAAATATTTTTTCACTCAACGTGTAATCAAACTCTGGAATTTGTTACCGGAGGATGTAGTAAATGCTGTTAGTGTAGCTGGGTTTAAAAAAGGTTTGGACAAGTTCCTGGAGGAAAGGTCCATAAGCCATTATTAAGAAGGGACCCAGGATATCAATGCTTGAACCAATACAAGCATTGTGGAACCTGTGTCCCTTGGGGAAACTGCTAGGTACATATGACCTAGATTGGCCACTGTTGGAAACAGAATACTGGGCTTGATGGACCTTGGTCTGACCCAGTATGGCATATCTTATGTTCTTATGTTCTTAAAAAGTGGCTTCATGAGCTGCCCAAGAACTAGGTTTAAATCCCATGCCACCGGTGGTGGCCTAATGGGAGGCTTAGTTAGAAGAAGGCCTCTCATAAATCTTGCTATAAGAGGATGAGAGGAAATAGGCTGTCCATTTAGAGGCTTAAAGGAAGCTGCAATAGCACTCAAATGGACTCTTACTGAGTTAGTCTTAAGTCCTGCATTGGATAAATGAAGGAGATACTCCAGCAATGATTCCAGAGGTATTGCAAGGGGGTTAAGACCCTTTTGCGAAAACCATATGGTAAACCTTTTCCACTTGAAAGCATAAGCGCGTCTTATGGAAGGTTTCCTGGAAGCAAAAAGAATATTTTTTACTTGCTGAGGGAGATTAAGATCATGGAGATCTAGGCCTTCAGCAAACAAGCCCTGAGATGCAGAGACTGGGGATTGGGATGCCATAACATTCCATCCTCCTGAGATAGGAGATCTGGAGCAGACCCTAACTCCAGGGAGGGAGCTTGAGAGAGATGTAGAAGCAGAGGGTACCACACTTGCCGTGGCCAATGTGGAGCTATGAGAATCATATGGCCTCTGTCTCTCTGAAGCTTGAACAGGGTTTTGGGAATCAGGGGAATGGGTGGAAAGGCATAAAGGAAGTCTTGACCCCAGTGAAGGAGGAAAGCATCCCTGGCCTGAGCCCTCTGAGCCGGAATTCTAGAACAGAACCGGGGAAGTTTGGCATTCCACGGACTTGCAAAGAAGTCTATGTCCAGGGTTCCCCAAATTTGAAAAATCTTGGACACCTAGTCTGCATGCAGAGACCACTCGTGTGGAATCAGAACTCAATTGAGTGTCTGCCCAAGAGTTTTGTATGCCTGGAAGATGCACTGCCAGGAGATGACTGATGCTCTCTGGCGAGTGTCCATAGTCGCAAAGCTTCGTTGCAAAGTGACAGAGAGCCTGTTCCCCCCTGCTTGTTCACGTAGAACATGGCTACTTGATTGTCCGTATGAATGAGGACTGTCTTGTAGCTGAGCAGGGTGTGGAACACTCGAAGAGCAAGGAAGATTGCTCTGAGCTCCAAGAGATTGAGATGTAGATGAGTCTCCTGCGGAGACCAGGTGCCTTGGGTGGAGAGGTCTTGCAGATGAGCTCCCCAACCCATCGGAGAAGCATCTGTTAGCGTTGCTTGGGGTAAGGGTTGTTGAAAAGAGGACCCTAGCAACAGGTTTTGAGTGGACATCCACCACTGGAGGGACAAAATAAGGCGACTTGTGTTTGCTATTTTGTCTGACAGGCACCCTGATGCCTGGGTCCATTGAGTGGATAAAGTCCACTGGGCTGCACTCATATGGAGGTGAGCATAGGGAACCACATGCACAGTAGATGCCATGTGGCCTAGTAGTTGTAGCATTTCTCGGGCAGTGAGATGAGACTTTAGCACTGCTTGAGAAGCTAACCACCATGCGAAGGCAGCGGGCCTGAGGGAGATAGGCCTTTGCCTTTCTGGTATCCAGCAAAGCCCCTATGAACTCTAAAGACTGAGTGGGAGTTAGACTGGATTTTGGGATGTTTATTACCAGCCCTAAATACTGAAGGATACGCATTGTGCAGGATGCAGAAGTCCTGGCCTCTGACTCTGTTGGGGCTCGAATGAGCCAGTCGTCTAAGTAGGGGAAGACAAATATCTCTAGAGTGCGGAGAAATGCTGCTACTACAGCCATGCATTTCGTGAACACTTTTGGTGCTTAGGCCAGGCCAAAAGGAAGCACCCTGTATTGGTAGTGCTTTCCTTGAAAAAGGAACCGAAGGAACCTTCTGTGAGTTGGATGGATGAGAACATGGGTGTACGCATCCTTGAGATCTAGAGAACAAAGCCAATCCTGACTCTGAAGGTATGGCAGCAGAGTTCCGAGAGAAATCATCTTGAATTTCTCTTTGACAAGGAATTTGTTCAATTCTCTGAGGTCCAAGATAGGCCTGTATCCCCCTGTTTTCTTTGGGATAAGGAAATAGGGGGAGTAAAAACCTGTACCCTGCTGATGGATGGATACTTTTTCTACTGCCCCTTGGGCAAGAAGCATAGTGACCTCCTGACCTAACAGGTTGATGAGAGAGGTCGAATTGAACTGCCTTATTATTGTGGGAGGGGGCATGCTTGAAAAATGAAGCTTGTACCCCTCCTTTAAGATGGAGAGTGTCCAATGCTCTGCTGTTATCTGCCCCCATCTGGGGGCAAAGTGACATAACCTTCCTGGAATGGTGGAAGGCTCTGGTCCCACAAGAGCCAGGAATTTATTCAATTCTCTGAGGTCCAAAATAGGTCTGTACCCCCCTGTTCTCTTTGGGATAAGTAAACAGGGGGAGAAAAACCCTGTACTCTGTTGATGGATGGGTATTTCTTCAATTGCCCCTTGGGCAAGAAGTGTGGTGACCACTTGATCTAACAGGCTGATGAGAGAGGTGTGAGAATTGAACTGTCTTATCCTTGTGGGAGGGGGCATGCTCAAAAAATGAAGCTTGTACCCCTTTTTTAGGATGGAAAGTGTCCAATGCTCTGCTGTTATTTGCCCCCATCTGGGGGCAAAGTGACACAACCTTCCAGGAATGGTGGAAGGCTCTAGTCCATTGAGAGCCAGGAAGGCTAAGTTCTCTAGCTGAAAGTCAAAGGCCTTGTGGAGGCTGAGACTGCTGAGGCTTAGCAGTCTTTGCTTTCTTCTGTTTGGGTGGTTGCTGATCTTTTCTGACAAGCTGACCTTCAGAACGTCCCTGCTGAGCATAAGCAGGATAATATCTTTTCTTCTTAGAAAAGAATGATTTCTTGAAAGATTTCTTTCTAGCAAGATCAGCTGTGGACTTGGATAATCTATCCAAGGTGGAGTTGTCAGCAACCAACTCATAGGCCTTTTCCTGCCAGTCTCTACCAAACAGGTTCTCACCAGTACAAGGGATATTTCCCAATTTGTCTTGTACCCAGAGCTCCAGATCAGATGCCTGGAGTCAAACCATTCTACGTGCACCTATGGCAATGGCAGAGGTTCTGCTTATTCACTCAAAGCAGTCAAAAGCTGCACGGTTGACAAATTTAGAAACATCTTGGGCATGTTTAACCAATGTGAGCAAATCCTGTCTTCTATCCTCAGGAAGAATAGGACTTAAAGCCTCTTAATCACCTGTGAGCTCCTTCAGGAACATTCCCATCTATAGACTATAGGAACCTGATCCTGGCAGAAAGCATGGAAGCTTGGAAGACACGACGTCCAAAAGCATCCAGGGTTCTGCACTCACGTCCTGGAGGATTAGAGGCATGCCTCTTTGCACTCTTGATCCTTCTCATAGCTGATTCCACTACAATAGAGTGGTGAGGAAGCTGAGTTTTTTGGAAACCAGGACAAGGAGGGACTCAATACAGAGTGTCTAGTCTGCGAGAATGAGGAGAGGTGGTAAGAGGTGTCTCCCACATTCTTAACATGAGATCATGCAAAATCTCATGAATGGGCAAGGTAGCTGCCTCCCTAGGAGTTTTGGGATACTGTAAAATTTCCAACTCCTTAGCTCTGGGCTCTGTTTCAGGGGCCACAGTAATGGACAGACCCCGAGCCACCTCCCTGATAAAATCCTGGAAGGAAATATCCTCTGGAGGAGACATCCTGCGCTTAGGGGAGGAGGGCTCCTCTGGGGAAAGCATTCCTGCATCGACAGAACTGTCAGAATCCTCAGATTCTTCTGAGGACTCGAAGTACCGTCTGTCCGGATGCTCTTGAAGAGCCCGATACCCATACCGAGCGAAGTCGGTACCGGTTTATCGGTACCGGAAAGCATCGGATGACTGGGTACCGGCAATGCAGACACCGATACTGATGTCGATGCCATTGGTATCGGTACTGGCGTCAGGGTCGGTGCAGGTACCGGCCGGATTGTCTGTTGCGGTTCCGAGGGTGTCGATGCCGCAAGGAGAGCCGCCAGACTGCACTCAATAGCCAGGACTCTCTGGTCTATCGACGCTGCCGATGCCTGGATGTTGGTACCGGAGAAGAATGCTGGTATCCCAGAGCATGGTACCAGTAGTTCTGCCGAGGTCGAGGCCTCGAGAACATCCTGGAGCCTCAATAATGCTTTGGAAGCCGAAGCCTCCCGCCGGGGCAATTTTGCCGGTGCAGAATCCTCAAGGGCAATGCCAGAGGCATCTCGATGCTTAGAAGGAGATCTACCCTTTGAGGACCAACTAGACTTGTTTAGTTACCTGAGATCCACGGGAGGAAGACGAAGCCCTGGAAGACGTCGATGTCACCGAAGCTGCATCAGAGGGAAACAGGGTACTGAGCTTGGCAGCTCGGTTCTCTCAACCTCTCTTGGACATCATGGCACAGGCCATACATTCCAAGGTGGAATGGTCAGGACTTAAACATTTCAGACACCAGTCATGGGTGTCGGTGATGGAGATGGTACCGCCACACTTGGTGCACTTTTTAAACCCAGAGGAGGATTTTTCCATCGTGGAAAAAAATCCTGGGCCTAAGGCCTAAAAAGGTGCATGCAACTGGGAAAATAAATTTAAAAAAAAAAAGCGGTTAAAGTACTAAAAAGATTGTTTTTTTTTTAAAGAAAAGGAAGAAAGAAGAAAAAAACGGTGGTACCGGTAAAGCGTCGAGGAAGGCAGACGCGACCATAAAAAAAAAGAACAATTTTCTGCGGTGACAGGAACACAACCTGCTGGCTCCACGGAAAACGAAGAACTGGAGAGAGGCAGTTGGGAAAGGCTGGAAGGCAGCACGCAGGCGCTGTGGGATGCTCCCAAAAGCTTTCTAATTGGACGCTGGGGAGCGTTCCCGTGCAGGCTCAGTCGGTACCGACGATACCCATATGTGATGACTACATTCCTGCTTGTTCCTGGAGATCAGGTGATCTCCGGGAACAGCAGGAATTTAGTCTTCACATATGGGTATCGTCGGTACCGACGAAGCCTGCGCGGGAACGCTCCCCAGCGTCCAATAGGAACGCTTTTGGGAGCATCCCTCAGCACATATGCGCTGCCTTCCCTCCTTTCCAACTGTCCCTCTTCAATTGTAGTTCTCTTGTAGCTGAGTGAAAGGATAGAGAGAGAGAGGAAAGAGACAAAGAGAGAGAGACAACTCCTAGGGGAGGTGGGTGGGTTGTGAAGACCAAATTCCTGCTGTTCCCGGAGATCCTGTTACAGGTGAGTAACAACGCTATCTCCAGGAACAAGCAGAAATGTAGTCTTCACATATGGGGACGCCCTAGCTGAAGATGCCAGGAAGATAGCCCCAGGAAGGTAGGCATCCTTCCTCCCATGGATCTCTGGCATTCCACCAGGGTTGGTGGGTAGGAGTTGAATTAGGTCTGAAAGAGATTTTGAAGAACAGCTTGGCCAAAGAAGGCATCTTGACGGGAGGCTTTATTTAGGTAGTAGTGGGCTGTGAAGGTGTGTACCGAAGCCCAGGTGACTTCGACAAATGTCATCGATAGACACAGAGTGGAGATTAGCCATAGAAGCTGCCATGGCTCTCACATTATAAGCTGTGACATGGTCCTGAAGAGGAAGACCCTTACTCTCATAAGTAAAGGATATGCATTGGGCAATCCATTTAGATAAAGTTCTTTTGGAGACTGGAAGTCCCAAATGACTAGGGTCAAAAGCTACAAAAAGTTGAGGACTTTCTATGTTGTTGTGTTCTTTGTATGTAAAAGGCTAAGGCCCTTTTACAATCCAAAGTATGAAGGTTTCTTTCTGCATTAGAGGCATGAGGCCTCTGAAAAAATACAGGAAGATAAATTGATTGGTTTAAATGAAAAGGCGAAACCACCTTTGGCATAAAGTGTGGTGAGTTCGAAGAACAACCTTATGATGAAACCTAGTATAAGGAGGATCAGCCACTAAAGCTTGCAATTCACTAATGCGACGGGCAGAGGTGATTGCAATTAGGAAGATGACCTTCCAAGTCAAAAAATTAAGGGCTGTAGTGGCCAAAGGTTCAAAAGGCGGCTTCATGAGCAGCCCGAAAACTAGATTTAGATCCCATGCCACCGGTGGTGGCTTGATGGGAGGTTTAGTTAATAAAAGGCCTCATAAATCTTGATAGGAGTGGATGAGAGGAAATTGGTTGTCCATTTAGAGGCTTATAAGAAGTTGCAATTGCACTAAGATGGACTCTTACTGAATTGGTCTTTAAACCAGAATTCGATAAGTGAAGGAGATACTCTAGTATTGATTCTAAGGGTATCAGCACCATATAGTAAAACGTTTCCACTTAAAGGCATAAATCTTCTTGTGGAAAGTTTCCTAGAAGCCTGAAGGATATCCTTTACCTGCTGAGACAGGTTGAAATCTTGGAGGTCTAAGCCTTCAGCAAGCAGGCCATGAGGTGCAGGGACTGGGGATTCGGGTGCCATAGCGTCCCGTTCTCCTGGGAAAGGAGATCTGGAGCATGCACCAACTCCAGAGGTGCCGCTTGAGAGAGATGTAGAAGCAAGGAATACCACGTTTGGCATGGCCATCATGGTGCTATGAGAATCATGCGATCCCTGTCTCTCTGAAGCTTGAAGAGTGTTTTGGGGATGAGGGGAATGGGTGGGAAGGCTTAAAGGAAGTCCTGACCCCAGTGAAGGAGGAAGGCATCCCTTGCCTGACAGTTGTGAGCCGGAATCCTGGAACAGAACCGGGGAAGTTTGGCATTCAGTGGACTTGCAAAGAGGTTTATGTCTGGACTGCCCCAGAGATGAAATATCTTTGCCACCAGGTCTAGGTGGAGCGACCACTCATGAAGCAGCAGTATTCGATTGAGTTTGTCTGCCCAAAGGTTTTGAATACCTGGAAGATATACCACTAGAAGGCGAATTTGATGCTCTCTGGCGAGGGCCCACAGTCGTAAAGCTTCGTTGCATAACGACAGAGAGCCTGTTCCGCCCTGCTTGTTCACACAGAACATGGTTACTTGATTGTTCGTCTGGACTAGGACTGTCTTGTAACTGAGCTGGGCGTGGAACACTTGAAGAGCTAAATAGATTGCTCTTAATTCCAGGTGGTTTATGTGTAAACCAACCTCCTGTGGAGTCCAGGTGCCCTGGGTAGAGAGATGATTCAGGTGTGCTCCCCAACCCACCTGTGATGCATCTGTTGTTAGGGTGGCCTGAAAGAGGGGTTGATGGAAAGGAGACCCCACTGTCAGATTTTTTTTAGTGATTGCCACCATTGGAGGGACAAAATTAGTCGTTGAGAGATTGTTATTTTGTCCGACAAATGACCCATGGCCTGTGCCCACTGTGTGGAGAGGGTCCACTGAGCTGCTCGCATGTGGAGGCGAGCATATGGGACTACATGAACTGTGGATGCCATATGTCCTAGTAATTGCAGTAGCTCCCGAGCAGTGAGGGAGGATTTGCCTCCTGCTTGAGAAGCTAGTTGTATTATGCGAAGACACCGGGCTTGTGGAAGGAAAGCCCTTGCCTGTCTGGTATCCAGACAGGCTCCTATAAATGCTAGGCATTGGGAAGGAACTAGTTGAGATTTTGGGAAGTTTATTACAAATCCCAAGTATTGGAGGATTCGCATTGTATGGGACAGTGCAGTGCTGGCCTCTGCAACTGTAGGGGCTCGAATGAGCCAGTCGTCTAAGTAGGGGAAGACGAAAATCCCCAGGGTTCGTAGAAATGCAGCTACTACTGCCATGCATTTCGTGAATACCCTTGATGCTGAAGCCAGACCAAAATGAAGAACCCTGTGTACTGGAAATGTTTTCCCCTGAAAAGGAAACATAAAAATTTCCTGTGATCTGGATGGATGAGAATGTGAGTGTATGCATCCTTTAAGTCTAGAGAGCAAAGCCAATCCTGGCTTTGAAGGTATGGCAGAAGAGTTCCTAGAGAAATCATTTTGAATTTCTCTCAAAACAGATATTTGTTCAATTCTCTGAGGTCTAGAATGGGTCTGTGTCTTCCTGTTTTCTTTGGAATAAGAAAATAGGGGGAGTAGAACCCTGCACCCTGTTGAAGAATGGGTACTTCCTCTATTGCCCCTTGGGCAAGAAGTGTGGAGACCTCGTGATCTAGCAGATTGTCTGCAGAGGTTTGTGAATTGAATTGCTTTAGAATTGTAGGAGGGGGCATGCTGTGAAAATGAAGCTTGTACCCCTCTCCTACAATGGACAAAGTCCAATCTTCTGCTGTTA
This sequence comes from Ichthyophis bannanicus, assembly GCA_033557465.1. Lineage (NCBI taxonomy): Eukaryota > Metazoa > Chordata > Amphibia > Gymnophiona > Ichthyophiidae > Ichthyophis > Ichthyophis bannanicus. The sequence goes on from CM066031.1 coordinate 1,695,211,523, forward strand.
TCTGATGCCATCTGTTGACAAAGTGGCATAACCTGACAGGAATATTGGGGGGTTGGGGACCCCTCAGAGGCAGGGAGGCAAAACTCTCTAGGAAGGAGTCAAAGCCCTTGAGGGGGCTGAATCTGGATAGCTGGTTGGGCTCTTGGGCCTTTTGGCTTCTTTTGCTGTCTAGTCTGTCCCTTTTGAGCAACCTGACCTGGAGTTTGACTCTGCTTGGTATAGGAAGGATAAAACTTCCTCTTTTTGCTAAAAGAGGGTTTTTTTATAAGGCTTCCTTTTGGCTGGAGTGGCTGTAGACTTTGACAATCTATCTAAGGTAGAATTGTCAGCATCTAACTCGTTAGCCTTTTCCTGCCAGTTCTTGCCGAAGAGATTTTCCCCCGTGCAAGGAATGTTGCCTAACTTGTCCTGTACCCAAGTCTCCAAGTCTGATGCCTGTAGAAAGGCAATCCGTCGTGCGCCAATGGCAATAGCAGAGGTTCTGCTGATGCATTCGAAGCAGTCAAAGGCTGCCCGATTGAGAAACTTGGAGACATCTTGAGCATGCTTAACTAGAGCAAGAAAATCTTGTTTATCATCTGGGAGAAATGGGCTCATAAGTTCTAAAGTCTCCTGTGACTTCCTTGAGGAACATTCCCATATATAGGATATATGAACTGATCCTAGCTGAAAGCATGGAAGCTTGAAAAGTCCTGCGTCCAAAAGCATCCAGAGTCCTGCATTCACGACCTGGAAGATTGGATGCATGCCTCTTTGCACTCTTCATCCTACGCATGGCTGATTCCACTACCATTGAATGGTGTGGCAGCTGAGTTTTCTGACATCCAGGACATGGCAGAACTCGATACATAGTATCAAGTCTTCTAGGAGTGAGGAGAAGTAGTCAGAGGCGTCTCCCACATTCTGAGCATCAAGCTATGCAGAATTTCATGGACAGGCAGAGTGGCTGCCTCCTTAGGAGCTTTAGGATATTGGAGAATTTCCAATTCCTTTGCTCTGGGTTCGTCTTCAGGAGCTATTGTGATTGAAAGACCTTTGGCCATATCATGGATGAAATCCTGAAATGACATGTCCTCTGGAGGTGACGTTCTGCGTTTGGGAGAAGAGGGATCTTCTAGGAGAAACCCTCTAGTGCCAGCAGAATTGTCAGAGTCTTCGGAATCGGAGGAATCAAAGTATTCCTGATCCCGATGCTCTTGCAAAGCACGATCCCGGTACCGATCGAAGTCGGTACCAAACTGACCCGGTATCGCTTTGTCAATTCCAGACAGAGATGGCATGGGAAGAGTTCCCACCGGGGCCGGTATCTGTACTGGTGTCGGTGTCGATACCGGTGCCCGTTGGACCACTGGTACCGCAGCTGAAAGGAGAGCTGCGATGCTGCACTCGATAGCGAGGAACATCTGGTCTATCGACGCTGCCGATGCCTGGGTGTCGGTACCGGTGAGGATGGCCGGAAGCCCTGAGCATGGCACAGGTAGTTCTTGCGAGGTTGAGGCCTCGAGAACATCTTAAAGCCCCATCGATGCTTTGGAAGCCGAAGCCTCCTGGCGGGGCTGTTTTGTCGGTGTGGTTTCCTCAAGGGCAACGCCAATGGCCTCTCGATGCTTAGCAGGAGAGCTACCCTTTGAGGACCGGCTTTTATGTTTAGTTACCTGAGATCCATGGGAGGAAGAAGAGGCCCTTGACGATGTCGATGCAATGGATATCACAAATAGTTCTAATTATGGTCTATTTTAATGAACGTAAAATATCAACATGTGTAAAGTCCATACGTTCAAAGAATCAAAAATTGTAAAAAGCTTCTTTTTTATTTGTTTTTTTTCAATGCTTTTAAAAAATATATATATACAGCCCAGGTTTTCTTCTCTAGTATCTTATCTCAAGGAAAATTTATTTAAAGGAAGAATCCCCGAGTGAACTAATTCAATACAAAATATGTTTAAAACAAGGGTCTCTTGTTTTAAACATATTTTGTATTGAATTAGTTCACTCGGGGATTCTTCCTTTAAATAAATTTTCCTTGAGATAAGATACTAGAGAAGAAAACCTGGGCTCTATATATATATTTTTTAAAAGCATTGAAAAAAAACAAATAAAAAAGAAGCTTTTTACAATTTTTGATTCTTTGAACGTATGGACTTTACACATGTTGATGCAATGGATATGGCATCTGAAGAAAAGAGGGTAGCTAGCTTTGCAGCCCGGTTCTGTCTTCCTCTTTTAGTTATCCCCATGCAGGAGACACATTCAGTTGGAGAATGTTCAGGTCCTAAACATTTCAGACACCAACCATGGGTGTTAGTGATGGAAATGGTACCGCCACACTTAGTACATTTTTTAAAACCACTAGTTGGCTTTTCCATGATTTAGGAATATGAGGCCTAATGCCCAAAATGGCGCCTAGCACCAAAGAGAAAGGTTTCTGAAAAGAAACAGTCAAGGTTTTTTTTTTTTTTTATGAAAAGAAAAGAACTGGCGGTACCAGTAGGCGTTGTGCGGTAGGCAAACGCGACAACAAGAAAAGAAATTTAAAGACGGAATTTTCTGCGGTGACAGGGAATAGATCCTGTCAGCTCCGCGGAAAACGAAGAACTGAAGAGGGACAGTTGGAAAGGCGGGAAGGCAGCACGCATGTGCTGAGGGATGCTCCCAAAAGCGTTCCTATTGGACACTGGGGAGCGTTCCTGCGCAGGCTCCGTCGGTACCAATGATACCCATATGTGAAGACTACTTTCCTGCTTGTCCCTGGAGATGCTGGGCTTTCCGAAACCCAAGTCCCCGCTGGACTCTATATATAGCATCCAGGCGCTTGCTAACAATAGGGAGAGAAGCCAGGGGCTCCCATATGCGGAGGAGGAGCCGGTTGAGGATGGAGGGAACCGGGACCATGAGGGTTTCCTTCGGGGGGAGCATTATACTGAAGGATACTGAGCTCCTTTGCACACGGCTCTTCCTCTGACTCAGTGGAGAGTGCCAGGGCCCATGCCATATCCCAGACAAATTCCAAGGTGGTGGTGTCCTCGGAAGAGGACCGCCACCTCTGTGTCTGCGGAGAGGGATCCAAGGGAAGGTCCCGGTGGGACCGGGTTTCTGGGGAGGTGTCCCCATCGGATTCCCAGTCCGAGTAGTTTGTGAAGGACTCTGGGTCAGGCAGACCAAGAAGGGTTGGTTACTTGCGCTGGATTCCCGGGGTCGAAGCCTGCCCGGAGCTAGAGGCACTTGCCCATGAAGATCTCACGCCCGAGGTCTGGGATGGCGATCGAGACTCTCGCCAAGGACCCTCGCAAGGCCTCTGGCTCTCGGGGGTCACTGGGGCAGCCCGGGGAGTCCTTGAGGTCGAGGTCCCTATGGTCTTGAGGCACGTGCCAGTGCCTGCTGAGCAGCAAGGAACGCAGAAATGCTGCATTCCAAGGCCAGCATTTGGGCCTCCCACTTGGGAGTGGGGCCCTGTGACATTGATGCTGGCGTGACTGGGTTGGGTGTCGAGGAAGAGAGGGGGTCCTCGCTGGAACAATCCTCAGGAAAGTAGGTGTCATCGCTGGAGGCCTCCGTGTCGGTTCGAGGTACCTTTCTGGGCCACTCCCTCTCCGACTCTGGGATCTGCCAAGGGGGGCTGAGAGATCGGGCGTGTGACCGCTCATGCTTGTCTGGCACCCCCAACAGTATCCTCTCGACCTTCTTCTTCTGCTCGCGCTCAGGTGACCCCTGGTCTGAGTGCCGCTGGGCCCAAGGAGGAGCCTTAAGAGACTCCAGGGGTTGTGAGACTCCAGGGGTTGTGGGACTGCAGAGCGGGAGGCTACCAGGGCTGCCTTACGGAAAAGATCATCCAGCTTCTGTTTAAGAACATAAGATATGCCATATTGGGTCAGACCAAGGTCCATCAAGCCCAGTATCCTGTTTCCAACAGTGGCCAATCTAGGTCATACGTACCTAGCAGTTTCCCCAAAAGACACAGGTTCCACAATGCTTGTACTGGGGTCAAGCATTGATATCCTGGGTCCCTTCTTAATAATGGTTTATGGACCCTTCCTCCAGGAACTTGTCCAAACCTTTTTTAAACCCAGCTACACTAACAGCCTTTACTACATCCTCCGGTAAAAATTCCAGAGTTTGATTATACGTTGAGTGAAAAAATATTTTCTTTTATTAGTCTTAAATAGTTTACCCTGTAGCTTCATTGCATGTCCCCTAGTCTTTCTATATTCTGATAAGGTAAACAATCGATCAACGTTTACCCGTTCCACTCCGTTCATTAATTTATAGACTTCTATCATATCTCCCCTCAGCCGTCTCCTTTTCAGGCCCTAACCTTTTTAGCCTTTCTTCATAGGAGTATTCTTCCATCCCCCTTTACCATTGTGGTGGCTCTTCTCTGAACCTTTTCTAATAACGCTATATCCTTTTTAAGATACGGCGACCAGAATTGCACACAATATTCAAGGTGCAGTCTCACCATGGAATGATACAGAGGCATTATAATATCTTTTGTTTTATTTTCCATTCCTTGCCTTATGATACCTAGCATTCTATTTGCTCTCTTGGCCGCCGCTGCTGCACACTGGGCCGAGGGTTTTAACATGTTATCCACAATGACGCCTAAATCTTTTTCCTGCTTATGACCCTGGATGGCCTTGGAGGATATATTCTTGCAGAGGGAGCATTGTTCCGGGTCATGGTCAGCTCCCAGGCACCTGAGACAACAGTCATGGGTGTCTGTGAGCGACATGTTCTTAGAACACCTATCACATTTTTTGAAACTGGAGGCCATCAGGGCAAAAAGGACCCCGGTGAGGTCAAAGATCCTCGACGCAGCCATCAGTTAAAAAAAGGAGCGAAAGAGCAGGGAGAAAAAGAAGGGCAAAAAAGAATCCCGAGACTGAGAACCTAAGCAATGGAGCTTGAGGTGGTGGGAAGAGGACCGGCAAAGGCCGGAAAGGCAAAAACAGAGTTAGGATTTGAAAACCTTTTTCCGGGGACGAGACGCACGTCCGAAGGGCTCCGTGGAAAAAGGGAGACTGAGTAAGATGGCACCCTTGGGCTGGAAGGGGACCACACATGCGTGGTGGCATTCCCAAAGGCTTTCTTTGAAAGCTGGGGAAATGCTCCACATGGGCTCCGTCGGTGCCAACGTCACCCATATGTGAGGACTGACTTCCTGCTTGTTTCTGGAGAACAGCCAAGTTTGAAAGTATATGCTAAAAGAGTAAATAAAAAGATATGACTGTCATAAAACTAGGTCTATAATATTAAGAAAAGAAATTGAGTGACTATTAATGAGAGGTTAGTATGTCAACATTACAGTACTTACTAATTATAAAATGTATTATGTGATGAAGTCGCAAGTAGTTCTTAAAATACTTCCCAGTCATCACCATTTTATGCTCCATTGACGACATAAAATTTGTGGGTTCCAGGCAGATCATTTTCTTGCTATACACGCCAGTAATATATAATTCCATTGTATGTGATATCCCAGAGAAAGGGAAACCAGTAGCTCTCCAAAAGTTGATTCCTCTGGAACGTCCCGGAGCCCTCCTGTGCTTTGGAGGACAGGTCCTCCCACCGGAGCTGCTTGGCTGGCCGGTCTGTAACGGAAGCATCCCTAGGGGAGTCTCGATGCTTATGTTGGGGTTTTCCTCTAGTCTCGATATCAGTCTTCAATGCTGATGCCGTTTTAGTACTCAGACTTACTTTTATGTTTGGACTTGGAAGAGACTTGAGACCCATGAGAGGCTGCCGATGTTCTCAATGATGTGGAAGCCACTGAAATAGAGTCTGGGGCAAAATGGGATCCATAGTTCTCTCTCTCTTCTTTAGGCCTCTTTTTGACATTTGTTGACACAAAGGATAAGAATTTGGTAAATGGTCAGGGCCCAAACATTTTAGACACCAGTCATTTATCTTTGTCTGATATGATACCGGCATATTTGGTACATTTCTTGAAGCCACAAGTTGGTTTTTTCCATTTTTATAAGTGTTCTTCAGAATTGAAGAGGATGTGAATGCACAGTGGAGTGCTCCCAAGGACTTTCCTACTGGACGATGGGGAGCATTCCCGCACAAGCTCTGTTGGTACCGATGTCATCTATATGTGAAGACTGCATTCCTGCTTGTTTCTGGAGATAGAGATATATAGAGGAGACCTTCAGGGACATAGTAGAGAAGTCTCACCTCCAGTCTGGCAGCCTCTTTGCCGCCATGGAGGAAAGAGGTGATCTGAAAGGAGGGCATCACGTTGGTGTGACAGAAAGTGATCCTGTAGCTAGGACCTGTCCTTCAGATGATATAATATCCTCTCACATCAAGGGTGTGTCTCCAGAGCCATATGCCCATGAGAAAAGGGTTAGGATGGCCATTATAGTTAGTGATTCGACCATTAGGCATGTAAATAGCTTGGTGACAAGTGGACATGAGGATCACCTAGTAACAAACTTTGCAGTTTTCTGGATCATGCTGCATCTTTCTTACTGGAACCGTTTCAGTCACCATACTGTGGCTTTCTTCAGGACGAAGTGGTTGAGCAGTGAATGTCTGTTCTTTTATATGGTAGTTCTCAAACAGGATTGGTTGGATTGAGGCGGGAAATTTAAATTTTGGAGGGAAAGTCCATTGGAGAAAGATTGGAGACTTTTTTTTTTTTTTAACCATAGATCGGAAGGTTCTCTGGTGAATTTTAAAATGCTCTCTCCGTAGAGTTTCTTTAAATGTTCTTTGGCTTCTACAGCTAGAATGATCAACTCTGCAGTCTTCTGGGACATGCTGTCTCTTCATAACTGGAACCTTCCGATCTATGGGAAAAAAGAGGCCTCCTGCCTTTCTCCAATGGGCTTTCCATCCAAAATTCAAATTTCCTGCCTCAATCCAACCATTCCTGTTTGAGGACTACTATATAAAAGAAGTAATTAGACCTTACCAGCTAATTAGTGTTCCTGAAGGAACTCCAGTCCAGTCCCTTTCATCTGGGTTGTGCCCCCCTTCCAACAGCTTTGGAGACTGAGCTCATCACTAATTTGATGGCCCCCTGAATAAATACCACTGGCACCACCCACCAGCTTCCAGTATACTATTGACAAAGCAACTTAGTGGAGAGACAAACAAAAACTATTAACTCAACCTTGTAAAACTTTAAAAATCATAACTCCGGGATAACTCCTCTCACCTCCCCAGGATGGAACTTTCCACCCCCCCCCCCCCAAGAAGAGGAGGAGACTTACCCGATACCGCACCTGTCCTGTCTGCCCCGCCGACAGGGCCCCCTTCCAGTCCATCCATCGCCGAAACCCTCTGCGAGGAGCCTCTGGATTTCCTCTTTGCCCTTTATAACACTTCGGGCCGGCGATGTGAACAAACCTAACACGTACAACTGACAATATTGGGCGGGAACAGGGACTGGACTGGAGTTCCTTCAGAAATACTAATTAGCAGGTAAGGTCTAATTACTTCTTCCTTATCGTCTCTCCAGTCCAGTCCCTTTCATCTGGGATGTAACAGAGCAGTTCAATCCTGGGAGGAGTTCCCAAGACCGGACCCGAAGCACCGCTCTCCCAAATTCCGCATCCGCGGCTGCCTGCACATCCAACTGGTAATGCTTCGCAAATGTATGTAATGACGACCAAGTAGCCGCCCTATAAATGTCCAGCGGTGGGACCAAACTATACTCTGCCCAGGAGGTCGCACCTGGGCACGAGTCGAATGTGCTCGAAATCCTTCTACCCTTCAGGACGTATGCTGACGCAATAGCTTCCCTAATCCATCTAGAGATGGAAGCCTTCACCGCTGCCTCACCCTTTCGTGGCCCCCGAATACAAATAAGCGTTCCGACTTCCAAAACTGCTCCGTACGATTGAGGTACCGCTTCAACACTCTATGCACATCCAAACTGCATACACGCACATCCTCCGCTCATCGTCCCCCCTCCAGGAAGGAAGGGAGTGAGACCATCTGATTTACGTGAAAGGGAGAAACTACCTTAGGGCAAAAAGGAAGGCACCGTACACAGGACCACTTTCTCCTTAGAGAAAGAGATGAATGGTGGCTGGCATGATAGGGCTTGAAGCTCGGAAATACACCTCGCCAAGCAGATTGCCACAAGGAACACCACGTTAAGCATTAAATCCTTCAAGGAAGCACTCCCCACTGGTTCGAACGGTTCCCCAGCCAACACATTCAATACCAAATTAAGATCCCAAGGAGGAACTGCTGACCTTCTCTGTGGTCGAAGACACCGAACCGCCTGCAGGAACCTACCTATATCCGTATATTCTGCTAAGGGTTTCCTATGCAACTTGCCCCTATAACAGGAAATGGCCGCCAGCTGCACCCACAAGGAACTGGCCGCCAACCCCTTCTCGAAAATGGCCTGCAAAAACTAACACTTCCGGAACCACTACTGAAAAGCGACTCTCACCCTGAACCGTGCACCAGTGCTCAAATATTCTCCAGATTCTTACATAAGAAAGACACGTCGACCGCTTACGCACATTCAACAATGTAGAGATCACCACTCCGGAATACCCCCGCTTACGGAGCCTTGCCCTCTCAATAGCCAAGCCATAAGCGAGAACCGATCCACTTATGGCATCGCACCGGGCCCTGAACCAGAAGATTGTCCCTGCAGGGCAGGCACCACAGTCGATCCACTAAAGCCTCATCAGGTTTGCATACCACGGTCTCCGTGGCCAATCCGGCGCAATGAGGATCACGAGACCTTGGTGTGCCTCCACCCACTGTAAGACTCTTCCTATGAGCGCCCAGGGCAGAGAAACATACAGAAGTCCCTCAGCGGGCCATCTCTGAACCAGAGCATCAAGGCCTTCCGACATCCTTTCCTTCTTGCAGCTGAAAAACTGGCTCGCCTTGGCCGACTGCAGACGAGCCATGAGATCCATGACCGAGGCTCCCCAACGTTCTACCACTAATTCGAATACTGCTTGGCAGAGTACCCACTCGCCGTGATCCACTGTGTGCCTGCTTAGGTAATCCGCAGTCACATTTTCTACCCCGGCCACATGTTGTGCTAATAAGGCTAACAAATGCGCTTCAGGCCACTGAAGCAAGCTTTCCGCTTCCTCTTCCAGCTGTGGACTGCTTGTTCCGCGCCTTGACGGTTGATGTAGGCCACTGTGGCGACGTTGTCGGAAAGCACTCGTACCGCTTTCTCCAGGACCAGATTCCTGAATGCTTCGAGCGCCAGGGTCACTGCCCGCATCTCTAATCTGTTGATCGCCCACTGGGCTTCCTCCAAATCCCATAATCCCTGGGCAAACCTGCCCTCGCAGTGAGCTCCCCACTCCACCAAACTGGCGTCTGTGGTCAACTGACTCCACTGCGGGGTTTCGAGGGGCATTCCTTTCTCTAGATTCCCCGGAACCATCCACCACCTCAAGGCCCTCCTGGTCACCTGAGGAAAGGGTAGCGCTACTGACAGGGCTTGATTCTGATGCGACCAACGCCGGAGCAAGGCCCTCTGAAGCGACCGCATCTGAGCCCTGGCCCAAGGCACGAGGTCGATCGTTGCCACCACAGTCCCCAACACCTGCAAATAATGTCAGGCTGATGGCGCCGGCATGTCCAGAAACTGTTGCAACAAACTTCTCAAACTTCTTACTCTCTCCCCCGGCAGGAACACCCTGCCTCTGTAGGTGTCAAACTTTGTTCCCAGATACTCGATCTCCTGCATGGGTACAAATCTGCTGTTCATCATATTGATGACCCAGCCCAGCTCTTCTAGGAGATTTACCACCCTGGTCGTTGCCGCCATACTCTCCAACTTGGACTTTGCCCGAATCAGCCAGTCGTCGAGATATGGATGGACCAGGATGTCTTCCTTGCGAAGCGCCGTGGCCACCACGACCATTACTTTGGTAAACGTTATCGGGGCCTTTGCTAGACCAAAGGACAATACCTGGAATTGAAAATGTCCCATTGGTACCGCAAACCTAAGGAACTGCTGATGAGTCTTGCGTACCGGAATATGCAAATATGCCTCCGTGTGGTCTAGAGACGTTAAACCCCCCCCCCCTCCTGCCGCACAGCCACAATCACGGACTTCAGAGTCTCCATGTGAAAGTGCGGGACACAGACAGCGATTGACCCTTTTTAAATCTAGGATAGGCTGAAATAACCCCTCCTTTTTGGTAACTACAAAATAAATGGAGTATCGACCGCAGCTTAATTGGTCTACGGGCACCGGAACTACCGCCTCTAACCCCAGCAACCGCTCCAATGTATCTTTGACAGCCGCGGCCTTTACAGGGGATCTGCAAGGAGACCGCACGAACGCCGGACGCATTGGCCTGGCAAACTCAAGCACATATGGTTATGGTTAAGGCATTTGATATACCGCCCTTTACTTACTTACGCATCAGAGCGGTTTACACGTATATACTAAAAGGTACTTTTTTTTATTCCCTTGTCCCCGAAGGGCTCACAATCTAAGGGTACCTGAGACAATGAAGGGTTAAGTGGCTTGCCCAAGGCCACAAGGAGCAGCCATGGGAATAGAGACCTCAGTCCCCATATCCTTTTTGAATTATCTCCAGCACCCATTGGTCTGACGTGACCCGGGCCCAGGCGGAGAAAAACTGCCTCAAACGACCCCCCACAGGCAGTACTCCCTCCCGGGCCCCCGTTGTTTCATTGTGGCTTCCGCGCTCCCGAGGAAGAGGCCCTAAAGCCCCTTCCTGCTCCCCGGAACCCTTGTCCTCTGGCGGGAAACCTGCCCCTCTGAAAAGGTGTCGTTCTGGCCGCCTGAAACCTCCGGAACTCCCTTGGCTGACTCCGTGCCGGAGTGGGCATCCGGCTCTGCTTCTGCTTATCCTCCGGAAGCCTGCCTCCCTTGGATTCTCTAAGGTCCTTCACCAACTTATCCAAATCTTCTCCAAAAAGCAATTTTCCCTTAAAGGGAAGTCTGCTGAGACGTGCCTTAGACGAAATATCCGCTGCCCAATTTTGCAGCCACAGGTACCGTCGGGCAGCCACCACCGAAGCCATATTCTTTGCCAGGCTTCTAATAAGATCATATTGACTATCCCTAGATACGCAGCCCCCGACTCAATCCTGGCCGCTTCTCGCAGCATCTCACCTGACTGGTCACCTTGTATCTGCTGCGACCAACGTAAACAAGCCCTGGCCACCCAGGCCCCTGACACTGAAGCCTGGAGAGCCAAGGCACTTACATCAAAAGCTTGTTTTAACAATGCATCCAGTTTCCTGTCCTGGGTATCCTTGAGTGTCACACTGCCCTCAACTGGAATAGTCATCGTCTTAGTCACTGCCGCCACCGCTGCATCCACCCTAGGCAACCACAACAACTCTTTTTCCACTTCTGGCAAGGGATACAGGCGTGCCATTGAGCACAGCCCCTTAAAATGGACTCCGGCTGATTCCATTCTTCCTGAATCATCTGATGAATCACCCGGTGTCCCGGAAAAATCTTCTGCGACCTTCTGACTGCCTGAATCAGCGGATCTTCCAGTACCTCCTCGTCCACTGGAGCATCTGCCACCATATTGAGAACCTTCATGGTCTCTCCAATTAAGGCTGGGAGCTCCTCTCGCTTGAAAACTCGAACAATCCTGTTTTGCTCTTCTTCAGCAATCTCGCCTTCCTCGAGTTCTTCCTCGACTTCCCCAGATTCCTTAACAGAGGCCTCACCTTCCAAATTTTCGGAACCCGAGGGCCTAAGTGTTTCCTCCACAGCCCATCTAGGCAGCTTAGGAGGCAGGCTGGACTCCTGCTCACCAGCCCCCTCCTGTCTTTTCGCCCTGCGGCCTTGCGCTGAAGTCAAAGTCCCTTTCCCGTGCTGACGCAAAGAGAACGCCTTGTGCATAAGTAGAACAAACTCTGGAGAGAAATCTCCCCCACCCTCCTCCACCAGGTCCCCCAAGGAAGTAGAGGGTGTGGGTTGAGCCGGACCCGAGGACTCCAAAACCAAGGGCAGAGATGAAGACGAACCCTGCTCCCCCTTCCATAAGGTATCAGATGGCAGCCCTTCCTGTGGAGCCGTTAACTGAATCTCCTGCTCCACTGAAACTGCTACGGTGGCGCACCCCCTGCAGATTCCATTTTCTGATACTGTGCCTCGCTTGGTGCCACAGACCAGATACTGAGGCCTTGCCGGCATGCCTCCTGCTCCTCTTCTCCTAAACTTACTGAAGTCCGCAGGCCAAAGTTAACCCACCAAAAAAAAAATTACAGATAAATAATTAAAGTTATCTTTAACACCTACAGTAAACCTCTGTTTTGTTTTGTTTTTTAAATTTAATCCAAGGACTTCCTTTTCACTCCTCCTCCTCCTCAGGGGGCACACAAAAAATGCGTGAAAAAAAAAAAAAGTGTGCCACCTACCTCCTGCAGCTAGGTTCAGGCTGCACCGGGCCACGTTAGCGGCATCGTGGTTGCTGGCAATATGCCGCTTCTCTCCCCCGCGGCTGAATTGCTGCTGTTCTGGCCTGCCTCTGCCCACTGCTCAGAGCTGGACCTCCCCCAATGCTCTCCCTCGTTGCGCTCAGCCGCTGAGGGCCTCGGCACGTGGGGACCGACAGGCAGTGCTCCGCTTGTGCACCAGCAGGAATAAACCCCTCGGTCACGCACTGAAGTGGGAAACTGTGCTCTCCTGAGCCCAACTGGCTCCAGAAAGCCTCCTCCTCTTTCACGGAGGACTGGGCTTCCCCGAACCCACTGATTCGGGAAGGGAGGGAGTGAAAGAATGGCCAAATTTAAAACTCTCCCTCCTTAACGCTACAGTAAAAATTCTTAAAGAAACAAACCCCCCTTTTTTTTAAACAATATAACTAATCCTAGGAGTCCTAACCCAAGAAAACAAAAGAGAACCCCTAAGCCTATTCTCTCCAGCAAGCTCTTCTCTGGCTTGCTGCCTCCTTCCAGATGCCTTGGAGACTGAGCAAATACTGGAAGCTGGTGGGTGGTGCCAGTGGTATTTATCCAGGGGGCCATCAAATCAGTGATGAGCTCAGTCTCCAAAGCTGCTGGAAGGGGGGCACAACCCAGATGAAAGGGACTGGACTGGAGAGACGATAAGGAATAGACATTCACTGCTTTACCACTTCATCCTGAAGAAAGCCACAGTATGGTGGCTGAAACGTCTGTTCAAGTTACAAAGACGCATCATAATCTGGAAAACTGCAAAGTTTATCATCCGGAGTCTCAATGCATGGATGAGCTGATGGTACAGAAAGCACAGTTACTTACCTGTAACAGGTGATCTCTGGGAACAGCAGGAATTAGTCTTCACATATGGGTACGTCGGTACCGACGGAGCCTGCACGGGAATGCTCCCCAGCATCCAATCAGAAAGCTTTTGGGAGCATCCCTCGCGCCTGCGCGCTGACTTCCCGCCTTTCCCACTGCCTCTCCTCAGTTGAGTTTCATAGCTGAAACAGAAGGAGAGAAAGAGGAAAGGAGATAGATACAACTCCTAGGGGAGGTGGGTGGGTTGTGAAGACTAATTCCTGCTGTTCCCAGAGATCACCTGTTACAGGTAAGTAACTGTGCTATCTCCAGAAACAAGCAGGAATGAGTCTTCACATATGGGGACTCCCTAGCTGTGGGTGCCAGGGGAGATCCCATAAAATGCGTATCCCTGGAACAGGACGGCATTTCCCAAACTTGGATCCCCGGCATCCCCTGAGGGATGGGGGGTAGGAGTTGAATAGAGAAGAGCTGTAGAGGAACAGTGAATCTAAAGACTACAGAAAAAATGAGTCTTTAGAATGTATGTCAAGTATCATTAAAATATTTAATGAACTAGTATAATATAGAGCTTACCTACTGGATTGTAGGAAGTAGAACTGTGATGGAGTGTACTGTAGATGCAGTAGCGGAATCCTCAAGGTAACTTCACAGCAGTGAGGATGAAGTTCCAAACCTGGAATGGGCAGGTGACCCAGGCGTCAACTGGGGTAGGAGAAGAACGGCAGGTCTTCAATGGGAAGCTTTATGGGAAAAAGCTGAAACTCTTTTAGGTACAGAGTTATTAACATTGAGGACTAAAAGAAGAAGACTGACCGATCTGGAGAATTAGCCCAGTCCTGAAGGGAAGAGGGGGTATGGAAAAAAGCCCCTATTCCCAAGGAGAACAGAAGTGTACTCAGAAGTACTGAAGATGTACACTGTCTTTCCTAGCTGGTAAGAGATAGGAAGACATTGAAGTTTGATACTTCATAGACAGGGAGATCTATAACAAAAATAGAAGCTGTTGACATCACAGCAGTAATTGTGTGTATAACCACTCCCACTTACTGAGCCGTATGAGAATAGGCAAGTTGACTGTCTGGACCCCTTAAGAAGGTAAAAGCTTTATAGCACAGACAGTTAGGGAGATAGTAGGTAATACATAGCGTCCTATGGACATTTCCCAATGGGCACACATATATATGTGCATATATGTATAGATATGTGTGATATATATATAGGCATGACTTATGCCCACACAGATTACAGAAATATGTATGTATAGGACATATACATACATGAATATAAGTCTGAGGATACATGCCTGCAACTGAGCCCCACAAAACATTCACATGGGGAATGTGATGGGAAAAAATTCATCTAATAAGGGGGTGAAACCCACCTGAAGATATATAGAGAATCTATTTCTGCGGTGCAGGAATGTAGTTCAGTATGGTTGCGTGAAAAAACAGAGGATAATAGCAGTCTGGCAAGAGCACGTCAGGAGTACTTTAGGACTCTGACATGTCCAAAGGACAAAAAAACGCATAGACTAAGACACCAGGATGACTCAGCCAAGGGACACAGGGGTATCATGTACACTCAAAGAGTATGCGTAGTCCAAGTGGAGCAGAAAAGCATAATGCCAAGCTATAAGGAAAAAAGGGGTAGATTCCTGCAAGATTGGGAACTCCTTGGACATTCACGCAGAAAAAGCTTGTTTTCTGTATCACAACAGGGGACAAGAGGGTATAAAGAACCCATATAGTCATGGAATGATTATATATCATATATATATATATATATAATATATATATATATATATATATATATATATATATATATATATATATATATATATATATATATATATATATATATATATTATATATATTATAATATATTATATATATTATATATTATATAGGTGCACCTACTCTTGCCATCTTGCTGGGCAGACTAGATGGACCATGCTGGTCTTTATCTGCCGTCACTTACTATGTTACTATGTTACTATATAAGCTTTTTCTACTATATGGAAAAACCCCTCAGAGACAAAGTTCAATGCTCTGTAGCAAGGGCCCATAGTAGAAAGCTTCTCTGAAGATTGCAGAGAGCATTGTGCAGGAGAATTATGAGATAAAACTGACTGAAGTCAGGTATGTTGCCACATCCTAGGAAAGGATATGGCTAGAAGAAGATAACCTGCAGTGAGTAGTATTATGCAAGATAGTTGAAAGTAGCTTGCAATGAGCATTAAAGTAATCACTGTAACTCCTGCATGCACAGCAACTGAACAAAAAGTCTACACTGTAAAGAAAGAGAAGTGTTTCAGTATGGTACCAACTCAAACAGGGGAAAAACCCTGGAAGAGAGGGGGTTGGAAGGTGACTTACCATATGGTAAGTCAGCTGAAGGAAAAGATGTCCATGTGGGGACAGAAACTATCATGGGATAGTTGTAACCTCCCTTCGTAGTAGTAAGAAGGGGAGAATTCTGTAACCCATGGACAAAAAAATCCTAACAGCTTAGCATACTGAAAAAGAAAAAAACAGTGTAGAGTTTGAAGAATAAACTTCTGCTAAGAAGAAGTTAACTGTAGATTGCAACATACAGGAACCTATGGTTGCTGGTTATGATTAGACTGGTTAGAGTCTGGAGACTTCAGACTAGGATGAGATGTCCCTTGCTTGGGTACATCTGGAGGATGGGCAGGAGAAGGGTGAAACCTTTTCTTAGGGAAAGAAGGTTTGGTAGGACAGTTCCTACGTCCTGGGGAAAAAGAAGGCTTAGGATGGTTTCCAGAACCAGGGAAGTCAGTGGAGCAATGAGCAACCTGACTGACGTAAAGGCCTCTCTATTGAAGAGATTTTCTCCAGTACAAGGAGAATTACCCAGTGTATGTTGTGCCCATCTGCTCAAGTCTGAAGCTTGCAGCCAGGCTTTACGACGTGCTCCAATGGCAATAGCAGAGGATCTGCTAACAGACTCAAAATAGTCTAGAGAAGCATGAGAAAGAAACCAAGAGATATTCCTGCTATGATTAAGAAGCAAGGAATAGTCAGTGGCCTTAGGCTCTGACAAAAAAGGGAACAAAAGAGATAATTTCTCTGTGACCTCCTGAAGTGTCAGACTCATATAAAAAATATATGAAATAATTCTTGAAGCCAGCATAGAAGTTTGGAAGGTTTGACGTCCAAAGGCATCAAGTGCTTTAGATGCACGACCTGGCGGATAAGAAGAATGCTTCTTCTTGCTTCTTACCTTCCTCACTGCTGATTCCACTACAATGGAATGATGTGGAAGTTGGTTTTTTTGAAACCCCGGAGAGGGAGGCACCTGATACAGAACATTAGTGGCTGTAGAAGGCGAAGGAACCTTTAAAGGTGATTCCCACATCCTCAGAAGAAGATCCTGCAAAGAATGATGTAAAGGAAGCATTATATTTTCCTTTCCTGCAGGATCTTGGTTAAGAGTAGAGCCAGGAATAGGAATGGCAAGAAAGGTTGCCATGTCAAGGAGAAATTTCTGAAAAGAAGGATCTCCAATGGGAACTATTCCTGGGTAAACTGAGGTTGAAAGAGCAGCTTGAGCACCAGAAGACATACTGGACTGGTGCAGAAAAAGAATCCTGCTAGATGGACAGTGATACTGACAGTTCTGGTTCGAGGCAGTTAGTACTGCATCGTTAGTGCCCGGTACCGATTCCAAGCTAGGCATAGAAAGGATCGATGGCACCGATGGAACTGCAGGAATCGACATCGATACCGATACCGGTATCGGAGACGGTAATGTCATCGAAGCAGTAATCGGGGGCTGCTGAAGCGGTACCAAGGTAGCCAGAGAGCCTTGGTGAATATCCTCTGTACTGCGTAGTCGGAAACGATATGGATCGGTTCCGAAACGCGTCGGTACCAAGTCATCTAGATTGGATATCGATTCTAGACTCGGCATCGAAGGGAGCGAGTCTATCGATGCATGTCTAGAAGGTACCGACGTTGGTGGTGGTATCGGCGATGCCGATACCGGAGAGTCAATTTGAGTCGTATCGATCGGTTCCAAAGGTACCGAGGACGTCCGAAGACGATGCCTGGTGAAGAGAGGAACACTCGACACCGGCGCCGATGTCGGGGTATCGGTACCGCTCGAAGCCGATACCAACCCCGAGTATGGCGAAGATACAGGAAAGTCAATCTGAGTCATATCGATCGGCCCCGAAGGTACCGAGGATACCAGATGACGATCCCAGGTGAAGAGTGGAACACTCGACACCGATGCCGATGCATCGGTACCGCTCAAAGCCGGTACCAACCCCGAGCATGGCGGAGATACAGGAAAGCCAATCTGGGTCGTATCGATCGGCCCCGAAGGTACCGAGGACACCAGATGACGATCCCTGGTGAAGAGTGGAACACTCGGGGTATCGGTACCGCTCGAAGCGGATATCTCCCCCGAGCATGGCTCAGGTATGTTCTGTGAGGGGTAAGCCCCAGGAACAACCTGAAACCCCGTAAATGCTTTGGAGCCCGAAGACTCCCGCCGGGGTTTTATTGCCAATGTGGTCTTGAGGGCAAGGCCGGAGCCGTCATCATGCTGGGCATGAAACTTACCCTTCAAGAATTGGCTAGTCTTAACAGACTGTTTGTGGGTTACCTGATCCTGAAGAGAAGAATAAACCGGTGTCCTCACCTCAGGAGGAAAAACGGCATCGAGGGAAACTCGAAAAAGGGAAGGTCTTCTCCCAATAATACAGCCTGATGGATCAGGGAAAAAAGGGTCAGGACCCAAACAGGTTAGACACCAAGCATTGGAGTCTAAAAAGAAAACTAGGTTTCCACAGTGAAGGCACTTCTTAGGGGAAGAAGGCTCCATGTTGGAGAGGCCTGGTAGGCCCAAAAAGTTAAGACAAAACTGAGGAGAAAAAATTTCTCTAAGTTTAGAAAAGAAAAGAATAAAAGCACCGGCGGTACCGGTATCGGCGGGAAAGACAGCCGCGACCACAAGAAAACAAGGAAATAAGAATTTTAAAGAAAAAAGTTTCTGCGGTGACAGGAGGACGTCCTGTCGGCTCCGCAGAAAAACGAAAACTGAGGAGAGGCAGTGGGAAAGGCGGGAAGTCAGCGCGCAGGTGCGAGGGATGCTCCCAAAAGCTTTCTGATTGGATGCTGGGGAGTATTCCCGTGCAGGCTCCGTCGGTACCGACGTACCCATATGTGAAGACTCATTCCTGCTTGTTCCTGGAGATAAGAGGCTTTTAGATTTGTTAGGTATTGGGCAAAATTCTGGGAAATCAGGGGGGAGGGAGCTTTTCTGAAATGATGTGCTCCACATTAACCAGGTTGGAACCAGTAAATAGAGCAGCTTTTAAACTAGATAATGGGGGAAACCGACAGTCGCTCAAGAGCACATGGTTCGGAATGATGTATCTTTGAAGGATACTAGCAAAACAGGGAAGTTAGGACATCCCAATGGAGAGGTTCTAATGAAGGTAAAAATAATCCAGATGCCTTTAAGTAAAGAGAAGACAGTTGAAAGATTCCACATTACCTCTCGTATCTGATAACCAGATTGTTAATATGAACAAAAAACAAACAAACTTTAAAATGCCTGTATGCAAATGTTAAAACAAAAAATAAGTCAGGAGAGTCAGAATATACAGCACTGAATAAAAGGTTAGATATAATAGACATAGGGCATTGAGTTAAACAAGATACATGTTTTGCAGGAAACAAAACACACTATAGAATCTCCATGGATAGAAATGTCATGTAACAAGGGGAAGGCAATGGCAGTGGGGACGTATCACCATCTGCCTGGCCAGAATGAACAGACTGATGATGACATGCTAACAGAAATTTGGGAAGCTAAGAAAAATTTACAACAGTAATAAATGGGTGATTTCAATTACCCTGGTATTGACTGGGTCAATGTCACATCAGAACATGCTAGGGAGATAAAGTTTCTAGATGAAACCAATGACTACTTCATGGAGTAGCTGGTCATGAACCAGCACAAGGGGAAGCTATTTTTAGTGATCATAACAATCATATTTGATTTAATAAATGGAGAGAGAACAGCAAGGAAATGCACTATGCTAACATTTAATTTTCAAAAGGGAGACTAATAAAATGAGGAAAATGGTAAGACAACAACTAAAGGAACAACTGCAAAGTTAAAGGTTTACAGCAGGCCTGGGCATTGCTTACAAATTCTATCATAGAAGCCCAGGCCAGATGTATTCCACACTTTCAGAAAGGTTGAAGGAAGGCCAAACTACCACCATCATGGCTTAAAAGGTGAGGCCAGAGAGGCTATTGCAGCCAAAAAAGCATCTTTCAGAAAATGCAGAAAGGAGTCAAATAATGAAAACATAAAACACTGGCAAATTAGATGCAATGCACTGATAAAGCAGGTAATGAGAAAATTTGAAAAAAAAGGCTTGCTGTAGAAGCAAAAACTCATAATAAATTTTTTTTAAGTACATTCATAGCAAAAAGACCCGTGAGAGTCAGTTGGACCATTAGATGATAGAGGGGTAAAAGGGACACTAAGAGTACAAAGGACACAGTGGAGAGACTGAATGAATTCTTTGCTTCAATCTTTACTGAAGAAGATAGTAGGGAAGTTACCCATAACATAAATGATATTTAAGAGTGATGTATCAGAGCAATTGATACAAATCTCAAACATGGAAGATGTAATACAGTTATTTGATAGAGTAGCAAATCATCTGGACCAAATGATATACATCCCAGGGTGCTGAACACCCCCCCCCCCCCCCCGCAAAACTGAGATCAGACATACTATTAAGAATCTGTGAACTTTCATTAAAATCATCTGTGGTACTTGATGATTGGAGAGTGGCCAACGCAGCGCCAATTTTTAAAAAGGGAAAACTACAGATTGATGACACTGACATCAGTACTAGGAAAAGTGGTAGAAACCATTAAAAAGAACAAAATTACTGAACATATGTAGATACCCACAGCTTAATGGACAAAGCCAACATGGATTTAACCAAGGAAAGTCTCGTCTTAAATCTATTTTTTTTTGAAGGTGTGAATAGGCATTTGCCAAAGTCTCCAGTGACTTATTCATGGCTAAATCCAAGAGCCTTTACTCTTATCCTCATCCTTCTTGACCTTTCTGTTGCTTTTTGACACTGCTGATCACCACCTTCTACTTGATACATTGTCCTCACTTGGTTTCAGGGGCTCTGTACTGTTCTGGTTCTCCTCTTATCTCTCCCATCACTCTTTCAGTGTTTGTTCTGGTGGTTCCTCTTCTACTGCTATCACGCTCTCAGAAGATCTGTTCTGAGCGCTCTCCTTTTCTCTCTCTACATCCAGTCCTTTGGTGCTCTCATGTATTTAAGTATCATTTTTATGCTGACGATTCTCAGACCCTATCTTTCTACACCTTATATTTCTCCGACAGTTCAGGCCTGCATGTCTGCTTGCCTGTCTGACATCGCCCCCTGGATGTCTCACTACCGTTTGAAATTAAACATTGCCAAAACGGAACTTCTTATTTTTCCTCCTAAACTTTCCTCCCCCTTCCTCTCTCTCTGTTGATAACACTCTTCTACTTCCTGTTTCCTCAGCCCTTAACCTCGGTGTAATCTTTGACTCCTTCCTTTCTTTCTCCTCATATTTGACAGATCACTAAAACCTGTCATTTCTTTCTCTGCAACATTCATCCCTTCCTTTCTGAACACACTACTAATTGTCCACTCTCTAATTACTTTCCATCTTGACTATCGCAACCTCCTCCTTGCTGGTCTCCCTCTGAGTCACCTCTATAGTCTTCAATCTGTTCAGAACTCTGCTGCGTGACTAATCTTTCACCAGCCACGATATCTTCACATCCCTCTTCTCAAATCACATCACTGGCTTCCCTTCCGTTTCTGTATCCAATTCAAACTTCTCCTTCAGACCTTTAAATGCATTCATTCTTCTTCCCTTAACTACTTTTCCTCTCTCCCTACATCGTGAACTCTGCTCGTCTACTGGCTTGCTTCTCTTTGCCCTTTTCTTCTACTGTTAACTCCAGACTGGTCTTTTCACCTTGCTGCTCCTTATGCCTGGAACAAACTACCTGAATCTATATGTCAGGCCTCACCTTTGCCCATTTTCAAATCCATGCTAAAGGCTCATCTCTGAAGCTGCTTTTGCATCCTGATCCCTTATTTTCCTTGTGTTCTGCTATCCTTCCCTATTCTGCCCTTATTCTTATCTTTTAACTCATCTATCTTAATTAGATTGTAAGCTCTAATGAGTAGGGACAATCTTTATGTGTACGTACAGCGCTCCATATGACTTGTAGCGCTTTACAAATTATTAATAAGGGGGGGGGGGAGGATTTCCCAGATGGCTGTGTGCTAGGTGGTCTTGAAATCTGGTCTCAGCTAGTTTATATCTTTAAGTGGGAGATATTTTCACCTGGCTGTTCATATATCTAAGTGGGAAGATAAAGCTTATTCTCTTATCCCCGAGGCTCTGGTGAAACGGGGGTTGCCTGGGGAAGATGCTGGAACCCCAGTGGGGGTCTGCATTGGTCTTACCCCTAGTGCTGGGAAGACTCCGGCTCCCAGTCCTGAGGTGATGCAGATGTCCAAACTTCCTTGGGTGGGAAGCAGCGCGTCAGAAAGCTCACATGACTTTTGATCGCTTTTGTCAGATCTGGCGGGTTTTTGTGTGTCAGATGATGAATTTTTTGCGGTTTTGCAGAGAAATGACGATTTGGAGTTTAATCCTCCAGATGTCTTCTCACCGTCCTTCTACTCTGGTTTTGAAGCTGGCTTCTTCAGAAGACTTATCAGTACCTGCTTCTGTCAGAAGTAAAATATCTGCTCCCCTTCTGCTGCCTTGCTCAGTAAGTAAACTAACATCTAATTTACAGAACTGTTTGGTGGCGCCTAAGGATTCTTCAAGTTTTCTTCCTTTAAGGCTTAAGGACTCTTCTTATAATATTTCCTTAAGTACTGGCACATCATTCACCACTTCAGTTTCATCGTCGCAGAAATGGAATGATGTGCCTGTTACTCTTACTCTAGAGAGTTACCTCTCAAGGAACTCAATCTTTGTCCTCTGAAGAACCAGTACAGCTAATTCTACAGGCCTTTTCTAGGCTTGAAGCAGTTGTGTTAACTAAGAAATAATTACAACACAATATGGTGGTGAAGTTTAAAGCAAGGCTTAATGTCTGTGAGAAATCTGTTGAACAGATCCAAGGGGTGGTATCAAAAATGCAAGCTGCGGTTTCTTCAGTACAAGAAAGTTATCAGATTACCTTTGTGGAAAATGTTTTTTCTGGGCATTTGGAAAGTTTGGAGAATCTAGCCAGGAGGAGGACAGTAAGTCTCTCCTTAACTTTCCAAAGGTTCCATCGATTACACCTAAGAATATGTTTTGCAACTATTTGAAGGAAGTTCCGGAGGTTCCGGAGGCTGCAATTCTGCCTATAGTATAAGCTTATTATCTACCTGTTAGGACTCCTCCAGATAAAAGTTACCTCTGACCTCTCTTTGCCACATAAGACCGGCGGGACTGGGGAACAATCTTCTTTAGATGACTCTGCGGCTTTGCTTCCAGATAATTTAGAATTTACTACTCTAATTGTAACCTTACTTATTGAGTCAGAGAGGGATTGGCTTTTTAAGATCTTTTTTCCCCAAGCGAAATCGAAAATCTTTGGGACAGGTAGTAAGAATCTCTCGCCTGGGAGACCCAAAACCAAAGAAAAATTTCTTACTTATAGACTGCATGTTTTAGAGCTGGGTGTGCCATTTGTGTTACAATATCTTTGTAAGTGTAGGATAATCTGTCAAGGAAAAGGTTATATTTTTCTGAAACTGAACTGGCTACTTTTTCGTCTTCACATATACAGGATGAGGAGGAAAAAAAATTTCTACATCAGAAGTTTAGGATTGTTTGTTAAATTAATTCTGAATCTGACTTGTAGATTTTTGTGTCCTGGTGGCACACATATTGTTTGGTAATGATAGTTTGACATAGTATATATTTCCTTGGAATCCTTCATTATGTTTTTCCTTTTTTCAATTTTGAGATCTCTTTTTGAATGGTGTTGATTTATTAAATATGTATTTCCTTTTTTTAGCATCAATAAAATGGCATACTAAATGAAAAATAGCAGTAGAGCAGAGTTACTTACCTGTAACAGGTGATCTCTGGGAACAGCAGGAATAAGTCTTCACATATGGTACATCGGTACCGACGGAGCTTGCGCTGCCTTCCCGCCCATTCAGCGCGGAGCTTGCGCTGCCTTCCCGCCCATTCACTTCCCTCTCATCAGTTGGGTTTGTAGCTGAGACCGAAGGAGGGAAGTAGACAAATTAGAGAGAGAAACAACTCCTAGGGGAGGTGGGTGGGTTGTGAAGACTTATTCCTGCTGTTCCCAGAGATCACCTGTTACAGGTAAGTAACTGTGCTATCTCCAGGAACAAGCAGGATTGAGTCTTCACATATGGGGACCCCCAAGCTAGAGATGCCTGGAGGAGGTCCCACCATGTTGCAAATCTAATAGATGGGCCATGCTATTTCCCAGAACCTCAGGCATCCAAGGGATGAAGGGTAGGAGTTGAATTAAAAAGGATGTGCTGTGGAACAGCTTGATTAACAAGGCATCTAGGGGGGATCCTTGTGTAGATCATAAAAGTTAGTGAAATATTGAATTCCAATTTTCTAATGCGGACCTTAGTCAAAATATTGCGAAAATATTTGTTGAGACTAATATGGTCTGGTGCTAAAAGCCAGTACATTATCCTCAAGAAAATACTTCACTGTGAAGTAGAGGAAATAAATTTTGCAATACAGGTAGAGGTCAGAAGCCTTAATGGCTAGAACTAATCCCAGAAGAAAAGACTGGGGGAGTTTAATGAGGTTGGACTTTGGATGAGAAGCTAAAGCTTCTGTACGCCAAAGTTTGAAGCTGTTTGTCCTTGGAGCAGAATAAAGCTCTAGGAAAGAGAGGAGATAAATCTGACTGGTTTGCAGAAAAAGGATAGGTCTTTAAGACCCCTCTATCCAAATGAAAGAAAGAAACATTTGTAGTAGGCGATGTAGCCTCCAATTTCTTGAAGATCATAATGTCTTCCCTAAGTGATGTCACTTAGGATAATGACTTACATGAAGAGCTTCAGATGCAACGTAACCGAAGAGGCTACGGTAAAAGAAGGTAGTTTCTAATTACTATAGAAAATTGGTTTTCCATTTAAACCTTATGGTATGCTGGAACAGCAATAATATTGACAACAACAAATCTTTCAGAGTGAGATATGTGTATATATAAAGAGAGACTCACTTAATAACAAGAAGGGGTAAGACCTGCTTGAGAATATGGATAGAGAAACCCTTACTGGTTACACGTGGGAGAACCATGAAGGTGGTTACATGGAAAACAGTGGAATGTTCCTAGTCAGAAGGATAGGTCTAGATGCCTTTAAATTCTAGACTTTGAATAACCAGATATGGAGATCTACGTGAAGGGGTGCAGAGAAATCCTTAATCTTAAGACCACAAGTCTGGATCCTTCTATAACTTCAGTGTGGAGAAAAAGACACAATATAAGGGAATACCATATTTGCCCATCTATGAGGGCAATATGAGTATAATGCGTTCTTTGTTCAGCATAAGCTCCAATGAAGTATTGGAGATTAGAAGGAATACACTAGACAAGGACCGATTGCAGTGAAAAGAAATGCATCCCTGTTGGAAGAGTTCCACTGGAGATGTGGAACTCCTCAGGGAATTAAACAATTCTTTATGCTTTCATGTGATCTAAGCCCTGGTATATTTTCCCTAAAATGAAATTTTAAGGAAGATGGTAGAGTAGGAAAAAAACGGTCATGTGGGAGCATGACTGGGGAAAGACCTTTAACCATCTGGAAGTTACCCACCAGGAATGGCTCTGACGCTCTCTAGCAAAGGCCCATAGTTGCAGAGCTTTTTGTAGAATTGCAGAGAGCATGTTGTAGGTTGCTTAGGTGAGATCTGGCTATTTAATTGCCAGTATGCAACCTAATCTATTCTGTGGGAGCCAAAGAATTGAAGATGGCTAAGAATAGTAGACAGGCCGGTTGCCTACAACGATAAATTGTCCAAGTAGGTTTTGGAACCACTCTTGGAATTATCTGTTATTAAGGCAGCAGAAGAGGTTAGGTCCTATAGATTGGAAAAGGACCGACAGACATAATTAGAAGTGATAAAACTCAATTATGGTCTGATAAGCTGTCTTAAAAGAAATATTTGAAAAGATTGCAGAGGGAGGAAACTCTATGGAAATCACTTACTGGAGTAGGTATTGAAGACAATCCTATGGCTTAAAGGGTAAGCCCTCCAGTCAAATAGTATCACTCTTGGAGTGAAGTCTCGAGTAAGAGGAATAGAAAGTAATACAGAGTTGTGAAGACTTATAATTTGGAAAGTCTGTGAAAAAGGTAAAGCTCCCCTGCAGTCAAAAATATGAGATATCCTCGTACAGGACAACTGTCATGGTAAAGGGCATAGCATACCTTGGAATTAGTTGTTACTCCTCTATTTGCTTTAAAAGGAGAGGAGAAACCTGTTACCTGTAGGGCATGACTATCCTTAATAGCTCTAAGAGCTAAAAGAATGGATTCCTCTTTAGAGTATTAAGACAGTGTATCACTGACCTCTCAGTAAGGATGAGAAGTAAACGCTTCTGTTGTTAAGAAGTAGCGGTTCTGAAACTCAACAGGAAAAAGAGATTTAATGAATAAAAGATCAGAAACCCTGCGACTGTTGGGTTTGCTGAGCCTGTTGAGGCTTTGGTTTTCTTAGCCTGGTATGATGTTGCCCTTCTTTGGAAACATCTGCATGAAGGGTAGAAGATGAATAAAACTTTTTCCCCCTAGGGGGATAAAGTTTGTTAGGAGATTTTTTATTAGCTGGGGGGATAGAAGAAAGTTTTGACAATCCTCTGCAAGCAATAATATCAGTGTTTAACTGATTAGCTTGGAATAAAGCATCCTTGTTAAAGAGATTTTCACCAGTACAAGGAGTATTTCCCAGCCTTTCTTGTACCCATTTGTTCAAGTCTGAAGCTTGGAGCCAGGCCATACGTCATGCTCCTATGGCTATAGCAGAGGTTCTGCTAATAGACTCAAAACAGTCCAGGGAAGCACGATTAAGGAATTTAGAGACATTATGAGCATGACTGACTAATAAGAGAAAGTCTGCTCTTTTATGTTCTTGAAGAAAAGGGATCAAAAGCTTTAAGTTCTTTGTGACCTCTTTAAGAGATAATCCCATATAGAAAATATATGAGATAATTCTTGCTGAAAGCATGGATGCCTGGAAGCGTCGATGTCCAAAGGCATCTAAAGTCCTAGACTCACGACCTGGCGGATAAGAAGAGTGCTTCTTTGCACTCTTAATCCGCCTCATTGCTGATTCTACAACAATAGAATGATGAGGAAGTTGAGTCTTTTGAAAACCTGGAGAAGGTGGCACCTTGTACATAGTGTCAAGTGTCTTAGAATGTGAGGATACAGTTAAAGGAGTTTCCCACATTCTTAATAGTAGATCCTGTAAGGTCTGATACAAAGGAAGTATGATAACCTCCTTTGGAATCCAGGGGAATTGCAGGGTCTCTGAATCCCCTGGTAAGGATTCTTTATCAGGTATAGAAATGGCAAGTAACTTTGCCATATCAAGCAGAAAAGCTTGAAAAGAAATCTCCCCTGAGGAGGACCCTAAATGAGGGGTAAAGGCTAGACTTGTTGAAAAATTAGCCTCGGTACCGATGGATTCATCCGTGTCATCGGGATCGGAAGACCTGAAAGGATGAAGCATCGGGTTTTCGCTAAAGCGATGTCTTTGGTACCGCCCCAGGTCGGTAGCGAGACGAGTCGGTACCGAATCCTCCATGCTAGAGATCGATTCCAGGCTCGGCATCGAAGAAAGCGAGTCTGTCGAAGCAAGCATGGACGGTACAGACATTGATGCTGATGTCGATACTGGTACCGAAGCCGATACCGATACTCGAGGAACGGTCTGCAGCAACTCCAGTGGTACCGAAGTAACTGAGAGCGCTAGACTACGTTCATCGGTGAGGAGTGTTTCATCCATCACCATAGTCGATGCCGGGGTGTCGGTACCGCTTGAAGCGGCCACAACCCCCGAGCATGGCCCAGGTATGTTCAACGAGGTAAGAACCCCGGGAACAACCTGGAGCCCGAAGACTCCTGCCGGGGCTTTATTGCCAAATTGTCCTCGAGGGCAAGGCCAGAGCCATCTCGATGCTTGGAAGGAGATCTACCACTCGAGGACTGACTAGTCTTTACAGACTTTTGTTTGGTTACCTGATCCTGTGAAAAAGAAGATATTCTAGCTAGTAACATCGAGTGTGATGTGAACCGGGTATCGAGTTGTGCTCGATCCTGAAGACTTCTTCTGTTTGAGCTCCAGCAGGAAAGACACTCCAGTGGGCAATGGTCAGGACCCAAACATTTTAGACACCAAGTATGAGTGTCTGAAAATATATCTGTACCACCACACTTTGAGCATTTCTTAAGGATAGTGGCTGGCTTTTCCATAATGGAAGAATAGAGGCCTAGTGGCCTAGAAACAGTTAGGCACTAAGTAGGAAAAATTTCTAAAGAAAAGAAGAGATTCTTTAGTAAAAAGAAGGAAAAGCACCGGCGGTACCGGTGGCGTCGGGGGAAGGCAGACGCGACCACAAAAAAGTAAAAATAAAAAGAAGAATTTTCTGCGGTGACAGGAATACGTCCTGCCGGCTCCGCGGAAAACTGATAAGAGGGAAGTGAATGGGCGGGAAGGCAGCACGCATGCGTGTGGGATGCTCCCAAAAGCTTTCTTTTTGGACGCTGGGGAGCATTCCCGCGCAGGCTCCGTCGGTACCGATGTACGATATGTGAAGACTCATTCCTGCTTGTTCCTGGAGATTAGTAGATAAAGATGAGCCAGTTGATATAGTGTATCTGGATTTTCAGAAAGCCTCTGACAAGGTCCCAAATGAGAGATTCTTGAGAAAATTAACAAATCATGGGATAGGAAGGTAGTGTAATATTGTGGCGTGGGAACTGGTTAAAAGATAGAAAACAGAAAATATGGCTGAAAGGCCAATTTTTTCAATGGAGAAAGGTGACTAATGGAGTACCATAGGGATCTGTGCTGGGCCCACTGTTTTAAAATTTATAAATAGCCTGGAAATGGGAAAGAGTGAAGTAATTAAATTTGCAGATGACAAATTAAAATTATTCAGTCATGCAAAGAAAGCAAATAGAATGCTAGGAATCACAAGAAAAGGAATGGCAAATAAAACAAAGGATATTATAATACTTCTGTATCGCTCCATAGTGCAACCATACTGTGTGCAATTCTGGTCTCCATATCTAGAAAATGATATAGTGAATTAGAAAAGGTAAAGAGAAGAGCAAACAAAATGATAAAGCGGACAGAAGTATACCCCTGTGAGGAAAGACTTAAAAGGTTAGGGCTCTTCAGCTTGGAAGAGATGATGGAAGGGAGAACTTCATAAAATAAATGAGTGGAGTGGAATGGGTAAACAGATAGGTTGTTTACTCCTGCAAAAGGTAGAAAGACTAGTGGACATGCAATGAAACTACAGTGTAGCACATTTAAGACTAAACTGGGGAAAATATTTTTTTCACTCAACACAATCAAATTCTGGACTTCATTGCTAGAGAATGCAGTAAAGGTTATTAGTGTAGCTGGGTTTAGACGAGGTTTGGGCAAGTTCCTGGAGGAAAAGTTCATAAACCATTATAAAATTGGACTGGGGAAAAAACAATGCTTACTCCCGTGATAAGCAGCATGGAATGTCTACCTTTTGGGAACCTGACAGGTACTTGCGACCTGGATTGGCCATTGCTTGATGCACCTTGGTCTGACCCAGTATGGCATATTTTATGTTCTTATGTACAAGTATTGACTGATGTGTCCAAACTTTTGGACCCACCACAATCACTTTTTTGTTGTTCTATCTGCAAAGAACTGTAAATAAATAGTAATTATGCATTACAATTTGCAGAAGGATGTTGCGTTTAACGTTCCACTAAGTAAAAAGTTGTGCCTGTTTCTGTTTACTTAAGACGGTGATAGTCACTTCCAATCCTTGAGGGATGCTAATGGGTCTAATTTTCAGGATATCCCTAATGAATATGAACGAAACCGACGTGGATGCATACTACTTTCAGTGTATGCAAATCTCTCATATACACGTTCATTAGGGATATCCTGAAAATCTGACCCACCGGCGGTCCTCGAGGACTGGGAATAAATACTACCGACTCAGGAATTCAATGAAACATACAATTTGACCAAGGGTGCCTCCTAAACGTTTCCACACAACTGTATACTAGAAAATACAATTATGTGCATGTTATTTACATCTCCAACCTGACATATCTTAGAAATGGGGCAACTTTCAAACTAAGTTAGGTGGCTAGATCTCTTGAAAACCGCTCTCCTAAGACCTACTGTTTGGGGCAAACTTAATATTATTCTTTTGTGATTTACTGGATGCAATATGTAAGTTCACATTCTAAGCACTACTAGAAAATGTTAGAGGCATGTAGTATTACAGACTCTGCAGAACAAAATGGCTAGGGTAAAATCAACTATAGCTACACATGCCCTCTTTCTCTACTCTTTTCTCATACAGGTTGTCAAGTTGAGGGCAATAGGGAAAATCTAAAGTGCAACATCAATATGCCATAAAATTTTATCACAATTACTTTAAAATGGAGCAAAAATTTAAGCTGCTTACCTTCGTTCAAACATTCGTAAGGAATAAAGCTTGCATGTACATCCCAATGCAATGACAAGTAGAAGACCACAGATAAGACTTCCAATAACAGCAGCAGTTATTACTCTGGTGGGCACAATTACTGGACAGTTTTCCTCATCACTATCATCACCACAGTCATCTTGAGAGTCACATACCCAGCTCTCAAACACACACCGGTTATTTTTACAGTGGAAGTTTCCTGGCTGGCAGAAAAAGCAATTCTTTTCATCGGAACCATTTGGACAATGGTTTTGGTAGTTACAGCGGTCAGAACGAGGATAGCAGACACCATTCCGAGAACAAGGAAACTCCTCTTTTTGGCAAATGCTACAGTTTGTTTCATCCCTTCCATTAGGACAATGCCAATAGCCATCACATCGTTGTTGTTCAGTGTAACAGCCCCAATTTCCACCACATGGAATCTCCCAAGGCAAACAGAAACCATCTACTTGATAGGTAGCATTAAAACCCCGGGCTGCATTGACTTTATCGGCACAAAAATGCACTCTGATTTGCCCAGAAGAAGAAACTACTGTAAGAGGAGCATGAGAGTCAAAAGCGGTCAGAACACGCAACAGTTTATGTGGATTCTCCTCCAATCCATCATAAATTTTTACATAGTCTCTATAACCAGTACCATCCAGTTTAAAATCTGTAAAGCGCAAAATTACTTTGCGGTGGTCACCAGTATCAATCAGCCAAGTGCAGTTGCTGCCAGGGGGATAGAAGTCAGGATAGTTGGGAGAACTGAAAGTACCATAAAAATATTTCAACCACTGGCCACATGTTGGGACATCACAATCTATCTCATCTCCGAGGTCAAGACAATCAATGTTTCCATCACATTTTAAGGATTCTGGAAGGCAAGTGTAAACTTTGGTGAAGCGAGAAAGACACTGAAACTGATTGTAGGTACATGACTGAAAAGAAGCTGTTGGGGAAATAACTTTGGCACAATGTGCTTCGTCAGAATTGTCTCCGCATTCATCCATGCTATTGCATTTCAAAGTTTCTGGAATGCATTTTCCATTGTCACAATGAAACTGGTCACCATCACAGACTGGTTCATCGGACCTCCCTAGAAAAAACACATTTCGAAAATGAATCATATGACGATTACAATGGTTGAAAAAGAAATATGAACCAGGTATCTGACTTCATACTATAAGCTATTTTCCACATTAATCATGCAAAAATGAAATGTTACAAGCTACAACAAACTATTTTACAAAAACTAAAAGATTATGATCATATACAGAAAGCATGAAATATTTTTCCTGAATTAGCATAATAGAGATCTGGGTGGTGCATATGTGAACAGAAAAGGACTATCAAAGGGGACTGCTACTGCTGGAAAGAAATCTGCACTTGTAAGTATTTACTTCTGGGAAATTCTCTAAATCTTGTGGAACAGGGAATTCTTTTGGTTAAAGCTGATAAATCTGTGTATTTTAGAATCCGGTGTATTTATTAACTCAGTCAGGGTTTAGTATCAGCAGAGAGTTGTTAATTTAAATTAAATCAGAGTATAACTTAGCACAGAAGGAAGACTATGGTAAATATTCTTTGAACTAAAATAAATCAATTGTTTCTAGAGACCTTTACAAAGAGGCCTTCCAGTTAGGAGGCAAAAGATCTGGGAATTTGTTTTAAACAGGTGTTAAAGCCAAGTGACAGATCAAAGGGGCAATTTGAAAGGGTCCCTCTATCAAACCAAGGCTGTGTGAATCAGCCAGAAAATTGTTGACAGATTACACTGTTCAACAAATTTTTACAAAAGTCATGTTACTGAAATAAAAATAGTAATTTCTTATCAATTTTTATATGCTGAACACAAATATGACAGTGAAATTGCAAAGCTGGCTCTAGCTTTTTTGTAATCTACAAGAATTAATGTTTACATCACAAAATGCATGTCAATAGTAAATATAATAGGCCTTCGGTTAATACCTGTAAAAAACCAAGTCATAGACTACTACTAAGATTTTTCGCCTGTCTCTTGTACAGCTGTTCGGGAGCTTCTCTGGGGCGTGTCCAGCAATAGCCAGCATTGTAGTGGACCATTTTCCCTGGTATCTTTGCTCCATCGTTGCGATATCCTGGTGAAAATGTTCGCCCTGTTGGGGCTGGGAGGTTGAAATCACCAAGGAGCCAGAGTGAATTGAGTTTGGTATTTTTGTCGCTATCACATGCTAAGTCAAGTATAGTGGCAAGCTCATCAGCACATGTGGATGGTGAGCAATATAATAGGCAGGAGATCCTAATGTAGTCAAGGTTGGGTGCACTCTGGGAAGAGTTGCATTGGAAGTGGAGATTACTTCTGGGAAAGAACAACCCAAACTATAGTTACATGATGCAAAGTACCACCTTAGAAACTATCATCCAGGAAAAAGATTTAGGTGTCATCGTGGATAAAATGTTGAAAACCTCTGCCCAATGTGCAGCGGCGGTCAAGAAAGCAAATAGAATGCTAGGAATCATAAGGAAAGAAATGGAGAATAAAACCAAGGATATTATAATGCCTCAGTATTGTTCCATGATACGACTGCACCTTGAATATTGTGTGCAATTCTGGTGGTCATATTTTAAAAAGGATATTGCAGAATTAGAAAAGGTACAGAGAAGAGCAACAGAAATGGTAAAGGGGATGGAAGGATACCCCTATGAGGAGAGGCTTAAAAGGCTGGGGCTCTTCAACTTGAGATGGCTGAGAGGGGATATGATAGAGGTCTATAAATTAATGAATAGAGTGGAATGGGTAAATGTAGATAGGTTATTTTATATATCCCTGCTGCAGTCCCATTAAAGGGCAACTACCTTCAAGTCACCACAGAGGTGCCAGCTGTACTTGTTATAGTTAATGGAAGTCAGTAGATGCTTTAAGTTATCGTATGTCTCTTTCATGTGGACGGCATGCGCTACTGGAATAGATGGAAGACTGTTTCCATTGTTCAAAAGCACAGCCTTCAGACTCAGTTTTGAAGAGTCTATAAATAGTCTCCAGTCTTGTGGGTCGGTCATGAGTGATTTTTAAGGCATTCATGAGGCTTTCAATATCGGAACAGAATACCGGATTACTTTATTTTCCGACTGCGTATAGTACACTGCTGACGTCAGATGGCTTCAGCAGCCGTCTGGCAGTAGTATTGCATTGCATCCGAAAATGATGCAATCAACTCTGGATGATGTGTGTATGCTGGTATTATGCAAAGTGATGCAATATTACATCATTCAAGGCTTATTTGGGATGTTGTTGATGTCCTAATGGATAAATTTACATGGTGAAACGTCAAAAATGAACTACATGCAATATCTTCAAAATGAGAGCCAACACATTTTTTTTAATGTTATATTCGTGTTCAGCTCACCAAGATACTATAGATTAGGGCCTTTTAAAGTCAGTAACGATTTCAATGTTGACCAGTGTTATTTTAGAAGCACAGGCCTGGGAACTGTGTAGCAAGCCAGCCTTCACTACGTGTTAACTCCCTCCCACCCACCCCTAGCATAATCTTAGCTTTATAGACTCAAACATATTAAACAGAGAGAGGTGGTCAAATTCACTTATAGGCTCAGCTGGCTTTCCTTACCAGGAACAGATTAATTAAGGTCCTGAAATTATTTAATCTTGAGTTGAACAAAGTCCCTTAAACTTAATTGGTATAGTTGTATCAGTACAAGTATCCCTAGCAATTTTAAGTAAACAACTTAAATAGCTAAACAAAACCTTAAAGCTAAGATGCAGACAACAATCCAGCAGAGAGACGGGGGCTATCCAGTCTTTTGTATTCAGTGTCATATGTACGATTTTCTCCCAGTTAGTAAAGGGGGTCTTAGGTGTGCACTAGTTCTTTGCCCTCAGGGGACAAGTCTGATCTCTCGAGGCTAGAGTAGCAGATTTAGATAACATAAGGAAAACAGAGGTATATAGACGAGACCTAAAGGGAGGTAGTACTGAAGTTCCACCTCCAGTCTGGCAGCCTCTCAGTTTCCATAGAGGAGAGAAGTCACATGAAAGGACAGCATCACTTTGGTGTGGTAAGAAGTGATTCTGTAGCTATGACCCAGGTGATATAAAACCCTCTAGCACCAAGGTGGTTTCTCCAGGGACATGTGTCCATGAGGGAAGAGTTAAGATGGCCGTTATAGCTGGCGATTCAATATTAGGCATGTAGTTAGCTGGGTGGCTGGTGGACATGAGGATCGCCTGGCAACATGACTGCCTGGTGTGAAGGTAGCGGATCTCACGCGCTACCTAGACAAGATTTTAGATAGGGCTGGAGAGGAGTCTGCTGTCTTGGTACATGTTGGTAACAGTAACATAGGAAAGTGTAGAAGGGAGGTTCTGGAGGCCATATTTAGGCTTTTAGGTAGGAAGCTGAAATCCAGAACTTCCAGGGTAGCATTCTCTGAAATGCTTCCCATGCCACGTGCAGAACCCAAAAGGCAAGCAGAGCTCTGGAGTCTCAATGTGTGGATGAGACTATGGTGCATGGAAGAGAATTTTGGATTTGTTAGGAACTGGGCAACATCCTGGAGAAGAGGGGCTCTTCTGAAGGGATGGGCCTACCTTAACTTGGATGGAGCAGGCTGCTGGCGTTAACCTTTAAAAAGGAGATAGAGCAGCTTTTAAACTACAAAATAGGAAAAAGCCGACAGTTGCCCAAGAGCACACAGTTTGGAAAGATGTATCCTTGAAGGATCCTAGCAAAATAGGAAAGTTAAGGCATCCAGATGGAGAAGTTCCAATAAAGATAAAAGTAAACCAGATTCCCTTAAATTCAGAGCTGAAAGATCCCAAATTACCCCTATCAACTGATATCTAGATTAATATGAATAAAATACATTCTCTAAAATGCATTTATGCAAATGCTAGACGTCCAAAAAATAAGATGGGAGAGGTAGACTATATACCACTAACTGAAAGGTTTATTTATTTTTATTTATTTAATGGTATTTCTATCCCGCCTTTTCCTTTAATCAAGGCGGTTACACAGCAAACAATCAGTGGAAGTGGTACTTGGGTTCAGTGTGTGCATCATGTACAGTGAAAGTGTGTGTGTGTGGGTGGGTTGATTAGTGTGCGCTATTTACAGCATGAGCTTTATACAGGGAAAGTGTAAAAAATGTGCAGGTAAGTTGTTAGTCCATGGTTGTAGCACTCATTGTGTGTTCGGTCCATAGTGCTCCAGGAATAGCAGAGTCTTTAGTTGTTTCCTAAAGTCCTTAGTGTCTTCCGTGGCTTGCAGTTCGTCCGGGAGTGAGTTCCACATGCCAGGTGCTGCCAGTGACAGCGCTCTTCGTGCGGCGGATTTGCATGCTTTTGTGTAGTCTTTTGGCGTGTTGATTATGTCTGATGTGGCTTTTCTTCTGGGTCTTGTACTGGCGTCGGGTTGTATGAGGTGTTGAAGGCTGTGGGCAGAGTTCCTGTGTTTGATCCTGAATATGTTTAGGATTGTCTTGTATTTTATGCACGAGTTGATTGGGAGCCAGTGTAGGTCTTTTAGTATGGGGGTGATGTGGTCTTGTTTGAATGCACCGGCTATTATTCGTGCTGCCGTGTTTTGGACCATTTGTAGTGGTCTGAGTGACTGTTTTGACATGCCTGTATAGATCGGGTTGCAGAAATCAAGTATGGGCGTTATTAGAGCTTGACAGACTGTGCAGAAGTGCTCGTGTGTGAGGAGTGGTTTGAGGCGTCTGATTATTCTCATCTTGAAGTATGCGTTTTTGGTGGTTCTGCTGATGTGTGATTGAAAGTCTAGCCTCTTATTGAGTGTTACTCCGAGATATTTCACCTCGTTTTTTAGTGGTATGGATGCATTGTTGACCTTGATGGAGGGTGGCGGGCTGAAGCTGCTTCGTGTGATGAGCAGTGCTTTTGTCTTCTTGTAATTTATGGTCAGGTTGTTGTCGTGTAGCCAGTTGGACATGTTGAGGCAGTCTGTTATTCTGGTGTAGTCTGGGTTGTCGAGGTTAACTGGGGTGTATATCATGTCATCATCTGTGTATATGGTGTAGTGTATCTTGTGCTCTTTTATGATGTTGCAGATTGGTTGTATGTAGAGGTTGAATAGTAGTGTGGATAGGGCGGAGCCTTGTGGTACTCCTTGCTTGATCTTTGCTTGTTGAGATGTGTTGGGACCGAGCTTGACCTGGAACTTTCAGTCAGTTAGGTAAGAGTTGAACCATCTTAAGGTGGTGCCATTTATTCCGATGCTCTGTAGTCTGGTTAGGAGGATTTTGTGATCCACTGTGTCGAAGGCAGCTGATATGTCTAGGAATATCATTAGATTAGGTTAGATATGATTGGCATCTCAGAGACCTTTGGAAAGGAGGACAACCAATAGGATACTGTGATACCCGAGTACCAACTATATTGCAATGATAGGGTAGCTCAAATTGGTGGAGAGGTTGCACTCTATGTTAGAGAGGGCATTGAGTCACATAGGATTAAAGTTTTGCAGGAAACAAAATACACTGTAGAATCTCTATGGATAGAAATACCGTGTAAAAAGGGGAAGGTGACGGCAGTGGGGATGTACTACCGACCGCCTGGCCAGAATGAATAGATGGATGATGAAATGCTGAAAGAAATCAGGGAAGCTAACAAAAGTTACAACACAGTAATAATGGGTGATTTCAATTACCCTGGTATCAACTGGGTCAATGTCACAGCAAGACATGCTTGGGAGATAGTCTCTAGATTAAATAAATGACTGCTTCTTGGAGTAGCTGGTTTATGAACTTATAAGAGGGGAAGCTATTTTGGACTTAGTCCTTACTAGAACACAGGATCAGGTACAAAAGATAAGGGTTTTGAGGCCACTTGACAATAGGGATCATAGCATGATAACATATGATTTAATAAATGGAAGGAGGATGGCAAGGAAATCCACAGTACTACCTTTTATCTTTTAGAAGGAAGACTATGATAAAATGAGAAAAACAGTTAAGAAAAAACTAAAAGGAGCAGCTATAAAGATTAAAGATTTACAAGCCCAGATCAGATGTATTCCATGAATTAAGAAAAGTGGAATGAAGGCCAAACACCTGCCAGCATGGTAAGGCAAGGTCAGAGAGGCTGTTGCCAAAAAAGCACCTTTCAGGAAATGGAAAAAAAAAGAGCCAAATGACAAACATGGGAAACATAAGAATTAGCAAGTTAAACACAAGGCATTGATAAGGCAGGCAAAGAGAGAATTTGAAAAGAAGCTTGCAGTAGAAGCAAAAATCCAAACTTTTTCAAGTACATTCGTAGCAAAAAAAAACCCAAACAAACCTGTGAGTTTCAGTTGGACCACTGGATGATAGAGGGGTAAAAGAGGCCCTGAGGGAGAACAAGATCATAGCAAAGAGATTGAATGAATTCTTGCTTTTTACTGAAGATGATGTAGGGAAGTTATCCAAGCCTGAAATGGTATTTAAAAGGAGATGTATTGCAAGAATTGAAAGAAATGTCGATAAACTGGGAAAATATATGAAAACTATTTGATAAACTGAAGAGTAGCAAATCGATTGGATGTTACTGAAAAAACTGAAATATGAAATTGCAGACCTACTATTAGTAATCTGAACTATCATTAAAATCAAATGCAGTAAGGGAAGGCTGGAGAATGGTCAAGGTCACACCAGTTTTTAAAAAGGGTTCTGTGGTGATCCGGGAAACTACAGACCAGTGAGCCCGATGTCAGAACTGGACAAAATGGTAGAAACCATTATAAAGAACAAAATTACTGAACAAGTAGATAATCATGGTTTAATGGGAGAAAGCCAACATGGCTTTAGCTAAGGAAAGTCTTGTCTTACTAATCTGTTATATTTTTTTGAAGGTTTGAATAAACAGAAAAAAGTAAGCTGGTATATCTGGATTTGCAGAAAGTCTTGGGCAAGGTCCCTCATGAGAGATCTTGGCCAAATTAAAAAGTCATGGGATTGGAGACAGTGTACAATTACGAATTAGGAACTGGTGAAAAGATAAAAAGCAGAGAGCAGGGCTAAATTGTCAATTTTCTCAATGGAGAAAAGTGAATAGTGGAGTACCCCCGGGATCTGTGCTTGGCTCACTGCTTTTTAACAAGTGAGAACAACAAGTGAGGTGATCAAATTTGCAGATGACACAAAATTATACAAAGCTGTTAAAACACAAGAGCATTGTGAAAAACTGCAAGAGGACCTTGATAAATGGAAGACTGGACATCCAAAAGACCAAAGAAATTTAAGGCGGGCAAGTGCAAAGTTAGTTATTTATTGGTTTAGAGCAGTTTACAAGGAACATTTACAATCAAGCAACAGGCAACTTTACAGGGGACAAATAAAACAGGCATAAAACATCAGAATCAGTAACTTAATTTTAACAGGCAAGAACAATATTTCTTAGTAACAAGGCAGGGTGCCAAATAAGTAAAAAGGTAAACTAAGAGGGAAAGGGTGGAGGGAGAGGAGGGATGGGGTAAGGAAAGGGAGGGGAGGAGGGAGGAGGAAGGAGAACAAAGAGCAGCATCAAATTCTTTGGTCTGCATTAGGAGCGTCCATTTATAGTGGGAGCATTATGGGAGAGCTTCCTTACGTTATGTGGTCATAAGCCAGCTGGAAGAGATGGGTCTTTAAAGCCTTCCTGAAAATAGAGGAGGTCGCTGATGGTTCGTACTGAGGCAGGGAGAACATTTCAAAGTGTTGGGGCGTATAAGGAAAAGGCTTGATTCATGGAAGCTTTAGAGCAGGTCCTTATGACAGGAGGCGAGGCCAGGGTAGTTTTCATGTTAGATCTTCGTGTTCTATTGTCTGGGGTTAGTTGAACAGTAGATGACAAGGAGGAAGCGGATAAATTGTAGATAATCTTGAATGTGAGGAGAAGAGCTTTATAAGTCAGACGGCTGGAGATGGGGAGCCAGTGTAGTTGCATCAGAATGGGTGAGATGTGCTCATACCTAGACACGCCCAGGAGTGATCGGTCAGCAGTATTCATGGCCACTTGGAGTGGTTGGAGGAGGTATTTAGGGGTGCCATGAAGAATAATGTTTGTGTAGTCAAAATGAGGAAGGATGAGGGCTTGGAAGACTGAACGAATATCTGAGGGGTCGAGTAGTAGTCGTAAGTGATGAAGGGTCCTTATCTTCTGGTAGACAGCCTTGGTAACATTACGTATGTGGGTAGACATGGATAATTGTTGGTCAAGGGTTACCCCCCAGGTAATAAACTTCAGACTTAGTGATGAGATCAATGTCTCTCATTCGTAGGGAGAATGGTGGTGTAAAAGATTGGTCTCTGGAAATAAATAGGACCTCAGTCTTCTTGCAATTGACCTTAAGGTTTTGTGTAGAGAGCCAATCAGAGACAGCAATGAAACATTCCAAGATGATTGAGAAGTCAGGGCTGTCAGTGGAGAAGGTAGTATAGAGTAAAACGTCATCTGCATAGATGTGATAAAGAATGTTAAAGGACTTAATAATTGAACAGATTGGCTGTATATAGAGATTGAAGAGCAGGGCTGAAAGCGATGAACCTTGTGGGACTCCTTGTGATTGCTGGAAGGTGTTTGAAGATTGTGTTCCCAGTCGGACCTGTTGCTGGCGATCCGTCAAATAAGATCCAAACCAGTTGAGGGTAAAATTCCAAATACCCTTCTGTTGTAGGTGGCCTAGGAGAAGGCTGTGGCTGATGGAGTCGAAGGCAGCGGCGATATCCAGGAAGATTAGGATGAATCCCTGCCGCTTCTTATCAATGCCGGAACAGCTCCTATCCAGGAGAGTTACAAAGAGGGTTTCCACTTCATGCTGACAACGGAATCCGTGCTGTTGTGGATCAAGAGGGGCGTGGAGGTCAATATGGTCTTGGATCTGTTGCTGGACAATCTTTTCTAAAATCTTGGTAAGAAAGGGTAGGCTGGAGATAGGTCGGTATGAACTGATCTCAGATGGGTTTGATTTGTTGTTTTTAGCAGGGGTTTGATGGAGGCAGATTTAAGGGATACTGGAAGAGAGTCTGTGGAAAAGGATAGGTATATTATTCTGACAATAGTAGAACTTAGGTTGGATCTCATCTGTTTGATCCAGAAGGCAGGGCAAGGGTCAGCTGGGGAAGCAGAGGTGTTGATTGTGCTGATGTTTTCCACTTGTTCCGCTGAGTAAGCGTAGGAGGAGTCAAGAGTAGGTATAGGTGAGCCGCCAGAGAGGGATGGTTCAGATAGGAGATCTTCCTCATCGAGATTGAGAGTTAGGTAATTAAATTTGTTTTATTCTGGAAGTGGGAAGCAAAATCGGTGAGGCTAGGGGTAATTGCTGGTAAATTCTTGGTAGCCTCATTTGTAAGAGATCTAACAATACTGAAAAGCTCACGGGGCTTGTTAAGTGAGCGCATAAGGGTGTTAGTATGGTATTCCCTTCTCTTGAGATAAACTGCTTTTCAGTGTTCTTGAAGTTTAGACAGGTAGGCCACGTGGTCGATATCAAGTATGGAATCCCGCCAACTTCGCTCCAACTTCCTGAGGAGTAAATAAGGACTCTCAAAGATCGGTGGAGAACCATCTCGCTGTGTGCTTCCTCTTAGTGGGTTTAGAGGAGGGTGGTAGGCGTGAGGCTTGACGTAGGGTGTTATTCCAGGTGTCTATTAGCTCTACCAGATTGTTGGCATCCAAGTTGAGGTCTTCAAGAACATTCATGAGGAATGTCTCCTTATTGAAGGGTATGAAGCGGCATGAGGGTGATGGAGGACTGGAGTTGGGTGGCAGATTGTCAACTCTATTGTCTGTGGGAATATGGAACAGTATGGCATTATGGTCGGACAGGGGACCGTGAGAACAAGTGGGGGGTCCTGGCTGGTCAGACTATGGAGGGCAAGGGAGCAAAGATGAGGTCCAGAGTACTGCCTGCTGCGTGCGTGGGTGCATGTATCAACTGGTGAAAGTCAAGGGCTTTTATAGCATTGAGGAAGGCAGAGGAGTATTTAGAAGGGAGGGCTGGGAGGTTGAAATCACCAAGGAGCCAGAGTGAATTGAGTTTGGTATTTTGGTTGCCATCACATGCTAAGTCAAGTATAGTGGCAAGCTCATCAGCACATGTGGATGTTGAGCAATATAATAGGCAGGAGATCCTAATGTAGTCAAGGTTGGGTGCACTCTGGGAAGAGTTGCATTGGAAGTGGAGATTACTTCTGGGAAAGAACAACTCAAACTATAGTTACACGATGCAAAGTACCACCTTAGAAACTATCATCCAGGAAAAAGATTTAGGTGTCATCGTGGATAAAATGTTGAAAACCTCTGCCCAATGTGCAGCAGC
Source organism: Ichthyophis bannanicus (assembly GCA_033557465.1). Classification (NCBI taxonomy): domain Eukaryota; kingdom Metazoa; phylum Chordata; class Amphibia; order Gymnophiona; family Ichthyophiidae; genus Ichthyophis; species Ichthyophis bannanicus. The sequence continues at coordinate 1,695,252,814 of CM066031.1, forward strand.
AGTCAAGAATGCAAATAGAATGCTAGGAATCATAAGAAAAGGAATGGAGAATAAAACCAAAGCTATTATAATGCCTCAGTATTGTTCCATGATGCGACCGCAACTTGAATATTGTGTGCAATTCTGGTGGTCATATTTTAAAAAGGATATAGCAGAATTAGAAAAGGTACAGAGAAGAGCAACAGAAATGGTAAAGGAGATGGAAGGATACCCCTAGGAGGAGAGGCTTAAAAGGTTGGGGCTCTTCAACTTGAGATGGCTGAGAGGGGATATGATAAGAGGTCTATAAATTAATGAATAGAGTGGAATGGGTAAATGTAGATAGGTTATTTACGCCACTGAAAAGTACAAAGACTAAAAAACACGCAATGAAGCTACAATGTAATCCATTTAAGACTAATAAGAGGAAATATTTTTTACTCAATGCATAATCAAACTCTGGAATTCATTACCATAGGATGTAATAAAAGCTGTTAGTAAAGTTGGGTTTAAAAAAGGTTTAGACAAGTTCCTGGAGGAAAGGTCCATAAACCATTATTAAACAGGACCCGGGAAATCCACTGCTTACCCCGGAACAAGCACTGTGGAATCTGTGCGTCTTTTTGGGAACCTGCCAGGTACTTGTGGCCACTGCTGGAAACAGGATACTGGGCTTGATGGACCTTGTTCTGACCCAGTATGGCATTTCTTAATTTCTTATAAGTTAGCAAATACTAACTGGTTGCCACTAGTGGACTCTAACCATAAACTGTGTGATATCATCCTAAATTAGTATACTTCTACGAATTCTGAACCAAAAAAAAGTTGCATATGAAATGTTTTTATTACTCAATAAAGAATACGTCTAATGCTATGTTAGTGAACTGGTAACTGTGAAAGCAAAAAAGTGTGGGAGGACACGATAAAACAGTAATATGCATCAGCAGATAATTATATGGCCCATCCAGTCTGCTCATTTGTACCTGCCAATGTGCTGCTACAAATCCAGCCTGTTGTCTTTTCCATCTCTTCTCCTGCTAAGGTCCCTTTATGGCTTTTCCAAAAATGTTTGGATAGTGCCACTGCTGAAATTTGTTCCAGGTATCTGCCACCCTCAGTGAGTAGCCTTGGAGATTATTGGTGGGTAATTTTGGAGACATGGGTGGTAGGTTGGTGGTAACAATCTCAACTATTATGTTAAATCAATGGTGTTTTTATGTAAACAGTTTTGAATGTTCTGTACACATTAGCTGTGTATAAAAATTTTTAAATAAATAAGACAGCGCTGAAGCAAGGTAGATAACACAGGAGAGAAGATAGTGAATACAGGATAAAAGATTGCTAACAGAAACCTGAAAACAAAAGACAAGATTGCAGATCTGAGTGACAGGCATCAGGCCACTATACTAGTCAAAGAGCAGGGACTTAAGATACCAAAGTGTAATTATTCAATCCATGATGTGGGATTATCAAATTACCTTCAGATTATTTTCATTTTCTCTTATTCAACACGCATTCCAAACAGAGTTCCAGTCCTCCAAACTTTGCATGTTCCCCATATGGTTTTATGATCCTGGAATTGTATTACTCTACAATGCACCATGGCATGAGGTTTTATACAAATAAAAAAATGTGGTCCATCATAAAAAAGTCTCATCACTGTTCCATATAGGTTATTAATATCAAATGTTTGAATTAAAATTCATTTATTTCCATTTAACTTTGTTTTTAATTTTATACAAGACCCAACCTTATGAGCGCATTAACATTAAGAAATCATTATCAAATTAACTTATTCCCCACTTATACAAACATTTAACAGATGGAACACACCATCAAAAACATCCATCATTGCTCATAACTCTCTCCTCTCCACCCCACCCCCTTTTTTTTTTTTTTTTTTTTAAGTAAAAACATTTGTTCTTATCTTTAAAGAAAAATGTGTCGCTGTTTGCTAACTTTTGTAAGTCAATTTATTGTTCATAACAATAAATTCTCAAGTCCAATTTCTGCTCTCAAAGTCCTCTTAGACGTCCTCAGATTCTAGTGTTGCAATGTCCAGTCAAATTATACCTCCAGCCTGGCCATACTGCTGTTTTACCTAGAGTCTTTGCAAGGAGACTGATCTGCATATCTGTCCCAACAGCCCTGGCAGAGGACTCAGAAGTCACTGCGAGTCAGACAGGCAAGAGCTGTCACAGCCCCTGCACTCATCCCAGCAGCAGAGGACCGAAGATTCATCTGCATATCTTTCTGATTTCTCTTGTTTACTTCAACAGGTACCAAAGCTCCACCAACTGAACGATGGCTGGGAAAAATCATATTGCCAAAGCTGTTGCTCCTGTTACAGATTCTGCCTCTGTCCAGACAGACAAGCCTGATGCCAGTTGAGGGACTGGTTCCATGTGCAAAATGCCTGCAAACCGAAGACCTCAAACCATAAACCATAAAGTTCTGAAAAAAAGTTGCGAGGCTGAGAAGCATTCAAGACAGCGAGAAGTACATTGATGAGATGCTTCTGGAAGCATCCAATATCTCCGACAAGAGGTGAAGATGGGTTGCTACAGAATGAAAAGAGTTGGAGAGAGTCACTAGAGGCTGGAGAATAGACAATCCAACTCCTCCAGCCCTCAAATTGAAGAATCACTCTTGCTTCCTGGAAGTGGAAGAGGTGAAAGCATCCCAGGAAAGGGAAGAACCAGAGCTCAAGCACCCCAAAGTTGCACAATCAGTGACCACAAGGAAGCGAAATGTAGTGGTGGTTGGTGATGTCCAGGGAGGAGTGCTGTCTGCCAGGTGCCAAAATCTGAGATGTTAGAGAGTTTGCCGAGACTTATCAAGCCCACTGATTATTAACAGAGGTTGCTCATCCATCTCGACACAAATGCTACTGCTAGATAGCCCTCCGAGCATATCAAGAATGACTTCATAGCTCGGAGCAGATAGGTGTGCAGGTGGTGTTCTCTTCAGTCCTTCCTGCTGAGGGTAAAGGCAGAGGCAGAGAGGCTCGCATCCTGGAGATAAATGTATGGCTGCGTGGATCGTGTCATTGAGAGCATTTTGGTTTCCTGGACTATGGGATTATTTTCCAAGGACTGCATATCAGAAATGGCATCCACCTATCCAAAAAGGGTTGTGTCTTCCGCAACAGATTGGCTAATCTACTGAATAGAACTTTAAACTAGATTCATTGGGGATGGGTAAAGAAAGCCAGGTAAGCAAAACATTGAATATTTCTGTAGAAATGGGTAAAAGACGCAACATCTGGAAAGTGGTGTGCATAAATGCCAGTAGTATGGGAAATAAGATCCCAGATGTTGAGGCTTTAATGGAAGAGGCTGACTTGGATTTAGTGGTGGTTACATAGACATGATTCACAGACAACTATAATTGGGATGTAATTATACCGGGCTATACTTTATTCAGGAAGGAAAGGAGAGGAGGAATGGCACTATATGTAAAAAATAATATTAAAGCTATAATAACAGGGATTAAAAGGGAGCGAGGAGGCATTGTGGGTTAAACCAGAAAGAGGGAAAAGGAGATTCATTTGCACTGGTATGATATACAGGATCTCCTTCACAGGGAGAAGAAGTGGATAGAGACTGAATAGAAGACAAACAGTATTGCCATGAAAGGAAAAATGATACTGATAGGCGATTTCCAATATGCTGGATGTTGAATAGCACATCCCTGTGTGGTGTTATCTAGAAGTAAGGAGATTCTGGATTCTCTACAGGGAGAACTATTCTGGCAATTGAACCCACACATGAAGGGGCCATAATGGACCTGGTGCTTACCAATGGGGAAAGTGTTTCTGATGTCATCGTGGGAAATCATCTCACATCCAGTGTTCACCAGATGGTGTGGTTCAGTATTAGGACTAGGGCCGATAAAGTCCATTCAGAAGTGAGGGTCTTAAGACTTTAGAAAAACTAACTTTTCCAAGATGGGACAATACCTCAAGGAATCATTAATGGGATGGGAAGAGTTGGGGGATGTAGAAAAGCAATGGGCAAAACTAAAAGGGGATATTTTAAAGGCAGCAAACCTTTCTGTTAGAAAAGTAAAAACATGTAAAAGGAAAAGTAGGCCACTAAGGTTCTCAAACGTAGTAGCTGAAAAGGTGAAGAAGGATGACCTTCATAAAATACAGAGGAAGCCAAGCATCAATATTTTGGAAAACTTAGAGAAGCTAGGAAAGTAGTCAGGAAAGCAAAGATGCAAAAAGAAGAAGAAACAGCCAATGCAATAAAATGGAGGGACAAGACATTTTTTGGATGTGTTAGTGAGAGGAGGAAGGGCAAAAGTGATATTGTCAGACTCAAGGGGAAGGGGCGGAATATGTAGAAGCTGATGAGGATAAAGGGGAATTGCTTAACAAAAATAATTTTGTTCTGTGTTCAAAGATGAAGGGCCTGGAGCGGGATCTTAGAAAATACCAACAAATATGAACAGAAGTGAAGGGGATCCTGAAGTATTTTCAGAAGACTATGTTCATGAGGAACTTGCTAAACTAAAAGTAGACAAAACGATGAGGCTGGATGGGATACATCCCAGAGTATTGAAGGAACTTGGGGAAGTTCTAGCAGCTCCACTGTCTGACCTTTCCAATGTTTCTTTAGAGTTGGGAGTGGTCCCAGAAGACTGGAGAAAGGCACGTGTTCCATTTACACAAAAGTGGAAGTAAGGATCTAGAGGTCTATAAATTAATGAATAGAATGGAACAGGTAAACAGATCGATTCTTTATGGCATCACAAAGTAGAAAGACTAGGGGACATGCAATGAAGCTACAGTGTAACCCGTTTAAGACTAATAAGAGAAAATACTTTTTCACTCAATGCGTAATCAAACTCTGGAATTTGTTATCGGAGAATGTAGTAAAAGCTGTTAGTGTAGCTGGTTTTAAAAAAGGTTTGGACAAGTTCATGGAGGAAAGGTCCATAAACCATTATTAAAGAGGACCCAGGTAATCCACTGCTTGCCTCAATACAAGCATTATGGAATGTGTGTGTCTTTTTGGGAAACTGCTAAGTAGTTGTGACCTGGATTGGCCACTGCTGGAAACAGGATACTGGGCTTGATGGGCCTTGGCCTGACCCAGTATGGCATTACTTATGTAAGGATGAGGATGAGAACTACAGAATGGTAGTCTGACCTCTGTGGAGAGTAAATTAATGGAAAAGCTGCTAAAGTAGAGTATAGTGAGGTTTCTGGAGTCCAGTGGATTGCAGGATCTGAGGCAGCATGGGTTTACTAGAGGCAGGTCTTGTCAGACAAATCTGATTGATTTCTTTGACTGGGTGACCAGAGAGTTGGACTGAGGGAGAGCCCTAGATGTGATGTAGCCAGATTTCAGTAAAGCACAGTTACTTACCTGTAACAGGAGATCTCTGGGAACAGCAGGAATAAGTCTTCACATATGGGTACGTCGGTACCGACGGAGCCTGCACGGGAATGCTCCCCAGCATCCAATCAGAAAGCTTTTGGGAGCATCCCTCACGCCTGCGCACTGCCTTCCCGCCTTTTCCACTGCCTCTCCTCAGTTGAGTTTCATAGCTGAGACAAAAGGAGAGAAAGAGGAAAGGAAGATAGATAGATAGATACAACTCCTAGGGGAGGTGGGTGGGTTGTGAAGACTTATTCCTGCTGTTCCCAGAGATCACCTGTTACAGGTAAGTAACTGTGCTATCTCCAGGAACAAGCAGGAATGGTTCTTCACATATGGGGACTCCCTAGCTATAGATGCCAGGGGGAGATCCCATGAAATGCGTGTTCCTGGATCAGGACTGCAGTGCCCACACATGGATCTCCGGCATCTCATGAGGGTTGGTGGGTAGGAGTTGAAAGGAGAGGAGCTGTAAGAAAAAAACAGCAAAGCTAAGGACTACAGGAGAGGAGTCCTTGGTATGTATGATAAGTACCATTAAAATTATTTAATGAACAATCATAAAATGGATCTTACCTACTGGATTGTAGGAAGTAGAGAGCGTGATGGAGTCTACTGGAGATTCAGTAGAGGATCCTCAAGGTGACCTCACAGCAGTGAGGGTGAAGGTCCAAATCTGGAATTGGCAGGTGACCCAGGTGTCAACTGGGGTAGTATAAGAACGGCAGGTCTTCAGTGGAAAGCTTTATGGAAAAAATCTGAAAACTCTTTTAGCTACAGAGTCATTAACATTGAGGAGTAAAAGAGGAAGACTGACCGATTTGGACAAGTAGCCTAGTCCTGGAGGGAAGAAGGGGTATGGAAAAAAGCCCGCATTCCCAAGGACAGATGTGTGAAGGGCTGAAACCTCAGAACTACTGAAGATCTACACTGTCTTTCCTAGCTGGTGAGAGATAGGAAAGATATTGAAGCATGATGTTTCAGGGATAGCGAGACCTAGAGTAAAGTGGAGCTGCTAGTACCACAGTAGTGGTTGTGTGCATAACAGCCCCCACATACCGAGGGACAGTATGAAGATATGCCAGCCCACTGTCTGGAACCTCTAAGAAGGTAAACCTTTATAGCATAGACAGTTAGGGAGATAGTATGTAATACATATCTACCTATAAAAAGCATCTCGACAGATACATATATAGAGGGATATATATATATATATATATATATATATATATATATATATATATATATATATATAGGGGTATAACCTATGCACACACAGCTTACAGACATATGTATGTATAGAATATATAGAGATATATACATACATGAATATGTAAGTCTGAAGATACATGTCTGCAACTAAGCCCCATGAGAACATTCACATGAGAGATGTGAAGGAGAAAGATTCATCTAACAAGAAGGTGGAACCTACTTGAAAAGATATATAGAGAATCTATTCCTCCGGGCTAAGAGGGTGCAGGAATGCTATCCAGTGAAATAACCAGGATGGTTGCGTGATAAAACAGAGGATAATATCAGTCTGTAGAGAGCAAGTCGTGAGTTCTGTAGAACTCTGACATGGTAAATGGACAGAAAAACGCATAGAAGGAGATACCAGGATGACCCACTGGAGGGACACAGGGGTATCATGCGTTACTAGTAGAATATGTGCTGTCCATGAGGAGTAGGATAGCATGAGGGCAAGCTGTAAGGAAAAAGAGCATATTCCTGCAGGATTGGGAAACTCCTTGGACATTCACGCAGAAAAAGCTTGTGTCCTAGAATTGATGAGGTGTGTGGTCGGTGCGGCGTTTTTCTATGGGGGAAAAAAACGGAAGTCCAAAGGGGCTAAACAGCCGTCTATAGCCCCTCCGGTTACTTCCCAGGTGCTTCCAGCGTTGTCTGGACCTTTGGATTCCTATTTTGTACCCGTGCCGAGGCAGCTAACTTTAACAGGGGACGGAAGCCCGGCTTTGCAACTGCCGGAAGTGGAGTCCTCGGTTCTTGCTTCGGGCAGTGATCTCTCTTCCCCTGGCTCAGCCGGGGCCTCGAAGGTGCCTCGTTCGGATATCGGCGTGGAGGGGAAGCTGGTGGAGGAGGTTGAGTCGTCGGACTCCCCTGGAGTGCAGCGCCTTCCTGAAGAAAGCAGAGGGGGTGCTGCTCCTTCCCCTGAGCAGCGTCAGAGGCTGGAGGTCGCAGGAGAGATGCCAGATGGTGGTGTGGGCCCGATATTGGGGCCAACTACGTCCACCCCGTTGTCGGGCGGATTAACAGCAGTTGGAGCAGGAGAGTGTCTTCAGCCAGCGTCTAGGGAGTCCCCGGAGGTGGTGACGCTGGAAACGATATGGGCCGCGATTATGCAACTCCGTGAAGAAATGGTCCCACGAATTTCTGTGTTGGCGTCTCAGGTTACAAACAATGATTTGGCTATTCAAGAAAACACTGTCAAAATAACTAATTTACAGAAGGAGGTTGTAGAACTTCAGGGAACGTCCGTATGTTGTGGGAAAGATGTTGAAATGTTGCAGAAGAATGTTTTGTCAATGAGTGTTAAAATTGAGGCTTTGGAAAATATGTCTCGAGCTGCTAATGTCCGTGTGATTAATTTTCCTAGGTTACCTATGGTATCTGCAAGAGATATGTTTAGGAAATATTTAATAGAAATTTTGGGTGTTCCTCCTGAATCCCACCCCCCTATTGTAAAGATATACTATCTCCCTTCGGGGAAAAAGGTTGCTGCCGAGGGTGGGGAGATGGTTATGGGTTTGTCTAAAGTTGATGTTTTGAATGTAACTGCATTACTGGAATCCTCACAGGAGGACCAGGTTGCGTCCTCTACCTTGTTGATCACGTTAGCTCTTCTCTCTGATAAAGAATGGCTTATGAAGTTATTTTTTTAAAAACGGAATGTTGCCTTTAAGGGATTACAGGTCCGTATGTTTCCTGACCTCTCCGGGGAGACTCAGAGACGACGGCGGGACTTTCTCCTCCTTCGTCCTGGGGTTCAGCAATTGGGGGGGCTCTTTTTTCTAAAATTTCCATGTAAATGTCTGATTAAGTATCAGTCTGATTCCTATGTTTTTTTTGAGCCCTCACAATTGCTGGACTTCATTAATGCCCGTCATTAAGGGGTAATGGGTGTCTTCCCATCTTCTGCTGTTTGAGTATGGGTTTCTAGCTGCTTTTCACACCTCTATTTCCTATTGGAATTTGGGTTAAATTTTGTTTTTCCTTTTTCCTCTTGGTATCCTCCTATTGAGAGCTAGAGTGAGTGGTGTACTTGATATAATTTCCTCATTTGTTATTGCCGGGACTATTTAGTCTGTAATATTGTTTGCTTGTACCCTTCTCAATTTCCGTTTCAAGATGTATTCTTGAATGTATGTATAAACTAATAAATATAAAATTTAAAAAAAAAAAAAGCTTGTGTCCTGTATTCTAACAGGAGACAAGAGGGTGTGGAGAACCCTCACAGTCATGGAAAATGACTGATAAGCCTTTTCTACTATACAGAATAGCCATCAGAGACAAAGTTCAATGCTCTCTAGCAAGTGCCCATAGTAGAAAGCTTCTCTGAAGATTGCAGAGAGCATTATGCAGGAGAATTAGGAGATAAAACTGACTGTAGGTCAGCTGTGTTGCCACATCCAAGGAAATGGAGATGGCCAGAAAGAAGATAATGTGAGAAGCCTGAAGTGAGTAGGATTATCCAAGATAGATGAGGATGATCTTGGAATCACTACTAAGGCTAGACAGACTGGAAACTTGTGGGAAAGTACCAGTAGATGAATCACTGGAACTCCTGCATGAACAGCAACTGAAGGAGACAGCAGAGAGAATCTTCCTGTGAAACACAGAGAGAACAGACAAAGGGAGAGGAAATGGTCCTGTCCCTGTCTGATAAGCTGTCCAGAGAATTTAGTCAAAGAAAAACTCTACACTGAAATGAAAGGTGTACAGTATGGTACCACTCATTCAGGAAAAAAACGGGATGAGAGGGTAGAAGAACAGGAACTGAAGGGTGACTTACCATATGGTGAGTCAGCTGAAGAAAAAAATGTTCATGTTGGGACAGAAACTATCATGGGATAGTAGTTAACGTCTCTTCTTGGAAGGAAGAAGAGGAGAAATCTGTAACCCATAGACAAGAATATCTTGACAGCTGAGTACATCCTGAAGAAAGGAAGCCATGTGTAGAGCTTTAAAGAAAAAAACAGTGAACAAACTTCTGCTAAGAAGAGGTTAACTGTAGGTTGCAACTTTTAGGAACCTATGGTTGCTGGGTATGCTCAGACTGGTTAGAGTTTAGATTCTTCAGACCAAGACGAGGTGTCCCTGCTTGGGTACATCGGGATGATGGGCAGGAGAAGACTGAAACCTTTTCTTAGGGAAAGAAGGTTTGGTAGGACATTTCCTACCTCCTGGGGAAGAAGGTGGCTTAGGATGGTCCCTAGAACCAGGGAAGTCAGTGGAGCAATGAGCAACCTGACGTAAAGCCTCCTTATTGAAGAGATTTTCTCCAGTACAAGGAGAATTACCCAGTGTGTGTTGTGCCCATCTGCTCAAGTCTGAAGCCTGGAGCCAGGCTCTACGACGTGCTCCTATGGCAATAGCAGAGGATCTGCTAACAGACTCAAAAGAGTCTAGAGAAGTACGAGAAAGAAATCAAGAGATATTCTGGCTATGACTAAGAAGCAAGGAATAGTATGCAGCCTTAGGCTCTGATAGAAAAGGAGTCAAAAGAGATAATTTCTTTGTGACCTCCTGGAGAGATAGACTCATATAAAAATATAAGAGATAATCCTTGATGCCAGCATAGATGTTTGGAAGGTTTGACGTCCAAAGGCATCAAGTGCTCTAGATGCACGACCTGGCGGATAAGAAGAATGCTTCTTCTTGCTTTTTACCTTCCTCATTGCTGATTCCACTACAATGGAATGATGGGAAGTTGAGTTTTTTGAAACCCTGGAGAGGGGGGCACCTGATACAGAACATCAGTTGCTGTAGAAGGTGAGGGAACCCTTAAAGGTGATTCCCATATTCTCAGAAGAAGATCCTGCAAAGAATGATGTAAAGGAAGCATTATATTTTCCTTTTCTGCAGGAGAGCCTCGAGTAGGATCACAGCCAGGAATAGGAATAGTAAGAAATATTGCCATGTCAAGGAGAAATTTCTGAAAAGAGGGATCTCCAATGGGAACTATCCCTGGGCAGGCTAAGGTTGAAGGAGCAGCCTGAGCACCAGAGGATGTACTGGTCTGGTGCAGAAAAAGAACCCCACTAGAAGGATAGTGGTACTAGCAGTCACGATTTGAGGCAGTGAGTACTGCATCGTCCATGCCAGGTATCGATTCCAAACTAGGCATAGAAAGGATCGATGGTACCGATGTAACTGCAGGAACCGACATCGATACCGATACCGGTAGCTGAGTCGGAATCGGAGACGGTAACGCCATCGCAGCAGTCATCGGAGGCTGCTCAAGTAGTACTGAGGGAACCAGAAACGCTTGGTGAATATCCTCGGTACTGCGTATCCGGAAACGATAAGGGTCAGTTCCGAGACGCGTCGGTACCCAGTCATCTAGACTAGATATCGATTCCAGACTCAGCATCGAAGGGAGCGAGTCTATCGATGCATGTCTAGAGGGTGCCGACGTCGGTGGTGGTATCGGCGATGTTGCCGATACAGGAAAGTCAATTTGGGTCGTATCGATCGGTCCCGAAGGTACCGAGGACGCCAGATGACGATCCCTGGTGAAGAGTGGATCACTCAACACCGGAGGCGATGCCGGGGTATCGGTACCGCTCGAAGCGGATGCCACCACCGAGCATGGCTCAGGTATGTTCTGTGAGGGGTGAGCCCCAGGAACAACCTGATACCCCTGAAATGCTTTGGAGCACAGAGACTCCCGCCGGGGTTTTAATGCCAATGGGGTCTTGAGGGCAAGGCCGGAGCCGTCATCATGCTTGGCATGAGACCTACCACTCAAGAATTGGCTAGTCTTAACAGACTGTTTGTGGGTTACCTGATCCTGTAGAGAAGAAAAGGCCGGTGCCCTCACTCCGGGAGGGAAAACGGTATCGAGGGAAACTCGAAAGAGGGATGTTCTTCTCACAGTTTCGCAGCCTGATTGTTCAGGGGAAAAAGGGTCAGGACCCAAACAGGTTAGACACCAGGCATTGGAGTCTAAAAAGAAAACTGTTTCCACAGTGAAGGCACTTTTTAGGGGAAGAAGGCTCCATGATGGAGAGGCCTTGCAGGCCCAAAAAATTTAAAGGCAGAAACTGAGGGAAAAATCTCGCTGAGTTTAAGAAAAAGAAAAGAAAAAACCCACCGGCGGTACCGGTGGCGGCGGGGAAACAGCCGCGACCACAAGAAAACAAGAAATAAAGAATTAAAGAAAAAAGTTTCTGCGGTGACAGGAGGACGTCCTGCCGGCTCCGCGGAAAAACGAAAACTGAGGAGAGGCAGTGGAAAAGGCGGGAAGGCAGTGCGCAGGATGCTCCCAAAAGCTTTCTGATTGGATGCTGGGGAGCATTCCCGTGCAGGCTCCGTCGGTACCGACGTACCCATATGTGAAGACTCATTCCTGCTTGTTCCTGGAGATAGCCTTTGACACTGTTCCACAAAGGGGACTTATAAATAAATTGCGCACCCTAGAGGTGGGACCTAAAGTGACTGATTGGATTAGAAATTGGTTGAGTGTGAGGTGACAAAGGGTACAGGTAAACGGAGTTCACACTGATGAGAAGGATGTTACCAGTGGTGTGCTGCAGGGATCTATCCTTGGCCCAATTCTTTTTAACATTTTTGTTAGTGATATTGCTTAAAGGCTGTTGGGTTTGCCTCTTTGAAGATGATACCAAAATCTAACATAGAAACATATCAGCAGAAAAATACCAAATGGCCTATCTAATCTACCCTTCTCTATCAAATACTATAGTTACTTTTTTTCTGCAAGAGAATAGACACCCAGAAAGGAGTAGATAACATGAGGAGGGATCTAACTAAGCCTGACAAATTGTCGAGAATTTGGCAGTTGAGATTTAATGCTAAAAAATGCAAGGTTATGCATTTGGGCTGCAAATATCCAAGGGAGAGGTACAGTATAATGGGTGAAGTACTTCTGCTCATGAAAGAAGAGCAGGACCTGGGCATGATTTTTCTGATGATCTTAAAATGGCTAAACAGGTAGAAAAGGTGACGGCGAAAGCTAGAAAGATGCTTGGGTGCACAGAGAGAGGAATGGCCAGCAGAAAAAAAGGAGGCGATAGTGCCTCTGTATAAGTCTTTGATGAGATCTCATTTGGAGTATTGTGTGCAATTCTGGAGACCATACCTTCAAAAGGGCATAAACAGAATGGAGTCAGCGTGGAGGGTGGCTACCAAAATGGTCAGTTGTCTTCATTATAAACCTTATGGGGACAGACAAAGATCTCAATATGTATACTTTAAAGGCGGGATAGAGGAAATATATTAGAAATTCCATGAAAGTGGCCCGAAGCAGCTCTGTAAACTGTAGCACATAACCTTGACTTAGGATTCTGAGGATCTACTGGTCTGATATAATATGGACCCCTTCCAAGAGGACAGATTCAGCTGCCGCCCCCCCCCCCCCCAGTTGGCTATAGAGTAGTTACTCACCTGTAACAGGTGTTCTCCAGGAGCAGCAGGAATCAGTCCTCACATATGGGTGTCATCGGCGCCGATGAAGCCCCAGCGGAGCATTTCCCCAGCTTTCCATGAAAGCCTTTGGGAATGCTGGCACGCATGCGCGGTTCCCTTCCTGCCTAAAGGTGCCATCTTACCTCAGTCAAATGACATAGTTAAGAACAGCACACAAAAATGTAAAACAAACTATGTACAACTGCAACTCCAAGGGGAGGAGGGAGGGTCGTGAGGACTGATTCCTGCTGCTCCTGGAGAACACCTGTTACAGGTGAGTAACTACTCTTTCTCCAGGACCAAGCAGGAAGTCAGTCCTCACATATGGATGACTCCCTAGCTCTGGGCTACCAGGAACCCAGGCTGAACAAGAGAACTCCCTCTAGTCACAGCAGCAAAGAAAAGCTTTTCAAGGACACAACCTCCACCGGTAGCCCAACAGAGGGCAGGAGGGCAGGAGTTGCCTAAACCTCAAAGAGAGTCCGGAGTACTGCTTGGCCAAAAGCACTGTCCCTACGGGACTCCCTCTCCAGACAGTAATGGGCCGCAAAGGTCTGGCTTGAAGACCAAGTTGCAGTCTTGCAGATGTCTACCAAGGGCACAGAGCGGAGATGAGCCACTGAGGCAGCCATTGCCCTGACACGATGGGCCGTGACCCTACCCTGCAAAGGTCGGTCAGCCACCTTGTAAGCCCAGATGATACAGTCAGCCGCCCAGATAGACAAGGTACGCTTGGACACAGCCAACCCCAACTTATTGGGGTCAAAGGAGACGAAGAGCTGAGTAGCCATATGTCCCTGCGTACGGTCAAGGTAGAAGGATAAGGCCCTCCTACAGTCCAGGGTATGCAGGACTGCTTCAGCCTGGCTAGAATGAGGCCTAGGGAAGAATGTTGGAAGAACCACCTCCTGGTTGAGGTGGAAAGAGGAGACAACCTTGGGGAGGAACTTTGGATGAGTCCGAAGGACTACCCTGTTCCTATAAATCCTGGTGTAAGGTCTATCACAGACCAGGGCCTGAAGCTCACTCACTCGCCTGGCCGAGGTGAGGGCTATCAGGAAGAGAGTCTTCCAGGAAAGGAAGCGTAGAGGGCAAGTAGCCATCGGCTCAAAGGGTGGGCGAGGCAGTTGCTGCAAGACCACATGCAGCTCCCACTCAGGAGCAGGACGACGGATGGGAGGCTTGAGCAAAAGCAAGCCTCTGAGAAAGCGGGACACCAAGGGGTGACCTGACAGAGAATGTCCCTCCACCAGTGAGTGGTGAGCTGCTAGAGCTGAGAGGTGGACCCGAACAGAATTGGACTTAAGTCCCTGATTGGACAAGTGCAGTAAGTACTGAAGCACAACTGGCACAGTACAGGAGAAAGGATCCACTGTACGTAGCTGACACCACACAGAAAACCTCTTCCATTTGAGGGCATAGGTTTTCCTAGTGGACTGCTTTCCTAGAGGCTAGGATAACCTCCTCAACTTCCTGAGGTAGGCCCCAGGGAGCCAAAACTACCCTTGCAGCCTCCAGGCCATCAAATTGAGAGATTTGAGATTGGGGTGCAGAAGGGAACCCTGCTCCTGTGAGAGAAGGTCGGGCTGCAACCCCAGAGGTAGTGGGGAATCCACTGCCAGCTGAAGCAGAAGTGGAAACCAAGGCTCTCTTAGCCACCTGGGAGCTACCAGCAGGACCGAGGCCGTGTCCTGAAGAGTCTTGAAAAGAGTCCGTGCCACCAAGGGCGTGGGAGGAAACGCATACAGGAGGCCCTGAGACCAGGACATCAGAAAAGCATCTGGTGCTATCCTCAAAGGATGCGGTTGCCTGGAGCAGAACTTGGGCAGTTGCTTGTTCAGCAGACTGGCAAAGAGATCTATCCAAGGGAGACCCTACTTCAGGAAGATCTTCTGGATGACCAAGGGATGCAGCTGCCACTAGTGGGGCTGCAGAATTCTGCTCAACCGGTCGGCGAGGCAGTTCTCCTGGCCGGGAAGGTACACCGCCTTGAGAAGCATGTTGTGCTTTAGGGCAAAGGAACAAAGGTCTTGAGTTTCCCGACAAAGGAGCTTTGACCCAGTGCCGCCCTGTTTGTTCACATAAAACATGGCTACCTGGTTGTCTGTTTGAATCAAGATTGAGCGGTGAGCTAGGGCCGGAGAAAAAGCCTTGAGAGCCAAGCGGATAGCTCGAAGTTCCAGGAGATTGATCTGTTGGGCTGCCTCCCAGGGAGTCCAGAGGCCTTGAGTGCACTTGTCCAGACAATGAGCACCCCAGCCCCGCAGAGAGACGTCGGTGGTGAGGACCACCGAGTATTCTGGCATTTGGAAGGGCATCCCCTTCAGCAGATTGGGTGGATGTAGCCACCAGTTGAGGAAGGCCAAAAGGGGTTTGGACACCCTTATCCTGTCTTGTAGGCGGCCTCTGGCCTGAGACCACTGAGTCCGAAGGCACCACTGTGCAGGCCTCATATGGAGCCTGGCATTGGGAGTCACATGCACTGTCGAAGCCATGTGGCCCAGAAGTCTGAGACAGAATCTGGCGGAGACCAGGGACCTGTTTAGAAACTGTTTGGCCACGTCCATCAGTCTTTGAGCCCTGTCTTCTGGCAAGAATGCCTTTGCCAGTTGAGAATCCAACCTTGCCCCTATGAACTCCAAGTTCTGGGAGGGGAGCAAAGTGGACTTTGCGAAGTTTATGACAAAGCCCACGTTTTGAAGCAGAGCAATGGTTCTGAGGGTGGCTTGTCTGGCCTCCAGGGACGTCTGACCCCTGATGAGCCAGTTGTCCAGATAGGGAAAGACAAAGATGCCTTGATTTCTCAGGTAGGCCGCAACCACTGCCAGGCACTTGGTAAAGACTCTGGGAGCGGAGCTCAGGCCAAAAGGTAGTACTCTGTACTGATAATGGTTTCCTCCCACAATGAACCTGAGGTACTTTCTGTGGTCTGGATGAATGAGGATGTGAGTGTACGCATCCTTTAGATCTAAGGAGCATAGCCAATCTCCCTGCTGGAGATAGGGCAGAAGGGTTCCAAGAGTAAGCATCTTGAACTTTTCTTTCTCTAGGAACTTCAGGTTCTTGAGGTCCAGAATGGGTCGAAGGCCACCGGTCCTTTTGGGTACCAGGAAATACCTGGAGTAGAATCCGTGACCTTGCAAGTGGGGAGGCACAGGCTCCACCGCCCTGTCCACCAACAGACCTTGGAGCTCTCGAAGGAGAAGGTCTGTGTGCAGGGGGGGGGGCCTCAAGGGCTCCCCTGGGAAGTAAGAAGGAGGCAGTTGATTAAAATGCAGGGCATAGCCCTTTTGGACTATGTCTAGCACCCAACTGTCCGTGGTAATGAGAGGCCTCTGGTGGGCAAAGAGCACAAGGCGACCGCCTGTGCAGGGCTGGGAAATCAGGGACGGAGTGGCTACGCTCAAGGAGTCAAAAACCCTCACCCTGCTGAGTGGAAGCAGGGGCAGAAGGCTTGGGGGTCCTCTGCCTACGGGGCCCATTACCCTGGCCCTTGGCTTGCTGACCCTGGGGGGCAGCTTGGGCAGCCTGATACTGAGGGCACTGTTTGTAGGCAGTGCCCTTCCTCGGGTAAAAGGACTTTTTACCCGAGCCCTTCTTTTTATGTGAAGGGGCAGAGGTCTTCCTCGACAGCCTTGTCCGGGTAAGGTGCTCGGTCTCGAGCTGAGCGGCCTTCTCTGTCACGGGTTTGTCAAAAAGGTTCTCACCTCTGCAGGGGACATCGACCAACTTGTCCTGAACCCATGGCTCGAGGTCCGATGACTGCAGCCACACCTGGCGTCGAGCCGCGATACCGGCAGCCGCAACTCTGGCCGAAGCCTCGAAGCCATCGTAGGCGGCACGGGAAATGAACTTTGAGCATTCCCGAATCCCCGAGGACAAGGTCTTAAATCTCTGCAAGGGTTCCCCGGAGAGACCAGCAGAGAATCCGGCCAATTCTTTGGCCAGGTCTCGCAAGTACATGCCCATGTACAGCTGGTAAGACTGGACATGGCAAGCAAGCATAGACCCCTGGAAGCACTTTCTGCCGACGCCATCGAGGATGCGGGCCTCCCTGCCGGGGGGCACCGCAGAGTGCATCTTCTGGCTCTTCAGACGATGCATGGCCGGTTCCACAACCATGGAATGGTGTGGTAGCTGTGCTTTATGGAAACCAGGGCTTTTGCGGCGTCGATAGATGGAATAGACTCGCTTGCTCAGAACCGGCGCCGAGGCCGGTGCCTCCCACATCCGGAAGAGGAGCCGTTCCAGCATCGGAGGAACCGGGACAGTAAAGGCCTCCTTCGGAGGAGAATCGTACTGTAGAGCATAGAGCTCCTCGGCTCGAGGCTCTTCCTTGGGATCGGCAGGGATAGCCAAGGCAGCGGCCATATCCTGGACGAACTCCGAGAACCTAGTGTCCTCCGGAGGGGATCTACTCCGGGGCTCAGACTGCAGTGAGTCCGACGGGACGCACCGAGTCTTAAAAGTATCGGGGGACTCCTCATCCTCTGTCTCCCAGGCGGACTCATCTGAGGTGGAGTCAGGGTCCGACCCCGCGGGGCCCCAAGGAACCCGCCCCGACGCCGGGGGCACCAGCGTCGACACCCTCGGTCCCGAACGGGAGGTTGAGGGAGACCTCGACCGAGGACGACTTCGAGCCACGAGGGTCTCGAGTATCGGCTCGGTCTCCGGGGTTGACTTCGAAGTCGACATCCCGGTGGTCGGGGCAGATGCACCAGACAGGCTGGCCATCAGTGCCCGCTGCTGCTCCATGAAGGCAGACAATCTGCACTCCAAGGCTGTCATCCTGAGAGACAGCTCGGGAGACGCAGCAGCCACCGACTCGGGCCCAGGTGGCGCCGGGCCCGATGTTGGCTCTCTGGGAGGAGAGTCCACGAGGACTACGGGGCTTACGTGTCCAGCAGACTCCGGCTCCACGCGAGGAATTTTGGCAGGCTTCTCTTGGTCCACGGGCCCGGGACGGCGGTCGGGGGTCTTAGACCTGGCCTTTGAGGGACCAGGGACCTCCTCCAACGCCGCCCTTGCGAGCCGCTTCTTCCTCTTGCATTCCCAGTCGGGGGACCCCCTGTCCGAGGAGCTTCGACGGTGCTTGGGATTGGAATCCCGAGATGTCGAGGCCTCAGACGAGGTCCGGGCTCGGCTGGAGGCAGAGTCCAAGAAAAACCTTTCCTTCTGATGCTATCGACTTTTGAGTGCCTTGGAAGACATCTTCCCACATGGCACACACGACTTGGGGTCGTGGTCAGGGCCGAGGCACCGAAGGCAGCAGTCGTGTGTGTCGGTGAGAGACATAAGTTACTTACACCGATCACACTTTTTGAAACCACTGGAAGCCATCGGGGAAAAAAGAGCCCCTGCGAGGTCAAAAGACCGGCCTTCCAGGGAAAAATGAAAAAAGGGGCGCGAACGCCAGCCACGAAAGGCAAAAACCGAAAAATAAATAAGCGGGCTCGATACCGGTGTACCGAACCCGGCGGGAGGGGAACCGGCGTCGAACCGGAGAAAAATAGCGAAAAATCGCCGAAGAAAAAAATCACTTTTATCCGGAAGAACAGGACACACGTCCGGTGGGCTTCTCGGAAAAAAAAGAGACCGAGGTAAGATGGCACCTTTAGGCGGGAAGGGAACCGCGCATGCGTGCCAGAATTCCCAAAGGCTTTCATGGAAAGCTGGGGAAATGCTCCGCTGGGGCTTCATCGGCGCCGATGACACCCATATGTGAGGACTGACTTCCTGCTTGGTCCTGGAGAAACCTTGGAAGAAATCGCCAGATCTCATTGCAGGGGCTTATTGACTCCGGAGGGAACCGCAGCCAAGTCTCGAGAACACTGAAACCATGAAAGAGCTGACTTCTTAGGTTTAGATCCATATGAGGAATAAGCCCTGCTTGGATGCCTAGTAGTCCGAGGGTATCTCCATGCTCCATACAAAGCCCTGCAAGAGGCACTCCTGGGCTTATCTACTAGAAGCCTCTGTGGGTGAACTTCACCAAGATCTTACACCAAATTTTCCAGATCCTCTCCAAAGAGCAACCTGCCTTTGAAAGGGGAGTTTTACTCAGCTGTAACTCTGAGGCAGCATCAGCTGACAAACTTTGGAGCCAAAGCCACAGTCTAGCCACTACTTCTGCTGCCATGGACTTGAAGGATATTCTAATCAAGTTGTATGGTGCATCAACTATATAAGTAGCTCCAGACTCTTGTCTCGTAGCCACTGGACCCAGCACAGGAGAGCTAGAGCTACAAAGCCTTTACACAGAGCTGCTTGAGTGCCTAAATATGAAGCCACAAAGGGCTTCCACTTTCTTATCATGAGACTCCTTCGGCACAGCACCTCCTCTATTGGGATGCACATGCACTTTGTCACAGCTCTGACGAGAGTATGCACCAGAGGGAGCCCTAAAAGCTGATCTAGCCCCAAGTACAGCTGAATCAGGGACCTTGGGAACTCTAAGGCTTAGTTCTAGTGTCTCTTGTTGTGAGACTATGAGCTGACATACAGGCTCAGGGAGGGGAAAAATCAAGGACGACACGGAAGACCCTCCAGAATAGGGTCCACTTGCTAAGCCTACATGGGAGCAGGCTCTACAATACGTAAAGCTGCCATGGTGTCCTGAATAAGAATGAAGAGTTCATCCTTGTGAAACAGGTGGATTACAGATAGAGCCTCGCTTTCCACCAGGGGAAACTTCCCCCTCCTCCAGTGACTCACCTGCTGGAGAAAGCGTAGATACTCATCTGTAGCAGGTGTTCTCCATGGACAGCAGAAATAAGTTTTCACATATGAGTGATGTCACCGACTGAGCCCCACGTGGGAACACTACTCAGCTTCCAATGGGAGCTTTTGCGAGGTTCCACCATGCAGGCGCGCCTGCCTTGGCACCATCTTCTCCAGTACCATATCCAAGCTGCAGCAGAAGACAACTCCTTGGGGAGATGGGAGAGTTGTGGGAACTTATTCCTGCTGTCCATGGAGAACATCTGCTACAGGTGAGTAACTACGCTTTTTCCATGGAGAAGCAGGAATGAAGTCCTCACTTATAGGACTTCCAAGTTACAGGCTACAAAAAACCGAGGGGGCCAGAAGCCCAACAGGGGCCAAACAAAACTGGAGAATCAAAAGGACCTAACTGATTCAGCATATTCAGCATTAACTGTTAAAAACATCCTTGGAAACAGGAGAAGTTCCTCAGGACTGGAGGAGGGCTGATGTGGTACCTCTTCACAAAAGTGGTGACAAAGAAGAAGTGACAAACTACAGGCCGGTGAGCCTTATCTCGGTGGCAGGAAAAGTAATGGAGGCGCTCCTGAAAGAGCAAATAGTGGACTCTCTCAAAACCAAGAAGTTGCATGATCCAAGGCAACATGGTTTTACCAAAGGACAATCTTGCCAAACAAATCTGATTGAGTTCTTTGACTGGGTGACCAGAGAACTAGATCAGAGGCATGCGATGGATGTCATCTACCTGGATTTCAGCAAAGCCTTTGATACTGTTCCTCATAGGAGGCTTATCAAACTCAATAGTTTGGGGATGGGTCCCAAGGTTGTAAACTGGATCAGAAATTGGTTGACTGACAGACGTCAGAAGGTGACTCTAAATGGAGCTCACTCGGATGAAAGGAGGATGATTAGCAGGATGCCCCAGGGTTTGGTCCTGGGACTAGCACTGTTCAATGTACTTGTGCGTGATATTGTCGAAGGACTGAATGGAAAAGTGTCTTTTTGCAGAGGACATGAAAATTTGCAACAGAGTGGACTCCCCTGAGGGAGTGGATAACATGAGGAAAGATCTACAAAAGCTGGAACAATCTAATGCTTGGCAGTTAAGATTTAATGCGAAGAAGTGCAATGTCATGCATTGGGGAAGCAGAAATCCAAGAGAAATGTATGCGATAGGGGGCAAGAGGTTGGTGTGCACGGACCAGGAGAAGGACCTTGGTGTAATTATTTCCGAGTATCTCAAGGTGGCAAAACAGTGCAACAAGGCAGTAGCAAAAGCCAGGAGGATGTTGGGTTGCACACAAAGAGGAATTGCCAGCAGAAAGAAAGAGGTACTAATGCCACTGCATAAGTCACTGGTGAGGTCTCATTTATTTATTTGTGCTTGTTTACCGCTTTTAGTGAATTAAAGCGGTTTACAGAAAACTTCAAAGCATGAACGTTACATAAAACAGTATTACAAACAAACATTTAACAGGAGTGTAAAGGGATAGGGTAATAATAACTTAAATCTGAAATCAATTCAAATGAAAACTAAGTACAGAGAATTAAGTATATAACGCGTTGGATTCGAAGAATGGAATACTGTGTTCAGTTTTGGAGACCATATCACACAAAGGATGTAAAAAGACTGGAAACGGTTCCGAGGAAGGCGACCAAAATGATTTGGAGCCTGCATCAGAAGCCTTATGAGAAGAGACTTGAAGACCTAAATATGTACACTCTGGAGGAGAGGAGGGATAGGGGAAATATGATTCAGACCTTTAAATACTTAAAGAGTGTTAATGAACAAACAAACCTCTTCCAAAGACAGGGAAGCTGTAAAACTAGAGGGCATAACATGAAGCTGCAAGGGGGTAAATTGTAAGGCAATGTCAGGAAATACTTTTTCACTGAAAGGGTGGTGGATGCTTGGAATGCCCTCCCGATGGAAGTGGTGGGGGCAAATACAGTGACAGAATTCAAAAAGGCAAGGGACAGACACAGTGGATCCCTCTATAGCAACAGGATAAAATAAAAATAAACTTAACTATCTAATTTCTTAACAAACAGGGGTGCCCTATACGGAGCGGTGGGTTCAACGCTAAACAAAGACATGGGGAGGGGTGACCTGCACGGAACAGCAGGTGCACCTACTCTTGCCGCCTTGCTGTGCATACTAGATGGACCATACTGGTCTTTATCAGCCGTCATTTACTAACTGAGCAGCGAGCAGCACTCGTACTGAGAAAGTTTCAGTTTAGGCAGCATGGATGGACAAAAAGACCTGGTGGGAAGTAGTTGGACCTAATCCCCAAAAAGAAACTGGAGTATGGCCTGGATGAAGTTGCTGTCACGTCGGGAATCCCCAGCCAGACAGTAATGCGATGTGAATGTGTGGACCGAAGACCATGTTGCAGCCCTGCAGATTTCCTCCATGGAGACTGAGCACAAGCTGGCCACCAACGCAGCCATGGTTCTGACATTGTGAGCCGTGACATGACCAAGGCTGGAGTTCTGCCTGGGCATAAGCGAAAAAAATGCAGTTTGCTAGCCAAATTGGCAGAGTGCATTTGGAAACCACAGCCCCCAGCTTGCTGGGATCAAGAGAGACAAACAAATGGGTGGATGTTTGGTGGGCCTTTGTCCACTCAAGGTAGAAGGCTAGAGCTCACAAAGTCCAGCATGCTCAGTGCCGCCTCCCTGCTGTGGGCATGAAGCCTGGGAAAGAAAGTAGGCAGCACAACTGACTGATTAAGATGGAAAGCACAGACCACCTTCAGAAGGAAACGCGGATAAGTGCATAAGACCACTCTATTGTGATGAAACCTGGTATATGGCGGGTGCGCCACTAGAGCCTGGAGCTCAATGACACATGCTGAGGTAACTGCCACCAGGACAAAACCTTCCAAATCAGGATCTTCTAAGGGCAAGAAGCTAGCAGCTCAAAAGGAGCCAACAAGAGCTGCGCCAGAACCACATTAAGGTCCCAAGCCACCATCGGGGGGTTGACAGGGGCTTAGAGAGGAACAAGCCCCACATGAACCAAACCACCAAGTGCTGAGCTGAGACAGGCTTCCCCTCTGAGCCGCAATGGTAGGTTCAAATTGTGCTCAGGTGGACTCTGACAAAGCTGGCCTTTAGATCCAACTCCAAGAGGTGCAGGAGGTACTAGAGCAACTTGTCCACTGTGCAGGAGAAGGGGTCCAGGGTCTGGTCGGTGCACCAGGAGGAGAACCTCTTCCAATTGAACGTGCAGGACCTCCTTGTCAAAGCTTTATGGGAGGCCAGGAGGATTTCCGTGACGCTCTTAGGTAGGTTAAGCTCCGAATGTATTACCTACTCAACATCCATGCTGTGAGAGCCAAGGACTGGATGATGGGGTGAAGCAAAGTCCCATCCTTCTGCAGGATGAGATCTTGGGCAAAGCCTAGTTGCTGGGGCTTCCGCCGAGAGAGCTGAAGCAGCAGGGGAAATCACGGCTGCCTGGGCCAGTATGGTGCGATGAGGATCATAGTGCCATTGTTGGCCTGGAGTTTCAGCAAGGTCTTTGCCACAAGAGGAATGGGTGGAAAAGCGTAGAGCAGGCCCATCCCCCAGTGCAGGAGGAAGGCATCCGACTTGCGCCGGTCACTCGATGCAACCCTGAAACAGAACTAACCCACCTGTGCAGGGTGGCAAAGAGATCTATTACATAACATACTATACAACAGCAGATAAAGACCATCATGGTCCATCTAGTCTGCCCAGCAAGGTGGCAAGAGTAGATGCACCTGCCGCTCCGTGCATGTCACCTCTTCCCATGCCTTTGTTTTGAGGTGTGCCCACTGCTCCGTGCAGGTCACCCCTATTTGCTGAGATAGCAGACACAGTTAAGGTTATTTTGATTTTATCCTGTTGCTGTGTCCCATGTCATTTTGAATTCTGTCGCTGTATTTCCCCCAACACTTCCATCAGGAGGGCATTCTAAGCAACCACCACCCTTTTCAGTGTAAAAGTATTTCCTGACATTGCCTTTCAGGGGGGAGGTATCCCACTCCTGAAAGATCCTGTCTGCGACCTGATTGTTCAAGGTCCACTCATGAAGCTGGAGGACGTGGCTCAACTGGCCTGCCAGGAAACAGTTTCCCAGGCAGATAGGTGGCTCTCAATTCCATCTCGTGGGCAATGGCAAACTTCCATAAACAGATCTCCCAGCAGAGAAGGTACGAGCCTGTGCCCCCCGCTTGTTGACACAGTACACTTGATTGTTGGTATTAAACAGGATAATCTGGTCGGTGAGGTGGACCCTGAATGCCCAGGGGGCGTTCTGTATGGCCCAGAATTCCAGGAAATTGATCTGGTGAAGACTCTCCTGCTTGGACCACACATCTTGAGTGCACAGGCATTCCAGGTGAGCCCTCCAGCCATGTTTTGGCACATCGGTTGTCAGCATCTGCTGGGAAGGCAACATCTGAAAGGGGAGGCCCTTGAGCAATTTCTGCGGTTCCAGACACCAGTTCAGAGACTGGACAAGAGGTGACTGCCCATGGTTTGTCTCCACTGAGAACTCAGAAACCACTGAGCTTGTCTCATTGACAGGCAAGCCAGGGGAGTGACGTGCAATGTCAAGGCCATATGTCCAAGCACCTTCAGCAGCCCACAAGCCTTTATAAGATGCCTCTGCTGGGTACTGCAGACCAAAGCTATCAGCTGCTGCAGACGATCCACTGGTAGAAAGGCCCGAGCCCGAACGTTGTCGAGGAGGGCACCTATGAACTCCAATTGTTGGGAGGGCTAAAGGAGGGACCTGGGGTAGTTGACCACAACCCCATCATTTCAAGCAACCAGATGGTCAGCTGAGTTGACTGTTGGACCCCCTCTGGAGTGGAGCTCTAAACGAGCCAGTTGTTCTAAGTAGGGGAAGACGAACACCTCCAGAATTCGGAGGTAAGCAGCTCCCACCGCAAGCCACTTTGTAAAGACGCAGGGTGCCAAAGGAAAGTACTTAGTACTAGAACTGCCAATTCCCCAGGACGAACCTGAGGAATTTCCTGTGGGCTGGATGGATAGGGATATGTATGCACACATCCTTGAGATCCAGGAAGCATAGCTATTTGTCCTTCAGTAGGTAAGGGAGCAAAGTCCCCACGAGACCATTTTGAATTTTTCCTCACACGAGGAAAGTGTTGAGGTTCCGGAGATCCAAGATAGGTCAAAACCCTCCCGTATTCTTGGGGACCAGGAAATACCTGGAGTAAAACCCTCACCCGGTCTGAGCCAGAGGCATGAACTCTATGGCGATGTACATGAAAAGGAAGTTGAAGTGCAGAAGGTCGAGGGGATGCTCCTTGGTGGGGGGAGGGGGGTAGCAGTTCAGCGAAGTACAGCATGTAGCAGTTTCAGATTATCTGCAACACCCATATGTCCAAGGTGATGAGAGACCACCTGTGGGTGAAAAACACAAGCGCCCCCCCCCCCCACTAGAGGGGTTTTCCCCTGTGGTCACAGGCAGATTGACTATGCTCAAGGAACCAGTCAAAATCCCACCCCTAGCTTAGGCTGTGGGGCAGGCTGAGCCTTCTGGGGTTTCTCTTGGTGCTTGGTGCTGCAAATGAGGAGCCAGAGCCGGAGCTTTTGGCTGAGAGCCTTGGAGGCTTGGGAAGTACCGGCGTTTACACTGGTAGTAAGTCTTCTTCCTCTGGTACTTCTTGTGAGAAGGATCAAAGTCCTCCTCGAGAGCCTGGTGAGGGTGATATGCTACTTCTCAGCACCATCAGTCTTTGCCTCCACCTGCTCCCCAAAGAGGTTTTCCCCTCGGCATCGCATGTCCAGCAGTTTGTCTTGTACCCACTGCTCCAATTTGGAGGACTGGAGCCAAGCGAGCTGGCAGGCCCAATGCCCACCATCGCCGACCTGCAAGCAGACTCAAAGGAGTCATAAGTTGCCTGAATCATAAACTTATAGTCTGTCATGGCTAAGCAGGGCACAAAAGGCGTCGAGCCGCTCAGGGAGAATGAGTGGGCCGAACTTGACCAGATCCAGCATGATGTCTTTCAAGAACATGCTCATGTATAGTTGGTACGAAAGGACCTTGGCCATCAGCATAGAGCTCTGGAAGCACCACCTGCCAAAGGAGTCCAAGGTCCATGGCCTCCCTGCCTGGAGACGTCAAGGAGTGAGTCTTGTTGCTCTTGATATGCTTCATGGCGGATTCCACCACCAAAGTGTGGAGCAGGAGCTGAGGCTTCTCGTATCTGTACATCGAGTCCAGCCACCTTCTGACTGAGGGTATCGTTAGTGGGTTCTCCCACATCTGCATTTGCAGCCTCTACAGGATCTATTGCACTGGCACCAACACAGCCTCCTTGGGGGCCAAAGGGTACTGGAGGATCTCCAGCTCTTCTGCCCTGGGCTCGTCCTCTGCCTCTAAAGAAAATGGGATTGCTTTAGCCCTATCCCTGACAAAGTCCTGGAAGGACATGTCTTCCAGAGAGGACTTCCGATGCTTATGCTCGTGTCAGGTAGGGCTTTGATGCTGATGCCCAGTCTTATCTGGTGCTCAGACGCCTCCTTTGATGTCAGCGGTGTTGATGCAGAACCCTTCCTTGATTCCCAAAGGTCTATTTAGGGCTGTTACTCCAGGCTACCG
This sequence comes from Ichthyophis bannanicus, assembly GCA_033557465.1. Taxonomy (NCBI): domain Eukaryota; kingdom Metazoa; phylum Chordata; class Amphibia; order Gymnophiona; family Ichthyophiidae; genus Ichthyophis; species Ichthyophis bannanicus. The sequence continues at coordinate 1,695,279,181 of CM066031.1, forward strand.
CAAGTTCCTTGGTTCAGAGTGCGCTCAGGCACCCCTCGATGCAGATGTCTCCGTGGGACCACAGTACTCCCTCTGCTTTTCCAGACCCTTCAGGCCCCTTCTTGTCATCTGCAGACACAGGTTACAAGAAGAGGGCAGGTGGTCAGGACCCAAAGCACTGAAGGCACCAATTGTGCCAATCAGTGACCAAGATGCTCCGGGCACATTCGGTGCACTTCTTAAAACCACTGGCTGGCTTTTGGGACATGTCTGGGAAGATGGCAGTGGCAAGGTCAAATGGCTCGACTGTGCCAACCATGGGTAGGGAAAATGGAGAAAGGCGGCAAAAAAGTGGTGAAAAAAAAAAAACAACAACGAGCTTCGGTGGGAACTGATGCTACCAACGGTTGAAAATTTGTAAGAAAGAACCCCTCAGAGGGAAAAAATGGAAATTACACTTACCTGGTAATTGATGTTCCTTGAGGGAGTACAGTTCAGTCCTCCACCACTGGGTAGTGCACCTCCTCCTGCAACATGGAGACTGGACAAGTCAAACTTGTGACATCACCGGGTATATCCTGCTGGTCTTCTCCCATGATCCCCCAGTGACCTACTGTCAAAGCAGACTCAAAGGAGCAAACAAACAACCAGTTAAAGTACTAAATACAAAGCTATGCTCAAACTTCAACTTTAAAATCACAGGGCCCCAAAAAGAAAGGCCGAAAACACCCTCCTCCGTGCCCCTGTCCCCCTGCGCACCAAACAGCGGAAGACAGAGAGCTAGAAGGAAGGAGAACTAAGGAAGAGTATAGGCAGAAAAGGTTGCTCTCTCGCGATTACCTGCCAATCAGAGCCCGTTGCCGACTCTAGGATCCGAAAGCATACTCGGAACTGACGCCTCGCGTCTGAAACATCCATCCCCGGGCGGGAATGAGGACTGAACTGTACTCCCTCAAGGAACATCAATTACCAGGTAAGTGTAATTTCCATTTCCTTATCGGTCCTACAGTTCAGTCCTCCACCACTGGGATGTACCAGAGCAGTAATCATTGGGAGGGACCTATCCAGTCGGCTCGGCCCCTAAACGAACAGAGCAGGCACCGACCCCAGCCCGCTCCTCACGTCAACAGGCGGTAAGCCAACCAGGAAGACACGACCGAGAGCCCACTTGGATCCTCTTCACTGGTGAAAACAGCACAGAACTCTGCCCCAAGCAGCGCTAGTGCTTCAGAAAGACAAACTCGCCATCGCAAACACACTGAACGCCCTAGAAACAGACCTACTGAGAAGGCTACCGGAGCTCCGCCTGAAAAATCCACTTGAGCTCACCATTTGCTCTCGACCCCACCAGGGTGTCAAGTGTTAGCAACCGCTGCTCTCCCGCAGAACCCGCCTCCACGGAGGGACAGGCAGCGAAGAGACCTCCCAGAAAGCGACGGAACCTCACCTAAGGTCCAAGGAACGCAGGTTACAAGCAGTGTTCTTGCGTAAGTCCCAAACCGACAACTAAACAGGCACAGCCGGATTCCATGAGGGAGAACGGAACCGAGGTCCATCCAGACAGAGGTGGGAAGCAAAATGAGGGAAATGGAAAAACCACCAGCGTCAAACACCCTATTTGTCACACCTCTTAAGGGCTTTATTCTTTGCAACACAAAGTAGCTCTACAGCTATGTCCTGGACCAGCTGGAGTCTTTTAATTGAGAATGTGGAATGCAGCTAAGCAATGAGTTGCAATAAACCAAGCGTGATCCACCAAGGGCATATAAGAGGGTGTCAAGTGCCCCAGAGTCCAGCGTTGTTTCAGAAGATGTGGAGTCTTACATGGTGTGACAAAAAAGAAAGGAGACTCTGGTAGCCACGCCCACGACGCCATGCCAGTAGGCCAACCGCTTACATCACCTGGATATGCCCTCCGGAATTGGAGGAACCATGCAGAAGTAGCAATCGCCGACGTGATCCATGGGCCCTCTCCAGATCATTGGAACCGCAAAAGACTTTGATGGTCTTTTCCCATCCATCCACAGCCTGAGATCTGCTACACATGTATTGCAGCATATGTGTGGCGCCTAGCTTTTATCCTGATCTTTTATTCTGTAGCCAAAATATAAATTGTAGGCTTTCTGAACCGCCACAGTCATATGCCATTTTTGTGATGTAAAAGTCACATCACCACAACTAGAGCAGAAATTATCTGCATGATTAACACCAGGACGAGGAATCGCCAAATATGCTGTGAGTGACCTATCGGTATAAAATAAATATGTTTTGTTTTTTTTTTTTTACTGTCAAGCGAGGCAAATTTAAGTAGTGACTGCATCAACTGGTTTTGGACAGTTATTTCGATTGGTTGCAAGTAAAGATTATGCAAGCTCACGCAAATGTTGCAGAATACACTGGTAATGGTCCCCACTGACTAATGAAGAGCACATATCTTAGCAACCAGACCCAGTCGGCCATTTTCACTATGACCTCTGAAAGGCATAGAATGGACCGGGCCACGGCCCCGTACCAATGCGTCGACGCTATCCAGTAGCCTCATATGTCCTCTGCTAAACATCGACCCGTCGCCGCAGACTGACAGGTCGCCATGAGGTCCAATATGGGCTGACCGCATCTGAGCACACGCGGCGCGCACACCGCCTGATGCAATCTCACTCCTCCAGCAAACACTCGGACCCCGCTAAGGACATTCGCCACCACAGTGTCCCCACCGAAACGCAGGCCACCAAGGCTTCAACCGCGCACGCTGTCCCTTCGCTCGGGCCACCCTGACCACCCGACCGACTCCACCCTGCCGATCGAAATAGGCCACCATCCTGGAGATCTCAGACAGCACCTACAGCGCTCGATCCGCTACCGTGTCCGTGAACGCCTGCCACGGCTGACGTACCGCGTACCGTTCCAGTCAGACGATGGAACACTGAGCATGCTGCGTACACTAAAACGCCTTGTACATAAAGGATCCCCAAAATGTAACTGAGTCTAACCACGCTCCGGCCAAGCTCCCAGAAGAAAGGGACAGAACCTTATAAAAAAGAAGTGGGGACAATTAGGAAGGCTTTCCTGTTTGATTATTCTTTCTTTTTTTTTTTTTTTTTTTTTTTTTCCTTTTTACAACTCCATAAGGGCCACAAGGCACACAACCGAACAGGGCATTGTCCAGAGAACGCAAGGCCCCTCCTCCAGGCTGACTCCACAGCCTAAACCGGCAGTCACCTTGGCTGATGCCGAGCAGCGCGGAAGCCATCTTGTAAGCCCAGCATATGAAGTATGCCTACTAGTACAGCATTCCACAATGGAGGGACATGTAACCGGACGGCTTTGAACATGAACCTACAGATATCCCGCGCTTGCTCTAAGACAAGCACTGTGCAGCCTACTGGTCTTCTCGGAGCACCGCCACGACCCGAAGACCTAAACCGGCCAGCAAAAGACGACGTACGCTGGGCCCGAAGGAACCTGGTTGAACGGATCCCAGCGCTCCCTGTATCGTTAGGATCGGAGCCTCCCCCCAAGGACTCAGCCCTGGCTGGAACCGGCTGAGCATAACTCCAGGCCCTGCGGCGAGCCCCCACGAAGAAGTGGGACGCAACGATGCCTTGAGGAAAGGGAAGGCCCAATGGGTGAAGCAAGTTGCTAGCCGACCAAGGGAGTATACCCCACACGCGCACCTCAACGGAAGGTCGGAAGAACCGAGGATTCTGGTCCCACAGGTGCGCCTGCTAGCCTTTAAGAACATACACCTCCGCAGGTACAAAAAACTTAAATTGTGAGCACCTTCAGGGGTAAGGGGAATAGACGACAGCCTCAGACTGTTGACCACCTTGTCTTGCACAACAGACAGCAGCACCCCACCAAACAAATGATTGGGAATATATGACCTCAGAACTCCAAGACAGAGGTAAAACAGTAGAACGTGCACTGGACGTGAATTTCCAGATGTGCCAGCCCCCCTGCCCACATTGAGAAGAGGCAGAGAAGAACTGGACCGGCGGATCTGGAGGGGTGCCTCCTGGACAGCCGGGCCACTGAAGGGAAAGCTGATGACTGAGGCCCAAACTCCTCAGGGTGGCCCCGTCTTGCATTGGCAACCTCATGCAACACCATGACAACCCCGCTCACGATATCCCAAGCGATCTCTGTCATTGCTGCAACAATCACCTGAGCATGAGATCACAGACGGAACACGGACATGCAGACGCACTCAAGGAGAGTGCACCTAAGAAGTATGAGCCTATCCAATATCCAGCACCACATGTCCAGTTGTCCCACTCCTGTCACCCCAAACACAGGACGCTTGAACCTAGGTGACCGCCATAGCAAAGACAGGGAGGCCTGACTGCCACTATCAACCCTTCCAGGACCCTGGAACACTAAGCCCCGGACTGTGCCATCCAGCAACACTTCTCACGATCCCCAGCAGGGGCCTTTCCCCAGATGGCCCAGATGGGCAGTGTTCCCGCCAAATGGGCAAGCTGCGCTCTGATAACATAGTGCAGAAAACCAAATCAAAGTGTCTTAACCTAGCTAATTTTTGTCTAATAGTGATCATTCATAATATCAGCCAGGCTCAATCATAACATTAGTATTAATGATCTCTAAAGATTGAAGAGTTACTAATGTAACACTAATTATTATTATTTTTTTTTTTTTAAGAGCTTCAAAGGCGATCTTGGAAACTACAGACCAATGAATCTGAGTTCAGTGCCAGTTAAATGATAGAACTTGTTCTGAAAAGCAGCACCAAGCTGTCTTTTCAAAGGGTTAATAAACATGTGAGTAAGCCAAATGATATGTATCTGGATGTTTTAGAAGGTACTTGACAAAGCCCCTTATGAACTTCTCCTGAGGAAGGAGATGATGTGCTATTATAGAATGGGAAATGGATCAAAAACAGGAACACAATAGGACTAAATGGCCAGTTTTCTCACAGGAGACCCGTAAATAGTGGAATGTCTCGGGATCTGCACTGGAACTGGCATCTGGTAACATCTACTGCACTGAAATGATCTGGAAAAGAGATCAGCAAGCATGGCGATCAAATTTGCAGATGGCATAACGACATTTAGAGGCTGTCTGCACAATTTCCAAGCGTATAAACATGGAAATAGCATCCTTATGTAAATGACAATTTCAGAAAGGGCTCAATTTGTAGGTGGTTGTGCCGCCGATGACCCTGAATGGCCAAATCCTAGCATGGAAACCTGCTGCTGACAGACGTCGCTAACTGCCAGAATGCAGACAAAGGTAAAGGCACCCCCCAAGAAGTAAAAACCCAAACCAATCACATTGCATTCAAAGAACTATAAACTATCATGAAATTAAAAGGAAATTAAAATTAAAAGAAAATTAAAATTAGAATTAAAAGTACAGTAACAGCAAAAGGAAGTCCTTATCTGGGTGTAGCCGCGTGGAACAGCGTCGTCTGCTCAAACGCGGGGCTGCTCCGCTCTCCGCCACAAGGCCTCAGCCCTGCCGAGAAAATGGCGCCAATCCGAAGCAGGCCCGTTTGGCGCCAAACACCACAGAGACGGCAAGAGCTCAGAGCCCCTCCATGCGGACTCGAGAGACTCCCTTGTGGCGTCGGGATGCAGCAGTTACCCCGCTGTAGCTGCGGGGTGAAGAGCTGTCCAGACACGCTGCTGCCTCGCGCTACCAGAAGTAGCAGACGCTGTGAGCCCCGGCCCACCGGCTAAAGAACCTCGAATGGCCTGAGGCTCCCGCCGCGATGGGAATCTGCCGCATGGACACTGCCAAAATGCAGGTGTTCCACAGAGCTCTCCCCCGTACAGTCCTGGGGGAGAGATCATCACCGGGCACAGAGACCGAAGAATCCCAAGCAGAGAGGCTAGCTGGAAAGGGACAGAACCCCCCTTTACACTAAGGCAGACTAGGTGAAAATAAATAAAGTAAAAGTAAATGAAATTAAATGAAAATGAATTCAATTTACAGGATTATTTATTTATTTATTTATTTAACATTTATATACCGCATCTTCCAAAGTTCAGTTGCGGTGTACAATTAACAACAATTAACAAAGCGCAGTTTGTTTTACATAGAACGTCATAACTTTTACATAGAACATCATAAATTAAACAAACACAGTTTAATAAACAAACAGTATATTTAAGCTAGAACCGTGAGTATCAAGTTAACTAACGTATTGTAGTGTCGAACAGCGTAAAAAAAGAACATAACATTACACCTAAAGAAGGGCAAAAGAAATGCAAGGTAAATCAAATCCTGACTAACTGCTCCTAAACTGCTTCTCAAGTGAGCCCAGCACCTAGGCTCACTACGTCCTCATGCTGCATGGAGACTGGACACACTGGGGGATCATGGGAGAAGACCAGCAGGATATACCCGGTGATGTCACAAGTTTGACTTGTCCAGTCTCCATGTTGCAGGAGGAGGTGCACTACCCAGTGGTGGAGGACTGAACTGTAGGACCGATAAGGAACACAAGATGTTTGCCACAGGAAACAGACACACATCTGAAAGGCTCAGTGAAAAACGAAGACTGGAGAAGATGGCACCGTTGCAGGTGGGAAGGCAGGTATGCATGTGCAATGGAGCCTCCCAAAAGCTTCCAATGGAAGCTGGGGAGTGTTCCCATGTGGGACTCCATCAGTGATGTCACCCATACGTGAGGATTTCATTCCTGCTTGTCCACGGAGAAAGGGATTTCTCCTCTTCATTCCAACCAACCCCAACAGTGGATAGGGTGGAGCTTCCAGAGGAATGGACAAGCAAAGAGCAGATAGGGGTACTTAATCCCCTTGCCACCAGCAGGAGAGGCAGCAAAGGCTCCCTAGTCTCTCATAGTGGAGGCCCCCTGTGAGGGGGGACCGCTAAGCAGCTAGCGATGACTGAAAACAGCCCATGAACTATTTCAGAAGCTGCTGTTCAAAGCTAGCCAAGAAAGGACTCTGGGAGACCCCAGGTGGCCTTCTGATTTAAGCCTGTGCTCTCTCACCATGCTCCCCCCTCCCCATTGAGACCATGTGGCAATCTAAGATAGCTACTGTTCCTGCAGGTAGGAAACTCATGGGGGGCACAGCAGAGGTATTCAAATCAGCTTTGGGCACCAGGACTCCCAACGAGGGGATCCCAAAGTACCAAGAAAACCAATGCCGGGACATCATCATCACATCTGGGATAAAAAGAACTTGCCAAGGGCTGACCCAATGGCAGCCACAAGAGGCAAAGCACTGAGCAGCTGGCATTGTTCCATGTGGCAAAAAGAAAAAATGTCTGAGGAAAAAAAAAACATGTTGAAAAGCAAGGCAAAAACCACAGCAAAAAGGGAACCCCAAAAGGGGAATCCCTCCTCTGTCAGGCCCCAGCTGCCCCACTGCTGTTCTGAGACGCCCAGCTGACTAGAAAGCAGAGAATTTTTTTTGCTTTTAATTTGAAGCTGCTTTATTGCAAACAGCCAAGGAGAACCAAATAAAAGGTCAACTGGAAATAGGGACCCTGAGGAGTTATCCTTTCCACACTCTGGTCCACTGGTGCTGGAACCCAATGGCAGCTGTTGGCTCAAGGAGGCAAAGGCGTAACTAAGCTCAGAGCATACATTCAGGGCCGGCCTGTCCACTAGGCGAGCTAGGTGGCTGGGCGGCAGCAGCACACATGACCGGCCACTCCACGCCATGCCACCCCCCAGCTGCCGCCAATTCCATTGCCAGGAGGGGGGGGGGGGAGACGACAGCAGTATTTCAAAAAGCAGCAGCTTTTTGCCACAGCAGGGAAGAAAGTGGCAGCAATATGGCACCGTTTTTTTTTAAATACTGCTGCTGCCCGCCACACACCCCCCCCCCCCCCGAGACTGAATCGGTCGCAGTTGGGGGGGGGGGGCGGAGACATGGCTTGGCAGAGCAGCGTGGCAGAAACCTTTGGCCCGGCCCTGCACACATTGCACCTACTGGTCTTAAACACAAAGGTCACAGGACTATGTTCTGGCCAGGGGAGACAGGCCTATCTGTGCTGCTACAACAGTCCAAACACAATGCCACCTGCTGGAGGCAAATACTGCCTTCTCTCAATGCTGCATCAGTGGATACTAGTGATGATATCACTGAAAGTTGCCTCTTCCTGCTAGTTGGAGAGCATAACCCATTTGTCTGGACTGGTCTAGCAGGATAAGGAAAGAGGTTTTAAACTTGAACAAAATGTCCAGACATTAGCCATTCTTGTAGCTTCTGGACATTAATGCAAAAAATTATTTGAATGCTGAAAAAAGCCAGACAGTTGTCAATCCTAATCTCCTGAGCACAGTTTATCCCTAAACATATGGATCCTAGGTATGTGCCTGTCTATCAAAGCCTTCATCTGGCCCTGCCCACAGCAAAGAAAAAGACAACTTATATGATTGCATCAGCAGCAGTAGAGTTAACAAGAATGACTAAAAACACACCCCATTAGGGCCAAGAAATTATTTGTATTTCCTATCTATGGGTGATGTGCATGTGTGGTTGTGTGTGCTGCACATGTGTCATGACTGGGGGTAGGGTAGTTGCAGGGGATAGTTTAAGGGGTACTGGTATGTTGTATAGTGAGATGGGACAATTGTTTTGGGGGTAGATGTGTAGGGGTAGTTTTGAGGGGTATGGCAATATGGGGGTGGTAGGGCAGTTGTAGGGGTAGCTTTTAGAGTGAGGATAGGTAGTGTGAAAGGAGGAGTTCCCTATCTACTATGTTTCACTTTTAAGTAAGTTTCTATGCTGCAGAAACTAGATCTGCTTCTCTCATCGAAGGCCATTTTTGTGGGTCTATTTCTCTGGAACTCCTGGTGTGATCTGGTCCATTCTCAACTCTATTATGTGTAAATAGTGACATTTACACATGCAGATCAGCCACACATCCATATAATGATTTTTGAAAGTTGCTATTTAGTCATGGAGAGCTACAACACATCTATATTTGAAGGGAATGGTTTGGGTGGGACAAATATTTAGAGATATAGTCCCCGCTTTACATATGGTGGCCAAAGATTTTGGACATCTGCCTTTACACCTGCCCTGAAGTATGCGTAAGTACCAGCTTGAAGGGGCAAGTGCAAAGGCTGATGCTACCATCCCCCTCAACAGTTACCTCCAACATTAACAGATTCTCTCTCTCTCCCCCCCCCCCCCCCTTACTGAGGCTCCCTAGTGGTTTAGGGGAAGCTGTAACAATCTTCAATTGTTCCTACTCACTGCAGTTTTGAGTTCACAATGGCACCCTTCACCTCTAAAGGTAATTTCATGATACTTAATGCTAAGGGTCAAATTTCCAGTGCTCTTCCTTTATAGATGTATGACAAAATAAGATCCCGTATATCCCTCAACAAATTTTAACTTTTTTTTGTCGGACATAAATCGTGCAGGGCAGGGCAGGTATTGCAAAACCATGCCCCAGTGCACAATACATATCCCTTTTATTCAAACCACTAGGTTATTTAAATTTTAAAACATGTCAAAAAACCAAGTTGATAAAAGCTTGGATTGGTTTTTTGACATGTTTTAAAATTTAAATAACCTAGTGGTTTGAATAAAAGGGATATGTATTGTGCACTGGGGCATGGTTTTGCAATACCTGCCCTGCACGATTTATGTCCGACAAAAAAAAGTTAAAATTTGTTGAGGGATATACGGGATCTTATTCTTTCATACTTCCATATATTGATCACCGTTTGGGGTTTGTTTTTGGTAGCTTCCTTTATAGATGGCACAATACATTTGCAAAAAATGTTCACTTGCCAGTTATCAATTCTAAGTCAACATTGGTTAACTAGAAATGCTAAACCAGACACGTCTTATACATATGTAATAAGTGGCAAATATTAGATTGCTATGGACAACTAAAAGCTTACAGGGAGTCCTAGATACTGTAGTAAGTAGACAATACTGCATAGGTCTGTTGGTGATTGGAGTGGCTAAATATTTTAGAAGAGAAGGGACAGCCATGAGGCCTTAAGTTTCAAACTACAGTTCCCTCACGTCTCTGGCACCATAATTTTACTAAACGAAATTCAACAGTAAGTGCTAATAGAGATTTAAGGACATGAAAGCATATTTTAAAGACACTGTAAGACTAAAATCATTCTTCCTGGACAGCCACAACCTGGATGGTCTCTGTTCTCTTATGGTCTCCTTTCAGCTGCTCTCACCATTACTTTGGAGTACAACTAACAGATCTACTTTACTTTCTCATCATCTTCCATTAATTTCTTCTAGTCTCTTATCCTCTCTCTCTGCTCTCCTAACCTGGATGAATTTTAGGAGCCTTATGTTTAATTGAAGGACCAGGGAAAAAGAGGCCTAATTCTTCATATCTCTTTTTCTCCCTCAAAAGAAATGCCAGGACTAGATGCAATGTCACTTCCAGGAAATCAGGGTTACTACCCAGTGTCCCTCAACCCCCATCCCGTACACAGCTCAGTCACAATGGGAATCTCCCCACTTGCAATCTTCCTGCCTGCCAGTTAGAGGGACAAGAGAATTCTTATCTGCTGTTGCCTTCTCTATAACCATCATGAAACGGGAAAAGCACCAGGGAGGGGGAGGTTAACAGATGGAGGGCACACTGGTGTTTCTCCCTCTCTCTCCTCCCCCCCCCCCAAACACCTGTTGCTGTTCTTTCTCTCTCTCCTCTATTGGTATTTGTTTTAAACTCAATTCAGCAAACTCGGGCAACATGTATCAATTTTATCATGCCAATAAAGTGATTAAAAGTCAAAACAAGAAAAATACATAATAGCACAGCAACAGTAGTTAACATTACAGGATGTGAAATAGTTAATAGTATTAACAATCACAAAACCCTTGTGCTGTTCTGTAGTGTCCAGAGTCACAGCATACAGGGATGGAGCTCCAACTCTATTACCTAGTGTCCAGCTCTCAGCTTCTGGCTCCATTCATCCCCTCTTCTCCCAGGCAACAGCCTTAAGGGATCAGGAGGGGAGGGACTGAAGCAGACAAAGCTGAGCAAATAACTACTCTGCTGTCTAAGACAGACCCTCTACCCATATCCCTGAAGCTTGTGTAGAGAGAAAAGAAGGAGCCTGTACTAAGTACCTGCAGAAAAACAGCCTCACTCGTCCTGGATTTATCATTCTAGGCTTTATTCCACTTCCCCTTTCTCCATCTGCTAGGAGTGCTGGTATCCTTACTGATCCTCATTACGTTCTTCTAATAAATTCACCCATTGTTCCTCCCTGTTTCTAGCAATACAGTATTAAGAAAACCTGCCCCTGCCACCTTCTCTTCAGGCTTGACTAAAGTCTACACCTCCCTCACCAACACACATCCAATTATCTCTTTGAGAAGAAAGCTAGTAAATTAGTCCCTTTTTCTTCTTTTCTTGTCTTAATTACATCAATGCTCAGTTGTCCAGCCTCCCCTTCAAAAACTGCCTTGCATATCTCTTCATTCTCATGTCACCTCCTTCTCCATACCCTACAGATTCAACTCCCAGTACTAACTCTCAAATGCTTCCATGGCTTGGCATGTAGTTCTTCTCTCTTTATCTTTCCACTCAGCTCATCACACCCTCATGCTACATGAACTTCTTCCCATTTTCAAGTCTTCACTAACCTTGATCTCTGTCATCTGGACCAACTCCTGTTGGACATTCAATATTTTTCTTACCTACATTTTAAAGATCTATTTTTCATCAGACCTTTTCATAAAGCTGTCATAGGTATGAGACTGGTCCTACTGGAGAGCTGACCATCTGCTTCTTCGTGCTCTACCATCTGTACTCTTCATCTGTTGTTTTCAAAATGATGTCCTTTCTTCCCTTATCTTTGTATCACTCAGTGTTAAGGTTTTAAACGTTCTATGTAATTCAGTTAATTTTTTCCTCCCTGTAAATCACTTTGATTCCCAGATAAGGCGGTATAACCCCCCCCCCCCCAGATAAATAAATAAATAAACCCCTGCATTAACTCTTATTTTTATAAAGTGCCCCTACTTATTTAAAAAAAAATAATTACATATTTAGCCAATTATCTTGTGGGGGGAGGGGAGGGGAGGGGGGAACTACCCAACAGACCAATTCTACTAGTGTCACTCACTTAAACAAGATGAACCTTACTGGCTAAACTTACGGGAGGCCAGACCATGGTGTTGCAGCTCTGGTGCCAGTGGTCAACCCCAGTAACCTTAAATTTAGCATACCTGCAAAGTATGACAGTCTAAAGCCTTTTCTGGATATGTTGTCATCTGAATGAAATTTGATCCACACATGGTCTTGTGAAGAAATGTAGGGTGCTGGAATTATGGAGCCACATGCTCTGTAGCCTTCAACATTCTTGTAGGTTCCTATTGTTAACCAATCGGAACTGCAGAGTCGTGATGTCTGAATATCAAAATCCTGAAAACTGTAAAGGCAAACACAGTAATAAAGCAAAATCGCTTACCTGTAATGGATATTCTCTAAAGACTGCAATTCTTCAAACAGATGGATGACATCCACCAAAGGCACTAACATGGAACATATTATCCACATCTACTCACAGAAGACTTGGAAGACTCCTTTGGGTATGCATAACAGTTTCCATAGTTTGTCTGAATTCTGTAAATAAACTAATGAGTTCAACTCCAAAAGGGGAGGAGAAAGGTTGTGTGGCTAATGAAATGCTGACCTCAGAGAACATCCAGTAGAGGTAAGCAACTTTGGTTTCTCCAATGGCAAGCTGTTCACTTTAATCACACAGTTGGGATTCCCTGGCTAAGGGTTACCTTTTAACAAAAACAAAAAAAAGAAGAAGAAAAAATAACAATTAACCTGCCAACAATGAGTGAGCCTCATTACTATCATGGTATGTGCAAAACTAACCCATTTGGAGAAACTGACCCAAGTGAAATGACCGTTTTGAAGGCTGTGTTCCATCAACTATAATCACCTTAATATTTTCTGGGTAACTCCTGTATACACCACATTATAGTAGTCTATTCTTGATAATACAAGAAACTGTACCGTGACAGGCATGTCTTATTTTTTTTAGACAGATGTGTGTAACTGCAAAATGGCCTCATAAGTGCCCAAACATCAATTTTGGGGTCCCAAGTCATTTCAGGGTCTAGCCAGATATCTAGATCTCCCAACTTCTGTGACAAAGGTCACTGCACATTCTGCAAATTCTTGTAGACAGTAATTAAATCTCCTAAACCGAGTTTCTCCCCTGGACAGTGGATACAGAATCTGGATATCACCTGCTTACCACTGAAAAGGCAAATCTAATCCACTTTTTCAAATCTTCTGTTTGTAGATATATATTAAATAGTAACAGAGATAGTATGGACACCTATGAGACCTCATTCTATGTTCCATGCTTCAGTCCTGCCAAAAGTAGCAAGGTTATTACACAGCCCATGTGGGCAGCCTTAAGGATAGAGGGGGGGGGGGCGCACATGATAGAAATGTAAATATGCATTAGTGTAAATAAGATGTAGATAGTTCTCCTCTAGTTATATCCAAGTTATCTACCCCTGTTCATTGTAAATACATTGCAGTTCCCTGCTCTGTATAGTTTGTGTTGAATGTACACCGCACTGATCTAAATAGCGCGGTATAGAAGAAATGTTAAATAAATAAATAAATAAACTCATTATAACCTTTTGAGGTTAGTGTGTTAAGACAGGAATTCACAGACCTCTCCTTCCTCAGATTCTTATTTCCTAGTTTTTAACTAACTCTCCCCCTTCTCCCCTCCATCCAGCACCTCACCCCCTTTATCTCAGCCCACCGTGCTCGCCATTCTTCCTCTCTCCCTACTTTCTTGCTCCATGTCCAATATATCCTCCTTTCTCTCTTCCTTTGTGTCCGGCTTCTCCCCACATTCCATGTCCAGCATTTCACATCTTCCTCTCCTTCTTCTACTGTTTCAACCTCTTTCCCCCCCCATGTCCAGCATCAGCCCTTTCTCCTTATGTCCCCCCTCTCCGTGTTCAGCATTAGTCTTCTACTTCCCCGCCCCCCCCCCTCGCTTAGACCAGCATCTGTCCTTCACCTTCCTGCCATTCCTTCCCAGTCTGATGCTGCTGTCTCTCAGCAGCGATGGTGGAAATTATAGAACCCCCCCCCCCCACTAGGTCCTCAACTCCAGTGTACTCAGACGACCTTGCCGGTCTGCCCCCCTCTGGCACATTTCGAGAGGGGGAGGGGAAGTGGGACCAGCAAGGCCTTCTGAGCATGTTGGAGTCAAAGACCCCACACTTTTGTTTTTGTTGAAAATTGACAGTCTGCCGCTACTACTGCTTTTTACCAGGTCTGGATTGGCTGCAGTGGTAAGAAAGGCGGCAGAGTGATGTGACAGTTTTTGCCACCTCCAAAAGACTAATTGTAAAGTCGTTCCTGTTCCCCATGTATGGAAGATTCACTTACTGGCCAAATCTGCAGGGTCTAAATTCTCACTTTGAGTAATGACCTGATAATTATGCTTTTCGATGAGGTAGGAAATAGTCCTCCCTGTAGGGATGAATCTACTATTGCTACCAGTGCATTTTTCCTAGAATAAAATGTGCCAGTATTCATATGCAGGGCTTTCTCATTAATACACGAGTACCATGGGTCAATTTTAGCAGGCAATAAAAAAGGCGCTGGTACTCTGTACCACTGTGCACTCCCTCAAAATAAAAGCCCTAATTGCTTCAAATCTCTTCAAGGCCAACTTTTCAGCCCCCTTCACAAGTCAAGATGGGCGGGGATGCAAGCTACAGCAAAGCATGAAAATTGCTTCAGTACCTGTTTCAGATACTCACTAGGAATTTGGGAAAAATTACCTGAGGTGGGCACTGGTGACCCTGTGACTCCTATCTCATCCACCTGTTGATTTGATACTACATCTATCATAGGGCCTCACCACATTTATCATTCAAATGTCTTATCAATTTTATTTTACATCTGCTGTGCAACGGACATAATATTGTCCTTAAAATGGACTGCGATTCCCTCATGTTTTATTTGGAAAGGAGTAAAACTTGTTTTCCCTGAACTAAAACCCGATAATGATCTTACTGCCCTGAAGAATTTTAAGGCACTATTTCTATTACTCTACTGCTAGTGCCCCAAACAGCTTTTTGCTCGTTTTGTTGCTCTCATATATTAGGTTGCCTGGGCTTTATATGAATCTCATGCCTCTAGAGTGCTGCGTTTACACCAAAATTGTTGTCTTTCTTGTACATCTTTTCAACTCTTAGTTCCTCTGTGAGCTAAGGAGAAGCCCTTACTCTTCTACTACCGATCAATCTAGCAGGAGCCATCTTGTTAGTTTGACCCCATATGGCCTCCCGACACATGGCACGCTGTCAGGCTCCTTTTTATCACAGCCACAGGAGAGAAAGCAAACGCCATTCTTTACTCCCATGGCTGTTCAGAGGTCAGCCAGGGCTTCGGGCTCTCCAGCTCCCACTGAAGCCAATCAGGCATAGGGCCCCTTTTGGTATGTGGCTTAGGGGGATGGGGACGACTGGCAGCTAGAACGAGAACAAGGGGGGGGGGGGCTAGAGTGGAACGAAGGGACTAGAGAGTGGAATGGAGCGAACTGACAATGGGCTGATGTTGGGAGATGGGGGACTGGAAGGGAGCGGACGCAGGAAGGGACTGGAAGAGAACCGATACTGGGGGGTTAGGACTGGAAATGGGCTGGGGATGGGGGGGGGACCTAGAATGGGAATGGGGGCCAGGACTGGAAATAGGATGATGTTAGGGGATGGGGCATTGGGACCAGAAGAGAGCTGATGCTGGGAGGGACTGGAGGAGGACTGATACTGGGAGGTGGTTAGGACTGGAAATGGCCTGGGGACTGGAAGGGAGCTGATACTGGGAGGGACTGGGGGAGGTTAGAACTAGAAATGGGCTGACATGGTGGGATGGGCAAAAGGGACCGGAAGGGAGTGGATGCTGGGAGGGGCTGGAACTAGAAGGGAGCTGATGCTAGGGGAGGACCAGAAGGTGGTGGTGATCAGACTGGCAAGAGGAAAAAAAAAGCTGAGGAAGTGATAAGAGAGGGGAACAGATATTTTGTGTGGGAGGGAAGAAAAATCTATGATTAGCTATGCACTGGGAGAGTAAGTAGGGATTGAGGATGGAGGGGTGAAATTTGAGTGGATGAAAAAGGAATAACGAAAGAAATGGAAGAAAGAGCAAAAGGGGAAAGATCAGTATGTTAGAGGCAGATGTAGAGAGAATGGAAAAAAAAACTAGAAGAGACAAATGGACAGCAGACAATGGAGAGTTAACAGAAAAGAGGAAGAGAGCAGAAGAAAGTGATAGGGGAATTGCACCTGAAAAATAAAATGCCCAAACAACAAATGGTAGAAAAAAATATATTTTAAATTTATTAACTGAATATGTCAGCTCTGTGAAATGTGCATTGCTAATGTTTTGCATTTTGTTTTGTGATGGACTATGTTTTACATGTGTAACCGAACTGCAGTATTCTGTTCATGTAGTTTCTATGACAGTCCCACTTGTTTATTTATTTACATTCTCTTATATACTGCGCTATTCTGCATCAGTGCGGTTTACATTGAACAGACTGAAATTACATTGAACAGGACATTATAACTTGGAGATAACTATTTTACAGGGAACATGGGCTATGGAGGGTTAAGTGGCTTGCCCAAGACCACAAGGAGCACCTGTGGGACTAGAAACCCCAGTCCTTCCGGCCCAAGGTTGCTGTCCTCTAGTGAGATTTGAACCCCCGACCTTCCGGCCTGAAGTACCTTGCCCCAACCACTAGGCCACTCCTCCACTCTTTGTTCTCTTTCTCTAGTAGGAGATGTATTGGTATCCTCTGAGATGTACTGATTTAATATTTGCAGGGTTACCTTTTGATAGGTAGGATTTGGTGCTTTGTGAGTCCTGGTAGTAGTGTTATGATACGGTGGGTTTGCTATGAATTCTAAATGAGCAGGGTGTATAGTACTTCCTAATGTGCCTGGCAGTTGACACAGGAGTATAGTAATGTAGAAATCTGGTAGTCTCTTTACCCTTACTGCCCATGCAAATGGTATTGAGACACTTATTAAAAGGCACGTCTACTAAAAGTTAATGCGTATTCACAAATGTTAATGTGAGCTAAGTGCAGCAACGCCCATTTTATACCGACACAGTGGCACTTAACATTAATATTTAATAAACATGCCCCTAAGTTATTGCCAGGATTAAAGAGAGAGGCTTGTGAAGGGCTAATTTGAAAGCCGCCTAAATTTTTAGATGGGCAACATATACGTTTTAAAATAAAATAACTTTAATTTATGCAATTGAAGCCCCACAATGAGTCTCTGCCCATGGCCCCCGTATCACCCTTGGGCCATCCCCGATGAAAGTCATTGTGGACAATACATCAAAATCCTCAGCTCGGTGTGTGGCAGTGGCCAAAAAAGAATGTTAGGAATATTCAGAAAGGAATAGAGAATGAAATAAAGATCATAATACCTCTATCAATCCATGGTGCAAATCTGGTTACACCATCTCAAAGATATAGTAGGACTAAAGTTACAGGGAAGGGAAAACAAAATGATAAAAAGGGCTAGAACACCTCCCTAAAGAGAAAAGTGAAGCAGGTTAGGCATCTTCAGCTTGAAGACGAGACAGCTGAGAAGAGATGACAGAAGTCTATAAGCAAGAGTGGGATGAAATGGGCAAATATGTATTGGTTGTTTGACTTTTTAATTGTACTAGAACAAGGAGAAAGCCATGCAACAAATATGTAGCACATTTTAAAAAAAAATTGGTGAAAATGTTTTTTTTCATGCAGTGCAAAATTAAGTGGTAGAGTTTGTTGCCAGAATAATATATAATCAAAACATAAAACATGTGGCCAAGTCATTAAGCATATGTGGATTTAAAAAGAGTCCAGATCAGTTCTTGGAGAAAAAGTCCATAAACCAGTATTAGCCATTTAGACCTGGAAAACCACCACCTATCCCTGGGCGTGAGCAACAAGGTATGAGTCTACTCTTAAGATTCTGCTGGATATTTATAACCTAGATTGGCCACTAATGGAGACAAGATTGTGAGCTTGATGGACCCTGGTCTGACACAATATACAATCTTATGATAAACACAAAAAACAAAAAAAAAGAAAGGCAAACCAGCCATAGCAACACAAAGCAAACAGAATTGATAATAAATGTATCTATAATCAGGAAAATACCATAGACATAACTTATTAACATATAATATAGCAGCAATACACTCCCCCTACATAGCCATGTTTAGGCAGTAATGGTTGCATCAGGGGTGCCTACTCTTCAAAATTAAAAAAAAACCAAAAAACTACAAACAGAATCAAAGTGATTTTATCATCTGTTTAAATTATACTACACAAACATGGCAATTTCACCTTTTCCTTTCTTTTTTTTGGTGTTTCTCAAGTTTTGTAGATTTTTAGTGCTTTTTATAATTGTTTTATCAGTTGCTGTATTACATTTTTACATATTATATTTTGTAACATTTTCCATAGTATTTTATTTTCATTATTTTTTACACCTTTGTGCCTACCAGTAAAGAAAATCAATAGTGTGCATTGTTAAGCCTCCCAAAAAACAGAAGGCACAACTACAATGTGACCCAGTATCTAACAGAATACTCGCACAGGTGGCTGGTATATTTACAAATGGCTGTCTAGTGTTCCTGTACTTTATGCTCTCTGAAGGCGATACCAAGCAATCAATCAATCCCTAAGAACATCACCAATATAAATAAGTAAACGTTTTGAATTTATAATCTGTTATTAAATAGCCAAGTCTCAATTCTTCCAATTTATGACTTTTTAAAAATATTTAAAGTTTATAAAATTTTAAATTTTGCTGGACCCCTGGTAATGAGGATCATTCCTTCTGAAACAACTGGGTCCATTTTAATATGCGCAAAAAAAGTCCATAATTTCAATGCACCTATAAGAACAGTCATATAAACATTAGCAATTAAGAACATAAGAACATAAGACATGCCATACTGGGTCAGACCGAGGTCCATCAAGCCCAGTATCCTGTTTCCAACAGTGGCCAATCTAGGTCATACGTACCTAGAGCAATATCCCCAAAAGACACAGGTTCCACAATGCTTGTACTGGGTCAAGCATTGATATCCTGGGTCCCTTTTTAATAGTGGTTTATGGACCTTTCCTCCAGGAACTTGTCCAAACCTTTTTTAAACCCAGCTATACTAACAGCCCTTACTACATCCTCCGGTAACAGATTCCAGAGTTTGATTACACGTTGAGTGAAAAAATATTTTCTCTTATTTGTCTTAAATAGTTTACCCTGTAGCTTCATTACATGTCCCCTAGTCTTTCTATACTCTGATAGCGTAAACAATTGATCCACGTTTATCCGTTCCACTCCATTCATTAATTTATAGACCTCTATCATATCTCCCCTCAGTCGTCTCTTCTCCAGGCTAAAGAGCCCTAACCTTCTTAGCCTCTCTTCATAGGAGTAGCCTTCCATCCCCTTCACCAATTTGGTGGCTCTTCTCTGTACTTTTTCTAATAACGCTATGTCCTTTTTAAGATACGGTGACCAGAATTGCACACAATATTCAAGGTGCGGTCGTACCATGGAGCGATACAGAGGCATTATAACATCCTTTGTTTTATTCTCCATCCCTTTCCTTATGATACCTAGCATTCTATTTGCTTTCTTGGCCGCCGCTGCACACTGGGCGGAGGGTTTTAACATGTTATCCACGATGACTCCTAAATCTTTTTCCTGGGTGGTGGTTTCTAATGTGGAGCCTTGCATCGTGTAACTATAGTGTGGGTTGTTCTTTCCTAGGTGCATAACTTTGCACTTGTCCAATTATTGCTGCTATACCAATGTCACAGCATATTAATCATCAAAACCATAATTAGTGTACTTAGCTATATAAAGAAACTTCAAGATTTGTCGTCTGTAAGGCCAAATGATCAACACAATACTGCATTTTGAACCATTTCTTTCAATCTATTTTGATCCGGATGCAGAACCAGATTGAAAGAAGTGGCTCGAAATGCGGTACTGTGTCAATTGGCCTTATGGGCAAGAAATATTGATGAATCTTCTTCAAAAGGCTACAGCTAAGTACCCATTAATTATGGTTTTGATGACCGATAATACTATGGCATTGATCTAGCAGCAATAATTGCTGATGTTTATATGACTGCACTCATGGGTGCACTGAGTTTTCGGCAATCTTATGGACCTTTTCATTTCTGTGCATATTAGAATAGACCCAGTTGTTTCTGGAAGAATGAACCTCATGACGAGTGGTCCAGAGAAATTTAAATTTATAAACTTTAAATATTTTTAAGAATTCATAAATTGGAAAAATTGAGCATTGGCTATTTAATCACACATTGTAAATTCAAAAGGTTTATAAATTTAAATTGGTGGTGTTCTTAGGGATCAATTGCTTACTTGTTGAATATGAGATCAATAACCCATTTTTCAGGATTTTTTGATATCACTCAGTGATATGCATGATTGTGACAGAAGATACCCCTTTTGCTCAACAGTGAAATTGCTTGTTTCATACAATATGATAACAGTTGTATGATTGGCCACAGCTGATGAATTCATTATTGAAAGGTTCCATTTTTGCACTTTTGTTTTAATTGTGAAGAGTATGTACTTCTGCTGCAGGTATTACTGCCAAAACATGGCCATGCAGAGTGTACTAGATGCTATTTTTATTTTAAGACATTTTCTTGATTGTAGGTACTTGTTCATTAGCTCGCCACTGCTGTTTGTTATGTGAAAAAAAACCCCAAAGAACTGGATGACCCTAACTAAGGAAATTAGCTTGCTCCAGATAGAAGGCTCTCTTAGAATCAAAAGGAATGCATGGCTTGGTCATCATTTGTCAGCATATGAAATTGGAAAAAAAAATGTTGGAGGAACACACTGAAACGCAGAAGTCCGTCAGAACCTTACACAGAAATTCAGAATTTACTATAAAGTGTTTTAAGGTAGAGGTGTCTGAAGTTCTGTAAGTATGAGGGATAATAATGACTAGCATAAGACAGACAGACTTTTCATGTCAGGTACTTTAACTCAGAGGGAGCCACAGGCTCAAAGAACTTTGATACGCAGAATTAAAATCATGAGGTACCATAACATTAAAAGTAGTTTCATAGAAAACAAACCGAAGCAAGGCCCCCTTCCCCCCCCCCCCAGGTGCTTACAAGGGTTGTACACAGCTTTACAGGTCAATATTCAAATGCACTTATCCAGTTAGCAGCACTAAATGGACAGCGTTGCTGAATACTCTCTATCAGCTTTGGCACTATCTAGATAGAGCTGTAAATTATTCATTCAGCATCTCTATATGGATTGCTGTCCTAAGCTATCTGGCTATCCAGTTAGCTGTTTATATAGCAGTGCTGAAATTTGCTGATAGGCAGGTAGTACCAGTGCAGACTGCAGTGACCGAATATTCACTGCTGGCCACGATCCGGTTATCACTGCTGAATGATTTTTATTTAGCCATGGTAGCCAGCATTTGAGACTTCTGACTGCCACGGCTAAATATGGACCTGTGTGGTTTGTGCTTTTTTTAAAATTTAGACTTTTTTCTCACGTTCTTGCAAATCCATTTAAGGCAATGTATAACACAGAATCAAACAGCGCTAACAAAAAATTGAAAGACTGGTACAAAAACATATATAAGCAATAAATCTGTTTCCCTTCTACATAATAGCAGTGTGTACCAATTAAAATAAGATGTATCCAGACATTTTAAGATCAGGCTCTGAAGGTTTTGGAGGACAGGCATACAGAAAAGCCCCTTTCCTCATGGAAAGAGAAGTAAGGTTTGTTTTATGATCACCTTCTAGAGCAAGATGCTGATAATTTTGTGTTCTAATCCATTATGAATAGGTCTATCCCTGGAAATCCCCACCAACAAAGCAGTTTGCTATACTCAAATTCAGGCACCACTTACAAGGATCTAACTTGCAATCAGCTTGTCTACTAGAAAGCTTTTCTTGCTTAACAGATAAGTAAAATGTCACCTTACCAGTTAATGTCCTTTCCTTCAGTCTTGCTAGATCAGTCCAAAGAAGTGGGTTATGTTCCCATACCAGCAGATTGGTGGAGATAGAGAACCAATGAAAAGCCCAGATTTCAATGACATCACTCCCATGCCTCTATTTGCTTCAGTCACCAGAGGTCCCTTCAGTATTTGTCCCAAAGCATGTATGAGAAACATGGCAAGCCTCACACAACCTCAACTGTGGGCAACAATGAGTAATCAACAGTAGAGAAATATGTACAGGAGAGCATAACCTGAAGGTTGTCAGCAAAAGATGAACCTGCAGAGCCAAGTATAAAAATCATAGCAGATCCAAGGGAACCGCAGCAGAGGAACAGAAAAATTCAGTTCTAGGGGCGGACATGGACTGGTCTAGCAAGACTTAAGGAAAGGACATTAACTGGTACATAAAATATCACCTTCGATATAGTCCTGCTAATCCAGTCCAGACAAGTGGTATGTACCAAAGCTACAACTCCACTGGCTGGAAAGACAAGACAGCAGCTTGTAAAACCCATGAGCCAAAGGCTATGTCCACTCGCACATGGATATCCAAGAGGTATTACTTGACAAAAGTGGAAGCAATGTCCATATTGTTGGAGTTACGAGCACCACTCCACAGATGCTTGTGTACGGGTAGAATGGGCGAGCAAACCCTTTGGAACCAGTCGGTTCTGCAACAGATATGCCAAGGCAATGGCCTCCTTAATCCAGTGCCCAAAAGTAGACTTGGCCGCTGCTTCACCCATGCACGGGCAAGCAAACGGCATAAAAAGCTGGTCGGACTTACGAAAGGAATTGATAAGCTTTAGGTACTGGAGGAGCACCCTCCAGACATCCATCAGGCAAAGATCCTTATCCTTCCCCCAACATAGTTCCTTCGGAAAGGAGGGCATGCAGACCACCTGATTCATATGAAAGGGAGAAAGCATCTTAGGCAGGCACAGGTTGAATGGAAACTACCTCCTTTGAAAGGGAAAGATAAGGATCTCAGCAAGACAGACTGCAGCTCAGAAATCCACCTTGTGGAACAAATCGTGACCAACAAGTCTGTCTTGAGCATCAAATCCTTTAAGGTAGTATGCTTCAATGGCTCAAAGGGTACTACCATCAGGCCCTGAGCACCAGACACAGATCCCAGGAAAGGATTACAGATTGAAGGGGAGGAAGATGTCGTCAAATTCTCTGGAGAAAACGCAAGACATCCGGGTGCAAGGCCAGAGACTTGCCCGTCACTGGATCTTTGATATAGGCCAGAGCTGCCACCTGAATGTTCAAGGAGTTAAGGGAAAGGCCCTGCCCTAGGCTATCCTGTAGAAAGGCAAACAGGGAGGACACTTTGGCTGCCTCAGGAGCCAACTGCCACATGCCGCACCAGTGCTCAAAGAGGCATCATATCCACATATATGCTAGCTCGGTAGACCTCCTCCAGGCACCGAGCAGAGTAGAGATCACTACTGGAGAGTAGCTCTTATGTGCTAGCAATCTCCTTTCAAGAGCCATGCCATAAGTGAGAAGGGAGCCAGGTCCTCCAGGACAATCGGTCCCTGCCACAATAAACCCAGAGATGGAGGCAGCTGAAGAGGAGGTGCCTGCAGGAGCCACATCAGGTCTCCAAACCACACTCTCCTCTGCCAATCAGGCGTCACCAGAACAATCTTGCCTGGGTGGTGTTCTATAAGCCGAATCACATGGCCCACCAGAGGCCACGGAAGAAACACATACAGCAGTTGCTGACTTGGCCAGGGTGTCGATGCCCTTGGACACAGTTTCCATGTGGTGAATAAAGCTGCAGCAAACTTTGGCAGTGGAGGTCGTCACCATCAGATCCATTTTAGGGCAACCCCAGCAGCATAAAATCTACTGAAACACCTTCTGACTCAACTCCCACTCTCCAGGATCCAGAAAGTGCCTGCTGAGGAAGTCTGCTTCCACACTGTCCACCCCAGCAATGTGCTTGGCTGACAATGCTAGGAGGTTCTTCTTTGCCCAAACAGGAGAGCCATCTCCAGAGCTACCCTGGTGCTCTTTATGTCACCTTGCCGACTGACATAAGCCTTCGCCATGGCATTGCCTAAAAACACTCAAAATGCCTGGGCCTCGACCAGAGGCTGGAAACACAAACACCAACCTGATAAACCGCCTTGAGGCAAGGGCTATCGGTCACACTGCTTCTCTGCGGTTTCAATGGCCCAGTCTTGGCAATGGGCTCTTCAGCTCGAGAGACTGGCATCTGATGTCAGCAGGATCCAGGAGAAATTGTCCATTAGTATGCCCTTTCTCAGATGACAGGTCTGCCGCCGCCACCACAGGCAGGCTTTCACCGTCAATGGTAACGGAAACCTGTGCTCAAACGCCTGAGAACTCAGAGACCACAGAGTCAACAAGGACCGCTGGAGCGGTCGCATGTGAGCATGCACCCATGCACTCTCTCTATGGATGCTGCCATCAATCCAAGGAGCTGAAGATAACCCCAAACTCTGAGTCTGCTGCGCACAGAACAGCGTCAAGCAATCCAGTCTTTTGACTTTCTCCTCTGGCAGGAAAACTCTGCTCTAGGGTCAAAATGTGCTCTCAGAAACTCCAGGGACTGGGAAGGCAACAACTGGCTCTTTCCTCGATTGATCACCCACTGAGGCTTTCCAAAAGAAGGACACCACTCTGGATGTCACTCGAGACATTTCTGAAAGAGAACTGGCTTGGATGAGCCAGTCGTCCAGACAGGGATGGACACAGATACCTTGGCACCGCAGCCGCCGCCACCATGACCTTGGAAAACATCCTTGGGGTGGTGGATAGCCCAAAAGGGAGGGTGGCAAATTGATAATGGGAGCCAAGCACAGTAAAATGCGGCTACGTCTGCTGATCTGCCTGATCGGGATATGAAAATACATCTTGGCCAGATCCCAAGAAGCCAAGAACTCCCCTTGGCGCCCGGCTTGAATCACAGAATGCAAGGTTTCCATCCAGAAGCACAGGATGCGCAAATGCTCATTGACCCCCTTAAGGTCCAGAATGGGCCAGGACAGTCCTTTTTTGGCACCACCAAATAGATGGAGTATCTGCCCTTGCCTCATTCAACCGGGGGGGACAGGCACTACCGCCTTAAGGTGTAGCAACTTGTCCAAGGTGGTCCGCACAGCAGCACTTTTGATCGCAGATCCACAAGGGGAGGTGATGAAGGCATCTGGAAGCGGTTGTTTTGCATTCCAGGACATAGCCTAACTGAATGGCATCTCGCATCCAGCAATCCCTGGTGACCCGGACCCATTCCTAAAAGAAAAGGCGAAGCCTGCCTTTCACTGGAGGAATCAGGGAATGGGCCACAAAACCTCTCTGTGCTGCCCGGAAGGGTGGTCCTCTGGAGGAAACCGAGATCCTAGACCCACGCCCACCACGAAACGACTGACAACGAGCCTGAAGCCCAGAAGCAGAAGGGAAAGCAGTTACTCATCTGTAACAGGTGTTCTCCAGGGATAGCAGGAATAAGTCCTCACATATGGGTAACAATGGTGCTGATGGAGCCTCCACGGAAGCATCTCCCCAGCTTTCAAAGAAAGCCTTTGGGAGATGCCCCCACACATGTGTGGTCTCCTTCCCACCAAGGGTGCCATCTTGCTCAGTTATACGACACAGCTACAACAGCAAAACACAAAATGCTATAGCTAAGAAAACTCTACGGGGAGGAGGGAGGGATGTGAGGATGGATTCCTGCTGTTCCTGAAGAACACTTAACAGGTGAGTAACTACACTTTCTCCAGGAACAAGCAGGAAGTCAGTCCTCACTACCAAGAACCTGAAAAAAAAAAACCACAGTCAAGCCATTAGTAACAGCTAGTGAGTCCGAAATACAGACTCTGAAAGAACCCATGTCCAGGGAGAACCATCACTCTGGTAGCCTGAACACAGAAGGGTCGTAGGGTCGGAGTTGCCTAAACCCCGAAAAGATTACGAAGTAGAGCCTGGCCAAAGGTGCTGTCCCATTGGGACTCCCTCTACAGGCAATAGTGAACTACGAAGGTGTGGACTGAAGATCAGGTGATGGCCCGGCAGATGTCTGTCATTGGGACAGAGCTCAAGTTTGCAACAGAGGTCACCATAACCCTGACGCTGTGAGCCATGACCTGGCACTCCAGCAGATCAGCATGTTCATAGGCGAGGGCAATGCAGTCTGCAACACAGGTGGAGAAGGTCTGCATGGTCACTGCCTCCCCCAGCTGACTGGGGTCATAGTAGACAAAACGCTAGGGTGCTTTGCGGTGGTCCTGGGTACCCTGGAGGAAGGAGGAGAGGGCCCTCTTACAGTCGAGAGTATGAAGTATAGCCTCCACGTTGCTGGTGTGAGGCCATGGGAAGAAGGTGGGGAGCACCATCTCCTGAGGTGGAAGGAAGAGATCACCTTCGGCAGAAATTTGGGGTGCATGCAAAGCATGACCCTGTTCTTACAGAACCTTGTATACAGTGGCTCCACCACCAGAGCTTGGTGACCCTGCGAGCAGAAGTGAGCACCATCAGGAAGGTGACCTTCCAGGAGAGGTACTGCAGGTGGCTAGAGCTCAAACAGCAGTCGGGTGAGCCACATCAGCACTACATTAAAGTCCCATTCTGCTGGGGACGGGCGAATTAGGGGCTTGGAGAGCAGAGGCACCACAGGAAGCAGGTGACGAGGGGCTGAGCAGAGAGAGGCTTGCCCTTGATAGGATGGTGGTGTGCTGAAAGGGCGCACAGGTGCACCATAAACTGAGTTGGACTTGAGTCTGGCGTGGGAGAGGTGCAGCAGGTATTGCAGGACCAGCTGCACTGTGCAGGATAAGAGGTCTGTCTGTTTCTCCAAGCACCACACAGAGAATCTCCACCACTTGAAGGCATAAAGCCACCTTGTGGGAGGCCAGCAGGACCTTCTCCCCCTTGATGTTGAAGGGAGCCAAAGCTATCCGTTCAGCAGCCATGCTGTTAACACCAGAGACCCCAGGTGGGGGTGAAGGAGGGAGCCTTCCTCTTGAGTCAGCAGCCCCCAGGAGTTCCTGAGAGGGACCATTGAGTTCCGTTGCTAGGCAGAGCACCCATGGGAACCATGGCTGCCTGGGCGACGCCCTGTCCCGAAGGGCCTTGAATAGGATCTTGGTGACAAATGGCATGGGTGGGAAGGCTTCAGGAGACCTTCTGACCATGAGATGAGAAAAGCATCCACCACTACTTGGGATGAGTGAGGTTGGCAGGAGCAAAGCAGGTTAGCTGGTTATTGGCTAGACTGGCAAAGAGGTCCTTCTGGGAGATCCTCCAGAGCCAGAAAAGCCTGTGGGCTACTCTGGAGTTTAGCCATCATTTATGCGGTTGCAAGACTCTGCTTAGTCTGTCCATGAGGACACTGTCTTGGCCTAAGCAGGTAGACCGCTCTCAGGTGCATCCCCTAGCTGATTGCAAATGAGCAAGGGCTAATGAGCCTGTGTCTCCCTGTCTGTTCACATAGATCACCTCCACTTGGTTGTCCGTCTAGATGAGCACCGGCTGGTGCTGGAGACAGTGGCAGGCGGCCTTGTGCGCAAAGAATATGGCCCTGAGCTCCAGGAAGTTGTTCTGTTGGTGGGTTTCGGCCCAGGACCAGGTGCCCTGTGTGCGGAGGATACCACAGTGGGCTCCCCAACCCAGCAATGAGATGCCCGTGGTGAGGACCTCCTGAGGAGTGGGGGATTGGAAAGGCATGCCTGCACACAGGTGTTGGGTGGTTTGCCACCAGCAGAGCGACTCCATCAGAGAATGGGTCATATAGACCTTGCCCCAGAGGCAGCTGGTGGCCTGCGTCCACTGAAACATGAGGCACCACTGAGCTGCCCTCATGTGGAGGCGGGCGTTCAGTGTGACGTGTAACAGAGGCCATGTGGTGAAACAGGCGGAACGTGCCTGCACAGAGCAGCTACCCTGGACCTTTGCGGCCAGGACCATAAGCAATCTGGCCCTGTCACTGGGCAGGAAGGCCTTCGCATGGAGGGTATTCAGGTGCGCCTCAATGAACTCCAAGCTCTGTGTTGGGGTGAGGTGGGACTTGGGGTGGTTTATCACAAACCCAAGGTATTGCAGGACACCGATGGTGCAGCTTGTGGCCTGTTGCACTTCAGCGACTGTGTCCCCTCTGATGAGCCAGTCACCTAGGTAGGGGAAGATTAAGGCTCCTTGGAGGCGTTGGTAGGCCGCCACGGCTGCCAGGCACTTTGTGAAGACTCTAGATGTGGAGGTGAGCCCAAAGGGTAGTATCCTCTATTGGTGGTGGTCACCCTCAACCATGAAGCTGAGGTACTGCCTGTGCCTAGGGTGGATGAGGATGTGGGTATGCGCATCCTTTAGGTCCAAGGAGAATAGCCAGTCTCCCTGCTGGAGGTACGTTAGCAAGGTTCCAAGGGAGAGCATCTTGAACTTCTCCCACACCAGGAACTTGTTTAGGTCTCTCAGGTCTAGAATGGGCTTTAGGTCTCCTGTACTTCTGGGGATGAGGAAATACCTTGAGTAGAACCCTCTGTCCTGTTGTTGATGGGACACTGGTTCCACAGCCATGTCTTTGAGAAGACTTGTGGTTTCCTGCAGTAGTAGGGCTTGATGCAGGGGAGTCCCAAAAGGAATGGAGGGGGCGTCTGGTCTAGATGGAGGCAGCCCTCTTTGACAACCTGGAGTGCCCAGGTGTCGATCAACCACCAGGTGGGCAAAGTGAGCCAGACATCCCCCTGTGGAATGCTGATCTCCTGGAGGGGAAGAGGCTATGCCCAGCAAGTGAAAGGCTTACAAAGTCGTTGTCCAGGTCCTCGGGGACCCTGCTGAGGGGTCTGTGGAGCCTGGTATTGCTGGTAGCTGTGGAATCCCGGGATCTTCCTGGAGAAGGGTTTTTTCCCCCCTGGGGGCCTTACGCTTGGGGCCCAAGGAAGTTTTCTTTGAGAGCCAGGTTCTTGTCACATACTCTGCTTCCAGCTCCGCAGCTTGGTCCACCATTGGCCTTATTTATTTATGTATTTATTTATTTACTTCTCTTATATACCGCGCTATTAAAATCAGTGCGGTTTACAATTGAACAAAAAACATACTGCAATGTCACACGACAACTGAGTTTTTACATTGAACATGAACGAGATAACCTGGAGGTAACAGGGGTAACTAATTACAGAGTAATTATTCATGGAGTATGGTGAGAAATTATACATATAGTATGGTGAGAAATTATACATATAGTATAGCTTGGTTTCAACATATTTATAAGAGGTTTAATACAGGTGACATCCAGGAGCTTTTCCTGGACTCACTGCTCGAGGTCAGAGGATTGCAGCCTAGTCTGTCTCCTGGTACTGATACAACCTAGGCGCTGGCAACCTGGGCCATGACCTCAAAGCCATCGAAGGTGTCTGGGTGATAAACTTCGAGCAATTCGCAGCAATTGCAGTCAGAGTCTGGAACCTCTGAAGGTGTTCCCCGGAGAGTCCAACGGAGGAGTCCTTCAGTTCCTTCATGGTGTTCCAGAGGAACATACCCATGTAGAGAAGGTTTGACTGGACCCGACAGCCCAGCATGGAGCCCTGGTAGCATTTTTTGCAGAGGGCATCAAGGCTCTGGGCATCGCTGCTGGAAGGAATTGAGGAGTACGACTTTTGGCTTTGAAGTTGACACATGGCTGACTTGAACACTATGGAGTTGTGTGGTAACTGGCTCCTGCGGAAGTCAGGGCGGACCTTATTTATTTTATTAACATTTCTTATATACCGCACTATTTGCGATCAGCGCGGTTTACATAGAACAACATCCGACACTATACATATGTCTTACATACATAAGTCGAGCTGGTGACGGACTGGATACCATAACCAGTGTCTCCCACATACAGAGGAGCAGTCTCTCCGGGGGGAGGGGGGGGGGGATGGAGTCAAATAGGAGGATTTCAAAATCTTCTGACCGAGGGTCATCTGCCGACTCAGTGGTAAAGGCTAGAGCTATGGCCATATCCCACACAAAGTCGAGGACTGACATCGCGCTCCCGGTGGGGAAGGGTCTGACATAAGGTCTCCATGCCTCCGGGTGTCCAGAGAAGTGTCATCCTCGGATTCCCAGTCGGAGTCATTGGAGGTGGCGTCGACAATCGACTGGACCCGGGTCGGAGGCTTGTAGGCATGGCTGGAGCCGCTAGCTGGGGAGGATCAGGGTCCCCGAGGAACGGGACCGTGAACGTGACATCAGTCAGTGATTGGCCTGGGGAGGGAGTTCTGGGGGATCAATTTGATGCTGGGATAAATCCTCGAGGTCGAGGTCTCGATGTTTTTGGCAGATGAACCAGCAGAGCCGGATAGAGCTGCCTGCTGAGTGGCCAAGAAGGCAGACAAGCTGCGCTCCAGGGCCTCCCATCCTGGTCTCCAGCCTAGGTGGGGGGGTCACAGCAATTGGCACAGATACAGAGGGAATTGGATCCGGTGGAGGAGGAGTCCCTGGCGGAGGATGGCAGTGAGGACAGCAGCAGGGACCTGGGGCCAATTGCCAAAGTCCATTGAGTCCTTCCGGGGAAGTTTTGGCAGCTGCTCCTGCTCAGACACCTCGGTCCTCCTCCGAGGGCTTAGGGATCTGGCACAGGACTTACCTTCCTTTCTCAAGTCTTGTGAGAAGTCCGCGAGGCTCTTTTTCTTCAGGATCTGGATCAAGGACACTCAGTCTGAGGACTTGCAGCCCCAATTGCTGGCCGTAGAGTCACTGCGCAATCCCGGGGTCTTGGTCTGGGCCCTGGAAGGGGTTTCCGAGGCAGAGTCTGACCTGAACAGTCGGTCGTGCTTCTCTTGCTTACTTTTGACTGCTTTGGGGGTCAGCTGCTTGCAAGATTCGCAGGTCTCAGAGTCTTGGTCAGGATCAAAGACAGAAGTCGTGTGTGTCAGTGATGGAAAAATTAATGGAACACCGATCACACTTTTTAAGGCTGCTGGCCATTGGAGAAAAAAGGGCCCTGGCGAGGTCAAAGACCCGAGGAACTGCCAGTGGGAAAAAGGGTGCAAATTGCGCTGAAAAGAATATTTATAGGCCTGACGACACGTGTCAAGGCAAGCGAACTCAGGGGCGGGAAAGGGACCGGCTGCAACCAGACGAGAGAGAAAGTTACTCTGATAAAAAAAATAAACTTTTTCCAAGGGATCTGATGAACGTCTGCTGGGCTCCGCGGAAAAAAGGAGACTGAGCAAGATGGCACCCTTGGGCAGGAAGGGGACCACACATGCATGGTAGCAACATCTCCCAAAGGTTTTCTTTGAAAGCTGGGGAGATGCTTCCACACAGGCTCTGTCGGCACAGTCGTCATCTATATGCGGGGGCTGACTTCCTGCTTGTTCCTGGAGAAGAAAGGTTTTCCAGGCCGGTAATGAGAGCCCTGAAATCCACAGGAATCTGGCCAGCATGCCCTTGGTGGATGGGTGGAGGCTGACGAGAAAGGGGCATCGGCCTGCTTCACAGGCCCCTTGGATCCGTCTTCCGGAAGGCAGTATGATTTTGTCTTGCCCAGTTCCTTCACCAGCTTTTCCAAATCAGCACCAAACAGAAGCTTCCCCTTAAAAGCCCTTGGGCCAACCGGGCTTTGGATGATGTCTCTGCTGCCCAGCACCAGAGCTAAATCCAACACCATGACACCATCATCAGGGCACCATCCTTGGCTGCCAAATGTACCAGGTCATACATGGCATCAGAAAGGAAGGCTGTAGCAGACTCCAAAAGAGGGGTAGTATCATCCAGCAGAAGAGACTGAATCCACTGGAACAGAGCTCGAGACATCAGGCAGGTACATAGCTACCACCACAGTGAATTGGCTCTTCAGCAAGGAATCCACCTTACAGTCCAGAAAATCTTTGGGAATGCCAAAGCACTCGACACTCCAGGAACAGGAAGACAGTAGTGGATTTTCACACTCCTTGAAGGAGCAGGTGTACTTTTGGCTCCTGCCCTGTGCCAAAAGCATCCGTAAAGTTCAAGGCAGATAGAACCCTGGCAATCAATGCCGCCAGCTCCTCCTTCCAGAATAAGCGGATCATGCCTGCCTCTGCATAATCTTCTGAAGGCAAGAGCACTTCCTCATCCACATCAGAGCCCAATACCAAACCATATGAATCTGAGTCAGTCAACTTCTCGGATAGCTCCAGAGAGTGCCCCTTGCCAGGGACACTTAGCCAAAGTGTAAACGAACAGGGTGTCCACTTTCAGCCTGCCCTGTATGAGACTGCACCCGGGGATACCCAGGGGCTGCAGAAAATGAATTTTCATGCCAGAAGGACCAGACCCGTTGCAAAAAGGAAAAGAATTCTGGGGAGGACAATCCAAAGTCTGGAAGTTCTCCTCTCGGACATGATTCCCCAACACCAGGAGGCATAGCTGCCACAGATCCCCCTATAGGATGAGAGGCTCACAGAATGGTTGTCGGAACCTCCGGCCAGCTGAATATCTTTACCCATAGTGCTATCCATCACCTCCTGCCTCGAGGCAGGCAAGGTCAAACTGGATCCCCCGGCTGAGAGGGGGAAAGCAGGCACTCCAGGGGCAACTCAGAAGCTGCCATACATGAAAAGCGAGTCCAGAATCTGGGGATGAGGCACTTCCCTTGCCACAGGTCAAACGTTTCCAGGAAGAAGAGACAGTGAATTAGGGCAAGTATCAGAACAGCATGTGCTGGGGGGGCGGAGCCTGATGTCCAGCGGGTAGGACGCTTTGCGTTGAAGCTCCCGAGAGGCCTACTTAGAATCCTGACTTAATACCTATACAAATTTACTATTTCGCTCCGAGCTGACCGGGGCACCTCGGGGGGGATGGCGGCCCATAAACCAGCGCGCTTGGACTTCGGGTCTCCTTCTTCTTCTCACGGAAAACGCTCCAAAACAGAGGTGTCTTCCCCACAGAAGATGGTTCCATTTCGTGTAATAACAGAAATGCACCTGGAGATTTTGGAGGAAATACGCGGCGTGAAGGAATTGGTGCAGTCCAATGGAGAAGCGCTTCGAGCCATGCGAGAAGACTTTGGAGTGCTCCAGGACCGACTTGAAAGTCTTTCATTACGGCAGGATAACATGGCGGGGGTCCTCGACTCGCACGAGGTGCGCTTGGGCAAACTGGACAAGGCTGAGCGCCAGATACAGAATCTTCAAAAGGAGTTAGAAGATAGCAATAATCGAGCCCGTCGCAACAATGTGAGGCTCCTCGGAATGCCGGAGGGGGTGGAAGCAGGAGATATAAGAGAATTCTTGCTCAAAACTCTTCCCTCCTTGCTGAAGATCACTTTTCACAGAGAACTGGAAATCGATCGAGCACACCGTGTTCCTGCCCACATGGCGCTCAACCGCACGACCCCCCGGCCTATTATCTTTAGCTTGCTACGATATCAACAAGTGGAACAAATTTTACATGCTGCCCGAGCGAATCATCATTTGGAATTTGAAGGTCGTAAGGTCTCCTTCTTTCCTGATTTGGCAAAGCCTACCGTTGACCGTCGGAAGAAACTCCTTGCTTTTCGCCCTCGACTTCAACAGCTACAGGCTCGCTTTGGCCTGTTGTATCCAGCGAAGCTCCGAGTGACTCTCCACAACCAAACCAGGACGTTCGAAGATCCTGATCTACTATCAACATTTTTAGACTCCAAAGAAGCAGAGCAGATGCGCTGATCCCAAATCTTGGACTCTTATCTGCCGGCTCTATCCGCCATTTTGAAGGGCCCGATGCGGCGGTCATAGCCAAGCACAGAAATAGCCTGGACTTTCTTTCTTTCTCTATATGACTTTTGTTTTTTGGTCTCCTATCCCTTCATGATGTGTGCCTCGGTCGGCTTCGGAGCACGCACAGTCCTACAGGTTATGTGTTTTTTCAATTTCGGCCTTCTCTGGGGTTTCTCCCCGCAGACACATGGTCGCCAGTAATTTTGGGGTTTTGCTTCTCCTCTACCGTACTGCGGTTTTCTTTGTTAATGTGGGGCGCTTCATTGTATTATATTAGTTTATTTTTCCTATGTCATGTGTACAGCCAGATACAGTCAGTTTGAGGGACATAGTGAAATTATGTGTGCTATCATGCTCAGAATTTTTAACTTTTCTGAATGGCCTTATGTAAAACTTATCATTCACCGTCAAAGGCATTAATGGTCCACTCAAAGGAAAGAAAATCCTTAGCTATCTTAGCCATGAGCATGTTGATTTAGTGTTTCTTCAGGAAACGCATTTAAACTCTGCTGAAACACTGAAACTCAATGCTAAGCCTCACATGGTAGCTGCCTATTCTCCCACCGTTTCCAAATGGTACGGGATAGCCATTCTGGTTAGGAAGTCTTTGCACGCTACTGTACCTGATATTAGCGCTGACAAGGAGGGTAGATGGGCCCGTGTACACCTTGAGGTTGGAGATAGTGAATTCACGTGTATTTGCATTATGCCCCGAATGTGGACAACCCTGCTTACTATGCAAGTATTGCGCAGTTGGCCTTGGCCTCTGCCAATGCTCCATTAATACTTGGTGGCGATTTTACTCAAGTGTTCCCTCAATCTTTTCTTCTCAAACAAGGTGCTCGTTGGTTGGAAGATCCAGTACCGAGTAGACCTGTGTGGCTAGATATAGAAGCGGACCTTTGCAAACCGATTCCTCTTACCTTTCTCCCTGGTATGACTCTCCCATCAGACTCCCACTATCCACCAATGCTTTTAGACACTTTAGGTGCCTTTAATACTCTTATGCAATCTTTAGACTCCCGACTCTGGTCAGTGCAACTTCAGCATCGCCTTCGGAGCACTAGAGGACTCCCGCCATCGGCATTCTCTACATAAGGTTGCTTGGAGACTTTCCGATCTCTCGGTAGTTCACTGGGTGTAGCATCCACTTTTACTAAGCCTTATGTAATGCTATAACTAGAGATACCCCTATAGCGCAGAAAGTATGGGAGAGAGAATTGCATGTGACTTTGACCTCGGAGCAATGGAGCCTTATCTGGAGTAGAGGGACACGGGTTCCCGACCCGCCTCACTCACTCAGACCCTCTTCTTTCTAGCCCACCGGTGTTTTTACACTCCTCACAGATTAGACAAATGGAACACTACTCAGGGCAATGGTTGCTGGACACGTCCTGCGGCCATTGGTTCATTGCCTCATGTTATGCATGAATATCCCGCACTACAGTATTACTGGCGTCGGGTCTGGGGTCGTATTTAGTCTATCTCGCACTCTCAGGAGCCCCTTTCTTGGAGGATAGTGGGACTTCGCCCAGTTGCGGGGATCCCCTCTCTCCCAAAAATGGCTTATCTCCTTTCGAACTTTATGCTTGGCATTGCTATTTCCCTAATTAAGTAATACTGGAAAATTAGCTCCCATCTGAGCCCCAATGAATGGTGGAATCATGCTTGTCTTTACAGTAAATATGAACAAATACCTCGTCTGTTCGCTTCCTCCGTTCAGACTCCTTCTCATTGGTCTCAATGGAAGATGCTCAATGACTATGTACATTTTGCTAAATGCTCTCATCTGACTGTCTAACTTTGTATATATCTCTGTCCCATGATCATGCTGTATTGTAGATACTCTTTTGATCGTTTGATGTATAATCACTGTTAATTGGAAGCGCTCACATGCTGATATAATCGGGTAGAGAAGAAGCATCGGGGTGGGGGGTAATGGGTTTACTTTTCCTTATTGTATACTTGTTTTGTCTCTTTTGGTGTGTTGTTTCTTTTGTTTGTTGCAAAATGAAAATAAAAGTTTAAAAAAAAAGAACAGCATGTGCTAAGGCTGTGTTGGCCCACAAGCACACGTTAACTATGCTTTTATGTTACGTGCATTACAAGTGCTAGGGAAGGAGCATGCATTGGAGCTACTTTGGCACAACGTATGACTACCAGGTGCACAATAGGTAAAAATGTTACTAATATGTGCAGAAAACAGCAGGAAACCCCCACACCATGCCAACGGTCACCAGCTGTCCATCCCGAATTGTGTCACAATAAGACAGAATTGGAAGCCCCCAACAAGGACAATGATGAGGTCAAGCTTTGATACTCACCCCGAGAGCCCCAAGCAGAGAATCCATGCTGGGCTCAGCTGTACTCTTCTGAAACTGTTTTACCGGTTGGCTTTGCAGCACTGTGTTCTGGCAGGCAGATCCCTCAGAGAGGCTTCTGCGACCTTTGGGAGAGCAGAGGGGACAGAGGTGTAGGGAGGGGGCGCTAAGGTTGTGTGAGGCTGCTGCATTCTTCCAGATCCTTCCAAATCCTTCCAATTTGTGGCTGCTCAACAGGCCCTTATCATGATAATATGGAGATGAACCAATTTTCCCTCCTCTTATGGCTACCGAAGAGACCGCAGTCTAGTGGTGCCTCCCACGTCGTGCTTAAGTGAGAGTCACCTTTCTGTACTCAAGGTGGTAGTTCATGGGTGTTTATTCAATCTCTCTTGCTCTCAATCCTTAGATTTTCTATAGAGAGGAGAAAATCCATCCACCATCTGCTGGAGACAAAGAAATACTGAAGGGACCTCTGGTGGCTTAGGAGATCAGAGGCATGCAAGCGATATCACTGAAATCTGGGCTTTTCATTGGTTCTTTGTCTCTACCAATCTGTTGGTAGGGGAACACAACCCACTTGTCTGGACTGATATAGCAGGACAATATGAAGGTGGCTTTTTGCAGTGCTTCCTGTGAGAGACCCCAGCACCAAAAAACCAGACTGTATCCTGAGACAGAGGATAGCCCGTTCTTCCGTTGGTGAGACAGATCATGGCTACCTGATCTGTTTGTTCAGGCTACAGATATTTCGTTGGTCACCTAATTTCTGCTCTTAATACCAGAAATGTTTTGTCCTGGTACATGAAACATTATGAGAGCTCCCCCAGCCCAGGTTGGATGCATTGTTATCTTGGGAAAGGCATAGACTAGAATAGAAGAGCCATCAAAACCAGGCACATCTGAGCTTCTCTTGTGAGACAGATATCCAATGGCTTTTTTACACAGATAGCTGTATCTGGCTATTCAGCTGCATTTAACAGAGTAAAGTTACCCAGTAAGTTCAGTGATCCCCTAGATATGACTGATGCATGTGTGGGGGGAATGAATTAACATTCAAATGTGTGAAGCTTGTTTATTGTCGGATACTGTTTGTTCTATGTAAACCGCGCTGATCGCAAATAGTGCGGTATAGAAGAAATGTAAATAAAATAAATAAATAAAAAATCTTTGGTCAAAGGTAAAAACAAAATAATGGCTCTTCTTCCTTGATAGGTAAGGAAACACATGCATCCCCAACCTGCATTAAAATGCTGTGGCCATTTGCAAAAATTCTGTAAGTCCCAGTGAAGCTGATGCTAAACAAAAAAAAAACAATATACCATAGTGGAAGTGATGCACCCTCATGAGAATTCTGAGATACTTCCTATAACCTAGATGTATCTATATTGGTGTTTTGCTATCTTCAAAAAAGAGAGGACAGAGCCAGCTTCCTTTAAGCAGAAAAGTAGGGAAAGTATCTTGAACCTTTCTTTCATGAAAAACAGCCCTTGGATCTAGGGCAAGAGTGTATCTTCATTTTCTTTGGGACCAGGAAGCACCTGGAGTAATTCCTGCTGTTTCTTTTATAGCAAGACAGGTATGACCATTTTAGTCTGAAATAGTATTAATATCTCAAAGTTAACTTGTGGTCCCATACTAGGGATTGCTAATCTTTTAGTGGGCAACTCAGAGAAATTCATAATAGATATCACCTATAGCTTACTAAAAGGATCCAATTCTAGGTGGCTACTATAGGCCAATGGTTGGCATAATACCTTAGCACCTTTCAAAAGAGATCCTCTGGAATGGAGATGAAATCTGGCTACTGACTAACTCCCATGAAAAACTCATTCATGGTTTGGCTGGGTAGCTGTATGACATTTAGTGCTTCTGAACTCAGGGTAGTGAGGCCTGCCTGGGTGAAATGGACTATGGAAAGCATGTCCTTAGCTGGAAAAATCACATCCTATGTTCTTGTCCTCTGCATTACTTTGGTGCAATGACTATTTTGGTTTATACTGGAGAGAGCCTGTAATGTCGAGCGATAGTCTTTCTGGACCTTGACAGCTTCTCTGAATTTCCCTTCTAAGAGACTCCCTTGGCAAAGTGCATCAGAAAGCCTTTACTGCATTTCCTCATATAGGCTAGATGCCCACAACAATCTACAGAAGAATTTGATGCGACTTCCAAAGCAATGTATGCCAAATGGATGTTTCCTGAATTCTTTGCCATGAGCCTGTAATGAACAAAATTCATCTTTTTCCTTTACAGTACTTACATTCTATGCAGCAAATCCCTGCATAGAATATAATGTGGTGAAGAATGCCCTCCAGAGGAGATGGAGATTGAAGAAAATCTTGAAAAGCAAAAGGATTTACACAGGATTTTCAATCCTAGAAGGAAAAAAACATACTGCTCTGCTGAGCTGAGCACAGACACCAGCCCAGGGGAGGAGTTAGGCAATGCTGATTGGGCACACCCAGGGGTTGGACAAGGTGTGCCGGGAAAAGAATCCCTTTTTAAAGCATTGAACAAGGCTGCTAAGCAGACTACGAATGAGACCAGGTGGGAGAGTGGCTCCGAGACCAAGAAGCAGTTTGGCTGTACGAGAGTGAGTCTGGAAGAGTTGAGAGTGTTTGGAGAGGGTCTGCAAGGAGTTCTAAAGGTGCTGCTAAAAGGAGTCCTGTGAGGAATGGACGGAGCCATGTTTTAGAGTCCTGGAGGAAGACAGAACCCTGGAATAGAAAGCCTCAAAGGCAGGCACACTTTGAAGAAAACTCATTCTACAGGATAGAGCCTGGACCTGGAAAGCCCAGAAAAACCCACACCTGGAAAGCTCCTGAGCTACCAAAGAGGAGAGGAGCCTGGCAGAGAGAAGGCAGTTCTGATACAAGCCATGATAGAGAAGGTAAAGCACAACTTCCTATTTTCACTGCTTTGTTGAAGGGACCTGTTCACTGCCCTGAACTGTTTAAGCCGAGTGCTGAAGAGGGAACTGTTAGTGACTGGGAAAAGGGCATAACATTTGCTGACAAAGGCCAATCTGATAATAAGCAGGCTGAATTGCTCTTCCAAGAATTTAAACAATTTCTAGAGCTGAAAGCAGGAAAACAGCAGAAGCCTAATGAAGATATTAGTTCTGTTCACTCAGAGGATTTGATGCAGGTAGAAAATGATTTACCTACCGTAGGCACTGACCCCTGTAGCATGGACTGCTCTGTATGTTGTAAAGAAGAGTAATATAAAAGAAGCTTTGCACATTTGTATAAGAGGAATACAAACGTTGCTGTTTCTGCTGCCTGTGCTGTAAGAGTTAATTATCTGCACCTGTGTTCTGAACCCACGCTGTGAAAAGAACAGTTGGTATTATGAGGCTGCAATGTTCATAAGTGACCACTCGAGGCAGAGCTGAGTTAAGCTCCTCAATAGATGAAAAGCTGAAGTTAAAGCTAATTCTTTTTCAGTTGTCCTAAGTTCTGATTTCTTCTGCTTATGTTAAAAATGCACCCTTTACGTTTATGTATGTGAATTTTGATGCGATGGAAGAACTTCCCCAATACAAATAAATATTTCTTGCAAGCCTTACCATCTCTGATCGCAACTACACTATTCCTGAGAGAAAAGAGTGAACTACAATTCCCAGCATCCATAGGGAACAGTTTACCTCTGCTCAAAAGGGACAATAAGGCCACTCCTGCCTGTTAGCTCCAGGGCGCAGGCAGGAGTGTCGCAATAAGTACTGTACTATATTGTGTAGGTGTGGAAGATGCTTTATAGGAATGAAGCACAGCATTCTGGAAGAGAATGGATCATTTGGTAAGTATCATTATATTCCTCCATCTCATCTCTCCTCTAGGGTAAGGGTTCTGAGCTCAATTTTCAGGACACACCTAGCTAGTCAGATTTTCAGAACAATGACTATGCATGAGAGAGATCTGCATACAATGGAGGCAGTACATGCAAATCTCTCATGCATAATCATTGTGGTTATCCTGAAAATTTGACTGGCTAGGTGTGTCCCAAGGACTAGGTTGAGAACCCCTGTTCTAGGGAATACATATTTAGGCTCTCAAAATTTCTTCTCATTTATTTATTTAGCTGTATTTATATTCCGCTTTTCACCGGGTCAAAGCGGTCAATTGGGGGATACATTTAACACGCAGGGATATGACACACATACGTTAATACTTACAGGGAACATGGGCAATGGAGGGTTAAGTGGCTTGCCCAAGACCACAAGGAGTGCCTATAGGACTAGAAATCCCAGTCCCTCCGGCCTGAGATTGCTGTCCCCAGGTGGGACTTGAACCCCCGGCCTGAAGTACCTTGTCCTAACCACTAGACCACTCCTCCCTCTCATATAGCTTTTGCTGCAGAAACCAATCGTCAACCTACTTCGGTGCATTCAAGGTTGACTGTCTTTCTCAAAGCCCTCAGCAACATCCTATCGCAGACAATGCAATGGAGCATAACAAGATCCTCATCAAAACTTTGAAGCAGTTCATACAATGGTTAGTAATAGGACTGGGGTTTCTAGTCCCACAGGTGCTCCTTATGGTCTTGGGCAAGCCACTTAACCCTCCATAGCCCATGTTCCCTGTAAAATAGTTATCTCCCAGTTATAATGCCCTGTTCAATGTAATTTCAGTTTGTTCAATGTAAACCGCACTGATGCAGAATAGCGCGGTATATAAGAGAATGTAAATAAATAAAAAATAAAATAAATAAATAATTTACATTTTTAGCTCACAGTATGGACATTTCGTTTTAACTGCTGGCATTCTCTGCCATTATCAAAAAAAATCTGATAAAATAAAAAATTAAACATTTTTAAAGAAATAGATGGCCAGCAGAGAAAACACAAGTGACTATGTGGCCAACAAGATTGTTAAACAGTACCAAAAAAAGAGCCCAGTGACAGGGCTAAAAAGAAAAAAAGAAATATTAACCATGGCAGCAAGGGACATTTTACTAAAGCAAGCTACTGAATGGCATGGGATTCAGTATGTGCAACTGCACCACACTGCCATTTAGCACTGGGCATTATGCTAATAACCCTATGCTGACTGATTAACATGTTAGTAGACAGAGATATAGCGTGATAGAGATAACACAAGCACACTGACAGTACGTCGCAATTAGTGCATACCATATGGCCACGTGCTAACTGTGTCCATTGCCATTAACATAGGTGCATCTAATGTCCCCTCTATGGATGGGGTTAAGTGAATCCACATGCTGGTTAGTGCAGTGTTGTGCTAATGCAGCCTGTTATCTACATGGGGAATGGAAGCACACACCCCAAAACTTTATCAAAGGCCTCCATGCTGGTATGTCATTGCAATTACTTGCTACCAACACAGCCTTTAGTAAATGTGTCCCTAAATTTACTAAAAAACCAAAACAAAAGAATTCAGAAACACCGCTTCTTATAAATGGAAGGTGGAAGAAAACCCATGAAAAAATGTTGCATGAGACAGCAGTTACAGCAAAGCACAGAAATGTGACCAAATGTTCCAAAAGAAAAGGGTAAACTCAGGGATGCCGGGTAACCGTGGGAAATGCCATGCAGACACAGGATCTTTAAGTATCCATTACAAAATTCAGGAAAATGTGTTCCATGTTAGCACAGTCAGATGATGCCATCCATCCGAGTGACTGAAATGAACTTCTGGTCTTCACAGAAAACTGCTGTTCATATTCCCTTATAAACTACAGTATAAAAATATAATTTAGCTGGGATTATGGCATCTGAGCTTGCAGAGTCTAATAAAATTGTAAAACTGATGCTAGATATAAGCATTTTAAAGCTAATACTTATGACAGTTAATATAGACATATATGTAAATAATATATTAACAAGGAGAGAGTCTCAATGTAATTACTTGTTTGAAACACAGAAACAAATTAAAGAAATCCTGATTTAGAAAACAATTAAACACCCTTCTCCCACCTTCACATTTTATCACAGACAACTGGCCTGTGAATTTCAATAATATAATCAGTTCATGTTTCACTCATTTACTAAGTTTCAAAAATATTTTTTGCTCAAAAAAAGCTCTCTCTCTCTATATTCACTATTCAACACCTAAGGACATATACTTAACAAGTGGGGAAAGCATGGCTCAGAGCTGTTTCCAACTCATGTGTGTGCGTGTGTGTATGTGTGCGTGTATGTGTGTATGTGTGTATGCGCATGCATCTGACAGAGGAGTGAGGGGAGATGCAGTTAGAATGGATCAGTAGCCAAAACATTCTATTGATTTGGAAGGAATAAGACGAAATTACTCATCTGTAACAGATGTTCTCCAGGGACAGCAGGAATCAGTCCTCACATATGGGTGACG
The DNA here is from genome assembly GCA_033557465.1 of Ichthyophis bannanicus. Classification (NCBI taxonomy): domain Eukaryota; kingdom Metazoa; phylum Chordata; class Amphibia; order Gymnophiona; family Ichthyophiidae; genus Ichthyophis; species Ichthyophis bannanicus. The sequence continues at coordinate 1,695,321,526 of CM066031.1, forward strand.
TCGGCACAGACGGAGCCCTCGTGCGGAGCAATTCCCCAGCTTTCAAAGAAAGCCTTTGGGACTGCATCGCGCATGCGCGGTCCCCTTCCCGCCCAAGGGTGCCATCTTGCTCAGTCAAATGACATAGCTAAAAAGACAGCAAAATGGATAAAAATCAATAGGACTGCAACTCCAGGGGAGGGAGGGAGGGTCGTGAGGACTGATTCCTGCTGTCCCTGGAGAACACCTGTTACAGGTGAGTAACTACGCTTTCTCCAGGAACAAGCAGGAAGTCAGTCCTCACATATGGGACTCCCTAGCTATATCCCTAGCTATCGAGAACCCATAGCTGAAAAAATGGCTCCCTCTAGAAGAGCCACAGCAGCTGCATTAGGAATTCAGCTGAGAAAGCAACCCCCCCCCCCCCCCCCCTGGTAGCCTGACACCAAAGGGTCAGAGGGTTAGAGTTTCCTAAACCTCAAATAGGTTATGGAGAACCGCCTGGCTGAAAACACTGCCCCGTCAGGACTCTCTATCCAGGCAGTAATGGGCTGCAAAAGTCTGACTTGAAGACCAAGTTGCGGCCCGGCCGATGTCTGCCAACGGAACAGAGTGGAAGTGAGTCACTGATGCGGCCTTAGCCCTGACATGGTAGGCCGTGACTCGACCCTGCAACGGGAGGTCGGTCGCCCTGTACACCCAGGCAATGCATTTTGCCACCCAGGTGGACAGTGTACGCTTGGAAACAGGTAACCCCAGCTTAATGGGGTCATACTAAGAGTTGAGTAGCCCTTCGATGTCCCTTCGTACGCTCCAGGTAGAAGGACAACGCCCTCTTACAATCTAGGGTATGCAGGACTGCCTCTGCCTGGCTGGAATGCGGTCTGGGAAAGAAGGTCGGAAGAACCACCTCCTGGTTGAGGTGGAAATAAGAGACCACCTTTGGAAGGAACTTCGGATGAGTGCGGAGGACCACCCTATTCCTATAAAACCTTGTGCATGGTTTAGCAGTTACGAGAGCTTGCAGCTCACTCACTCTTCTGGCTGATGTGAGTGCCACCAGGAACAGCACCTTCCAGGACAGGAAGCGCAGATGGCAAGAGGACATCGGCTCAAAAGGTGGGCGAGTAAGCTGCTGCAAGACCACATTCAAATCCCACTCAGTTGCCAGAGGACGAACTGGGGGTTTCAGCAGAAGCAGACCTCTGAGGAATCTGGACACCAGGGGGTGAGCCGAAAGAGGTTGCCCCTCCACTGGCGAGTGGTTTGCTGACAAAGCACTCAGGTGGACCCTGACAGAGTTAGACTTGAGACCTAATTCTGAGAGGTGAAGCAGGTACTGAAGCACCACTGGTACAAGGCAAAAGAAAGGGTTTTCATTGTGCTGGTTACACCACACCTCAAATCTACACCACTTAAAAGCATAGGATTTCCTAGTGAACTACCTCCTGGAGGCCAGTAACACTTTTTCTACATTCCGAGGTAGGAAGAGAGGAGCCAGCACTATCCTTTCAGCAGCCATGCCATCAGGTTGAGGGCCCTGAGGTTGGGGTGCAAGAGAGCGAGCCCTGCTCCTGTGAAAGGAGGTCGGGCTACGTCCCCAGTGGAAGTGGGGTTTCCACTGCCAGCTGGAGGAGAAGCGGAAACCAAGGCTGTCTTAGCCATCTGGGTGCTACCAGAATAACTGAGGCCTTGTCCCGAAGGATTCTGAACAGAGTCCGGGCCACCAGAGGCATGGGAGGAAACGCATACATGAGGCCCCCTGACCAGGAGATCAGGAAAGCATTTGCAGCCACCCACAGGGGATGTGGCTGTCTGGAGAAAAATCTGGGCAGCTAGTGATTTTGCGGACTGGCAAATTGATCTATGGATGGATGTCCCCAGCGGTGGAAAATCCACTGAGCAACCACAGGATACAGTTGCCATTCGTGAGGTTGGAGAATTCTGCTTAGTTTGTCTGCTAGGCAGTTCTCCTGATCAGGCAGGTACACTGCTTTGAAAGACATACCCTGCCTGATGGCAAAGGAGCAGAGGTCCAGTGTCTCCTGACATATGATACGAGACCCCGTACCTCCCTGCTTGTTCACGTAGAACATCGCTACCTGTTGTCCATCTGTATTAACACAGACTGATATGAGAGGACATGACAAAAGGCTTGAAGAGCTAGGCAAATCGCCCGCAGCTCTAAGAGGTTGATTTGATGTGCAGACTCCTGAGAAGACCATAATCCCCGAGTGCATGATCCTTGGCAATGGGCTCCCCAGCCCAGCAAGGAGGCATCTGTCGTTAGAACTCTTGTGTGCGAGGGAATCTGAAAGGACACACCCTCGAGCAGATTGGGTGGTTGACTCCACCACTGCAATGACTTCACCAGTCATCTGGATACTGTTATCCTGTCTCTGAGGCTGCCGGTGGCTTGTGTCCACTGATCCCTGAGGCACCACTGAGCTGTTCTCATGTGGAGAAGGGCATTTGGGGTCACATGCACCGTGGAGGCCATGTGGCCCAGGAGGCATAATAAGTGTCTCGCTGAGACCCAAGACCTGTGCCTGAACTGTTGTGTCAGTGCTAGCAGCCTCTGTGCCCTGTCTTCCAGCAGGTAAGCCTTCGCCTGAAGGGTGTCCAATCTTGCTCCTATGAACTCTAAGTTTTGAGTGGGGAGCAAAGTAGACTTTGCGTGGTTTATGACAAAGCCTAGACACTGTAACAGATTGATAGTGCGAGAAGTGGCCTGTTGGGCCTTCCTGAGGCGACTGGCCCCTGATGAGCCAGTCATCCAGGTAAGGGAAGACAAAATTTCCTTGACTTCTGAGGAAGGCCGCCACTACAGCCAGGCATTTTGTAAACACTCTGGGAGCAGAGGCTAGGCCAAAGGGTAGAACCCTGTATTGGAAATGTTTTCCTCCCACAACAAATCTCAGATATTGTCTGTGGTCTGGATGTACAAGGATGTGTGTATAGGCATCCTTTAGGTCTAAGGAGCATAGCCAATCTCCCTGCTGGAGGTAAGGCAGCAACATTCCAAGGGAAAGCATCTTGAACTTTCCCCTCACCAGGAACTTCTTTAAGTTTCTTAGGTCGAGGATGGGTCTGAGGCCTCCTGTTCTCTTTGGTATGAGAAAATACCTGGAGTAGAAGCCCTTGCCCTGCAGGTGGTGGGGCACCGGGTTCCACCGCCTGATTCTCTAGAAGACCTGCCAACTCCTGCAAGAGGAGGGCCCTGTGAAGAGGGGGTCTGAGAGGCTCTCCTGGAAAGAAGGAGGGTGGTATATGGCTGAAGTGAAGTAAATAGCCCCTCTGGACTATTTGCAGGACCGAGGTAATGGCTGGCCACCTGTGAGCGTACAGGGTTAGCCTGCCCCCTGTGCATGACCTTACCAATGGCGGAAGAGACACTATGCACTGGGAGTCAAAAACCCCCACCAGGCTGGGTAGGAGCCAGGGCCTAGGGCTTGGGGACCTTCTGCTTACGTGGGCCATGCCCCTGTCCCTTGGCCTGCTGCGCCTGTTGGGGAGCTGGGATGGCCTGGTAAGGGGGTAGTTGCAGTAAGCAGTACCCTTCCTCGGGAAAAACGGCTTTTTACCCGAGCCCTTCTTCTTAGAAGGGGCAGACGTCTTCTTTGAGAGTCTTGTCCGGGTCAAGTACTCAGACTTGAGCTCAGCAGCCTTCTCAGTCATGGGTTTGCCAAAGAGGTTGTCGCCTCGGCAAGGGACATCGACCAACTTGTCCTGAACCCATAGCTCCAGATCCGATGACATTAGCCAGGCCTGGCGGCATGTACTGATGCCGGCCACGGCTACTCGGGCTGAAGCCTCGAAGCCATCATAGGCCACTCCCGAATCCCGGTGGACAAGGCATTGAAGTGTTGCAAGGGCGCCTCGGAGAGGCCAGCTGAGAACCCGGCAATCTCCTTTGCCAGGTCCCTCAAGTACATGCCCATGTACAGCTGGTAGGTTTGGACAAGGCATGAAAGCATCGAGCACTAGAAGCATTTTCTGCCGAGGGCGTCCAGGTTCCGGGCCTCATGGCCCAGAGGCAACAAGGAGTGCGTTTTTTTGGCTCTTGAGCCTATGCATGGCCGATTCCACAACCATGGAGTTGTGCGGCAGCTGTGCCTTTTGGAACCAAGGGCTCTTGCAGACTCGATAGATGGAATCGACCCGCTTGCTGAGAACCGGCATCGAAGGCCAGTGACTCCCACATGCGGAGCATCAGCCATTCCAGCATCGGAGGAACCGGTACAATAAGGGCTTCCCTCAGCGGAAAGTCATACTGCAGGGCCTCGAGCTCTTCAGCTCGAGGCTCCTCCTCGATATCCACCAGGAATGCGAAAGCCTTGGACATGTCCCTATCCCTGACGAAGTCTGAGAACCGGGTATCTTCCGGAGGGGACCTTCTCTGAGGCTCCGAACCCAGTCAGTCCGACAGGACATACCAGGTCCGATGGGTGTCCGGGGACTCATCTTCCATCTCCCATGCCGAAACCTCCGAGGAGGAATCTAGGGGCTCCGGCCGTGAGGGCTTCTGCCTCGACCGCCCCGACGAGACGACATCGGTCCCGAGCAGGAGGTCAAGGGAGACCTTGGCCGAGAATTGACTCAAGTCCGAAGAGTCTCGAGGATTGGCTCAGCCTCCGGGGTCGACTTGGACGTCGAAGTCCCGAAGGTCGGGGTGGATGGACCGGTGAGACCGGCTATCAGCACCTACTGCTGCTCCATGAGATCTTTACAAAGAGGCCTTCTACCTAGGGGGCAAGAGACCTGTGAAACCTTTTCAATAGGTGTTAACACCAGGTGGCAGGTCAAAAGGCCATTTTGAAAGACTCCTTCTACCCAAGCAAGGACTGTTAATCACCCAGGAAGTTGGTCACAGCTTACCTCAGCAGCACAGGCATAAATAGCTCAACCAGAGCTCTGTGATCCTCAGTCTTCAAGGACTAGAAAAGCGGACTGTTACTTCTGGAGAGAGATCTGCAACTTGAGTATATACCTCTGGGAATTTTCTGAAAGTAAGTCTTTGTATTAAAGCTAATTAATCTGTGAACCTACTGTTTTTTGTTAAGTCAGTCAGGGCCTAGTAGCAGCAGTTTAAGTTTTACATTTAAACACAGAAGAGAACTTTCTGGCTAAATTTGGAACCCAGCAGAGAGCTTGTAGTTTAAATGTAATAGTCACTCAGGCCTAGCATCAGCAAAGTACTTTTAGTTTAAATTTAAAACACAGAAGAAAGATTTCTGGATAAATTTAGAACCCAGCAGAGAGCATGTAGTTTAAATTTCATAATAAGTAAGAGCCTAGCAGCAGCAAAGAGCTATAATTTAAATCAAATCAGAATAGCGCTTACCTCAGCAGCACAGGACAGGGTACTGTGTAGCAGCCCTCTTTTAATAAGTGTTATTAAGTGGAATACCAGATCTAGTGCAAGAGAAGGGTGTTGGGGCCACTTGGCAATAGTGATCATAGCATGATCGCATTTTATTTAATTAGTGGAGGAGGGAGAGTAAGGAAATCCACAGTACTACCTTTTAACTTTCGAAAGGGAGACTATGATAAAATGAGGAAAATAGTTAAGAAAAAACTAAAAGGAGCAGTTGCAAAGGTTAAAGACTTACATCAAGCTTGGGTGTTGTTGAAAACTACATCTTGGAAGACCAGACCAGCTGTATTCCACGCTTTAAGAAAAGTGGAAGGAAGTCCAAAAAACTGCCAGCATGGTTTTAAAGTGAAGTCAGAGAGGCTGTTGACAAAAAAGCATTTTTCAGGAAATGGAAAAATGAGCCAAAAGACGAAACCTGCAAACAGCACAAGCATTGACAAGTCAAATGCAAGGAATTAATAAGGCAGACAAAGGGAGAAATTGAGAAGAAGTTGCTGCGGAAGCAAAAACACAAAATAAAGACTTTTTCAAGTACATTTGTAGCAAAAAAACTGTGAGAGAGTCAGTTGGTCTATTAGATGACAGAGGGGTTAAAGGGGCACTAAGAGGCAACAAGGCAATAGCAGAGAGACTGAATGAATTCTTTGCTTCGGTCTTTACTGAGGAAGATGTAGGGATGTTACCCATGACTGAAGTGGTATTTAAAGGTGCGGAAGAATTGAAGAATATATCGATACATTGGGAAGATGTATTACAACTATTAGATAAACTTAAGAGTAGCAAATCACCTGGGCCGGATGGTATACATCCAAGGGTGTTGAAAGAACTGAAATATGAGATTGCAGACCTGCTATTAGTAATCATTAAAATCATCTCTAATACCTGAAGATTGGAGGATCGCCAATGTAACACCAATTTTTAAAAAGGGTTCCAGGAGTGATCCGGGAAACTACAGACCGGTGAGCACGACGTCAGTACCGGGAAAAATGGTAGAAACCATCATAAAGAATAAAATTACTCGGGATCACTAGGGCGGCCTCCCTCAGCCAAACACTATACTTCCTAATGCATAGAGCATATCTGACGCCAGTGCGAATGGCGAAATGGAGTGCTGACAAAGATGCGCAGTGCTGGACTTGTAGAGAAGCTGCAGGTACTCTTAGCCACATGCTATACTATTGCCCATTCTTGAAGGATTATTGGCGGGGAGTCTGGAGCCGAATTGGGCAACTACTGGAGGTACACACAGAGCTTACCTACCGCACAGTCATATACAAATCCATAGCTGAGGAAACCGCCTTAAAACGGGAGGATGCAAGAGCTTTTGACTTATTAATGAGCCTTGCAGTGAAAGCCATATTATGTCATTGGAAAGATTTTAGAGTGCTGCGAGTCGCGCATTGGTGGAATCTAGTGCTGTACCACCAAGGATGTGAACGTGCGTATGTATCACACAACCCTACTTTTCGACCATGTCTAAATGCATTGGGATACCCTCGCTTTGCTATGAATCCAGCTGAAAGTGAGCTGTCGGAGTGACTGACCTGGGTGGTGCCCGCCACGGAGTCCTTTTCTTTTTACCTTACTTACTTATCTTTATCTTTCCTCCTAAGATATGTCTCTTATCTTTAAGGTTAGAGAGTTTGATCTACAGTTGATGAACAGAATCTGCTGTACCTAGGGATCAGAGAGGAAGTGTTTTTTTGTGTATATATATAGGTACGTCCTGTCAATATTGATCAAGTGTAGAAACTTTGTCACAATATCATTGACTGTACCTGGCCTGTACGTTAAGTGAATAAAATGCAAAATAAAACAATTAAAAAAAAAAAAAAAAAAAAGAATAAAATTACTCAGCCTGTAAATAGTCATGGCCTAATGGGAGACAGCCAACATGGCTTTAGACAAAGATCTTGTCTTACTAATCTGTTGTGTTTTTTGAAGGTGTGAATAAACAGGTGGACAAAGGTGAGTCAGTTGATATAGGGTATCTAGACTTTCAGAAAGCCTTTGACAAGGTCCCTCATCAGAGACTTTTGGCAAAACTAAAGAGTCATGGGATAGGAGGCAGTGTACTATTGTGGATCAGGAACTGGTTAAAAGATAGAAAGTACAGGGTAGGGCTAAATGGCCAATTTTCCCAATGGAGAAGGGTGAATAGTGGTGTACCCCAGGGATCTATGCTGGGTCCGCTGCTTTTTGACATATTCATAAATGACCAGGAAAGTGGAATAACGAGTGAGGTTATCAAATTTGCAGATGACAACTATTTAAAGTTGTTAAAACCCAAGAGGATTGTGGAAAATTGCAAGAGGATCTCGATAAATTGGAAGACTGGGCATCAAAATGGCAGATGAAATTTAATGTGGACAAGTGCAAAGTTATGCACCTAGGGAAGAACAACCCAAACTATGGTTACACGATGCGAGGTTCCACATTAGGAACCACCACCCAGGAAAAAGATTTAGTAGTCATCGTGGATAACATGTTAAAGCCCTCCGCCCAGTGTGCAGCGGCAGCCAAGAGAGCAAATAGAATGCTAGGTATCATAAGGAAAGGAATGGAAAATAAAACAAAAGATATTATAATGCCTCTATATCCTTCCATGGTGAGACCCCACCTTGAATAGTGTGTGCAATTCTGGTTGCCGTATCTTAAAAAGGATATAGCGTTATTAGAAAAGGTTCAGAGAAGAGCCACCAAAATGGTAAAGGGGATGGAAGGATACTCCTACGAAGAAAGGCTAAAAAGGTTAGGGCTCTTTAACCTGGAAAAGAGACGGCTGAGGGGAGATATGATAGAAGTCTATAAATTAATGAACAGAGTGGAACGGGTAAATGTAGATCGATTGTTTACCTCATCAGAATATAGAAAGACTAGGGGACATGCAATGAAGCTACAGGGTAAACTATTTAAGACTAATAAAAGAAAATATTTTTTCACTCAACGTGTAATCAAACTCTGGAATTTGTTACCGGAGGATGTAGTAAAGGCTGTTAGTGTAGCTGGGTTTAAAAAAGGTTTTGACAAGTTCCTGGAGGAAAGGTCCATAAACCATTATTACGAAGGGACCCAGGATATCAATGCTTGACCCAGAACAAGCATTGTGGAACCTGTGTCTTTTGGGGAAACTGCTAGGTACTTATGACCTAGATTGGCCACTGTTGGAAACAGGATACTGGGCTTGATGGACCTTCGTCTGACCCAGTAGGGCATATGTTATGTTCTTATGAAAGCAGACATGCTGTGCTTCCCGGCCGTCATCCTGAGACCGAGCTCAGAAGACTCTGCAGCCTCTGGCTCGGGGCCCAACGCCGGCTCCCCCGGAGGGGAGTCCACGAGGACAACAGCACTTACCCGCCTCGGCGTCTCCGGCACCGTGCGAGGTACCTTCGCAAGCCGCTCCGACTCTGAGGACCCAGGACGGCGGTCAGGACTCAGCAACCTGATCCAACGACACCGCCCTCACGGGCTTCTTCTTTCTCTGGTGTTCCTGGGAGGGAGACCGCTGTTCAGAAGACCCCTGACGGTGCTCGGGTTCAGACAGCTCCCGAGACGTTGAGGCTTCTGATGAGGTCCGGATCAGGGGGAATGCGGACTCCGAGAAAATCCTTCCACGTTGCTGCTGCCTACTTTGGAGTGCTTTAGAGAACACCTTCTCACACGGGCCACAGACCTTTGGGTCATGGTCGGGCCCGAGGCATCGGAGACAGCAGTCATGTGCATCGATGAAGGACATTAACTTCTTACACTGATCACACTTTTTAAACCCACTGGCAGTCATTGGGGGGAAAAAGGGCCCCTGCAAGGTCGAAGGACCGGGCTGCCAGTGAAAATTAAAAAGAGCATGAACGCTAGTCTCTAAGGACAAAAACGCAAAAAATTGACTGGACTCGATATCGGTGTACCGAGCGGCAGGCGGGAAGGGGAACCGGCGTCGAACCGGTCAAAGATCAAAAATTCTTCTAAGTTTTGACGCTATTTTTCCGCAAGGAATTAGGGACAATGTCCATTGGGCTCTGCGGAAAAAGGGAGACTGAGCAAGATGGCACCTTTGGGCGGGAAGGGGACCACGCATGCGCGATGCAATCCCAAAGGCTTTCTTTGAAAGCTGGGGAATTGCTCCACACGAGGGCTCTGTCGGCGCCGATGTCACCCATATGTGAGGACTGACTTCCTGCTTGTTCTTGGAGAATTATATTTCTAACTCGTCCATCCTATTGGCAGATTTCAAAGAATGAACTTTACAGTTTAACCATTATCGCTGGCACACTTTCCATTAGTCAGCAGATTTAAAAAAGGACAAACTTAATAAGAAAATAAGAGTACATTAATTGCAAGCAGGGACAGCGCAAGGAGATGAGTTGCCTTAGGCGAACCTCATCACTTCCATCCCCCTCAGCGTCCACTGACATCACTGCCGACCCTCTTTGGGACATGCTGTAGTGGCAATGGACACAGCCTCGTGCTGCTTAAACTTTGGCGCCACAGAGCTGTTTGCTTCCATCTCTGTGATGCCCGATGCAGACTTCCTGTTTGCATCAGGCATCGGAGAGGGGGCGGAAGCAAACAGCCCCGTGACACTGAAGTTTAAAGGTAAGTGCTGTGGGGCTGTTTGTGCTCTTTGCTGCTGCTGTCTGTCCCAAGAGGGGTGACAGTGCTGGCAATGGGGACCCCTAGAGTCCTGGTATTCTAGGTGACCACCTAATGGTAGCACTAGCCCTGCTTGCAAGGCAAAAAAACAGAAAATAAAAAAAAATAAAACCACAACTAGTAAGGGGTAGAGCAAGATAGCACTAGGAACATCCACAAGCATGTGAGCTCAGAAAGCGCTAGTGGTATGTTTAGCGGTGATTGTGCTCCCATGGGAAGGCGTTGTGGAAAGGGCAAGGAGAAGCAGCCTTCACAGTCCACTGGGGCATCTGCCCTCAATTTGCTGAATCAACCCACCTTGGATGCAACTGTGAACCCTGCTGCTAGAAGAATACCTCCCCAAAGTGCTGCTACATGCTGGAGAGCCCCTACTCATAGAACATGCCAATTTCTCATTTAGCTTGGAGGGTCACGAGACTCCCCTGAGAACTGGAAGTGAAGATGCAGCCAAAGCTGTTGCAGACACTCCACTTACTCAGAGGGTTGCAGAGACTGAAGGTTTTAGTGGCACTGCTTCAGTGTTGATGCTTTCCCTCCCAGCCAACCTGAGAATGCTACAGTGAGCTCTAGTAATGGAGAGTTGGAGAGAGTGGTACTGGATCTATATCTCTAGGAGGCACATCAGATCAGACTGGTTTCAGGAGTCAAGGGCTCTCTGGGGTTGGTGTCAACATGACTTTGGCTGAGGTGGTGAAAGCTATCAACAATACAGAGACTATCTTCTAGACTGGACAAGGTTATTGAAGTTTCAGAATTACTTCAGATCCAGGTTAAAGCTCAGGAGGCAACTGAATTCCATGAGGAATGTTTGGGCCATACTATCAACAGCTAGAAGAACTTTATACTGCAAAGCTCAAAGGAAAAAGAAACCTGTCAATATAAATTAAAAGCCCTTGAAAATCAGGATCGTCAACTGAATTTGAGATTTCTAAAATTTTCTAGGACCCCGTTGTTAAGTCCTATGGACATGGCTAGAAAATATTTCTTGGAAACTGAAGTCCTTAAGGAATCTATGCCACCATTGTCCATAGCCTTTTACATTGATTTCAGAAGATTGGAGGGTTATGAAGAAAAGACGCAAAAAATATCATTGGATAGTTTGAAACCATGACTAACTTCCTAGAGAATTCTCAACCTGTTTCTGATTATGCTATTCTCAGTAACTTTTGATTTAGAGATGGACAGAACTAGGTCTTCAAGTTGTTTTTTCATTATAGAGATGTTCAATTTCTCTGCCCAAAAATATTTTAGTTCCTTATTATTATTTATTTATTACAGTTGCTTATATACCGCACTATTCGGCATCAGCGCGGTTTACAGTATAACAAAGTGACCAATACACACATTCTGTTTGGTTTTACATCGAAAAGGAATATAAACTTGGATAACAGGGGCTGAACTATATACATGAACTATTTACATGAAATATGCTATATACATGAGGTAAAATTCCTATAACATAGTTGAATTGCTCAATAAATGATGAATCCGTTTTGAATACTTGAGACCTTGTGAGTATGTGCTGCAAAAGGGCGGTGATTCTTAGGTGGTGCTAACTAAATTCATCGCTGGTTGGGTAGTATTGGAGGAAGAGGTGATGTTTGATTGCCTTCCTGAATTGGGTCAGGTCTGCTATGGCTCGAATGTCTGGTGGGAGTGCATTCCAACATTTGGGGACGTAAAGGCTGAAGGCCCTATTTGCTGTTGTATTATTGCATTTTGTCAAGGTCTTCGGGTTGCTAATAAATTTAGGGCTGTTGACCTCCTAGCTCTGTTGGGGGGCACTGTATGGATGAGATCCGTAAGTGCTGTGGAGGAAAGGCGCTTGATTGCCTTGAAAGAGAGGATTAATGTTTTGAAAATAATCCTTCCGTGTATAGGTAACCAATGAAGCTGTTTTAATATCGGAGTCACGTGGTCTCTTCTGGAGGCTCCATGAAGAATCCTTGCTGCAGCATTCATGGCCAGTTGTAGCGGGTTTAGTGTGGATTGCGGGAGACCTTGTAGGATGGAATTGGCAAAGTCAAAATGCGGCAGGATCAGTGCTTGGTATATGGTCCGGAAATCATCTGGCTCCAGTAGGGAGCGCAGATGTCTGAGTGAACGGACCATTATTTCTCCAGGGTCATTCAGGTTTGGCATAATGCTTTTCTAGCTCTGCACTCCCGAGCAGTGGCACAGTGGGCAAGTATCACGTTAAATTTCACAGTAACCGTTTTCTTTTTCTTGAGTCCGGTCATTTGAAGAGTTTTGTGATAGCTAGGGATCCTCCGTATGCAGGGCTGGCCCAAGTGTTTTGGCCACCCTGGACAGGAATCCCAGTCATGCCAAGTGACTTCCCCTTTTGTGCCAAGCAATGCTGAGCCAGCACCAATTCAATCTTCTAGGGGGCTGGCGGCAGCAGTTTAAAAGCAGTAACTTTGTTTCACTGCTTTGATGCCCGTGGTAGGCCATGTGTTTTGGCAAACATGGCCTGCCGCTTATGATCCTCCTTCGACAGGAAGTTGCATGCCATGGGCACCAAAGAGGCAAAACACAAAGCCATGCCCCTAAGTGGTTGCCTAGCTTGCCTCATGGACGGGCCAGCCCTGCCCTGCCTGCCTAATGATGAATCTTAAAACTAGAGAAGTCTAGCAAACTGTCTCGCTTTAGTTTATTGACTTCTGGCTTGGTATGCTCCTTATTTTTATTTTTTACCTTTAGATTGAGTGGGGAAAGCTCTAACCCCAACTTTTCTTACTACATTTTTCCTTTGCATTTTTCTGATTTTCCTAATTGGTGGCCGTTGATTGAGGCATAAGGTTTTGTTTTTTTCTTTGAGAAATGTATTGAGTTATGTAATTTGCATATGTGTATTCCATTTCTATTTCAAGATGTTCTTTTGCAATGTATTTTTTCTAATTCTACAAAAATAAAACTACTTCACCATTAAGAATGCTATATTGTTCAGTCATGACTTTCACAAAAGAATTTACAATAAAGAAAATGAAATACACATCTGAATCACTAAGAAGCAGGTGAACCAGGACAGGGGTGTGTCAGCACTTAGGGAAGGGGGCATGTAGAGTAGTTACTCACCTGTAACAGGTGTTCTCCAGGAGCAGCAGGAATCAGTCCTCACATATGGGTGTCATTGGCGCTGATGAAGCCCCAGCGGAGCATTTCCCCAGCTTTCTAAGAAAGCCTTTGGGAATGCAGGCACGCATGCGCGGTTCCCTTCCCGCCTAAAGGTGCCATCTTACCTCAGTCAAATGACATAGCTAAGAAAGGCACACAAAAAATGAAAAATATAAACTATTTACAACTGCAACTCCAAGGGGAGGAGGGAGGGTTGTGAGGACTGATTCCTGCTGCTTCTGGAGAACACCTGTTACAGGTGAGTAACTACTCTTTCTCCAGGACCAAGCAGGAAGTCAGTCCTCACATATGGGTGACTCCCTAGCTCTGGGCTACCGAGGAACCCAAGCTGAACAATAGGACTCCCTCTAGTCCCAGCTGCAAAGAAAGGCTTTTCAAGGACTCAACCCCCACCGGTAGCCCAACAGAGGACAGGAGTGCAGCAGTTGCCTAAACCTCAGAGATTCCGGAGTACTGCCTGGCCAAAAGCACTGTCCCTACGGGACTCCCTCTCCAGGCAGTAATGGGCTGCAAAGGTCTGGCTGGAAGACCAAGTTGCAGCCCTGCAGGTGTCTACCAAGGGCACACAGCGGAGATGAGCCACTGAGGCAGCCATCGCCCTAACACGAAAGGCCGTGACCCTACCTGCAAAGGAAGGTCAGCCGCCTTATAAGCCCAGGTGATACAGTCAGCCACCCAGATGGACAAGGTACGCTTGGACACAGCTAACCCCAACTTATTGGGGTCAAAAGAGACGAAGAGCTGAGTAGCCCTTCTATGTCCTGGCGTACGGTCAAGATAGAAAGATAAGGCCCTCCTACAGTCCAGGGTATGCAGGACTGCTTCAGCCTGGCTAGCATGAGGCCTAGGGAAGAATGTTGGAAGAACCACCTCCTGATTGAGGTGGAAAGAGGAGACAACCTTAGGGAGGAACTTTGGATGAGTCCTGAGGACTACCCTGTTCCTGTAAATCCTGGTGTAAGGCCTTTCACAGACCAGAGCTTGAAGGAGAGGAAGCATAGAGGACAAGTAGCCATCGGCTCAAAGGGTGGGCGAGTCAGTTGCTTCAAGACCACATTCAGCTCCCACTCAGGGGCAGGAGGACGGAGAGGAGGCTTGAGCAAAAGCAAGCCCCTGAGAAAGCAGGACACCAAGGGGTGACCAGAGAGAGACTGTCCCTCTACCAAGGAGTGGTGGAGCTGCTAGAGCTGAGAGGTGGACCCAAACAGAATTGGATTTAAAACCTTGGTTTGACAAGTGAAGTACTGAAAGACTACTGGTACAGCACAGGAGAAAGGATCCTCTGTACGGATCTGACACCACACAGAAAACCTTTTCCATTTAAGAGCATAGGTTTTCCAAGTGGACAGTTTCCTAGAGGCTAGGACAACCTCCTCAACTTCCTGAGGGAGGCCCCAGGGATCCAAGACTACCCTTGCAGCCTCCAGGCCATCAAATTGAGAGACCTGAGATTGGGATGCAGAAGGGAACCCCGCTCCTGTGAGAGAAGGTCGGGTTGCAACCCCAGAGGCAGTGGGGGATCCACTGCCAGTTGAAGCAGAAGTGGAAACCAAGGCTGTCTCGGCCATCTGGGAGCCACCAGCAGGACAGAGGCCTTGTGCTGAAGAATCTTGAACAGAGTTCGGGCCACCAAAGGCGTGGGAGGAAACGCATACAGGAGGCCCTGAGACCAGGAAATCAGAAAAGCATCTGCTGCTATTCTCAGAGGATGCGGTTGCCTGGAGCAGAACATTTATTGTATTATACAAACTATATAGTGGTCACTTTTTTGAGCTCATATAACAATATAACGTATCTTTAATTTTTCAGCTCAATCATAACATAGGAGTTTTGTGCGATATTCGGTAATGCACTGCCTAAATTTAAAAACTATTTATCCGGATGCCCCAAGGTCTCAGACTTATATGAGGCTTAAATCAGCCAGACTTGCTGGAATGAAAAAATGCCTTCTTTCGCATCAACGACCTTGATTAATCATGCATCCATCTGATGTTTTTTTCTTATTTTTTTGTTATTTAATTTCTTCTAATCTTTTCTAACTAATAATCCATCACAGTTATATGATTCTTCTAATATATTATCTCCAATTCTCTCTCATAATTTCAGCAAACTCTATCCACCATAATAGAGTAAATTTTCACAGAAGATAATGCTTATCTGTGAGTTATGTCCTTATCTGTGGTTTTATCGTAGTCTGTGTGGTATCGCCATGCCATAAGAGTTCCCAACGTTCAGCAAAAGCGCTTGCACGTTTCACAGTCTGTTTCTTCAGGGGAGCTGTATTTCTGGCTTTAGACCACGTTCTTTAAACTGCACGGACTACAAAGAAATTAAAATATAACCCAGCATTATACTAGCACTACTCCAATAGATTCATGCTCTTATGATATTAAGAACTAACAAGCATCAGAAAGTACCTTGTTTCTTCGCAGCTCACACTTCAATTTTTCAATGACATCAAAAAACGCCGCGCATGCGGACTAACCCCTTCCCCCTGCTTATATAAGGGAAGAGTGTCAAGATTTTTTTCTTTCTTAAAGGAACCATTCTCCATAACTCACTTGCATAGATGCCAATCTATCTGGGCATTTAAACCTTTTGGGTAAACTGTTGACAAGAGAAATATCCATCGCTGTTCTTGATAGAGAAGTTGTTGCTCCCTGGTACGACCTCTTGACCCATGAAGTACTTGTTCTATAACAAAACAGCGGAGATCTTGAAAAATGTGTTGAGATTTGAGACAGTGTTCAACTATAGGAGCTTCTCGATTTTGACATTTCAGTCTACTGCGGTGTTCCTGCATTCTTATTTGTAGTGAACGGATAGTTTTACCGACATATAATAGTTGGCACGGGCAGAATATCCCATAGACTACAAAAGTCGATTGGCAAGTAGTAGCGCTTTTTACTCGATATTCTTTTCCCCCATAATTAAAAGTAGAAAGCTCTACAGTGACCGAACAAATGCTACATCCAGAACATTTCTGATGACCCAGGGACGTCGTGATATTTTCAAGACAAGGGGATCTTAACTCCGTCGGACTGAATATTTCTTTAAAATTACGATGTCGTTTCCAGACACAACGAACATGCTTGTCTTCCAATCCCTGAGTATTTTGCATTACATGTGTATGACGTTTCATAATGTTCTGTATTTTGTAACTAAAAGGGGAATAAGACGTAATAAAATTTAATTGATTGTCATCCAATGTTGGTCTACGTTGTTGTGTGTCTGAAATTAAAAGTTCTCTATGATTATATAATGCCCTTTTGTATGCACGAGATATTACCGAATGGGGATAACCCCTAGCCAAAAATTTATCCTGTAGACTTTTCGCCTGTCGTTTATACTCTGATATGTCCGAACAATTTCGGCGATAGCGAAGGAATTGTGAGAATGGGAGGCCTTTCTTAAGGGTTTCCGGGTGTGCACTTGAATAATGCAACAAGGAGTTACGATCTGTGGGTTTAGAAAATACAGATGTTATCCATTCATCCTCCCCTTTTGACACGGAAATGTCTAAATAATTGATGTTCATAGTATCCCAATTATAAGTGAAGGTGATGTTTTGATCACAACCATTCAGCCAATCTATAAAGGAAACCAATTCAGTTTCATGGCCATCCCAAAACATGAAGACGTCATCAATGTAACGACTCCATAGTTTAATATGTTGTACTGGGGTTTCAGTAAAGATCCATTCACGTTCAAAATGATCCATATATAGATTTGCAATTGAAGGAGCGCAGGTCGCGCCCATCGCTACTCCGGAAAGTTGGTGGTAAATATTTCCTTCAAAACAGAAATGGTTTTCATACAGAATCAAGTCGCTCAAATCCCCCAAAAATTTCATAAGGGCCTCCGATAAATCGCCTCTATTGGACAAAGCTTGGCGAACAACAGTATTTGCTAGCTGCTGTGGAATGCTAGTATACAGTGCCGTGACATCCAATGTCACTAATTTAATATGTGGTATTCTTGTTAAATCTCCTAGTTGAGCCAACATTTGTAAAAAGTGAGTGGAATCCCTCACATATGATGTCATCTTTGGCATCAAAGGACGAAGAAACGAATCCAGGTACATAGACAAGGGTTCCAATAGCGAACCTCTAGTAGCCACTATGGGTCTACCCGGGGGGTGATCAAGTCGCTTATGCACTTTGGGAACCAGGTAGAATTTAGAAATCTCCATTCTTTTTTGGATATCAATTTTATTCGTAAAGCTTGGTTAGTCACCTCCAAAATACGTTTTTTTAACCGATTACTTGGATCTTCCACTGTCAAAGTATAAATGGTGTTATCTGCCAATTGACGAAATGCTTCGTCTAAATATTCTCGTCTATCCATGACCACTGTACCCCCTCCCTTGTCCGCCCGGCGAATGACGATATCAGTGCGCGATCTAAGATTCTGTACTATTACATTCTCCGCTTTTGATAATGAAAGGCGGACCTGGAAATGGTTTGTATGTGAGAGATTAGTGACTTCTTTCAAAACTAAATCTTTATACACTACTAATGAGGGTGGAAGCGGTTCAGGTGGACTCCAACTTGATTTCAGAGGTAAAGGAACTCTGTTTGATTGTATTGTGGGTATAGATGAAAAAGGGTTCTTCGTAAAATAAGTTTTTAAATGTAATTTTAGAATAAATTGTTCAAAGTCTATATGAAATTGAAATAAATCAAATGAGATGGATGGTATAAAGGACAGACCACGATCTAAAATCGCAATCTCTTGAGAAGATAAAGGGTGCCGTGAAATGTTAATTACTGAAGAAACTTTAACCATCTCAGGTGCGTTTAGATTTATTGGTGGTTTTTGTTTTTGTTTGTTCCCGTGACTGTGATTTTTTTCTTTGATTCTCTCCACCATTCGAGCCGGATTGAAAAGATTTTTTACTCGAATCTGATGTGCTGCCAGCATCTGAGCTATCTTCAAACTCTACTAAACGCTTACGTGATTTTGAAGTCTTATTAGATTTTTTTGGATTCAACCAAGGGTATACATAACCACTTGTGTAATCATCAAAATCTCTCTTAAGTTTCTTCATTTTTATTTTCTTAACCTCTTCCTTCGTGGTTTCCAAAAGCTCTCTCTGATCATCCATTTGTTTGGAAAATTCACCTGGAGCCGTTATTTCCTTCAATTTTTCCGTTATATTATTAATCTCTTGTTTAAGTGAAACCAAACTTTGTTGTGTGGTATCTACTATCAGGACCATAAGGTCTAATGAACATTTATTAAGTATGTGTAACCATTTTTCCATAAACGTGGCATTCATTGTATGCAATTTGGGTTCTTTGTATATTCTTAACCCCCGTGGTATGTGTTGTCTCTTAATGTATTCGACAAGTGAAAATCGATGGAGTTCTTGCCGTACCATCCTCCTTTGAAGAGTTAAAAGATCTTCCCAATTTTCTTTTGACTCCATTATCATGGCATCCTCCGTTGAAAATGGGGTGGCTTCTTTGCTCAAGTTCTTAATATGATTATCAGAGAAGCTAAATGTCTCTGACCAAATAGCTTGACCCTCCATTTATTGTATTATACAAACTATATAGTGGTCACTTTTTTGAGCTCATATAACAATATAACGTATCTTTAATTTTTCAGCTCAATCATAACATAGGAGTTTTGTGCGATATTCGGTAATGCACTGCCTAAACTTAAAAACTATTTATCCGGATGCCCCAAAGCTGGGGAAGACAAGCATGTTCGTTGTGTCTGGAAACGACATTGTAATTTTAAAGAAATATTCAGTCCGACGGAGTTAAGATCCCCTTGTCTTGAAAATATCACGACGTCCCTGGGTCATCAGAAATGTTCTGGATGTAGCATTTGTTCGGTCACTGTAGAGCTTTCTACTTTTAATTATGGGGGAAAAGAATATCGAGTAAAAAGCGCTACTACTTGCCAATCGACTTTTGTAGTCTATGGGATATTCTGCCCGTGCCAACTATTATATGTCGGTAAAACTATCCGTTCACTACAAATAAGAATGCAGGAACACCGCAGTAGACTGAAATGTCAAAAACGAGAAGCTCCTATAGTTGAACACTGTCTCAAATCTCAACACATTTTTCAAGATCTCCGCTGTTTTGTTATAGAACAAGTACTTCATGGGTCAAGAGGTCGTACCAGGGAGCAACAACTTCTCTATCAAGAACAGCGATGGATATTTCTCTTGTCAACAGTTTACCCAAAAGGTTTAAATGCCCAGATAGATTGGCATCTATGCAAGTGAGTTATGGAGAATGGTTCCTTTAAGAAAGAAAAAAATCTTGACACTCTTCCCTTATATAAGCAGGGGGAAGGGGTTAGTCCGCATGCGCGGCGTTTTTTTGATGTCATTTAAAAATTGAAGCGTGAGCTGCGAAGAAACAAGGTACTTTCTGATGCTTGTTAGTTCTTAATATCATAAGAGCATGAATCTATTGGAGTAGTGCTAGTATAATGCTGGGTTATATTTTAATTTCTTTGTAGTCCGTGCAGTTTAAAGAACGTGGTCTAAAGCCAGAAATACAGCTCCCCTGAAGAAACAGACTGTGAAACGTGCAAGCGCTTTTGCTGAACGTTGGGAACTCTTATGGCATGGCGATACCATACAGACTACGATAAAACCACAGATAAGGACATAACTCACAGATAAGCATTATCTTCTGCGAAAATTTACTCTATTATGGTGGATAGAGTTTGCTGAAATTATGAGAGAATTGGAGATAATATATTAGAAGAATCATATAACTGTGATGGATTATTAGTTAGAAAAGATTAGAAGAAATTAAATAACAAAAAAATAAGAAAAAAACATCAGATGGATGCATGATTAATCAAGGTCGTTGATGCGAAAGAAGGCATTTTTTCATTCCAGCAAGTCTGGCTGATTTAAGCCTCATATAAGTCTGAGACCTTGGGGCATCCGGATAAATAGTTTTTAAGTTTAGGCAGTGCATTACCGAATATCGCACAAAACTCCTATGTTATGATGGAGCAGAACATTGGCAGTTGCTTGTTTATGGGGCTGGCAAAAAGATCCATCGAGGGAAGACCCCATTTCACAAAGATCTTCTGAACCACTGAAGGATGCAGCTGCCACTCGTGGGGCTGCAGTATTCTGCTCAATCTGTCTGCCAGATAGTTGTCCTGTCCTGGGAGGTACACCACCTTGAGAAGCATGTGGTGTTTGAGGGCAAAAGAACAAAGGTCCTGAGCCTCTCGACAGAGAATCCTGGACCCAGTTCCACCCTGTTTGTTCACATAAAACATGGCAACCTGGTTGTCTGTCTGAATCAGGACAGACTGGTGAGCCAGGGCAGGTGTGAAGGCTTTGAGTGCCAACCGAATAGCTCTGAGTTCGAGGAGATTGATCTGCTGTGCAGCTTCCCAGGGAGACCAGAGGCCCTGGGTGCACTTGCCCAGACAATGAGCACCCAAACCCAGCAGGGAGGCATCTGTAGTCAGCACTACTGTATGAGCTAATAGCTGAAAAGGCACCCCCATCAGTAGATTGGGTGGGTGCAGCCACCAGTTGAGGGAGTGCAGAAATGGTTTGGACACCCTTATCTCGTCTGAGGCGGCCTGTGGACTGGGACCACTGAGTACAAGGCACCACTGAGCAGGCCTCATATGGAGCCTGGCATTGGGGGTCACATGTACTGTTGAAGCCATGTGGCCCAGTAGTCTCAGGCAAAGCTTGGCGGAGACCAGGGACCTGCTGAGAAACTGACCTGTCAAGGCCATCAACCTTTGGGCTCTGTCTTCTGGCAAGAATGCCTTTGCTAGGAGAGAGTCCAACCTTGCCCCTATGAACTCCAAGTTCTGGGAAGGGAGCAAAGTGGACTTTGCAAAGTTTATGTCAAACCCCAGGCATTGTAGAAGAGCAATTGTCCTGAGGGTGGCTTGATTGGCCTCCTGGCTTGTCTGACCCCTGATGAGCCAGTCGTCCAGGTAGGGGAAGACAAAGATGCCCTGATTTCTCAGGTAGGCCGCCACCACTACTAGGCACTTTGTGAAAACTCTGGGGGCGGAAGTGAGGCCGAAAGGCAGTACTCTGTACTGATAATGGTTTCCTCCCACGATGAACCTTAGGTACTTTCTGTGGTCTGGATGAATGAGGATGTGAGTGTACGCATCCTTTAGATCTAAGGAGCATAGCCAATCTCCCTGCTGGAGGTAGGGCAGAAGTGTTTCAAGAGTAAGCATCTTGAACTTTTCTTTTACCAGGAACTTGTTGAGGTTCCTGAGGTCCAGAATGGGTCGAAGGCCACCGGTCCTTTTGGGCACCAGGAAATACCTGGAGTGGAACCCGTGACCGTGTAAGTGGGGAGGCACTGGCTCCACCGCCTTGTCCACCAGCAGACTCTGAAGCTCTTGACAGAGAAGGTCTGTGTGCAGGGGAGGCCTTGGAGGTTCCCCTGGAAAGTAGGGGGATGGCAGTTGGTGAAAATGGAGTGCATAGCCCTTGTGGACTATCTCTAGCACCCAACTGTCCCCGGTGATAATGGGCCACTGGTAGGCAAAGAGGGCGAGACGACCTCCTGTGCAGGGTTGGGGAAGCAGTGGAGGAGAGGCTATGCTCAAGGAGTCAAAACCCCCCACCCTGCTGAGTGGTAGCAGGGGCCTGAGGCTTGGGGGCCCTCTGCCTACGGGGCCCATTATCCTGGCCCTTGGCTTGCTGACCCTGTGGGGCAGGTTGGGCAGCCTGATATTGAGGGTACTGTTTGTAGGCAGTGCCCTTCCTCGGGTAAAAGGTCTTTTTACCCGAGCCCTTCTTTTTATGAGAAGGGGCAGATGTCTTCCTCGACAGCCTTGTCCTGGTGAGGTGCTCGGTCTCGAGCTGAGCGGCCTTCTCGGTCATGGGCTTGCCAAAAAGGTTTTCACCTCGGCAAGGGACATCGATCAACTTGTCCTGAACCCATGGCTCGAGGTCCGATGACTGCAGCCATGCCTGGCGTTGAGCCGTGATGCCGGCTGCCGCTACTGGGGCCAAAGCCTCAAAGCCATCGTAGGCGGCTCGGGACATGAACTTCGAGCAGTCCTGAATCACCGAGGACAAGGACTTAAATCTCTGCAAAGGCTCCCCGGAGAGACCAGCAGAGAATCCGGCCAACTCCTTGGCCAGATCCCGCAAGTACATGCCCATGTACAGCTGGTAAGACTGGACACGGCAAGCAAGCATCGAGCCCTGAAAACCCTTTCTACCGACGTCATCGAAATTTCGGGCCTCCTTGCCATGAGGCACCGCGGAGTGCATCTTCTGACTTTTCAGACGATGCATGGCCGATTCCACAACCATGGAATGGTGCGGTAGCTGTGCTTTTTGAAACACAGGATTCTTCCGAAGTCGATAGATGGAATCGACTCGCTTGCTAAGAACCGGCGCCGAGGCCAGTGCCTCCCACATACAGAAGAGGAGCCATTCCAGCATCGGAGGAACCGGGACAGTAAAGGCCTCCTTCGGAGGAGAGTCATACTGTAGGGCCTCGAGCTCTTCAGCTCGAGGCTCTTCCTCTGGATCCACCAGGATAGCCAAGGCAGTGGCCATATCCCGGACGAACTCCAAGAACCGGGTATCCTCCGGAGGGGACCTACTCCGGGCCTCAGACTGTGGTGAGTCCAAAGGGACGCACCGAGTCTTAAAGGTATCGGGAGACTCCTCGTCCTCCGTTTCCCAAGCCGACTCATCCGAGGAAGAGTCGGGGTCCGACCTCGCGGGGCCCTGGGGCACCCGCCCCGACGCCGGGAGCACCGGCATCGACATCCTCGGCCCCGAACGGGAGGTCGAGGGAGACCGCGACCGAGGTCGACTCCGAGCCACGATGGACTCGAGTATCGGCTCGGTCTCCGGGGTCGACTTAGACGTCGATGTCCCGGTGGTCGGGGCAGATGTGCCAGACAGGCTGGCCATCAGTGCCCGCTGCTGCTCCATGAAGGCAGACATTCTGCTCTCCAAGGCTGTCATCCTGAGACTCAGCTCGGGAGACGCAGCAGCCACCGACTCGGGCCCCAGCGGCGCCGGGCCCGACGTCGGCTCCCTGGGAGGAGAGTCCACGAGGACTACGGGGCTTACGTGTCCAGCAGACTCCGGCTCCACACGAGGAACTTTGGCAGGCTTCTCCGGTTCCACGGGCCCGGGGCGACGGTCGGGGATCTTAGACCTGGCCCTCGAGGAGCCAGGGACGTCTTCCGATGATACCCTCGCGAGCCGTTTCTTCCTCTTGTGTTCCTGGTCGGGGGACCCCCTGTCCGAGGAGCTTCGACGGCACTCGGGATTGGAATCCCGAGATGTCGAGGCCTCAGACGAGGTTCAGACCCGTCCGGAGGCTGAGTCCGAGAAAAGCCTTTCCTTTTGCTGCTGGCGACTGCGAAGTGCCTTGGAAGACATTTTTCCACAGGCCCCACACGACTTAGGATCGTGGTCAGGGCCGAGGCACCGAAGGCAGCAGTCGTGTGTGTCGGTGAGAGACATCAGTTTCTTACACCGATCACACTTCTTAAAACCACTGGAAGCCATCGGGGAAAAAAAAAGAGTCCCCGCGAGGTCAAAGGACCGGCCTTCCAGGAAAAAGGAGAAAAAAAGGGCGCAAACCCCAGCCACGAAAGGCAAAAACCGAAAAAGAAAATTCGGGCTCGATACCGGTGTACCAAACCCGGCGGGAGGGGAACCGGTGTAGAACCGGTAGAAAAAAAAGCAAAAATCGCTGAAAAAATCTAATTTTAACCGGGAAAACTAGACACACGTCCGGTGGGCTTCACGGAAAAAAAGAGACTGAGGTAAGATGGCACCTTTAGGTGGGAAGGGAACCACGCATGCGTGCCTGCATTCCCAAAGGCTTTCTTAGAAAGCTGGGGAAATGCTCCGCTGGGGCTTCATCAGCGCCGATGACACCCATATGTGAGGACTGACTTCCTGCTTGGTCCTGGAGAAAGAGAATATCTCAGAATTATTTACAAACTGTCTGTTTTGTTTGCATTTCTCCATGGATATCTGTGTGGTGTTTGTGAATGTGTCTGTGTATGACCAGAATAGAGAAGCGGGAAAAGGCAATTTGAAAGAAGCAATTCCTTCTGCTTCAGTATATCAAAGTTTCTATGCTGCTGAAGCCAGAACCGCTTCTCTCATAGAAATGCACTGGGCCATTTTTTAGGGTGATTATTTCTCTGGAATCCTTAGTCTGATAGTAACCTTTATTTTTTTAACCCGATGCGTCTTTTCATAGTCCACCAAAAAAACCCTCATTTGGTTTTACTATGTTAACTTTTTGAAGTTATTTTGCCCTAGACATTCTTGAAAAGAACTTATACTGTATGTTAAGAGTCAACATCTGCTGGGTTGGAAAGAACTTAAACATACCATATCAATACAAGATGTTACATACAACATATTAACTAAGACAACGCAAATCATAACAAGCTACTTTTCAATAAAAAGATACCCAATTTGCTCCAAAATGCACAGCAAATGCTTGCTCAGTGATTAAAACAAAGTTAAGCTTCATCGAAGTTCAAAAATTAGAACAAGCAGCTAAAGTTTTGTGCAGAAACGTTCATTTCACAAGAAAAGTTTGTATAGTTAATACAATTCTTTTAAATTTATGAAATACTTTTTTTCCTCATCCTATCAGACCAATCCAGACCCAAGCGTTTCACTCCTCTACCAGCAGCTGGCGAGTGAAAATAGACCATGGACCTCTCCTCGTATTCAGCACTGTGCAGGCTGCAGACACTCAGCATTCTGTCTTGAGCAGATGGTAGATGTGTGTGAGCTGTACACTGGCTGTTTCAGTGACAATCTGAACAATTTCCTGGACACCAGCTGGAAAAATCGAAGTTAACTGATCTGTAGCAGGTATTGTCCATGGACCCTAGGGTATATCCTCATGCATTTCCCAGCTCCTACCAGAAACCTTTGGAAAGCTTCACGGGCCACGTGTCCATCTTTCTGCCTGCTGTCATCATGCCATTTCTCCTCAGCTGAAAAGCTGAGTTCAATTCAACTTCAAGGGGAGGTGGGCGGATTGTGAGAACTTATCCTGCTGTCCACCTGCTATATGTGAGTAACTTCACTCTCTCTGTGGACCAGGAGGATGAAGTCCTCACGTATGGGAATCCCTAGCTATAGGCTGCCTCTTACAAAAAAAGGGGGAAAACAACAGTGTGATGGAACAGTAGGCCTGTTGCCATCAAAAAATGTCAGTTCTTTTTGCTCATAGTTTATTTGAGGAATCCTGAACAAAATGAAATGGGAGGGGGAGGGGTGGTGGATTCTAATCCCTGAAAAGATTCTGCAGCACTGATTGGTCAAATCTATCATGTCAGGAGTTCCCATCCAGAGAATAATGAGAAGTGAATGCACAGACCAAAGTCCATGCTGTAGCTTTTCAAATCTCTTCCATGAAGAGTGCGTGCGTGTAAGTAAGTCACCTGACACATTCATGGACATTAGATGGCATATAAATGAAATAAATAATTACAAAGTCAAAGGTGAAGAAAAAAGCACACAGAATAAAATCACAAAAAGGGGGGGGGGGGGGGAAGAGACAACTGCTACTGCTTTGTGCATACATATTAACTTACCAACTGTGCTGGGAACTGATGGACAGGCAGTGTGCTGGAGCCCTGCCCTCTGTGCTGCCACGACAATCTTTGTCATGCCCCCTGACATCACCAGGGGCCTTAAAGCACAAGCCCAAAGCACAAGCCCGTACCACAGGACACGGTTGCATCCAAAGGGGCGTGACCAAAGGGGCATGTCCTGCCCCTTTGGAGCCCCTTCGGAGTAACGAGGAGTAACAGTGAGGTGTGATGTTGTGATTGGCAAGAGGAAAAAGAAGAGGATCAAAGTGCGCACTGTTAATCCCTCTAAATTGGAGAAGTGTGTTGGTTCAATGGATAAATCATAAGGACTAAGTGCTCTGAAGATCGAGCTGTTTCCCATACCGATGTGCAACCCTCATCTGTTTTGACCTAGACTATATTGGGGGTAATAACCTATTCCCTCTATCTTGCAACAAGAGTGTGGGTTCTGCAACATAGTCACCTATTCTGACTGGGTCTGAGCAGGCTCTGGGTTTTCTAGAGGGGGGCCCCTCTCAGTCTTTGGGCAACATTGGTGCAGTTCTTCCACTGCCACAGGCTGTCCAGATGTCAGAGGCTGTTAGCTCTATGAATGCCCTGCCTCTTTTGGATATTTCGGGTTCTCAGCCCTCTCAAGTTTCCTTGGTTGACATGTGGACTGCTTTGAATCTGATGGAAGCATCTTTTTCGACCACGATTACTCATTTGACAAATTTTTCCAGACGGTCGAGAAGCTTGCTCAACATGATAAATATTTTACTGCTTTGGACTCTCGTCTTCAAAAAGTTGAGTTTCAGGTTCGCACAGTTGAGGTGGCTACCTCCTCTATCAAGGATAGCCCTGCATTGCATTGCCAGCAAGAAGCATTGGAGAAGGAAATTCTTAGCCCTAGAAGCAAATTCCTTAATTTCCCAAGAACAAGTTATATTTCACCATTTCAGGATGGGAGACCATCTTTAAATAATTTATATTATGTCCCTAGAATGGCTAAGTCCCAAACTGGGGTGGGGAAAGCAGGCACTTCATTAAATGCTGTGGATACGTTAAATGTTTCTGAATATATTGAGTCCTTGATAGATGAGATTTCCTCCAGGGCTACTACTCTTGTCTCGTTCAACTCAGAAATGGATAAAAATGAGGTTTTGTTTGTATTTTTTCAAAAGAAAACTGAGCTGTTTTTTGGGCAAAAGATTAGTATCTTCCCAGATGTCTCCAGACAGACGCAGCTGAGGTACAAGGCCTTTTTGGCTTTGAAACCTTAGGTTTTGGACACAAAGCTTTTGCAAATGCCTGGTGACATCAGGGAAGGACAATTACATTTTTTTTATTCTACCCAATTAGAGGATTTCTTGAAAGCATATCATTTAGTGGTTGACAGAACAGGAACTGATCAAGCTGTAACCTGAGTTACCTAGATACGGTTGCTAGATGGAATTGTTTAAAATGGGTTTATAGATACAATACAGGGGTTGGATATTTTTTTCTCTTTTTTATAGTTTTGTATGGTTGTTTATTTCTTATAATCTTGTAGTTTTGTTTCTTGAAATGAATAAAAAAATCACAACGAATAAGACAATCAATTTCCAATAGAACTGAAAGCCTGATGGAAAAAATGAGCTTTCAATAGTTTATGAAAATTCATTAAGTCACCAAATGGATGATGAAATGCTCAAAGAAATCAAGGAAGCTAACAAAAGTTACAGCGCAGTAATAATAATGGGTGATTTCAACTACCCCGGTATCAACTGGGTCAGTGTCACGTCAGGACATGCTAGGGAGATAAAGTTCCTAGATGAAATAAATGACTGCTTCTAGGAACAGCTGGTTCATGAACCGACCAGAGGGGAAGCCATATTAGACCTAGTCCTTACTGGAACACCAGATCTAGTGCAAGAGATAAGGTTGTTGGGGCCACTTGGCAATAGTGATCATAGCATGATCGCCTTTGATTTAATTAGTGGAGGAGGGATAGTAAGGAAATCCACAGTACTACCTTTTAACTTTCGAAAGGGAGACTATGATAAAATGAGGAAAACAGTTAAGAAAAAACTAAAAGGAGCAGTTGCAAAGGTTAAAGACGTACATCAGGCTTGGCTGTTGTTGAAAAATACTATCTTGGAAGCCCAGACCAGTTGTATTCCACGCTTTAAGAAAAGTGGAAGGAAGTCCAAAAAACTGCCAGCATGGTTTAAAGGTGAGGTCAGAGAGGCTGTTGCCAAAAAAACATCTTTCAGGAAATGGAAAAAAGAGCCAAACGACGAAACCTGGAAACAGCACAAGCACTGGCAAGTCAAATGCAAGGCATTGATAAGGCAGGCAAAGGGAGAATTTGAGAAGAAGCATGCTGCGGAAGCAAAAACGTGAAGTAAAGACCTTTTCAAGTACATTCGTAGCAAAAAAACCTGTGAGAGAGTCAGTTGGTCCATTAGATGATAAAGGGGTTAAAGGAGCACTAAGAGGCGACAAGGCGATAGCGGAGAGACTGAATGAATTCTTTGCTTCAGTCTTTACTGAGGAAGATGTAGGGATGTTACCCATGACTGAAGTGGTATTTAAAGGTGCGGAAGAATTGAAGGAAATATCGATACATCGGGAAGATGTATTACAACTATTAGATAAACTGAAGAGTAGCAAATCACCTGAGCTGGATGGTATACATCCAAGGGTGTTGAAAGAACTGAAATATGAGATTGCAGACCTGCTATTAGTAATCTGTGAACTATCATTAAAATCATCCCTAATACCTGAAGATTGGAGGATCGCCAATGTAACACCAATTTTTAAAAAGGGTTCCAGGGGTGATCCGGGAAACTACAGACCGGTGAGCCTGACATCAGTACCGGGAGAAATGGTAGAAACCATCATAAAGAATAAAATTACTCAGCATGTAGATAGTCATGACCTAATGGGAGATAGCCAACATGGCTTTAGACAAGGAAGATCTTGTCTTACTAATCTGTTATGTTTTTTTGAAGGAGTGAATAATCAGGTGGACAAAGGTGAGTCGGTTGATATTGTGTATCTGGACTTTCAGAAAGCCTTTGACAAGGTCCCTCATGAGAGACTTTTGGCAAAACTAAAGAGTCATGGGATAGGAGGCAGTGTACTACTATGGATCAGGAACTGGTTAAAAGACAGAAAGCAGAGGGTAGGGCTAAATGGCCAATTTTCCCAATGGAGAAAGGTGAATAGTGGTGTACCCCAGGGATCTGTGCTGGGTCCGCTGCTTTTTGACATATTCATAAATGACCTGGAAAGTGGAATAACGAGTGAGGTTATCAAATTTGCAGATGACACAAAACTATTTAAAGTTGTTAAAACCCAAGAGGATTGTGGAAAATTGCAAGAGGATCTTGATAAATTGGAAGACTGGGCATCAAAATGGCAGATGAAATTTAATGTGGACAAGTGCAAGGTTATGCACCTAGGGAAGAACAACCCAAACTATGGTTACACGATGCAAGGTTCCACATTAGGAACCACCACCCAGGAAAATGATTTAGGCGTCATTGTGGATACCATGTTAAAACCCTCGGCCCAGTGTGCAGCGGCGGCCAAGAGAGCAAATAGAATGCTAGGTATGATAAGGAAAGGAATGGAAAATAAAACAAAAGATATTATAATGCCTCTGTATCGTTCCATGGTGAGACCGCACCTTGAATATTGTGTGCAATTCTGGTCGCCGTATCTTAAAAAGGATATAGCGATTTTAGAAAAGGTTCAGAGAAGAGCCACCAAAATGGTAAAGGGGATGGAAGGATACTCCTATGAAGAAAGGCTAAAAAGGTTAGAGCTCTTTAACCTGGAAAAGAGACGGCTGAGGGGAGATATGATAGAAGTCTATAAATTAATGAACGGAGTGGAACGGGTAAACGTAGATCGATTGTTTACCTTATCAGAATATAGAAAGACTAGGGGACATGCAATGAAGCTATTTAAGACTAATAAAAGAAAATATTTTTTCACTCAACGTGAAATCAAACTCTGGAATTTGTTACCGGAGGATGTAGTAAAGGCTGTTAGTGTAGCTGGGTTTAAAAAAGTGTTGGTAGTGCCGACTGTCCAGCATGAACCAAAGGTACTGTCTGTAATGCAGGTAGATCGGAACGTGCAATATGCATCTTTAAGATCCAAGCAGTATAACCAGTTGTCCTGGAGAAGGAATGGGAGCAGTGTCCACAATAACACCATCTTGAATTTTTCACGTAACAGGAATCGGTTGAGGTTTTGCAGATCTAGAATGGGGTGGATCCCGCTATTCTTCTTGTGGACCAGGAGGTACCTGGAGTAGAAGCCCTGAGCGATTTGGGCCGGGAGAACCGGCTCGATGGAGAGGTCAGCCAGCAAGGCCATGACTTCTGTCTGCAATAGGCTCTGGTTCACAGGGTCCGTGGGGTACTCCCCGGGATTGTAAGGGGCGGCAGCTGGGTGAAACGCAGCCAATAGCCACTGTGGACAATCTGCAGCACCCCAGGTGTCCAAGTGATCACAGGCCACCCATGGGCAAAGCAGATAACCTCCCTCCCCCACTTGTGGGGGGACCTCAGAGTGCAGAGGTAGACTAGCTATGCTCCTGAGGACCCTGTCAAAAAACCCCACCCAGCTTGGGCTGGGGGGGGGGGGGGCACAGGCTGTGCCTACGGTGTTTTCTACCTCCACTGCAAGTGGGGAGTCTGGGCCTTAGGCTGCACCTACAACTAGGAAGGAACATACAGAAAGCATGTGCAGGAAGAAAGCCTTCTTGACTGGTTGTTTCTTCCGCGCGGGGTCTGCAGTCTTTCTGGAGACTATGGTGAGGGTCACCTGCTCCTTTCTCCAGCTCCTTGGCCTTTTCCTCCACAGATTTGCCGAAGAGGTTCTCAAGCTGACAGGAGACATTGGCGATCTTGTCCTGAACCCACTGTTCCAGGTCAGAGGACTGTAACTAGCCATCTGCTGTGCAGCAATGCCCACGACCGCACCCTACCGACGAATTCGAAGGTATTGTAGGTACCCCAGACCATAAAATTCAAGCAATCCTTGCCATGAGCTACAAGAGCTTAAAAGGACTTGTGACAATCCTCGGGAACGAGGGGAGCAAAGTCCTCCATGTCTAGCATGCAATCCTTGAGGAACATGGCCAGTGAAGTCTGGTAGGCTAGGATCCAGGCTATCAGCATGGAACCCTGGAAGCATTTTCTCCAGAAAGAATCCAGGGTCTTCGCCTCCCACGTGGGTGGCACAGAGGGGTATGTTTTAGCACTCTGCTTCAAAGCAGACTTGACCACAGTGAAATTGTGGGGCAACTGAGGCTTCTCAAATCCCGGGCCTTCTGGATCCAGTACAGGAGTCCAGCCGGTAGCTGACAACCGGCAGCATAAACAGCGCCTCCCACAGTCATAGTAGCAGCCTCTGCAGGACATGGTGGACGGGGACCATCAACACCTCATGGGGGCAGAGGGGTGCTGGAGTTGCTCCAGTTCCTCCACCCTCTGTTCCTTCTCCGCTTCCAGAGAAAAGGGGAAGGTCTTGGACAGGTCTCAAACAAAATCCTAGAAGGACATGTGTTTCAGGGGAGACTTATGCCGATCCAGAGGGGGTGATGGGTCAGAAAGGAGATCTGGGGCCCGAAGGTCCAACACAGTTGATTCCACCTCAGATTCCCATTCTGATTCGGACTGAGAGGAAATCAAAGTAATGCTGAGTCTCCTCTGAATGCCGACTGCATGGCTTAGGAGAAGGTGGATGCCGATGGTCTCCCTTGCACTTGGGGTGTCTATGGTTTCCCTTCTGCTCGGCATGCCAATGGCGATGCCCCTGGGCCTTGGACTCCGACACACTGGAGACGCGACTCTGGTCACTGGAGTCGATACTGATCTCCCAACCGAAGTCCCAGTCATGATGGGCAGGGCAAGAGTTTCCAGGATCAGGAAACATTCGCACACTAAAACCCCGAAAAACCACACTATGCTTTTTGAAATATATTTTCAATGTCCATTCCTGATCAGAGGAAAGGCCAAGGTATCCAATAATGTAGCTGGCACAATCTTGGTCTGAATTTTTTAAGAGAGCTGAAACATCTAACATGTTCTTCTGTTGCCCAGGAGCCCCCTGAGTAGTTCCTGAAAACTTACCCATTGGAAGATAATATATTCGTGTTAACAGGGGATGGGGTTTCATCAGGAACTCCCAAGATACCAGTTAAATAACTCTTAAACATCTCTTGGTGAAATTAAGGGGGCCCTGGGAAAATTCAGCAGCCTCAAATTCAATAGCCTAGTGGCATTCTTCAAATTCTTCAGTTTAAATTTAACCAATGTTAAGTCTTTCAGAATGCCATCAGAACAAGACCCCAATGGCCTCAGTTCTTCTTTCTAAAGCAGAAACAACAATTTGGACCGAAGACAAATCTTCAGCATTCTTTGAAGTTTTAATTCTGTGCAAACAGAATGACTTCACTTATTAGTGAGCATGACTGACATGGCAAGGAGGATTGCTTCCAAAACCACAACTGAAACTGCTGATTCATTTTCAAGGAGATCAAAGAATGCAAATAATGAGAACACCACACAGAAATATACTTTCATTTTTTTTTTTAGTTCAACTACATCCACCACTTCTCCAGATTTATCACAGCCTTCCACTGTAGGGGTTTCTCCTTCCCCAACAAAATGCTTCACCACATTGGCCTCCTGCTTCAACCAACATTGACAACAAGACTGAATACCAAGCCTTCTCTCTCCACCACACAGTAAACCTCACAAGCTATTCCACTCCACTTAGTGAGTACCCAATAACAATTTAAGTTTTTGTCTGGGCACATTACGCATACTTACACACTACGTAAGGTTTCATGGTTTATTTCATTAAGTGTTTGATAGTTATATGATGTTTTGCACCGTTTTAGTGATGTTTGGAGAGACTGGTTGGGGTTTTCAGATAGACTGGAAATGCATTATTTTCCCCATTTAAAATAATGAAAATAAGCTTTTGGTATCTGAACAATTTTAGGAACAGATCAGATTCAGATAAGGAAGAATTGCTCCATATGGTTTTTACTGAAAGGTTTTTAAATATTTCATAATAGACTAGGTAGTATTTAATAAAGTAATATGGACTAATTCTCTAAAGGTCAAACTGTTTGATTAGTCTGATTAGTCTGAAAAAAAATTAATTATTTGGTCTGAGGGGTTTTTCTTTGATGTTTTGGATTTCCATTCAATGACAGAATATTTAAAATTTAGAAGTCCCTAAAAATCTGGTTATTTGAATCAGCATCATGTTTAGAAACAAGACGGCAGAAAAAGACCACACGGCCTATCTAGCCTGTCCTTCCATATCAAATACAGTACGAGGTGCAATCAAAAAGTATTGAGACTTCTACAACACCAGAAGTATGATGCCGACAGTTATTGCACTCAGTCTTCTTCAAAGTAGTCCCCTTCCAATAAAATGAACTTCCTTCAGCGTTCCTGACACTGCTGGAAACGATTTTGAAATGCCTTTATTGTTATGCTGTGAAGCTGCTGTGTAGAATTTTGCTTAATGGTCTCCAAGTCGTCAAATCGCCTTCTTTTCAGTGGTAATTTCAGTTTTGGAAACAGGGTACGAGGTCAGGTGAGTATGGAGGGCTGACGGACTTGCTTGATTTGCTGTTTGGCCAAGAACTGCAGGAAAAGATGCGATGCATGAGCTGGGGCATTATCATGATGAATCAACCATTCACCATTCCTGCGCAACTCTGGCCTCTTACATAGTAACATAGTACATGACAGCAGATAAAGACCATCATGGTCCATCTAGTCTGCCGACTAACTGTTTCAACCTTGGGACGGAAGGATTGGGGTTTCTAGTCCCACAGGTGCTCCTTGTGGTCTTGGGCAAGCCACTTAACTATTTTACAGGGGACATGGGCATTGGAGGGTTATCTCCAAGTTATAATGCCCTGTTCAATGTAATTTCGGTTTGTTCAATGTAAACCGCCTTGATATCATGAAAGGCAGTATATAAGAAATGTTCAATAAATAAAAAGAGAGTAGTTACTCACCTGTAACAGGTGTTCTCCAGGAGCAGCAGGAATCAGTCCTCACATATGGGTGACGCCGACGGAGCCCCTGTGCGGAGCATTTCCCCAGCTTTCAAAGAAAGCATTTGGGAATTGCAGCACGCATGCGCGGTCCCCTTCCCGCCCAAGGGTGCCATCCTGCTCAGTCTGATGACATAGCTAAAAGACAGCAAAATAGCAAAAATAAAGCATATGACTGCAACTCCAAGGGGAGGAGGGAGGGTTGTGAGGACTGATTCCTGCTGCTCCTGGAGAACACCTGTTACAGGTGAGTAACTACTCTTTCTCCAGGACCAAGCAGGAAGTCAGTCCTCACATATGCGACTCCCCAGCTTAAGGCTACCGGAGACCTCAAGCGGAAAAAATGAGCTCCCTCTAGCTCGTCAGTACGTAAGGAAAGAATCTTCTCTGAGAATGCCCCCGACCGGTAGCCCAACACCAGGGCCGGAAGGTAGGAGTTGCCTAAACCCCAAAGAGATTATGGAGTACTGCCTGTCCGAAACCACTGTCCCTGCGGGACTCCCTCTCAAGGCAATAATGAGCTGCAAAAGTCTGGCTTGAAGACCACTGACGCAGCCTTCGCCATGACATGATGAGCCGTGACTCGACCCTCCAACGAGAGGCCGGCTGCCCCATAAGCCCAGGCGATACAGTCAGCGACCCATATGGACAAAGTACGCTTGGAGACAGGTAACCCCAACTTATTGGGGTCAAAAGAAACGAAGAGCTGAACAGCCCTTCGATGCTCCCGCATACGGTCAAGGTAGAAGGACAACGCCCTCCTACAGTCCAGGGTATGCAGGACCAACTCAGCCCGGTTGGCATGCGGCCTGGGAAAGAAGGTCGGAAGAACCACCTCCTGACTGAGGTGAAAAGGGGAGACAACCTTAGGGAGAAACTTCGGGTGAGTCTGTAAGACTACCCTATTCCTGTAGAACCTAGTGTAAGGGGGATCAGACACTAGTGCCTGAAGTTCACTCACTCGCCTAGCAGAGGTAAGAGCTACCAGAAACAAGGTTTTCCAGGAGATAAAACGGAGAGAGCAGGTAGCCATACGTTCAAATGGCGGACACGTAATCTGCTGTAAGACCACATTCAGATCCCACTCAGGGGCTGGTGGACGTAAAGGAGGCCTCTGAGAAAACGAGCCACGAAAGGGTGGTTGGAAAGAGGCCTCCCGTCCACCAGCGAGTGATGCGCTGAGAGAGCACTGAGGTGAACCCTGACAGAGCTGGACTTAAGGCCTAGATTGGAGAGGTAAAGCAAATATTGCAATACTACCGCTACCAAGCACGAGAAGGGATTCTCGCTGTGCTGAGCACACCATGCGGAGAATCTACACCACTTAAGAGCGTAGGATTTCCTGGTGGATTGCCGCCTAGAGGCTAAGACTACGTCTTCCACCTCTCTAGGCAGTAGTAGGTGAGCCAGGACTACCCTTTCAGCAGCCAGGCCATCAGATGAAGGGACTGGAGGTTGGGGTGGAAGAGAGACCCCTGGTCCTGAGAAAGGAGATCGTGTTGAATCCCCAGAGGAAGAGGAGTGTCCACTGCCAGTTGCAGCAGGAGTGGGAACCACGGCTGCCTCGGCCACCTGGGGGCTATCAGAATCAATGAGGCCCCGTCCTTGAGGACCTTGAACAGTGTTCGGGACACTAGTGGCGTGGGAGGAAACGCATACAGTAGGCCTTGGGACCACGGAATCAGAAAGGCATCCGCTGCTACTCAGAGGATGCGGCTGTCTGGAACAGAATCTTGGGAGTTGCCGGTTCAGAGGACTGGCGAAAAGATCCATGGTGGGGAGGCCCCACCTGAGAAAGATCTGCTGAACCACCAACGGATTCAATCTCCATTCGTGTGGTTGCAGGATCCTGCTCAGTCTGTCCGCCAGGTAATTCTCTTGACCTGGGAGGTAGACAGCCTTGAGGAAGATTCCGTGATTGACTGCCCAAGAGCACAGTCGTTGTGCCTCCTGACAGAGAAGGAAGGAGCCCGTGCCTCCTTGTTTGTTCATGTAGAACATGGCAACTTGATTGTCTGTCTGGACCAGTACAGACTGGCGAGATGTGAGGTGGGAGAAGGCTCTCAGAGCTAGGCGTATTGCCCTGAGCTCCAGGAAGTTTATCTGCTGAGCAGCCTCCCAAGGGGTCCAGAGACCCTGAGTACATGCCCCTTGGCAATGTGCTCCCCAACCTAGAAGAGAAGCATCTGTCGTCAGCACTTGAGAATGCGGAGGGGAATGAAAACCCACTCCGAGTACCAGATTCGGAAGATGAAGCCACCATTGCAGAGAGGAGACGAGCAGGGTGGATATTCTTACTGAGTCTGCAAGGCTCCACTGAGCAGGCCGCATGTGCAGGCGGGCATTGGGGGTTACATGAACCGTGGAAGCCATATGGCTGAGAAGTCTCAGGAATTGCCTGGCGGAGACCAGGGAATTGCTGTGAAACTGCCTGGCTACATCCATCAACCTGTGGGCTCTGTCCACTGGCAGAAAAGCCTTCGCCTGAAGAGTGTCTAGCCTTGCTCCTATGAATTCTAAGTTCTGGGAAGGGAGCAAAGTGGACTTTGCGAAGTTTATGACAAACCCCAAGTGCTGCAGCAGAGCCACAGTGCGAAGGGTGGCTTGACTGGCCTCCTGGGAAGACTGGCCCCTTATGAGCCAGTCGTCCAGGTATGGAAACACAAAAAGACCTTGAAGCCTCAGGTAGGCCGCCACCACCGCCAGGCACTTGGTGAACACCCTGGGAGCGGAGGTTAGGCCAAAGGGTAGTACTCTGTACTGGTAGTGGTTTCACCCCACAACAAATCTGAGATATTGTCTGTGGTCTGGATGAATAAGGATGTGAGTATAAGCATCCTTTAGATCTAAGGAGCATAGCCAATCTCCCTGCTGGAGGTAGGGCAGCAGGATTCCAAGGGTAAGCATCTTGAATTTTTCCCTCTCCAGGAACTTGTTGAGGTTGCGCAAGTCTAGGATGGGTCTGAGGCCTCCTGTTCTTTTTGGTACCAGAAAGTACCTGGAATAAAAGCCGTGACCTCTCAGGTGGTGGGGCACCGGTTCCACAGCCTGGTCCTTTAACAGACTTGCTAACTCCTGAAGGAGTAGGTCCCTGTGCAGAGGGAGTCTTGGAGGCTCCCCTAGAAAATAGGAGGGAGGTACCTGGTGAAAATGGAGAAGATAGCCCTTGTGGACTATATGGAGCACCCAGGTATTTGATGTGACGGCTGACCACCTGTGGGCAAAGTGGGCCAGCCGGCCTCCTGTGCAGATGTGAGCCAGCTGAAGAGAAGAGGCTATGCCTTCTGAGTCAAAAACCCCCACCCTGCTGAGCAGGGGCCGGTGTTGGTGGCTTGGGGGCCTTCTGCCTACGGGGCCCATGATCCTGCCCCTTGACCTGCTGACCCTGTTGGGGAGCTGCAGAGGCCTGATAATGAGGGTATTGTTTATAGGCAGATGACTTCCTCGGGTAAAAGGTCTTTTTTCCCGAGCCCTTCTTTTTCTGAGAAGGGGCAGAGGTTTTTCTGGACAGCCTAGTCCGGGTCAGAGTCTCAGTCTCGAGTTCTGCAGCCTTCTCAGCCATGGGCTTGTCAAAGAGGTTTTCACCTCGGCAGGGGACATCGACCAACTTGTCCTGCACCCATGGCTCGAGGTCGGATGACTGTAGCCAAGCCTGCCGGCGGGCACCGATGCCGGCCCCAGCTACTTGGGCCGAAGCCTCGAAGCCATCGTAGGCTGCTCGAGAGATAAACTTCGAGCACTCTCGAATACCAGTGGACAAAGCCTGGAACCTCTGCAAAGGTTCCTCGGAGAGACCAGCAGAGAACCCGGCAATCTCCTTTGCCAGGTCTCGGAGATACATGCCCATGTAGAGCTGGTATGTCTGGACACGGCAAGCAAGCATAGAGCCCTGGAAGCACTTCTTACCGAGGGCATCCAGGTTCCGGGCCTCCTGGCCGGGAGGCACCAAGGAATGCATCTTCTGACTTTTCAGTCGATGCATGGCCGACTCCACAACCATGGAGTGGTGTGGTAATTGTGCCTTTTGGAACCCGGGGCTCTTGCGGACTCGATAGATGGAATCGACCCGCTTGCTTAACACTGGCGTCGAGGCCGGGATCTCCCACATGCGGAAGAGCAGCCGCTCCAGCATCGGAGGAACCGGTACAGTAAAGGCCTCCTTCGGGGGAGAGTCATACTGGAGGGCCTCGAGCTCCTCGGCTCGAGGCTCCTCCTCGGGATCCGCGGGGAAGGCCAAGGCCTTGGCCATATCCCGCACGAAGTCCGAGAACCGGGTATCCTCCGGTCCGATGGGACACACCGAGTCCGATAAGTGTCGGGTGACTCTTCGTCCTCCGTCTCCCAGCCCGACTCCTCGGAGGAGGAATCGAGTGGCTCCGGTCAGGCGGGCACCGATGCCATCTGCCCCGACGCCGAGGGTACCGGCGTCGACGACCTCGGTCCTGAACGGGAGGCCGAGGGAGACCGTGGCCGAGGATGGACTCGAGCCCGCATGGACTCGAGCCCGCATGGACTCGAGGATCGGCTTGGCCTCCGGGGTCGACTTGGACGTCGATGTCCCGGTGGTCGGGGGAGATGCACCGGTGAGACCGGCGATCAATGCCCGCTGCTGTTCCATGAAGGCAGCGAGGCTGCTCTCCAAGGCCGTCAACCTGGAGGAGAGTCCACAAGTACTACAGCACTCACGTGTCCAGGAGACTCCATCTCGATACGAGGATGCTTGGCAGGCCTCTCCGACTCCGAAGACCCAGGACGGCTATCGGGGCTATGCGACCTGGCCCTCGAGGAACCAGGAGCGTCCACCGACGCCGCCCTCGCGGGTTTCTTCTTCCTGCGCTGTTCCCGCGAAGGAGACCCCTGCTCAGAGGAACCCCAACGTTGCTCGGGGCCGGAGTCCCGAGACGTCGAGGCCTCTGACGAGGTCCGGGCCCATCCGGACGCGGTGTCAGAGAAGATCCTATCCTTCTGGTGCTGCCGACTCAACGCCTTTGAGGACATTTTGCCACACGGACCACAGATCATCGGGTCATGATCGGAGCGGAGGCAGCAGTCATGTGTGTCGGTAAGAGACATAAGTTTCTTACACCGATCACACTTTTTAAACCCGCTGGCAGCCATCGGGGGAAAAAGGGCCCCTGCGAGGTCAAAAGACAGGGCTGCCAGTGAAAAAAGAAAAATGGCACGAACGCTAGTCACAAAGGACAAAAACCGAAAAAGAGAGAGTGGGCTCGATACTGGCATATCGGGCCCAGGCGGGAAAAGCATCCGGCGTCGAACCGAAGGAGAAAAAGAAAAAACAGGGAAATCAACGTTTTCCTCGGCGAAAAACGAACTATGTCCGTCGGGCTCCGCGGAAAAAAGAAGAATGAGCAAGATGGCACCCTTAGGCGGGAAGGGGACCGCGTATGCGCGCTGCAATTCCCAAAGGCTTTCTTTGAAAGCTGGGGAAATGCTCCGCATGGGGGCTCCGTCGGTGCCGACGTCATCCATATGTGAGGACTGACTTCCTGCTTGGTCCTGGAGAAATACATATTTCTCAAGTCAGAACTTGGATGTAGTACTCCTTGATGGTTTGGCCTTTTGGAGCATACTCATGATTAACAATATCCTGGTAATCAAAGAAAACTGTAAGCATGACCTTGACATTACTCCTCACCTGACGGGCTTTCTTGGGTCTGGGAGAGTTTGGAGTCTTCCATTGTGAGGATTGAGCCTTAGTTTCTGGGTCATAACCATATGGATACATATCTATCTGAAAAGATCTCAGTAGATGTAGAAATATATTTATGTATATATAGATATATACATTGAATATATACACATATGGGATGTATATGCATATATCTACAGGAGATATATATATATATATATAAGATATATATTCATATATATATATGAATAACATGAACAACATATATGAATAACATATATATATATATACATATATATATATATATATATATATATATATATATATGAATATGTTGACCTGTAGACACATATCTCCAGGTATGTTGAAGGAGAGAGGTCTATAGAAACTGATCCCCCCTAGGAGGAAGATTCATCTAACAGCAAGAAGGTAAATACCTGCTTGAATAGATATACAGAGAATTCTCTTTTCTTGGTTATGATTGGCAGAGTCAGAGGAGAGGCCTCCATGACAAGCAGCAGCTTTGAATAACCAGGATGGCCTATGTGAAAAAGGCAGAGGATAATTTCAGTATGTAGGCAGGAAGGCCAGATTTCTCCAGAATTGCCATATGGAGAATGGATAGAGGACGTCCCTGGAGAAAGATACCCTAGTGACTTGCCCTCGAGGGCAAGAAGGGTATTAGGCATTCCCTAACTGCCAGTGAAGAAATTATCTCTGAGGAGATGTGGCCAGGGAAATTGGCCCTTCTTTAGGTTTTCACGTAATGAAAGGCCCAAGACTGATGTCTCAAAAGAGATTTAAGATGAGATGGTAAGGGTAGGAATACCTACCAGTCATGGAAACATGACTGGGGGAATCCTGTTAACCATCTGGGATTATCTGTTAGGCAAGATACTAATGCTCTCTAGCAAGGGCCCATAGTGCAAAGCTACATTGTAAAGTTGCAGAGAGCATGCTGCAGGTTTGGTTAGAAGAAAAAGTGGCTGTGGGAAGCCAGCAGAGAACAAAGTATTCTGCCCAGGACAAGGGGGCGAAGAATAGAAGTTAACAATCAGGCTTTGATAAGAGGGTTTCCCAAACGAGATTGATAACCTGTTTGGGACCTAGCAGTGAGGCTAGGATTGCTAGTGGAGGAGAATCCCTGGTTGTGTGGTGGACATAACCAGTGGCTTAACACTAGGAATTGCTGTATCTGCAGCAGTGTACCAGGGCAGCGGAGAACATCTTTCTTCTCCCTCTTTTGGATGTGGAAAAAGAAACAGACCTAGTAGGATTTTCTATTGTCTGATGGGCTGCCCTAAGGTAACAAGGGAGGGAGATAACTCCAGAAGGGAGGATCCGCCTGTAGAAGAAGTAAAGGACTATAGGAGCTTACCAGTGTAAAAGGGGTCCCTCTTACAGACCAACTGGTATAGTAAGAGGGGGGTAAGCCAATGTTGAAAAAGACTAACTAGGGAGGAAGTCTGACAGGTGAGATGATACATGCCAGTACAGGGAAAACAACTGTCTATTAATAGTTGTTAGTTCTCTTTCCTCCAAGAGGAAGAGGAAAACCCTGTTAAGTGTGGGCATGATCATCATAAAGACCTTTAAAGTTGAAGAGAAAATATCTCCACAAGAGATATGAAGGAAGGTTAGAATAAGTTAGTGCAGACACTGCAAGTAAAAAGAAGTAGACTGCTACTCTAACCCCCAATCAAGAATTGCAATGATGAACTATTTGAAGCCCTGCGATTGCTGGGTTTGCTGACCCTGCTGAGGTTGCAGATTCATCAACCCAGGATGATGTTTCCCCTGTTTGGGAACATCTGTATGATGGGCAGAAAATGGATACAATTTTCTTCTCCTAGGGGAAGAAATTTTGGCAGGACCTTTCCTACCAACTGGGAAAGGAGAAGGCGTAGAACAGCCCCTGGAAACAGGATAGTCAGTTGTTAACTGAGCAACCTGGAATAAAGACTCCTTGTTAAAGAGATTTTCTCCAGTGCGAGTATTTCCCAGTCTAACTTGTGCCCATTTGTCCAAGTCTGAAGCTTGAAGCCAGGCGTTACGTCGTGCTCCTATAGCTATAGCAGAAGGCCTGCTAACAGACTCAAAGGAGTCTAGGGAAGCACGAGTAAGAAACCTAGAAATATTCTGAGCATGACT
Source organism: Ichthyophis bannanicus (assembly GCA_033557465.1). Taxonomy (NCBI): domain Eukaryota; kingdom Metazoa; phylum Chordata; class Amphibia; order Gymnophiona; family Ichthyophiidae; genus Ichthyophis; species Ichthyophis bannanicus. The sequence goes on from CM066031.1 coordinate 1,695,363,115, forward strand.
AACCAGTGAGGAATAGTCTGCACTCTTGGGCTCTTGAAGAAAAGGAGTCAAAAGATGTAATTTCTTTGTGACCTCCTCAACAGATAAACCCATATAAAAGATATATGAGAGAATTCTTGCTGAACGCATGGATGCCTGGAAGGTTTGACGTCCAAAGGCATCTAAAGTTTTAGACTCACGACCTGGCGGATAAGAAGAGTGCTTTTTAGTACTCTTCACGCGCCTCATTGCTGATTCTACAACAATGGAATGATGAGGAAGTTGAGTCTTTTGAAATCCTGGAGAAGGGGGCACCTGATATAGAAGATCAGTTGCTCTGCAAAGTGGGGGTACCTTCAAAGGAGCTTCCCACATTCGTAGAAGGAGGTCCTGCAAGGAATGATGCAAAGGTAGCATGATGTTTTCCTTTGCTCTTTCAGGACTATAAAAGGGATCCGGTATTGCCTTGTGTAGGACCCTGACCAGGAATTGAAATGGCAAGGGATTTTGCCATATCCAGGATGAAAACCTGAAAAGAAGCATCCACAGAGGGAACTTCCCTTGGATAGGCTAGAGCTGATGCAGAACTAGCATTGGCACCGAGGGATCTATCCAAGCTTTTAAGAATAGAAGATCCTGGATGGTGCAGTATGGAATCCTTATAGGATGATCGCTGGTACTGTGGAATGACGGGACCAGCGCCAGTCGGTAGCAGATCGATCATGCTAGGGATCGATTCCAAACTCGGTATCGAGGGAAGCGATCCTGACGAGAGAAGCATGGAAGGCACCCACTGCAATGTTAAAGTGGACCTCGGTACCGGCTTCGGTACCGTATCCGATACCGGTGGATGAAGGCCAGCCGGCGGCAACTCTAACGGTATCGAAGGAACCGAAAGTTGCGGTACCGAATCATCAGAACCAAGCCTTCGGTACCGATGGGTGTCGGTACCAAGGCGAGTCAGTACCCAGTCCTCCAGACTGGAGATCGATTCCAGACACGGCATCGAAGGAAGCGAGTCTATCGATGTACGTCTGGAGGGTACCGACGTCGGTAGTAATATCGGTACCGATACTGGAAGGACGGTCTGCAGCGTATCCACCGGCCCCGTAGGTACCGAGGACGCTAGACAACGATCCTTGGTGAGGAGTGTTTCATCCAACACCATTGCCGATGCCGGGGTATCGGTACCGCTCGAAGCGGATGCCACCACCGGGCATGGCTCAGGTATGTTCTGTGAGGGGTGAACCCCAGGAACAACCTGAAACCCCACACAGGTTTTGGAGGCTGAAGACTCCCACCGGGGTTTTGAAGCCAGTGGATTCTCGAGGGCAAGGCCATAGGCATCTCCATGCCATGCATGAGAACTGCCGCTCGAGGACTGGCTAGTCTTAACGGACTGTTTTTGGGTTACCTGATCCTGTGTAGAAGATATGGTCGGTACCCTGAAGTTGGATGGGAACCGCGTGTCGAGGGGAACTCGATGTTGAGAACTTCTTCCCACAATACTATTGCCTGAGGGCTCCGGAGGAAAATGGTCAGGACCCAAGCAGGTTAGACACCAATTGTGAGTGTCTAAAAATAAGGTTGTACCGCCACAGTTTTTACATTTCTTGAGCAGAGTGGCTGGCGGTTCCATAAAGGAAAAAAGGAGAGGCCTAAAAGGCCTGAGAAACCGTGAGACACTACGGAGAAAAAATATTCCTTAGAAAGGAAAAAAATTTTACAAGAAAAGGAAAAAGCAACACTGGCGGTACCGGTGGCGTCGGGAAAGGCAGCCGCGACCACAAGAAAAATAAAAAATAAAAGAAGAATTTTCTGCGGTGACAGGAGGACATCCTGCCGGCTCCGCGGAAAAACGAAAACTGAGACACAGTTGGGAAGGCGGGAAGGCAGCACGCAGGCGTGGTGGGATGCTTCCAAAGGCTTTCTGATTGGACGCTGGGAAGCGTTCCCGTGCAGACTCCGTCGGTACCGACGTACCCATATGTGAAGACTCATTCCTGCTTGTTCCTGGAGATTAAGTCTTCACATATGGGTTTTGTCAGTACCGACGGAGCCTGCGCGGGAACGCTCCCCAGCGTCCAATCAGAAAGCTTTTGGGAGCATCCCACAGCACCTGCGTGCTGCCTTCCCGCTTTTCCCAACTGTCGCTCCTCAGTTGAGTTTTAAAGCTGACAAAGAGAGAGACAGAGAGAGAGAGAGGGAAAGGAAAGATAGAGAGATACAACTCCTAGGGGAGGTGGGTGGGTTGTGAAGACTTATTCCTGCTGTTCTCAGAGATCACCTGTTACAGGTAAGTAACTGTGCTATCTCCAGGAACAAGCAGGAATGAGTCTTCACATATGGGGACTCCCTAGCTTTAGATGCCAGGGAGAGACCCCAGAAGCTGTGTGTCCCTAAGAAGGGCTGCAGTTCCCCTCATGGATCTCTGGCATCCTACCAGGGATGGTGGGTAGGAGTTGATTAGGTATGGAACAGGTGTTTGAGAACAGCCTGACCAAACAAGGCATCCCGGCGGGAGTCCTTGTCCAAGCAGTAATGGGCTGTGAAGGTATGAACCGAGGCCCAAGTGGCTGCTCGACAGATGTCGTCAATAGACACAGAGTTCAGATGAGCCATTGAGGCTGCCATGGCTCTCACATTGTGAGCTGTGACATGGCCCTCCAGAGAAAGGTTCTTACTCTGATAGGCGAAAGAAATACACTGCGCAATCCAGTTAGATAGTGTTCTCTTGGAGACTGGTAGTCCCAAATGAGAAGGATCAAAGGCAACAAAGAGCTGAGAGGACTTTCTATGTTGCTGTGTCCTCTGTAAGTAAAAAGCCAGAGCTCTTTTACAGTCCAGGGTATGAAGATTCCTCTCTGCACTTGATGCATGAGGTCCTGGAAAAAATACAGGTAGGTAGACCTCCTGGTTGAGGTGAACAGGCGAGACCACCTTACGCATAAAGTGTGGATGAGTCCTGAGGACTACCTTGTCATGATGGAACCTTGTATAAGGTGGATTAGCTACGAGTGCTTGCAATTCACTAATACGACGTGCTGATGTGATTGCAATGAGAAAGATAACCTTCCAAGAAAGGTATTTTAAGGAAGTGGTAGCCAACGGTTCAAAAAGCGGCTTCATGAGCTGACCAAGAACCAACCAGGTTCAAGTCCCGTGCCACCGGAGGTGGTCTAATGGGAGGCTTTGTTAAAAGGAGGCCTCTCATAAACCTTGCTACAAGAGGATGAGAGGAAATAGGTTGTCCATTTAGAGGCTTAAGGGAAGCTGCAATAGCACTCAAATGGACCCTTACTGAATTTGTCTTAAGGCCTGCATTAGACAAATGGAGGAGATACTCCAGCAAAGATTCCAGAGGTATGGCAAGGGGGTTAAGACCCTTCTCAGAACACCAAATAGTAAACCTCTTCTACTTGAAAGCATAAGAACGTCTAGTGAAAGGTTTTCTGGAAGCATAAAGAACATCTTTCACCTGTTGAGAAAGATGAAGATCCTAGAGATCTAGGCCTTCAGCAACCAAGCCCTGAGATGCAGAGATTGGTGATTGGGATGCCATAACTTTCCACCCTCCTGATATAGGAGATACGGAGCAGACCCTAACTCCAGGGAGGGAGCTTGAGAGAGATGTAGAAGCAGAGGGTACCACACTTGCCGTGGCCAATGTGGAGCTATGAGAATCATGTGGCCTCTGTCTCTCTGAAGCTTGAACAGGGTTTTGGGAATTAGGGGAATGGGTGGAAAGGCATACAGGAAGTCTTGACCCCAGTGAAGGAGGAAAGCATCCTTTGCCTGAGCTCCCTGAGCCGGAATTCTGGAACAGAACCGGGGAAGTTTGGCATTCCACGGACTTGCAAAGTGGTCTATGTCCGGGGTTCCCCAAATCTGAAAAATCCTGGCCACGTGGTCCACATGTAGGGACCACTCGTGTGGAAGCAGAACTCGACTGAGTCTGTCTGCCCAAGAGTTTTGAACACCTGGAAGATAAACTGCCAGAAGATGAATGTGATGCTCTCTGGCGAGGGCCCACAGTTGCAAAGCTTCGTTGCAAAGCGACAGAGAGCCTGTTCCACCCTGCTTGTTCACGTGGAATATGGCTACCTGATTGTCCGTGTGGATAAGGACTGTCTTGCAGCTGAGCAGGGTGTGGAACACCCGCAGAGCAAGAAAGATTGCTCTGAGCTCCAAGAGATTGATATGTAGACAACTCTCCTGTGGAGACCAGATGCCCTGGGTGGAGAGGTCTTGCAGATGAGCTCCCCACCCCATTGGAGAAGCATCTGTTGTGAGAGTTGCCTGGGGTAGAGACTGCTGAAAAGGGGACCCCAGCAACAGGTTTTGAGGGGACTTCCACCACTGGAGGGACAAAGTGAGGCGACTTGTGTTTGCTATTTTGTCTGACAGGCAGTCTAATACCTGGGTCCATTGGGTGGATAAAGTCCACTGAGCTGCCCTCATGTGAAGGCAAGCATATGGTACCACATGCATGGTGGATGCCATGTGGCCTAGTAACTAACTTTTCTCGAGCAGTTAAATGGGGCTTTAACTCTGCTTGAGAAGCTAACTGCACCAAGCGAAGGCAAGGGGCCTGGGGGAGATAGGCCCTTGCCCTTGTGGTATCCAGCAACACCCCTATAAACTCCAGGGACTGAGTAGGGGTTAAATTGGATTTTGGGATGTTTATTATCAGCCCTAAATACTGAAGGATACGCATAATGCAGGATAGAGAACTCTTGGCCTTTGACTGAGTGGGAGCTCGAATGAGCCAGTCGTCCAAATAAGGGAAGACGAATATTCCCGGAGTTCGCAGAAATGCAGCTACCACTGCCATGCATTTCGTGAACACACTTGGTGCAGAGGCCAGACTAAAAGGGAGCACTTTGTATTGATAGTGCTTCTCTTGAAAAAGGAACCGAAGGAACCTTCTGTGAGTTGGATGGATGAGAACATGGGTGTACGCATCCTTGAGATCTAGAGAACAAAGCCAATCCTGACTCTGAAGGTATGGTAGCAGAGTTCCTAGAGAAATCATTTTGAATTTTTCCTTGACTAGGAATTTGTTCAATTCTCTGAGATTTAAAATGGATCTGTAGCCCCCTGTTTTCTTTGGAAGAAGAAAATAGGGGGAGTAGAACCCTGTGCCCTGTTGAGGCACTTCCTCTATTGCCCCCTGGGCGAGAAGGGTGGCAATCTCCTGACCCAACAGGGTGAGGAGGGAGGTCGGAGAATTGAACTGGTTCACTCTTGTGAGAGGGGGCAAGCTGGAAAAATGAAGTTTGTACCCTCTTTTATGATGGAGTGTCCAATGCTCTGCTGTAATTTGTCCCCACCTGGGAGCAAAATGACATAACCTTCTTGGGATGGTGGAGGGCTCTGGTCCTTCCAGAGCTAGGAAGGCTAAGTTCTCTAGCAGAAAGTAAAAGGCCCTGAGGGGGTTGAGGTTGCTGGGCCGGTGGAGGCCTAGCAGCCTTTGCTTTGTTCTGTTTGGATGATTGCTGGCGTTTGGTAGGGAACTGAGCTGCAGAAGATGCCCACTGACTATAAGCAGGATAAAATCTTCCCTTTTTAGAAAAAGGTGCTTTCTTGAACAACCTTTTCTTAACAGGAGCAGCTGTAGACTTGGATAGTCTATCCAAGGCAGAATTTTCAGAATCCATCTGATTGGCCTTTGCTTGCCAATCTTTACCAAACAGGTTTTCACCTGTACAAGGGATATTTCCCAATTCATCTTGTACCCAGATCTCCAAATCAGATGCTTGAAGCCAAGCAATTCTACGTGCACCTATGGCAATAGCCGAGGCTCTGCTTACACATTCAAAGGAGTCGAAAGCTGCACGGTTGGAGAATTTGGAGATATCTTGGGCATGTTTGAGCCAAGTAAGAAAGTCCTGTCTTTTATCTTCAGAAATGAAAGGACTTAAAGTCTGCAAATGATCAGTGACTTCTTTTAGTAACATTCCCATGTAAAGACTATAGGAATTAATTCTCGCAGCAAGCATGGAAGCTTGGAAGACTCTACGTCCAAAAGCATCCAGGGTTCTACATTCACATTCCTGGAGGATTAGAGGCATGTCTTTTGGCACTTCTAATCTTTCTCATAGCAGACTCAACCACAATAGAGTGGTGAGGAAGCTGAGTTTTATGGAAACCAGGACAAGGAGGGACACGATACATGGTATCTAACCTGCGAGAATGAGGAGAGGTGGTAAGAGATGTTTCCCACATCCTCAACATGAGATCATATAAAATCTCATGAACAGGCAAAGTAGCTGCCTCCTTAGGAGTTTTAGGATATTGTAAAATATCTAACTCCTTGGCTCTGGGTTCTGTCTCAGGGGCCACCGTGATGGATATGCCCCGAGCCACCTCCCTGATGAAGTCTTGAAAAGACAAGTCCTCTGGAGGAGACATCCTTCGTTTAGGAGAGGACTCCTCCTGTGGAAGAAGCATCACTGCATCGACAGATGCTTCAGAATCCTCAGAGTCTTCAGAGGAATCGAAGTATCGTCTGTCCGGATGCTCTTGCAAAGCCCGATACCCGTACCGACAGGGATCGGTATCGGGAATAACCGGTACCGGGGTATCGGTACAGGAGGGCTTCAGAGGACAGAGTACCGGCATAGCGGACACCGATGCAGATGTCGATGCCACCGGTACCGAGATTGGTACCGATGGCGGTGCTAGAGCCAGTGCCGGTGGAGTAGTCTGTTGCGGTACCAGGGGCGTCGATGCCACAAGAAAAGCCACTAGACTGCGTTCTATGGACAGAATCCTCTGGTCCATCGACGCCGCCAATGCTTGGAAGTCGGTACCGGTGGAAGCCACCGGTACCCCAGAGCATGGCACCAGGTGATCTGTCGAGGCCAAGCCATCGAGATCATCCTGGAACCCCGATGATGCTTTGGAGGCCGAAGTCTCCCGCCAGGGTAATTTTGCCGGTGCAGAATCCTTGAGGGCAACGCCAGAGGCATCTCGATGCTTAGGAGGAGATCTACCCTTCGAGGACCGGCTGGATTTATGTTTAGTTACCTGAGATCCATGTGAGGAAGAAGTAGCCCAGGAAGACGTCAATGCCACCGAAGCCGCATCAGAGGGAAACAGGGTATTGAGCTTGGCAGCTCGGTTCTGCCGACCTCTTTTAGACATCATAGAACAGGACATGCAATCTGTAGTGGAATGGTCAGGACCTAAACATTTTAGACACCAGTCGCGGGTGTCGGTGACGGAAATGGTACCGCCACATTTTGTGCACTTCTTAAACCCTGAGGCAGGCTTTTCCATGTTAAGGAAAAACATTTTTGGGCCTAAGGCCCAAAACGCAAGTGCACCTGAAGAAAAAGAAAAGGAAATCGTTCTTTTTTTTTTTTTTTTTTTAAAGAAGAAAAGAAGGACCGGCGGTACCGGTAGAGCGTCGAAGAAGGCAGACGCGATACAAAAGAAATAAAGAAAATAAAGAAATTCTTCTGCGGTGACAGGAACACGACCTGCTGGCTCCGCAGAAAAAGAAGAACTGAGGAGCAACAGTTGGGAAAGGCGGGAAGGCAGCACGCAGGCGCTGTGGGATGCTCCCAAAAGCTTTCTGATTGGACGCTGAGGAGCGTTCCTGCGCAGGCTCCGTCGGTACCGACGAAACCCATATGTGAAGACTCATTCCTGCTTGTTCCTGGAGATACCCATGTCTCTGATCCTGCAATCCACTCGATTCCAGAAACCTCACTATTCTCTGTTTTAGCAGAGTTTCCAATAATTTACTCACTACTGAGGTTAAATGAGGGGTGGCCATCTCCAGTCCTGGTATACCACAATCCAGCCTGGTTTTCATGATGTCCCTAATGAATATTCATGAGATATTTGCATCCGCCTCCTATTGTATGCAAATATATCCATGAATATTCGTTAGGGACATCATGAAAACTAGGCTGGATGTGGTGCAACAAGACCAGAGTTGGCCACTCCTGGGTTAGACTGACCAATAGTTTTCAACCTCATCCTTACTTTCACTTTTGTAAAGGGACCACATGTGCCTTTCACCAGACCTCTGGGACCACTCCTGACTCAAAAGAAGCATTGAAATGTTCAGACAGCTGAGCCGCTAGAATGTCCTCAAATTCCTTTCTTATGCTCGGATGTATCCTATCCAGTCCCATCGCTTTGTTTACTTTTAGTTTAGCTAGTTCCTCACGAACACAGTCTTCTAAAAATTGTTCAAGATCCCCTTAATTTCTGTTCCTATTTGTCGGTGTTTTCTGAGGTCTATTCATTTAACTATTCCACTTTATCCTCATCAGCTTCTACATATTCCTTCCCTTAACCCTGAAGTTTGACAATATCACTTTTGTCTTTCCTCTTCTCACTAAAATCTGTCTTAACCCTCTATTTTATTGCATTGGCTCCTTTTCTTTTTGTATCTTTGCTTTCCTGACTACTTTCCTAGCTTCTCTAAGTTTTACCAAATGCTGATGCTTGTCTTCCTCTCTGTGATCTCTTGTATTTATGAAGGTCACCCTCTTTTTCTTCATCTTATTAGCTGCTTCTTTTAAGAACCATAGTGGAATTATAAGGAAACCAAATGGAGGCAGTTTCTGAGATATTCAGAACGAGACAATTTGATGAAAGCCAAGAAGAAACCAGGGATAAGCAGTTGTTGAGAGGAGTGATGTCAGGGTGAGAAGAGGATGTAGGATACAGGAGGAAGATGTCATCTGCGTAATAGCCTGAAACACCCGATTGCTGAATTAATAATGCCAAAGGGGTCAGAAATAAATTGAATAGAAGAGGAGCCAATATTGAGCCCTGAGGAACACCACAAGTGAGAGGGTAGTTATCAGTAGTAGCAGAAGCAACTGCAAATGACCTGGAGTGTAGAAAGGAGTGGAACTAGTGATAAACAACCCCTCGAAGACCCGCATCCCGTAGCCTAGAAAGAAGTAGCGTGATCAACTAGGTCAAAAGCAGCTGAAAGATCTAAGGAAACCGCCACCGTGATATCACCATGATCGTGGGAAGAGCGGATCTCATTCAAAACAGCTGTGATAATAGTTTCGACACTGTGGCCGGGCCAAAAACCAGATTGCCGGGGGTGCAAGAAGTGTGTGGAGTCCAAGTGATGTGAAAGCTGGGCAAAGACAGTTTTTTCCAAAAGCTTAGAAGCATAAGAAAGGTTGGAGATAGGCCGATAGTTTGCTAACACTGATGGGTCCAGAGAAGGATTATTGAGCAGGGGACGAACCACAGCATGTTTCCATGGGTGGGGAAATAATCCTGAGGATAAACTGTAATTGATGATGGTAAGCAGAGGATGAAGTAACTCGGGAGGGGGATTGGAAAACCAGCTGGATAGTATGGGATCTAATGGGCTGGTGGTTTTATGAGCCCTGACAAACCACATCCCCTTCTTCCTTTCCCTATCTTTCCTGAATAAAGTACAACCTGGTATAACTACATCCCAGTCATGGTTGTCCGTAAACCATGTCTCCATAATGCCACTAAATCCAAGTTAAACTCTTCCATTAAAGCCTCAACATCTGGGATCTTATTTCCCATACTACAGGCATTTATACATATCACTTTCCAGATGTTGTCCCTTTTACGCATTTCTACAGAGGCATTTAATGTGCCACTTACCCGAGGGCTTTCTTCACCCATCTCCAACAAATCTAGTTTAAAGCCCTCTTCAGTAGGTTAGCCAGTCTACTGAAGAAAACACTTTGACCCTTCTTGGACAGATGGACACCATCTCTGCTCTGTAGCCCTTGGAAAAATCATCCCATGATCCAGAAAGCCAAGACGCTCTCATTAACACCATCCACTTAGCCATGCTTTCATCTCTAGGGTGCGAGCTTCTCTGCCTCAGCCTTTACTCTCAACAGAGAAGATTGAAGAGAACATCACTTGCGCACCTATCTGCTTCATCCTCTGTCTCATAGCCATGAAGTCACTTTTGATATGCTCAGAGGGATACCTGGAGTGGAGGAGAAGCCTAAAGGTTAGAGCACAGGCTTGGGAACCAAGAGGCCAGGGGTTTGATTCCCAATAGCACATCTTGTCGCCCTGGACAAGTCACTTAACCCTTCATTGCCTCAGAAAAAAAATCCAAGTTATCAATGTCCCTGTTTAATGTACATGACCAAGTTTAAGTTATAATGTAAACCGCTTTGACTGAAATGATAAAGTGGTATAAATTAACAAATAAATAACAGGTACACTAAAAAAAATTTTTTTTAAACTGCCTCTAATGTTTCGATTGATTTTTACGTTTTTTGGTGCGCTGAATCCAAATCTGGTAACCAATTTGCTCCATCACGTACAGATTTTTTGCTACATTGGGTTAGCAGTTTGAGGTGAACGTTTCAGATTGAGTGCGATCGAGATAAAAGTTTCTTGGATGAATTCTTTATACTAATTGTTTAGTAGTTATTCAAATAAGAATAAAGAAAATTGTAACAAGGCAGCACATAAAAATAGAGTAATGTCAACAAAACACACTGTGATGGTAGCAAAATTGTCTGCACTTAAAACAGCCACATACATGTGCACAAACATTGAGCATATAAGAGCGAGGTTAGACACAAAGCAAAGCAAAGCAATGTGCAAATAATGTTGTACAGGTATGTATGTAAGAATAGAAAATGCAAACCGCACCATTGCAATACATGAAGACAAACACCCGATGGTGTGAAAATAAAATTCTAATAAATGAGATCCGACACTGTGGTAATAACTAGCAAATTTTTATTTCAAAGTTTAGTAAAAACACGATATTTGTCAACACAGTTTAGATTTTAAAGTCATTCTTGGGTCAATCAATCTCCTGGTGGGCCCGTTTCTTCTTCCCCCGAATGCTTCTCTTGGTGCGCTGCTTGGCGTATTTTTCATCTGGGGTTTCCCGCAGCAGCAACCAGCAGAAATCAGCCATCATAGTGGTGTTCCATCTTCCTTGGTACCTTCTCTCTGCGTCCTTGATGTCCTGGTGAAACCTTTCACCTTGTTCTTCACTGTACGCCCCCAGGTTTTCGGGAAAGTAGTTCACATGGGAGTGCAAGAAATGGACTTTCAGGCTCATGTTACAGCCTTGTTCTTTGAAGGCATTGAGCATCCTGGCAACAATATCCTTATAGTTCTCATCCCGCCTGTTCCCCAAGAATTTGAGAACAACATCCTTGAAGGAATCCCAGGCTTCTTTTTCCTTCTCAGACATCGTTTCAGCGAATGCTCCATCTGAAATGAGTTTCCTTATATCAGGGCCAACAAACACTCCTTCCTTTAGCTTTGCTTCAGAAAGTCGGGGGAACTTTGAGCAAAGGTACCGAAAGCACTCACCATCTTTTGGAAGGGACTTGATGAATTGCTTAATGAGACCCAACTTAATGTGGAGAGGTGGTAATAGAATTTTATCACGAGGTACCAAGCTCTCATGAAGAACATTTTTCTCACCGGGTCTCAAATACTCCCGAATTGGCCAGTCTTTTTTCCCCCAGTGTAGGTCGCGGGCCCGGCTATCCCACAAGCAAAGGAAGCAGGGATATTTGGTGAAACCGGATTGCTGCCCTAATAGCATGGATAGAATTTTAAAGTCTCCACAAATCATCCACTTATGCTCATCATAACGAATCTTCTGAAGAATCAGGGCCAAATTCTCGTATTTTTCTTGGAGAATAACAGAGTGAGCAATAGGAACTGAAGCGAATGTGTTGCCATTATGAAGAAGAACACCTTTTATGCTGTCTTTTGACAAATCAATGAACAGCCGCCATTCAGCAGGATCATACTTGAGTTTAAACTTTTCCATCACTCCGTATATATCGTTGCAAAATACCAAATCTTCCTCTTTGCTGAAATACTTCAAAAATTGTGTCTTGCGGTTGCGGTACCAATAAAAAGTTGTTCCTGGTGACAATAGATTTTTCTGTTTAAGCCGAAAACCTAGCAGTTGGGCAGCATCTTTTGGGAGTCCTAAATCTCGGACTAAATCATTCAATTCAGCTTGAGAGAAAAGTTCAGGTTTCGGATCTGGTTCAGTTTTAAACTCGGAAGTACTGGACTCATCGGGAAAAGCCATCTGATGAGTCTCATCATGATCAGAACCGTCCACACAAATATGATCCAAAGATTTTGGTGGTTCAGGCACAGGTACTTCGTTGCTATGAGGCATAGGCCTAATTGCTGAGGGAAGGTTGGGGTAACTTATTACGTTCTTATTTTTTAAGTTGTATCCCTTCACAATGCAAGAGCAAAAATAGCAGTCACTGCTGTGGTCTCTTTGTTCACGCCACATCATAGGTATTCTGAAACGAAATGCTTGTTTTTTACCTTTCATCCATAAGCGTAGATCTTCCTCACATGTCTTGCACACTTTGTGAGGAGCTCACGGTTTGTCTTGATTGCCTAACTTCAAACCGAAATAGGCGAAATATACTTTTTTAATAAATGCAGAAATGTTCCTCTGCCGCTTTTTCACGGTATATTCCCCACAAATAAAACAAAAACTGTCCGGAGAGTTGACGCAACCTCTGGCTCTGTGAGCCATCACAAATACACAGCACTGCAAACTACAACTGTAGTGAACCACTTCGGAATAAAGCTGGATTACGACTGAGCAAACAAAAGGTAATAATGAACTTGCAAGAAACTGAAATTTGACAGGAACGTTCATGTCGCAACCACCGTGTTTGAGCGAGCGAACGAGGCGAGGCGAACAGGAAAGAACATGCGCCAGCGCGAGTACTGGATTTAGCCCTCCGCCTCCCAATTGTCCTGTTAATGTATAAAATGAATACAAAACACTCTAAAATATCATGAGGGAGTGTTTCTAGTTAGTTAACCATTACAACCTCTATTTTGGGCCAAGAAAATAAACTGCAGTCGGCTAAAAAGAAATTATGTGAACATTCCTTATATGGGTAAGAAATCTAATTTTGCAAGAAAACGTGACGTGATGGAACATTTTGGCTATTTTTCTTGGATTCAGCACCCCAAAATCTATAGGAATCAGTTGCAAAACTGGAGGCAGTTTTTTGGTAGTGTACCTGTGTAATTTGTGCCGACATGGATGAGCAACATCAGATAAAGCGTAGTTACTCACCTGTAACAGGTGTTCTCCAGGAGCAGCAGGAATCAGTCCTCACTTATGGGTGACGTCGGCGCCGACGGAGCCCTCGCGGAGCAATTTTCCCCAGCTTTCAAAGAAAGCCTTTGGGAATTGCAGCGTGCATGCGCGGTCCTCTTCCCGCCCAAGGGTGCCATCTTAGCCAGTCAGATGACATAGCTAAAAAAGACAGCATGAAAAATTTGCAAAAAAAAGTAAAGCAGACGATTGCAACTCCAAGGGGAGGAGGGAGTGTTGTGAGGACTGATTCCTGCTGCTCCTGGAGAACACCTGTTACAGGTGAGTAACTACGCTTTCTCCAGGACCAAGCAGGAAGTCAGTCCTCACTTATGGGACTCCCAAGCTTAAGGCTACCGGAGACCATAAGCACAAAAATGAGCTCCCTCTAGCTCAGCAGCACAGAAGGAAGGAATCTTCGCTGAATTATTACCCACCGGTAGCCCACATCCGGGATGGAGGGTAGGAGTTGCTCAGACCTCAAAGAGATTACGGAGGACTGCCTGTCCGAAAGCACTGTCCCTGCGGGACTCCCTCTCGAGACAGTAATGGACCGCAAAAGTCTGGCTCGAAGACCAAGTAGCGGCCCGGCAGATGTCTGCCAGCGGAACAGAGCGGAGGTAAGCCACTGACGTGGCCTTTGCCCGAACGCAATGAGCCGTGACTCGACCTTCCAAGGAGAGTCCGGCTGCCCCATAAGCCCAAGTGATACAGTCCGCAACCCAGATGGACAGAGTACGCTTGGAGACCGGGAGCCCCAATTTATTGGGGTCAAAAGATACAAAAAGCTGAGCAGCTTTACGGTGCTCCCGCGTACGGTCAAGGTAGAAGTTCAAAGCCCTTCTACAGTCCAGGGTATGGAGGACCGTTTCAGCTTGGCTGGAGTGTGGTCTGGGAAAGAAGGTTGGAAGTACCACCTCCTGATTGATATGAAAAGGGGAGACCACTTTTGGAAGAAATTTTGGGTGAGTCCGTAGGACTACCCTATTTTTGTAGAACCGAGTGTAAGGGGGATCAGACACGAGGGCCTGCAATTCACTTACGCGTCTAGCGGAAGTGAGGGCTATCAAGAACAGTGTTTTCCAAGAAAGAAAACGGAGAGAACAGGTAGCCATAGGTTCAAAAGGCGGACAGGTGATCCGCTGTAAAACCACATTCAGGTCCCAGTCAGGCGCTGGCGGGCGCAGAGGTGGTTTAAGTAGAAGGAGACCTCTGAGAAACCTCGCTACGAGAGGGTCGTTGGAGAGAGGTCTGCCGTCCACCGGCACATGATGTGCTGAAAGAGCACTGAGGTGAACCTTGACGGAGTTGGACTTAAGTCCCAGATTAGAGAGGTAAAGCAAGTACTGCAAGACCACCGACACCGGGCAGGAGAAGGGATCCTGAGACTGTCGGGTACACCAAACGGAAAAACGACGCCATTTAAGGGCGTAGCATTTGCGGGTAGAAGGTCGTCGCGAAGCTAGGACGACCTCCTCCACCTCTGCCGGCAGGAGAAGGGGAGCAAGGACTACCCTCTCAGCAGCCAGGCCATGAGGTTGAGAGACCTGAGGTTGGGGTGTAGCAGAGACCCCTGATCTTTAGTGAGGAGATCCGGTTGTAACCCCAGAGGGAATGGATCCTCCACCGCTAATTGCAGCAGGAGCAGAAACCACGGCTGTCTGGGCCAGCGAGGGGCCACCAGGATCATGAAGGCTTTGTCTCGGAGAACCTTGAAAAGAGTCCGAGAGACTAGCGGGATGGGAGGGAAAGCGTACAGAAGGCTCCCCGACCATGATAGTAGAAAAGCGTCCGCCGCAACCCGAAGGGGGTGTGGCTGACGAGAGCAGAAGCGAGGAAGTTGCCGGTTGTGAGGACTGGCAAAGAGATCCACCGTGGGGAGGCCCCACTTTAGAAAGAGCTTCTGAACTACCAAGGGATCCAGACGCCACTCGTGCGGCTGGAGGATCCTGCTGAGTTTGTCCGCCAGGTAATTCTCTTGGCCTGGGAGATAAACTGCCTTGAGGAGAATGCCGTGACTGACGGCCCAAGAGCAGAGCTTCTGTGCCTCCCGGCAGAGGAGGAAGGAGCCCGTGCCCCCCTGCTTGTTCACGTAGAACATGGCAACTTGATTGTCCGTCTGGACAAGGACGGACCGGTGAGAAGTCAGGTGGGAGAAGGCCTTGAGAGCCAGGCGGATCGCCCTGAGCTCCAGGAAGTTGATCTGCTGAGCAGACTCCCACGTGGTCCAGAGGCCCTGAGTACGTGCCCCTTGGCAATGCACTCCCCAGCCCAGGAGGGATGCATCTGTTGTCAGCACCCGGGCCGGCTGAGGTGACTGGAAAGGCATTCCGAATATCAGGTTCGGCTGCTGAAGCCACCACCGGAGAGACGAGATCAGTGGCTCGGAGACGCGCACTAGGTCTGCTAGGCCGCCTGTGGCTTGTCGCCACTGCTGGCGGAGACACCATTGAGCAGGCCGCATATTCAGGCGGGCATTGGGGGTCACATGGACGGTGGAAGCCATATGGCTGAGTAGTCTCAGGAAGCGCCTGGCGGAGACCAGGGGCTGGCTGCGAAAACGGTCGGCTAGGTCCATGAGCCGTTGAGCCCTGTCGAGCGGTAGGTACGCTCGTGCCTGAGGAGTGTGCAGCCTTGCGCTGATGAACTCGAGATCCTGTGAGGGGAGCAAAGTGGACTTTGCGAAGTTTATAACAAAGCCCAAGTACTGCAGAAGAGTCACCGTGCGGCGTGTGGCGTTGGTGACCTCCGGAGCGGACGCTGCTCTGATGAGCCAGTCGTCGAGGTACGGAAAGACATATAGGCCGTGAAGCCGGAGATGGGCCGCCACCACCGCGAGACATTTTGTGAAGACTCGCGGTGCGGAGGACAGGCCAAAGGGCAGTACTCTGTACTGGTAATGATTTCCTGCCACCACAAACCTTAGGTATTGGCGGTGGCTTGGGTGGATGAGGATGTGCGTGTAGGCATCCTTTAGATCCAAGGAGCATAGCCAATCTCCCTGCTGGAGGTAGGGCAGAAGGATTCCAAGGGTAAGCATTTTGAACTTCTCCCGCACAAGGAACTTGTTGAGGTTGCGCAAGTCCAGGATGGGTCTGAGGCCTCCTGTTCTCTTTGGTATTAGAAAATACCTGGAATAAAAGCCTTGACCTTTTAGGTGGTGGGGCACCGGTTCCACCGCCTGTTCCTGTAGAAGACCTGCTAACTCCTGAAGGAGTAATTCCCTGTGCAGAGGGGGTCGTGGAGGCTCTCCCGGAAAATAGGAGGGAGGGACCTGGTGGAAGTGGAGAAGATAGCCTTCTCGCACGACGTGAAGCACCCAGGCATCTGAGGTGATGCTGGACCACCTGTGGGCGAAGTGAACCAGCCGGCCTCCGGTGCTGGGAGGAACCAGCGGGGGGGGGAGAGGCTATGCTTAAGGAGTCAAAAACCCCCACCCTGCTGAGCAGGGGCTGGTGGTGCAGGCTTGGGGGCTTGCTGCCTACGGGACCCGTTACCCCATCCCTTGGCCTGCTGGCCCTGTTGGGGAGCTGCAGGGGCCTGATAATGGGGGTATTGTTTGTAGGCAGCCGCCTTCCTCGGGTAAAAGGACTTTTTACCCGAGCCCTTCTTTTTCTGGGAAGGGGCGGAGGTCTTCCTAGAAAGCCTGGTCCTGGTGAGAGTCTCCGTCTCAATTTGTGCAGCCTTTTCAGCCATGGGCTTGCCAAAGAGGTTTTCGCCTCGGCAGGGGACATCGACCAACTTGTCCTGCACCCAGGGCTCAAGGTCAGACGACTGAAGCCAAGCCTGTCGGCGGGCACCGATGCCGGCTGCGGCCACTCAAGCCGATGCTTCAAAGCCATCATAGGCTGCTCGGGACATGAATTTTGAGCATTCCCGAATGCCAGTGGACAAGGCCAGGAACCTCCGCAAGGGTTCCTCGGACAAACCAGCGGAGAATCCGGCTAGCTCTTTAGCCAGGTCTCGGAGATACATGCCCATGTATAGCTGGTAGGTCTGGACACGACACGCAAGCATAGAGCCCTGGAAACACTTATTACCAAGGCCATCCAGGTTACGGGCCTCCCTGCCAGGAGGCACCGAGGAGTGCATCTTCTGGCTCTTAAGACGATGCATGGCCGATTCCACTACCATGGAATGGTGTGGTAGCTGTGCTTTTTGGAAGCCAGGGCTCTTGCGGACTCGATAGATAGAATCGACCCGTTTGCTCAGGACCGGCGAGGTGGCCGGACTCTCCCACATGCGGAAGAGTAGTCGTTCCAGCATAGGAGGAACCGGTACAGTAAAGTGTTCCCTTGCGGGAGAGTCATACTGGAGGGCGTCGAGCTCTTCGGCTCGAGGCTCCTCCTCGGGGTCCGCAGGGAAGGCCAAAGCCTTGGCCATATCCCTGACGAAGTCCGAGAACCGGGCATCCTCCGGGGGGGACTGCTTCCGAGGTTCGGACTCCGGTGAGTCCGAGGGGACACACCGAGACCGGAAAGAATCAGGCGACTCTTCCTCTTCAGACTCCCAGACCGACTCCGACGAGGACTCGGTGGGGTCGGCCCGGGCAGGGCGCGGCGCCTGCCGCCCCGACGCCGAGGGAGTCGGCGTCGGCGACCTCGGTCCCGAACGGGAGGCCGAGGGTGACCTCGACCGAGGATCGACTCGAGTTCGCATCGACTCGAGGATCGGCTCGGTCTCCGGGGTCGACTTGGACGTCGACGTCCCGGCGGTCGGGGCAGCGACGCCAGCGAAGCCAGCGAGCAGTGCCCGCTGCTGGTCCATGAAGGCAGACAGTCTGCTCTCCAAGGCCGTCAACCTGAGTCCGAGCTCAGGTGACCCAGCAGCCCCCGACTCGGGCCCCGACGGCGTCGGGCCCGACGTCGGCTGTCGCGGAGGCGAGTCCAGGAGGACCACAGGACTTACCCGAGCAGGCAGCTCCGACTCCAGGCGAGGTCGCTTCGGGAGGTGCTCCTTCTCCAAGGACCCGGGGTGGCTATCGGGGCTATGCGACCTGGCCCTCGCGAAGCCAGGAGCGTCCACCGACGCCGCCCTCGCGGGTTTCACCTTACGTCGACGGTCCCCAGAGGGAGAACCCCTGTCGGAGGAACTCCGGCGACGGTCCGAGCTGGAACCTTTGGACGCGGAGGCCTCCGACGAGGTCCGGGTACGGCTGGGGTCAGCGAAGATCCTATCCCGCTGATGCCGCCGACTTCTCAACGCTTTGGAGGACATTTTGCCGCAGGGCCCACAGATCATTTCTTCATGATCCGGGCCCAGGCAGCGGAGACAAAAGTCGTGTGTGTCAGTTAGTGACATATTTCGGTCACACTGACCACACCGCTTGAAACCACTGGCAGCCATCGGGGGAAAAAGGGCCCCGGCGAGGTCAAAGGACCGGGCTGCCAGGGAAAAACCGAAAACGAAAACTGACTAAGTCAGAAAAACCGAAAAGAAGAAGAGGACTCGTGACCGGCGTCGCGAGTCCGGGCGGGAAAAAGACCGGCGTCGAACCGAAGGAAAAAGAATAAAATTATGAAGAAATATCAACTTTTTCGTGGGGACAAGACGGGGACGTCTGTAGGGCTCCACGGAAAAAAGAAGACTGGCTAAGATGGCACCCTTGGGCGGGAAGAGGACCGCGCATGCGCGCTGCAATTCCCAAAGGCTTTCTTTGAAAGCTGGGGAAAATTGCTCCGCGAGGGCTCCGTCGGCGCCGACGTCACCCATAAGTGAGGACTGACTTCCTGCTTGGTCCTGGAGAATATTCAGTAAGTTTGATGAGTCTCGGCAAACTCTGAAGAGTTGGATGCCTGCAAGCTGAAGTCCTCATGAAACAAGTGGACAAGCTCAAAGAAGAGGCTGAGAAGCATTAGAGATAGTGCGAAGTACATTATTGGGATACTTCTTGAAGCATCCAAGCTCTCCGACAAGAGGTGAAGATGGGATGCTATAGAATGAAACGAGTTGGACTTGTCCCCAAGAACCTGCAGAATCAACAATCCAACTTCTTCAGCTCTTGAATGGAAGAACCAGTATGCAGCCCTGGAAGTGAAGGAAGTGAAAGCATCCCAGGAAAGGGAAGAACCAGAGTTCAAGCACCCCAAACTTGCAGAATCAGTGACCACTAGGAAGCAAAAGGTAGTGGTGATTGGTGACTCTCTTCTGAGGGATAGTGAGAAATCCATCAACCGACCAGACTTGAATTTAGGGAAAAGTGCTGTCTGCCAGGTACCAAAATCTGAAGCTGTTACGGAGAGAGTGCTGAGAGTCATCAAGCCTATTGATTATTATCTGATGTTGCTCATTTATATCAGCACAAATGATACTGCTAGTTAGACCTCTGACTGCTAGTTAGACCTCTGACTTCATGTCTCTGGGAAGACTTTGAAGCAGATAGGTGCGCAGGTGGCATTTCTTCAATCTTCCCTGTTGAGGGTAAAGAACGAGGCAGAGAAGCTCGCGTCCTGGAGATGAATGCATGGCTGTGTAGATAGTGTCATCGAGAGCATTTTGGATTTCTGGACTATCGGATGATTTTTCAAGGGATTCAGAACAGAGATGGCATCCAACTATACAAGAAGAGTCAAAGTGTCTTCCGCAGCAGACTGGCTAATCCACTGAAGGCGGCTTTAAACTAGATTCATTGGGAATGGGTGAAGACAGCCCCCAGGTAAGTGGTGCACTAAATGCCTCTGTAGAAATGGGTAAAAGATTAACATCTGGAAAGTGGTGTGCATAAATGCTCGTAGTATGGGAAACAAGATCCCAGATGTTGAGGCTTTAATAGACTGACATGGATTTAGTGGTTATGGAGACATGGCCCGTCATTCTGCAATGCAGGTTGCGGGGCTGTACGTCCTGCTGGGATATGCAGCCCCGCAATCTGCCAAAACCCTATTCCCCTACCGGCTTCTCCCTATATCTCCTGTGCTTCAGAACGGGGAGAGCTGGGGGGGGGGGGGCAGCCCAGCAGCACATACAGGGCCAATTCAGGTCACAGCCCTGTACGTGCTGCAGGGCTTGCTGGACCGCACTGCTTATACCACCTCAGAGGTAGCAGTTTTTTTTCTGTGAATCGGGGCATGGCAGCCACCACCAGGGCCAGGGCCGGGGCCAGGGGGGAGCTCCCGAGGCCCAATCCAGGCCGCAGAAGGCCAGCTGTGGGTCGGGCAGTTGGGATCTTGGAGTCTGGAGCTGCGGCAGTCTGGGGCACCTGAAGGGAGGCTATCCCTGCAGGCCAGAGGGGCACACCAGGCTGTCCTCAGGCCAGATTATGGCTCCTATGGGAACATTTTTTTCCCGCGGACCAGAATCGGGTCCTAACGGTGCCATCTTCATTGGGGATGACCAGATGGCCCGGACAGCCCATTTCCAGAATCGGGCTCATGGTTAATGGACAACCATGTATGAGATGTAATTATAACATGCTATACTTTTCTCAGGAAGGACAGAGTCGGAAAAAAGGGAGTGGCAGCAATATACCATATGTAAAAAATAATATTAAAGCTATAGAATAACAGGGCTTAAAAGGGAGCAAGAAGGCACTGTGGGTTAAGCTAGAAAGATGGAACGGAAATCCATTTGCATTGGTGTGATATACAGATCTCCTTCACAGGGAGAAGTGGACAGAGATTTAATAGAAGACATACACAGTATTGCCAGCAAACTGGTAACAGAACCCATATGTGAAGAGGCCATACTGGACTTGGTGTTCACCAATGGGGAAAGTATTTCTGCTGCCACAGTGGGAGATCATCTCACACATCCAGTGATCACCAGATGGTGTGGTTCAGTATTAGGTCTAGGGCTGATAGAGTCATTCAAAAGCGAGGATCTTAGATTTTAGGAAAACTGTCAGTTGTGGGGGGTGGGGGGGGGGGAGATGTAGAAAAGCAGTGGGCAAAACTGAAAAGGGATATTTTAAGTGCAACAAACCTTTTTCTTAGAAAAGTAAATAAAAGGAAAAGGAAAAGGAGCCCACTATAATTCTCAAAAGAAGTAGCTGAAAAGGTGAAAAAAAAAGGAGGGTGGCCTTCATAAAATACAAGAGATCACAGAAAGAGGAAGACAAGCATTAATATTTGGAAAAAATTAGAGAAGCTAGGAAAGTAGTCAGGAAAGCAAAGACAAAAAATAAACCGCCAATGTAATAAAATGGGAGAACAAGACATTTTTCAGATACATTAGTGAGAAGAGGAAGTGCCAAAGTGGTATTGTCAGACTCAAGGGGGAAGGGGAGGAATATGTAGAAGCTGATGAGGATAAAGTGGAATTGCTTAACAAATATTTTTGTTCTGTGTTCAATGATGAAGGGCCCGGAGCGAGACCTCAGAGAATACCAACAAATATGAACAGAAGTGAAAGGGAACTTGAATGATTTGCAAAAGACTGTGTTCATGAGGAACTAGCTGAACTAAAAGTAGACAAAGAGATGAGGCTGGATGAGATACATCTGAGAGTATTGAAGGAACTTGGAGAAGTTCTAGCAGCTCCACTGTCTGACCTTTTCAATGCTTCTTTAGAGTCGGGAGTGGTCCCAGAGGACTGGAGAAAGGCACATGTGGTCCCTTTACACAAAAGCAGAAGCAAGGATGAGGTTGAGAACTACATGCCAGTTAGTCCGACCACTCTGAAGAGTAAACGAATGGAAATGCTGCTAAAATAGAGGATAGTGAGGGTTTCAGGAGTTCAATGAATTGCAGGATCCGAGGCAACATGGACTTACTAGAGGGCAGGTCTTGTCAGACAGATCTGATTGATTTTTTGACCGGGTGATCAGAGAGTTGGACCAAAGAAGAGCTCTGTATGTACTGTACTTAGCTTTCAGTAAAACCTTTAACAACATTTCACATAGGTGACTTATAAATTAATTGAGCACCCTAGGTTTGTACCCTAAAGTGACTAAATGATAATTACACTTACCTGGTAATTGTAGTTCCTTGAGTGACGACAGTTCAGTCCTCTACCTCTGGGTTGTCAATCTCCTCCTGCAGCCTGGTCTGTCAGAACTGTGACATCACTGCATATAGCCTGCTGCTCCTTGACTTCCTTCCCAGTGTGAACTATTAACAAAGCAGACTCAAGGGAGAAACAAATAAGTAGCCTACTGAATAATAACAAGAACAAATTAACTATCCATAGCAAAGACAGACTTCTCCAGCACGGCTTTCTTACTCCCCACCGTACAACTAAGACAGGGAAACTAGCCATACCGTAAAGGAGGTGACACCTACCTGTACACTCTTCAGTCTTCAATCACTCCTGGATCCCTGAGAAACAAACTGGGCGGGAAGGAGGACTGAACTGTCGTCACTCAAGGAACTACAATTACCAGGTAAGTGTAATTATCATTTCCTTATCGTTCCTCCAGTTCAGTCTTCTACCTCTGGGATGCACCAGAGCAGTAATCGGGAGGGACCCTTCCAACCGGCAGACAACACTGCGGACCCGAATCTTGCATCCGCTGCTGCCGCCACGTCCAGCCGGTAATGCTTATTGAACGTATGAAGAGACGACCACGTCGCCGCTTTGCAAATGTCTCCTGGCAGAACCAAACCGTGCTCCGCCCAGGAACACGCTTGCGCTCTGGAAGAATGAGCCCGCAACCCCGCAGGCACCGAGCGACCCTGAAGCAAATAAGCGGACGCAATCACCTCCTGAATCCAACGAGCAATGGTGGCCTTTGCAGCCGCCTCCCCCTTGCGAACACCACCAAACAGCACAAACAACCGATCCGACTTCCAAAAAGACTCCGTTGTCTGGAGATAGCGCCGTAGGACTCTCTTTACGTCCAGACAGCGAAGACTGCAATCCAACTCACTACTCTGTAAGGACCCCAAGACCGGCAGACATACCACCTGATTCACATGAAAGGGGGACAGCACCTTAGGCAAAAAGGAGGGAACCGAACGCAACACCACCTTATCCTTGAACGATAAAAACGGCTCCCTACAGGATAGTGCTTGCAATTCCGAAATGCGCTTAGCCGAGCAAATTGCCACCAGAAATACCACTTTCAACGTCAAATCCTTGAGTGTCGCATGCCGCAACGGTTCAAAGGGAGGCTTAGACAACGCCACCAAAACGAGGTTAAGGTCCCACAGAGGAACATACACCCGGCACGCAGGGCGCAGTTTGGACACCGCCTTCAGAAAGCGCCCCACATCCGGATGTTCCCCTAACAGCACTTCATTTATCTTTCCACGATAACAGGAAAGGGCTGCCAATTGCACTCAAAGAACTAGCTGCCAGACCTTTATCAAATCCGTCCTGCAGAAACTCCAAGACCACCGGAACAGAAACCGTGGCCGCTTGGACCTGATGCCGCGAACACCAATCTTCAAACACGCGCCAGTGTCGAATATACGCTAGAGAAGTCGACTGCTTACGAGCTTGGAGCAAGGTGGACACGACCGCCGCTGAATAACCTTTCTTCTTCAGCTTAGCCCTCTCAATGGCCATACCGTAAGCGAGAATCGACCCACTTCAGGCATGAGAAGCAGCCCCTGAAGCAACAGATCTGCCCTCTCCGGAAGCCACCAGGGCTGCCCGTGGAGAAGACGCACCAGGTCTGCGTACCATGGTCGTCTTGGCCAGTCGGGCGTCACCAGAAGCACCAGTCCCGGGTGAACCCCGATCCTTTGAACCACCCGGCCTATCAACGCCCAAGGCGGGAAGACAGAGCAGACCCTCGGACGGCCACCTCTGCAACAGGGCGTCCAAGCCCTCTGACATCCTTTCTAGACACCTGCTGAAGAACCTGCTGACCTTCGCCGACTGGAACGTCACCATGAGATCCATTACCGGCAACCCCCAGCGGCACACTATTTGCGCGAACACGTCGGGGTGCAACTCCCATTCTCCTGCATCCACATGAACTCTGCTGAGAAAGTCCGCCATGACGTTGTCTTTTCCCGCTATGTGCGCTGCCGACAGAGCAGACAGCCTCCTTTCCACCCATGCAAACAAGCTGTCCGCTTCCTCCTCCATCGCGACACTCCCCGTGCCGCCCTGTCGATTGATGTACGCCACCATCGCCGAATTGTCGGACAGAACTCAAACTGCTCAGCCCCCCACTAAGTCCTCGAACACCTGAAGTGCTCGGGCTACCGCTCGAAGTTCCAGCCGGTTGATTGACCACGAGGCCTCTAGGGGGGACCAAGTCCCTTGCATAAACTGACCCTCGCAGAGGGCCCCCCAGCCCACCAGACTGGCATCCATCAACAAGGGGAGCCAACTCGGTTGCTCCAACGGCATTCCGGCTGTTAGGGAGGACCTGCGGAGCCACCAACGAAGGGAACGGCTGGCTTCGACTGGACAAGGCAGCCGCAAGCTCAAAGGATGAACCTGAGGCGACCAGCGGCGTAGCAACGCCCGCTGCAGAGGCCTCATGTGTACCTTGGCCCACGGAACCATCTCCAACGTCGCCGCCATCGTCCCCAGGATGCGAAGGTAATCCCACGCCGACAGCACCAGCACAGACAAGAATCGCCGCACTCGGACTCTCAACTCTACAACCTTCTGGCCCGGCAAAAACACTCGGCCTCTCCTTGTGTCGAAACGTACCCCTAAGTACTCGAGGTCCTGAGACGGCTCCAAGTGACTCTTCGCCGGGTTGACTATCCAACCCAGGCTCTGCAAGAACTTCACCACTGTCTGTCACTCGAACACTCACCTCCGCGGACTTTGCCCGAATCAACCAATCGTCGAGATACGGGTGGACCAAAATGCCCTCCTTGCGTAACGCCGCATCCACCGCCACTATAATCTTGGTGAAGGTTCGAGGTGCCGTCGCAAGACCGAAGGGCAAAGCTCGAAATTGATAGTGACCCCACGGGAGGGCGAACCGCAACCACTTTTGATGAGCTTCGCGAATAGGAACGTGCAGATACGCCTCCGTGAGGTCCAGAGACGTCAGATATTCTCCCTGACGCACTGCCACGATGACAGACCGTAAGGTCTCCATCCAAAATGTGGCACCCGCAAGCAATGATTGACGGCTTTCAGATCTAAAATAGGCCGCACGGAACCGCCCTTTTTGGGCACCATGAAGTAAATAGAGTACCGACCCTTGCCGTAATCTTCCGCTGGAACCTCCACTACAGCGCACAACTGTAGCAGACATTCCAGGGTCACGTGCACCGCTACGGTTTTCTTGGGGCCTCGGCACGGGGACATCACGAAGGAATCCCGCACCGGCAGAGCTAACTCTAGAGCGTATCCCTGCTGAATGATTTCTAACACCCATTAATCGGAAGTGATTTGGATCCAAGCGGACAGAAACTCCTGGAGCCGACCCCCTACGGGAGGCCAGTCCGCCTGGACCCGCCTCATCTCATTGCGACTTACGGGTGGCGGGCGAAGGGGAAGAGTAAAACCCCCGACTTGCCCCCCGAAACCCCTGGGCTCGGGACAGAAACCGACCCCTCTGGGGACTCCCGAACCTCGGTGAACGAAATCTCCTGAAGTCCCTGAACGGGCCGCGAAAGCCTTGACCGGCCTTTACCGGCTTTGGCTTATCCTGCGGAAGCCGACCGGCCTTTGACTCCCCGAGGTCCTTTACCAACTTATCCAAGTCTTCTCCAAACAGCAGACCACCCTTGAAGGGAAGCTTACTAAGCTGGGACTTAGAGGAGCCATCCGCCGCCCAATTTCACAACCACACGGACCTACGGGCGGCAACAACTGATGCAGTACTATTAGCCAACGCTCGAATTAAGTCGTAGTGCACATCCGCCAGATATGCTGCTCCCGACTCCAAACGATCTAACTCCTTTACGCCTTCGGGATCGATATGCTCAGACTGACGTAGATGCTGGACCCAGCGTAAACACGCTCTGGCTACCCAAGCTCCACAGATGGAGGCCTGCAGCAAAAGCGAATCTGCTTTAAAGGTCTGCTTTAGCAACGTATCAACCTTCCTGTCCTGAGCATCCTTCAAAGCTGCACTACCTTCCACCGGGATAGTGGTCTTTTTGGTTACTGCCGACACCACGGCGTCCACCCGCGGTGCCCTAAACCTCTCCTTATCCTTATCTGCCAGAGGGTAGAGCCTATTCATCGTGCGTATGCCCCGTAGGCCCGCCTCCGGCCTATCCCACTCTTCTTGTATCATCTTGTCTACCACTCTGTGCACCGGAACCACCACCTGTGTTTGCCGAACCGCCTGAATGACCGGATCTTCCACCTCCTCCTCCACCGCTGCCTGCGGGGTGAGATTCAACATCTGCAAGGTCTCCGAGATCAGGGCCGCAAGCTCCTCTCTACGAAAAACCCGAATAATTTTAGTCTGATCGTCGGGCTCTAGGATCTCACCTTCCTCCAGATCCTGAGACCCTTCCTCCTTGTCCCATTCTGTATCCAGACCTTCGGGCCACTCCCCTTCGGAGGGGATCTCTTGCGTTCTCGCTTTCTTAGGGGGAGGCGGACTGCCGGTCACCTCAGAGGGCACCCCCGGCTGTCTGGAAGGTCC
Organism: Ichthyophis bannanicus; assembly: GCA_033557465.1. Classification (NCBI taxonomy): domain Eukaryota; kingdom Metazoa; phylum Chordata; class Amphibia; order Gymnophiona; family Ichthyophiidae; genus Ichthyophis; species Ichthyophis bannanicus. The sequence continues at coordinate 1,695,389,655 of CM066031.1, forward strand.
CACCAGTGCTCCCGAGACCATCCCTTTACCTTGGGCTCGCAGATAAAAGGCCTGATGCATCAGCAAAACAAACTCAGGGCTAAACACCCCTAGGTCTGACACCTGCTCCAGTAGGGGAACTGCTGAGGGCTCAGTCCGCTTCTCGGACGTCGAGGCATGCGCCAGCGGGCGCGGAGAGGCAGCCCCCGCTCCAGAGAGTACTTCAGAAGGGTCCTTGCCCTTCATCTGCTGTTCCATTGCGGCGGACAGGGTGGCACAAGCACGGCATACGCCCATATCTGCCACAGAGCCTCTCCTAGTACCACAGACAAGGCACTGTGGTCTAGATGCCATTCTAAGACGTGGAAGGGAGACAGTCCGCTGCTGTAATGCTCCAGATAGTGAAATTATATTACTAAATTGATTCTGTGCCTTCCTGCTTTCCCTGGTTACAAAGCCTATGGAAGCCTGCAGCCAAAAATAAAACGACGAAACTAAAAATGACCAGAAAAACAAAAGAGAAAAATAAAGCAAAATAAAGAAACTAAAATGACTAAACGCGCCGCAGCTGATCCCGGGCCCAGGCGTCTCTGCCATCCTGGAGCCACGCGGTCAAACCACGCTGAATAAAATGGCCGCCACCAAAACACTCAAAAAGAGTGTGAAAACAGCCCCGAAGGAAAATCCCCGCTCACCACAGGCGATCTCCGACGCAGTCCAGCCGGGCCCCTAATATGCTGTTCTTCCCCAGAAGAAGCGCTGAGCAGGAACCTCAAGGCCAACTGCCCCGAAGAACAAATTCTGCCTCTTCGCAGCACAGCTCAGACCGGCGGCGAACTCTGATGCCGCCGGAATCAGAGCTAGACGTCGGCAGACCTCGACGCCTTCAGAAGGGCTCTCCCCCGTAAGGTCTGGGGGCAGAGAACCTCTGCGCCCCCCCCCCCTCGAGGGTAAGCAAGCTCAAAGTCCTGAGCCTGCACACCCTATGTGCTTCCCAAAACCGGCAGGGGGCAAGAATGCCTGGAGGCAATGCTATGTCAGACTGTCCTTATCTGCCCTCTTAAAGAGACAGATCTCCAAAATTAAAACAAACCAAATTAACCCTGTTAAACTAAATTAAACTAGCCCACTCGCTCCTTATCCGTTTCTCCAAAGAGCCCTCACCTAGGGCTCGCCAAGTCCTCCAAGTCCTGCATGGAGACTGGTCACACTGGGAAGGAAGTCAAGGAGCAACAGGCTATATGCAGTGATGTCACAATTCTGACAGACCAGTCTCCAGGAGGAGATTGACAACCCAGAGGTAGAGGACTGAACTGGAGGAACGATAAGGAACCGGGTTAATAAATTGGTTGAGTGGGAGACAACAAAGGGTACAGATAAATGGAGCTCAGCTCTGAGGAGAAGGATATTACCAGTGGTGTGCACCAGGGAACTTTCCTTGATCAGATTCTTTTTAACCTAACATTTGTTACTGATATTGCAGAAGGGCTGTCGAGTAAGGTTTGCCTCTGCGGATGATACCAAAATCTGTAATAGAGTAGACACCCAGGAAGGGGTAGATAACATGAGGAGGAATCTGGGATCCAAAGAATGATGACATATTATGGAAAAAAAAATAAGACATAAAACAGCATCCCTTTCTGATTCAAAAGCAAAGCATGCTATCAGAGTAGTCCTTTCAGAGATGACTTCTAATGATGATTCCAGAAAGACAGTCAAATTTCCAGCATCGGGAGGTCTGAATTGGCTCAGGACTACTCCCTACTCCCCCCATATGGGAGCTAAGGGACAAGTACAGAGTCCAGACAATTAGTGGAATTGCTCCCTCAGGAATTTTCAAAATTTCTTCTTGATATTTTCTTGACATGTCCACAGGTGGTATCTAACATTTATAAAGCGTTTCAAACATACGAAGTGCTGTACATACATGAAGAAAAGACAGTCCCTGCTCATCCGAGCTCACAATCTAGTCAAGAAGATCACAAAATACAAATACAATCAAGACAAAGTATACAATAAAGAAGAGCATAAACAAGAATCAAGAACAGAAAGCAATAGAGAAAAGATGGGTTTTCAATCTGAACTTGAAGAGGTCCAGAGAGAGCGCATTGCGCACAGAGGTAGATTGTTCCAGGCAAAGAGTGCAGCCAGGTTAAAGGAGCGAAGTCTACAATTAGCAGTACGAGTGGAGGGCATAGATAGACGAAGGCCGTTCGAAGAGCAAAGAACGCAAGAAGGGATGTAAGGAGAGATAAGAAATGATAGGTAGTGGGGGGATGAAGAGTGAATGCATTTATAGGTCAAGAGGAGGAGTTTGAATCGGATCCGGAAGCAGATGGGAAGCCAATGAAGGGACTTGGGAAGAGGAGTGACATGGGAAAAGCGATGCTGACAGAAAATTAGTCGAGCAGTAGAATGTTGAATATATTGAAGGGGAAAGAGATGGTTTGCGGGAAGGCCAGCAAGGAGAATATTGCAGTAATCAAGAAGGGAGGTGATCAAGGAGTGGACAATCATTTTAGTAGTGTCATCAGAAAGGAAGGGGCAAATTTTGTTAATGTTATAAATGAAGAACGGCAAGTCTTAGCTACGAGTTGGATATGAGTGGACAAAGAGAAAGAGAAGTCAAAGATAACACCCAGGTTACGGGCCGAAGAGACAGGAAGGATTAAAGAGTTATCCACAGAGACTGAGAAATGGGGTAGAGGAGGGGAGCTATTGGGGGGAAAGACAAGGAGTTCAGTCTTAGCCATATTTAATTTTAAGTGGTGGTGAGACATCCAAGTAGCAATGTCTGAAAGGAAAACAGTGATCTTGTCATGGATTGCTGGAGAGATATCAGGCGAAGAGAGGTCGATTTGAGAGTCATCAGCATAGAGATGGTAATGAAAGCCATAGGAAGAGAAGAGCACCAAGAGATTGGGTATAGAGAGAGAAGAGGAGCAGCCCCAGGACAGAACCCTGGAGAACACCAACTGGGAGCGGGGTGGCAGTGGAGGAGGAGCCACCAGAACACACACTAAAAGAGCAATGGGAAAGATAAGAGGAGAACCAAGACAGTACAGAGCCTCTAAAGCCGAGTGATGACAGGGTGATAAGAAGGTGGTTGTGGTCAACAGTGTCAAAAACAGCAGAAAGATCAAGAAGGATGAGAACAGAATAAAGACCTTTGGATTTTGCTAGAAACAAGTCATTTGATACTTTAGTGGAGTGCAAGGGACGGAAGCCGGACTGTAAAGGATCAAGAAGGGAATGAGACGAAAGGAAATTGAGACAGCGAAGGTGGACAGCACGCTCAAGTAGTTTAGAGATAAAGGGAAGGAGAGAGATGGGTCGATAGTTAGATGGACAGGTAGGATCGAGTGAGGGTTTCTTGAGGAGAGGTGTGACTATGGCATGCTTGAAGTTAGTAGGGAAGGTAGCAGTGGAGAGGGATAGGTTGAGGATATGAGAAATGGAAAGGACAATAGAGGATGAGATGAGGCATAAGAGACAGGTGGGGATGGGGTCGGAGGAGCAGGTGGTGGGTTTGGAGGAAGAAAGAAGGAGTGCTGTTTTATCATCAGATGCCACAGGGAAAGTGGTATCCCAGGACTCGTCGGGAAATTAAGAAATCAAATTGTTCTTATGGACACAATTTTTCAGGAACAATTATTTCTTATAAGATCGTTTTCCCTCATCTGGGCATTACTCATGGACTGGAGATTCTCCACTGCAGCTTCCACTTGCTCCAACCAAGTAGCATGCTGTGCCAAAGTCAGCTCATAGTCCACCGCTTTGAGATTTGATCCCGTTGGGATTTAAAGTTTCCAGCATAAGAAGCCAGAGATGAGTCCACAGCTTTAGTAGAGTCCCATACTGCTTCCAACATTACCATAGCCAATCTCTCAGCCACCAACAAATGAAGACACCAAACCTGTGAGCCCACCAAGTCCTCAACTGAGGACTCAATCACTGAGGGAAGTTCTGCCATCAAAGAAGTCTTCAGTTATTCCTCTCTGGATTCTCCTTGCTTCCACACAGCCATTGTAACCGGTCACAGCGGAAGCAGGGCTATATTTTGTTTAGGGCTCAAAGATGCCCCACTGAAGCTAGCGTATGCCACTAAGATAGCAGGCTGAACTGAAGGGAACTGCAGCATCGGGACAGTCAAGGTAAACGGCAGAAGCGACTGTACTAAAGCCTTTAGTGTAGAAGTAGAAACAGACACTGAGGCTTTTCCCCTTCCTCTTACGAGGCATTGGGGCCAGACACAAACTCCCGACACAGAGTTTACTCAACCATGCAACTGCTCATGCTGCCATCTTGCCTCAGGAGAATCTCAGTGGAAAGAAAGCTCTGCAACGAGAGGTCATAGGATGAAAGTGACTCAGGAGTAATATGCGGAAATATTTCTTTATGGAAAGAGTGGTAGATGCGTGGCAGTGTCTCCAGTGTAGGTAGTAGAGATGAGGACAGTATGACTTCAAAGCATGGGACACACACAGAAGATCTCTAAAGGAAAAAAAAGCGGACTATAGTAGTTGATATGGAAGGGCAGACTAGATAGAAACATGATGGCAGAAAAAAAAAACCATACGGCCTATGTTTCTGTTTTCCTTCTTCACCGTTATGTCCTGATTTCTTGCATCAAGCTTTTTATCAGTGGGAATAGGACCATAACCTCTTCATTTTCCATTATCCTCTTAGGGTCATGATCCCAATGCTTTTCTGGTATAGCAATGCTTACAAAGTTTCTGATGGATGAGGTGTACCATCTTATTCTGTCTCCATGTACATAAATTTTCTCCCATCACAAATTTGCAATTAGCTAAGAGGTGAGTAACTATTCCCAGCTCTTCCTTACAGAATCTATATATTTGCTTTCCCCATTTTTTTTCTATGCTTGCTATGAACCTTCACACCTCCATTGCCCTGGGTTGCAACTATCAATCTCTCATCCTTAGGTTTCAATTCATCTCTCCTTAATCATTAACGTGTCCAGTTTTGATTGGTGAATGGTTCCTTGAGTAACACTTTGTATTTCCCATTATATTTAAGCACATGTTACTTGTTATTGATTTGAGGATCTACTTCTTTAAAGTGCTTTTCCTCTTGCTTTACAAATTCTTTTGCTTCCTTCCCCATGAGAACTGGTGGATTCTCACCTACCCCTTTCTACTTGTTGGAATGCTTGACCAAGTTTGATCATGGAGACTGATTCTGGACATTTATTTTCCTACTTGAACACTTTTTGCATATTAGATATGTTGATGCTAAGTAGGCCTGGAGGCCTATGACAGCAGTTCTTTATGTATAATCTATTTCTATGAGGTCCATCCCTCCTTCCACTCAAGAAATGTACAATTTTAGCATATAATGGTTCATATAGATTACCTCGTGGGCATGGAGAAGTTTGCTCGTTTGTACATTGTTTTTCACCAACTTTAAAAGGTTCATCTATAATGCCAAAGCTGCATTAAAGCATGGGAATCACCAGCTGATTAACGACTATCTTATTTAATTATGTTACAGCACTTTTCGGTAACGACTTCTGTCTCCTGTAATATTCTTTACTGATCTTTTCTCTCGGTAATCTTTGCTTCTGGCTTCTTCCTCTATTCCTAGGTATTTATATATAGTCTTATTCAAGGTCCTTGATGTCATAGTCTTCAGTCAGGGAGAGCTTTTCATTTGTAATCTTCCTCTATGGGAGGTGGCCTTAGCACATCTGTCGAGGCAAAAAGTCACCTTGATGTCGGCTGAGAAGTTCTTCACTATATAGAGCGGTTCTGCTAATTGTTGATCACAGGAAACTGTAGAGCTTAGAGTCATATACAAACAATAAAGTGTAGTTACTCCCTGTAACAGGTGTTCTCCAGGGACAGCAGAAATCTTGCTCAGTCAGATGACATAGGACGGCAGTAAAAACTAAAACAAGGTAAGGAGGCAACTCCCAGGGTAGAGGGAGGGTTGTGAGGACTGATTCCTGCTGTCCCTGGAGAACACCTGTTACAGGTGAGTAACTACACTTTCTCCAGGAACAAGCAGGAAGTCAGTCCTCACATATGGAACTCCCCAGCTCCAGTCTGATGAGGACCGAACCTGCACCAGCACCAGTGGCGACCAATCAGTTAGCCGTGAGTTGCAGAAGGCGAGTCCCCACTGAGAGACTCTGCAAGACCCTAGCGTCCAGTAGCCTGAAAACAGAAGGGTCAGAGGGCAAGAGTTGCTTACCCCCAAGAATATTACGGAGTACTGCCTGGCCAAAGGCACTGTCTCTGCGGGACTCACTCTCCAGGCAGTCGTGAGCTGCAAACATATGAAATGAAGACCATGTGTCAGCCTTGCAAATTTACGTCACCAGCACTGAGCAGAGGATGGCCACTGATGCAGTCATCGCCCTTCATGTGATAAGCTGTGATCCAGTGCTCAAAGGAGAGGCCAGCCCGCTCATAGGTGAGGGCAGACAGAGTTTGCTTAGTCACAGGGAGCCCCAGTCTACTAGGGTCATATGATACGAAAAGCTGAGGAGCTATGCGATGGCTTGAGTCCACTGTAAGTAGGACAGGGCCCATTTGCAATCCAGTGTATGAAGCACTAGTTCTTCCCTGACGGCATGAGGCCGCAGGAAGAAGGTGGGGGAAGACCACCTCTTGGTTGAGATGGAAAATACCACCTTTGGGAGGAATTTGGGGTGCATGTGGAGCACTACCCTGTTCTTGTAGAATTTTGTATATGGTAGATCTGCCACCAGAGTCTGGAGTTTGTTCACCCTTCGAGTGGACATGAGGGCCACCAGAAAAGCCACTTTCCATGACAGGTACCGCAGGTGGCAAGTAGCCAGGGGCTCGAAAGGTGGTTTGGTGGGCTGAGAGAGCACCACTGAGGTCCACTCTGACACTGGAGGGTGGAGAGAGAGTTTGGATAAGAGGAGGCCCTGGAGACCAGGGGCTGGCTTGAGAGGGGTTTTTCCCTTGACAGGGTGGTGGTGAGTGGCTATGGCGCTCAGATGCACCCTCACAGAGTCAGATTTCAGTCCAGTGTGTGACAAGTACAGTAGGTTGATTTTCCCCCTTTTCCGCACACTAGGTGGAGAACCTTCTCCACTTAAAGGCATAAGCCCGCCTGGTAGAGGGTTTTCAGGAGGCCAGTATGATCTCTTCGACTTCCCCTGGAAAACTGAATGGGCCCAACACTACCTTTTCAGTAGCCACGCTGTTAGCATTAGCGACCCCAGATTGAGGTGCAGAACAGAGCCCTCCTCCTGGGGCAGGAGGTCCAGGGCTTGGCCCAAAGGGTCTGGGAGTGCCACGAACATGGAAAGCAGCAGAGGGAACCAAGGTTGCCTGGGCCATCTAGGGGCAATCAGTATAACTGAGATGCTCTTGCTCTGAACCTTGAAGAGGGTCTTGGTGACCGTGGGGGGGGGGGGGTGTCAGTGGGAACACAGAGTAGGCCCTCAGACCACGAGATCAGGCAGGCATCTAACACCACTCTCTTCGGGTGGGGATGATGGGAGCAGAAGAGACGTAGCTGTTGTCCGGAGAGGCAAATAGGTCCATCACATGCCTGCCCCAGAGGTGGAAGAGCTGCTTCGCCACTCTGGGATTTAAATGCCACTTGTGTGGGCAAAGGACTCTGCTCAGCCTGTCTGCTAGGCAGCTGTCCTGGCCCAGGAGTACATCGCTTGCAGAAGCATGTTGCTGCATGATGCGAACTTTCGAAAGGGAGACTATGATAAAATGCGGAAAATAGTTAAGAAAAAACTAAAAGTTGCAAAGGTTAAAGACTTACATCAAGCTTGGATGTTGTTGAAAAATACTATCTTGGAAGCCCAGACCAGCTGTATTCCATGCTTTAAGAAAAGTGGAAGGAAGTCCAAAAAATTGGCAGCATGGTTTAAAGGTGAGGTCAGAGAGGCTGTTGCCAAGAAAGCATCTTTCAGGAAATGGAAAAAAAGAGCCAAACGATGAAACCTGGAAACAGCACAAGTACTGGCAGGTCAAATGCAAGGCATTGATAAAGAAGTCAAAGAGAGAATTTGAGAAGAAGCTTGCTGCGGAAGCAAAAACGCGAAACAAAGATTTTTTCAAGTACATTCGTAACAAAAAACCTGTGAGAGAGTCAGTTGGACCATTAGATGATAGAGGAGTTAAAGGGGCACTAAGAGGCGACAAGACGATAGCGGAGAGACTGAACAAATTCTTTGCTTCAGTCTTTACTGAGGAAGATGTAGGGATGTTACCCATGACTGAAGTGGTATTTAAAGGTACGGAAGAATTGAAGGAAATATCGATACATCGGGAAGATGTATTACAACTATTAGATAAACTGAAGAGTAGCAAATCACCTGGGCCGGATGGTATACATCCAAGGGTGTTGAAAGAACTGAAATATGAGATTGCAGACCTGCTATTAGTAATCTGTGAACTATCATTAAAATCATCTCTAATACCTGAAGATTGGCGGATCGCCAATGTAACACCAATTTTTAAAAAGGGTTCCAGGGGTGATCCGGGAAACTACAGACCGGTGAGCCTCATGTCAGTACCGGGAAAAATGGTAGAAACCATCATAAAGAATAAAATTACTCAGCATGTAGATAGTCATGGCCTACAGCAAATTCCCTGGGGGTTGAGGGTATATAAAGAGCCTAGGATGCCAGAAATGACCACTGAATTTGTAAAAAAAATGGAACATGATCCTAAACAAATGCTCCCTTGATCTAATGGTGCTATTGGTTGATTCACTGAAACCCATAGTAGAAAACTTGGAAACGAGGAAAATACAGGAAGAATTGAAATTAAGAGAGGGTGAAACCGAGTATAAAATAAAAATGGAGGATCTTCAGCGTCAAGTACAAGTACAACAAGAGACAATGACTAAAAAACTTAAGAAGTTGAAGCGAGACGGTACCGATTATTCTACAGGATATATATACCCATGGATGGATGCCAAACGGAAATTGAAAAAAAACTAAGTAGTACGATTTGGCGATAACTCAGAGGATACTTCCTTGACAGATTCCAGTGCTTCCTCTAAGGAGGATTTTTCCGACAGAGGAAAGGACAATGTGAAGAAAAAGAAAAGCGACGCAGAAAAAACCACTCCCAGGGTCTGGACAGGACAACAGCGCAAATAGCCTCCTTTGAAGTTCCCTCGGAGCAGTTGGTAGAGAATATTTCGGAAAAATCTTTACCATCAGAAGTTATACAGATATTAAATAAAGGCTTGTCCTTTGTGCCTAGCATCACTTTTGACTCATTTCAATTTCGTGTCGATTTTGAAAGACTGATGCGAAAACTTCATTTAAAACATTATTTTTCTACCCAGACCCGAAGTAATGAGGGGGCTAATACCTCAGAGGCGACCGTTCAAACACAGAATCGTGTTCCACTTCCACTTCGCTCCAATTGGTCACCTCCAGTACCATTACATCCAGCACTGGTCACTTTTAAGGAGTTAGTGTTAGGTGACCTATTGCAGTTAGAAAATACCGTTAAGTTAAAAGGTATGGCTATGACTTCTCATGAGAATCAAGTCTTAAGAGACCTTATGAAGAGAACAGACATAGTGATAAAACGAGCAGACAAAGGGGGAGCTGTAGTGGTTCAGGACCGTAAACAATATGTAGAAGAAGCACAGTTACAATTGGGAGATGTTACTACGTATAGAAAATTGCTGGAGGATCCCCAATGGGAATTGCAAAATGAGATTAGGCAGCTCACACTACAGGCTTTACAAAATAAGTTGATTTTGAAAAAGGAGTTTGGGTATTTGAACGTCATCTCTCCTACTGTCGCGCGATTCTATACAGTTCCCAAAATTCACAAAAATCTAAATAATCCACCGGGTAGGCCTATTGTGTCCACCAGGGGGAGTATACTGGAACCCCTTTCTACATATTTAGATTCTTTTTTGAGTCCATTACTCCCTACGATACCTTATTTAAAAGATACAACTCATTTTTTGAACATAGTAGAGACAATGGCAGATTGGTCAGTACAAACAGACACTCTCCTTGTTACGTTGGATGTGACATCTCTATATACAAACATACCGCAAGAAGCAGCGTTACAGGTATTTCAGGACACATTGCAGATGCAGGGGGACTTATCTGCACTACATATAGATTTTTTATTGCATTTAGCACGGTTGGCGATCTACCATAATTATTTTCTGTTTGAAGGAGATTTGTATCAGCAGGTAGCTGGTGTGGCGATGGGTGCCACCTGCGCCCCTTCAATAGCAAATTTCTATATGAACACTTTTGAGACGCGTTGGTTAGCTCAGTCCCCATTTTTAAAACATCTGATTGTGTGGAAAAGGTATATAGATGTCGTCTTCGTATTATGGAAGGGGTCCCAGGAATTGCTGTTGGAGTTTTTGGTATGGCTTAATCAACGGGATGTTAACATAAAATTTACTTATAACTTCCATAGAGATGAGATTACTTATCTGGACGTAAAATTAAATAGGGGCAGTCACATATGGCATACTTCTGTATTTAGAAAATCCACGGACCAAAATACCTTTCTTCATTATTCCAGTAAGCACCCTCGGCAATTAAAAGATGCCCTTCCATTTTCCCAGTTTTTACGCTTTCGGCGAAATTGTTATGATGGCCAGGAGTTCAAAAGGCGAGCCAAAACGCTTAAGCAAGATTTTATAAATAGGGGGTATCCCCAATCAGTTGTACAGAGAGCATATCGTAGAGCTCTTTACAATCATAGATCAGGGCTACTACAGATGAGATCGCCCCGAACAGCGGCTGGTATGGAGTCTGACACAGTAAATTTAATGACAGCCTTTTCCCCTATGAGTCATCACATACAAAAACTTCTTCATAGACATAGGAATGTTTTAACAGTAGTGCCGGGCTTAAGTACCAAACGCATTCGTTGTGCTTGGAAGAGAGGGAGAAATTTGAAAGAATATTTAAGCCCGACGGTGCTCCCGCGGTTAGAATCCACCACAATAGAAGGGGGCCATAGGCAATGTGGAACATGCGATGTATGTACAGTAATGGTAGAATTATCGAGCTTTCAGTACCATGGGGTTAAGTTGGTTTTCCGGACACAAACGACATGTATTTCACAGGCAGTTGTTTATGGTATTTTATGCCCCTGCGATCTGCTTTATATCGTCAAAACCTTACGTCCGCTAAAGATTAGATTGCGGGAACATAGGAGTCGCCTGAAGTGTCGTAAACTGGAGGCCCTGATAGTAGCACATTGTTTATCGCAGGGACATGAGTTTGAACATCTGCGTTGCTTTGCCATTGAACAAGTAGAAAAACCTCTAGGAGGCAGATCATTGGATGAGACACTGTTGTTGCGCGAACAGAAATTGATCTTCCGGCTCGGCACGGTTTCCCTGGGAGGGTTGAATGCTACCATTGATTGGCAGGTTTGCACTTGATTTTAGTTAATGGTAAGAGGGGTTTGAATTGTGAATGGGATCTGAGATGACACTTCATGTTAAAAATGGAGTGAGAACACTCGAACCACCCATGAGGCACTTGGCGGTTTTAGTGGAAGAACTGTGAAAGACGGCTAGTTTGAAATAAATTTCTGAGAGACGATATAGGGGTATCACTATAAGCCTTTTCTTTGGGAGTGGAGCATTTGGTTAGTTATAAGGTTGGGGTTTCTGACATGACTCTTTGTAGTAATAAGATAGATTGTTGGCATACAAGCCCTCAGATAGCTCGGGAGGAGAAATCACAAGTGTGGAAAATTGGACGATCCAGACTTGGGGTTTAAATTCTGGCAGTTAGTCCCATTTTGCATGCGCGGCGTTCGGCAGAGCCATGAAACACGGAAGGCATGAGAAAAATAATTATTAAAGGACGTGGGCAGCATCGCTATAAGTAAGTTAGAGTGCGTTTATTGTTTATGATAATAGGAGTAAGAGAATACATTGGAACACCGAGTGGTTTCATTTTATTACGTATGGCTTATTGCTATTTGTCTTTTAAGGAAAGGATCTCCTGATGAAAATCTTATTTTGAAATGCCCTTGTGGCGCCTACGCAGAGCGTCGGGATCCGGTCTATAGGCTGTATATTGGTGGTGTGTTTTCAGTTAAGTTAAAGTTTTTCTACTTTTTATACAAGACCACCCAATACAGCGATTGTTTAAAACACTGGGGTCATTGATGCAAAATATAGCACCATATCACTGGACGAAAGTCTAAATAAGAGTGCGATATAAGTCTGAGACCTGGCTACAGTATTAACAATGAAGTGAATGAAATGCTCTAATTTCACGGTGTTGCATTTGAACGAGCAATAGTAACAGTATCACAGTGAATACGTTCAGAGAAGAGACCAAGTAATTTATGGCCTAATGGGAGACAGCCAACATGGCTTTAGACAAGGAAGATCTTGTCTTACTAATCTGTTATGTTTTTTTGAAAGTGTGAATAAACAGGTGGACAAAGGTGAGTCGGTTGATATAGTGTATCTGGACTTTCAGAAAGCCTTTGACAAGGTCCCTCATCAGAGACTTTTGGCAAAACTAAAGAGTCATGGGATAGGAGGCAGTGTACTATTGTGGATCAGGAACTGGTTAAAAGATAGAAAGCAGAGGGTAGGGCTAAAAGGCCAATTTTCCCAATGGAGAAAGGTGAATAGTGGTGTACCCCAGGGATCTGTGCTGGGTCTGTACTGACGATACCCATATGTGAAGACTACATTCCTGCTTATTCTTGGAGATTCCTCAATCCTCTGGCACTCCCCTGATGGGCCAATACTACACTTAACTAGTTCCAGGGAAGCACTGGTTGTCATCCTAATCTCCACCACCTCTGAAACCAGTATCAGCTGAATTGTTGCCATACTGAATGTCTCATTACTCAATGTGTGACGCAATACCAATGTGAAAATGCTTTTATTTTGCAGATTCTTTGGGACTTTATTAAGGCCTATGCTGGTAATGTGTGAGTGGGCTACGTTACCAGTGTGGGGGACCCATACTCACTTCAGAGGGTATGAATCTCCATCCCCCTGCAGTTAGCACAGGTCCAAGACACCATACTATGCAAGCCAGGAAACAGGTACATCTAACACTACTCACTGAGGGATGTGTTAAGTGCACCTGTGCTAAAGGCAGCACATTTGGTTATTTCAAGCTATTAACACCCACACCCTGCCATCAACATCTTTGTTGCCCCCAGTCCCTACCCCACTGCATGCAACCCAGGTGTTGGTCTGCACTACGTTTTAGCGCAGTGCTCAAACTGCATGCTAAATCCCGTATTATCAGATAGCACACTTTAGTAAACATGCCCCAGAGTGCTATCGAGAATCTATTCAGGTAATTTTGCTTTCAAAATTGCTGAGTGTGTTTCCCAATGCAGATATTAATTGTATAAAAAAACGACCAAGGTGGGACTTCCTTTATCACATCTTCAATGCTGAGAATCCTACACTAGTGTTTTACCTTAAAAACAGTTAATGATTCAAGTTTTTGCATTTCTTAGACATTTAGAACAACAGTTTGTTTTTCTTTGTAATTTTAGGAGTACTTTGAGGGGACTACGTAGATATATATTGACTATAACACAAATTCATATTCTTTTGCTTTTTTGGGAAATGTTTCAACACCACATTTTTGTTTGCTTCATTTACGAATGAAAAACTATGATCTCTGATGCATATAATGCATGATTGTTCCTTTTTTTACTTTTTTTTTTTTAATTTTTAATTGTGATTTTTGCTGGTTATTTTGTTTTGTTTATGTTAATTAACAAGAGATTTCATGGGACACCAACATCACTTGCCTGGTTTGATGACTTCTCAGAGGGAAAAACAGACAGAAGAGAAATCAGAGTTATTTTCCCTGTTAGGACTTTATTGTATTTTTATTGTAAATTGCTCTGATGCTGCGAAGGGCAGAATATCATGTTTTTAATAAACAAACATGAATATAATAAAACCCAAGTCAATATGGGCCAGCAAAACAAACCTACTGAAATTGTATGAAGTAGATGATGCAGCAATTATAAAAATAAGAAAACCCTGAAAAAGACAAGAATACTGAACTAAGAACATTAGAAGTGGAAACAAAAGGAAACCTGCAAGAAAAGATTCATATGAACAGAAGTGGTGGGATTTTCAAAAAGCAAACCCCAAAAATGACTCAATGACAAGAGATCTTGCAAAACGCTCCTCTTCCTAAAATGAAAAAAGTTGAAAGTGACTTGCAGTTGGTCTGATAGCACATGTCATTGCCACAGCGCTCATATAAAAACGTCTTCTCTAAAGCTCTCTAGTATTTCCTCTCAAGAATGTGATCCATATGAGAAATCCCCATCAACTCTTCTTGTTATGAGAAAATATCTCTTTTCTGTGTTACAGGTTCTTAATAACTGCAGAACTGCAAAGTTTTGCATAACAAATTTTCACATACTCCACCACAGGTAAATATTAGTAAGCTTTTTAAAGTGTGCAGCCACATGAAACAATTTAGCATGAAATGGTTTTAAAATATTTTTTAAAGTCTAAGATACAGGAAAGCATAGTTACTCACCTGTAACAGATGATCTCCGGGAACAGCAGGAATTTAGTCCTCACATATGGGTATCGTCGGTACCAACGGAGCCTGCGCGGGAATGCTCCCCAGCGTCCAATTAGAAAGCTTTTGGGAGCATCCCACAGCGCCTGCGTGCTGCCTTCCCGCCCTTCCCAACTGCCTCTCTCCAGTTGAGTTTTAAAGCTGAGACAAAGAGAGAGAGGGAAAGGAAAGAGATAGATAGAGAGATACAACTCCTAGGGGAGGTGGGTGGGTTGTGAGGACTAAATTCCTGCTGTTCCCGGAGATCACCGGTTACAGGTGAGTAACTATGCTATCTCCAGGAACAAGCAGGAATGTAGTCATCACATATGGGGACTCCCTAGCTTTAGATGCCAGGGAGAGACCCCAGAAGTTGTGTGTCCCTGAACAGGGCTCCACTTCCCCCCATGGATCTCTGGCATCCTACCAGGGATGGCGGGTAGGAGTTGATTAGGTATGGAACAGGTGTTGGAGAACAGCCTGACCAAACAAGGCATCCCGGCGGGAGTCCTTGACCAAGCAGTAATGGGCTGTGAAGGTATGAACCGAGGCCCAAGTGGCTGCTCGACAGATGTCGTCGATAGACACAGAGTGCAGATGAGCCATTGAGGCTGTCACGGCTCTCACATTGTGAGCTGTGACATGGCCCTCCAGAGAAAGGTTCTTACTCTGATAGGCGAAGGAAATACACTGAGCAATCCAGTTAGACAGTGTTCTCTTGGAGACTGGAAGTCCCAAATGAAAAGGATCAAAAGCAACAAAGAGTTGAGAGGACTTTCTATGTTGCTGTGTTCTTTGTAAGTAAAAAGCTAAAGCTCTTTTACAGTCCAAGGTATGAAGATTCCTCTCTGCATTTGATGCATGAGGCCTTGGAAAAAACACAGGTAGGTAGACCACTTGGTTCAGATAAAAAGGCGAGACCACCTTTGGCATAAAGTGTGGATGAGTCCTAAGGACTACCTTGTCATGATGGAACCTTGTATAAGGTGGATCAGCTACTAGCGCTTGCAACTCACTAATGCGGTGTGCTGATGTGATTGCAATGAGAAAGATAACTTTCCAAGAAAGGAATTTCAAGGAGGTAGTAGCTAAAGGTTCGAATGGTGGCTTCATGAGCTGCCCAAGAACCAGGTTTAAGTCCCATGCCACCGGTGGTGGCCTAATGGGAGGCTTAGTTAGAAGAAGGCCTCTCATAAATCTTGCTATAAGAGGATGAGAGGAAATAGGCTGTCCATTTAGAGGCTTAAAGGAAGCTGCAATAGCACTCAAATGGACTCTTACTGAATTAGTCTTAAGACCTGCATTGGATAAATGAAGGAGATACTCCAGCAATGATTCCAGAGGTATCGCAAAGGGGTTAAGACCCTTTTGCGAACACCATATGGTAAACCTTTTCAACTTGAAAGCATAAGAGCGTCTTGTGGAAGGTTTCCTGGAAGCAAAAAGAATATCTTTTACTTGCTGAGGGAGATTAAGATCATGGAGATCTAGGCCTTCAGCAACCAAGCCCTGAGATGCAGAGACTGGGGATTGGGATGCTATAACATTCCGTCCTCCTGAGATAGGAGATCTGGAGCAGACCCTAACTCCAGGGAGGGAGCTTGAGAGAGATGTAGAAGCAGAGGGTACCACACTTGCCGTGGCCAATGTGGAGCTATGAGAATCATACGGCCTCTGTCTCTCTGAAGCTTGAACAGGGTTTTGGGAATTAGGGGAATGGGTGGAAAGGCATACAGGAAGTCTTGACCCCAGTAAAGGAGGAAAGCATCCCTGGCCTGAGCCCCCTGAGCCGGAATTCTGGAAGAGAACCGGGGAAGTTTGGCATTCCATGGACTTGCAAAGAGGTCTATGTCCGGGTTTCCCCAAAGTTGAAAAATCCTGGCCACCTGGTCTGCATGCAGAGACCACTCATGTGGAAGCAGAACTCGACTGATTCTGTCTGCCCAAGAGTTTTGAATGCCTGGAAGATACACTGCCAGAAGATGAATCTGATGCTCTCTGGCGAGGGCCCATAGTCGCAAAGCTTCGTTGCAAAGCGACAGAGCCTGTTCCCCACTGCTTGTTCACATAGAACATGGCTACTTGATTGTCCGTATGAATGAGGACTGTCTTGTAGCTGAGCAGGGTGTGGAACATTCGCAGAGCAAGGAAGATTGCTCTGAACTCCAAGAGATTGATATGTAGATGACTCTCTTGTGGAGACCAGGTGCCCTGGGTGGAGAGGTCTTGCAGATGAGTTCCCCAACCCATTGGAGAAGCATCTGTTGAGAGTTGCTTGGGGTAAGGGTTGTTGAAAAGGGGACCCCAGCAACAGGTTTTGAGTGGACTTCCACCACTGGAGGGACAAAATAAGGCGACTTGTGTTTGCTAGTTTGTCTGACAGGCATCCTGATGCCTGGGTCCATTGAGTGGATAAAGTCCACTGGGCTGCTCTCATATGGAGGCGAGCATAGGGAACCACATGTACGGTAGATGCCATGTGGCCTAGTAGCTGTAACATTTCTCAAGTGAGGTGAGGCTTTAGCACTGCTCGAGAAGCTAACTGCACCATGCGCAGGCAGCGGGTCTGAGGGAGATAGGCCCTTGCCTTTCTGGTATCCAGCAAAGCTCCTATGAACTCTAAAGGCTGAGTGGGAGTTAGACTGGATTTTGGGATGTTTATTACAAGACCCAAATACTGCAGGATAGAGAAGTCCTGGCCTCTGACTCTGTTGGGGCTCGAATGAGCCAGTTGTCTAAGTAGGGAAGACGAATATCCCTAGAGTGCGGAGAAATGCTGCTACGACAGCCATGCATTTCGTGAACACCCTTGGTGCTGAGGCCAGGCCAAAAGGAAGCACCCTGTATTGGTAGTGCTTTCCTTGAAAAAGGAACCGAAGGAACCTTCTGTGAGTTGGATGGATGAGGACATGGGTGTACGCATCCTTGAGATCTAGAGAACAAAGCCAATCCTGACTCTGAAGGTGTGGCAGCAGAGACCCGAGAGAAATCATCTTGAATTTCTCTTTGACAAGGAATTTGTTCAATTCTCTGAGGTCTAAGAAAGGTCTGTATTCCCCTGTTTTCTTTGGAATATGGAAATAAGGTGAGTAGAACCCTGTACCCTGCTGATGAATGGGTACTTCTTCTATTGCCCCTTGGGCAAGAAGAAAAGCGAACTCCTGCCCTAACAGGTTGATGAGAGAGGTCGGAGAATTGAACTGCCTTACTATTGTGTGAGGGGGCAGACTTGAAAAATGAAGCTTGTACCCCTCCTTTATGATGGAGAGTGTCCAATGCTCTGCTGTTATCTGCCACCATCTGGGGGCAAAGTGACATAACCTTCCTGGAATGGTGGAAGGCTCTGGTCCTTCAAGAGCCAGGAAGGCTAAGTTCTCTAGCTGAAAGTCAAAGGCCTTGTGGAGGCTGAGACTGCTGTGACGGCTGAGGCTTAGCAGTCTTTGCTTTCTTCTGTTTGGTTGGTTGCTGACCCTTCTTGACAAACTGACCTGCCGAACGTGCCTACTGAGCATAGGCAGGATAATATCTTTTCTTCTTAGAAAAATCATAATTACACTTACCTGGTAATTGTAGTTCCTTGAGTGACGACAGTTCAGTCCTCTACCTCTGGGTTGTCAATCTCCTCCTGCAGCTTGGAGACTGGTATGTCAGAATGACGACATCACTGGATATAGCCTGCTGCACTCCTCCTTCCGTCCCAGTGTGAACTATTAACAAAGCAGACTCACAGGAGCAACAAATAAGTAGCCAACTATAAACATTGTAACACAACAAGTACTGAACTCCTAACCATCCACTCCCTCCGGCCAGGCTTTCTTACACCCTGCCTCGCCAGAGAGAAAGTGAACACCACAGCAAAGTTAAGGAATCTGGACTCACCTGTAACTCTCTTCTGCCCATCAACATAGCTGGAACCTCCTAGAAACATCCGGGCGGGAAGGAGGACTGAACTGTCGTCACTCAAGGAACTACAATTACAAGGTAAGTGTAATTATGATTTCCTTATCGTTCCTCCAGTTCAGTCCTCTACCTCTGGGATGTACCGGAGCAGTAATTATTGGGAGGGACCCTTCCAGCCAGCGGACAAAACCGCCGACCCAAAGCGAGCATCCGCAACTGCTGCTACGTCCAGCCTGTAATGCCTGCTGAAAGTATGTAGCGACGACCAAGTCGCCGCCCTGCAAATGTCTCCCGGCGGAACCAAGCTGTGCTCCGCCCAGGAACATGCCTGCGCTCTGGTGGAATGTGCCCGCAACCCGACGGGCACCACCCGACCTTGAAACAAATAAGCGGAGGCAATCGCTTCCTTAACCCACCGAGCGATGGAAGCCTTCGCCGCTGCCTCCCTTTTGTGCACTCCACCGAACAGAACAAACAACCGATCCGACTTACGGAAGGACTCTGTTACCCTCAAATATTGACGCAAGGCTCTCTTCACATCCAAACGACGAAGGCTGCGATCCGAACCGCCGCCCTCCAGAGCCCCAAAGACGGGCAAACATACCGCCTGATTCAAATGAAAAGGGGAGACCACCTTAGGCAAAAAGGACGGAACCAGGCGCAGAACTACTTTCTCCCTAGAAAAAGATAAGAATGGTTCCCGGCACGATAACGCTTGTAACTCGGAAATCCTCCTAGCCGAACAAATGGCCACCAGAAACACCGTCTTTAACGTCAAATCTTTAACGAATGCACGGCGCAAAGGCTCAAAGGGTGACTTGACCAATGCCGCGAGAACGAGATTGAGATCCCACGGCGGAATGCACACCCTACGCGCCGGCTGTAATCTAGCGACTGCCGTCAGGAATCGACCCACATCCGGGTGAGCCCCTAAGGGTACTCCATTGATCTTACCACGATAACAGGCCAGGGCCGCCAACTGGACGCGCAAAGAACTGGCTGCAAGACCTTTATCAAAACCATCCTGCAGGAACTCCAAGACCACCGGAATGGACACAGTGATTGCTCGGACATGACGTCGAGAACACCAATCCTCAAAGACATGCCAGACCCGCACATACGCCAAGGACGTCGACTGCTTTCGTGCCCTAAGCAAGGTTGCAACAACAGCCGACGAATAGCCTTTCTTTCTCAGCTTAGCCCTCTCAATGGCCATACCGTAAGCGAGAACCAATCCACCTGAGGCATGAACAGCGGACCCTGCCGCAACAGATCCGCCCGCCCCGGAAGCCGCCAGGGCACGCCCTCCAAGAGGCGCACTAGATCCGCATACCAAGGGCGCCTCGGCCAGTCGGGCGCTACCAACAGAACTTTCCCCTTGTGCGCTCCGATCCTTTGAACTATCCTGCCGATCAACGCCCAAGGTGGAAAGACATACAGAAGACCGGCTGGCCACGGAAGTAACAGCGCGTCTATGCCTCTGACATCCATTCGCGCCTTCTGCTGAAGAACCGGGCGACCTTTGCCGACTGGAAGGTCGCCATGAGATCCATCACCGGAGTTCCCCAACGATCTACTATCTGTGCGAAAAAGTCGGGATGCAGCTCCCACTCCCCTGCATCTACCTGAACTCTGCTGAGGAAGTCTGCGGTGACATTGTCCTTCCCGGCAATGTGCGCTGCCGAGATCGCTGGCAACCGAAGCTCTACCCAGGCAAACAACTCGTCCGCTTCTGCCTCCATGGCGGCACTCCCCGTGCCCCCCTGGCGGTTGATGTATACCACCATCGCCGAGTTGTCGGAGAGCACCCTTACGGGTCTCCCACGGAGCACGTCTTCGAACGCCCGAAGAGCCAGGAATACTGCTCGCAGTTCCAGATGGTTGATCGACCAAGATGCCTCCAGCGGAGACCAAAGCCCCTGCGCAAACTGGTTCTCGCAGTGGGCTCCCCAGCCTGCTAGACTGGCATCTGTCAACAACGGAAGCCATTCCGACTGTTCCAGCGGCATGCCCGCTGCCAGCGACGACCTGAGTAACCACCAACGAAGCGAGCACCTGGCGGTGATCGGGCAAGGAAGCCGCTTGCTCAAGGAATTGGCCTGATGCGACCAGCGGTGAAAAAGTGCTCTTTGGAGAGGCCGCATATGGACCTTGGCCCATGGCACTGCCTCCAGAGTCGCCGCCGCCATCGTGCCTAGGACTTGGAGATAATCCCACGCCGACGGTGCCGACACTAACCAAAACTGCCTGACTAGGGACCTCAAGCGCTCGGCCCGCTTGTGCGGCAGAAACACCTGCCCTCTGTTGGTGTCGAACCGGACCCCGAGGTATTCGAGGACCTGGGTGGGCTTCAACTGACTTTTGGCCGTGTTGACCACCCAACCAAGACTCTGTAAAAATTTCACTACCTTGTCTGTCACCCAGTAACTCTCCTCCTCCTCGGACTTGGCACGGATCAACCAATCGTCGAGATAAGGATGAACGAGAATGCCTTCTTTGCGCAACGCCGCCGCCACCACTACCATGATCTTGGTGAAGGTCCGCGGTGCCGTGGCCAACCCGAAAGGCAAGGCCTGGAACTGATAATGCCCCCAAGTTAGAGCGAACCGCAGAAATTTCTAATGAGCCAAACGGATGGGAACGTGCAAAGACGCCTCTGTAAGATCCAGAGACGTCAAGAACTCCCCGCGACGCACCGCCACTATGACCGACCGCAGGGTCTCCATCCGGAAATGCGGCACCCATAAGCAACGATTCACGGCCTTCAGATCTAGAATGGGTCGTAACATGCCACCCTTCGTTGGCATGACGAAATAAATCGAGTACCGACCCAAGCCGTAATCTGCTTTGGGGACCTCTACCACGGCTCACAACTGAAGAAGTCGCTCCAAGGTTCCGGGAATCACTGCCTTCTTCTTTGGGCCCCTGCAAGGAGACATGACAAAGGAATCCGGCACGGGTTTCGAAAACTCCAGCGCATAGCCGTGCTGAATGATTTCGAGTACGCACTGGTTGGAGGTGATGTGGGTCCAAGCGGAAAGAAACTCCCGAAGTCGCCCGCCTATGGGAGGCCCCTCCGCCGGGACCCGCCTCGCTTCATTGTGACTTACGTGAAGCGGTAGTCGGGTTGGAGGCGAAACCTCTATTCGCTCCATGAAACACGCGAAATCCCTGGGCTCGAGACGGATACCGGCCTCTCTGGAAACTACCGAACCGCGGCGAACGAAATCTCTGGAAATCTCGGAACTGACCCCGAAAGCCTTGGCTTGACTTGCCTTGCTTCGGCTTATCCTCCGGAAGTCGACCCGCCTTGGACTCCCCCAGGTCCTTCACTAACTTCTCCAAATCTTCTCCAAACAGCAAACCCCCCTTAAAGGGAAGCTTGCTAAGACGGGATTTCGAAGGTCCGTCCGCCGCCCAATTCCGCAACCATAATGAGCGCCTGGCGGCTACCACAGACGCTGTGCTATTAGCCAGCGTCCTGATCAAATCGTAATGCACATCCACCAAGTAGGCAGCCCCGGACTCCAGGCGATCCATCTCCTTTAGTTCCTCGAGATCCAAATGTGGGGACTGACGCAGTCGCTGCGCCCATCTCAGGGACGCTCTGGCCACCCACGCTCCACAGATGGACGCCTGCAGTGACATAGAATCCGCTTCAAAAGCCTGCTTGAGCAGACCGTCAACCTTACAGTCCTGGGTATCCTTCAAGGCCGCACTGCCTTCCACCGGAATGGTGGTCTTTTTCGTAACCGCGGAAACCACCGCGTCCACTCGCGGAGCCCGGAACCTTTCCTTATCGGCTAAAGGATACAATCTATTCAATGTCCGTAAGCCCCTCAGGCCTGCTTCTGGCTTATCCCACTCATCTTGAATCATCTTGTCAACTACCTTGTGCACTGGAAACACCACCTGAGTCTGTCGAACTGCCCGGATAACTGGATCTTCCACCTCATCTTCCACCGCTACCTGTGTAGCAAGATTCAACATCTGCAAGGTCTCCGAGATCAAGGCCGCCAACTCCTCTCTGTGGAAGATCCTAACTATCTTAGCTTGATCCTCGGGTTCAGGGATCTCCCCTTCTTCGAGATCCTGGGTACCCTCCTCCGGGTCCCATTCCGGAGCCGAGACCTCAGGCCAGTCGCCCTCCGCCAGCGCAGGGTCCCTAGCCCTTGCACGCTTAGGCGCCGGTGGCCCCTCATCCAGCTCCTCAGTTGCCTCCAGCTGTGGAACTGGGGAGGCCAGCGACCCGGGGCCCGCTGCTGTACCCTGTCTTAGGCAGAAAGCCTGATGCATCAGCAGTACAAACTCAGGACTAAACTCACCGAGAGCCGGCACCGGAGCCGGCAGAGAGACGCCAGAGGGCCCCGCCAGCTCTTCCAACGCCGCTCCCTGCGCCAAAGGCCGCAGGGACACAGCCTGCCCCCCCGGGTGCTCCCTGCGCCTCCGTGGACTCTTGCAATTCCATTTGCTGCTCCACTGCAGATGAGAGCGTCGCACAGCCCCGGCAAACCCCAGTATCAGCCACTGTGCCTCTCCTAGTGCCACACACAATACACTGAGGTCTGGCAGCCATATAGCTACCCAGCCAGACCCCCAGGAGCTCACCGCAAGCACCTTCACCTAATCCAGCCGTCTGGTATAATTGTTATCACTCTAGATTAGATTAGCTATAGTTTCCTTCTTTTTTTTTTTCCCAACGCACTGCCTCCACAGAAAAGAGACCCCCTTCAGCCCACCCCCCCTCCCTTGTGGGATGGCTGAAAGGAGGAACTACCAACAAACAAGGGAAGCCCCAAAATCAAAACAATGAAATGATTAAAGGAAGAATTAAAATAAAACTAAAAGAAAACTAAAAGAAATTAAAAGAAATCGGGCCCCCGAGTCGTCCTGCACTGAAACGGCAGGCTCTCTGCTAGCACGCGGCCTCTCCGCGGTGCTGAAAATGGCCGCCGAGAAATCGCCGAGCAGGAAAAAAGGCGCCAAAAACACCACGAGTGCCCCCGTACCTCAGAGAAGGCTTCCTCCGCAGGAAAAACAGACCGACGCCGATGGATGACTTACCGGCTCGGTCTGCAGCTGCTCTGCTAAAACGGAGCTGCTGAATGCTCCCAGCACCGGCTCAAAACTGCCCCTCAGATTCCGTGCAGGCAGGTAAGCCGCGGCAAAGGCAGGCTGGCTGTCCGAAATATGCTGCCATTTGAAAGATGGGCTCTCCCCCGAAGAGTCCTGGGAGAGAGACCTCTGGGCTCCGCAGGGGGGAAAGCTCGAAAGCCCTGAGCCACAACCCCTGAAAAACACCCCACAGGCAGGGAGGCAAGAGAGCCGGGAGCACTGAGCTAAGTTGTTCTGCCTTCTCGGCTCAACTCAGCTGTTGATTTTTTTTTTTTTTTTTAAAGAGGTACCGTCAAATAACAGCCCAATTTTTTTACACTTGGCTACCACTACACAAAAGGCTCCTTATCCATTCCTCCAGAGAGCCCTTCTACAAGGCTCGTCAAGTCCTCCTGCTGCATGGAGACTGGTAACACTGGGATGGAAGGAGGCGTGCAGTAGGCTATATCCAGTGATGTCATCATTCTGACATACCAGTCTCCAAGCTGCAGGAGGAGATTGACAACCCAGAGGTAGAGGACTGAACTGGAGGAACGATAAGGAAGAATGGTTTCTTGAAAGATTTCTTTCTAGCAGGATCAGCTGTAGACTTGGATAATCTATCCAAGGTGGAATTTTCAGCATCCATCTCATTGGCTTTTTCCTGCCAATCTCTACCAAACAGGTCCTCACCAGTACAAGG
The DNA here is from genome assembly GCA_033557465.1 of Ichthyophis bannanicus. Lineage (NCBI taxonomy): Eukaryota > Metazoa > Chordata > Amphibia > Gymnophiona > Ichthyophiidae > Ichthyophis > Ichthyophis bannanicus. Next base: position 1,695,413,870 of record CM066031.1, read on the forward strand.
GATGTTTCCCAATTTGTCTTGTACCCAGAGCTCCAGATCAGATGCCTGGAGCCAAGCAATTCTACGTGCACCTATGGCAATAGCAGAGGTCCTGCTTATGCACTCGAAGCAGTCAAAGGCTGCACGGTTGGCAAATTTAGAAACATCTTGGGCATGTTTGACCAAAGTGAGAAAAACTGGAGAGAGGCAGTTGTGAAAGGCGGGAAGGCAGCACGCAGGCGCTGTGGGATGCTCCCAAAAGCTTTCTAATTGGACGCTGGGGAGCGTTCCCGCGCAGGCTCCATCGGTACCGACGATATCCATATGTGAGGACTAAATTCCTGCTTGTTCCTGGAGATAAGCCATTACAATTTGTCACCAATATCCAAAGTAAAGTGATTCAATTTATATTACATGATTAATATGACTATCAGATCCACTGAATTTCCAACTATTCTTATGTTCTCATTTGAATAATGCTGTTAGATGAACATGCAGTGGAGTTTGTGTGTCACATTATTTTTTAATGAAATCACTGATCATTACTATCTAAATTCTAAATAGAAGATCAAGACAATAGAACTTCTCTAGACCGTTATGTTATGATAACAAAATTACCTTATAGTAATTATTTCCCCTAGATTTGCTCTGATGTACCAACTGCAGTTAGTTCTAGCAGGATATTCAACAGGCCATCCTGGGCTTGTGATTATCCCACTTGGAGCCCTAATTTGTTCAGGAATTCCTCCACAAGCTGAAAGATATTGAAAGTAATCCAATTATATCTTACATCACCAGGACAGAGTTTTTCAGTTATATGGTATCAAAAACATGGAATGATCAAACAAACAAATCAGTGGCTAAATACAAGAAACCATTTAAATATACAAAAAAGGTTAAAAAAAAAAAGAGAAACAGCCATAATAGCATAATAGATGATGGCACAGAAAATATAACTAATCCACCCAGTCTGCTCAGCTATTCCTTCCCACATTGCTAAAAACAGATCCCAGCTAACAGCCACTGAGAACAGCAGCTTTTTATCCAGGTCAATTTTTGTCATCTTCCGATATTTTACTATTTTTGACATACAAGATCTTTCACTTATTTCTCCCACGACTCCTTTCTCTGTCTAACCACAAGGCTTTGTAACAATCAAAATAACCACAATAAAAAAAGAAAGATGGTGGTTGCTCACTCATCTAGTCTGCTCCATCTCCTGCACAGCTTGGCAGACAAAACCAGATGTTTGCATTTTGACTAAAGTTTCTAAAATTCCATTCATTCTGGCAGCTCCACTTGTGTTGCACTGCACCTGACAACTTTTTGTTGTTTTCTTGCTCTGGTTATATTCAAAACAGACTACAGAAATCTGAACTGTCATTTGGGCAGCACCAACACTTTAAAATATTTGAGAATTAAACGTGCTGCCAGACTGTAGCTCTACTTTCAATTTTCTTTTTTTTTTTGCAACTAAAAAGGGTCCTTTGTATGTATGCCATCAGGGTTGGCTCTATAATGAAGCAGAGTGAGGCCGCCACCTCTGACGGCAAACTTTTGGGGGTGGCAAAAAATGCCCCTAAAACAGCCGCCACACTCCACCTTCAGATTTAAAAAAAAAAAAGGTGGATAACCTGCTGCTGTTGCTCCTGCATCCTACAGAGCCACAGCTACGATAGCGGTAATAATTTAAAATGAAAACAAAAACATTCCTGCTGCCCTCCTTCTCCTGGCAGCCTTGGCTCCTGCATCTCTCAGCGACTGCAATAGCAATAATAATTTAAAAAAAAAAAAAAAAAAAAAAACTACATCAGTGAGGAGCTTTCGAGCCCCATGGAACTCGCGCTAATGTAACTTCCTTTTGGGGCGGGACGCAGCAGCAGAGGTTCCAGAGGGCCGGAAGGCGCGGAGAAGGGGGGAAGGTGGGGGCTGGAAAGGAGCCGACACGGGCAAGGAGGGGGTGGAAAGGAAGCCGATACCAGAGGATGGTACTGGAGAAGGACTGGAAGGGTGGTGACACTAGGGAAAGGAAGAGGGGAATGAAGGGAGTTGACACCTGGGGATGGTACTGTAGAAGGACTGTAAAGGTGATGACACTAGTAAAGGAGAAGGGGGTTTGGAAGAGAGCTGATACCTGGGGACAGTACTGGAGGGGGAATGGAAGAGAGCTGACATCTGGGGGTGGGACTGGAGGAAGCTGACACTTGGGGATGGGACTAGTAGGTGGCTGGGTAATGGGGAAGAGGGTGGAAGGAAGGGAGTTTGCACATGTGGATTGCACCGGAAGGGGGAAGGACATAGGGTAGAGTGAGTGGAAAGGTGCTGACATGGGGTGGGTGGATGGCGGCACTGGGAATGGAAGTGAGTTGATACCTGGGATGGTATTTGGACTAGAAGGGGATAGACAGTGGGGAAGTAGGAGGACTGGAAGAGAGTGGACACCATTGGCAATGCTGGGAATGCAAGGAGGTTGACATTGGAAGGTTCTGGGAGGGGAGGACTGGAAAGGGAGCTGACACTTGGGAGAGTTACTGGGACTGGAAAGAGGCTAATAAAAGAAAGTGAAGAAAACAAAAGAAGAGACAAGAAAAGGCAGATAGCTCTCTTTCTATGATCTATTGTCTAAGAGAATACAGGAAAGCAGAAGTCTCAGATCGGGACCAGCATGATGAGAGTAAAATGGTCAGACAAAGATAGAAAAAATAATTTTATTTTCAAATTTAGTGATTTGACTTTACGCTATCTTTATATTTTACACAGTATGGGGAACTGCATCTCTTATTTATCTGGCGTTGCACTGCATGCAGAGTCTGGCTTCTTGGGGTTTCGGTTTAATTTTGTCTACATATTTTTATTTTTACTTTAGGTTGTGATCACTTATTCTGTACTTGGTAAGAGTCTGTGTTCTGAGTGTGTGACCAAGGACTTATGTTCTGTTAACATGGAGTTTGCATGCAGGGATCTGTACTGTAGCAATTTGCCTTGTTCAGCTTTTCAAATAGGTGCTAGATGTTCTATGGCCTGCTGCAGTATTTATAGTGCTGATTTTTTCTGGGCAGGCACCTCGTATGAATTTTGGAAGTTTATGCTGGTAAGGTATGGTAGATTTGGCCTTGTAGATCTTCGGTGACTTTTGTAGGGTTTTATATTAGTACCCAATATGCCTGGTATTGGAGAATGTTTGTTAGAGAGATGACCAGAATCAGATATATTATTTAATATATAGAGTTCTGTAGGTGAATGTCTTACTTCTGCTCTGCACCCATTGTTGAGGGAGACGTTTTTGAATATATATTCTGCATCCACAGAAAGAAAAAGTGAGAACCATAATACAGTTTATAACAGAATAAAATGAGTTATAATTTGGTCTTATAAACTGTGCTGTGGTTCTCACTTTTTCTTTTAGTTCCTTGATGTGCGAGCATCTTGCATTTCCTTTGTTTTTTATGGAATATGTATTTACATTAACACCATGCTGGTCCAGTGCACAGTTTCAGGAGTTATGTTGGGGTTGCCAAGCTCTTGGTGTTTATGTTGGATTGAGAGGCATTATGTTGGAGTCACAAAGTCCCTCTTGATTTTCAGAGGGTGGGAAGTGCAGTGTTGCAGCGTTTTTGTGGAGGTGGGAGATGCTGCATGGGTGCTGTTGAGCCCATCGTGTTTGGCATATTTAGCAGCATTTTTTCTAGGCTCTGCACTGGTAGCATATGAACATAAGAACAAAAGAATGCCATACTGGGTCAGACTAAGGTCCATCAAGTCCAGTAACCTGTTTCCAACAGTGGCCAATCCAGGTCACAATACCTGTCAGGTTCCCAAAAAGGCACATAGGTTCCACAATACTCGTCCCGGGTTAAGCAGTGGATTTCCTGGGTCCTCTTTAGTAATAGTTTATGGACCTTTCCTCCAGGATCTTGGCCAAACCTTTTTTAAACCCAACCACACTAACAGCTTATACTGCATCCTCTGGTAACTAATTCCAGAGTTTGATTACGCAGGGCCTTAGGCTAACTGCAGGGAGAGAGTTATATCCCTCTGCAGTTACCGCATTTCAGCATACCATTAGTTGCACTCACGCTACTTTTGCAGAGCCATTATGTTAGTTTCTGCTTGACAATGCAGACTACTGCAGAGTGTGGCAAGAGAGAATTCTCACACAACTATAATTTTGGGAGAGAAATCCTGTAAATCTAATAGTAATGGGCAAAAGCATTTTTTTTTTTACTACATATGTCTGTTTTTAGTTGGTACTTACATATTCCCTACTTGGTGAAGATCTATCTCTGTACTGCATATGTGTGACTGAAGCTACATGTTCTGATAGCATGGAGATTTTATGTAGGGAACTGTAGTAATCTGGCTTGTTCAGTTTTCCGAATAGGAATATGGATGTTCCAGGGACCACTGCGATATTTATGGTGCTGGCCTTTTCTGGGCACGCTCCATCTTGTGTGAGGTTTGGAAGTTAGTGCTGTTATGGCTTGTAGATTTACTCTATGGGTCCTGTACTCTGGGTTCTTGATGAGGTCAACTATGGGGTACTGGAATATGTCTTGTTTTTGAGATTTGCAGTTTTGCATTCTTTATGCAGCCAGACTGAAATTTAAAATATTTTGTTAGCTCAGATTCAAGGAAATTTCAAATTAAGGGAATGTTTCAGTTTAATTTTTAGTAGCCTGATAGCTTCACCGCTGCGGAGTTCCGGACTTTTCCAGCTCTAACACAATCCAATCCAATTCAATCCAGCATTTGAATTCATGGCTACCAGGATTAGTTTGTCTCATTATATATCTTCCCTCCTCATCAATAATCTGGTCATAGCAAAATAAATCTGATGTGCAGATACTTATAATGCACATCAGATTTGAAGGGGGGCTGTGTAAGTGGCTTTTCATTAATCAAATGTAATATTTTATTATGTTTATTTTATTGTAACATCTGCTTTACTAAATTGCATGTAAATATTTGGAAGCCACCTAGGATTTTAGATTGGTGGCATATACATTTTAAACAAAGTATATTTAAATTTATGCAAATGATGCTGCAATGAAATCTCCGCACATGGTACTAGATAATATATGTTAGCGAGATGACAATGGTCAACAAATTTTTACAAAAAAGTCATATTACTAAAATAAAAAAAGTCATTTATCATCAATTTTTATATGCTGAACACGAATATGACAGTGAAATTGCAAAGTTGGCTCTAGTTTTTTTGTAATCTACAAGAAAGCACAGTTACTTACCTGTAACAGGTGATCTCTGGGAACAGCAGGAATAAGTCTTCACATATGGGTATCGTCGGTACCAACGGAGCCTGCGCGGGAACGCCCCCCAGCGTCCAAAAGGAAAGCTTTTGGGAGCATCCCACAGCGCCTGCGCGCTGCCTTCCCGCCTTTCCTAACCGCCTCTCTCCAGTTTGAGTTTTAAAGCCGAGACAAAGAGAGAGTGAGGAAAGGAAAGAAAGATAGAGAGATACAACTCCTAGGGGAGGTGGGTGGGTTGTGAAGACTTATTCCTGCTGTTCCCAGAGATCACCTGTTACAGGTAAGTAACTGTGCTATCTCCAGGAACAAGCAGGAATGAGTCTTCACAAATGGGGACTCCCCAGCTAGAGATGCCTGGGAGATCACCCAGGTTGTGAGTCCCTGGGAAGGGCTCTACCTCCACTCATGAATCTCAGGCATCCAGGCAGGGATGGAGGGTAGGAGTTGTTTAGGTATGGAACAGGTGTTTGAGAACAGCCTGACCAAACAAGGCATCCCGGCGGGAGTCCTTGTCCAAGCAGTAATGGGCTGTGAAGGTATGAACCGAGGCCCAGGTGGACGCTCGACAGATCTGGTCGATGGACACAGAATTTAGATGAGCCATAGAGGCTGCCATGGCCCTCACATTGTGAGCTGTGACATGGCCCTCCAGAGAAAGGTTCTTACTCTGGTAGACGAAAGAAATACACTGAGCAATCCAATTGGACAGAATTATCTTAGAGACTGGAAGTCCTAAATGAGAGGGATCAAAAGCAACAAAGAGTTGAGAGGACATTCTATGTTGCTGTGTCCTTTGTAAGTAAAAAGCAAGAGCTCTTTTACAATCCAGGGTATGAAGATTCCTCTCTGCACTTGAAGCATGAGGTCCTGGAAAAAAGACAGGTAAATAAACCTCCTGGTTCAGATGAAAAGGTGAGACCATTTTAGGCATAAAGTGTGGATTAGTCCTGAGGACTACCTTGTCATGATGGAAACTTGTATAAGGAGGATTAGCCACCAAGGCTTGCAGCTCACTGATGTGGCGAGCTGAAGTGACTGCAATGAGAAAAATAACCTTCCAGGAAAGAAATTTCAAGGAGGTAGTGGCTAAGGGTTCAAAAGGTGGCTGCATAAGCTGGCCAAGAACCAGATTCAAGTCCCATTCCACTGGAGGTGGTCTGATGGGAGGTTTAGTCAAAAGAAGGCCTCTCATGAATCTTGCTATAAGAGGATGAGAGGAAATAGGCTGTCCATTGAGAGGTTTAAGGGATGCTGCAATAGCACTCAAATGGACTCTTACTGAATTTGTTTTAAGGCCTGCATGGGATAAATGCAGCAAATACTCTAGTAAAAAAATTCAGAGGTATTGCAAGAGGGTTAAGACCCTTCTCTGCACACCAAATGGTAAACCTTTTCCATTTAAAAGCATAGGAACGTCTAGTGGAAGGCTTTCTGGAAGCATGAAGGATATCCTTCACTTGCTGAGAAAGATGCAAATCTTGAAGGTCTAGGCCTTCAGCAACCAGGCTCTGAGGTGTAGAGACTGGGGATTTGGGTGCCACAACGTTCCCTCCTCCTGGGACAGGAGGTCTGGAGCAGATCCCAAGTCCATGGAGGGAGCATGGGAGAGATGCAGAAGTAGAGGGTACCACACTTGGCGTGGCCAATGTGGTGCTATGAGGATCATAGACCCCTTGTCTCTCTGAAGTTTGAACAGTGTCTTGGGAATTAGGGGAATGGGTGGAAAGGCATAGAGGAAGTCTTGCCCCCAATGAAGGAGGAAGGCATCCCTGGCCTGAACACCCTGACACGGAATCCTGGAACAGAACCGGGGAAGTTTGGCATTCCACGGACTTGCAAAGAGGTCTATGTCCGGGGTTCCCCAAATTCAGAAGATCCTGGATATCTGGTCCCCATGGAGGGACCATTCGTGTGGAAGCAGAACTCGACTGAGTCTGTCTGCCCAAGAGTTTTGAGCCCCTGGAAGATACACTGCCATGAGATGAATTTAGTGCTCTCTGGCAAAAGCCCACAATCTCAGAGCTTCGTTGCAAAGTGACAGAGAGCCAGTCCCGCCCTGCTTGTTCACGTAGAACATGGCTACTTGGTTGTCCGTGTGGATGAGGACTGTCTTCTAGCTGAGCAGGGTGTGGAAGACTCAGAGCTAGAAAAATTGCTCTGAGCTCTAAGAGATTGATATGTGGAGATGTCTCTTTTAGAGACCAGAAGCCTTGAGTGGAGAGATCTTGAAGATGAGCTCCCCAACCTCTTGGAGAGGCATCTGTTGTAAGGGTTGCTTGGGGTAACACCTGTTGAAAGGGGGACCTCAGCAACAGATTTTGAGTGGACTTCCACCAGTGGAGGGACCAAAAGAGGCAACTGGAGGTTGCTATTTTGTCTGACAGGCAACCTGATGCCTGGGTCCATTGGGTGGATAGAGTCCACTGAGCTGCCCTCATGTGAAGGCGAGCGTAAGGAACCACATGCACAGTGGATGCCATGTGGCCTAACAGTTGTAACATCTCTCGAGCAGTTAAATGGGATTTTAACTGAATTTGTGAGGCTAACTGCACCAAGTGTAAGCAATGGGCCTGGGGAAGATAGGCCCTTGCAGTTGTGGTATCCACAGCAAGGCCCCTATGAACTCTAGAGACTGAGTAGGGGTGAGATGGGATTTTGGAAAGTTTATTACAAGTCCCAGATACTGAAGGATACGGCTTGTGCAGGTTAGAGAAGTCTGGGCCTCTGATTGGGATGGAGCTTGGATGAGCCAGTCATCCAGATATGGGAATACGAATATCCCTAGAGTGCGTAGAAATGCAGCTACTACTGCCATGCATTTTGTGAACACCCTTGGTGCAGAGGCCAGACCGAAAGGAAGCACTCTGTATTGATAGTGCTTCCCTTGATAAAGGAACCGAAGGAACCTTCTGTGTGTTGGATGGATGAGGACAGGGGTGTACGCATCCTTGAGGTCTAGAGAGCAAAGCCAATCCTGACTCTGAAGATATGGAAGGAGAGTGCCGAGAGAAATCTTGAATTTCTCCTTGCATAGAAACTTGTTCAATTCTTTGAGATCTAATATGGGTCTGTAGCCCCCTGTTTTCTTTGGGATAAGAAAGTAGGGGGGAGTAGAACCCTGAGCCCTGTTGAAGAAGGGGTACTTCTTCTATTGCCCCTTGGGCAAAATGCAATGTGTGCCTTCGAGTCAGTCCTGACTCCTGGCAACCCAGAAGCTCCTGGGTTTTCTTGGCAGTGTCACCGGAAGTAGATTGCCAGGCCTTTCTTCCAAGGCAATGGAGGGTTAAGGGCAAGAAGGGTAGTAATCTCCTGACCCAGAAGGTCGAGGAGAGATGTCTGAGAATTGAACTGTCTCACCATGGTGTGAGGAGGAAGGTTTAAGAAATGAAGCTTGTACCCCTCCCTTATGATGGAGAGGGTCCATTGCTCTGCTGTGATTTGTTCCCATCTGGGAGCAAAGTAAGCCAACCTTCCTGGAATGGTGAGAGGCTCTGGATGTTCTAGAGCCAGAAAGGCTAAGCTCTCTAGTTGTAAGTCAAAGGCTCTGAGGAGGCTGAGGCTGTTGGGCCGTAGCAGTCCTAGCAGCCTTAGGCTTGGCCTGTTTCGGTTGTTGCTGTCTCTTTGTAGCAAAACGACCTGCAGTAGATGACTGCTGACCATAAGCAGAATAATATTTCCCTTTTTTGGGAAAAAATCCCTTTTTGAACAACCTTTTCTTAAAAGGAGCAGTAGACGACTTTGAAAGTCTATCTAAAGCAGAATTTTCAGCATCCATTTGGGTGGCTTTGCTTGCCAATCTTTGCCAAAAAGGTTTTCACCTGTACAAGGAAGGTTTCCTAGTCCATCTTGAACCCAAGGTTCCAAATCAGAAGCTTGTAACCAAGCAACTCTACGTGCACCTATGGCAATGGCCGAGGCTCTGCTGGCACCTTCAAAAGAGTCAAAGGCTGCACGGTTGGAAAACTTGGAAATATCCTGGGCATGTTTGAGCCAGGTGAGGAACTCTTCCCTTTTATCTTGAACCAAATGACTTCCGCACAACCTTCCAATCACTAGTTACCCCACACTTTGACTATGCAAATATTGTACTACATGGCCTACCCAAGAGCACGCTGAACCCACTACAAATGGCCATGAATACAGCAGCCAGGGTTCTTTATGGAGCCTCAAGAAGTCAACATATTACTCCCATCCTTATCGATCTTCATTGGCTCCCGATAACATGTAGGATTCTATACAAAGCCCTCCTCTTGACCTTTAAAGCGTTCCACTGAATATCAGCATCCTCTCTAACTGACCTCCTTTACCACGTACAGGATACCAGATCTAGACGATCTGTAACTGAAAACACATTATTGGCCCCAAAAGACCTACCAAAACTTACTCAGACCACTACCAAGAGAGCATTTTCATCCTTCGCCCCAGATGCTGGAACATGTTGCCAACTAACATCAGATCACAAAAAGACCTGTCTCAATTCAGAAAAGCCCTAAAAACACACCTCTTCCAGCAACACTTCTTCCAAGGCAATATCTCCCCATCCCCTCCCCTTCCAACTCAAACCAATGACTATGGTTAATCGATGATTCCCTAAACTGTATTGCTCGCTCTAAATTATAATCTCGTACATCCTTAGCCTATAGAGTCCAAAACACATGCTAATTTTCTGTCCATAGTTGTTGATATTTGTTACCCCAGTTATCCCTGTTTTATTCCGTTATCTGTAAACTTGACATATGTTATATGTTTTAAGTATAAAGTTGTTAAATTGTAAACCACGCTGATGAATAGCACAGTATAGAAAAGCTTTTAAATAAATTTAAATAATAAAAGGAGATAAAGTTTGCAGGTGATCTGTAACTTCTTTTAGAAACATCCCCATATAGAGACTATAGGAGTTGATTCTGGCAACAAGCATACTGGCCTGGAAAATTCTCCTGCCAAAGGCATCTAAGGTTCTGCATTCTTTTCCTGGAGCAGAAGAGTGCCTTTTTGTACTCTTTATCTTCTTCATAGCAGATTCCACCACAATGGAGTGGTGAGGAAGCTGAGTCTTATGAAAGCCAGGACAAGGAGGAACACGATACATGGTGTCCAACCTGCGAAAATGAGGGGAAGTGGTGAGAGGAGTCTCCCATATGCCCAACATGTGATCATAAAGAATCTCATGTATTGGTAAAGTGGCTGCCTCTTTAGAAGCTTTAGGATATTGTAAAATATCTAATTTTTTGGCTCTAGGCTCTGTCTCAGGGGCCACTGAGATGGGAGGGCCCCTGGCCACTTCCCTAATGAAATCTTGAAAAGACAAGTCTTCTGGAGGAGACATTCTCCTTTTTGGAGAAGAGGGCTCCTGAGCATGAATCACCGATGCTTCGACAGAGACCTCTGATTCATCAGAGTCTTCAGAGGAATCAAAGTATCGCCTGTCTGGATGCTCCTGCAGAGCCCAATACGCGTACCAGGTGGTATCGACATCGGGAGTGATCGGTACCGATGGGCATCACAGAACAGTGTACCGCTGCAGTCGACACTGAAGCGGATGTCGATGCAATCAGTACCGGCACCGGAACCAATGTCAGTACCGGTGCCGGAGTCGGTACCGGCAACGGAGTTTGTTGCGGTACCGAAGGCGTCGCAGCTTGTATGAATGCCATGATGGCACGCTGCATGGTCAGGATATTCTGATCCATTGACGCAACCAATGTCTGGATGTCGGTACCAGTGGGAACCACCGGTACCCCAGAACATGGCAACAGGTGATCGGTCGAGGCCGAGCCATCGATGTCAACCTGTGACCCCATAGATAAAGCTTTGGAAGCCGGAGCCTCCCGCCGGGGTAATTTTGCCGGTGCGGATTCCTCGAGGGCAAGCCCGGAGGCATCTCGATACTTAGAGGGAGATCTACCCTTCGAGGACCGGCTGGATTTAAGTTTGGTTACCTGAGATCCATGTGAGGAAGAAGCAGCCCTGGAAGACGTCGATGCAACCGAAGCTGCATCCGAGGGAAACAGGGTACTGAGCTTAGCTGCTCGATTCTGTAGACCTCTTTTAGACATCATGGAGCAGGACTCACAATCCGCAATGGAATGGTCAGGACCTAAACATTTTAGACACCATTCATGGGTGTCAGTGACAGAAATAGTGCTGCTGCACTTCGTGCATTTTTTAAACCCAGAGGCGGGCTTTTCCATGAGGAAAAATGTCCTAGGCCTAAGGCCAAAGAAGAAAATGCACTGAAGTGAGAAAAAAACAGTAGTTTTTTTTTTTTTTTTTAGAATAAAGAAAGAAAAGACCGGCGGTACCGGTCCAGCGTCGAGAAGGCAGACGCGCGACCAAAGAAATAAAGAAATTCTTCAGCGGTGACAGGAACATGACCTGCTGGCTCCGCGGAAAAGAAGAACTGGAGAGAGGCAGTTAGGAAAGGCGGGAAGGCAGCGCGCAGGCACTGTGGGATGCTCCCAAAAGCTTTCCTTTTGGACGCTGGGGAGCGTTCCCGCGCAGGCTCCGTCGGTACCGACAATACCCATATGTGAAGACTCATTCCTGCTTGTTCCTGGAGATTTAATGTTTACATCACAAAATGCATGTCAACAGTAAATTTAATAGGCCTTTGGTTAATACCTGTAAAACAACAAGTCAGACTACTTCTTAGATTTTTTTCGCCCGTCTCTTGTACAGCTGTTCGGGAGCTTCCCTGGGGAGTGTCCAGCAGTAGTCAGCCAGCATTGTAGTGGACCATTTTCCCTGGTATCCTTGCTCCATCGTTGCGATATCCTGGTGAAAACGTTTGCCCTGTTCATCACTAACCATACCACAGTTGTCAGGAAAGAAATCGAGATGGGAATCAAGGAAATGGATCTTTAGAGACATATTGCAGCCAGGTTTCTGATACTCCATCAGCATGTCTTCTACTAGTTCCTTGTAGTTTCCTGCCCTAACACTCCCGAGAAAATTTGTTGACACTAGGCGAAAAGCATTCCATGCTTGTTTCACATCATCCTGCAGCAAGTTGTTGAACCAGTCATCTTTGAAGAGCTCTCGAATCTGAGGACCCACAAAAACTCCCTCTTTAATCTTTGCTTCGCTGAGTCGAGGCAATTTTTCATGCAGGTATCGGAAAGCTGGCGAAGTGCGGTCCATGGCTTTCACAATGTTTTTCATCAAACCTAGATTGATGTGAAGGGGTGGTAGCAGGATTTTGTGAGCCTCAACCAGAGCTGGGTGCTGGATATTCCTCTCTCCAACTGTTACATTTTGTCTGCGATTCCATTCCTTCCGCAAGTAGGGCCAATCCCTTGCCCGGCTATCCCACTCACATAAGAAACACATGTATTTTATATATCCCTGCTGCAGTCCCATTAAAAGGGCAACTACCTTCAAGTCACCACAGAGGTGCCAGCTGTACTTGTTATAGTTAATGGAAGTCAGTAGATGCTTTAAGTTATCGTATGTCTCTTTCATGTGGACTTCCACACAAAAACTTGGTCTGTTTCCGAACGATGAATTATGCAAACAAATAAATAGTAAAACTCGTTCACTGAAAACTCAAAATGGCATATCAAAATTCATATAAACTCAGATGATTCAGAAAATCTTCAAAACATTAGCTCCGTTATGAAACTAGGTCTCAGACTTATTTGGTACAGCTTCCTGACTCGCGTCCATGAAAGCAGGAGTACCTTTTAGCATCAATGACCTAGTATAAATACACAACGAATGAGCCAGTCCTGCATTAAGATACATAGTGATGCTGATATTTATACTAATAAAACAGATATCCTTGGACCAAACTCCTTCGTTATGTTCAAGAGATGTTTATGACCCCGACGCTTGCCACAGGTACCAATAATGTTTTGAAGATTTTCTGAATCATCTGAGTTTATATGAATTTTGATATGCCATTTTGAGTTTTCAGTGAACGAGTTTTACTATTTATTTGTTTGCATCTTTCATGTGGCCGGCATGCATTACTGGAATAGATGGAAGACTGTTTCCATTGTTCAAAAGCACAGCCTTCAGACTCAGTTTCGAAGAGTCTATAAATAGTCTCCAGTCTTGTGGGTCATGAGTAATTTTTAAGGCATTCATGAGGTTTTCAATATCGGAACAGAATACCAGATTACTGTCCTTTCCGACTGCGTATAGTACACTGCTGACGTCAGATGGCTTCAGCAGCCGTCTGGCAGTAGTATTGCATTGCATCAGAAAATGATGCAATCAACTCTGGATGATGTGTGCATGCTGGTATTATGCAATGTGATGCAATATTACATCATTCAAGGCTTATTTGGGATGTTGTTGATGTCCTACTGGATAAATTTACACGGTGAAACAAAAAATGAACTACATGCAATATCTTCAAAACAAGAGACAATAAAAGTTTTTTAATGTTATATTCGTGTTCAGCTCACCAAGATACTACAGAGATTAGGGCCTTTTAAAGTCAGTAACGATTTCAATGTTGACCAGTGTGATTAGAATCAGATTTCTTTTTAAAGATATTAAGTTCTGTGGGTGAATATAAAGAATGGCCTAGTTCTGCTCTGCACCCACTGTTAAGGAAGGGGAGTCGTCTGTGGATGCAAAATATATTTTATTTGACAGGTTTTATATACCCCTTTATCATTTAAACTTAAATTGAAACTTAAACTTGGTAATGTACATTAAACAGGGACATTGATAACTTGGATTTTCGTGAGGCAATGGAGGGTTAAGTGACTTGCCCAAGGCCACAAGGAGTGCTATTGGGAATCGTACCCTAGTCTCTGGGTTCCCAAGCCAGTGTTCTTAACCATTAGGCTACTCCTCCACTCCATACATGTTCAAAAAGAAAAAGCAAGAACCATAATGCAGTTTGCAACAAAATAAAAATGAGTTATAAATTTAGTTTTATAAACTGTGCTGTGGTTCTCGCTCATTATTTTAGTTCCTAAATGTGCAATTATCTAATTGGCTTTTTGATTTGGTTCATTCCCTGGAGTTTTGAGAAAGCACCTCCCCCCACACACACACATACTTTGGGGGGAGGGGGGGGGCACCATCTCATCCCTCGCCTCTTGCAGCAGATTGCCTTGAGCCTGTATGCCATGTCTTTTTGAAATCTATTACTGCATTAGCCTCCATCACTTGCTCTGAAAGAACATCCTGTGCATGCATTTACTATGAACAATTATTTCCCAGTGCTGCTCTGGAATCCATTGCCTTGGAGCATCATTTCATGAATTCTTATTCTAAAATTTCCTTTTCACTGAAAAAGTTTACTTCTTGTACATTGTTAATACTGCTTAGGCATCTGACCGTCTTCTGCCTCTTCTCTCCTCTATGGCATACATATTTAGATCCTTACGTCTCACAAGGCTGTTGGTAATCTTTCCAAATACAGTCTCAAACCTGTTTATATTTTTTCGGACGTATATTCTTTAAAATTAGACAGTATTCTCAGTAAAACTCACCAAAAATCTGTACAATGGCATAAATAATTTTTTCTACTACTAAAGCCTTTTCTCATGCACCCTAACATCCTTCCATCTGCGATCACTACCTTGGTCAGACTGTTTTACTATTTTGAAACTGTGTTGTAATTATCTTAACATCTTTCCTACTCTGTAAGCATCAATACCTCACTCTTGTTGTGTAGCATTTCCTATTTTTGCATTCCAAATGAATAACTCTCTCTGTTTTAGTACTGAAATGTAGCTGCCAAGCAGTCAACCCAATCCTCAAACATTCTTAGATTGCTCCAACTCTGCAGTTTCTCAACATAGCCTTTAAATAATTTAAAACGTGTTCGGCAATAATAAAAATAGCAGCAAACTGAAAATGGCATTTCAAAATTATTTTCATTTACAATTTGTTGAGCTTTACTTATATGAACTCAAAATTTCTGGGTTCTTATAGCGTTCTGTTAGAGCAGTGTTTCTCACCCTTTAATTTCAAGGGACACAGCATGCTATACAATGTTTTTGAAAATGCAAAACAGGACTTCAAGGGTATTAGATGCCCTAGGCAAACTTTCAGCCTTGGTTCCCTCTTCCCCCCGGCCCTCAATTATTTTTCACGCTCTTGGGACATCCCCCTGAGATTTTCAGAATTAAGTACACAATTATTCCATCATCACTCCTCCCAGAACAATCCGGTAATACATCTCTTTCTATTTCTCTGGTATTGCATTGTATGCAGAACCTGACGTTTTGGGGATGCAGTTTAATTGTTATCTACATATGTTTATTTTTAGGTTATGGTCATATTCTGTACTTGGTGAGAGTCTGTTTTCCGAGTGTGTGACCAAGAGTAGGTGTTCTGTTAACATGGAATTTTTATGTAGGGATCTGTACTGTAGTAATCTGATTTGTTCAGCTTTTCAAATAGGTGTTGGAAGTTCCAGGGACTATTGCAGCATTTACAGTGATGCTTTTTTTGGATAGGCTCCTTATGTGAGTTTTGGAAATTAGTGCTGATATGATATGGTATGGTATGAAAGATTTGCTCTATAGATTCTCAACTACTTTACTGTAGGATATCACACTTTTAAATATTAAACTTTGTTTTGTATGTACATATGTAATAAGGCCAATTTCCAAAAGCCATTTATCAATCCTGGTAAATGTGCTATTTGAAAATTAACGCACCAGACTAAATTACCCATCATCCCTACAGGTAAAAATACATGCTGATAGTTCTTTGAGTTGTCCAGCTGTCAGGATCTATTGTTTTGCTTTGAATGCAGCTAATTTTTGCCATCATCTCCCTCTCTCCCCATCCCAAGACGTTACTGCCTTAGGTGACTGCCTAGTTTTTATAAGCATTAGGCTGACCCTGCATATTATTCTCCACAGAACAAGCAATGTAGACACAGTACTTCTGAGGGAATTCTGTGCAACTATGCAACACAGAATTTGTGCAGAACAGTGGCATTTTACTTACCAGATAATGTCCTTTCCTTGAGTCCTGCTAGACCAGTCCAGACAAGTGGGTTGTGTTCGCCTACCAGCAGATTGGTGGAGACAAAGACCAATGAAAAACCCAGGTTTCAATGACATCATTCCCATGCCTCTATTTGCCTCAGTCACTAGAGGTCTCTCTTTCATATTCATCCCAAAGCATATAAGAAATGCAGAGCAAGCCTCATACAACCTCAAATGTGGGTAACAATGAGTAATCAAACAATACAGAACTAAGTACAGGAAAGCATAAACAGGTTGACAATAGAAGATGAACCTGCAGAGCCAAGTAAAAAAAAATCATAGCAGACCCAAGTGTAGCGCTGTAGAAAAAAACAGAGCAATACAGATTCAGGGGCGGGCCCTGGACTGGTCTAGCAGGACTCAAGGAAAGGACACTATCTGGTAAGTAAAATGTCACCTTCCATATCATCCTGCTAGACCTAGGGGATGTATCAAAGCTACAACTCCACTGGGTGAGAAGAAGAAACAGAAGCTCGCAAAACCTTTGGGCCAAAGGCCATGTCCGTCCACACGTGGACATCAAAGTGGTAATGCTTGACAAAAGTGGAAAGAGATGCCCACGTTAGTGTCAGATAAATATCTGCAGAAGCCACTGAGCTTTGCTCCGCTCACAAGGACGCTTATGCTCGGGTAGAATAGGCATGCAAACCTTCCAAAACTGGCCAGTTCCGTAACAGCTGGATTAAGGAGCCAACAGCCTCCTTAAATCCAGCGCCCCAAAGTAGACTTGACCACTGCTTCACCCTTGCGCAGGCCAGCAAACAGCACAAAAAGATGGTCAGACTTACAAAAGGAATTTGTAACCTCTAAGTACCGGCGAAGCACCCTCCAGATAACCACAAAGCAAAGATCCTTATCCTTCCCCCGACACTGCTCCTTAGAGAAGGATAGCAGGCAAACCACCTGGTTCATGTAAAAGGGAGACAGCACATTAGGCAAAAAGGAAGGTACCGACCAAATGAAAACTGTCTCAGTTGAAAAGGGTAGATAAGGATCTCGGAAAGACAGCACCTGCAGCTTGGAGCTTACAGAACTAAAAGCGACCAAGAAGACAGTCTTGAGCATCAAATCCTTTAAGGTAGCGCATTTCAATGGCTCAGAAGGGGCTGCCATCAGGGCCCTGAGCACCAGACACAGATCCCAGGAAGGGATCAAAGACTGAAGTGGAAGGCACAGATGTCGAACCCCTTGAAGAAAATGAGACACATCCAGGTGCAAGGCCAAGGACTTGCCCTCCACCGGGCCATGGAAACAGGCCACAGCAGCCACCTGAACGTTCAGGGAGCTAAGAGAGGCCCTTCTCTAGGTCACCCTGCAGAAAGGCCAACAAAGATAACACCTTGGCTGTCTCAGGAGCCAAGTGCCGCGTGGAACACCAGTGCTCAAAAAGACACCATATCTACGTATGTTCGCTTGGTAGACCTCCTCCGTGTACCAATTATAGTAGAGATTACAGCTGGAGTGTAGCCCTTATGCGCTAGCAGTCTTCTTTCAAATGCCATGCCATAAGCAAGAAGGGAGACTGGCCCTCCAGGGCGATTGGTCCCTGCTGCAATAGCCTCCAAGACGGAGGCAGCCGAAGGGAGGTGCTTGAATGAGCCGCATCACGTCTTTGGGCCACAATCTCCGTTCGCTTGGGAGAGGAGACCTTGAGCATAGCCTAACTCCAGAGGTGCAGCTTGAGAGAGATGTAGAAGCAGGGGATACCACATTTGGCATGGCCACCGTGGCGCTATGAGGATCATATGACCTCTGTCTCTCTGAAGCTTGAAGAGTGTTTTGGGGATGAGGGGAATGGGTGGGAAGGCATAGAGGAAGTCGTGACCCCAGTGAAGAAGGAAGGCGTCCCTTGCCTGGCAATTTTGGGCTGGAATCCTGGAACAGAACCAGGGAAGTTTGGCATTCAGTGGACTTGCAAATAGGTCTATGTCTGGTGTTCCCCAGATCTGAAATATCTTGGCCACCTGGCCTAGGTGGAGAGACCATTCGTGAGGCAGCAGTACTCGGCTGAGTTTGTCTGCCCAAAGGTTTTGAATGCCTGGAAGATATACCACGAGAAGGTGAATTTGATGCTCTCTGGCGAGGGCCCATAGTCGTAAAGCTTTGTTGCATAACGACAGAGAGCCTGTTCCGCCCTGCTTGTTCAAGTAGAACATAGCTACTTGATTGTCCGTTTGGACTAGGACTGTCTTGTAGCTGAGCTGGGAATGGAATACTCGAAGAGCTAGATAGATTGCTCTGAGTTCCAGGAGGTTTATGTGAAGATAAGCCTCCTGTGGAGTCCAGGTACCCTGGGTAGAGAGATGATGCAGGTGTGCTCCCCATCCCACCTGTGATGCATCTGTTAGGGTGGCCTGGAATAGGGGTTGCTGGAAAGGAGACCCCACTAGAAGATTTTCCAGTGATTGCCACCATTGTAAGGACAAGATCAGTCATTGTGAGTTTGATATCTTGTCCGACAGACGTTCTGTGGCCTGTGTCCACTGTGTGGATAGGGTCTACTGGGCTGCTTGCATATGAAGGCGAGCATAGGGAACAACATGAACCGTGGATGCCATATGTCCCAATAGTTGTAGTAGTTCTCGAGCAGTTAGGGAGGACTTCACCGCTGCTTGAGAAGCTAGCTGCAATATACAAAGACAGCGGGGTTGTGGAAGAAAAGCCCTCGACTGTCTGGTATCTAGACGAGCTCCTATGAACTCTAGGGACTGAGACGGAGCAAGTTGGGATTTTGGGAGGTTTATGACCAATCCCAAGTATTGAAGGATTCACATTGTGCGAGACAGTGCAGATCTGGCTTCTGGAACCGTGGGGGCTCAAATGAGCCAGTCGTCCAATTAAGGGAAGACGAATATCCCCAGGGTTCGCAGAAATGCAGCTACTACTGCCATGCATTTCGTGAATACTCTTGGTGCCGAAGCCAGACCAAAGGAAAGAACCCTGTATTGGAAATGTTTTCCCTTGAAAAGGAATCGTAAGAATTTCCTGTGATCTGGATGGATCAGAAGGTGAGTATAAACATCCTTTAGATCTAGAGAACAAAGCCAATCCTGACTTTGAAGGTATGGCAGAAGAGTTCCCAGAGAAATCATTTTGAACTTTTCTCGGAACAGATATTTGTTCAATTCTCTGAGGTCTAGAATGGGTCTGTGTCTTTCTGTTTTCTTTGGAATAAAAAAATAGGGGGAGTAGAACCCCGCACTCTGCTGAAGAATGGGCACCACCTTTATTGCTCCTTGAGCAAGGAGCGTTGAGACCTCTTGATCCAGTAGATTGTCTGTAGAGGTTTGGAAATTGAACTGTCTTACGATTGTAGGAGGGGGCATACTGTGAAAATGAAGCTTGTACCCCTCTCCCACAATGGACAGAGTCCAGTTTTCTGTTATTTGGTGCCATCTGTTGGAAAAATGACACAACCTGCCTGGAATGTTTAGGGGTTCTGGCCCCTTCAGAGGCAGGAAGGCAAAGTTCTCTATGAAGGAGGCAATGTTCTCTATGAAGGAGGCAAAGCCCTTGAGGGGGCTGGGCTTGTGGAGCTGGCTGAGCTCTAAGGCCTTTTGGCTTCTTTTGTCTGGATTGTAGTTGACCCTTCTGGGCAACTTGACCCTGAGCTTGCCCTTGCTGGGTATAGGATGGATAACACTTCCTCTTTTTGCTGAAAAATGGGTTTTTTATAGGGTTTCTTTTTGGCTGGAGTGGCTGTAGATTTTGACAATCTGTCTAAAGTGAGATAGTCAGTATCTATCTCATCTCATTAGCCTTCTCCTGCCAATTCTTGCCAAAGAGGTTCTCTCCTGTGCAAGGGATGTTTCTCAATTTATCCTGTACCCAAATCTCCAAGTCTGATGCCTGAAGCCAGGCAATCTGACGTGCACCACTGGCAATAGCAGAGGTTCTGCTGATGCATTGAAAGCAGTCAAAGGCTGCACGGTTTACAAACTTGGAGACATCTTGAGCATGCTTGACCAGAGAAAGTCCTGTCATTTGTCCTCAGGGAGAAGGTGGCTCATAAGCTCCAAATCTCTTGTGACCTCTTTGAGGAACATTCCCATATATAAAATATATGAGCTGATCCTAGCTGAAAGCATGGAAGCCTGAAAAGTTTGATGCCCAAAAGCGTCAAGAGTCCTGCATTCAAGACTTGGAGGATTGGATGCATGTCTCTTCATTTTTCATCCTATGCATGGCTGACTCCACTACCATTGAATGGTGCGGCAGCTGAGTCTTTTGAAAACCAGGACATGGTGGAACTCGATACATGCTATCGAGTCTCCTAGAATGAGGAGATGTGGTCAAAGGTGTCTCCCACATTCTGAGCATCAAATCATGAAGAATTTCATGAATGGACAGAGTGGCCGATTCCTTGGGAGCCTTAGGGTATTGGAGAATTTCCAATTCCTTTGCTCTAGGTTCTTTTTCAGGAGCTACCTTGATTGAAAGGCCTCTGGTCACATCACGAATAAAATCCTGAAAAAAGACATGTCTTCCAGAGGAGACATTCTGCGTTGGGGAGAAGAGGAGTCTTCCGGGAGAAACACTCTGGTAATGGCAGAATTATCAGTCATCGGAATCAGAGGATTCAAAGTATCTCTGATCCCGATGTTCATGCAACACATGG
Source organism: Ichthyophis bannanicus (assembly GCA_033557465.1). NCBI lineage: Eukaryota > Metazoa > Chordata > Amphibia > Gymnophiona > Ichthyophiidae > Ichthyophis > Ichthyophis bannanicus. The sequence continues at coordinate 1,695,434,698 of CM066031.1, forward strand.
TCTCGGTATCGATCGAAGTCGGTACCGAATTGGTCCGGTACCAATCTGTCGATGCCAGAAAAAGTCTGCATGGGAAGGGTTCCCACCGGGGATGGTACCATCAGTGCCGGTACAGGCATCGGTACCGGTGCCCATTGAACCACTGGTGTCAACGGTACCGCAGCTGTAAGGAGAGCTGCAAGACTGTGTTCGATAGCGAGGAATATCTGGTCTATCGACGCTGCCGATGCCTGGGTATCGGTAACGGTAAAAGCGGCCGGAAGCCCTGAGGCATGGCACCAGTAGTTCTGCAGAGGTCGAAGCCTCGAGAACATCCTGGAACCCCATTAATGCTTTGGAGGCCGAAGCCTTCCGCCGGGGCTGTTTTGCCAGTGTAGTTTCCTCAAGGGCAATGCCAATGGTCTCTCGATGCTTTTGAAGGAGAACTACCCTTTGAGGACCGGCTCTTATGTTTAGTTACCTGAGATCCATGGGAGGAAGACGAGGCTCTTGAAGACGATGCACTGGACCTGGTATCCGAAGAAAAGAGGGTACTGAGCTTTGCAGTTCGCTTCTGTCTTCCTCTTTTAGTCATCCCCATACAGGAGGAACACTCAGATGGAAAATGGTCAGGGCCTAAACATTTTAGACACCAGTCATGGGTGTCGGTGACAGAGATGGTACTGCCACATATAGCACATTTTTTAAAACCACTAGCTGGTTTTTCCATCTTTTGGGAAAAATGGGGCCTAATGCCCAAAATGGCACCTAGCACCAAAATAAAAAGTTTCTGAAGAGAAACAGCTCAAAAATATATATATTTTTTTTTTTTAAAAGAAGAAAGAACCGCCGGTACCGGTAGGTGTCGTGCGGAGGCAGACGCGACCACAAGAAAAGTTCAAAGAAGAAATTTTCTGCGGTGACAGGGTATGTGTCCTGTCAGCTCTGCGGAAAACGAAGAACTGAAGAGGGACAGTTGGAAAGGCGGGAAGGCAGCGCGCATGGGCTGAGGGATGCTCCAAAAAGCGTTCCTATTGGACGCTGGGGAGCGTTCCCGCGCAGGCTCCATCGGTACCGACGATACCCATATGTGAAGACTACATTCCTGCTTGTTCCTGGAGATTTTCCATAAGCAGAGGTATGATGAGTGCTTGGCATACTGTGCTGAAGTGGTCCTGGCGGAATAGTGGTTTTATCTTTCTTATGGTCCTCAAATGTTGATAGGCCTTGTTTGCGGTTTTGGCGATATGAGATTTCATGTTTAGAGCTCTGTCCATTGTGATGACCAAGTACCTAACTTCATCTTTGACTATTATAAGTCTGTTTAGAATGCCGATATTCTGTGGTGGAATGAAGCTTGGTTCCTTGTGAGACGAACATTGCCTCCATTTTATCGTAGTTGACCGTCAGGTTATTGTCTGTGAGCCAGACATTTGTGTCTTCAAGGCATTTAGTTATTGTTGTGGTGTTAAGTGCTAGTAGATTGATTGGAGCACACACCATGATGTCGTCAGCATATATGTGATAGTGGAGTTTGTGTCATCTGATGATGTTGCATATGGGTTGGATGTAAATATTGAAGAGCACTGATGACAGGGCAGATCCCTGAGGTATTCCTTGCGTTGCGGGGAACTGCAATGATTTCTTTTGGGTGCATTTGACTTGCTCTGTTCGATCTTCCAGGTACAATGGTAACCGTTTCAGAGTGTTCTTGTGCAATCCTATCTGTTTCAGGCGCTGTAGCAGTCTAGCGTGGGACACTGTCAAAGGCTGCCGAATGTCTATGAATACTAGCAGGAATCCATTCTTTATATTATCTATACCTCTTATGAGGTTGTCAAAGAGTGATGTAAGTAGCGTTTCCACACCGTGCCGGGGTTTAAATCCATGCTGATTAATGTCCAGTGGGACATTCACGTCAATGTGATCCTGAAGTTGTTTTTGCACTGTCTTTTCTACTATTTGTGCAAGGAACGTTAAACTGGAGATGGGACGGTATGATTTCGGTTCTGAAGGGCTTAGGTTATTACCTTTCAATATTGGTTGTATCATGGCGTGCTTGAGGGACTACGGCATGTGTCCTTGTTGGAGTGAATCTTTAACAATTTTATGAATGTGCTGAGATAGTTGGCTTCTTGTGACTTTTATTCAAGTCAGTGGGCAAGGGCCTGATGGTGAGGTTGTTGTGTTGAGCCCTTGTATTATGTCTTCTACTTGATGTTCCGATGGTATGCTGAAATCCTCCCAGGTATGATGTTGCTCTTTCATTTCATAATCATCCATTTGTCATGTGGTGGAGCATGTCTGGGTACGGTTTTTCACGCTCATGTAGTCAAATTCCTGTGGATCAAGATGATGGGTACAATGTTGTGTGGCATCCCTAGTGAGCTTTTGAACAATGCTGAATAGTTCTCTTGGTTTGTTGATAGACTTCATGATTAGATTGGTGTGGTGCTGCTGTTTGCACTCATTTATCAGATTGTTATATTTGGCGTGTAGTCGAGGTTCTAACCAAGAGAACAGCGTTTCTGCTTCCTTTTCTATGACCACGCTGCCTGTTCCGCCTTGCCGATTGATGTATATCACTGTCGCGGAGTTATCCGACAGTCCCTGCACCGCTCGTCCTGTCACTATTGCAACAAACAACTGTAGCGCAAGAAATACTGCTCGGAGATCTAGTTAGATGATTGACCATCTGCTCTCACGTCCGGTCCAAGTGCGTTGCGTGTAGAGATCTCCGCAATATAGTCCGCGGCCTGCGACTTGCGGCTGTGACCAAGTGAATCTACTGCGGATGTACTTGGGGCATGCCCGCTTTACGAGATTCTGGCAGCAGCCACCACCGAAGCGACTGTCGGAACCAGGAAAGGCAGGAAAGCCTTCTGTTGAGCAAGTCGGAGTGGTGCAAACAAAGGCAAAGCAGCGTTCTCTGAAATGGCCTCGTAAGAAATTTGGTCCCTGGTCCTACCTCCAGGGTCGCCACCTTCTTCCCTCTTATCTGAAGGTAACTCCGATCTGAGGGCGGCGGAGCAGACATGAACCGACGCAGCAGCTGTTGAAAGACTTGAACTGGATGGCTCCACCGCTCCTCTTTGGGTGTCGAAACATCCCCCCCAAATATTCGAGGTCCAGGGACATCTCCAGACGGCTCTTGGCCCTATTGACTACCCAACTGAAACTTTGACGGACCTACACCACTTTGTCTGTAACCTGCAGACATTCAGCGTGTGACTTCGCACGACTCACCAAACGACAAGATAGGGATCAACTAGAATGCCTTCCCTACGCTGTGCTACTGATATCACTACCATCATCTTGGTAAACGAGCCCAGCGCCAACATCAGACCGAAGGTTAATGCTTGGAACTGATATTGTCCCCAGGAAACGCAACTCCCTGGAACTTTTGATGATCCGGTCGGCTTGGAACATGTACACACGCATCCGTGAAATCACGGGAAGTCAAGAGACGTTCTGGTAAACCTCCAGAATGACAGACCGCAAGGTTTCCCACCGTACGTGTGCAACTGAAAGGCATGATTCACTCCTTTTAGGCCAAAATTGGATGGAGGGATCAGTCTTCCTTTGGTCTCTCGAAACAAACGGCGAATGACTGATGCCGTATCCTGATAGTGGCCCCGGCACCACTGCTATCAATTGCAGTAGGTAATCCAACAACCGACACACGCCCCTGTCTTCTGTCGACTGATGCAACTGCCCGGCCACGAATAGATAGAGAATGGTCTGCAGCCACTTGATTCGGAACCTGCCACAGAGTGGGCAAACCCCACGCTACCATTTAGGTGAGATTTCTACTTATTCAGGTCTGCATGGGTTTAACCCCCTTCTGCTTTGGGTGCCTAAGGGAGGCAACCACCGGAGAATAAAACATGCCAGAGCAAACTCTGTCAATGTAAAGCATCCTCCTCTAAGAGGGCTAGATGCAGATTCCTTTTTTTTTTTTTAAATGTAATATAGATACTCGCAGAAATGCCAGGTTTCTCTGTCTAGAAGGAAGACTCCTTACCAGAAAACTCCCTCTACATGTCACCAAATCTCCCACCTGAGATAGATCAGGCATCGGCATGTATATGCCTAGTCCATGCAAGGAGCTAAAAATATGCCTGTACCTGGAAATAAATTACTGTAAGTATTTATGTTTGAGTTACCCTGTGTACTACAGGATTGCCAACCTATCCTAGACCATTGAAATGGCTTGAGCCAAACAAATTAGCAACTTAGATTGCAAAGCCCTCCTGAAGTTCCGCTCTTAACAGAAGCAGAGACAAATCTAGATGGTAGTGTTTAGAATATGAAAATCAAAATGACTTCAACTCATACTGGATGGCTGAAGTTAGTTAGTTTGCAGGTATGAGCTTAGCTAAGCCAAATTGCTTGTAAGCTTATCTGTTGCCTATGCTTTTGCACCCCTTGCTTCTCCCTCACCTTTACACCCACGGCCAAATATCTGGGTGTGGGGAAGTAGGACATAGCTCTTTAACACCACATGTGCACTTGAAAACCTAGTGCTTCACTGTATCCGTGTGGCAACACATTTAATCCAATCCCAACCAAGGGATCACACAGATACAAAATTCAAGGTGCCATTATCTGTGAACCAGAGGAAGGGAGACCTATTATATATTTAATCATAAAATTTAATCATAACATTTCATTGCCACAGATCTACACACAAATGATATGCAGACCGCAACAGCTCCGTACAAAAGAGAAAAAGGAGCAAACATACATAATAGTCCTCCGAATGATAAGGAATGTGACATTCACTCTTCACACTAGCCCCAAAGGGTAATGTAGTAACATGATAAATTGGTGCGCTAGACCTAAAACCCCCAAAAATGAGCAACATGCCAACCCCACGCACTGATTGTACCATTTACCAAATTGAGGTCTGCATTACACATATAAATAGGTATCCGAAAGGGTGCAACCAAGAAAAAAATACTCTACAAGTATAGTAGCTTGTTAATCTGACTCATTAGCTTCTTGCAATGAACAAACAAAGCTGACTTACTTCAGGAGGTTTCTAACACACTCTTACACATGAGTTAGTTTTGAAATACCCCATTTCTTTCTCTTTTTTTTTAAATGCACGTCCTTAAAGTAAAAGGCAATACCTTAAATTAAATTAAACCTGTGGAAATAATTCTACTCGTTAGACCAGGTGGTTCTCCAAAAGAACCGAGAATGTGGCCGCGACAAGAAAAACAGACAGCCTGAAAATTAAATCAATAAATTAAAGTGATAAAATAAAACGGCAAAATGAAACCAAAGCCTATAAAAACAAAACCGCTGATTAAAACAATAAAACAGAATGCCGTGCCGCTGGCTGTCTGCTCCCCACACGCGGGCCGCTGTGCTCCCCCCACACACGGTCCAAACATGCAGCAAAATGGCCGCCCCGTCAAGCAGCAAAATCTTTTTTGGCGTCAAACAGAACAATCGCAACGTCAAGTTGCTCCCCACAGTCCGCCAGAGCCCGAAGGCCTTACCTGTAGAGCAGAAGCACCCACACCACCTGCTCCTGCGATCGGTAAAGGAGCCGCTCCCGCAACCGCGCTGCTTCGAGCAGCTGCAGCGAGGGCTGCCCCGTCGGCACCACTGAAGAGAGCGAGAAGGCTGCCAACACAAGAAGCCTCTGACGCACACAGTCCTTAGGTGAATGTGCATGTGGCTGTCCGATCTCCGGAGCTCTCTCACATACTGTCAAGGGAGAGAGATCCGTCTGTGAAACACCGCAGAAGAGGAAAGTGATCGACAGAGCAGGGGGGCGGAGAGTACTAAAAAAAACTTAAAGAGACAGCCCTCAAATCTAAAATGACCTGCACTAACTAAATAAAAATAATTTGCTCCCCAGATCTAAAGGGATTTTAACTCCTCATTGCCAATCAGAATAAAAAAGGAAAGGAAGACTAAATAGAAATTTAAAGCTAAAAATTAACTCTAAAATGGCCTGACTAAATGCTCCTTAACTGTTCCTCCAAGTGAGCCCAGCGCAGGCTCACTGTGTCCTCCTGCTGCATGGAGACTGGACACACTGGGGGCTGATGGGAGATACCAGCAGGCTATATCCAGTGATGTCATGACTTTGACATGCCCAGTCTCCAAGCTGCAGGAGTAAATACACTACCCAGAGGTGGAGGACTAAACTGGAGGAACGATAAGGAACTTCCCTTTAGTTTTCACATTCAGAAAAATCACCTCCCCCTCTTATCCCATTCCATGTCCACTGGCTCCACCTACAGACTTTGGTGAAACATGATAGCCAACCCCCTCTTACACCCAGAGACATCTGAAGCAGTTCAAACCTCTCCTAAGGACTTTCTCTTCAGCCATTCACGAATCGTAGTCCTGAGATGGATCTCCTGAAGTAAGAGCAATACCCTCACAGAAGCTCTGCCTCTTTAAACAGAGTGTTTTTTTGGGCACATTAAGTTCCTTAACATTTATAGTAACAAACTTCAACATAAACTACTCACCCCCAACTCATGCATCCATTAACATATGCTCCCTTATACCATACACCACCTTGAACTCCATTAAGAAAAGGAACTTCATAGACATATTTAACATCTTCCCAACCAGCACTCTCACTATCCCCAAGTATAACCATAACACCTACACCTCCCACCCCCACCCCGCCTCACCCCAGAGTTCAACTCCCCCCTCATTCCCCCATCACATCCACTAATCAAGCAGATCAAAAGGAAGCATCCTCTTCAGCCCATCAAAACAGATCAGTGATCCCTCCTCCCGGCCCTCACCCACTTGCCTCACCCTCTAGCATTACCAATAGGAAAAAAAAAAACCACATTCGTGCAACATATATAAAGAAAAGTCCCTTCTGTATCAGTCATCTCAGTGACTGCCTCTTGTTCATGAGGAGCACTGGCTCCCAATTACATATAGGATTACGCAGAAGATCTTAACCACTGCATATCAGATGTTCTATACTAGTCTACCCACATTTCTGCCCAGCTTCACTACACTCTTTACCCTCAACAAAATGTGCTAATTATTCCCACCCACTTTAACATAAGTCTTGATTTTATTAAAAACTAGTGTCACAGTACTTGCTCCAACTCTTTAGAATAAATTTACCTTCTTATATTTGTCTCAAAACATTTAAGAAGAAGTTTAAATCTGTCCTAAAAACCTTTTACTTTGAATAGGCATATGATTGTGTTAATATACTGTTATTACATGGCTTCAGGGAAGGCATGAAAAACATATCCATAATATCATGGATACTTTTTCTACTAAAACATCTAATACTTTCGAGTCAATTCCAGGTTACCGTATGGAGAGGAAAGGAAAAGAATTATCGGTACTCTGTACTTCATCCCTTTGATTTTACTCCAAAATATATTGCATATTTGCTGCTTAGTGAAAGGACTCACAAAGGAGTATGACCCTCTGGTTTGCCCCTTCAGCAGTGACCCACTGCTCCATGTCAAGCCAGCTCTTCATCTCAAGCCAGAGGATAATTCTGTAAGTAGCAAACTAAATTTTCACACGTATTTAGCCATTAATGATACTTATTCTGGAAAGGCGAATCCGTATGAATTTGATTTTATAGAATACTAGTGTAAGTGGCCACAAGTGTGCATAAATGAAGTTGCAGTCACTTATATTAGCTCTGGAGCAGGTGTAAACAACCACATGTATCTTACAGTCACTGTACAGAAAATGGCCCAGTGCATAAACTTTTGCTTTGTCCAAATCTCCACCCCCTAGCATTCCGAAAGTGAAAGTATGCACCATTTGTCCCGAGCACGTACCTTCAAAATAGTGATCGACTAAACTCCACGCTTAAGTGGTCGTGCGAGTCTGTAAATCACTAAAATTCCAAGATTTACACACAAACTAGTGTGGCAGTCTAGATACGCTTTACAGAATTACTCTCCAACTGTGACATTATCAAGTAGAATAATGAGTTGGAAGAGAGCCCAGGAGAAGGTAGATTTCTGCCGTGGTGACTCAGACCCCTGCTGTTATTTCTTGATCGGAATATAATGGAGGATGTATCTGTTTTAGCCTTCTGAGAGAGCACCACCAATGACATCTCCTGAATTTGGCTCCTATAGCATACTAGGGCCGCAACCTGAACCTTGAGAGAGTTTAGCATCGATCCTTGATCCAAGCCAAACTGCAAGAAGGACCAAAATGGTGACAATGCCTGTCGGACCTGAGAAAAACATCACCTCTTGAAGATCAGCCGGACTCTCATAGAGGCCAAAGTAGTAAAGACCCTCCAAGCCCTGAGCAGGGTATTCACTACCGCTCTAAAGTAGCCCTTCCTGGAGAGCCTGCTCCTCTCAAGGGCCAGGCCATAAGCAAGAAGGGAATGGGATACTCTATCACCGGGGGTCCCTGCCACAGAAAGAACTCCTCTTGAGGAAGCAAGAGAAGGGGCCCAGCCAACAGGCTCAAGAGATGCACATATCATGGCTTGCACAGCCAGTCTGGAGCCACTAGAATAACAAAGCCCAGGTAAAATTGAACTCCGTGAACAAGATGGCTCACCAATATGTCTCGGGGAGGAGACATTGTAGCTCCTCTTGGAGCCACTCCTGAAATAGGGAATCCAAGCCCGCCACCTACGGATCCTTTCTGTGGCTGAAGTCCTCCACTTTGCATTTACCTGGGTGGCCAACAAGCTGAATACTGGAAGGCCCCACCTCTTCCAATGAAGTTGAATGTGTGAAGACTTGGATCCCACTTGCCAGGATACATGGAATTCTGATTCAAGAAGTTGTCCAGCACATTGTCAATGCCTGCTGCGGACTGCAAAAATGGCAAGCAGATGTTCCTCTGCCCAACGCAGCTCCGCCACCTTGACTGTCACCACAGCACTGCAAGTCCCGCCTTGCCTGTTGATGTTGTCCAAGAACACATATATTGATTTCCTTGCTATAAAATGCCCCAAACTCTCCAATGCCAGGTAGATCTCTCTAGCCTCCAGGGGAGACTGACCAGGAGATTTCCTGAGACCAAAGACCCTGGGCATACTGATCCAGACAGTGAGCTCCCTAGCCCATCAAGCTGGAATCCAGGGTGACTATCAACTAATCTAGCACTTTGAGGCATCCTCTAACAGATGGTGCGCGTGCAACCACCAATCCAACTGACCTTGATTCTCCTGAAAAAGACGAAGGTGCCGATCTAACAACTGGGAAATGGGAGGCCAGTGCATCAATAAATGCCTCTGGCTGGAGGCGCATGTGCACCCTGGCACAAGGGACCAGTTCCAGGATTGATGCCATGGATCCTAGGATTTGTAGGCAGTCCCAGGCTCAGTGAGCTGGACAAGCACACAACTGAGTTGCTGCTGCAGCTTGAGCAACCTCTCTGGCATGAAAAACTTCCCCCCCAGTCAAGTGTTGAATGGAGCACCCTTATATTCCAAGTCCTGGGAAAGAACCAGGCTGCTTGTGGGTATGAACACCAATCACAACCATGCCAGCCAGTGAACACCAAGGCAGCATCCGTATGGATTGTTCCAAGGAGTTAAATCATTCAGCTGCTACCAGCGGCACAACAGTTCCCAGGATCTCCCTTCCTCCCTGCAAACTGCCCCAAAAAGAGCCCATGGCTGCTTCTGCCACCCCCCTCAGCTCTGTTCCCTCAAGGTCTTTGCAGCTTGCCAGATATTTTTCTTCTAAGATCAAATGAGGAGGAAGAGGGAAAAACAAAACACAATCTGCTACATATCCTATAAATCAGCTTCCTCTTTTCCAATGACCTCCAGCTGCTGTTAAAGCAATGGTAGATTTAGAACCAAAGAAGTGGAAGTGGGACCTGGACTCCTCCAGGTAGCTCCCCAAGGGCTTAGAGGCAAGGCCAAAGGGATAGAATACCTCCTGATTGTCATCACTCAAAGTACTCCTCAATTCCCCGGACTCAACCCGGTAGTTAACTTCAGTACAAACGCTGTACCAGTGATGCTCGTCTACCATATGCTAAAGAAAGATAAAAAAAAGGCAAAGGAAGCTGGCTGCACAGTGTCTTATATAGGACACTGCTCACACCAAAAGCTATGGAGGGAAAGCACAGTTACTTACCTGTAAAGCACAGTTACTTACCTGTAACAGGTGATTTCTGGGAACAGCAGGAATAAGTCTTCACATATGGGTATCGTCGGTACCGACGGAGCCTGCGCGGGAACGCTCCCCAGCATCCAAAAGGACAGCTTTTGGAAGCATCCCACAGCGCCTGCGCGCTGCCTTCCCACCTTTCCTAACCGCCTCTCTCCAGTTCGAGTTTTAAAGCTGAGACAAAGAGAGAAAGAGGAAAGGAAAGATAGAGAGATAGAACTCCTAGGGGAGGTGGGTGGGTTGTGAAGACTTATTCCTGCTGTTCCCGGAGATCACCTGTTACAGGTAAGTAACTGTGCTATCTCCAGGAACAAGCAGGAATGAGTCTTCACATATGGGGACTCCCCAGCTAGAGATGCCTGGGAGATCACCAAGATTGTGAGTCCCTGGGAAGGGCTCCGCCTGCACCCACGAATCTCAGGCATCCAGTCAGGGATGGAGGGTAGGAGTTGATTAGGTATGGAACAGGTGTTTGAGAACAGCCTGACCAAACAAGGCATCCTGGCGGGAGTCCTTGTCCAAGAAGTAATGGGCTGTGAAGGTATGAACTGAGGCCCAGGTGGCCGCTCGACAGATTTGGTCGATGGACACAGAGTTAAGATGAGCCATAGAGGCTGCCATGGCCCTCATATTGTGAGCTGTGACATGGCCCTCCAGAGAAAGGTTCCTACTCTGGTAGGCGAAGGAAATACACTGAGCAATCCAATTAGACAGAGTTCTCTTAGACACTGGAAGTCCTAAATGAGAAGGATCAACAGTAACAAAAAGTTGAGAGGACTTTCTATGTTGCTGTGTCCTTTGTAAGTAGAAAGCAAGTGCTCTTTTACAATCCAGGGTATGAAGATTCCTCTCTGCACTTGATGCATGAGGTCCTGGAAAAAAGACAGGTAAATACACCTCCTGGTTCAGATGAAAAGGTGAGACCACTTTAGGCATAAAGTGTGGATTAGTTCTGAGGACTACCTTGTCATGATGGAACCTTGTATAAGGAGGATTAGCCACTAAAGCTTGCAACTCACTGATACGGCGAGCTGAGGTGACTGCAATGAGAAAAATAACCTTCCAGGAAAGGAATTTCAAGGAGGTAGTGGCTAAGGGTTCAAAGGGTGGCTTCATAAGCTGGCCAAGAACCAGATTCAAGTCCCATGCCACTGGAGGTGGTCTAATGGGAGGTTTAGTCAAAAGAAGGCCTCTCATGAATCTTGCTATAAGAGGATGAGAGGAAATGGGTTGTCCATTGAGAGGCTTAAGGGATGCTGCAATAGCACTCAAATGGACTCTGATTGAATTTGTTTTAAGGCCTGCATGGGATAAATGCAGCAAATAGTCTAATAAAGAATTCAAAGGTATTGCAAGAGGGTTGAGACCCTTCTCTGCACACCAAATGGAAAACCTTTTCCATTTAAAAGCATAGGAACGTCTGGTGGAAGGCTTTCTGGAAGCATGAAGGATTATCCTTCACCTGCTGAGAAAGGTGTAAATCCTGAAGGTCTAGGCCTTCAGCAACCAGGCTCTGAGATGAAGGGACTGAGGATTTGGGTGCCACAAGGTTCCCTCCTCCTGGGACAGGAGATCTGGAGCAGACCCCAGGTCCAGGGAGGGAGCTTGAGAGAGATGCAGAAGTAGAGGGTACCACACTTGGCGTGGCCAATGTGGTGCTATGAGGATCATAGACCCCTTGTCTCTCTGAAGCTTGAACAGAGTTTTGGGGATGAGGGGAATAGGTGGAAAGGCATAGAGAAAGTCTTGCCCCCAATGAAGGAGGAAGGCATCCCTGGCCTGAACTCCCTGACATGGAATCCTGAAACAAAACCAGGGAAGTTTGGCATTCCACGGACTTGCAAACAGGTCTATGTCTGGGGTACCCCAAATCCGAAAAATCCTGGCTATCTGGTCCCCATGGAGGGACCATTCGTGTGGAAGCAGAACTCGACTGAGTCTGTCTGCCCAAGAGTTTTGAACCCCTGGAAGATACACTGCCATGAGATGAATTTGGTGCTCTCTGGCGAAGGCCCACAATCTCAGAGCTTCGTTGCAAAGCGACAGAGAGCCAGTCCCTCCCTGCTTGTTCACGTAGAACATGGCTACCTGGTTGTCCGTGTGGATGAGGACAGTCTTGTAGCTGAGCAGGGTGTGGAAGACTCTGAGAGCCAGAAAGATTGCTCTGAGCTGTAAGAGGTTGATATGTAGAGATGTCTCCTGTGGAGACCAGATGCCTTGGGTGGAGAGATCTTGTAGATGAGCTCCCCAACCCTTTGGAGAGGCATCTGTTGTAAGGGTTGCTTGGGGTAATACCTGTTGAAAGGGGGACCCCAGCAACAGATTTTGAGTGGACTTCCACCAGTGGAGGGACCAAAAAAGGCAACTGGAGGTTGCTATTTTGTCTGACAGGCAACCTGATGCCTGAGTCCATTGGGTGGATAGGGTCCACTGAGCTGCCTTCATGTGAAGGCGAGCGTAAGGAACCACATGCACCGTGGATGCCATGTGGCCTAAGAGTTGTAACATCTCTCGAACCGTTAAATGGGATTTTAAATGAATCTGGGAGGCTAACTGCACTAAGCGTAGGCAACGGGCCTGGGGAAGATAGGCCCTTGCAGTTGTGGTATCCAGTAAGGCCCCTATGAACTCTAGAGACTGAGTAGGGGTGAGATGGGATTTCGGAATGTTGATTACCAGTCCCAGATACTGAAGAACACGCCTTGTGCAGGCCATGGAAGTCTGGGCCTCTGACTGGGATGGAGCTCTGATGAGCCAGTCGTCCAGATATGGGAATACAAATATTCCTAGAGTGCGCAGAAATGCAGCTACTACTGCCATGCATTTTGTGAACACTCTTGCAGCAGAGGCCAGACCGAAAGGAAGCACTTTGTATTGGTAGTGCTTTCCTTGGTAAAGGAACCGAAGGAACCTTCTGTGAGTTGGATGGATGAGAACATGGGTGTACGCATCCTTGAGATCTAGAGAACAAAGCCAGTCCTGACTCTGGAGGTATGGAAGGAGAGTTCCGAGAGAGATCATCTTGAATTTCTCCTTGCATAGAAACTTGTTCAATTCTCTGAGATCTAGTATGGGTCTGTAGCCCCCCGTTTTCTTTGGAATGAGAAAATAGGGGGAGCAGAACCCTGAGCCCTGTTGAAGAAGGGGTACTTCTTCTATTGCCCCTTGGGCAAGAAGGGTAGCAATCTCTTGACCTAGAAGGTTGAGGAGAGATGTTGGAGAATTGAACTGTTTCACCATGGTGTGAGGAGGAAGGTTTAAGAAATGAAGCTTGTACCATTCTCGTATGATGGAGAGGATCCATTGCTCTGCTGTGATTTGTTCCCATCTGGGAGCAAAGTGAGCTAACCTTCCTGGGATGGTGAGAGGCTCTGGATGGTCTAGAGCCAGAAAGGCTAAGTTCTCTAGTGGAAAGTCAAAGGCCCTGAGGAGGCTGAGGCTGTTGGGCCGTAGCAGTCCTCGCAGCCTGAGACTTGGCCTGTTTTGGTTGTTGCTGTCTCTTTGTAGCAAAATGACCTTGGGAAGAGGCCTGACCATAACCCGAAGAAAATTTCCCTTTTTTTGGGAAAGATCCTTTTTTGAATAACCTCTTTTTAAAAGGGGCAGTAGTAGACTTTGAAAGTCTATCTAAAGCAGAATTTTCAGCATCCATCTGGTTGGCCTTTGCTTGCCAATCTTTGCCAAAGAGGTTTTCTCCTGTACAGGGAAGGTTACCTAGACCATCCTGTACCCAGGATTCCAAATCAGAGGCTTGTAACCAAGCAACTCTGCGTGCACCTATGGCAATAGCCGAGGCTCTACTGGCACCTTCAAAAGAGTCAAAGGCTGCACGATTGGAAAACTTGGATACATCCTGTGCCTGTTTAAGCCAGGTGACATATTCTTCTCTCTTATCTTCTGATATAAGAGATAAGGTTTGCAGATGATCTGTAACTTCTTTTAGAAACATCCCCATATAGAGACTATAGGAGTTGATTCTGGCTACAAGCATACTGGCCTGGAAGATTTTCCTGCCAAAGGAATCTAGGGTTCTGCATTCTCTTCCTGGAGGAGCAGAGGAGTGCCTTTTTGTACTCTTGATCTTTTTCATAGCAGACTCTACCACAATGGAGTGGTGAGGAAGCTGAGTCTTATGAAACCCAGGACAAGGAGGAACACGATACATGGTGTCCAACCTTCGGGAATGAGGGGAGGTGGAAAGAGGAGTCTCCCATATGCCCAACATGTGATCATAAAGAATCTCATGTACTGGTAAGGTGGCTGCCTCTTTAGGAGCCTTAGGATATTGTAGGATATCTAAATTTTTTGGCTCTAGGTTCAGTTTCAGAGGCCACTGAGATGGACAGGCCTTTGGCCACCTCCCTAATGAAGTCCTGAAAAGACAAGTCTTCAGGAGGAGACATTCTCCTTTTTGGAGAAGAGGGTTCCTGAGGAAGGATCCCCGATGCTTCAATTGAGGCCTCTGATGTATCAGAGTCTTCAGAGGAATCAAAGTATCGACTGTCTGGATGCTCTCGCAGAGCCCGATACGCGTACCGGGAAGTATCGACAACGGGAGTAATCGGTACCGAGTCGGTACTGATAGGCATCACTGGATAGCGTACCGCTGCCGTCGATGCTGATGCCGATGCAAGCGGTACAGGTATCGGTGATGGCACGCTGCATGGTCAGAATATTCTGATCCATCGACGCCACCAATGTCTGGATGTCGGTACCGGTAGTAACTGCCGGTACCCCAGAACATTGTAACAGGTGATCGGTCGAGGCCGAGCCATCGATGTCAACCTGTGACCCCATAGGTAGAGCTTTGGAAGCCGGAGCCTCCCGCCGGGGTAATTTTGCCGGTGTGGATTCCTCAAGAGTAAGCCCGGGGGCATCTCGATACTTAGAGGGAGACGAACTCTTTGAGGACTGGCCAGATTTAAGTTTGGTTACCTGAGATCCATGGGATGAAGCAGCAGCCCTGGAAGACGTCGATGCCACAGAAGCTGCATCGGAGGGAAACAGGGTATTGAGCTTGGCTGCCCGATTTTGTAACCCTCTCTTAGACATCATAGAACAGGACTCACAATCCGCTATGGAGTGGTCAGGACCTAAACATTTTAGACACCAGTCATGGGTGTCTGTGACAGAAATAGTGCTGCTGCACTTCGTGCACTTTTTAAAACCAGAGGCGGGTTTTTCCATGAGGAAAAATATATCTGTAGGCCTAAGGCCCCAGAAGAAAAAATGCACTGTAGTTTTTTTTTGTTTTTTTTAAAAGAAAGAAAAAAGACCGGTGGTACCGGTCCGGAATCGAGAAGGCAGACACGTGACTAAAGAAAAATAAAAGAAAATAAGAAATTCTTCAGCGGTGACAGGAAACACGACCTGCTGGCTCCGCAGAAAAGAAGAACTGGAGAGAGGCAGTTAGGAAAGGCGGGAAGGCAGCGCGCAGGCGCTGTGGGATGCTCCCAAAAGCTTTCCTTTTGGACGCTGGGGAGCGTTCCCGCACAGGCTCCGTCGGTACTGACGATACCCATATGTGAAGACTCATTCCAGCTTGTTCCTGGAGATCAGGTGATCTCTGGGAACAGCAGGAATAAGTCTTCACATATGGGTACGTCGGTACCGACAGTGCCTGCGCAGGAACGCTCCCCAGCGTCCAATCAGAAAGCTTTTGGGAGCATCCCACAGCGCCTGCGTGCTGCCTTCCCAACTGTCTCTCCTCAGTTGAGTCTTATAGCTGAGACAAAGAGGGAGAGAGAGGGAAAGGAGAGAGAGATAGAGAGAGAGACAACTCCTAGGGGAGGTGGGTGGGTTATGAAGACTTATTCCTGCTGTTCCCAGAGATCACCTGTTACAGGTAAGTAACTGTGCTATCTCCAGAAAGAAGCAGGAATGAGTCTTCACATATGGTGACTCCCTAGCTTTAGATGCCAGGGAGAAAGCCCAGAAATTGTGAGTCCCTGGGACAGTGCTGCACTTCCCCACCTGGATCTCTGGCATCCCATGAGGGATGGTGGGTAGGAGTTGATTAAGTACGGAACAGGTGTTTGAGAACAGCCTGACCAAACAAGGCATCCTGGCGGGAGTCCTTGTCCAAGCAGTACTGGGCTGTGAAGGTATGAACAGAGGCCCAAGTGGCTGCTCGACAGATGTGGTCGATAGACACAGAGTTCAGATGAGCCATTGAGGCTGCCATGGCTGTCACATTGTGAGCTGTGACATGGCCCTCCAGAGAAAGGTTCTTGCTCTGATAGGCGAAATAAATACATTGGGCAATCCAGTTGGAAAGTGTTCTCTTGGAGACTGGTTGTCCCAAATGAGAAGGATCAAAGGCAACAAAGAGTTGGGAAGACTTTCTATGTTGCTGCGTCCTCTGTAAGTAAAAAGCCAGAGCTCTCTTACAGTCCAGGGTATGAAGATTCCTCTCTGCACTTGATGCATGAGGTCCTGGAAAAAAGACAGGTAGGTAGACCTCTTGGTTGAGGTGAAAAGGCGAGACCACCTTAGGCATAAAGTGTGGATTAGTCCTAAGGACCACCTTGTCATGATGGAACCTTGTACAAGGTGGATTAGCTACTAGTGCTTGCAATTCACTGATGCAGCGTGCTGATGTGATTGCAATAAGAAAGATAACCTTCCAAGAAAGATATTTCAAGGAGGTGGTAGCTAAAGGTTCAAAAGGTGGCTTCATAAGCTGACCAAGAACCAAAATTTAAATCCCATGCCACCGGGGGTGGTCGAATGGGAGGCTTTGTTAAAAGGAGGCCTCTCATGAACCTTGCTACAAGAGGATGAGAGGAAACAGGTTGTCCATTTAGAGGCTTGAGGGAAGCTGCAATAGCACTCAAATGGACTCTTACTGAATTTGTCTTAAGGCCTGCATCAGACAGATGAAGGAGATACTCCAGCAATGATTCCAGAGGTATAGCACGGTGGTTAAGACCCTTCTCAGAACACCAGATAGTAAACCTCTTCCACTTGAAAGCGTAAGAACGTCTAGTGGAAGGTTTTCTGGAAGCATAAAGAACATCTTTTACTTGTTGAGAAAGATGAAGATCCTGGAGATCTAGGCCTTCAGCAACCAAGCCCTGAGATGCAGAGACTGGGGATTGGGATGCCACAACTTTCCGTCCTCCTGAGAGAGGAGGTCTGGAGCAGACCCTAACTCCAGGGAGGGAGCTTGAGAGAGATGTAGAAGCAGAGGGTACCACACTTGCCGTGGCCAATGTGGAGCTATGAGAATCATGTGGCCTCTGTCTCTCTGAAGCTTGAACAGAGTTTTGGGAATTAGGGGAATGGGTGGAAAGGCATAAAGGAAGTCTTGACGCCAATGAAGGAGGAAAGCATCCCTTGCCTGAGCCCCCTGAGCCAGAGCTCTGGAACAGAACCGGGGAAGTTTGGCATTCCACGGACTTGCAAAGAGGTCTATGTCCGGGGTTCCCCAAATTTGAAAAATTTTGGACACCTGGTCCATATGTAGGGACCACTCGTGTGGAAGCAGAACTCGACTGAGTGTCTGCCCAAGAGATTTGAACACCTGGAAGATAAACTGCCAGAAGATGAATGTGATGCTCTCTGGCGAGAGCCCACAGTCGCAGAGCTTCGTTGCAAAGCGACAGAGAGCCAGTTCCTCCCTGCTTGTTTATAAAGAACATGGCTACCTGATTGTCCGTGGATAAGGACTGTCTTGTGGCTGAGCAGGGTGTGGAAAACTCGCAGAGCAAGGAAGATTGCTCTGAGTTCCAAGAGATTGATATGTAGACAAGTCTCCTGTGGGGACCAAATGCCCTGGGTGGAGAGGTCCTGAAGATGGAGAAGCATCTGGAGAAGCATCTGTTGTTAGAGATGCTTGGGGTAGAGGCTGTTGAAAGGGGGACCCCAGCAACAGGTTTTGAGGGGACTTCCACCATTGGAGGGACAAAATGAGGCGACTTGTGTTTGCTATTTTGTCTGATAGGCAGCCTAATGCCTGGGTCCATTGGGTGGATAAAGTCCATTGAGCTGCTCTCATGTGAAGACGAGCATATGGTACCACATGAACAGTGGATGCCATGTGGCCTAGCAACGGTAACATCTCTTGAGCAGGTAGTAGGGGTTTCAGCTCTGCTTGAGAAGCTAACTGCATCAAGCGAAGGCAACGGGCCTGGGGAAGATAGGCTCTTGCTCTTGTGGTATCCAGCAACACCCCTATAAACTCCAGGGACTGAGTAGGGATCAAATTGGATTTTGGGATGTTTATTACCAGCCCTAAATATTGAAGGATACGCATTGTGCAGGTTAGAGAAGTCTTGGCCTCTGAATGAGTGGGAGCACGAATGAGCAAGTCATCCAGATAAGGGAAGACAAATATTCCCAGGGTGCGCAGAAAAGCAGCAACCACTGTCATGCATTTCGTGAACACCCTTGGTGCAGAGGCCAGACCAAAAGGGAGCACCCTGTATTGATAGTGCTTCTCCTGAAAAAGGAACCGAAGGAACCTTCTGTGAGTTGGATGGATGAGAACATGAGTGTACGCATCCTTGAGATCTAGAGAACAAAGCCAATCCTGACTCTTAAGGTATGGCAGCAGAGTTCCTAGAGAAACCTTCTTGAATTTTTCTTTGACTAGGAATCTGTTCAACTCTGAGATCTAAGATGGGTCTGAAGCCCCCTGTTTTCTTTGGAATAAGAAAATAGGGGGAGTAGAACCCTGTGCCCTGCTGTTGAGAAGGCACTTCCTCTATTGCCCCCTGGGCTAGAAGAGTGGCAACCTCCTGCTCCAACAGGCTGAGGAGGGAGGCTGTAGAATTGAACTGATGCACTCTTGTGAGAGGGGGCAAGCTGGAAAAATGAAGTTTGTATCCCTCTCTTATGATGGAGAGTGTCCAATGCGCTGCTGTAATTTGCCCCCACCTGGGAGCAAAGTGACATAACCTTCCTGGAATGGTGGAGGGCTCTGGTCCTTCCAGAGCCAGGAAGGCTAAGTTCTCTAGCAGAAAGTCAAAGGCCCTGAGGGGGCTGAGATTGCTGGGCAGGAGCAGGCCTCGCAGCCTTTGCCTTGCTCTGTTTGGAGGATTGCTGACGTTTGGAAGGGAACTGAGCTGCAGATGTCGTCCGCTGACTATAAGCAAGATAGAATCTTCCCTTTTTAGAGAAAGGTGTTTTCTTGAACAACCTTTTCTGAGCAGGAGCAGCTGTGGATTTGGATAGTCTGTCCAAAGCAGAATTTTCAGCATCCATCTGATTGGCCTTTGCTTGCCAATCCTTACCAAACAGATTTTCACCTGTACAAGGGATATTTCCCAATTTGTCTTGGACCCAGATCTCCAAATCAGATGCTTGAAGCCAAGTAATCCTACGTGCACCTATAGCTATAGCTGAGGCTCTGCTTACGCATTCAAAGGAGTCGAAAGCTGCACGGTTGGAGAATTTGGAGATATCCAGGGCATGTTTGAGCCCAGTGAGAAATTCTTGCCTTTTATCATCAGATATAAAAGGACTTAAAGTCTGCAAATGGTCAGTGACTTCTTTTAAGAACATTCCCATGTAGAGACTATAAGAATTAATTCTCGCAGCAAGCATGGAAGCTTGGAAGACTCTTCTTTCAAAAGTATCCAGGGTTCTACATTCATGTCCTGGAGGATTAGAGGCATGTCTTTTGGCACTCTTAATCTTTCTCATTGCAGACTCAACCACAATAGAGTGCTGAGGAAGTTGAGTTTTATGGAAACCAGGACAGGGAGGGACACGATACATGGTGTCCAACCTGCGAGAATGAGGAGAGGTGGTTAGAGGTGCTTCCCACATCCTTAACATGAGATCATACAGAATCTCATGAATAGGTAAAGTAGCTGCCTCCTTAGGAGTTTTAGGATATTGCAAAATATCCAACTCCTTGGCTCTGGGCTCAGACACTGGGGCAACTGTAATAGAGAGGCCCCGAGACACCTCTCTGATAAAGTCTTGAAAAGACAAGTCCTCTGGAGGAGAAATCCTTCGTTTAGGAGAGGACTCCTCCTGTGGAAGAAGCATCACTGCATCGACAGACTCTTCAGAATCCTCAGAGTCGTCAGAGGAATCAAAGTATCGTCTGTCTGGATGCTCTTGCAATGCCAGATACCCGTACTGACCGGGATCGGTATCGGGAATAACCGGTACCGGGGTATCGGTACTGGAGGGCTTCAGAGGACAGAGTACCGGCATAGCGGACACCGACGCCGATGTCGATGCCACCGGTACCGGGATCAGTACCGATGGCGATGCTAGTGCCGGTACCGGTGGAGTAGTCTGTTGCGGTACCACGGGTGTCGATGCCACAAGGAAAGCCGCCAGACTGCGTTCCATGGACAGAATCCTCTGATCCATCGACGCCGCCAATGCCTGGAAGTCGGTACCGGCGGAAGCCACCGGTACCCTAGAGCATGGCACCAAGAGATCTGTCGAGGCCACGCCATTGAGATCATCCTGGAACCCCGATGATGATGCTTTAGAGGCCGAAGCCTCCCGCCGGGGTAATTTTGCCGGTGCAGAATCCTCGAGGGCAAGGCCAGAGGCATCTCGATGCTTAGAAGGAGATCTACCCTTCGAGGACCGGCTGGATTTATGC
Source organism: Ichthyophis bannanicus (assembly GCA_033557465.1). Lineage (NCBI taxonomy): Eukaryota > Metazoa > Chordata > Amphibia > Gymnophiona > Ichthyophiidae > Ichthyophis > Ichthyophis bannanicus. Next base: position 1,695,455,365 of record CM066031.1, read on the forward strand.
TTAGTTACCTGAGATCCATGTGAGGAAGAAGCAGCCCTGGAAGACGTCGATGCCACCGAAGCCGCATCAGAGGGAAACAGGGTACTGAGCTTGGCAGCTCGGTTCTGTCGACCCCTCTTAGACATCATGGAACAGGACACACAATCTGTTATGGAATGGTCAGGACCTAAACATTTTAGACACCAGTCATGGGTGTCGGTGACGGAGATAGTACCACCACATTTTGTGCACTTTTTAAATCCTGAGGCAGGCTTTTCCATAGTTAAGGAAAAACATTCTGGGCCTAAGGCCCAAAACTTAAGTGCACCTGAAGAAAAATAAATGAAAAAAAGGTTTTGGTTTTTTTTACAAGAAGAAAAGAACAAGGACCGGCGGTACCGGTACAGCGTTGAAGGCAGACGCGACAGAAAAGAAAGAAAGAAAAAATAAGGAACTTCTTCTGCGGTGACAGGAACACGACCTGCTGGCTCCGCAGAAAAAGAACAACTGAGGAGAGACAGTTGGGAAGGCGGGAAGGCACCATGCAGGCGCTGCGGGTTGCTCCCAAAAGCTTTCTGATTGGACGCTGGGGAGCGTTCCCGCGCAGGCTCCGTCAGCACCGACGTACCCATATGTGAAGACTCATTCCTGCTTGTTCCTGGAGATGACATACATAAGCCCCTCTTGGGACCCCTCCTGAAGCAGAGCATCCAAGCCTGCTGTCTGTGGATCTTTCCTACAGTTGAAAAGGTTCTTTGATTTGGCAACCTCTTGAGTAGGCAATAAGTCAAATACTGAAAGGCCCCACCTCTGCATTATGAGGTCGAATGTGTGGAGGGCTTAAACTTCCACTCACCAGGATCCACAGTGTTTTATATCATAAAGTCAGCCTGCACACTGTCTACAACTGCGATGTTCACTGTTGAGATGGCAATCGGATGCTTCTCAACCCAATGGCACAGCTTTGCCACTTTTAGAGCCACTCCAGCACTGAGAGGTCACCTTACTTGCTGACGTATTGCCGAAGAATACTTGGGCTGCTCTGCCCATCAGGAGATGCCAGAACCTCACCAGTGCCAGGTGGACTGCTCTGGCCCCCAGCCACTTGACTGCCTGAGGCATCCTGAGATTCTGGTTGCCGTATCTTAAAAAGGATATAGCATTATTAGAAAAGGTTCAGAGAAGAGCCACCAAAATGGTAAAGGGGATGGAAGGATACTCCTATGAAGAAAGGCTAAAAAGGTTAGGGCTCTTTAACCTGGAAAAGAGACGCTTGAGGGGAGATATGGTAGAAGTCTATAAATTAATGAACGGAGTGGAACGGGTAAACGTAGATCGATTGTTTACGTTATCAGAATATAGAAAGACTAGGGGACATGCAATGAAGCTACAAGGTAAACTATTTAAGACTAATAAAAGAAAATATTATTTCACTCAACGTGTAATCAAACTCTGGAATTTGTTACCGGATTATTTAGTAAAGGCTGTTAGTGTAGCTGGGTTTAAAAAAGGTTTGGACAAGTTCCTGGAGGAAAGGTCCATAAACCATTATTAAGAAGGGACCCAGGATATCAATGCTTGACCCAGTACAAGCATTGTGGAACCTGTCTCTTTTGGGGAAATTGCTAGGTACGTATGACCTAGATTGGCCACTGTTGGAAACAGGATACTGGGCTTGATGGACCTTGGTCTGACCCAGTATGGCATATCTTATGTTCTTATGAGAGGACCAAAGCCCTTGAGCAGACTGGCCTGTGCAGTTAGCCCCCCAGTTCTTCAAACTGGAATATCAGAAGACTGACACAATCAGACATGTCCAGAGACATTCTGGCCCTCAGATGGTGGGACTGCAATCACTATATCTGCTGCTCCTTGTTCTCCCAGGGGAGAGGAAGGATCTGTCCAAATAACTGAGAACAGGAAGGATAGAGATCTAAACAGGCATCTTTGAAGAGGGCATATGTGCATACTGGTCCATGGAACCAGTTCCAGGTTCACTGCCATGGACTAGAGGAGTTGAGATGGTCCCAGGCCCATGGAGCCCAGAGTTGGCTATGAAGTTTGAGGTATCTCAGTCATGAGGAAAACTCAACTCAGAATAACTGAATAGAGGTCCAAGATGTTCCAAGTCTTGGGAGGAATTCAGGATGATTTTGGGATAGTTTATCACCGACCCCAGCATTCCAGCCAATTAATTATTAAGATCAATTGTCCCTGGACATCTCCCGGGAATCTGACTGAATCAACCAATCATCCATGTATGGGTGAACTTGGATGCCATGCCTATGCAGGAACGCTGCCGTTACCACTTCCATGACTTTCAAGAAGGTGCAAGATGATATGGCAAGACTGAAGGGTGAGGCATGGAACTATAAATAGTCTAGAAAACAGGAGAAAAACCACTGATGATGTTCCCACAGGGAAAATGAAAAGTACATCTCCGCAAGATCTATGAACATGAGGAACTCCCCCTATCTGACCAACACAATGACTGACCCAATGATCTCCATATGGAAGTTAGGGACTCTGAACCGGCACTGACTGCCTTCAGGTCTAGCATAAACTGGAGAGAACCACATTTCTTAGGCATCACGAAATACATAAATACCTCCCCTGGCCCTGTTCTGCTAAGGGCATGGGGTACAATAGCCTGCAATTACAGGCGGCACTGTAGAGATTCGTCTATCACCACCAGCTTGAGTGGGGAGTCACAAGGAGACTCCACAAAGGCATCCTTTAGTGGCTGTGCAAACTCTAGCACATAATCCTGATTGAGGTCCTTGAGAAACCACTTGTCTGGTATGATAAGTCCCATTCCAAGAAAAACACCCAAAGCTGCACCTCTGAAGAGGCCCCCCAGATCTCATTGTATTGTCTCCAGACGGAGACTAAGCAGAGTCTTGAGCAAGCTGAGATCTCCATAAGGACTGCCCTTTCTTGGTCTTAGACCAATAGGAGAAACAGGCCCTATCCAGACCCCTGAAAGTCCAAGGGCGTCTCCAGGCTCCCTGCACTGTCCTACAAAGAGGCACTTCTAGAACTTCTAGAAGCCAGTCTACAGAGATTCTCTGTGGACAATCCTCTGAGGTCTTTGACCAACTCCCCAGAGCAAGCGGCTCTTAAATGGGAGTTTACCCATCCACAGCTTGGAGGCTGTATCAGTTGACAAATGGCCACTACCTCTGCTGCCATGGAATTAGAGATCCTGATCAAGTCGTAGAGGGCTTTAGCCACATAAGCAGCCCCTGAATCCAATCTCGCAACCTCTACCCAGCATAGCAGAGTTCAAGCTGCTGGAGAGATGCATTTTTTTGTTTGTTTTCAAGTTAGAGCTACTTTATTGAAAGCAGCAGAGCACCAAATACAGTGTGGAAAGAAAATGAGAAGAAAAAAATATATACAAACACAGCATACAGATACAGGACAGCATGAGGTAAGGGAGGCGTGGACCCAAACTTACCACTCCCTCAGGGGCCCACTGTCTGCTCTCCGGCCCACCAGGGCTGGAACCCATGGGAAAAAGTCCTGGGCACAGGGCTGCTGTAGGAGACAGGAGTGCACCTGAGCTCTGAGCAACATTGGGCCTACTGGAGTCTGCAGCACACAGACCACAAGACCATAGTCTGGGCCAAGATAAACAGGCATATTTGCACTGTTGTACCAGTCTATACACCCTGCAAATTGCTGGAAGCAGACAAATACTAGCTTCTCTCACTGCTGCACCTAGTGATGACATCACTGAAAAAGTCTGCCTCCACCTGCTGGCAAGGGAACATTACCCATACATCTAGACTGGTCGAGCAGATAAGGAAACACTTGTTTCTGAGATATCAGATCTGAACAACATCCCAGCTTGATAGGTTAGGAACTCCCCTTGTTGGGACGATGCAATAACCTGATGGTCTCCATGTAGAAATGAGGGACTCACTGGTGTTGACATCATTCAGGTCCAGAATAGGTGAGAATGAACCTCCCTTCTTGAGCATCATGAAGTATATGGAATAAGACCCCCAGCTCTGCAGAGGGCATTGGTAGAACAGCCTGCAAATGCAGCAGCTTTGTAGGTTTTCCTTGCTTGCTATTGGCTTGAGCAAGGAGCCGCTACAGGGAGACTTCACAAAAGGTGTCCCATAGGTGTTCTGCAAATTCCAGCATGTAGCCCTCATTGAGGACCTAATGGCCTGATATATGCGGCCCACTCCAAGAGAAACAGCAAAAGGGCCCCCATCTCCCAAAAGGCTGTAACTTAGAAGGGACTAGACTTAAATTATTGCAACGGAGTCCCAAGAATGTTGAGAAACTCCAAAAGTACTGACCTTTCCTGGGCTCAGACAAATAGGATGAACAGACCTTACCCACATTCCTAGCAGTCCGAGGGCATCTCCATGCTCCACGCAATGCCCTGAAAGAGGCACTCCTAACACCCCTGGGCTTGTTTCCTGGGAGCCTCAGTGGACAAGCCTCTCCAAAGTCTTTCACCAACCTCTCCAGGTCCTCCTCACAAAGCAACCTGCCTTTAAAGGAAGTTTGCTCAGCTATAACTTGAAGGCAGCATCAGTCAACCAACTGTGGAGCCAAAGCCACTGCCTAGCCACTACTATCACCACTGCCATGGACTTGGAAGAGATCCTAATAAAGTCAAACAAAGCATCAGACATAAGACCAGATTCCAAACTCACAGCCTTTGGGCTGTCCTACAGCTGCTGGCATTAACAAAACTGGGATTGGGCCACCAAGATCACACACAGTGCCACTGGAGAGCCTATGACAGAAGCCTTAAAGGCATCCATAAGGAGGGCCTCTACCCTCCAATCATGAGACTTCTTCAGCGCAGCACCCCACCTCCCCTCGGCATCCACCCAATGGAACCCACAAAGCTGATCCAGCTTGCCCTTCGGTAGAGGGTATAGCTGAGACAGGACCTTAAGGCCTCTAAGAGTCAGCTTGGCGCTCCCAATGTCCTAAATGAAACTAGGAAGGTTCTCTCTGTGCAGCAGGTGGATAACAGATGAATTCTCACCTTTCTTTAAGGGAATTTCCCTTTCTTCCTCTAACTTAACCTCTGGAGAAAAGGATTCCTCATCTGCATCACAAACAACCTCCACAGGGGATAAGGTTGGACTCACAGAGGAACAGATGGGCCAAAGGGAGAAGGACACTTAACTCCCTTGCCACTAGTGACAAAGACACTCGAGGGCCCCGGGTCTCCCATAGGGTTGGCCTGGACCTTGGATCCCTGCAAATGGTACTGCCCACTGATAAGGACTGAAAACAACCCGTGAGCCATTTCAGAAATTACTACTCCAGCTGACTAAAAGGGGGGCCCTATGGGCTTGAGGCTGCCCCACCACAAGGACCATGCAGCCATTTAAAAAGGCCACAGAGCCTGCTGGTGGGGAAATAAAAATGGCACAGGCACCAAACTTGGCATCAGGCCCGAAGTCCCCCATGGGGGGGGTAGGGGTCCTCAACATGCCAAAAAAATATGCAGAGGCATTCCCACTGCTTCCAGGGCAAGAGACTGCAGCTGAAGGCCGCAGGCTGCATTGGATTACAGTTAAATACTGCAACAGCTATGAGGGGGGGGGGGGAAGACTTGCCAGGAAAGAGCACAAAAGAGGAATCAAAGCACCTGTCTGACAAGACGGGGAAACCTCAGAAGGGTTGCCTCAGAGGCCCAACTGCCAAAAACAAGAAAAACTTTTTTTCTTCAATTTGAAGGTGATATTTTACCTAACAGATGTCCTTTCCTCGAGTCCTGCTAGACCAGTCCAGACAAGTGGGTTGTATTCCCCTACAAGACGACTGGTGGAGACAGATTGGCAAGGAAATGCCCAGGTTTCAAAGACATCGCTCCCATGCCTCTATTAGCCTCAGCCACTAGAGGACACCTCAGTATTCGTCCCAAAGCATATGGGAGAACATGGCAAGCCTCATACAACCCTCAACGTGGGCAACAGTGAGTAATCAACAGTAGAGAACTATGTACAGAAAAGCAGAAATAGAAGGCTGTCAGTAGAAGATGAACCTGCAGAACCAAGCATATACAGTTGTGGTCAACATTACACTGTTCTACAAATTTTCAAAAATTGTTTGCTTCAGAAATTAAATGTGCTATTTCTTAATGAGTTGGATATGCTGAATTCAAATATGATAGTGAAATTGGTCAATTAGCTCCTGTTTCTATGATATGTTGAAGAATGTACATTTTACCACTATGTATGGTGAAAATCGAGCCTAAATCCTTAGATGTAAATCAAAATCTTATTACAAATGAAACTTTGCACAACAAGCAGCATGTTTTTATAAAATAAAGTTCATAAACGTACTTAGAATAAACAAAGTTCAATTTAACTTTCATTAAGAACATCTGTAAGTACATTCTAGCAAGTTTTGTTCTCATTCAGTGGCTTCACGACTCTTCCTGATCTGTTTCTTGTACTGAAGCAATGGAATATCCCTTGTCACTGTCCAGCAGTAGTCTGCAAGCATTGATGGACTCCATTTACCCTGATACCTTTTTTCCATGGCTGCAATGTCTTGGTGAAATCGTTCTCCATGTTCATCACTTACTGCTCCGCAATTTTGTGAGAAAAAAATCTAGATGAGTGTAGAAAATGAATCTTTAAGGACATATTGCAACCAAGGTTTTTGTATGCCTTGAGAAGATCTTGAACAATCTCTTGGTAATTATTTGCTTTGTTATTTCCAAGAAAATTTTGTGTCACTGATTCAAATGCTATCCATGCAGCCTTTTCCTTTCCACGCGGTAAACAAAGAAATTCGTCATCTTGAAGAAGTGCACGAATCTGAGGGCCAACAAAAACTCCTTCCTTAACTTTGGCATCACTTAGTCTAGGAAATTGATGATCATAGTTTATACATTTCAAAAGTTGTTTCATATTTAACATTTATATAGTGCTTCAAACGTACGAAGCGCTGTACATACATGAAGAAGAGACAGTCCCTGCTCGTCAGAGCTCACAATCTAATCAAGAAGATCACAACATACAAATACAATCAAGTAAGACAAAGTATACAATAACAAGAGCAGCAAAAACAAGAATCAAGAACAGAAAGCAATAGAGAAGAGATGGGTTTTCAATTTGGACTTGAAGAGGTCCAGAGAGGGCGCTTTGCGCACAGACAGAGGTAGATTGTTCCAGGCAAAGGGTGCAGCCAGGTGAAAGGAGCGAAGTCTAGAATTAGCAGTACAAGTGGAGGGCATAGATAGACGAAGGCTGTTTGAAAAGCGAAGAACGCAAGAGAGGGTGTAAGGAGAGATAAGAGATGATAGGTAGTGGGGGGCTGAAGAGTGAATGCATTTATAGATCAAGAGGAGGAGTTTGAATTGGATCCGGAAGTGGATGGGAAGCCAATGAAGGGACTTCAGAAGAGGAGTGATATGGGAAAAGCGGCGCTGATGGAAAATTAGTCAAGCAGAAGAATGTTGAATAGATTGAAGGGGAAAGAGATGGTTCGCGGGAAGGTCAGCAAGTAGAATATTGCAGTAATCAAGACGGGAGGTGATTAAGTAGTGGATAATCATTTTAGTAGTGTCATCAGAAAGGAAGCGGCGGATTTTGTTGATGTTATAAAGGAAGAAATGGAAAGTCTTAGCTACATATTGTCATAAGTCTCTGTCATAAAAGCTGCATGGCCAATAGGAATTGATGGTAGCAAGTTGCCATTATGCAGCAATACAGCTTTAAGACTTGATTTGGATGAATCAATGAAGAGCCTCCAATCATCTGCATTGTAATTGATATTGAGAGCTGCCATTAAACCTTTTACATTGTTGCATGCAGCAAGATCACCTTCTTTGAAAAAGAATGACACCAAGTCTTTCTGACGGTCCCGGAAAAAAGAAATTCGAACGTCACCCAGCCAGAAAATTCCACTGCTGTAGTCTGAAACCCAAAAGCTCAGCTTTATTCTTCGGGAGATCCAAATCCCTGACAAGGTCATTCAATTCACCTTGCGTTTCTGGACCTTTTGCATGTCGTCTCTCTTCACCAACATGTTTCGGGTCCCACTCATATTGCGGGCCATACTTTAGATTTAGTTCTCTCCTCTCCTGCGCTTCTCCCCCAGATCTCTCCTCCTACCACTCATCGTGTCCCCTGGTCGGATCATTTCTGTGTTTCCTTCTCAGTTTCCTGTCCCCTCCCGAAGACTGCTACCTCGCCTAGATCCCCACCTTTGCATTCTTTGCATCGCCGCATCACTCCTGCGACACTGAATGCTTTTCCATCCGCACACCTTCTCTTCCCCCCTGATTTTTCAGCGCACTCTCCTGACTCCCAGGTCTCCTTTTGGAATACTACACTCGCCACTGCTCTAGATAATCTGGCTCCTCTTTCCGCTACCGCTCGGGCTACTAGTGTCGCCTGTTCCCCTTGGTTCCACCCAGGCCTGCGTCTTCAGCGGACTCAACTTCGGCAAGTGGAACGTCAATGGGTCAAACATGCTACTCCTGAAGCACTTCGCCGTTTTAAGCAAACTCTACTCCCTTTATCGCGCAGCGATTCAATCCGCCAAGCGTACCTTTTATACCACCCAAATCTCTGAGGCTGCGGATTCCTCGAAACGACTTTTTTCCATCCTACGCCATCTTTCTTCTACCGGTTCTGCTCACAATCAGTCCAGTAAAGCTCCAGCTCCTCAACTTTTGGCCACTTTCTTTTCAACGAAAATCTCGGATTTGCATTCCTCTTTCCTGACTCTAGCCTCATCTCCACTATCCTCTCCTCACTCTCCTTCTGTTGCGATACCCTCTGCTGGGATGTCAAATCCCACCTTATCAGGATCACCCCCTTCCCCTCCAAAATCGGGCGCTAGCGCATACCTGGTCCTCTTTCTGTCCCATCACCTCTGCTGAGCTCCTACAAGTTCTCTCTAGCTCTAGGAAAAACCACCTGTCAGCTTGACCCAATTCCCTCCCACTGGTTGGCTGAATCTACCTTGCAATTAGTGCCTATCATGGTTACCATTCTTAATACTAGTTTTTCCACCGGCCACTTTCCACTCCTCTGGAAGTCTGCCATAGTTCGTCCTCTCTTGAAACTACCATCACTTGATCCCGCCGTACTTTCCCATTGGCGCCCTGTGTCAAACCTCCCCTTTCTGGCTAAACTACTTGAACGCTTTGCTTTTGCACAACTCAGTTCCCATGTTGAAGCTACTAATGCCTTACACCCACGCCAAGCAGGATTCCGCTCCGGGCATAGTACGGAAACCGTCCTTCTGGCGCTACTCAATGAACTCCACGTCGCCCATGACCATGGAGATATTACCCTCATTGTCTCTCTCGACCTTTCTGCAGCATTTGATCAGATTGACCACCATATTCTTCTCTCTCGTCTGGCTGATCTGGGGTTACGTGGTGAGGTCTGGAAATGGTTCTCTTCTTTTCTCTCCAGCCGTTCTTTTACCGTCCACTCCAATAACCAGTGCTCTTCTACGTTCCCTCTTACCTGTGGTGTTCCCCAGGGTTCTGTTCTTTCTCTTCTTCTGTTTAATATTTTCCTCTCCCCCCTCCCTCTCTTGATCCAGCAATATCCAGTTTCATCATACATTTATGCAGATGATATCATTCTCTTATATCATACTTCACCACTGAACCTCGACATCTCTCAGTTTAATCGTTGCCTTGCTCATATCGCTTCCTGGCTTTCCCTTAACCTTCTGCATCTCAATCTGGCAAAGCCTACAGCTATGTGGGTCTCCCTGAGTGGCTCCTGTCCGACTGTTGCTCCTCAGATCGATCTCACTCCAATTCCGCTTGTCTCCTCCTTCTGCTACCTGGGGGTTACTCTGGACTCCACTCTTTCTTTCTCTGGTCACATTTCCACTCACCCGCCGGTCTTTCGCAGTCCTACGTCAAATTAGAGCTGTTCGGTCCATTCTCCCTTCTACTGCACTGATTACCCTTGTTTTGGCCTTGGTTATCAGCAGACTTGACTACTGCAATGTTTTCCTAGCTAACCTTCCTGCCACTCAACTTAAGCGCCTTCAGCTAATTCAGAATACGGCAGCTCATCTTATCAATTTTTCCCATCGTTACGTTACGAGCATGTCACTCCCATCCTATTCCGCTTACATTGGTTGCCTCTCCGCTTTCGATTCCGTTATAAGTTTCTTATTCTGACACAAAGCCATCTACACCTCTACTCCCCGTTATCTGGCTGATCTTATATCTCTGCACACACCTTACCGTCAACTCCGTTCCCTGCATGCTAATTGCCTGTCCTTACCCTTTCCATCACAAGCACACTTAGAACAGACCCGTCACTCCGCTTTCTTTTTTCTAGGCCCCTCTCTCTGGAATGCTTTGCCACCTTCCCTCCGACTAGAATCTTCATACTCCAAATTTAAAGGACCAACTGAAAACTCACCTGTTCCAACAAGCCTTTGACCTTCCCCCAGATGCCCTCCCTTGAGTCCTTGTTTGCTTGTCTTTAGTGCTGTTGCCTAGTCCAGTTGTGTACTGTTGCCTCCCTTTTGTTGTTTTGGCTTCTCTCCCTGTGCCTGTTGTCTGTCTTGAATCCTCTGTCTGGTGTGTCTTTGTGCTCTTTTGCTGTTGTTGTACACTGTCCTTTTCTCCCTCTTTCCTATTTATAATTTGGCATTCCTTTTCTCTAGCTTAGTGGCGTATTGCCTTTTATTGTACACCGCTTGAATGTCTTGACAAGAGCGGTCTATCAAATGACGTAATAAAGATAAAGATAAAGAAAGATAAAGGTGTGGCTCATTAGCAGTGGCCAGAAGAAACTCTGGGTCACGTGAGGTTGACAGTTCATGACTACAAACTTCTTCCTCTTCCTCACTTGATTCTAATGATTATGATTGACATTTTGGGAATCGGCAACCCTTCTCCATGAGGCACTGGGCATATTGCAGATGGAATGTTTGGATATTGCACGGTCCACTTACTCTTTCTGGATATGCCTTTCTGAATTGGAGGAACCATGCAGAAGTAGCAATTGCTGACGTGATCCGTGGGCTCTCTTCAGATCATTGGAACTGCAAAAGGCATTGACTGCCTTTTCCTATTCATCCATTGCCTGAGATTTGTTGCACATGTATTGCAGCATGTGTGTGGTGCCCAGCTCTTATCCTGATCTCCTATTCTTCAGATAAAATATATAGGCTTTCTTAACCACCACAGTCATATTCTGTTTTTGTGATGTAAAAGTCACTTCACCACAAATAAAGCAGAAATTATCTGCATTATTAACACAAGTACGATGCATCGCCGAATATGCTGTGATTGGCCTATCGGCATAAAATAATGCAAAATAATTTTTAATTTTTCTGTGACTAATACACCTTAAGATTTATGCTGTCAAGTGATGCAAATTTAAATACCGATTGCATCATCTGGTTTCTATCGGTTGCAAGTAGAGATTATGCAATCTCATGCAAATGTTGCATAACACAGTTAATGGCCCCTAATAACTAATAGCATATATCTTAGCAACTAGACCTAATCAGCCATTTTCATTATGATTTCTGTGTTCAGCAGCCTTAAATTAGTTTAGAACAGCTGATTCACTGTTCAACAGCCAAAATGCTTCGGACACGAAATTATTGGCACTCTTGAAGTTCAACCCCTTAATGTCCAATATCTCCAAAAAAAAAGTGTCCAGTGAAATGGCTTTTGACTATATATGTGCACATATTTGACACATAAAAGAATCAAATAAAATAAGACCAGTTACAAAAGGAAATAGTAGGAAATTGTATACAAACTGGGACATTGCCAGAACATGATTATTGGCACCCCTATAAACAATTCAAATCAGTCTGAACAGAAGGACCACATTTCCAATGCAGTAAAATTAGACGCACCTATGATCAATTCTCAGTACATGATTCGAATCAATCAATGAAAGATGGCTAATGTTTTAGAGTGGCCACATTCACTTTCTGCTCCATTTTTACAATGGTGAAGAGAAGATAGCTGCCCAAGACCATCAGAAAATCCATTAACACAAAACAAACTTCAAAGGGGTACAAGGCCATTTCCAAAGACCTTGAGATTCCTGTGTCTACAGTTCACAATGTTAAGTTTTCTGCGCATGGAACTATCAAGAACCTCCCAGAACATGGTGGAAAGAGGAAAATTAATCCAAGTAGTCTTCGAAGGTTAGTGCGAACTGTTGGAAAAACATCACATACAACATCCAAAGAGCTTAAAACTGACCTGGAGCAAATCTGGAGTGGTGGTTTCAACCCACACCATATGCTGCACACTAAACAAAGAAGGACTTCATGGGTGAGGGCCAAGGAGGAACCCACTGCTCAAACAGACATAAAAAGGCACGCCTGAACTATGCCCAAATTCACTTTCAGAAACCACAGTCCTTCTGGGAAAATATTCTGTAGACAGATGAAACCAAATTTGAGCTCCTTGCAATGCAGACCAAAAGCTTATAAGGAAGAAAATGCCCTTCCTACAGTTAAATATGGTGGAGGTTCCATAATGTTATGGGGCTGTTTTGCTGCTTCAGGAACTGGAAGCCTGGAACGTATTAAGACCATGAAGTCAGAGGACTACCAAGATATTTTGGAGCAAAATATGATACCTAGTGTCGGAAAGCTAGGTCTGGATCGAAGGTCATGGGTCCTCCAGCAGGACAAATGACCCAAAACATATACCCAAAAGTACAAAGAATGGTTAAAAAGGAAAAAATGGACCATTTTAAACTGGCCAGCAATGAGTCCGGATCTCAATCCAATCGTGAACCTTTGGAAAGAGCTGAAACCTGACACTGGTAAAAGGAATCCTAGAAACATTCATGAGGTCAAACAAATCACTGTTGAAGAGTGGGAGAAACTACCAGCAGACAGATGTATGAAATTTATAGATGGCTACAAGAGACATTTGGAGGCTTTCATCACTGCCAAGAGCTGTGCAACCAAATATTAGTGAAGAGTGCCCTTAATCCTGTCCAAGCCACTTTTTTTTTTTGCAGAAATTACATCTAAGCTGCACAGACATCTTTTTTTTGTTGTATACCTTAGAACATATTATTAAATTATTATGATGACATACAGTTGGAATACTTCCAATTATTTCTCAAGACGTTGTACACAACACGTCTAAAATGCAAGGGTGCCAATAATATTGACCACACCTGTAAATTATAGTGGACCAAGGTACCGCTGCAGCAAAACAGACCAAACAGTTCCAAGGGTGGGTCCTGGAGTGGTCTAGCTGGACTCAAGAAAAGGGCATTATCTGATAAGTAAAATGTCACCTCCCATATCGTCCTGCTAAACCAGGCCAGACAAGTGGGCCATACCAAAGCTATGCCTCCACTGGGCAGGAAAAAGACACAGCATCTCCTAAATCTTGAGTCAAAGGTAGTGTCTGCCTGAGAGTGGACATCGAAGCAGTAATACTTCACAAAAAGTGGAAGGTGATGCCCACTTTGCCATTCGACAATGTCTGAAGGGGTTACCGAGCTATGCTCCACCTATGAGGAGGAGGAGGAGGGGGAGAGGGAGATGGAGAGGAAGAGGGAGGCGGCACTGATGTTGTGTGAGGCTGTTGATCTTTTCCAATTTTCTGGCTGCTCAAAAGTCCCTTATAAGAGTGTGGAGCAGACTCAAATTTCCATCCTGCTTTGGCTACCGAGAAGACCTTAATCTAATGGAGCCTCCCCACAGAGTGCTTAAGTGAAAGACTAACCCTCAAGGCGGTCGTTTACGAGCGAAATCAATCTTTTCCCTCTCAACTGTTCAGATTTTCTTTACAGAGGAGAAAATCCATCCACCTGCTGGAGACAGAAGAATACTGAGGTGCCTTCTAGTGGCTCCAGCTAAAAGTGATATCACTCCCATGCCTCTAAAACCTGGTAAGGGAACATAACCCACTTTTCTGGACTGGTCAAGCAAGACAATATGGACACTGGTTTATTGCAAGCAGCCAAAAGATAGCTGAACAGTCAACTGATTAGAATGAAGGAATATAAAAAAAATTCAGAAACAAAATTTAGAAAAGCTTAGAATTCAGATAGAGGACAGTAAGAGAGAAAGGCCTAGGCCCAAAACTTACTAACCCCTTCTTGGGGCCCCATGGGAGTCTCCCTTCTGCTTTCTTGTTCACCAGTACTGGAACCCATGGGAAACACTGGACAGAGGACAGCTGTTGGCTTGAGGAGAAATGGGCATACCTGAATTTTGAGCAAACATAGGGGCCTACAGATCTCAATCACACAGGCTACAGGACCGTAGTCTGGACCAGAGGAATCAGGCTTATCTGAACTACTGCACCAGTCTACACACCTTGCCACCTGCTGGAGGCAGACAATACTGGCTTCTCTCAGTGCTGCACCAGAGGATACCCCATCGATGTCATCACTAAAAGTTGCTCAACTATGACTACTTATTTGTCTAGTACCACAAAGTATATGCAGCGCTGTACAGAGACATGCTCAAGTCTGCCTTTACTTGCTGGCTGGGGAACATAACCCATTCTAGACTGGTAGAGCAGGATAAGGAATTTTCCATTTAGTTGAACATATAGGTTTCTACTCCAAATTCAAAATCCAGGTCTCAGTTTCATCATTTCTTCAACCTGCAACTTCCTCCACCTGCCTTAATCATTGTATTCTTTTTCCTTCATGAAGCATACTTAAATTTTGCAATAGTTTTGATTACTACTACCTCTGCTGGTAGACTGTGCTGTTCCAGTTATTAACCATACTCTTAGAAAGCACAGTTACTTACCTGTAACAGTTGATCTCTGGGAACAGCAGGAATAAGTCTTCACATATGGGTACGTCGGTACCGACGGAGCCTGCGCGGGAACGCTCCCCAGCGTCCAATCAGAAAGCTTTTGAGAGCATCCCTCAGCGCCTGCGTGCTGCCTTCCCACCTTTCCAACTGTCTCTCCTCGGTTGAGTTTTATAGCTGAGAGAAAGAGGAAAGGAAGATAGAGAGATACAACTCCTAGGGGAGGTGGGTGGGTTGTGAAGACTTATTCCTGCTGTTCCCAGAGATCACCTGTTACAGGTAAGTAAATGTGCTATCTCCAGGAACAAGCAGGAATGAGTCTTCACATATGGGGGACTCCCAAGCTAAGATGCCTGGAGCCCTAGCATGGTGGGGATTGGAACATGCTACACCTCATATGGCCAGGCATCCTGAGGATGGAGGGTAGGAGTTGAAAAGAGAGGAGCTGTAGAAAAACAGCTAACCTAAGGACTACAGGTAAGGAGTCCTTGGTATGTATGATAATTATCATGAAAAATATTGAACGAACAATCACAATATGGACCTCACCTACTGGATTGCAGGAAGTAGAGAGGCTGATGGAGTCTACTGGAGATCCAGTAGAGGAATCTTCAAGGTGACCTCACGGAGTGAAGGTGAAGGTCCAAATCTGGAATTCACAGGTGACCCAGGTGTCAACTGGGGTAGTATAAAAACGGCAGGTCTTTAGTGGAAAGCTTTATGGAAAAAGCTGGAAACTCTTTTGGCTACAGAGTTACTAACATTTAAGAGCAAAAGAGGAAGACTGACCGATTTGGACAAACTAGCCCAGTCCTGGAGGGAAGAAGGGGTATGGGAAAAAAGCCCGTATTCCCAAGGAGGACAGATGTCTGAAGGGCTGAAACCTCAGATCTACTGAAGATCCATCCTGTCTTTCCTAACTGGTGAGAGATAGAAAAGATATTGAAGCATGAAGCTTCAGGGATACCTAGACCTAGGGTTAAAGTAGGAGCTGTCAGTACCACAGTAGTGGTTGTGTGCATAATACCCCAGACATACTGAGGGACAGTATGAACATATGCAAGCCCACTGTCTGGAACCTATAGGAAGGTAAAACCTTTATAAGCATAGACAGTTAGAGAGATAAGTATGTAAATACTTATAGGGATATACATATATACATATATATATATATCTATACATATAGGGATATACATATATATCTCTATACATATCTATATCTATATATATATGTCTATAGTGAGATCTGGAGGGGCATAACATATGCACACGCAGCTTACAGACATACATATCTATAGAGATGTATATAGAGATATATACAGAAAACACACAGAGCAAGAGATATGATGACACAGGCACTTTATTGGGATCCCCAAAGCGTTTTGGCAGGTTGCCTTCTTCAGGGGGTTGATATCACTTATAAACACAAAAACATAATAAGCATAAAAGAATGTTGCACCAATTACACATAAAATCCAGACGCATATTTAAAAACAATAAAAAACATTTATATCAATTATGAACCAAATGGGAGCTAACCGGGCATGTTAAAAACTGAGATGATAACCATTGATATGTACTGAACCTACTACACTCAAATTAAAAATATATATATAATAATTAAATATAAAAAATAAATAAAAATTACGTAATAAATAAGATAAAATAATAAATAGTTAAAAATATATGCAAAAGGGATTAATAGGGTTGTGGCGATACACAGACAATCATTGGCGAAAATGGTCAAAAACAAGTTAAAAAACACTTAATAACCATGCAGATAGTGAATACTGTGCAACAATCATTATAAATAATTGTTAAAAATGCTCAAATGAATAAATAAAATAAATAATTAAAAGTGTCTGCACAGATGTATTAAAAAGCAAATTAATATACTGACCAAAAAACAAAATTAAAATATTAAAATACAATGGTAAATAACTTATCAAATATACATATAAATTGTTGAAGGAATGCTGTGCAACCATTGTGTTTAGAGGAATTATAAAACAACGCAGGGCAGAATTGAGAATAAAAACTATAGAATCATTAGTCAAATATGTAGTGGAATGCAAATGGAGGTATGAAAAAGAAAAGATACATGGAGTATAGGCAATATTTTCACTTACTCAGCGCATACAGACCACGAGTCTGCAACGAATAGATTGTAGGGCTCTTGATTGGACCTTTTACTGTAAAATTTCAGGATTAAAAAAGTCAATAATGAATAAAATAGGATGAGAAAGAAGGTAAACACATTATGTATGACCGCAGTGAAATAAAATCTGACAACCATTATCATAACGCTAAACTTAATGCAGTTAGACAATTTATATGTGTAAAACATTCAATTGTGAAAATTTTTTATTTATTGTTACTAAATCAGGTGGGCTGATAGAAGGAGAGTGTGACATTAAAAATGGAGAAAAGGACACGGTACATTAATGATGTTGCTGCTGTACGGGCTGAACTTGCTAAAAAAATATAACAGGAGATAATAGGGTGTGGAGAACCCTCACAGTCATGGAAAATGACTGAGGAAGCCTTTCCCAACCATATAGGATAGTCAGAGACAAAACCCCATGCTCTCTAGCAAGGGCCCATAGTAGAAAGCGTCTCTGTAAGATTGCAGAGAGCATTATGCAGGAGAATTGGGAAATAAAACTGGCTGTAGGTCAACTATGCTGCCAAATCCAAAGAAATTGGAGATGGCAAGAAAAGAAGATAGTGTGATAAGCCTGAAGTGATTAGGATTATCCAAGATAGATGAAAGCACTATCTTGGAATCACTACTAAGGCCAGACAGAAAGTAGTGGAACACAGACTGGAAACTTGTGGAAAAGTACCAGTAGTCCAATCACTGGAACTCCTGCATGGGCAGCTGCTGAATAAGACAGCAGAGAGAATCTTTCTGTGTAAAACAGAGAGAACAGACAGAAGAGGAGGAGAAATTCCTGTCCCTGTCTGATGAGCTGCCCAGAGAAAAGAAGGGAGTTTATTCGAGAGAAAAAACTCCACACTGGAATGAAAGGCAAGTGAAGCCCTGCAGTGGTATGGTACCACTCTTTCAGGGGAAACCCTGGATAAGAGGGTAGAGAAACAGGAGCTGAAGGGTGACTTACCATGTGGTAAGTCTGTGGAAGGAAAAAACTCATGTTGGAACAGAAAACTATCATGGGATAGTTGTTAACGTCTCTTCTTGGTAGGAAGAAGAGGAGAAACCTGTGACCCATAGACATGAATATCCTGACAGCGCAGCATACCTAGGAGCAAATGGATGTCCTGAGAAAAGGAATCCATGTGTAGAGTTTTGAATGAAAAATACAGTGAAAAAACTTCTGCTGAGAAGAAGTCAACTGTAGGTTGTAAACTTCAGGACCCTATGGTTGCTGGGTTTGTTCAGCCTGGCTAGAGTTTGGATTCTTCAGACCAGGGCGAGGTTTCCCCTGCTTGGGAACATCTGTATGATGGGCAGGAGAAGAGTGAAACCTTCTTCTCCTAGGGAAAGAAGGTTTGGTAGGGCATTTCCTACCTACTGGGGAAGGAGAAGGCTTAGAATAGCCTTCAGAAACAGGCAAGTCAGTGGACCACTGAGCAACCTGATGTAAAGACTCCTTATTGAAGAGATTTTCCCCAGTGCAAGGAGTATTACCCAGTCTTTGTTGTGCCCATCTGTTTAAGTCTGAAGCTTGGAGCCAGGCTCTACGTCGTGCCCCTATGGCTATAGCAGAGATTCTGCTAACAGACTCAAAGGAGTCTAGAGAAGCACGAGTAAGAAACCAAGAGATACTTTGAATATGACTAACTAGTAAGGAATAGTCTGCAGTCTTGGGCTCTGAAAGAAAAGGAGTCAAAACAATTTCTTTGTGACCTCCTGAAGGGATAGACTCATATAAAAAAATATATGAGAGAATCCTTGTTGACAGCATGGATGTCTGGAAGGTTTGACGTCCAAAGGCATCTAGTGTCCTAGACTCACGACCTGGTGGGTAAGAAGAGTGCTTCTTCTTACTTTTCACCTTCCTCATTGCTGATTCCACTACAATGGAATGATGGGGAAGTTGAGTCTTTTGAAACCCTGGAGAGTGGGGCACCTGATACAGAAGATCAGTTGCTCTAGAAGGTGAGGGAACCCTTAAAGGTGCTTCCCACATTCTTAGAAGAAGATCCTGCAAGGAATGATGTAAAGGAAGCATTATATTTTCCTTTTCTCCAGTAGAAAGAGCCTTGTGTAGGATCATAGCCAGGGATAGGAATAGCAAGAACATAAGAACATAAGATATGCCATACTGGGTCAGACCAAGGTCCATCAAGCCCAGTATTCTGTTTCCAACAGTGGCCAATCTAGGTCATATGTACCTAGCAGTTTCCCCAAGAGACACAAGTTCCACAATGCTTGTACTGGGTCAAGCATTGATATCTTCGGTCACTTCTTAATAATGGTTTATGGACCTTTCCTCCAGGAACTTGTCCAAACCTTTTTTAAACCCAGCTACACTAACAGCCTTTACTACATCCTCCGGTAACAAATTCCAGAGTTTGATTACACATTGAGTGAAAAAATATTTTCTTTTATTAGTCTTAAATAGCTTACCCTGTAGCTTCATTGCATGTCCCCTAGTCTTTCTATATTCTGATAAGGTAAACAATCGATCTACGTTTACTCGTTCCACTCCGTTCATTAATTTATAGACTTCTATCATAACTCCCCTCAGCCGTCTCTTTTCCAGGTTAAAGAGCCCTAACCTTTTTAGCCTTTCTTCATAGGAGTATCCTTCCATCCCCTTTACCATTTTGGTGGCTCTTCTCTGTACCTTTTCTAAAATCGCTATATCCTTTTTAAGATACGGCGACCAGAATTGCACACAATATTCAAGGTGCGGTCTCACCATGGAACGATATAGAGGCATTACAATATCTTTTGTTTTATTTTCCATTCCTTTCCTTATCATACCTAGCATTCTATTTGCTCTCTTGGCCGCCGCTGCACACTGGGCCGAGGGTTTTAACATGGTATCCACAATGACGCCTAAATCTTTTTCCTGGGTGGTGGTTCCTAATGTGGAACCTTGCATCGTGTAACCATAGTTTGGGTTGTTCTTCCCTAGGTGCATAACCTTGCACTTGTCCACATTAAATTTCATCTGCCATTTTGATGCCCAGTCTTCCAATTTATCAAGATCCTCTTGCAATTTTTCACAATCCTCTTGGGTTTTAACAACTTTAAATAGTTTTGTGTCATCTGCAAATTTGATAACCTCACTCGTTATTCCACTTTCCAGGTCATTTATGAATATGTCAAAAAGCAGCGGACCCAGCACAGATCCCTGGGGTACACCACTATTCACCTTTCTCCATTGGGAAAATTGGCCATTTAGCCCTACCCTCTGCTTTCTATCTTTTAACCAGTTCCTGATCCACAATAGTACACTTTATCTTTATTAAAACACTTGATAGACCGCCCAGGCCAAAGCATCAGGGCGGTGTACAATCGTAAAAAGTGACAGCTGCTGGAAAAGAAGGGAAGAAAGGAACGCCAAAAAATGACAGGACAGGAAGAGAGATAGTAAAGAACAGAGAGAGGACAGTAAGAACGCAAGAGGAACAGAGGGGAATGAGGGGAGAAGGAGGAGGGACATGGGCAAATTTAAAAGGGATGGGGGACGCAACTAGGGGGATAAAACACCATCGGTGGGGGAGGGAGCATGGGAAAATTAAAGGGGGCTGGGGGGCGCAACTAGGGGGAAGAGCACCATCAGTGGGAAAGGGGAGATCGAAAGCCTGACAAAAAAGGTGTGTCTTGAGAAGGGCCTTGAAACGAGTGTAAGACAGTTCAGTAAGGAGTGAGAGGGGAAGAGAGTTCCAAAGGGCGGGACCTAAGAAGAAGAAAGCGGAGTGTCGAGTGGATTCGAGGCGGGCCTGTGTAGGTGAGGGAAGGAAGAGACGATTGCCGTGGGATGAGCGAAGAAGGCGAGGAGAGGGCTGAAGATAAATGATATTGGCTAAGTATTGAGGGGTATCAGAGTGAAGGGCCTTGTGAGCAAGGATAAGAAGTTTGAACATAAACCGGAACTTGATAGGGAGCCAGTGTAAGGAAAACAGACATGGTGATACATGGGAACAAAGAGGGGATGAAGTAACAAGACGGGCAGCAGCATTCTGAACGAGTTGGAGGCGACGAAGTTGGTAGGAGGGAAGACCAGCATAGATGACGTTACAATAGTCGAGACGAGAGATAACCAAAGACAAAACAAGAGTGACAACAGAGGATAAGGGGAGAAAGGAACGAACGGCCTTGATGCGGCGTAAGTGAAAAAAAGAAGAGCGGACAACAGAGGAGATATGTTCGTGAAAAGAGAGGGATGGGTCTAGGGTAACACCCAGGTAACGAAGGGTAGGGGCAGAAGGGATAGACTGGGAGCCCATAACAGGTAGTACCGCGGGGGGAGGAAGACCAAAGGTAATCCAGAGAGCAGCAGATTTAGCGGGATTAGCATGCATGAAATTTGACTAAAACCAGGAGGCGATAGAGGACAGACAGAGGTTAAGTGGAGCAAGGTCTGGGGAGGAGGGAGAAGTATGATGAACCAGGAGGATATCGTCAGTGTAAATGTAAAAAGAGAGAGCAGATTGTTGGATTAACAGAGCTAGGGGAGCAAGAAAAGCATTGAAGAGCAGAGGAGCGAGAATGGAACCCTGGGGAACGCCACAGGAGGCTGGGGTAGGGGGGGATACTGAGGTACCGGACTGGACTGAGAAGGTACGGCAGGACAAGAAAGAGTGAAACCACCGGAGAACAGTACCGTGAATGCCAAAATCAGACAGACGAGAAAGAAGGGTGCGGTGATCAACTACATCGAACGCAGAGGACAGATCCAGAGAGACCACAAGAGAAATATCACCACGATCGTGAGAGCGGTGAGGTTCAGAGAGCAAGACTGCCTCCTATCCCATGACTCTTTAGTTTTGCCAAAAGTCTCTCATGAGGGACCTTGTCAAAGGCTTTCTGTAAGTCCAGATACACAATATCAACCGACTCACCTTTGTCCACCTGTTTATTCACTCCTTCAAAAAAAACATAACAGATTAGTAAGACAAGATCTTCCTTGTCTAAAGCCATGTTGGCTGTCTCCCATTAGGTTGTGACTATCTACATGCTGAGTAATTTTATTCTTTATGATGGTTTCTACCATTTTTCCCGGTACCGACGTCAGGCTCACCGGTCTGTAGTTTCCCGGATCACCCCTGGAACCCTTTTTAAAAATTGGTGTTACATTGGCGATCCAAGAGACGTTGCCATATTCAGGAGAAAATTCTGAAAAGAAGGATCTCCAAAGGGAGCTGTCCCTGGGCAGGCTAGCCCTGAAGAACTAGCCTGGGCACCGGAGGATCTACTTGAGAATATAGGAATATAAGATCCTGCAAGGTGCAAGAAAGGATCCTTAAGGGATGGATGCTGGTACTGGAGGTCATGACCTGAGACAGTCAGTACTGCATCGTCCATGCCAGGTATCGACTCCAAACTTGGTATAGAAAGGAGCGATCCTGGTGAAAGAAGCATGGAAGGAGCTGGCCCCGAAGTTACTGCGGGTACCGGCACCGATACTGATACCGGTAGCTGTGTCGGAATCGGAGGGGACACCGACATCGAAGAAGTCATCGGTGGCTGCTCAAGCAGTACCGAGGTAACCGAAAGCCTTTGGTAATCACCCTCGGTACCGAGCATCCGGAACCGGTAAGCGTCGGTACCGAGACGTGTCGGTACCCAGTCTTCCAGACTAGAGATCGATTCCAGACTAGGCCTCGAAGGAAGCGAGTCTATCGATGCATGTCTAGAGGGTACCGACGTCGGTGGTAGTATCGGCGTTGATGCCGATACTGGAAAGTCAATCTGGGGTGTATCGACCGGTCCCGAAGGTACCAAGAAAGACAGAAAACGATCCCTGGTGAGGAGTGAATCACTCAACACCAGTGCCGATGCCGGGGTATCGGTACCGCTCAAAGCAGATGCCACCACCGAGCATGGCTCAGGTATGTTCTGTGAGGGGTGAGCCCCAGGAACAACCTGAAACCCTTGATAGGATTTGGAGGCCGAAGACTTCCGCCGGGGTTTTGAAGCCAATGGATCCTTGAGGGCAAGGCCGGAGCCGTCATGCTGTGCATGAGACGTACCACTCAAGGGTTGGCTAGTCTTAACAGACTGTTTGTGGGTTACCTGATCTTGTGGAGAAGAAGAAATAGTCGGTGCCCTGACACTGGAAGGGAACTCTGTATCGAGGGAAACGCGAAATGGAAAATCTCTTCTCACAATATTGTAGCCTAATGGCTCCGGAGGAAAAGGGTCAGGACCCAAACATGTTAAACACCAGTTCTCGGAGTCTAAAAACAAAACTGTACCGCCACAGGTTAGACACTTCTTAGGAAAAGAAGGAGGCGGCTCCATGATGGAGAGGCCTAGAAGGTCCAAAAAATTTAAGACAGAAACTGAGGGAAAAAAAAAATTCCCTGAATTTAAAGAAAAGAAAAAACACCGGCGGTACCGGTGAAGTCGGGGAGACAGCCGCGACCACAAGAAAACAAGAATTAAAGAATTAAGAATTAAAAATTTTCTGCGGTGACAGGACGACGTCCTGCCGGCTCTGCGGAAAAACGAAAACTGAGGAGAGACAGTTGGAAAGGCGGGAAGGCAGCACGCAGGCGCTGAGGGATGCTCCCAAAAGCTTTCTGATTGGACGCTGGGGAGCGTTCCCGCGCAGGCTCTGTCGGTACCGAGGTACCCATATGTGAAGACTCATTCCTGCTTGTTCCTGGAGATGAGTAAATTACATCTGGAGCAGACTAAAACCCTTAGAAAGGCCACCTATTTTTTTTTATACTCAAAGGGTAGGCTTTGCAGTTGCAAAGACCATGATTTTCTTATTTATAAAATATATTTATTTACAAAAATGTTTATATTGCTGCCCCAAGCCCTGAGACCATCCAAAGCAATATACATTATCTACACTCCATTAGATAGCAGATTTCAACTCACACTGTTATTCCTTGGCAGGCCTGATTTTACAAGGGCCAGTGTTGTTGCTGTTCAATCTAAAGAACTGGTTTACTAAGCCTCATCCTAGTAACGTGGATTTGGGCAAGCATTACTAGCACAGAGCACTGCACTAGATGCAGCGGAGCAGGGACAACTGCCCCCTGAATTTAGCGCAGCTCACCGTGGTAATATTGCCATGGGGAGCAGCCATTCTGTTGACGGTAGTTGCTCCTTGCCAAGCGCCAGCAGGGTGGGCTTTCAAGGTGCCACAGCAGGAACCTTACCCAACACCTTATTTTATTTATTTTATTTATTTAACTGCATTTATATCCCGCTTTTCACCGGGTCAAAGCGGTGGAACACGTAACATAGGACGGGGTAATTTTTTGGGTGGGGCCATCACCAAGGTCAACAATTAATGATTTGGGTAGACATAGACATAATTTACATAAAACACCTTACCTAGATGCAAGCTGCCCGGTTAGTGTGAGTATTTTAGCGCAACACTAAAAACGTGTTACCTGGGTAGCGTGCTTTAATAAACCAGCCTCTTAAGTTCCTTCTGCTTAAGGAGATTTGCAAGACTGCAACATAGAATTCAATACACACATTTACAAGTCACCTAGATTTCCATCAGGATGCTACATTTTATTTATTTATTTTATTTTATTTTTATTTTTTATATACCGCGCTATTGAAATCAGTGCGGTTTACATTAAAACTGAACAGTGCAACATTGCATTAATATCACAATGTGCTTACATAGAACAAGGAATACTCAAAAAATGGGATAACGGGGAACTATTCACATGATATCTACAAAGTATTTACATAGAGTTAAATATTCTAGTAATTGAGGACTACGGTAATCATATATAGGTCAGGTGGTAGAATGGATAGAACTAAAGGGGGGGGAGCACCTAACCATTCTCATATTGGGTGTTAAGGCAGTTAAGGTGTGAGGTGAGTGAATGATTTATGTTCTTCGGGATTTGTTTCAGAATAGTGAATTAGAAAGAGATGGTGTTTTATTGCCTTTCTGAAGGAGATGAGGCTGGATATGGATCGAATACCAGCGGGAAGGTCATTCCAGGCTGTCGGAGCATAAATTGAAAAAGCTCTTTTGGTAGTTGCCTTCGTACATCTTGTGGTGAGCTTAGGTACCATTAGCATATTTGATAGTGTAGATCTTCTGGTTCTGATGTTGGGTGTGTTGTTAAGCAGTTTACTGATTGGTGTGGGAGAATGGTTCTTCAGTGCCTTGAAGGTCATGACCAGTACTTTGTATTGAATTCGGGCTTGTAGTGCTAGCCAGTGTAGATTTTTCATTACTGGAGTTATATGTTCCGATCTTGATGTACCTGTAAGCACCCTAGCAGCTGAGTTCATGGCCAGTCGAAGCGGGCTGAGGGTTGCTTGTGGAAGACCATGGAGGATGGTGTTCGCGAAGTCTAGGTGTGGGATCACTAGGGCTTGAAATATGGTTCGATATTCTGAAAAGTCCAGTAGTGGGCGGAGGTGGCGTAGGGTTCGTATTTTGTGATATATTGCTCTGGTAACAATCTTTATGTGGGTTGTCATATCCAATCGCTGATCTAGGGTGATGTCTTAAGTTCAGCGTTTTTAACTTGTAGGTTGGGTGGTGGGGTGAACTTCTGATTCCTTGTGACAAAGAGGACATCAGTCTTGCTATGATTAATCCTCAGGTTTTGAGTGAGAAGCCATTCAGCAACTGTATCAAAGCATCTGATGATAGGGGAGAAGTCGGGTTGTTCGATGGTAAATGGAATGTATAGTAGTATGTCGTCAGCATACAGGACGCATTCTACATTTAATGAGCAAATCAAGGAGCAGATAGGCTGCATATAAATGTTAAATAATAGGGCAGACAGGGAAGATCCCTGTGGCACTCCCTGCTTCTGTACATGTTGAGAATTTAATGGAGAAAGCAGTTACTTACCTGTAACAGGTGATCTCTGGGAACAGCAGGAATAAGTCTTCACATATGGGTACGTCGGTACCGACAGAGCCTGCGCGGGAACGCTCCCCAGCGTCCAATCAGAAAGCTTTTGGGAACATCCCTCAGCGCCTGCGTGCTGCCTTCCCGCCTTTCCAACTGTCTCTCCTCAGTTAAGTTTTATAGCTGAGACAAAGAGAGAGAAAGAGGAAAGGAAGATAGAGAAATACAACTCCTAGGGGAGGTGGGTGGATTGTGAAGACTTATTCCTGCTGTTCCCAGAGATCACCTGTTACAGGTAAGTAAAGCACAGTTACTTACCTGTAATAGGTGATCTCTGGGAACAGCAGGAATTAGTCCTCACATATGGGTACGTCGGTACCGAAGGAGCCTGAGCGGGATAGCTTCCCAGAAGGAAAGCTTTTGGGGCCTCCCACTGCGCATGCGCGCTGCCTTCCGGCCTTCCTGACCAACTCTCCTCAGTTCGACTTTATAGCTGAGACAATAGAGAGAGGAAAGGAAGAGAGAGAGAGATACAACTCCTAGGGGAGGTGGGCGGGTTGTGAGGACTAATTCCTGCTGTTCCCAGAGATCACCTGTTACAGGTAAGTAACTGTGCTATCTCCAGGAACAAGCAGGAATAAGTCCTCACATATGGGGACTCCCCTAGCTAAGATGCCCGGGAGATCCCCTGAAGGGTATGAGACCCTGAAAGGTTCTTCATCTTCCTATGGATCTCAGGCATCCATTCAGGGAAGGTGGGCTGGAGTTGTTCAAGAATGGAACAGGTGTCCGAGGACAGCCTGACCAAACAAGGCATCCCGGCGGGAGTCCTTGTCCAAACAGTAATGGGCTGTAAAGGTATGAACCGAGGCCCAGGTGGCTGCTCGACAGATCTGGTCAATGGACACAGAGTTTAAATGAGCCATAGAGGTGGCCATGGCCCTCACGTTGTGAGCGGTGACATGGCCCTCCAGAGAAAGGTTCTTACTCTGGTAAGCAAAAGAGATACACTGAGCAATCCAATTGGAGAGTGTTCTTTTGGAGACTGGAAGTCCTAAATGAGAAGGATCAAAAGCAACAAAAAGCTGAGAAGACTTTCGATGTTGCTGTGTCCTGTGGAGGTAAAAGGCAAGAGCTCTTTTACAGTCTAGAGTATGAAGGTTCCTCTCTGCACTGGATGCATGAGGAGCTGGAAAAAAGACAGGTAAATATACCTCTTGATTAAGATGAAAAGGTGAGACCACTTTAGGCATAAAGTGAGGATTTGTCCTAAGGACTACCTTATCATGATGGAACCTTGTATAAGGTGGATTAGCCACTAAGGCCTGCAGTTCACTGATGCGGCGAGCTGAAGTGACTGCAATGAGGAAAATAACCTTCCAGGAAAGAAATTTCAAGGAGGTAGTGGCTAAGGGTTCAAAAGGTGGCTTCATAAGCTGACCAAGAACCAAGTTTAAGTCCCATGCCACCGGAGGAGGTCGAATGGGAGGTTTAGTTAAAGTTAGGCCTCTCATGAATCTTGCAATAAGAGGATGAGAGGAAACAGTTTGTCCATTGATGGGCTTAAGTGATGCCGTAATAGCACTCAAATGGACTCTTACTGAATTTGTTTTGAGTCCTGCATTGGAGAGATGCAGGAGATATTCCAAAAGAGAATTCAATGGGAGTGCCAGAGGGTTAAGACCCTTTTGAGCACACCAAATGGAAAATCTATTCCATTTAAAAGCGTAAGAACGCCTAGTGGAAGGGTTCCTAGAGGCATGTAGGATATCCTTCACTTGCTGCGAAAGATTGAAGTGTTGAAGGTCTAGGCCTTCAGTAACCAAGCTCTGAGGTGAAGGGACTTGGGGTTTGGGTGCCACAAAGTCCCCTCCTCCTGAGACAGAAGGTCTGGAGCCGCTCCCAAGTCCAGGGAGGGGGCTTGGGAGAGATGCAGAAGTAGAGGGTACCACACTTGGCGTGGCCAGCATGGAGCTATGAGGATCATGGACCCTTGATCCCTTTGAAGTTTGAACAGAGTCTTGGGAATCAAAGGAATGGGTGGAAAGGCATACAGGAAACCCTGACCCCAATGCAGGAGGAAGGCATCCTTGGTCTGAACTCCCTGACACGGAATTCTGGAACAGAACCGGGGAAGTTTGGCATTCCACGGACTTGCAAAGAGGTCTATGTCCGGGGTTCCCCATTTCTGGAAGATTCTGAATACCTGATCCATGTGCAGGGACCATTCGTGTGGAAGCAGAACTCGACTGAGTCTGTCTGCCCAAGAGTTTTGGATTCCTGGAAGATATACTGCCAGGAGATGGATTTGATGCTCTCTGGCAAAGGCCCATAATCTTAGAGCTTCGTTGCAAAGCGACAGAGAGCCAGTCCCTCCTTGTTTGTTTATGTAAAACATGGCTACTTGATTGTCCGTGTGAATAAGGACTGTCATGTTGCTGAGGAGGGTATGAAAAACTTTGAGAGCTAGAAAGATTGCTCGAAGTTCCAAGTGGTTGATATGAAGGGTAGTCTCCTGTGGAGACCAAGTGCCCTGAGTGGAGAGATCTTGGAGATGAGCCCCCCAACCTGTTTGGGAGGCATCTGTTGTGAGGGTTGCTTGGGGCAACAATGGTTGAAAGGGGGCCCCCAACAACAGATTTTGAGTGGATATCCACCATTGGAGAGACCAAAAGAGACGATTGGAGTTTGCTATTTGGTCTGAGAGAGCTCCTGATGCTTGAGTCCACTGGGTGGATAAAGTCCATTGAGCTGCTCTCATATGTAGGCGAGCATAAGGCACCACATGCACTGTGGAGGCCATGTGGCCTAATAGTTGTAGCATCTCTCTGGCAGTCAAGTGGCTTCTGGACTGAGTCTGAGAGGCTAAGTGCACTAGACGTTGGCAACGGGCCTGAGGTAGATAGGCCCTTGCGGTGGTGGTATCCAACCAGGCCCCTATGAATTCTAGGGATTGAGTAGGGGTGAGTTGGGACTTTGGCAGATTGATCACAAGTTCCAGATACTGTAGAATTCGCCTGGTGCGATCCAGGGAAGTCTGAGCCTCGGACTGAGACGGAGCTCGGATGAGCCAGTCGTCCAGGTATGGGAAGACAAAAATTCCCAGGGCGCGTAGAAATGCAGCTACTATTGCCATGCATTTGGTAAATACCCTTGGAGAAGAGGCTAGACCGAAGGGAAGTACTCTGTATTGGAAATGTTTTCCCTGGAACAGAAACCATAGGAATTTTCTGTGGGATGGATGGATGAGTATATGTGTGTACGCATCCTTGAGATCTAGAGAACAAAGCCAATCCTGACTCTGTAGGTATGAAAGGAGAGTACCTAGAGAAAGCATCTTGAATTTCTCCTTGTACAGAAATTTGTTCAATTCTCTGAGATCCAGAATGGGTCTGTACCCCCCTGTTTTCTTGGGAATGAGAAAATAAGGGGAGTAAAAACCTGACCCCTGTTGAGGAAGAGGAACCTCTTCTATTGCCTTTTGGGCGAGAAGAGTGGTCACCTCCTGACCCAACAGGTCTAGGAGAGATGGGGGAGAATTGAAACTTCTCACCATGGTATGGGGAGGAAGGTTGGAGAAATGTAGTTTGTAGCCCTTTCTGATGATAGAGAGGGTCCATTGCTCTGATGTGATTTGCTCCCATCTGGGAGCAAAATGAGTTAACCTTCCTGGAATGGTGAGAGGTTCTGGATGTTTTAGAGCCAGAAAGGTTAAGTTCTCTAGTTTTAAGTCAAAAACCCTGAGGGGGTTGGGACTGTTGGGCTGTAGCAGCCCCTGCAGGTTTTGCCCTGGCCTGTTTAGGCTGCTGACGCTTAGGAGCAAAGCGAGCTGCAGAAGATTGTTGGCCAGTATTTGTGGCAAATCTGGCCTTCTTGTAGAAAGGCTTTTTGAAAGATTTCTTCTTGACAGGGGTAGAGGTAGACTTAGAAAGTCTATCTAAAGCAGCATTTTCTGCATCCATTTGAGTGGCTTTGATTTGCCACTCCTTACCAAACAGATTCTCACCTGTACAGGGCAAATTTCCCAACCCATCCTGGAACCAGGGTTCTAGGTTAGAGGCCTGGAGCCAAGCAATTCTGCGAGCCGCTATGGCAATACCTGAGGCTCTGCTAGCACCCTCAAAGGAGTCAAAGGCTGCTCTGTTGGAGAACTTCGAAATATCTTGGGTATGCTTCAGCAAAAGAAGGAACTCCTCCTTTCTATCCTCTGGGATAAAGGGGAGAAAATGGCATATTTTTAATGCAATTTCCTTCAGAAACATGCCCATATAGAGGCTGTATGAGTTGATTCTGCCAATAAGCATACTTGCTTGGAAGATTTTTCTTCCAAAAGCATCCAGAGTCCTACATTCTCTTCCTGGGGGAGTAGAAGAGTGTCTTTTAGTACTCTTGATCCTTTTCATAGCTGACTGCACCACGATGGAGTGGTGCGGGAGCTGAGTTTTTTGAAACCCAGGAGAGGGGTTACATTGGCAAGACTGCCTCCTATCCCATGACTCTTTAGTTTTGCCAAAAGTCTCTCATGAGGGACCTTGTCAAAGGCTTTCTGAAAGTCCAGATACACAATATCAACCGACTCACCTTTGTCCACCTGTTTATTCACTCCTTCAAAAAAAACATAACAGATTAGTAAGACAAGATCTTCCTTGTCTAAAGCCATGTTGGCTGTCTCCCATTAGGTTGTGACTATCTACATGCTGAGTAATTTTATTCTTTATGATGGTTTCTACCATTTTTCCCGGTACTGACGTCAGGCTCACCGGTCTGTAGTTTCCCGGATCACCCCTGGAACCCTTTTTAAAAATTGGTGTTACATTGGCGATCCAAGAGACGTTGCCATATTCAGGAGAAAATTCTGAAAAGAAGGATCTCCAAAGGGAGCTGTCCCTGGGCAGGCTAGCCCTGAAGAACTAGCCTGGGCACCGGAGGATCTACTTGAGAATATAGGAATATAAGATCCTGCACGGTGCAAGAAAGGATCCTTAAGGGATGGATGCTGGTACTGGAGGTCATGACCTGAGACAGTCAGTACTGCATCGTCCATGCCAGGTATCGACTCCAAACTTGGTATAGAAAGGAGCGATCCTGGTGAAAGAAGCATGGAAGGAGCTGGCCCCGATGTTACTGCGGGTACCGGCACCGATACCGATACCGGTAGCTGTGTCGGAATCGAAAGCGACACCAACATCGAAGCAGTCATCGGTGGCTGCTCCATCGGTACTGAGGTAACCGAAAGCCTTTGGTAATCACCCCCGGTACCGAGCATCCAGAACCGGGAAGCGTCAGTACCGAGACGTGTCGGTACCCAGTCTTCAGGACTAGAGATTGATTCCAGACTCGGCATCGAAGGAAGCGAGTCTATCGATGCATGTCTAGAGGGTACCGACTTCGGTGGTAGTATCGGCGTTGATGCCGATACTGGAAAGTCAATCTGGGGCGTATCGACCAGTCCCGAAGGTACCGGGAAAGCCAGATGACGATCCCTGGTGAGGAGTGAATCGCTCAACACCAGTGCCAATGCCGGGGTATCTGTACCGCTCAAAGCGGATGCCACCACCGAGCATGGCTCAGGTATGTTCTGTGAGGGGTGAGCCCCAGGAACAACCTGAAACCCCTGATAGGCTTTGGAGGCCGAAGACTCCCGCCGGGGTTTTGAAGCCAATGGACCCTTGAGGGCAAGGCCGGAGCCGTCATCATGATGAGCATGAGACGTACCACTCAAGGGTTGGCTAGTCTTAACAGACTGTTTGTGGGTTACCTGATCTTGTGGAGAAGAAATAGTCGGTGCCCTGACACTGGAAGGGAACTCGGTATCGAGGGAAACTCGAAATGGAAAATCTCTTCTCACAATATTGTAGCCTAATGGCTCCGGAGGAAAATGGTCAGGACCCAAACAGGTTAGACACCAGTTCTTGGAGTCTAAAAACAAAATTGTACCGCCACAGCTTAAACACTTCTTAGGAAAAGAAGGCGGCGGCTCCATGATGGAGAGGCCTAGAAGGCCCAAAAAGTTTAAGACAGAAATTGAGGGAAAAAAATTCCCTGAAAAGAAAAAGAAAAAAACACCGGCGGTTCTGGTGGAGTCGGAGAGACAGCCGCGACCACAAGAAAACAAAGAATTAAAGAAAAAATTTTCTGCGGTGACAGGAGGACATCCTGCCGGCTCCGCGGAAAAACAAAAACTGAGGAGAGACAGTTGGAAAGGCGGGAAGGCAGCACGCAGGCGCTGAGGGATGCTCCCAAAAGCTTTCTGATTGGACGCTGGGGAGCGTTCCCGCACAGGCTCCGTCGGTACCGACGTACCCATATGTGAAGACTCATTCCTGCTTGTTCCTGGAGATCAGTGTTTCTCCTGAGTGCTCTAAATAAATTTTCTCAGACTATGCTTTTTTTGGAGTAACTACCAAGCATTTGCTTTTTTTAAAGTTACTAATCATTTTTCTGCTTTTCAAAAATTATTTCAAACACTATTTGCGAAGTCATCCTCCAGACCACAAATTTTAAGTGAATCAAGCCCTTAATGAATACTTCAATAATTTACGTATCCAGGCATATTCAACAAATGCTTAGGATTTTTCAAAAGTTGATATATTTATACTACTCAACAAATCTTTCACGAAAACAAACAGCCGCAATTAGTTAAAGCTATTCATTCATGAAAGATGTGTATTCAACTGCATGAACTGAACCAAGCAAAATCTATTATTTCTGCTGGTAACAAC
The DNA here is from genome assembly GCA_033557465.1 of Ichthyophis bannanicus. NCBI lineage: Eukaryota > Metazoa > Chordata > Amphibia > Gymnophiona > Ichthyophiidae > Ichthyophis > Ichthyophis bannanicus. The sequence continues at coordinate 1,695,487,802 of CM066031.1, forward strand.
CTCAAATTACATTATGTCTAACTTTGCAATTGAGAAAAAATATATAGCAATTCAACTTCTATCTACTTAGCTCTTAGTTCAATATTTGCATGGAAAAATAATTAGCCAAGCTATTTAGAAAGGCATAATCTGTTCATATAGGTACTGATTTTATCTTAGAAGAAATTTTTCATGTTCCAGTTGCCTTATTCCTTATTACATGCTGGAAAAGGCAGCAATAATTTTTTATAGCCAAATATCTTTTCATAAGATATCAGGTGACTTTCAATATTTGCCATTTAAGTCATGCATGAAATTTAAACATTACAAAAAAAGTGACTTACCAGTTGACATTCCTGAAATATGCACATTTTCAAAATGTTCTGCAAGAGCAACATTTTCTAGAATTAAACATAATGAACAAATTAATTTCCAAGTAAAATAAAGTTGGTATATATATATATATATATAGATATCCAGCTATCATTTTTACTAGGATGCACAAAATCATCCACAGGATTGAGCAAACATATTGAATTTTTCATTCTCTGTCCCCTTCTTTTACAAACTTTCCAGGCAATAAAAAAAACACACACACAACTTAATAAATACTTTAGACACAATAAGAACATTTACAACACAAACAAAATATAATGGAAGAAAAGAAAGAAAGCCAACCTAGCATGCCCAATTTATTTCTTCATACATGCCATAGACCTTGATTGAGATCTGGCTGTCCTTTCATTTCTTTGTAACTAGGTATCCTCTAGGGTGGAATGAGTCATGCTGTGATGCCAGAAGAAAAGCATGTCCCATAGCAATTTACGTGATAACTCTCTGAAGGCGCCACTGCAAAAAGCCGTCTGCACTAGAGTGCGAGCGAGAGACGATGGGCAAAAAAGAGATAAAACTGTTAACCTTATTTTGGCATCTTGTGCATATACATACTGTGTGGGCACTGCACTTGAGGCATGTTCATTGAGTCGATCATGTTGTGTGACAATGGCTTGATATATAGTATTGATAATAATTTTAAAGGATAATTAAAAATATAAAAAACTGATATAATTTATAAAAAAAAAAAAAGAAAGTTATGTCTTTTTGGTAATGGAAGGTTTCTACGAGGTGTGACAAAAAAGAAACGAGACTGTCCCATAAATGTTTTGTTACAAAATCTACAGAGAAATTGCACATTGTCCCCTTCAAAGTAATCCCCCCCAGAGTTGATGTACTTCTGCATTCACTTCTGCCATGTACGGAAGCACTTGGTAAAGTCCTCTTCCTTGTGGTCCCTCAGCTTCGTCACAGTGGCCTTGATTTCTTCTACAGAGGCGAAATGAGTTCCTTTGAGCACAGTCTTCAGCCTGGGGAAGAGCCAGAAGTCGCACGGTACGCGATCTGGGGAATAAGGAGGGTGGTCAAGAGCTGTAATCTGTTTGTTGGCCAAGAACTACCTCACACTGAGCGCAGTGTGGGAAGGCATGTTGTCGTGGTGGAGCAGTCATGACTTGTCTCTCCACAGAGCCCGCCTACTGCGCCGAACCCAGTCATGGATGTGATTGAGGACCTGGTGATAGAAGTGCCAGTTGACTGTCTGACCCTCAGGCACAAACTCATGATGGACCACTCCCTTCTGGTCCAAGAATGCGATCAGCATGACCTTGATCCTTGATTTGGACATGCGCGCCTTCTTGGGTCTGGGTGACAGTCTAGTCTTCCACTGCAAGCTCTGTCTCTTGCTTTCAGGGTCATACTGGAAGACCCAAATCTCGTCTCCTGTGATGACTCAGCCAACGAACTCTGGATCTTCTCCGATCTTCTCTAGCAAGTCTCGACAAACATTGACCTGGTGCTCCTTATGATCATCCAATAAAAGCTTGGACACTATCTTGGTGCACCTCTTCTGCATCCCCAGTTCCTGCACCAAGATAGTCCGCACTGACTCCCTGTTCAGGCTGAACTCTTCAGCTATCATCCGCACCGTCAATCTGTGATCACTCCGCACCAGCTGGTTTACTCTGTCAATGTTCTCAGCCATCTTTGTCATGGAAGGCTGTCCTGACTTGGGGTCATCCTCCACCTCCTCGCAGCCAGTCTTGAAGCGTTTGTGCCACGCGAAGACTCACGGCCTTGACATTGCATCTTCTCTATAAGCCTTTTGGAGAAGCTGGACACACTCAGTTGGTCCCTTCTCCAACTTAATCAGAAATTTCAAGTTGATTCTTTGCTCCATATTTCTGCCACCTCGTTGCGTGACAAAGCGATGGAGCAGTGTGCTACAAAAAAAAAAAAAACCTGAAAAAGAAAAACAGAGTGAGATGAAAAATATTATAGCAGAATAGTGGCAAGATGTTGCACAACAGTGACATAAGTGGTTAGCAAACTGGCATTGAGTCATGGGCGTGGCTGCCACAGTCTCGTTTCTTTTTTGTTAGACCTCATATGACCCATGATGAAGCATGAAAGCTTTTCTCGTTAAGGGGCTGAGTCAGAACAGAGGTCTTTTTCCTGGAGCGATATAAGTGATAATTGTTGTTTCCAATCAGAGGTTAATACTAGGTACCCTCTGACATATCCCTTGCTATCTTTAATTTTGTTACAATTTTTGATTCCATCAACACACACCACTTCAAGCATCCACCATCCTTTTACAAGAAAAGTAGTATGTCCTGATGTTCTCTGAATCTACCTTATTGAAACCTTATTTAATGACATCTTATTTTGGAATTTCCCTTCTGCTCATGGGTGTAGTAGGGGGGAGGGGGTCACTGCCCTCCCAAATAAGCTGGCTCCAATTCAGCAGCAGCCTCCCCCTCATGCCATCGCTTTTACTGCGTCTGCATTTGCAATGACAGTCTCCAACATTAAAAAAAAACAAAAACAAAAAAAAAAACCTGCAGGGTCTCCAGTGCTTAGAAGGTTGAACTGGTTCTACCCCTCTGACGCATGCTTTGCATCAAAGGAGACTGGACCAGACCAGCCTTCCTAGCATGGAGTCAGGAAATGCTGGGTAGATGTACAAGAAGCGGAGGGGGTGGGAATGGAATGGCTAGAAAGGAAATGTTGGGCAGAGGTCGGACACAAAGGAGGGGATAGAATGCCTGGAAGAAAATACTGGGCAGGTGGAGGGGGGGGGGGGGTTAGAATGGCTGGAAGAGAAATGTTGGGCACAAGGGGAAGCAGAGGGCAGATGCTGAATAGGAAGTGGGAAGGGTGGCACAGGGCAGATGCTAGACACAAAGTGCACAATGTGTATGAGTTGGAAGGAAGTTGCAGAACAAGGGTAGGGGGTAGTGGACAGATGCTGGATATAGGATGGAGGAGTAGAGAATAGAGAGTAGACATAGGGTAGGGGATATAAGGGGATAGAGGGGAGGTGGTCGATATGGAGTGAAGGTAAATGCTGGTAGTGGGTAAATAAGGATGGCGGACAGATTCTGGACATGGAGTACAGAGCAGAGGCCAGACACAGGGTAGGAGTGATAAAGGCACAAAGGGCACATGCAGCATACAGGGATATGGGGCACAGGGATATGAAGGGCAGAGGCTGAACATGAGGGGGTGAGATGGAGAGATGATGGATACGAGATGAGAGAGAAGGGGGGAATAGGATGAAAAAAAGGGGACAGGCGGAGGATTGGGGAGAGAGGGGGAGACATGACAGAGTAGGAGAGAAAGGGATAGATGTTGAACATGGAAGGTAGAAATGAGAAAAAGGAGAAAGTTAGTTAAAGACTGGGGAAGGATAGAAAGATAGGGTGTGAGAGGGCTGTGTTAAAGTTTGAAAAGTGGTAGGTAGATACAGAAAAAAAAAAAAATAAAGAGGAAGATATAGAACTGGATATAAGAAGGAGAAATAAAATCAGAGTTGATAAAGAGAAAAATAAATAGAAAAAAAGCTGAAAGGAAAAGATCACCACCACAGATGGATGTAGGGGAGAAAGTGAAGAAAACATGAATGGAGAGAAGTGGCAGGTGGATAGCAGACTCTGGAAAAGAGTTAAGAGAAAAGACAGGATGCAGAAACCAGATACTGGGACCAAGACAATTAGACAAATAAAATAGCTAGAAGACAAAGGTAAAAAATGTTACTTTCAGTTTAATGACTGGAATGTGTTAGTTTTTGGATTATATATGTCATCTTTATATTTTACACAAAACAAGGGGAATAGCATCACTATTTATATTTCTTGTGTTGCACTGTATGCAGAGTCTGGCTTGTTGGGGTTTCAATCTAATTTTTCTACATATTTCTACTTTGTTATAATTTATTCCGTACTTAGCGAGTGTCTGAGTTATGCCTGTGTGACTGAGACAAGGTGCAGGTGTTCCCCATGGACAGCAGGAATAAGTCCTCAAGTGTGGGTGATGTCATTTGATGGAGCCCATGCGGGAATGCTCCCCAGCTACTAGCATGAAGCTTTTGGGAGCTTCCTCTGTGTGTGTGCGCCGTCTTCCTGCCTGTTGCTGTGGTGCCATCTTAGATTAGTCTGATACTATCACTTAACTACGTTGGTCCACTCACAGAGGGTAAAATATCACCACAAACAATTGCCTCCCTCTAATTAATATCTGAGATTATGATTTCCGTTAATCCCTTCTTTCATACTTCCGAGCATTTAATGGATTGTATCAGAATGGTTTAGAACACTGGGTCTCAGACATACACCGGCTCTACTCGCAGATTTCTTAATAAGTAATGAGTCTTCTTAGCATCAACGACCTGTACTGCTCTTAAACTGATTTCTTTACCAATCCTTTGTTAATCCTCAATTTCCAACGAATACCAATAATATAGGTATATCTTGAATCACTCAAATTTTATCAAACAAGTGAAAATGTGCTTATCTTCAGTTCTTCTTAATATATACCCCAACGCCACCATTCAGGTACCATCCTTGCGTTTCTGCTCTTCAGGGTTTTTTGTTTTCTCAAAATCAGCACTATCTGTAAAAAGATTATAGCTGTAATATATCACCACACAGCACACTGTCTCCTTAGTAACCGTCAGATGAGTAGTAAGTTTCATACCTTACAGTCTGTTCATCAATGTATCTTACAGCACGTTGCTTCAGGCGTACCTTCGGAAGCCTACCAGCTTTCACAAAAACGCCACGCATGCGGACTGTCTATCCCTACGCTATTTAAAGCAGCAGAATACTTCATCCTACGACGTCACCAGGATACACTGGACTAATGCGGTACTGATGATTTAAATGCATTATGAATTATTCAAATACATGCCCCCCACTCTACTGAATTATTTAATCCTCCTGTAGTTACTGTTTGTAATTGGTATATCCATTTTTGTTCCTGAATCAATAACGTTTGTTCTCTTGATTTACCATAGCGCCCTGCTGATACAGTATCCACACAAAAACATTTTAACTGCTCAAATACATGATGTTCACGTAAACAATGGGCTACCAAAGGGGCTTCTTGCACTCTGCATTTCAATCGACTTCGATGTTCATTAATGCGTACTCTAAACTGCCTTATGGTTTTACCCACATACATCAAGCCACACGGGCACTTGATGCCATACACCACAAATTCAGATGCACATGAAGTTGATTTTCGTAGACCATAGATTCTGCCATGATATTCAAATTCAGTGATGTCATCAGTTATCGGGCAAATATTGCAGCATCCACATTTCCTATGACCACTACTGTCATTTGTTGTAGCATTGCTAATAGATCGTAATACCGTTGGACTTAATTTCTCTTTGCGATTTTGCTGACGTGTTCAGACACATCGTATGGTCCTATTCTGCAATCCCGGAAGAATGTTCAAAACATTTTGATGTCTTTTAATAATACGTTTAATCCGACCACTAAAGGGTGAAAACTTAGTGATTAAATTGATATTCTCATCAACCGGGGGTTGAACATTAGTACAAGGATGCAACAATAATTGTCTATTATTATATAATGCACGTTTGTAAGCCCGCTGGATTACACTCTCAGGATACCCCCGTTGACGAAAGTCCTGCTTCAAATTTCTAGCTTGCTTCCAAAAATCTTCTTGCCTCGAGCAGTTCCTCCAGTACTGGATGAATTGGGATAATGGCAAACTGTCCCATAATTGCTTGGGATGACTGCTACTATAGTGAAGAACTGTTTTCCTGTCGGTTGTTTTTTTATAAACAGAAGTGATCCAACCTTGTTGTCCTTTCTTTACCTCCACATCTAAAAATACCACCCTTTGTTGATCATACGTGTAGGTAAATTGAATGTTGGAATCAGCGTTGTTTAACCAATCTATAAAGTCCCCCAACATCGCAATTGAACCAGATCATAACACAAATATATCATCTATGAACCTTTTCCAAAGCACTAGATATTTTTTATATGGTGATACTTCTAACCAATGAGTTTCATAAGCTCTCATAAATAGATTTGCCACTGAAGGAGCACACGTGGCTCCCATGGCCACCCCTGACAATTGCTGATATATTTTACCCTTGAATTCAAAATAATTATGAAAAATAATGAGTTCAGCTAGCTGAGCTATAAAGTCAATGTGCGCTGAAGACAAATCTCCTTTACCTCGCAATGTTGATAAAATAACCTCATAGGCTGCAACTTGCGGGATACTAGTATACAGCGCCGCGACGTCCAATGTAACCAGAATTAACTCTTCATGGGAGGCCCATGCCGATTGTTCAGTTAAAATTTTCAGAAAATGAGGATGTATCACGAACATATGAGGGGATGTCGGTCAACAATGGTCGAAGAAAAGAATCAATATAAACAGAAAGTGGCTCCAGCGTTGTTCCTTTCGTGGAGACTATGGGTCGTCCTGGCGGATGAGTGATGCTTTTATGTATTTTCGGGATCAAATAGAATTTAGCCACAGATGGCACTGGTTCATTCAAAAATCTCCACTCTTTTCTGCTGATCAATTTATCATCCAAAGCTTGGGCAGTAATAGTCTTAATCAAGGTTTGTATACTCTTAGTGGGATCCTGCTCTAATAATTTGTAGATCTCCACTTTGGACAACCGTCGCTCGGCTTCCTCCAAATATTGAATTTTATTCATCACCACAATGGCCCCCCCCCCCCTTGTCAGCTCTGCAGATTACTTCTAACTCGTGTAGTGCCTTAAGTTCAGCTAGCGTAATTACTCTGTGCATGGATTTACACTCCTTTTCAAGTTCTTGGACATCAGTTAACACCAACTCCTTAAAAAGATTCAAAGTGGGATGTACTGGTCCTGGCGGTATCCACGTGGACTTAATTGGTAAAGGAATTCTAGTCACATCAAAAACCTTCCTTCCTGTGATTGTGTTGCAAAGAACATTTTTAACTGCAATTTCCGCATCAAAAGTTTCCATATCTACCCGAAACTAGAAGCCACCAAAATGCATCTCGGGGACAAACTATAGTCCCCTATTCAACAGGGTGATGTGATTCTTAGTTAACCTCATATCCGATATATTTATAACCAGCGATTTTCATAGAATCAACTTGTGTGGCGTGCTCATCACAACGTGCTCTTCTAACAATCAATTCTTTTGTCGACCTTCCCCTTTGCCTCGTCTTCCACGACCTCCATTTTTCTTCTTTACTTTGCCCTCCATTTCTTCCACAAAATCCTCCCGTGATTTCCTACTGGAGTCAGATGTACCGGTATCTTCTGAAGATGTATCAAAATCTACCTGTTTACGGGGCTTACTGATTTTCCTCTTTGGGTTCCATCCAGGGATAGATGTACCCTGTCGTGTAGTCGCCATGATCACGTATTAAATTTTTTCATTTTAATTTTCTTAACTTCTTCTTACAATGATTGTGCCTGCTTCTTAATTTCCTCCTGTTTGTTATCAAATTTGACAGCAGTATCCTCCTCCTTTACACTAGACAGCATAGAATCCAATTCATGCTTCATGCTTTCCAAATTAACTGTTGTGGTATCAACTATTAATACCATAAGGTTGAGAGAGCACTTGTTTAAGATGCCATTCCACTTTTCCATGAATTCTGGAACTACTAGGGTTCATCATAAATTATCTGAGGGAGGCAATTGTTTGTGGTGATAGTCGATACTATAGCTATAGTAGAATATAACTGCCAGGGGAGATGGGAAGGTTGTGAGGACTTATTCCTGCTGTCCACGGAGAACACCTGCTACACGTGGGTAACTAACCTTTCTCTATGAACAAGCAGGAATGATGTCCTCACATATAGGACTCCCTAGCTACAGGTTACCATAAGCAAAAGGAATGTGCAGACGAGCCCAATAGGAGCAACAGAATCTGGCAACTTTGGTGGCAACAGGCCTTTGGTATATATTATATATATACACATATATACACATATATATACAAATTGTTTTTTTTTTTAAAGGTAGCCTGAACAGAAAAGAATGGATCTAGGGAGAATGGAGTTGGATTCTAATCCCCAAACAGATTCCATAATACTAAATGGCCGAAGTTGATGTTGCGTTGGAATCCCCTTCTAGACAGTAGTGAGATGTGAATGCGTGGAGAGAAACATTGCAGCTTTGCAAATCTCTTCCATGGAAACAAGTGACATGAGGCTCAGGCCTCCCTGGGCATAAGCGAAAGAGATGCAGTCTGCTAGCCAAATTGAAAGAGAGCATTTGGAGATAGCTACCCCTAGTTTGCTAGAGTGAAAAAACAAAAAAAACTGGATGGACTTTCTATGGGCTTTCATCCATTCCAAGTAGAAGGCTAAGGCTCGCTTGCAGTCCAACATGTGCAATGCAGCTTCCCCTTTGTGGGCATGAGGTTTTGGGAAAAATGTTGGTAGAATAACTGACTGATTAAGGTGGAAATCCGATACCACTTTTGGAAGGACTTTAGGATGACTATGGAGGACCACTCTACTTTGATGGAATTTGGTGTAATGCGGATGAACTAAGAGAGCCTTAAGCTCGCTCACTCTGCGTGCTGAAATGACCACCACCAAACACAAAACCTTCCAAGTCAAAAACTTCAGATGGCAGGAATTGAGTGGCTCGAAAGGAGCTTTCATCAGCTGCGCAAGAACCACACTGAGGCCCCAAGACATTGCGGGAGGTTTATAGGGAAGCTTCAAGAGAAGCAACCCCCACATAAAGTGAACAATTAAAGGTTGTGCAGAGATGGATTTCCCCTTTACATCTCAATAAGCTCCAATTGCACTGAGGTGAATCCTAATCGAGTTGGGTTTAAGTCCAGATTCAGAGAAGTGTAGAAGATACTCAAGCAGTATTTGTGTGGGACAAGCGAAGGTATCTAGGGCATGATCCTCACACCAGACAGCAAACCTCCTCCCCCTTGCATGAATAGGATTTTCTCGTTGAAGCCCTTCTGGAGGCCAAAAGGACACTGGTGATGCTGGCTGGCAGACTGAGCTCAGATAATGTTAGCCTCTCAACATCCATGCTGTGAGGGCCAAAGACTTGATATTAGGGTGCAACATCATTCTGCTATCCTGCAAAATCAAGTCCAGTGCCTGGCCCACTTGGAATGGCTCTTGACAGGAGAGCTGCAGCAGGAGAGGAAACCAAGACTGTCGGGGCCAGCCTTCATCTGTTTTGAGCTTCAGGAGGGTCTTTGCAATGAGAGGCATTGGAGGATATATATATACAGAAGACTCTCCCAATGTAGGAGGAAAGCATCCAAGGCTAGTCTGCCATGCGATCTTACTCTGGAGCAGAACAGATCTACTTGAGCATTCTGAGGATTCACAAATAGATCCATTAAGGGGGTGCCATACTCTCTTAATATATGCAAGCCACAACCTCCCTGTCCAGTGTCCATTTGTGCGGTTGGAGGACTTGACTCCATCTGTTTGCCAGAGTGTTTTGTTCGCTTGGTAGGCATGTGGCTCTCAAGTCCATCCCATGGGCAATGACAAACTTCCACACCCTGCTTGCCAACACAGAAGGTATGAGCCAGTTCCTCCCTGCTTGTTGATGCAGTACATTGTTATCTGATCATCCATTTGAATCAGGACAATCTGATCGGCTAATCCAGGGGTGGGCAATTCCGGTCCTGGAGGGCTGCAGACCAATCAGGTTTTCATGATGTCCCTAATGAATATTCATGGACCTATTTCCATACAATGGAAGGCAGTGGATGCAAATAGATCTCATGAATATTCATTAGGGACACCATGAAAACCTGACTGGTCTGCGGCCCTCCAGGACCGGAATTGCCCACCCCTGGGCTAATCAATCAATCTATGAAAGCCTTTAACATGTTTGCTATGGCTCTAAAATTCCCAGAAGTTGATCTGGTGGAGACCAATTGCCCCGAGTGTGAAACCCATTGAGATGAGCTCCGCAACCCAGTTTGGATGCATAAGTCGTCAAAATTTTAGAGCTGAAGCAATTTGGAAGGAGACACCTTTGAGCAAATTGTAGTGAGTTGTTCACCATTGCAGTGACTGAACAAGTGGATTGGCAACATACAGACAATCCTTAAGTCGTCCTGTGGTCTGGGTCCACTGAGTCCTCAGAGTCTACTAAGGTTGTCTCATATGCAGATGTGCCAAGGGTGTTAATTGTAATAGGTCACATGGCCTCTGGTACATGTAACACCCTGTGAGCTGTGACCCACTGACTCAATTGAGTCTCCCGCACTAGCACTGTCAATCTGTGAAGTCTGTAATACAGGAGGAAGGCTCTCGTCCGAGTCGTGTTGAGCAGGGCTCCAATGAATTTCAATTGCTGGGTGGATTGTGAGATTTCAGATAATTTATGATGAACCCTAGTAGTTCCAGCACCCAAATAGTCAATCGTGTTGATTCTTGAACTCCTTCCTTGATGAGCCAATCATCCAAATAGGGGAAGACAAACACTTCCAGCATCCAGTGGCAAGCAGCTAATACCGCCAGGCATTTTGTTAAGACGCATAGTGATGAGGCTAGGCCAAAGGGCAACCCCCATGTACTGGAAGAGTTGTCTCCCCAGGACGAATCTGAGATGCTTCCTGTAAATGAGATGTATCTGTATGTGGCAGTATTTATTTATTTATTTATTTTTATTTTATTTACATTCTCTTATATATTGCGCTATTCTGCATCAGTGCGGTTTACATTGAACAAACTGAAATTACATTGAACAGGGCATTATAACTTGGAGATAACTATTTTACAGGGAACACGGGCTATGGAGGGTTAAGTGGCTTGCCCAAGACCACAAGGAGCACCTGTGGGACTAGAAACCCCAGTCCTTCCGGCCCAAGGTTGCTGTCCTCTAGTGGGATTTGAACCCCCGACCTTCCGGCCTGAAGTACCTTGCCCCAACCACTAGGCCACTCCTCCACTCCTTTCAGATCCAGGGAGCACAGCCAATTGCCTTTTTGTAGATAAGGAAACAGAATGTCCAGAGAATTCATTCTGAACTATTCCTTGAAGTACCTGTCCAGATCTCAGAGGTCTAAAATGGGAATGAATTCCCGTTTTCTTGGGGGATCAGGAAATATCTGGAATAAAAATCCATGCCCTCTGCTCTAGTGACACGAGCTTGAACGCAAGATCCCCCAAGAGGACAGCGAGTTTTCTATGAAGCAGTTTCAGATGCAGAGGGTCGATGTGATGCACTTTCGGGAGGCAATTTGGAGGCAAGTTGACTAGATGTAATTTGTAACTGCTTTGGGCAATTTGCAAAACTCAAGTGTCTGAGATTACAGGGGGGTCACCTTTGGGCAAAAGAGTGAACCTGCCACTGACAGGAGAGTTTTCCATTGCGTATCATAGGTTGCACGGACTATGAACTTCGAACAGTCCTTGCCCCAAGCCGCTAGGGAACGATACAGTTCCACTTTCTTTGGACGAAGATACTGGGACAGATCAGCAAGGTCCCTGTAGCTAGGAGTCCCATATGTGAGGGCTTCATTCCTGCTTGTCCATAGAGAAAGGGGAAGCTTTTGGAAGGTTCCACCATGAAGTGTGTTGTCTTCCCACCTGATGCCTCAGCACCATCTTAGATTAGTATGACACCATAGCTATAATAGAATACAACTCCCAGGGGAGGTGGGAGGGTTGTGAGGACTTATTCCTGCTGTTCACAGAGAATACCTGCTATGAGTAACTAACGTTTCTCCATGGACAAGCAGGAATGAAGTTCTCATGTCTCCCTAGTTACAAGTTACCAAAAGCCAGTGCGAATGCAGACAACCCAAAAGGGGCAAGAGGTCTATCTGCTTAATGGCAACAGGCCTTAACAATTCAAGATAATAGAATCTGTCACTCTTTTCGTTTTTGCTTTTTTTTTGGTAGCCTGAACAGAAAAGAATGGGTCGGGGGGGGGGGGTGGAGGAGGAGATGAATTCTAGTCCCAAACAGATTTCGAAGTATGGACTGTGCGAAGTTGCTGTCGCATCGGGATTCAATCACAAACAAATGGTGTGGAAGCTGGGGCTTCTTGAATCCAGGAGCTTTCTTAACTCTATATATGGAGTCAAGCCTTCTACTGACCGGAGGTACTGTGAGGGGGTTCTCCCACATTCTCACCTGTATTCTCTGAAGGATGCAGTGCACAGGCACTATCACCGCTTCCATAGAGTCCAAGGAATACTGAAGGATCTCCAACTCTTCTGTCCTGGGCTCATACTCAGTCTTCAAAAAAAAAAAAAAAAAAAAAAAAAGGTATGGCCTTGGCCATGTCCCTAACAAAATCTTGGAAGGTCATGTCCTCAGGAGGGGACTTGCACTGCTTAGGAGGCGTAAAAGGATCCAATGAGAGCTCAGGAGAGCTGTCCTCTGACAAGTCTTCGAATTCGACATCAGTGACCCAGCCTTCTGAGTCAGACTCAGAGGAAATCAAAGTACTTATAAGTCTCTGCCTGGATGTCCCTCTTGACCACGAGGATTTGGAACTCCTAGTGGAGTAATAATGCACTGATGCTTGTCCAGACTGAGGGTGCTTCAGACCTCAAAATTCTAGAGTGTGCTATTGGCCAGGCAAGCACCAGTGTCAGGGTCATTCAATGTCCCGATGTGGATGCCTCTCCCGCAGGCAAAGTATGCATCTTGAGGATCGGTTGTACTGTTGCCAATGCTGATGCAGCCAACGTCAAGGACCTGGCTTGCTGCATGGCCAACAGCACCGTTATCCATTCCTCAAAAGCCTACAGGTGGTGTTTCTCCATGGCTGCTGACTCTGAAGGCTGCAGAGCCTTAGCAACTTTGACCGATGTACCCAGAATCTGTAAAAGGTTATCAGCAGCTTGGTCTCGGCTCTTGCTAGGCCGTCACTGCCCCTCAGATGTCCTGGAGGGCAAGTTCTCCTCTCTTCAGGGCAGCTTGGAGAGGTGCTCTCATGGACCCTCATTGCTCTTGACACACTGCCTCAAGTGCAAAGTCTTCACTCTGTGTTTGTTAAGATCTCCTTTCGGCGTCGAAGATGAAGTGGAATCCTTCCTCATCCTCGGGTGGAGATAGATTGATGGCTGATGCTTAGGGGCACTAAGGGTGTTTGGCACCGAGTGGGCTCAAGAACTCCTTGATGTCGATGCACTGCCAACATCCGGTGAACTGCCAACATCCGATACAGCCTTTGAAACCACTGAGACAGGTGCCATTGATGCCAATGTATTAGACTTGTGAGTGCCAAGAAGCGATCTGCACTGCTTCCCTCAACCCTTGAGTCCTCTTTTTGTCATCTGCAAACACAAATTACAAGGCAGCTGATGATCGGGTCCCAGGAACTGAAGGCACCAGCTATGGGTATCTGTGGCGGATATGGTCCTCGAGCACCCGGAAGAATTTTTAAACCCGCTGGCCAGTTTTTGGGACGTATCGTCTTGAAAAATAGCCATGGCAAAATCAAATGGCTCAATCTTGAAAATAAAGCAGAAACATAGCTGAACACCGATGCCCAAGGGGGCAGAAGTGCTGTGGAAAAGAAAGGAAATTTAAACAACAAAAACTGACTAACTACAAGGAATAAAAAGAATACAGACTGTAACAGCAGGCAGAAAAGGCTACAGGAAAAAAACAGAAAGGTGGGAGGGTCCCCAGAGAAGGGATACTACTACCAAATGGCAGAGATGACCTTGAATGAGTCTGTCGGGCTCCACAGAAAAACAAAAACTGTCCTAAAATGGCACCATGGTGGCAGGTGGGAAGATGGCACACACGTGCGGTGGAACCTCCCAAAAGCTTCCACTAGTAGCTTGGGAGCATTCCCGCACAGGCTCCGTCGGGGTGACACCACCCTTCCGTGAGGATTTCATTGCTGCTTGTCCAGAGAGAATATATATTTACAGGTGTCAGTTTTTTTTAAATCTTAGATTGCCAGGCAAAATAATTAAACAGCTATAAGTTTTGCTACATTTTAAATTACATAGCCTAGGAATATGTTGCTTTTTTCTTTTTTTGGCAAAGCCACATAATGAGAATCTCTGCTTCCTCTGAGTGGCGTCAGCTCATTCCTTCTTTGTTTGATATACTGGCTTATTTAGAATTTTTTTTTAAATAACCATAATAAACATGCAAAGAAATATACAAATATATTGCGCCCACCCCCCCACCAAATGAAGCAGTCAACTATGCCCATGTTTCTGCTGAAAAAAAGTTTGCTTCTTGTGCTTTGATTTATACCTTTGAGATATATGAATGCCTCAACCATAATTACCACCTTATGTCCTTTGGGGTATAAAGATTTAGGCTATATTTACAGAAACGTACTACTGCATTAAGGGGGAATTTTACATGCCTAATGTCCTTTCCTTTAATATTGCTAGATCATTCCCCATGAGTGAGTTATGCTCCCTTGCCAGCAAGTGGAGGCAGAACAGAACAGCGTTCAGTGATGTCATTAAAAGTATATATTCTGGTGCAGCACTGAGGAAAGGCAATACTGACTCCAGCAAGTGGCAAGGTGTGTGGACTGGTGCAGCAGTGCAGATAGACTTGTTTCCCTGGCCCAGATCACACTTTTGTGACCTGTGGGATTGAGATTTTTGACATCTTTGCTCAGAGTTTGAGTGCACCCACCATCTCCTCAAGCCAACAGTTGCCCTGTGTCTAGTGCTATTACCCATGGTTTTTAGCACTGGTAAGCCCAGAGAGCAAGCAGAAGCCAATGGGGAGGGGGACATAGTAAAACGTCCACCCAGGGCCCTCTTTCCTATATTTTTTCTAATTTTTGCAAGTGTTTTTAATTCGTTCCTATAACTTAATTTTACTACTACTGCTACTGAGCATTTGTATAGCGCTACCAGTCTGCGACAACGGCAACACCACCAAACTTAAACTGCGCAGAAGAAAGGCCCGGCAATCTACTTCTGTATCTTGCCATGAAAACCCAATGGATAGTTACAACAAAACAAAATTGTGCTATGGTGCTGGAAGATGAGACCCCCAGGTCGGAAGGCACTCAACTAGCTACTGGGGAAGAGCTGAAGACTTTTCAGAGTAAAGCTAGCATTTATGATGTGGTTGGATCAAAGCCCTCGGGACGACTGACTGCTGATGTAGCTGCGCATGAAATGAGAGTCAGAAGCTGTAACGATGTCTTACACATTGGAACATGGAACGCACGAAGCATCAACCAAGGGAAGTTGGAGGTGGTCAAGAATGAAATGGAACGTGTACAACTTGATCTCTTGGGTGTCAGCAAACTGAAATGGACTGGCATCGGGCACTTTGCATCAGATGATCACATGGTCTACTATGCTGGAAATGAAAGACAAAGAAGAAATGGTGCTGCATTTATAATAAAGAAGAAACTTGCAAGAACTGTAATGAAATACAAGGTAGTCAGCGAACGCTTAATCTCTATTAGTCTACGAGGAATGCCTGTCAAAACAACTATAATTCAAGTATATGCCCCAACAACAGCTGCAGAAGAGAATGAAATCGAAGAGTTTTATGAACAAGTACAAGCTGAAATTGACAAAACATGCAAACAGGATATCCTGATAGTCATCGGTGACTGGAACGCAAATGTTGGCAACAAAGAAGGCGACAAAGTAGTTAGAAAATATGGACTTGGCAACAGAAATGAAGCTGGAGAAAGACTGATAGAATTCTGCAAAATCAACCACCTATTCATCTCAAACACCTTCTTCCAGCAACACAAGCAGCAATTGTACACATGCACTTCACCCAATGGATTGTATAAAAATCTAATTGACTACATCTGTGGAAGTCAACGATGGAAAAGCTCTATAACATCAACAAAGACAAAACCTGGAGCTGACTGTAGTACAGATCATCAACTACTAGTATGCAAACTCAAGCTAAAGTTGAAAAAGAGCAAACTACTCATGAATGCAGCAAAATATGACTGTGAATATACCACTGGAATTTAAAGACTGCCTGCAAAATCGATTTGCTGCTTTAGATACAAATGACAGAGCTCCGGAAGAGTTATGGATTGACATCAAGAAGGTTGTGTTGGAAGAAAGCGAGAAGTCTCTACAAAAGGTGAAAAAGAAAAAAACGGCCAAAATGGATGACGGAAGAAACTCTGAAAACTGCCCAGAAACGCAGAGAAGCTAAAGCCAGAGGTGAAAGAAAGACAATCACAGAACTCAGAGATTTCCAACATACAGCAAGACAGGACAAGGAAAAGTACTACAATGCGCATGCAAGGAAACAGAAGCAGAAACTATTAGAGGAAGAACAAGATCGGCTTTCCTAAAGCTACGAGTTAAAGAAAAGGTTCCAGCCTCGAATTGGAATGTTACAAGATGCTCAAGGTTCTATGTTGAATAATGCTGAGACGATCAAGAAAAGATGGAAGGAATATACAGAGTTTTTATATGATAAAGATCAAGTGGACCAACAGCCATTTCAACCTGTACCCTATGATCGGGAACCATTGGTGATGAAAGAAGAAGTTGAAGCAGCATTGAAAGCCTTATCAAAGAAAAAAGCACCAGGCATTGATAGCATTCCCATAGAAGTATTACAGCAATCTGATGCAGCTGTTACCGTACTTACAAGGCTCTGCCAAGAAATATGGAAGATATCATCATGGCCAACTGACTGGAAAAGATCTGTGTTTATACCAATACTAAAGAAAGGTGATCCAACTGACTGTGGAAATTATCGCACAATTGCTCTGATCCCAACATGCCAGCAAGATTCTACTGAAGATTATTCAAAAGAGACTACAACCATATCTGGAACAAGAACTACCTGAAGTGCAAGCAGGGTACAGGAAAGAGCGAGGAACGAGAGACATCATTGCGGATGTGAGATGGATCCTTGAAAAGACTAAAGAATACCAAAAGGATATCTATTTGTGCTTTATCGACTATAGCAAAGCTTTTGACTGTGTAAACCATGAGAAACTCTGGGCCACATTAAACAGCTTGGGTATACCAGAACACCTGATCGTACTCTTGCACAATCTGTACATTGATCAAGAAGCAACAGTTCGAACGGAACAAGGAGAAACAGAATGGCTTAAAATAAGCAAAGGTGTAAGACAAGGCTGCATACTTTCCCCCTACCTGTTTAATTTATAGCAGAACAAATCATCAGAGAAGCAGGATTGTATGAAGATAACAGAGGTGTGAAGATTGGTGGAAGGCTCAACAACCACCTTCGCTATGCTGATGATACCACATTACTGGCTGAAAGTGAAGATGATCTGAAACATTTGCTTCTCACAATCAAAGAGCAGTCTCAAAATGGGTCTGCACCTTAATGTAAAGACAAAGATCATGACAACTGGCATAATCAACAACTTCATCGTTGAAGGAGAAGAAATTGAAATCGTGAACAACTTTAACCTACTTGGATCAACTATCAATAAAGAAGCAACATGCAGTCAAGAAATCAGAAGACGCATTGCTCTTGGCAGAATGGCTATGAAAGACCTAGATGAGAATCTCAAGAGCAGAGATGTCTCTCTCCATACAAAGATTCGACTTGTTCAAGCCATGGTATTTTCAACAACATCATATGGATGTGAAAGCTGGACAGTAAAAAAGACAGACAGGAAGAAAATTGATGCCTTTGAATTATTGTGCTGGCGGCAGATACTGTGTATACCATGGACTGCCCGAAGAACAAACCAATCGGTACTAGAGGAGATCAAACCTAAGCTTTCTTTAGAAGCTCAGATGACAAGACTTCGACTTTCATACTTTGGACACATCATGCGAAGAGAGAGATCATTAGAGAAAGACATCATGCTTGGCAAGATAGAAGGTCAACGCAAAAGAGGAAGGCCAGCAATGAGATGGATCGATACAATAACAGCAGCTACAGGTACCAGTCTGTCTACAATGAGCCGCCTGACTGAAGACCGAACACAATTTAGGATAGCTATCCAGAGGGTCACCATGAATCGACTCCGACTAGACAGCACTTAACAACAACAACAACCAGTCGTATGCAGCGCTGCACAGACATATAAGAGACAATCCCTGCCCAGAGCTTACAATCTAGTCAATCATGGTGTCTACTTTTAGTTTAGCAAATTCCTCACAAACGCAGTCATCTGAAAATCTTTCAAGATCCCCTTCTCTTCTGTTCCTATTTGTGGGTATTTTCTGAGGTCCTGCTCCTGACTCATCTGAACACAGAACAAAAATATTTGTTAAGCAATTCTGCTTTATCCTCATCAGCTTCTACATATTCCTCCCTGTCACCCTTGAGTCTGACAATACCACTTTTGCACTTCCTTCTCATTAACACGTGAAAAATGTTGTCACCCCATTTTATCGCATTGGCTACTCCTTTTTATATCTTTGCTTTCCTGACTACTTTCCTAGCTTCTCTTGGTTTTTCCAAATATTGATGCTTGTCTTCCTGTGATCTCTTTCTGCTGTCATGTTTCTGTAAAATGCAAAAGACCACATGGCCTATGTAGTCTGCCCTTCCATATCAAATACTAAAGTCCCTTTTCCTTTAGAGATCTTTTGTGTTTGTCCCATGCTTTTTTTATTTCAGATATTGTCTTCTCTACCACCTCCACTGGGAGACTATTCCATGCATGGTGAAATTAGGCCTTACCTGCTAATTGACATTCCTTGAGAGTCCAGTCCAGTCCTGCACATGTAATATGCTCTCTTTTGTGTTGCTTGAATAAAGCAGTTTCAAAATTTGAAAGAAAAAAAAAAAAAGTCTTGAGGCAGGGCTCGACAAACCCCAGGCGCCAGGTCGCCATGGTGACTAAAACAAAATCATAACTGGCGCCTGGAGCTTGCAGGGAGAGCAGAAGAGTCGCAGCACATGTCAAGGGGTTGTATAAACTTGCTGGGACAATGTAAAACTGTCATTAGGCAGTGCAGACACCATTGTCATCAGGGTGACACAGTAGCAGGGAACGATGGTCAGATGGCATGATTTTAATGTAGCGGCAGTGAAGAGGACCTGATTTTGAGCAGCAGCAGCAAGCAGAATTGATCTTAGTGGCAGCAGCAATGAGCAGGTACCAATCATTAAGAAGTGGTGGAGCATGCAGGATTGAACAGAGCCTGATCATGAGGAACTCGTGAACAGCACAAAAAGTCTAAGCAGCGGTGGCAGAGAGCACCATTGATCTTAGCAATGGCGATAAGCAGGCCCAAATCGTGGCAGCGGCAGGCGGCAGTGAGCAGGCCCAACCCAAGACAGGGTAGCTGAAGTGGCTCATCTTTGATTTTTTAAAACTTTGAGGCATCAGCATCATCTAGGTAGGATTTTTTGTAAATAATTTAAAAATGAGTCTATTTTAAAGAATTGAGAGATGCTGCTGGGGGAGGTGGAATTTGAGAGGGACTGCTGCAGAAGGGGCAAATTGAGAAGAGAGACTCCTATGGTAAGATAATTTGAGAAGAAGGGCTGCTGTGGAGGGAAGGTACAAATTCATTTGAGGCTGCTGCAGTACTGAGATACTGCAAGTTAAAAAATAACTGTTTGGATGTCTCCAGAATGAAAAGAAACAAGCAGAGAAGATTTCTAAGATGGAGCAAGAACTGGGACAGTTTCGTGAACTGGTAGTTACTCGGATTAAAGATAAGACTGTGCTTTCACGGCAGACAGAATATTTGGACAACCAAGTTTGTCGAAATAAACTTCAATTTCTAAATTTTCCTAGGCCCCAGTGTTGTCACCAGTAGAGATGGTGAGGAACTATTTCAGAGAGATTTTATTCCCCTGACTCGGGCACAATACTCGCCTCTGAGCGCTGGTGAATGAAGTGGTGCCCCTGGTACTGTTTCACTAGGAGCTGGGGACCTAGAAAGTTCCTTGGAAGTGGATTACAGAAAGGTCTACCCTCCTTGTCGATCTTGCCCTGGAGTTGGCTGAATCTTTAATTCTTGGGTCTTATTTTTAGAACTTTAATGAGTCTTTTCTAGGCTCGCAGGTTAGAATATTTCCTGATTTGCCTCAAGCTTCCCAGTTAAGAAGGAAGGCGTTTCTGGGCCTAAGGCCCAGTATCCTAACCTAAGGGGCAACTATTCAGTTAAAATTTCCTATTAGATGCTGTATTTCCTACAAGGATATAGTTTACTTATTTTTTGAGGCCAAAAAACTCTTGGAGCTGCTGGTGGCAAAGAAAGAAGTTGTAGTTGAAGTTGTAGTACCACCCCATATGGCTAACGCTTAAGTCTCCATCTGCTAAGATGTTTTCTTTTTCCATTAGTTTTAGGGCAATATTGTTCTGGCCTGTTACTATTTACTGTTTCTTGGTATCCCTTGTTTTTTTCCTTAATTTGTGGGCTAACTTAAAATGGTAATATGGTTTCCTATTGTTTATTATTTCTTTTGTTCTTAATACCATTATCTTTTCATTCACGTAAATTACCTGAATGTGCATAAGGTGGAGTGGAGTAGCCGCCTAGTGGTTAGAGCAACTGCCTAGTGTACCCAAAAGATCAAGGATTCGATTCCCACTGGCACTCCTTGTTACCTTGGGCAAGTCACTTTACCCTCCAGTGCCTTGGAAGAAAAGGCCTGGCAATCTACTTTGGGCGATACATTGCCAAGAAAACCCAGAGGCAGCTTGGTCGTTAGGAATCAGCACTGACTTGACAGCACAAAAATAAATAAATAAATATAAAATTTAAAAGAAAAGAGGCTGCTACACACTTCACGGTAGAACCTTCCAAAGGAGGGGAATTGAGCAGAATCTCCCCTTTGGGGTGGGCTGGCTCCCAGATCCTAAGAAAATGTGTCCAGGCTTGTCTTGAGGCATGCAGGCCCTCCCAGGCTGGTAGGCGGTGAGGGAGACCCTTCTTGGGTTTCTCCAGCTAATCAGTCAGGCGAGAGGATTCCCTTACTGATCCAGGGCTCCCTTTTTCACTACATTTTTTTCTCTTTCAACCATGTTTGAGCTCTGTAGCCATGCCCTGTGCACAGAGGTGTGCTGTTTGTGGTTTCTGTCAGGTGAGCTCTGCAGCTGGCACCTTTTGCATCGAATGCGATGGAGATGCCTCAGGGAACTCTTTCAGCAGATCAGGACCACCCCCCACAGGAGGTATAGGGCCAATGTCAATTTTGTTTCCTCTGCTGTGGCTACTGCCATTTTCCTGCTGGTAGGAATGGCTGCTATCTTGGATGATCACATGGTCCTGGCTGAAGGAAACAATGGTCTAGCAGCCACAGTCTCAAGCCAACAGATTCTTGAAGGACCTTCAGGTTCCAGGGCCATGTTTTGGCCAGCTTTCAGCAGGAGTTCTTGAAACAGCTCAGAGGCTGATTTCATTCTTCTCTAGTTGACTTGTATCACCAGAAAGGAGCTAAGGGGGTTACATGTCCTAGTTCTTTTTCACTGTCCATTCCTCTGGGACCCCAGCCTTATCGCTTATGGGGGAGCCATGAGGAGACAATGAGGCTTCCCTATCTCCAACAGGCGAGTCAACAGAAGAGGGGAAGTTTCCCTGACAGAGAGAAAAGATCCATAAATTATTTGCCTTTTTTTCACAAGGAGGACTTGAGTTAGAAAATGGTTCAGTGGGAGACAACAGAGTACAGCTAAATGGAGCTCACTCTGAGGAGAAGGATGTTACCAGTGGTGTGCCCCAGGGATCTGTCCTTGGTCCGATTCTTTTTAACATCTTTGTTAGTGATATAGCGGAAGGGCTGTCGGGTAAGGTTTGCCTCTTTGCAGATGATACCAAAATCTGCAATAGAGTAGACACCCAGGAAGGTGTAGATAACATGAGGGGGGGGGGGGGGATCTAGCTAAGCTTGAAGAATGGTCTAGAATTTGGCAGCTGGGATTTAATGCTAAAAATGCAAGATCATGCATTTGAGCTGCAGCAATCCAAGGGAGCAAATATAGTATAGAGGGTGAAGTACTTTTGTCCACTAAAGAAGAGCAGGGAAATAGGCGTGGTTGTGTCTGATGATCTTAAAGTAGCTAAACAGGTAGAAAAGGCAATAGCAAAAGCTAGAAGGATGCTTGAGTGCATACGGAGGGGAATGGCTAGCAGAAAAAAAAGGAGGCGATAATGCCTCTGTATAAGTCTTTGGTGCAACCTCATTTGGACTATAGTGTGCAATTCTGGAGACCACACCTTCAAAACAATATAAACAGGATGGATTCAGTACAGAGGGTGGCTTCTAAAATGGTTAGTGGTATTCATTATAAAGCATTTGAGGACAGACTTAAGGATCTTAATATGTACACCTTAGAGGAAAGGCAAGATAGAGGTGATATGATTGAGTTGTTTAAATACCTCCATGGCATAAATGCACAGGGGGAGAGCGCCTCTTTCGACTGAAAGCAAGTTTTGCTACGAGGGGACATGGGATAATGGTGAAAGTGGATAGATTCAGAAGTGATATGCGGAAATATTTCTTTATGGAAAGAGTGGTGGATCCATGGAATAATCTTCCAGTGGAGGTGGTAGAGATGAGGACAGTATCTGAATTCAGAAAAGCATGGGACAAACAGAGAAGATCTCTAAAGGAAAAAAGGGGACTGTTGTAGTTGCTGATATGGAAGGACAGACTAGATAGGCCATGAGGTCTTTTTCTGTGTTTCTATGTTTCTTATTTAAGATGCCATGGTGGCCTTGCATACTGTAGACCTCCTCTAGTACAGGTTTCTCTAGCGAACCCTATGATAGGGGTTGGTACATTAACTTATTCACCCCCCTCCTCACACTTCCTGAGCTCTTGTGAAAGCTCATGTCCTCTCAGTGGAAGGCTCTGGAGCCGAGGAGCACCAAGGTCCTGGCATAGCTGTACCCTCTGCCCCAAGGGGAAATGGAAAAGCTTTTTAGGATCTTGAAGGTAGTTGCCTTGGTCATGGCGGCGACAAAGCGCACAATATACCAAAAATAAGTATCATAAAAAAGTAAAACAGAATATATACATATAAAGATTCAGATCAGGAAAAAAAAAAGGAGAAATAACTTACACTGCAATTAACCTAATCAAAAAGATGAAATACATGACAAGACCATTCCATTAACACTTTTGTCCTCAGACTTAGCCTATTATGAAGCTGTTAGTATGCCTAAAACTACACCAAAGCAATATACCTGTTGCTATTCTATCGCCTTCCTTCTCTCCAAACAACTGAATGCAAAAAGGTCATGCTTACGATTGCTGAGATTGTAGCATGTGGTGTATCTGGATTTTTGGAAAGCCTCTGACAAGGTCTCTCATGAGAGACTCTTAGCGAAATTAAAAAGTCATGGGATATGAGGCAATGTACTATTGTGGATCAGGAACTGGTTAAAAGATAGAAAGCAGAGTAGGGCTAAACAGCCAATTTTCTCAATTGAGAAAGGTGAATAATGGAGTATCTCAGAAATTTGTGCTGGGCCCGCTGCTTTTTAATATATTCATAAATGACCTGGAAATGGAAATAATGAGTGCGGTGATAAAATCTGCAGATGACACAAAATTATTCCAAGTTGTTAAAACACAACAGGATTGTGAAAAATTGCAAGAGAACCTTGACAAATTAGAATACCAGTGTCCAAATGGCAGATGAAATTTAATATGGACAAGTGCAAAGTTATGCACCTAGGAAAGAACAACCCAAACTATGGTTAGATGATGCAAAGTTCCACATTAGGAACCACCACCACCACCCAGGAAAGAGATTTAGGTGTCATCCTGGAAAATACGTTGAGATCCTCTGCCCAGTGTGCAGCAGTGGCCAAGAAAGAAAATAGAATACTAGGAAACATAAGGAAAGGAATGGAGAATAAAACCAAGGATATTATAAAGCTTCTGTATCACTCAATGGGTGCAACTGCAGCTTGAATAGTATGCACAATTCTGGTTGCCGTATCTTAAAAAAAGGATATAAAGGAATTAGAAAAGGTATAGAGAAGAGCCATCCAAATGGTAAAGGAGATGGAAGGATACCCCCCCTATGAGGAAAGACTTAGAAGGTTAGGGCTCTTCAACTTGGAAGAGATGGCCGAGGGGAGATATGATAGAGGTTTATAAATTAACGAATGGAGTAGAATGGGGAAACAGATAGGTTGTTTACTCATTCAAAAAGACTAGGGGACATGCAATGAAGCTACAATGTAACCTATTTAACAGTAATAAGAGAAAAAAAAATTTCACTTAACGCGCAATCAAACTCTGAAATTAGTTAACAGAGGATGTGGTAAAAGCTGTTAGTGCAGCTGGTTTTAAAAAAAGGTTTGGACAAGTGCCTGGAGGAAACCATTATTAAAGAGGACACGAGAAATCCACTGCTTACCCCGGGCAAAAATTGTGGAACATATGTGCGTTTTTGGGAACATACCAGGTACTTGTAACCTGGATTGGCCACCGTTTGAAACAGGATACTGGGCTTGATGTACATTGGTCTTACCCAGTATAGCATTTCTTATATTCTTATCACAGACTTAATACTCTTACAGGTAGTTATCCAACTGCAATTCTACATCTATGGAACTCATCCCTATGATTTATTAAAGGACTTCATAAACTGCCTTTCTAGTGTTAGAAAGGTAGTTTATAAGAAAATGATTACAAGTAAATAATTAAAATAAAGGAGAAAGGAACTCCATTAAGTGATAGGAAAAGTAAAGGAGGAGAAGGATAGAGGGAGGAACCTGGATAGTAAAAAGCGTGCTATCCCTGGCTTCTGATTAGCATAAAACTTCAAAAGGCTTGCTAAAATATGCGAGTCATTAAACCAGTTTTGAACATTTTGTAGGATGGTTCCAATTGGAGATGCAGGTGCGGAGTGGGATATGAAAGAAAAAGGCAGAGTGATGGATCAATTCTTATGAGCCAGTGTCAGAATTTTGAATTGGATCCGAAAGGTTACAGGCAGCAACTTGATGAGGTGGCCCCACAGAGGTCTATAAATCCTTAGGGGAAAGCATAAATACCCCTATCAACAACCAGGATTATGTCACATTAAAAAAGCAGGCCAGAAGGAATGGATGCATTTGGAGGAAGACCAAAAATTCAAATGCTCTAATTCACTGCAAGGAAAGCCTAGCACACTACCAAAAAATCAAAGAAACCAAGAAGAACTATTATTCCAAACATGTACCATTCTGAAAACAATCAGCTAAAAGGTGTCATTTTACTTACCGGTTAATGTCCTTTCCATGACTCCTGTTAGACCAGTCCAAACAAGCAAGTTCTATTTCTCTACCAGATGAAAAGCCCAGGTTTCAACAACATCACTCCCATGCTTCTATCCATCTCAGCTACCAGAGGTCTCCTCAGTATTCATCCCAAAGCATATGGGAGAAACATGACAAGTTTCACACAACCTCAATGGTGGGCAACAATGAGTAATCAACAGAGAGAACTATGCACAGGAAAGCAGAAACAGAAAGCTGTCAGTAGAAGATGAACCTGCAGAGCCAAGCATAAAAATCATAGCAGACTCAACGGTACCACAGCAGAAGAACAGAGCAAATACAGTTCCAGAGGGGGGACATGGACTGGTCCAGCAGGACTCAAGAAAAGGACATTAACTGGTAAGTAAAACATCACCTTCCATATAGTCCTGTCAGACCAGTCTAGACAAGTGGGATGTATCAAAGCATGACTCCTCTGGGTGGGAAGAAGACACAGCAGCTTGCAAAACCCTTGACCCAAATGCCATGTCCGCCCACACTTGGACATTCAAGCGGCAATGCTTGACAAAACTGGAAAGCGATGCCCATGCTGCCACCTCAAGTGTCTGTGGGAACTACTGAGCTCCACTCCACCCGCAAGGATGCTTGCGCTCATGTAGAATGGGCGCGCAAACCCTCCAGAGCCGGCTCGTTCCAGAACAGATATGCTGAAGCAATGGCCTCCTTAATGCAGCATCTCAAAGTAGACTTAGCCGCCGTGTCATCCTTGCGCAGGCCAGCAAAAGCACAATAAGATGGTTGGACTTATGAAAAGAATTCATAACTTCCAAGGACCGGAGAAGCACCCTCCTGACATCCACAAGACTAAGACCCTTATCCTTCTCCTGACACTGCTCCTTAGAGAAAGAGAGCAGGAAGACCACCTGGTTCACATGAAAGAGAGAAATCATCTTAGGTAAGAAGGAAGGCACAGGATGAATGGAAATGGCTTCATATGAAATAAAACAGATAAGGATCTCGGCAAGACAGAACCTGCAGCCTGGAAATCCACCTTCTGGAACAAACTGCAAAACAGACCACCATCTTGAGTGTTAAATCCTTCAGAGTAGTGTGTTTCAATGGCTCAAAGGTCTCCGACATCAGGGGCCCGAGCACCAAACACAGATCCCAGAAGGAATCACCAACCAGAGGGGAGGACCCAGATGCTGAACCCCCTGATGAAGGTGCGAAACATCCAGGTGTAAGGCTAGAGACTTACCAGCCTACGGACCTCTGAAACAGGCCAAAGCTGCCCCCTGAACTTTTAAGGAAGCTAAGAAAAAAGGCCCTTCTCCAGACTGCCCTGCAGAAAAAGCCAACAGAGACGCCAAGAGCCAACTGCCATGTGCCGCACCAGCACTCAAAGTACCAGACCTGCACTAATGTCAGGCTGGTAGATCTCCTCCAAACTCTAAGCATAGTGGACAACCATCACCAGAAAGAATATCGTACGCGCTAACCGTCTCCTTACAGGAGACAAGCCATAAGCAAGAAGGGAGCTGGGTCCTCCAGGACAAGCGGCCTGACACAACAGACCCCAAGGCAGAGGCAAACCAAGAGGTGGTGCTTACAGGACCCACATCAGATCTCTGAATCACACTCAGTCAATCCAGCATTGGCAGAAGAATTCTTCTCTAGTGGCGCTCCATATGCCAAATTACACACCCCACCAGAGGCCACGGAGGAAACACATACAGCAGATGTTGACTTGGTTGAAGGCTGAGACAGGACGCTGACGCCCTCAGACAGTCTCCATGTGGCGACGGTAGAAGCAGCACACTTCGGCATTGGAGTGGGTCACCATCAGATCCCACTTGGGGCTACTCCAGCAGCACAGAAACAAAAACGGAAAGATCATCTGACTCAGCTCCCACTCTCCCGGAACCAGAGAATTCCAGCTGAGAAACACCGTTTTCATTGTAGCCACCGAGGCAATGTGCAAAGCCAACCAACTAGGAGATTGTTCTGTTTGCCTGGGTGGTGAAGAGTCATCTCCAGAACTACACCAGCACTCCTCATGCTGCCTTGGCTTATGGACATAAGCCACCACTGTGGCATTGTCTAAGAACACTCGAATCGCCTGGCCCTCGATCAGGGGCTGGTAACGCAGAACAGTGAACATAATGGCCTTCATCTCAAGGCAGTTGACGGAACCATAGAGAAGCCTTGTGGCCCAACGGCCCTGTGCTGTTTGGCCTTGGCAATAGGCTCTTCAGCCCGAGAGACTGAAGGGTCCATGAGCAATAGTTCAGTGATGCACTCTTCCTCAGAAGACTGGGCTCCTGCCACCACCGCAGGCTGGCCATCACCATCATTGGAAGCGAGAGCCTGAACTTGAACGGCTGAGAACTTGGCGACCACAGAGTCAGCAAGGACCGTTGGCGTGGCCGCAAAAGAGCATACACCAATGGCGCCATCTTGATTGTCGCCACCATCAATCCAAAGAGTTGAATATAATCCCGAACTCTGGAAGCCTGCTGCAGACAGAACAGTTTAAGCAATCCAACAGTCTCAGACTTTTTTTCACTGCACACTCAAGTATCAAAACATGATCCCAGGAACTTCAGGGACTGGGAATGCAACAACTTGTTCTTTCCCCCAAGTGATCACTCAGTCAAGGATTACCAGAAAGGACACTACTCAGGGAGCTACCTCAAGACACCTCTGAAAGGAAATGGACTTGGATGAGCCAACTGCTCATATACAGATGCACACAAATTCCTTGGTGCTACACCGTCACAGCCACCACCACCATGACCTTGAAAAATGTCCTTGGGGCCATGGAGAGTCCAAATGGGAGGGCAGTGAACAGAAGATGAGAGCCAAAACAGATACTTGGCTAATCCCCCGGATCGAGATACGAAAATAGATCCTGGACAAATCCAGAGATACCAGTAACTCCCTCATTGCACCACTTGAATCATGGCTTGCAAAATTTCCATCCAGAAGGCAGACACGCAAGCACTCTAACACACTTGAGGTCCAGAATGGGCTGGAATGTTTCTTGTGTGTCGGCACCACAAAATCAATGGAAAACCTACTCTTGCCCCGATCATCCAGTGGAACAGGCATTACTGCCTTCAGGAGAGGCAGCCTGTCAAAGGGGATCTGCACAGCGGCCCTGATGTTCGCACAAGGATAGAAGACTAAAGCAGCCAGGATCAGCTCATGCATGCCAGGACATAACCATACTGAAAGGGGACTAGCACCCAACGATCCTTGGTGACCCGAGCCCATTCTTGAAGGAAGAGGCGAAGCCTGCCCCCAACCGGAGGAACCAGGGAATGGGGCCCCCCAAACTGTCAATGGGAGGATCCTCCTCTGTATGGGACCGGGTACCTGGGCACAAGTGCTCCACAAAAGTACCGAGAACAAGCAAGAAGTCCATAGGCAGAGGGGAAGAAAGGCTTTCCAGGCTGGCAGCAATGGGAGTTCAGAGACCCCCGGGAGACTGATGAGCATGCCCATGAGGAGAAGGCAGAGGCTAATGGAAAAGGGGCTCCTGCCTGCTTCACAGGCCCCTTGGGCACATCCTCCAGATAGTAGTATGATATCATCTCACCCAAGTCTTCCATCAACGTCTCCAAATCGGACCCAAGAGAAGCATCCCTCTAAGACAGGGGTCTCCAAATCCAGTCCTGGAGGGCCGCAAAGCAGTCAGGGCTTCAGGATATTCCTAATTAATATGCATGACATATTTGCATACACTGCCCCCCACTGTATTCAAATTTATCATATAGGTTTTCAGGATGTCCCTAATGAATATGCATCATACATAAAAATATACTAACTTAATTGTTTATTAGGGCAGACTTAATAGGTCCAACACTTCATATAAGGAACCAATCCAAGGGCAACACCACATTCAAAAAATTAAACTAATTAATTAATTAACGGGGGGGGGAGAAAAAGCCTCAAGCTAATACCTAATACTCAAAGCTATAGAGGAAACAAGCAGCTCAACATCACTGGCTTAAAAAAATCCCCTCTATTAGAATATGCAATATTATAATCTTTACTAAAATTGATTAAATTGATTACATTTATTAAACTTAACAGAGCATAGGATACCACAAGGAGCCTCAGCAATACCCACCACTCAAAACACTATCCAAATAAAGTACAGCCAATTCACATTACAATCTGAAAGACTTCTAACAAGAGACTGAGTTTATGCTACCTGTGCAAGAAAAAGTCAACATAATCACACAAACTTAAGTAACTGTTTAAGACAGTCAGATATATCTGAAGACAGCCGGCTTCTGTCACGATGCCTTCTCAGATTACATCAGGCAGCTAAAGTTGCCAGCGCTGGGTTCATATACCAGTAGCACCCACAGCTAAAGGTGAACCGCCTCTGCAGAGTTCAAATACCATTCAAAGGTTTGATACCCTAATCATGGTTCCAGCGACGGGCGGTGTGTACAAAGGGCAGGGACTTAATCAACGCGAGCTTATGAACTGCACTTACTGGGAATTCCTCGTTCATGGGAAATAACTGCAATCCCCGATCCCTATCACGAACAGGGTTCAGCGGGTTACCCGCACCCGTCGGCAAAGGGTAGACACACACTGATCCGTTCAGTGTAGCGCGCATGCAGCCCCGGACATCTAAGGGCATCACAGACCTGTTATTGCTCGATCTCATGTGGCTGAAGTCCACTTGTCCCTCTAAGAAGTTGGACCTACAAAGATCTTTGTTTCGCTTGTAATTGGCCATATGTACCGCTCCAAGGCAGAAAAATGTCATCTATATATCAATGCCATTCAATAAAGCGTAGTTACTCACATGTAACAGATGATCTCTGGGAAAAGCAGGAATTAAGTCTTCACATATGGATATCATCGGTACCGACTGAGCCTGTGCGGGAACGCTCCCCAGCATCCAATAGGAAAGCTTTTGGGAGCATCCCACAGCGCCTGCGTGCTGCCTTCCCAACTCTGTCAGTTGAGTTTATAGCTGAGGCAAAAGGAGTGAAGGAGAGAGAGAGAGAGACAACTCCAAAGGGAGGTGGGCGGGTTGTGAAGACTTAATTCCTGCTGTTCATGGAGATCACCTGTTACAGGTGAGTAACTAAGCTATCTCCAGGAACAAGGAGGAATGTAGTCTTCACATATGGGGACTCCCCAGCTGAGAGATGCCAAGTGGATGACCCTAGCAAGCTGCGAACCTCTGGTGAGATGGGTCATTCTTCCTCCCATGGATCTCTGGAATCGAAAACCCGGGACGGTTGGTAGGAGTTGTACTACTTTAAGACGTGGTATATCACTCTGACAAGACCAACATTCATTTCCAACTGTTTTATCCCACTTAGCAACCTTTATCGGGGTAAAGTGAGCTCTATGTGCGAAAAAAATATAAAGCTTGTGAGATAGAGGCAGACTGAGATATTTATAAATTTATTTATATTTATCTTGCTCCAGAATTTCACCCATGATTCCAGAGGAGTCTCCCCTGTGTCATGTTCCCATATTCGTTAACACCAATGGACTGTGGGGTGGGATTCTGAATGACCAATTTATAATAGTAAGAAGCCACCCCAGAAACCATTTGGGCTGAACCTACAATATTCAACAACCCCAATTCTTCAGGTAAAGATTTAATATCAATAGGGGATTTCTCTATAGAATGTCTCAGCTGAATCCACTGAAAGTATAAGGATTTAGGCACATCAAACTCATACTGTAGACAAGCAAAAGGCTTCCACTTGCCATCTAATACCAGTTGACCTATGGCCCAAATACCCCTACTGAACCATTGTTGCCATGCAAATGGACTTTGATGAATTTTTAAGAACGGACTGTACCAGATGGCGATTAGTTTTGATAAGCATTTCTCCTTAAAAATTGCCCTCGCTAGCTGCTGAAAGGCCCTTTGAGTGTCTATTACCCTGTGAGACTTCAATCTCTCAGAAGACACCATGTCAGTGAGGAGATTCAAGGAGAATGGAGCACTTAATCTCTCTTCCAGGTCGAACCATACTGGGCGTTTTCCCCCAGCCCCCTCCACCCATTTTGAACCTTGTTTTAGTAGAAAAGCACAATGGTAGGTCTGAAAATCAGGAAAGTTCACACCCCCTTCCTCTTTTTTAGATTTAAGCTTCCTAAGAGCAATTCTAGGCAGTTTATTTTTCCATAAGAATTGGACAAGAGTCCTTTCAACTTGACAATAAGTGGTACTTGTAAGAAAGACTGGTAACATTTCTAACACATAATTCACTTTAGGAGTGATAGTCATTTTTATTGCTTCAAGACAACCCCAGGAAGAAAGATAGACCGGCGACCACTTCGTAGTCATATTATGAACCACAGAAAGGAGCTACCCTTCATTGAACAGTAAAGGTTCACTAAGTGGATAGCAATAGTGAACTCCCACGTATTTCATCATTTTAGGCTCCCACACAAAAGGGAAAAATCTTCCAAATCCACCCTACAAACCCTTGAATTTAAAGGAAATGCTACAGACTTTGACCAATTAATTTTATAGCCTGATAATCCTGAGTAAGTCTATCAAATGGAAATTACAAATACCTGGTAATTGTAGTTCCTGGAGGGTCCAGTTTAATCCTCCACATCCGGGTAGTGCACCTCCTCCTGCAGCCTGGAGACTGGACCAATCAAAATCTTTCTGTGTGATGTATGCAGTCTGAGCTCCCATCAGCCCCCAGTGAACTAGTAACAAAGCAGACTTAAAGAACACACACATGAGACTATCAGAAAAACATATTCAGAAGAAAACCCATGCCCCTTAAGAATGTAGCTGCCCCCTCCCCAAACGAGGAAGCCAGAACGCTGCACAGCGCCGCTACCGTCGCACCGGCAGAAAAAAGACAGCCAAAAAACCAGACGCCCAAGGCTAGAGGCTGGAATGGAAAAACAAAAAGGCAAACCGAGAGGAAGTCGCGGCCAGGAATACGAAGAGAAAGAAGGCCGCTCCAGGCCGTGCCGTTCGCAAAAAGCGCGCCGCAACACAGACAACCTGACACGCGGGAGGGAAAGGAGGACTAAACTGGACCCTCCAGGAACTACAATTACCAGGTATGTGTAATTTCCATTTCCTGAGAGGTCCTCCAGTTTAGTCCTCCACATCCGGGATGTAACAGAGCAGTCAACACCGGGCAGGACCTTGCCATCCGGCGCGCAGCACTGCCGAACCAAAACAGGAATCCCGAGTTGCTAGCACATCTAGCCGGTAGTGCTTACTGAAGGCATGCAGCGTTGACCAAGTAGCCGCTTTACAGATTTCCGCTGGCGGAACCAAACAATGCTCCGCCCAGGACGTCGCCTGAGCTCTAGTGGAGTGGGCGCGCAGACCCTCTGGAACCGGCAGATGCTGTAAAATATACGCCGATGCGATCGCCTCTTTGATCCACCGAGCAATGGAGGCCTTAGCCGCCGCCTCTCCTTTTCGCGCACCGCCAAAAAGCATGAACAAGCGGTCGGTCTTACGGAACGCCTCAGACACTTTCAAGTAACGCCGAAGAACGTGTCGCACATCCGGGCAGTGAAGCCCCTCGTCCGCAGGGCTCTCGGGAACGGCATGCAGGACCGGAAGGAAAACCGCCTGATTTAAATGAAACGGCGAGACCACCTTGGGCAAAAATGAGGGAACCGGCCTAAGCACCACGCGATCCTGAGAAAAAAATAAAAACGGCTCCCTGCCCGAGAGCACCTGCAGCTCGGAAATGCGCCTCGCAGAGCAGATGGCTACGAGAAAAACCGTCTTCAGGGTCAGATCTTTAAGAGACGCTCGCCGGAGGGGCTCAAAGGGTTTGCGAACCCAAGCCCACAACACTAGGTTCAAGTCCCACGAAGGAACGGACACTATACGCGAAGGCCGCAAACGGAATACCGCCTTGATAAAACGCTGCACGTCCGGATGAGACCCTAGGGAAAGACCCAGCACTTTGCCCCTGTAACAGGAGAGAGTCGCCAACTGAACCTTCAGAGAGCTAGCCGCAAGACCCTTGTCAAAGCCATCCTGCAGAAAAAGCGTAGTTACTCACCTGTAACAGGTGTTCTCCAGGAGCAGCAGGAATCAGTCCTCACATATGGGTGACGTCGGCGCCGACGGAGCCCTCGCGGAGCAATTTTCCCCAGCTTTCAAAGAAAGCCTTTGGGAATTGCAGCGCGCATGCGCGGTCGCCTTCCCGCCCAAGGGTGCCATCTTAGCCAGTCAGATGACATAGCTAAAAAAGACAGCATAAAAATTTGCAAAAAAACTTAAGCAGATGATTGCAACTCCAAGGGGAGGAGGGAGGGTTGTGAGGACTGATTCCTGCTGCTCCTGGAGAACACCTGTTACAGGTGAGTAACTACGCTTTCTCCAGGACCAAGCAGGAAGTCAGTCCTCACATATGGGACTCCCAAGCTTAAGGCTACCGGAGACCCTAAGCACAAAAATGAGCTCCCTCTAGCTCAGCAGCACAGAAGGAAGGAATCTTCGCTGAATTATTACCCACCGGTAGCCCACATCCGGGATGGAGGGTAGGAGTTGCTCAAACCTCAAAGAGATTACGGAGGACTGCCTGTCCGAAAGCACTGTCCCTGCGGGACTCCCTCTCGAGACAGTAATGGACCGCAAAAGTCTGGCTCGAAGACCAAGTAGCGGCCCGGCAGATGTCTGCCAGCGGAACAGAGCGGAGGTAAGCCACTGACGTAGCCTTTGCCCGAACACAATGAGCCGTGACTCGACCATCCAAGGAGAGCCCGGCTGCCCCATAAGCCCAAGTGATACAGTCCGCAACCCAGATGGACAGAGTACGCTTGGAGACCGGGAGCCCCAATTTATTGGGATCAAAAGACACAAAAAGCTGAGCAGTTTTACGGTGCTCCCGTGTACGGTCAAGGTAGAAGTTCAATGCCCTTCTACAGTCCAGGGTATGGAGGACCATTTCAGCTCGGCTGGAGTGTGGTCTGGGAAAGAAGGTCGGAAGTACCACCTCCTGATTGATGTGAAAAGGGGAGACCACTTTTGGAAGAAATTTCGGGTGAGTCCGTAGGACTACCCTATTTTTGTAGAACCGAGTGTAAGGGGGATCAGACACGAGGGCCTGCAATTCACTTACGCGTCTAGCGGAAGTGAGGGCTATCAAGAACAATGTTTTCCAAGAAAGAAAACGGAGAGAGAACAGGTAGCCATAGGTTCAAAAGGCGGACAGGTGATCCGCTGTAAAACCACATTCAGATCCCAGTCAGGCGCTGGCGGGCGCAGAGGCGGTTTAAGTAGAAGGAGACCTCGGAGAAACCTCGCTACGAGAGGGTCACTGGAAAGAGGTCTGCCGTCCACCGGCACATGATGTGCTGAAAGAGCACTGAGGTGAACTTTGACGGAGTTGGACTTAAGTCCCAGATTAGAGAGGTAGAGCAAGTACTGCAAGATCACCGACACCGAGCAGGAGAAGGGATCCTGAGACTGTTGGGTACACCAAACGGAAAAGCGACGCCATTTAAGGGCGTAGCATTTGCGGGTAGAAGGTCGCCGAGAAGCTAGGACGACCTCTTCCACCTCTGCCGGCAGGAGAAGGGGAGCAAGGACTACCCTCTCAGCAGCCAGGCCATTAGATTGAGAGATCTGAGGTTGGGGTGTAGCAGAGACCCCTGATCCTGAGTGAGGAGATCCGGTTGAAACCCCAGAGGGAATGGATCCTCTACCGCTAATTGCAGCAGGAGTGGAAACCACGGCTGTCTGGGCCAGCGAGGGGCCACCAGGATCATGGAAGCTTTGTCTCGGAGAACCTTGAAAAGAGTTCGAGAGACTAGCGGGATGGGAGGAAAAGCATACAGAAGGCTCTCCGACCATGAGAGTAGAAAAGCGTCTGCCGCAACTCGAAGGGGATGTGGCTGACGAGAGCAGAAGCGAGGAAGTTGCCGGTTGAGAGGACTGGCAAAGAGATCCATCGTGGGGAGGCCCCACTTTAGAAAGAGCTTCTGAACTACCAAGGGATCCAGGCGCCACTCGTGCGGCTGGAGGATCCTGCTGAGTTTGTCCGCCAGGCAATTTTCTTGGCCTGGGAGATAAACTGCCTTGAGAAGAACGCCGTGACTGACGGCCCAAGAGCAGAGCTTCTGTGCTTCCAGACAGAGAAGGAAGGAGCCCGTGCCCCCCTGTTTGTTCACGTAGAACATGGCAACTTGGTTGTCCGTCTGGACAAGGACGGACTGGTGAGAGGTCAGGTGGGAGAAAGCCTTGAGAGCCAGGCGGATCGCTCTGAGCTCCAGGAAGTTGATCTGCTGAGCAGACTCCCACGTGGTCCAGAGGCCCTGGAGTACGTGCCCCTTGGCAATGTGCTCCCCAACCCAATCTGTCGTCAGCACCTGGGCCGGCTGAGGTGACTGAAAAGGCATGCCGAGTACCAGGTTCGGCCGATGAAGCCACCACTGGAGAGACGAGGCCAGCGGCTCGGAGACGCGCACTAGGTCTGCTAGGCCGCCTGTGGCTTGTTGCCACTGCTTGCGAAGACACCATTGAGCAGGCCGCATATTCAGGCGGGCATTGGGGGTCACATGGACGGTGGAAGCCATATGGCCGAGCAGTCTCAGGAAGCGCCTGGCGGATACCAGGGACTGGCTGCGAAAACGGTCGGCTAGGTCCATGAGCCGTTGAGCCCTGTCGAGAGGCAGGAAAGCTCGTGCCTGAGGAGTGTGCAGTCTTGCGCCGATGAACTCGAGATCCTGTGAGGGGAGCAAAGTGGACTTTGCGAAGTTTATGACAAAGCCCAAGTACTGCAGAAGAGTCACCGTGCGGTGTGTGGCGTTGGTGACCGCCGGAGCAGACGCTGCTCTGATGAGCCAGTCGTCGAGGTACGGAAAGACAGAGGCCGTGAAGCCGGAGATGGGCCGCCACCACCGCGAGACATTTTGTGAAGACTCGCGGTGCGGAGGACAGGCCAAAGGGCAGTACCCTGTACTGGTAATGATTTCCTGCCACCACAAACCTTAGGTATTGGCGGTGGCTTGGGTGGATGAGGATGTGCGTGTAGGCATCCTTTAGATCCAAGGAGCATAGCCAATCTCCCTGCTGGAGGTAGGGCAGAAGGATTCCAAGGGTAAGCATTTTGAACTTTTCCCGCACGAGGAACCTGTTGAGGTTGCGCAAGTCCAGGATGGGTCTGAGGCCTCCTGTCCTTTTTGGTACTAGAAAATACCTGGAATAAAAGCCTTGACCTCTCAGGTGGTGGGGCACCGGTTCCACCGCCTGTTCCTGTAGAAGACCTGCTAACTCCTGAAGGAGTAAGTCCCTGTGCAGAGGGAGTCGTGGAGGTTCTCCCGGGAAATAGGAGGGAGGGACCTGGTGGAAGTGGAGAAGATAGCCTTCTCTTACGACTTGAAGCACCCAGGCATCTGAAGTGATGTTGGACCACCTGTGGGCGAAGTGAACCAGCCGGCCTCCGGTGCTGGGAGGAGCCAGCGGAGGGGAGAGGCTATGCTTAAGGAGTCAAAAGCCCCCACCCTGCTGAGCAGGGGCTGGTGGTGCAGGCTTGGGGGCTTGCTGCCTACGGGACCCGTTACCCCGTCCCTTGGCCTGCTGGCCCTGTTGGGGAGCTGCGGGGGCCTGATATTGGGGGTAGTGTTTATAGGCAGCCGCCTTTCTCGGGTAAAAGGACTTCTTTCCCGAGCCCTTCTTTTTCTGGGAAGGGGCGGAGGTCTTCCTAGAAAGCCTAGTCCTGGTGAGAGTCTCTGTCTCTAGTTGTGCAGCCTTCTCGTCCATAGGTTTGCCAAAGAGGTTTTCACCTCGGCAGGGGACATCGACCAACTTGTCCTGCACCCAGGGCTCAAGGTCAGACGACTGAAGCCAAGCCTGTCGGCGGGCACCGATGCCGGCTGCGGCCACTCGAGCCGATGCTTCAAAGCCATCATAGGCTGCTCGGGATATGAATTTTGAGCATTCCCGAATGCCAGTGGACAAGGCTAGGAACCTCCGCAAAGGTTCCTCGGACAATCCAGCGGAGAATCCGGCTAGCTTTTTAGCCAGGTCTCGGAGATACATGCCCATGTATAGTTGGTAGGTCTGGACACGACACGCAAGCATAGAGCCCTGGAAACACTTCTTACCAAGGCCATCCAGGTTACGGGCCTCCCTGCCAGGAGGCACCGAGGAGTGCATCTTCTGGCTCTTAAGACGATGCATGGCCGATTCCACTACCATGGAATGGTGTGGTAGCTGTGCTTTTTGGAAGCCAGGGCTCTTGCGGACTCGATAGATAGAATCGACCCGCTTGCTCAGGACCGGCAAGGAGGCCGGACTCTCCCACATGCGGAAGAGTAGTCGTTCCAGCATGGGAGGAACCGGTACAGTAAAGTGTTCCCTGGCGGGAGAGTCATACTGGAGGGCGTCGAGCTCTTCGGCTCGAGGCTCCTCCTCGGGATCCGCAGGGAAGGCCAAAGCCTTGGCCATATCCCTGACGAAGTCCGAGAACCGGGCATCCTCCGGGGGGGACTGCTTCCGAGGTTCGGACTCAGGTGAGTCCGAGGGGACACACCGAGTCCGAAAAGAATCAGGTGACTCTTCCTCTTCAGACTCCCAGACCGACTCCGACGAGGAATCGGTGGGGTCGGCCCGGGCAGGCCGCCCCGACGCCGAGGGAGTCAGCGTCGGCGACCTCGGTCCCGAACGGGAGGCCGAGGATCGACTCGAGTTCGCATGGACTCGAGGATCGGCGGGGTCGACTTAGACGTCGACGTCCCGGCGGTCGGGGCAGCGGCGCCAGCGAGGCTAGCGAGCAGTGCCCGCTGCTGGTCCATGAAGGCAGACAGTCTGCTCTCCAAGGCCGTCAACCTGAGTCCGACCTCAGGTGACCCAGCAGCCCCCGACTCGGGCCCTGACGGCGTCGGGCCCGACGTCGGCGGTCTCGGAGGCGAGTCCAGAAGGACCACAGGACTTACCCGAGCAGGCAGCTCCGACTCCATGCGAGGTCGCTTCGAGAGGTGCTCCTTCTCCAAGGACCCGGGACGGCTATCGGGGCTATGCGACCTGGCCCTCGCGGAGCCAGGAGCGTCCACCGACGCCGCCCTCGCGGGTTTCACCTTCCGTCGATGGTCCCCGGAGGGAGAACCCCTGTCGGAGGAACTCCGGCGACGGTCCGAGCTGGAACCTCTGGACGCCGAGGCTTCCGACGAGGTCCGGGTACGGCTGGGGTCAGCGAAGATCCTATCCCGCTGATGCCGCCGACTTCTCAACGCTTTGGAGGACATTTTGCCACAGGCCCCACAGATCATTTCTTCATGATCCGGGCCCAGGCAGCGGAGGCAATTTACGTGTGTGTCAGTTAGTGACATATTTCGGTCACACTGACCACACCGCTTGAAACCACTGGCAGCCATCGGGGGAAAAAGGGCCCCTGCGAGGTCAAAGGACCGGGCTGCCAGTGAAAAAACCGAAAACGAAACTGACTAAATCAGAAAAACCGAAAAGAAGAAGAGGACTCGTGACCGGCGTCGCGAGTCCGGGCGGGAAAAAGACAGCGTCGAACCGAAGGAAAAAAGAGAAAATTATGAATAAAATCAACTTTTTCGCGGGGACAAGACGGGTACGTCTGTAGGGCTCCGCAGAAAAAAGAAGACTGGCTAAGATGGCACCCTTGGGCGGGAAGGCGACCGCGCATGCGCGCTGCAATTCCCAAAGGCTTTCTTTGAAAGCTGGGGAAAATTGCTCCGCGAGGGCTCCGTCGGCGCCGACGTCACCCATATGTGAGGACTGACTTCCTGCTTGGTCCTGGAGAACTGAGAACTACGGGCACGGAGACCGTCGCCGCCCGAACACCACGCTGTGAACACCAGTCCTCAAAGATTCTCCACACCCGCACATAAGCGAGAGAGGTGGAGGTCTTCCACGCTCGAAAGAGGGTGGCAATCACCGCGGGGGTATAACCCCTCTTCCTCAGCCGAGCCCTTTCAATGGCCAAACCGTAAGCGAGAATCGACCCACTTGGGGCATCCGAAGCGGGCCCTGAAGCAGAAGATCCGGTAACGCGGGCAGAGACCAGGGAACGCCGTCGCGCAACCGCACCAGGTCGGCATACCACGGTCTCCTGGGCCAATCCGGAGCAACCAGCAACACCCGGCCCCGGTGGCCCTCGATGTGCTGAACGACCCGCCCGATTAGCACCCATGGAGGAAAGACATAAAGAAGTCCGGACTCCGGCCACGGCTGAATGAGGGCATCGAGCCCCTCGGACATGCGCTCCCTCCGCCTGCTGAAGAAGCGCCCCGTCTTTGCCGATTGAAACGTTGCCATGAGGTCCATGACGGGAGGCCCCCACCGATGAACTATTTGCGCGTAAACCTGCGGGTTCAGCTCCCATTCCCCGGGATCCACCTGCACCCTGCTGAGAAAGTCCGCTGTCACATTGTCCCTGCCTGCGATATGCGCCGCCGAAATTGCCGGCAGACGGGCCTGTACACAAAGTGAACAAAGCCGTCGCTTCGGATTCCAAGGTCACACTTCCGGTGCCCCCCTGGTGATTGATGTAGGCCACCGTTGTCGCATTGTCCGAGAGAACTCGCACCGGCCGCCCTCTCACCAATGCTTCGAGGGCAAGCAGGGCGAGCCGCACCGCTCGCAGCTCGAGCGGTTGATCGACCAAGAGGCCTCCAGGGGAGACCACGTTCCCTGCGCGAAGCGGCCCTCGCAGTGAGCTCCCCTGGCCGAAAGGCTGGCATCCGTCGTGAACGGAATCCAAAGGGGCGGTTCCAAGGGAAGCCCCCTCCTTAGGTTTTTCGAGCACAGCCACCATCGGAGCGACCGACGAACCGGCTTCGGGCAAGGCAACCTCATGTTCGACGAGTCGAACTGGTTCGACCAACGACGTAACAGGGCACTCTGGAGTGGTCGCATATGGAACCTCACCCAAGGAACCACCTCCAGGGTCGCTACCATCGTGCCGAGGAGCCGAAGGTACCACCAAGCGGACGGAGCGGGCATCCCTAGAAAAAGGCGGACAAGGCCCCGCAAGGCCAGGACACGGCGCTTCGGCAAACACACCAACCCTCTCGTCGTGCCAAACTGAACTCCGAGATATTCGAAGTCTTGAGTCGGCGACAGATGGCTCTTCTTTTTGTTGACCACCCAGCCGAGGGACCGCAGCAGGGTAACCACTCTGCCCGTGACTTGCACACACTCGTCGTTGGACTTTGCTCGAATCAACCAATCGTCGAGATAAGGGTGAACGAGGATGCCCTCCTTCCTCAAGGCCGCCGCGACCACCACCATCACTTTCGTGAAGGTACGAGCTGTGGCGAGGCCAAACGGCATGGCCCGAAATTGAAAGTGGCCCCACGGGAATGTGAACCGCAGGAACTTCTGATGAGCCGCCCGGATGGGAATGTGCAAATAGGCCTCCGAGAGGTCGAGGGACGTGAGAAACTCCCCTTGACGCACCGCCACGATGACCGACCTCAAGGTTTCCATCCGGAAATGAGGGACCCGGAGAGCCCGATTCACGCCCTTGAGATCCAGGATCGGGCGGAGCGACCTGTCTTTCTTTGGCACCACAAAATAGATGGAGTAGTGACCGGTGCCGCGCTCGGAAAGAGGGACGGGGATTACCGCCCCCAGGGCTATGAGTCGGTGCAGCGTCAACCGAATGGCCCGAATCTTCTGGTCGCCCTTGCTGGGAGACAGGACAAAGGAATCTGGGAGCGGGCAAGCAAACTCCAGAGCATAACCTTCTCTGATGATCTCCAGCACCCACTGATCTGAAGTTATTTGGGCTCAAGAAGGAAGAAAGTCACGCAGGCGACCCCTGATGACTAGACTTCCCTCCGGAGCCCGCCTCGCTTCATTGTGGCTTGCGACTAAAGGAAGAGGGCGAGGAGGAGGCGCCTCGAAAACCACAAAACCCTTGGGAGCGGAATCCAAAGCGACCACGCTGGGAACTCCAAAGGCGGGAAGAGCGAAATCTGCGAAAGTCCCGAAATTGGCCTCGTGAAGGTGGCAAGGTTCTATTTAGTTTAGGCTTATCCTCTGGCAGCCTACCGCCCTTAGACTCCCCGAGGTCCTTAACCAACTTATCCAGAGCGTCTCCAAACAATAAACTGAGGCGAGATTTAGAAGATCCGTCGGCCGCCCAGTTTCGCAACCAGATAGACCTGTGCGCCGCCACCAAGGAAGCCATACTATTAGCCAAGGTCCTGATCAAGTCATAATGCACATCCGCCAGGTACGCCGACCCAGACTCCAGGCGGGTCACCTCTAACAACCCCTGCTGATCTAAGCCAGAAGTCTACCGCAGGTGCTGAGCCCAACGTAAACAGGCCCTAGCCACCCATGCGCCACAAATAGAGGTCTGCAGG
The DNA here is from genome assembly GCA_033557465.1 of Ichthyophis bannanicus. NCBI lineage: Eukaryota > Metazoa > Chordata > Amphibia > Gymnophiona > Ichthyophiidae > Ichthyophis > Ichthyophis bannanicus. The sequence continues at coordinate 1,695,529,537 of CM066031.1, forward strand.
GACAAGGCATTGGTATCAAAGGCCTGTTTCAACAAATTATCTACCTTCTTATCTTGTGCATCTTTTAAGGCAGCACCGCCTTCAACAGGGATGGTGGTTTTCTTAGTTACAGCCGACACCGCTGCATCCACTCGCGGCGACTTAAACATCTCCTTGTCTTTGTCGGCTAAGGGATACAGACAGTTCATAGTCTGAATCCCCTTTAGACCGGAATCCGGTTGATCCCACTCAGTTTGAATCATTTGCTCTACCACACGGTGTACTGGAAACACCACTTGGGACTCCCGCACGGCCTGTATGAGAGGATCCTCCAAGCCGTCTTCCTCAATAGGGCGAGTGACTGCTAGATTAAGGGTCTGAAGAGATTCCGTGATCAAAGGCACCAGCTCTTCCCTACGAAATACCCGAATAATCTGGGCCTTGTCCTCCGGCTCTGGAATCTCACAGTCTTCCAACTCCTCAGCCTCAGCATCTCCTTCTGCATCCAGATCCTGGTAACTCAGGGCGTCCTGTTCCTGGTCCACGGACCTGAAGCATTTGGCGGCAGGCTGGGAAGCACACTGGGACTCCCCTGCCGCAAAGGAGGGAAGGGACGCCAGCCAGGCCTCTGGCAGCTTGCCGGAACGGCTTAAGCGAAAGGCCTCGTGCATCAGAAGAACAAAGTCCGGGGAAAAATCCACAGGGTGAGACTCAGTGGCCGCACTCGGTAACGTACTAGCATGTCCGTTAGGATGGGGCGCAGAACAAGACGGGCGAGATCCAGGCGAGAGTTCTCCCTCCGCCAGAAGAAGAGGACCGTCAGGATCCGGCAGCTCCTTCAGCTCCATTTGATGTTCTAAGTCTGAAGAAACCGAGGCACAGCCCCGACAGATTCCAGACTCCGCCACCGCTCCCCTGCGCGAACCACAGATCACGCACTGCAGTTTGGTAGCCATGCCAGCTCAGGAGCAGGTCCAGCAAATAAAGTCTGAGCTAAACTCCAGAGGGAAAATAAAAAACGCTGACGCTGTTATCCCCGTTTAAGCGAGCTTTTTTTTTTTTTAGAAATAAAATATCCCCGAGAACATTGATGGGTCCCTGGGCAAAATCGCCACCGCAGAAGGCCTAAAAAACGCAAGGGGAACGCATGCACAGCTGTTTCATCCGGCGGGAAAAAAACCAAAGCAGGGCTGTAAAATGGCCGCTGGAAACCATGCACCCGCGCACAGAAAATGGCGCGAAAAGAAACTAAGCAAGCAAATGAGGAAAAAAGAGAAGAAATGAAAATCAAACGAAAACACGAGTCTCTCAGAACGGGCACTCACCACACAGGCGAGGCTCCGTCGGAAGCCGGCTCACCGCTAGAAGCTGAAGCGGGAGCGCGCTGCAGTACCTGAGTTAGCAGGAGGGAGACAAGCACTGCGAGGCACAGGTAAAAAAACCCGCAGGCACAGAAAGCAGCCCAAACCGAAGGAGCTGTCCGGGAAAGGTAGATCTCTTCCCCGTGCAATCTAGGGGAGAGATCTAACCTGTCTGGCTGCCAAATGACCCCGGTAATGAAGGCAGGAGCCCAATGCAGGACTGGCTTCTCGACGCCGGGAGGCCCCTCCGTTTCCTTTTTTTTTTTTTTTTTTTTTTTTTTACTTAAAAGGAACAGCTACCTCCAAAAAGAAAAGGAACAATATGGAGAAAGAAAACCCCCCAAACAAAAAACTATCTAGTGTTGCTCCCCCAACTGTCACTAAGTGCGCCTAGACCAGGCACACACGTCCTCCAGCTGCAAGGAGACTGGACGCACTGGAGGCTGATGGGAGCTCCAACTGCATACATCACACAAAGATTTTGATTGGTCCAGTCTCCAGGAGGAGGTGCACTACCCGGATGTGGAGGACTAAACTGGAGGACCGCTCAGGAACTCTAGAATAGCCACTATGGAGCTGGGCGTGGTAAACAGCAGTAAATCATCAGCGAACGCAGAAAGTTTAATTTCCATGTCAACTATGGACACACCTTTAACTGCAAGGTTTTGTCTTAACAATAGGGCCAAAGGTTCCAAGGCCAAATTGAAAAGGATGGGTGAAAGGGGGCAACCCTGACAGGTACCACGCCCCAAAAGAAAATCTCTAGACCAAGTCGCATTCACAGAAATGTTAGCACTTGGTCTCGCATAGATGAGTTTGATTAATTTACAGAAACCCTCACCAAACCAAACCACTTCAAAACAGCAAACAAGAAAGGCCACTCCAGTCAAACGCTTTTTCTGCGTCTAACGATAATCCCACAAGTGGGCCCTCTGTTCCTACCGCACCTTCCAGAACGTGACAAAGCACTCTAGCATTATCGGCTGTGGAGCTTCCCTCAGTGAAGCCACATTGGTCCGGATGAATCAAAGGAGGGATCAATTTGGAGAGACAACCAGCTAAAATGGCTGCAAAAAATTTATAATCTGCATTTAGTATTGAAATTGGATGGCAGTTATTAACCAACTGAGGGTCCCTCCCAGGTTTTTCAAGAACAATGTTTGCAGAGGCAAATGCTCCAGTCTGGGTTTCCGCTTCCAAAAGAAGCCTATAATATTGCTGAAGATATGGGCCTACGATTTTGGAAAAGGTTTTGTAAAATTCAACTGGAAGGCCATCTGGACCAGTAGCCTTACCCACTTGCATAGAGTTAATAGCCTGGATAATTTCCATGACTAATCTGTTTATCTAGTCCTGCCGCTATATCCTGATCTAACACCAGCCTCTGTATATTGGCCAATAATCTATCAAAATCCTCCTCAGAGAAATCTCTGGGGAGTATAACTGAGCATAAAATTGGCGAAAGGCCTCTGCAACATCAGAGTCCTTGACAATCAATTGTTGCACCTGAGGATCTCTCAAAGCAGTGATGCAAGAAGCTTCCCTATGGCCTTTTAATGAGTTAGTTAGTAACCGTCCGGCCCTGTTACCTTCCAAGTAGTACCACCCTTTCTGCACTTGAATAGTCTGTGAAGCCTCAGTAGTCAAAAACGAGTTATACCTAAATCTAAGATGCTGTAACTGTATCAGAATGTTAGGATCAGTTTTCTGACCTATGATGCATTCTCCTGCTTTAATCTGCTTGTCTAAACTTCAAGTTCTGCTTTACGCTACTTGGCCTGCCGTATAGCAAAACTGGTAATGGGTTGGGCATGGTGGGAAGGATTCAAAGCTAATATGCGGACCACCAAGGTATCCTGAGGTAAATTAACCTGAAAATACTCCTCTATAGCCAACAGAATGGTTTCTCAGAATTCCTGGCTGCCGAGAAGAGTTCTGACAAAATGCGAGCATGAATAAGATGGGCAGCTCATTGAGTCAAATAAGGTGAATGAGACTGCAGAATGATCAGAGATACGAGCCGCATGTATATTAGACTCACTAATTCTAGAGCATAGTCCTTTGGAGACTAGGAAATAGTCTATACGTGATACCGAGTTATGAGGAGAGAAGAAAGTGTATTCTTTGTCCATAGGGTGTTGCAACCGCCATATGTCTATGAGTCGCAATTCTTGCATTTTATTTAACAGATTTTTTTATACCACTTTATCATTTCAATCAAAGCGGTTTACATTATAACTTAAATTTGTTAGTTATTATTAGTTCTCACTGGACTCCTGTCTACCAAGGGGTCTAGTACAAGAACATAAGAACATAAGAAATGCCATACTGGGTCAGACCGAGGTCCATCAAGCCCAGTATCCTGTTTCCAACAGTGGCCAATCTAGGTCATACGTACCTAGCAGTTTCCCCAAAAGACACAGGTTCTGCAGTGCTTGTACTAGGTCAAGCATTGATATCCTGGGTCCCTTTTTAATAGTGGTTTATGGACCTTTCCTCCAGGAACTTGTCCAAACCTTTTATAAACCCAGCTATACTAACAGCCCTTACTACATCCTCCGGTAACAGATTCCAGAGTTTGATTACACGTTGAGTGAAGAAATATTTTCTCTTATTTGTCTTAAATAGTTTACCCCGTAGCTTCATTACATGTCCCCTAGTCCTTCTATATTCTGATAGCGTAAACAATTGATCCACGTTTATCCGTTCCACTCCATTCATTAATTTATAGACCTCTATCATATCTCCCCTCAGCCGTCTCTTTTCCAGGTTAAAGAGCCCTAACCTTTTTAGCCTCTCTTCATAGGAGTAGCCTTCCATCCCCTTCACCAATTTGGTGGCTCTTCTCTGTACTTTTTCTAATAACTCTATGTCCTTTTTAAGATACGGTGACCAGAATTGCACACAATATTCAAGGTGCGGTCGTACCATGGAGCGATACAGAGGCATTATAATATCATTTGTTTTATTCTCCATCCCTTTCCTTATGATACCTAGCATTCTATTTGCTTTCTTGGCCGCCGCTGCACACTGGGCGGAGGGTTTTAACATGTTATCCACGATGACTCCTAAATCTTTTTCCTGGGTGGTGGTTTCTAATGTGGAGCCTTGCATCGTGTAACTATAGTGTGGGTTGTTCTTTCCTAGGTGCATAACTTTGCACTTGTCCACATTAAATTTCATCTGCCATTTGGATGCCCAGTCTTCCAAATTATCCAGATCCTCCTGCAGTTTTCCACAATCCTCTTGGGTTTTTAACAACTTTAAACAGTTTTGTGTCATCTGCAAATTTGATAACCTCACTAGTTATTCCCTTTTCCAGGTCATTTATGAATATGTCAAAAAGTAGCGGACCCAGTACAGATCCCTGGGGTACTCCACTATTCACCTTTTTCCATTGGGAATATTGGCCATTTAGCCCTACCCTCTGCTTTCTATCTTTTAACCAGTTCCCGATCCACAATAGTACACTGCCTCCTATCCCATGACTTTTTAGCTTTGCCAAAAGTCTCTGATGGGGGACCTTGTCAAAAGCTTTCTGAAAGTCCAGATACACTATATCAACCAAGGTTGAAGTCTCACCACGATAGTTGGCTATCTGGACACCTATTGCGCCAAGGCCGCAATGGAACCAAAGAAGGCAGGGCAATCTATATTAGGAGCATATCTATTAAGGCCAGCTCTGTGGATTCTATTTTAATGACAACCATTGCCCACCTCCCTTCTGTATCAGATCTAGTTTGTATTACAATGGGGGCTAGAGATTTCCTTACTAGGATGGCTACCCCATTTTTTTTATGATTGGCAGTAGAAAAAGCCACTAGTGAAAAGGGTTCTCTCTCTAGTTTTAACGACTCCTTCACATTCAAAATGTGTCTCTTGCAGCAGTACGATGTCAGCACTTTCCTTGCGTCCATATAAAAATATCTTTTTCCTCTTTATGGGATTGTTAATGCCCTTAACATTCAGTGAAACTATCTTAAAGGAAGACATATTGACAATATAATACAAAATGATAGTCAAATGTTGCAGAAACATACCAAGCCCTCACAATGATAGCTGCACTTATAGCCCAAGAGAAAAAACACAAAAAGAAAAGCCACTGCTTAGCCATAGCCCTTGTGGAAGAGCGCTCAAAATAAAAATACTTAGTTCTAAATAAACAAAGCCACCAAAACCATGGGGGGCTATAACAACTCAAAACTTAGCGGGTAAGCCCAAAAGGACAAGACAGGCATGGAGGGAATAACTATCTAGTTTACTTCAACTCCTCTGCCCCTTAAAGCAACTTAAACCACACACTACCCATTTCAGAAGCAGGAACAGAGTCCCCAAAGCACCAAAACATTATAGCAAAACCGCCCCCACCAAAACAATTTATGATTACATAAGACCACATGTATGTAGGCAAGGGCCATCCCGCTCCTCCAAGCCCCGCTGCCCTCCCAACCACAACAGACACCACAAACACAGAAGAAGAGAGACACACAGAGTAAGACATTTTGACCAGGGCAATGCCCTGGAGTTCTTCCAAGAGAGTCACATTGTATGGCACATTGAATGAATGAGTCGCTACTTCACGACCTCAGACCAGTCAAAACACCCAAATAAGAAAGCGTTGACGAACATTTGCAAGCCACTGATTGCAAGGCAAGCTTTCACCGCATCAACACCAACTCCTTGTCCTCCACTCCGTGTTGAGTATCGGGAAATTGATACACCAAGATCAAGCAGGCTTTATCCCCGGTAGACAAGTTGCAGATAATATTAGAAAGATCTTTAATATCATCTGGTCCATTGAGCAAAGCAGGGAAGAGGCCTTACTTCTGTCGCTGGATGCGGAAAAGGCCTTCGACCAGGTGTCATGGCCTTTTCTCTTCCAGTTATTGGAGAAACTGGGGTTGGGGAAAGAGTTCTCAGCATAGGCGAAGGCACTTTACGATCAGCCTAAAGCTTGTGTGAGGGTGAATGGGGCCCACTAGAGTTTCTTTGAACAGGGGAGGGGAAGGAGGCAGGGATGCCCTTTATCGCCGCTGCTTTTTGCAATAGCACTAGAACTTTTTGCACAGCGGGTTAGAGAACGGGCAGATATATTAGGAATCAGAGTGGTGAGGAGTGCCTATAAAATATCTATATTTGCAGACGATATTATCTTAAGCATGGCCAGACCCCGGGTAAGCATACCGATAGTAATGTGGGAGTTGGAAGAGTATGGCAAGTTATCGGGTTTCACTATCAACTGGTCAAAATTTGAAATTTTAAATTTAGCGGTACCAGGGGAGGTAAAAGATCATTTGGATAAGAAATATCCCTTTAAAGTGGGCTAGGGTGAGCATCCAGTACCTTGGTATCCGTATAAGCAATAAGACGGAAGCGCTATATAAATTAAACTATATGAAGGTCTCTGGGCAGATAGAGGGTTGGTTGGATGGGTGGGGGAGGGGATCTCTTTCCTGGTTTGGGCGAATAGCAACTGTAAAAATGATGCTAGTGCCACGATTGCTGTTTTTGTTCCAGACACTCCCAATATGGGTACCGCAGAATAGAGTAAATTGGGTGCAAAGACTTGTAAACAGATTTATATGGGTACACAGGCACCAGAGAGTGGCGATGAGTGTCTTGCAAAGAGCAAAGGGAGAGGGAGGGCTGAGTATGCCAAATTTGCGAAATTATTATGAGGCAGCGCAATTGAAAACAATTTATGAGTGGCAAAGAGGAACACAAACAGTGGGTCCAAATGGAGCATGAGTTGGTAGGGGGTGTTGGATTGGAAAGAGTGATCTGGAGGTGGAGTAAAGGTCCCAATACTTATCTTCTCAACCCCATGGTAGTGCATAGTTTAAAAATTTGGAAACAAAATAAGACACAGATAGTTCACGATAAAGGCTATATACAGGGGATGACAATCGAGGCTTGTTTTGAGAGGGCACAGGGGCCTGGGGTGCACATCTTACGCAGATGGGCCAGAGGGGGGCTCTGACACATATCCACCATTTACTACACTCCCAGGGGATCTATGAGTTCCAGGGCATTAAGGACCTCTATCAGTTGAAGGAGATTGATTATGTTGCCTATCTACAACAACCGAAGGTATGGAGAGACTTATGGGAAAATAGAGGCTGGTTTGAGGCTCTATGTTCAGGCCGTCTGGGTCAAAAGGGGGTTTTGTTCAGAATTTACAAAGGCTTGATGGATGCTGGGGAGAGTAAAATGAGCTATATGTTGAAATGAGAGGAAGACCTGGGGGTGAGCTGGAATGACGAGGTATGGAATAAGCAAATCCAGACGACAGCAAATGTATCAACTGCTACACACAAAGAAAATGCCTATAAAGTATTATTTAGATGGTACTGGATGCCAGTACGTAGGAAACGAGCTGGAAAGGGACAGGATGACTTATGCTGGCGGGGATGTCATGAGAGGGGGGATTGGATGCATATGTGGTGGAGGTGTGATCGGATACAGGCCTATTGGGTACAGATTATTGATGTGATTCATGGTATGACTGGTTATTGCTTGCCCCTACGACCAGAGATGTCTGCTGCACAAACTTGATGAAGATATCCCTAGACGTGAAGTGGGGGTCCTGCGCCACTGCATTGTGGCAGCTTGATGCGAGATAGCCCAACATTGGGGGGGGGGGCCAGAGCACACCACAGCTGGCAGGATTTGTTCGAAGAGTGGCAGAGGTGAGCTTGATGTATAAATTGACAGAGCTGCAACGTGGGGAAGGCGAGAGGAGTGCGGAACAATGGAGGGGGGTGTGGAAGTGGTTGGAGGGAGGAGGAGAGGGGACGGAAGGAGGATGCACTGTTGGCTGCATGGTAGGACACCTAGTGCGGATGTATGGTATCAGTACTGAATCAGAATGCAGCGTAATGCAAGGAGTGAGATATATACAGGTGGATATAGGCGAGGCGGGGAGGGGTAAATAGGAATGCATACACCCATATGAGGGGTAACAATGGGTTGTGGAGGGTCAAAAATGCAGAGTATGTATAATGAATAATGTTGACTTATCAAATGTGAGCCTATAGAGGAGATAGTACATTGTTGTGTACAAAGTATGTTGTATTTGATAGTGTTATTCACAATAAAAACCATTTAAAATGGAAAAAAAAAAGTCTCAGAGTCCTTTCGCAAGTCTGAACGTACGTTTGTGCTCTTTGGAGGTCTGTGCAAAGGGGAAGCGGCGGCCAAGGCTTCAATTTCCAAATGGGTCTGAGAAGCGATAGTATCGGCATACCTCTTGCAGGGTCGGCAGGTACCTGCAGGGTTTAGGACTCACTCTACCAGAGTGCAAGCGACGCCATGGGCGGAGCATAGTTTGGTTCCGCCAGTGGAAATTAGCAGAGTGGCCACTTGGTCATCTCTCCATACTTTCAGCAAGCACTATCGCCTGGATGTTCAGGCGGCGAACGATGCCTGTTTCGGGTCTGCGGTTTTGCAATCCGGGTGGACAGGTCCCTCCCAATAATTACTGCTCTGTTACATCCCAGAGGTGGAGGACTGAACTGGAGGAATGATAAGGAAAGAGAAATTAGACTTACCTGCTAATTGTAGTTCCTTGAGGAACTCCAGTTCAGTCCTAATTCCCGCCTGGGGATGGTTAGTTCAGAGGTCAGTTTGTGTCAGGGAGGCAATATATGTCATGTTTGAGGTAGATTCTTTCAGAGTTTCAGGATCGTGGTACTTCCCTTGTTCTATATTATCTTAGTTGTTTCCGGAGGGAAGAGAAACCGAGTGTGGTTGTTTTCCCTCTTAATTTAAGGGAATTTAGTTAGTGGTTAAAAGTTGAATTTATTATTATAGCTACTTATTTGTTGCTCCTTTGAGTCTGCTTTGTCAATAGTTCACTGGGGCTGATGGGAGAGACCAGCAGAGTGTATCCAGTGAGGTCAAGATTTTGACATGCCCAGTCTCCATGTTGCAAGAGGAGGTGCACTACCCAGAGGTGGAGGACTGAACTGGACCTCAAGGAACTACAATTAGCAGGTAAGTATAATTTCGCTTTTCCTGATGTGGCTTATGTTACTCAACAGAATCGTTGGCAATTCCTAGTCTTGCAAGCTCGTGCTCTACAGATTGAAGCTACACTTAATTGGATACTTACAAGGATAATACAGACTAAGTATGATACATAGGTATATGTTTTTTGCCCAACCTGACCAACTTAGTGCTTTTCTCCAAGCCATAGCAATATACTAATTCAGACAGATGACTGATGCTTTGTTCTTATTTTTTCTTGTGACAGCTTATCACAGCGTGAGCTAGGTATTGTTTTTCTTTTTGTAATTTCTCTCGGTCCCCTATTTAGCTTATATTTAGACTATTATGTATGGAGCAAGTTAGAAATAGCTTTGATGTACTTTTGATGATATTTTTTGTTTTGGGGGAGGGGTGGGGCGGGTTCAAGGACTGTAATGCTCTTTGATGACAAATGTATTGGAATTCATAACATCATAAAAATATATATTTGATCTAAAAAAAAAAAAAAAGGCAGCTGGCAATTCCTATACTCTCATACAGTTTTGGGATTGTAGGCTGGCCCCTTAAAGATCCTGAAAAACTGGATGTGCTAACAAGAAAACTCCCCCATGCCCATGAGGTAATTTACAAAAATAAGATATGCAGAGGCTGGACATCCCTGGAGCTGAAGGAAAGCTGGGCCTCATAGCAATTGATTACACATACAGAGTTACTATTACAGGTCTCCAGGCCTATCAGCATCACCAGAACCAAACATACAAAAAGTACTGAAATATGAATGTAAACATCCATAATCTTTCTATCATCAAACTTGAACAAGCACTCTGACGTTTAGAAGGAATAAATTAGAATCCACAAGCACAGAGAAGGAAGCAATGGAATTTGCAAAACACCATACATAAATACAGTGGGAAATACAAAGTGTTACCCCAGGATCCCTTTTTCGATGAAGAATGTACACATGAATGGTTATGGAGAGGTTAAGTGAAACTGATGAGATATTGGATAAGAGATTGACAGTTGCAGACCAGGACAGCGGAATATACATAAGATGGTTTACGGAAAGCACTGAAAAAGCCTGGCAAAAAGACATGTTGATTTTGTAAGAAAGAGCTGGAAACAGTCACTCACCTCATACTGGGTGCTAAGTTCTGCTGGCAGAAAATTTCTATACAGAAAGGCACAATAAAGTAACAGATCTCATCCACTGGAAACACTACAATATCACTGTACCTAAGAGGATTATGAGAATAGTACTCCCACTTCAACTAATAAGAAATTGGTTACAAGGAAACTGGACATAGCAGTAAAGGAAAAGACCATCAGAATGGCACTGATTATACAGGTATCAGTTCCAAGTGACCATTCTGTGAACTGGAGAGGAAGTATCAAGAAATGCAGTCAGAGATCAAGAAAGTGTGGCAGAAAGGAAATAGCTCGGTATCTTGTTGGGTGCCACAGACTTGATTAAGAGGAATTTCCAAGCACAACTAGATAAATTAACCGTATGTTACATCTTCTGAACTCCAGGAGGCAGCTCTCTTTGGCATGATGTAAGTACTACACTGAACATTAGTAATACATTTGGGAGAATGAGATCATACTCCAGATACCCTGGATTAGAAGCGAGGTTCATGACCGTCATAGTATGTGCAAAATTAACCCATTTGGAGAAATTGCCCCAAATTTCTGAGAAACTTGCAAAGTAAAGTGGATAAAACCATTAGACTTGAGATACACCCCAGGCTACTAAGAGAGCTCAAAGAGGTTCTAGTGGGTCCAATGAAAAACCTATTTAACAGATCTATGGAAATCTGAGAGGGTCCATGAAACTAGAGAAGGGTGTTCGTGGCCCCTCTCTTAAAAGTGCTAACAGAAAAGAGGCTGGAAACCACAGGCCAATAAGCCTTACTTCAGTGGTATGAAAAGTAACAGAACCACCACTGAAAGGATAATAATCTACAATTCAGCAGTTTACAAGATCAGAGGCAACAAGGTTTTTCCATAGATAGATACATTTTTCAACTGGATGACTAGAAAATTAGATTGAGGGCATATACTTGTAGTTTACTTGGATATGAGCAAATGTTTGATATTGTCCAATGCTGGAGGCTCACAAATAAACTGAGGAGCCTGGGGGTGAATCTCAAGGTGGTGGTGGACTGAAGTAGAAACTGGTCGATTTAGAGAGATAAGAGTAAATGGAATTCACTCAGAAAAGAGATAGATGGGTAGTGGATTGTCTCAGGGATTGGCCCTAAGAGCAGTTCTGTTCATCATCTTTGTGAGCAATATTGTGAAAGAATGAAAAGGTAAAAAAAAGCCTTTTTGCAGATAACACAAAGATTTGCCCAGAGTAGACAAAATGACAAGTGATCTCAAAAAACTTATAAGACTGGTCAAACGTATGGTAGTTAAGCTTTAATGCAAAAGAGTTAATTAGACTTACCTGCTAATTGTTGTTCCTTAAGGAACTCTAGTCCAGTCCCGGAACCATAGAGTTTAGAATCTCCTCCAGCAGCCTTGGAGACTGAATGACATCACAGCTCTTCTCTCTCTGGTATAAATAGGCAAGGACCGCCCCCTTCCACCAGTACCTATTGACAAAGCAACTCAGCAGAGCAACAAATAAGTAGATAAAGAACAAGATAAACTAAATAAACTTTGGCTAGAATCTAAACCTGTGCATATTCTAACCTTCTCTTCGACGAAGGACCTTATAGAAATGCCAAAAACGTAGAAACAAAACCACACTTCTGCGGGTTTCCCATTGTGGCTCCACTCCGCGTCCTCCGGAAGCCCACTCCTCTTCCGGAGACATCCTCTCCAATTTGATCCCTTTTACTAAGATACAACGGACAACACCTTCAGGCTGCATACCCTGGGAGGGGTCCGGGACTGGACTAGAGTTCCTTAAGGAACAATTAGCAGGTAAGTCTAATTAACTCTTCCTTTTCGTCCCTCTAGTCCAGTCCCAGAACCATAGAGGATGTAACAGAGCAGTGCACATCAACGGGAGGGACCAGAAAACCCAGCCTGAAGCACCGCTGAGCCAAAATGAACGTCCTCCGCCACCTGTACATCCAACCGACAGTGCTTCGAGAATGAATGCAACGATGAAGTCGCCGCTCTACAAATGTCCACGACCGAAACCAAACTGTACTCCGCCCACGCCGCCGTTTGCGCCCTGGTCGAGTGCGCTCAGTCCTTCTGGAACTACCCTACCTTTCAAAAGGTAAGCCGACGCAATAACCGCCTTTAACCATCTAGAAATGGACACTTTCGCTGCCGCTTCACCCTTCCGCGGCCCCCCGAAAGCCACAAAATCCGTCAGTCTTCCGAAACAGCTGCGTCCACCGAAGATACCTCCGAAGAACCCGATGAACATCTAGGGGATGTAACCTGCCTTCCGATTTCTCCTTCTGCTGCTTAGAGAATACTGGAAGAGACACCACGTGATTGATATGAAAGGCCGAGACCACCTTCGGCTGAAAGTCCGGCACTGAGCGTAGCACAACCTTATCATGGAAGACAGACAAATAAGGTGCCCTACAGGATAAAGCCTGTAACTCCGAAATCCTCCTAGCAGAACAAATAGCTACCAGAAATACCTTTTTTTAACGCAAGATCCTTCAGGGTGGCGATGCTTAGCGGCTCAAACAGTAACTCAAGCAAAGCCTCCAATACCAGATTCAGCTTCCATGTCGGCACCGAACAGCATACCAACGGACGAAGAAGACAGCTCTCAGAAAAAGCCTAATGTCACTGTGAGATCCTACCGGCTGACCGAGCACTTTCCCCCTATAACAGGAAATCACCGCCAACTGAACTCGCAAGGAACTGGCCGCCAATCCCTTCCGCACGCCATCCTGCAAAAAGGAAAGGACCTGCGAAATCGAAGCCCTCAATGGCTGAATATTACGCTCCACACACCAAGCTGCAAAGATCCTCCAGACCCGGACAAACGCCAACGAGGTGGAACGCCTGTGTGCCTTTAGCAAGGTAGAAATGACCGCCGCCGAATAACCCTTAGCTGTCATCCTAGCCCGTTCAAGAGCCAAGCCGTAAGCGAGAACAGACTCACCTAGGGCATGCGCAACAGACGCTGCCGTAGGAGCTCCTCCCGCTGCGGTAACTACCACGGATCGTCCACTAAAAGCCGTACCAAATCTGCATACCACGGCCTTCAGGGCCAATCGGGCGTGATCAGAATCACCCGACTGCGATGTCTCCCAACACGTTGCACCACCCTGCCCATGAGGGCCCAAGGTGGAAAAAACATAAAGGAGAACTCCCTCTGGCCACCTTTTCACTAATGCATCTAGTCCCTCTGACATCCGTTCCCAGTGCCTGCTGAAAAACCTTGCTACCTGTGCTGACTCGAAGCTCACCATAAGAGCCATTACCGGAACTCCCCAGCACCTCACCAGAAGAGCAAACACCCCCGGATGTAGCACCCACTCCTCGGGGTCTACTCTGCGACGGCCCACACCCACAGCTGACCCGCTTCGGCTTCCAGTGTAGCACTTCCTGTACCCCCCTGCCGATTGATGTAGGCCACTGTTGTCGCATTGTCTGACAAGACTCGGACCGCCTCCCGACCGAGAGTGTCCTGAAACTCCGGTAGCGCCAGAAACACCGCTCTCATCTCCAACCTGTTGATGGACCGAGACGTCTCCTCCTGAGACCAACGACCCTGGGCAAACCTGCCTTCGCAATGAGCCCCCCCCCCCCAACCCAGGAGGCTCGCATCTGTCGTGAGCAGTCCCCAGGACGGCGGTCCAGTGGCATGCCGGCTTCCATATTCTCCGTTCTCAACCACCATCGCAGCTCGTGACGCACATTCTGAGGGCAAACTAACCTCTGCGATAGGACAATCAACTGATGCGACCAACGACGGAGGAGCGCCACTTGTAACGGCCGCACGTGCGCTTGGGCCAACGGAACCACTTCTATCGTGGCTGCCATTGTTCCCAACAACTGCAGGTACTGTCATGCTGTTGGAGCCAGACTCGAAAAGAAACGCCTGACGAGTTGTCGCAGACCTAGAGCCCGGGCCCTGGGCAGGAACACCTTCCCCTGCTTTGTTTCGAAGCGCGCCGCAAGGTACTGCAGGGATTGCGATGGCACCAACCTGCTCTTTGCAAAGTTGACTACCCAGCCCAGGCCTTCAAACATCCGGACCACCTGGGCCGTCGCTGCCGAGCTGTCCTCTCTCGGATCAACCAATCATCCAAATATGGGTGCACCAGTACTCCCTCTTTGCGGAGCGCCGCCGCCGCCACCACCACCATGACCTTGGGAAACGTCCGTGGCGCCGTTGCCAGCCCAAAGGGCAGCGCTTGAAATTGGAAATGTCCCATGGGTACTGCAAATCTCAGCCACTTCTGATGCTCTTGCCGAATCGGGATGTGCAGGTAAGCATCCGTGAGATCTAACGACGTCAGGAACTCCCCGGTCTGGACCGCTGCCAGCACGGAATGCAAGGTCTCCATCCGAAAATGGGCAATCTGGAGACAACGGTTCACCCTTGTCAGAGCCAGGATCGGGCGAAATGTGCCCTCCTTCTTTGGCACTACGAAATAGATGGAGTAGTGACCAGAACCGCACTGCTCTGCGGCACCGGCAGCACCGCCTCAAGCTGCAGCAGCCGCTGTAGCGTGTCCTGGACCGCCTGCCTGTGCCCAGGGCTGAGCAGGGAGAACGGACAAAGGAACCTATGACGGGTCGATGGAGTTCTAATACGTACCCCTCTCGAATGACCTCCAGGACCTACTAATCTGACTTAATTCGGACCCAGGCAGGGTAAAACTCCCACAACCAACCTCCCCTGGGAACTACCCTCTCCTGAGCCCGCCTTATCTCACTGTGTCTATTTTGTGGCCGAGGACTGGAAAGGAGCGAACCCCCGGCCTGCTCCCCTGAATCCTCGAAACCCCCGACCCCTAAGCGGGAACTTCCCCCACTGGGACTGTCCATAACGGAGAGAACGAAAACTACGAAAGTCTCACGGGACCTCCCTGAATCCCGCAGAACTGCGGCCCTGCTTCGGCTTGTCCTCTGGGAGATGTCCCCCCTGGGACTCCCTGAGGTCCTGGACCAACTTATCTAAATCCTTCCCAAATAAAAGCGTACCCCCAAAGGGTAACTTGCTAAGCCGAGCCTTAGACGAACTGTCCGCCGACCAGGTTCTCAACCAGAGATACCTTCGAGCTGCTACTACTGAGACCATCCCCTTAGCCAAGCCGCGGAGGAGATCAGAATGAATATCCGCCAAGTACGCGGTTCCCGACTCCAGTTGCGTGGCATCTACAAGCTGCCCTTTCAGATGGTCTCCTGCAACCTCTGGGACCACCTCAAACAGCCACGTGCCACCGAAGCCGGTCTGCATGGACAGCACGCAGACATCAAACACCTGCTACAACAGAGAGTCTAACCTCCTGTCCTGGCACCAAGAAAAAACAGCACTGCCACGCAGACAAACAGCAACAGTACAGAAACGTGGACAAGTATAATCTTCTCACCAATCCTTTATTGGTCCATAATAAATAAGGGAGGCCTCCCTTATTTATTATGGACCAATAAAGGATTGGTGAGAAGATTACACTTGTCCACGTTTCTGTAACCTCCTGTCCTGAACATCCTTCAGCGCTGCGGTCCCCCTCCACTGGAATTGTGGTTTTCTGAGTGACCGCCGATACCACCGCAACTACCTTTAGAGAATGAAACAGCTCCCTATCGCGGTTCGCGAGCAGATAAAAGCGAGCCAACGCTCTAGCCCCCTTCAGGGCCGCCTCTGGCAAATCCCATTCTTCCTGTATCATATTCCGAAATACCCTATGGAGGGGGAAACACTCTCTGGGATGTCCGCACCGCCTGCAACAGTGGATCTTCTAATGACTCTTCCGCTGCTTCCTCACTGGAAGGCAGGTTTAGTGTCTTTAGCGTCTCCGAAACCAGGGCTGGAAGCCCTTCACACCGAAAGACTGACTACCCAGCACTGCTGCTCCGAGTCAGGCAACTCTCCGTCTTCCAGCTCATCTTCCGAGAACTCTTCCCTTTTTGGCGTTCCCCTCGCTCAGGTCATCAGCGAGGTAAGGCGCGGGACCCTCCGAAGTGGCCCTACACCTTTTAGCCACTAGAGCACCGTTCCCCAAACCGACCAGAGAGGCCGAGCACTTGACTCTGGGGACCGTGAGGAAGAGCAGACATCGCGGGCTGAAGGAAGGCAAAAGCCTGCTGTATCAAGGCAACGAAGTTTGGCGGAATCCCGGTCGCCTCCCCCGCCTGTCTCTGTGACCTGGCGGAGCTGCCGCCCGAGGAGGGCTCCGGCACTGGCTCCTCAGGATCTAGAGACGGAGATAACAGTGCCTCAGCGCCTGTACGAATAGCCTTCCAGCCTGCTAGGGGCTGTCCCGGCTCTCCATCCATATGCTGCGCCTCTAGGGAGCAAGGGACACAGACTCCTGATTCCAGCACTGAACTTTTCCTCCTGCCGCACACTAGACAGCGTGGCATTGCAGGCATAGCAGCCGCCTCAAAGAACTGCTCTAAACCACCCCGGGAACTCCCCCTCCCCCCCGCTGGCCCTGACCGCCAGCCCCGGAAGGAAGGGCTCTCTCCGGGTTGGAGTCCTGCAAAAAACAGCCTAGATACACCTGCTCAATATTTCAATAAGGGAAAAGTACAGCATAGCTCGTTTCCCTTTGAACTTCTCTTCTTTTTTTTTTCCCCCCCCCAACAGGCCAACGCTCTGTAAGCGCCTGATGAGCCTATAGTAGGTCTGCAGCAAATGAGGCTTAAAACGCTTCCAAAAAGCCACTATAAAAAACCCCGTGGTTTTCAAAATGGCCGCCGGGACTTTTCCCGCGCAGCAAAAAAGTGTCCGGAGGGCAAAGAACTCCTTTATGAGATCCCCCGCTGAGGCAGGGACTTCCCTCTCAACTCCCCTCCAAGAAACAAGTAAAAGAAAATTCAAAAAAAGAAAAAACGCCGTTAAAGTCAGCGAGACCTACTTACAGTTCCCTGCTTCAACCTGAGGTGCTGCAATGAGGCAGACACGCGCCGGAGCTCAGCCTGCTCATGGCTTCGGCTCCGACGGTGCTCCCACCACCAATCTCACTGTCCCTTAGAGACGGCTGGGGCTAAGCCTTCCACCTGCTCCTCACCCTTGCTTGTGGGTTCGGGAGCAGGGAGGCTACTTCTTCTGCTCTGTAAAGCTGCTCCTTCTCACCACGGGGCCGCCCCCCCCCCCCCCCCCCCACGAGAGGGAAAACTGAGGGAGAAAGGAGGAAGCAGGACTGGAGCCAGAGGGAAGAAAAAAGTGGCTATTTATTTTAGAAAGGCAACCAAACAAAAAAACATCAAGAATTAGAAAAGGAAAACAAAGAAAAAATTCCTAGCTCTGCCTATTTGTGCTGGGCCTATCCCTAGGCCCAGAATCTCCTCAGCTGCTTGGAGACTGACGTACTGGTGGAAGGGGGCGGTCCTTGCCTATTTATACCAGAGAGAGAAGAGCTGTGATGTCATTCAGTCTCCAAGGCTGCTGGAGGAGATTCTAAACTCTATGGTTCCAGGACTGGACTAGAGGGACGAAAAGGAAGGAACCATATGTGATTAGAGGCAAAGCAGGATAGGCTGAGAGAGACTTGAAGTAAGTGTCTGATGATCTCAAGATACATTAAACAGCATGGCCAAAGCCAGACATATGTTACACTACATATTAAAAGGCATAACCAGCAGAAAATAGGTGGTGATAATGCCCTTGTACAAGTCATTGGCAAGACCTTAACTGGAATACTGTTATCAGTTTTGGAGGCCATATTACAGTAATGAGGTTAGAGGCAGTCCATAAAGATGCAACTAAAATGGTTTCTGGATCTGCACCAAAAGATACATGAGAGGAGACTTGAAAGCACAGTTACTTACCTGTAACAGGTGATCTCTGGGAACAGCAGGAATAAGTCTTCACATATGGGTACGTCGGTACCGACGGAGCCTGCACGGGAATGCTCCCCAGCATCCAATCAGAAAGCTTTTGGGAGCATCCCTCGTGCCTGCGCACTGCCTTCCCGCCTTTTCCACTGCCTCTCCTCAGTTGAGTTTCATAGCTGAGACAAAAGGAGAGAAAGAGGAAAGGAAGATAGAGAGATACAACTCCTAGGGGAGGTGGGTGGGTTGTGAAGACTTATTCCTGCTGTTCCCAGAGATCACCTGTTACAGGTAAGTAACTGTGCTATCTCCAGGAACAAGCAGGAATGAGTCTTCACATATGGGGACTCCCTAGCTATAGATGCCAGGGAGAGATCCCATAAAATGCGTGTCCCTGGATCAGGACTGCAGTTCCCACACATGGATAGTTGAAAGGAGAGGTAGCTGTAAGAAAAAACAGCAAAGCTAAGGACTACAGGAGAGGAGTCCTTGGTATGTATGATAAGTACCATTAAAAATATTTAATGAACAATCACAAAATGGAGCTTACCTACTGAATTGTAGGAAGTAGAGAGCGTGATGGAGTCTACTGGAGAATCAGTAGAGGATCCTTAAGGTGACCTCACAGCAGTGAGGGTGAAGGTCCAAATCTGGAATTGGCAGGTGATCCAGGTGTCAACTGGGGTAGTGTAAGAATGGCAGGTCTTCAGTGGACAGCTTTATGGAAAAGCTGAAAACTCTTTTGGCTACAGAGTCATAACACTGAGGAGTAAAAGGAGAAGACTGACCGATTTGGACAAGTAGCCCAGTCCTGGAGGGAAGAAAGGGTATGGAAAAAGAACCCGTATTCCCAGGGAGGACAGATGTGTGAAGGACTGAAACCTCAGAACTACTGAAGATCTACCCTGTCTTTCCTAGCTGGTGAGAGATAGGAAAGATATTGAAGCATGATGCTTCAGGGATAGCGAGACCTAGAGTAAAGTGGAAGCTGTTAGTACCACAGTAGTGGTTGTGTGCATAAGAGCCCCCACATACCAGGGGATAGTATGAAGATATGCCAGCCCACTGTCTGGAACCTCTGAGAAGGTAAAAACCTTTATGGCATAGACAGTTAGGAAGATAGTATGTGATACATATCTACCTATAAAGAGAGTCATGACAGATACATATATAGAGAGGGATATATATATATATATATATATATATATATATATATATATATATATAGACATATGTATGTATAGGAATAAATAGAGATATATACATACATGAATATGTAAATCTGAAGGTAGATATCTGCAACTAAGCCCCATAAGAACATTCACATGAGAGATGTGAAGGAGAAAGATTCATCTAATAACAAGACGGTGGAACCTACTTGAAAAGATATCTAGAGAATCTATTTCTCCGGGCTAAGAGGGTGCAGGAATGCTATCCAGTGAAAGAACCAGGATGGTTGCGTGAAAAAACAGAGGATAATATCAGTCTGTAGAGAGCAAGTCGTGAGTTCTGTAGAACTCTGACTTGGTAAATGGACAGAAAACGCATAGAAGGAGATATGAGGATTACCCACTGGAGGGACACAGGGGTATCATGCATTACTAGCAGAATATGTGCTGTCCATGAGGAGTAGGATAGCATGAGGTCAAGCTGTAAGGAAAAAGAACATATTCCTGCAGGATTGGGAAACCCCTTGGACATTCATGCAGAAAAAGCTTATATCCTGTATTATAACAGGAGAGAAAAGGGTGCGGAGAACCCTCAGTCATGGAAAATGACTGATAAGCCTTTTCTACTATATAGGATAGCCATCAGAGACAAGTTCAATGCTCTCTAGCAAGGGCCCATAGTAGAAAGCTTCTCTGAAGATTGCAGAGAGCATTATGCAGGAGAATTAGGAGATAAAACTGACTGTAGGTCAGGTGTGTTGCCACATCCCAGGAAATGGAGATGGCCAGGAAGAAGATAATGTTAGAAGCCTGAAGTGAGTAGGGTTATCCAAGATAGATGAGGACTGTCTTGGATTCACTACTAAGGCTAGACAAAAGTAGTGGAAAACAGACTGGAAACTTGTGGGAAAGTACCAGTAGTTCAATGACTGGAACTCCTGCATGAACAGAAGCTGAAAGACAGCAGAGAGAATCTTTCTGTGTAAAACAGAGAGAACAGACAAAGGGAGAGGAAAAAATTCCTGTCCCCGTCTGATATGCTGCCCAGAGAATTTATTCAAGGAAAAATCTCTAAACTGGAATGAAAGGCTAGAGAAGCTGTTCAGTATGGTACCACTCATTCAGGGAAAACCTGGATGAGAGGGTAGAGACAACAGGTAACTGAAGGGTGACTTACCATATGGTGAGTCAGCTGAAGGAAAAAATGTTCATGTTGGGACAGAAACTATCATGGGATAGTTGTTTTCTCCTCTTCTTCCTACCAAGAAGAGAAGTTATCTGTAACCCATGGACAAGAATATCCTGACAGCTTAGCCACGTGTAGAGCTTTAAAGAAAAAAAAACAGTGAACAAACCTCTGCTAGGAAGAAGTTAACTGCAGGTTGCAACCTTCAGGAACCTATGGTTGCTGGGTATGCTGAGACTGGCTAGAGTTTGGATTCTTCAGACCAGGACGAGGTGTCCCCTGCTTGGGTACATCTGAATGATGGGCAGGAGAAGAGTGAAACCTTCTTTTCTTAGGGAAAGAAGGTTTGGTAGGCCATTTCCTACCTCCTGGGGAAGAAAAAGGCTTAGGATGGTTCCTAGAACCAGGGAAGTCAGTGGAGCAATGAGCAACCTGACATAAAGCCTCCTTATTGAAGAGATTTTCTCCAGTACAAGGAGAATTACCCAGTGTGTGTTGTGCCCATCTGCTCAAGTCTGAAGCCTGGAGCCAGGCTCTACGACGTGCTCCTATGGCAATAGCAGAGGATCTGCTAACAGACTCAAAAGAGTCTAGAGAAGCATGAGAAATAACCAGAATCTCTCTTGGTTTCTGACTAAGAAGCAAGGAATAGTCTGCAGCCTTAGGTTCCGATAGAAAAGGAGTCAAAAGAGATAATTTCTTTGTGATCTCCTGGAGAGATAGACTCATATAAAAAATATAAGAGATAATCCTTGATGCCAGCATAGATGTTTGGAAGGTTTGACGTCCAAAGGCATCAAGTGCTTTAGATGCACGACCTGGCGGATAAGAAGAATGCTTCTTCTTGCATTTTACCTTCCTCATTGCTGATTCCACTACAAGGGAATGATGGGGAAGTTGAGTTGTTTGAAATCCTGGAGAGGGGGGCACCTGATACAGAGCATCAGTTGCTGTAGAAGGTGAGGGAACCCTTAAAAGGTGATTCCCACATTCTCAGAAGAAGATCCTGCAAAGAATGATGTAAAGGAAGCAGTATATTTTCCTTTTCTGCAGGAGAGCCTCGAGTAGGATCACAGCCAGGGATAGGAATAGCAAGAAAGTTTGCCATGTCAAGGAGAAATTTCTGAAAAGAAGGATCTCCAATGGGAACTATCCCTGGGTAGGGTAAGGTTGAAGGAGCAGCCTGAGCACCCGAGGATGTACTGGTCTGGTGCCGAAAAAGAACCCCACTAGATGGGATAGTGGTACTGGCAGTCACGATTTGAGGCAGTCAGTACTGCATCGTCCATGCCAGGTATCGATTCCAAACTAGGCATAGAAAGGATCGATGGTACCGGTGTAACTGCAGGAACCGACATCGATACCGATACCGGTAGCTGAGTCGGAATCGGAGATGGTAACGCCCTCGAAACAGTCATCGGAGGCTGCTCAAGCGGTACCGAGGTAACCAGAAACGCTTGGTGAATATCCTCAGTACTGCGTATCTGGAAACGATAAGGGTTGGTTCCGAAACGCGTCGGTACCCAGTCATCTAGACTAGATATCGATTCCAGACTCGGCATCGAAGGGAGCGAGTCTATCGATGCATGTCTAGAGGGTACCGACGTCGGTGGTGGTATCGGCGATGTTGCCGACACCGGAAAGTCAATCTGGGTCGTATCGATCGGTCCCGAAGGTACCGAGGATGCCAGATGACGATCCCTGGTGAAGAGTGGAGTACTCAACACTGATGCCAATGCCGGGGTATCGGTACCGGTCGAAGCGGATGCCACCACCGAGCATGGCTCAGATACAGGAAAGTCAATCTGGGACGTATCGATCGGTCCCGAAGGTACCGAGAACGCCAGATGACGATCCCTGGTAAAGAGTGGAGTACTCAACACTGATGCCAATGCCGGGGTATCAGTACCGCTCGAAGCGGATGCCACCACCAAGTATGGCTCAGGTATGTTCTGTGAGGGGTGAGCCACAGGAACAACCTGAAACCCCTGAAATGCTTTGGAGCCCGGAGACTCCCGCCGGGGTTTTAATGCCAATGGGGACTTGAGGGCAAGGCCGGAGCCGTCATCATGCTGGGCATGAGACCTACCACTCAAGGATTGGCTAGTCTTAACAGACTGTTTGTGGGTTACCTGATCCTGTAGAGAAGAAAAGGCCGGTGCCCTCACTCCGGGAGGGAAAACGGTATCGAGGGAAACTCGAAAGAGGGAAGTTCTTCTCACAGATTCGTAGCCTGATTGTTCAGGGGAAAAAGGGTCAGGACCCAAACAGGTTAGACACCAGGCATTGGAGTCTAAAAAGAAAACTGTGCTTCCACAGTGAAAGCACTTCTTAGGAGAAGGCGGCTCCATGATGGAGAGGCCTTGTAGGCCCAAAAAATTTAAGACAGAAACAGAGGGAAAAATCTCTGAGTTTAAGAAAAAGAAAAGAAAAAACCCACCGGCGGTACCGGTGGTGGCGGGAAAAACAGCCGCGAGCACAAGAAAAAAAGAATTTAAAGAAAAAGGTTTCTGCGGTTACAGGAGGACGTCCTGCCAGCTCCGCGGAAAAACAAAAACTGAGGAGAGGCAGTGGAAAAGGCGGGAAGGCAGTGCGCAGGCGCGAGGGATGCTCCCAAAAGCTTTCTGATTGGATGCTGGGGAGCATTCCCGTGCAGGCTCCGTCGGTACCGACGTACCCATATGTGAAGACTCATTCCTGCTTGTTCCTGGAGATAATCTAAATAGGCATACCCTAGCACAGAGGTTTCCAACTCCAGTCCTGGAGGGCCAAACACCATTCAGGTTTTCAGGCTGTCAATAATGAATATGCATGAGATATATTTGAATACAATGGGGCAGTGCATGCAAATGCATCTCATGCATATTTATTAGGGACAGCCTGAATGGTGTTTGGCCCTCCAGGACTGGAGTTGGGAACCTCTGCCCTAGCAGGAAGGAACAGAGGAGATACGATGCGAAATGCACAATAAATGAATCTTTTTCAAATGAAAAAAAGCTTTAGAACTAGGGGGCATGAGATGAAGATGCAAGGAGGTAAGCAGAAAGGCCAGGAGATATTTCTTTTTGGATTAGATTTAACTCATACCTTTTTCAGATGTTCAAGGTGAGTTAATTCAAGTACAGTAAATATTTTCTTGGCCCAGGAGTGCTTACAATCTTAAATATCAAGGGAGCATCAGTAGGATTTGAACCCCTGCTTTCCTAGTTCTCAGCCTGTAGCTCTGATTAGGCTATTCCTCCGCTCTACTCTTTTCTTCACTGAAAAGGTGATGGGTGCCTGGAATACCACCACCTCCCCCTCAGAGAAAGTGGTGAGAGAAAAAAAAATGGTGCTAGAATACAAGAAGAAATGGGATGAGAAAGAACCCCCTGCTCTGTTAGCTGCAGTGTGGCACAAGAAATAAAAACAAGTTGAAAAGTGCACACATATAATGTGACAAAACAGGGTGTTTCCCCCTTCCATCATTTGCAAACTCATACATGTTTGGGGGGTGGGTGGAAGAATTCAAAGGAGAGATGAAAAAGTGTGTCTTGCTATGGTAGCAGGG
Source organism: Ichthyophis bannanicus (assembly GCA_033557465.1). NCBI lineage: Eukaryota > Metazoa > Chordata > Amphibia > Gymnophiona > Ichthyophiidae > Ichthyophis > Ichthyophis bannanicus. The sequence goes on from CM066031.1 coordinate 1,695,553,702, forward strand.
GATGTATAAGACATCTTTAGACAGAAAAATATAGATAACTGCACCACATACCCTATCTGAAGCTATGGTAGTTTGTCCATCTATGAGTGGGATGTGGTGGTATGTGCCTTTATGCGAGTGAGGTTTGGGGCTCTGGTGCGTGTGTATGTGGCTGTCTTTTTTCTGCTCATGGGAGATGGGATCCTTGAGGGCACAATTTTGGCCTTTCCCCTGGATTGTGCTCTAAAAGGTCGGGGGGGGGGGGGGTCCCAGGCACCAGGTGCAAATTTCTAGTCACCATGGGAACATAGGATTTGTCTTCCCTGTCTTAACAAGACTGAAACCAAACATTGGACACCTCAGTTCAAAACAAAAGTAAAAAATTACTTTTTTGTGCTTTTAACATGACAGAAACAGTGCAACCTATAAGCTGTAGCAGTTGCAATCCTAAAACAAAGGCATGGTAGGAGGGAGTAACCCCCAAGGGAAAAGTTAAACCCTAAACAAAGGCACTGAAGGTAACCCACACAGAGCAGCAGTTATGACTCGAATTACCTCACCAAGGTGGTTAAATTACCTATTTCAATCTTTATCTGTCATCATCTACTATATTACTATAAATAACAGATATAATTTAATGTAATTGACAAGTGCAAAGTGATACAAACAAAAGAAAAATAATCTTAACTATAGGTATACAATGCTGGGCTCCATATTAGAAGTCACTATCCAAGAATAAGTCATTGCAAAACATGCATTGAAATACTCAGTTTAGGGTGCAGCAGCAGTCAAAATAGCAAACTGAATGCTAGGCTTTGACCCATTGAAAAGCGGTATATAAGAACAGCTAAATAAATAGAAGCATTCAATATTTTCTACTTTTCCAAATAATGCCTATCTGCAACTACAGCTTCAGTACTGGTTAGTGCTTCTCCAAAAAAGATAAAATAGAACTAATAAAAGGGTACAGAGAAAGGTAACAAAAATGATGAAGGATGTAACAGTTCCCTTATCAATAAAGGAAAAACAGGTTCGAGCTTATCAGCTTGAAGATACAGTTTACAGGGGATAGGAGAGATGTCAGCAGAGGGATTCAACAAGCAAATATCAGTTTTTTACCATTTCAAAAGGGGTGGTTGATTAAATAAGTAGCATATTTAAAACAAATTTGAAAACGTATTTTTTCACCCAATACAACTAAAACTGGAATTTGCTACCCGAAGATATGGCATACTCTAGTTCCCAGTTTTGTGATGTTCTTTGTCTTGATTAGACTGTAAGCTGTGATGGGCAGGGACCGCCTCTGACATCTATATGCACAGTGCTGCATACGCCTTGAAGAGCTATACAAATGATTATCATTGCTGGATGATTTAAAAAAAAAAAAAGGAGTCTAAAACAAATTCCTAGGGAAAAAGTCCATAAACTAGATCTGTCCTTTGGGATCCTGCTGGCTACTTTCAACCTAGATTGTCCAGAGTGCTGGGCTATTGAGACCTTTTGTCTGATCCTATATGGCCATGTTTTATTATGTGGAAATTTTAAAAACTGTTTAAAAATGCTCAAGTTTAAAGTACATTCCTAAAAGCATTCGTTCAAATGCTTCACAGAAAGAGAAAAGGCACCACGTATTAACACATAACCCAATAAAGGTAGCAATTTCCATCCAACTGTTTTATGTTAGGTTTCTTTTCACACGTTTATAGTGCGGTATTAATTCCTAGAAAACGGAAATCCTAACCGATTCTCTCTCAACACAGCTTCAAATAACAAGAACAGAAACAAAAGCATAAGCGCTACAGAGCTGGCAGCAGGGAGTTCCTGCCACGCTGCTCTCTCGCACACACAAGTCTTTGTGCCTAGGCCTGTCCCTCTGCCCTCCAATATATTCCAGGAAAATACGAGCATTAGGCGAAGAAACGGACCCTACTCACCCGTTAAGCCAAGAAAGAGGAGAAGCAGCAACAGCGGCGGCCCAAACCGGGAACGCTGAAGCGGGCAGCGGCTCATCGCCGCGGCCAGAGAGTAAAACTAGGCGGCGTCCGAGTGTGGCAAACACAGCCACTTCCCCGAGCGCCTTCCTTCCTCTCTCGCCTTCCCACCGCCGCCAGGGAGAAACGAACAGTCGGTCACACACCCACGAGGAGTCAGTGACAGCGGTCCACAGACTGGACCTCCGCACGGCCCGCAGCTGCGCAAGCGCAATCGCCCGCGCTGGGAGAGCGTGGGGGATTGAGTGTCTCGCGCTCCTCCTTCCCTTCACGCTGCCTTGCGGGATGTCATTCGAAACCAGGTAGCGCTACCCAACACGCTCGCCATCTGGAAAGCGCAGTACAAAGCACCGCAAGCAAGCATAAGAAGCACTTCCGCTGTTCATTCCGATATCGATTTTGCCTGGTTCCCTCGTAGGCCTAGCATAGTACTTGCCAGATTCGTCCAAGCGCTGTAATCGATGGCCGAGACCATCGATACCTACAATAGCATAACACCCCTCCCCCCGCCCAACCAACCCACCCAGCTGCTGCTTTGTTTGGGGTGCGTGTGACGTCGCTAGTCCTGTCTGTGAGTGGCCGAGGTTGGTCTTAGTTTATTCTTAACAGATGGCTCCGGGTCAGCAGGTGGTGACAGAACAGCCTGTGCACCTAAGTAATGCCGTTGTACTTTTCTTCTCTACAAGAAATCCGCTCACTCTTCACAGAATTTGATAGCGGCAGAAGCCAAAATAGAATGCTAGAAACAGTATTACAGTTGTTTGATGGCCTTCGGTTAACTTAATTTATAGATTTTTTTTAAACATTCTTTATAAAGGAGAAAGAACCGCATCGGGCTATTTGCCCCTCTCCATTCTAAATAATGATACAAGAAATAAAAAGGAATTATAAAAAAGGAAAACCAAACACAATAAGCTTCATATGCCCTATACATTAGACCACATTAATGGGAGCCCCCCTGAAAACCAAAGAAAACATAGGAAAGCAAAGAGATATATAAACACTTCCCAAAAACTTACATAAATCTTCTATATATCCCTAACCACTAGAGTATAGAGTGAATAAACTATTCATAAAGACTCATTGATTGTCTCCAGATCCCCTTTGTGGCTCCTCTAAAAGGAACTCTTCTAATGCGAAGGATCCATAAACAAACAGATTATCCCCATGTGAAACAAGGCACTTGCAAGGATATCTTAAGAAAAAAGTGTCTCCCAGAGCCCTTGCTCGTAGGGACAAAAAAAGCTTCCTATGCTCCTGTGTGAGCCTGGAAACATCAGGAAATAAGGCAATCTTCTGCCCACAGAATAACAAATTTGCTTTTTAAAATAAGTCTTCAAAACTATCATCATTCATGAACACAAATGAACTAGCAGGTTTGCCCCCATAGAAATATTATCTTGTGAGTCTTATAGAAAGGCAGTCAGGTCAACATCAGTTAGAATAAATACCTCTGAGTTTCCCTGTCCAACCCATCTAGGATTCTGGAAAAATAGTAACATTCAGATATCCAAATACTGTCTGAATTAGGTAAGGTCTTTAAGGCCTCTTTAAAATGCAAATGCAATGTGTACCTTTGAGTCAATGTTGACTCTTGGTGAACCAGCAGCTCCTGGGTTTTCTTGGCAGTGTGATGGGAAATAGGCAATAGAAGGTTAAGTGAGTTGCCCGAGGCCACAAGGACTGCTAGAGGAAATCAAACCCTGGTCACCAAGCCAGTGCTCTAGCCATTAGGCCGCTCTTCCACTACCCTATAGTTTAAAAAGGTTAAGAGCTCTTTAAAATATTTTATCAAAAATAATTCAGGTGACAATAAATGAATACAAGAAACTCCTTGAGGACAAGAATTGGCCAGAAGGAGCCATCCTTCTTTGGTACCATAAAATAGAAGGAATAACTGCCCTTCTTCTGGTCAGCCAGGGGAACTGACACCATTGTCTTTAATCACAGCAACGTGTGCAATGTGTCCCTCATACTGGCTCTTTTTTTCTGCTGAACCACAGAGGGAGACTAAAAAACCCTCCGGGGTTAGCTGTCCGCATTCCAGGACATAGCCATTTTGAATGCTGTTTGGCACCCAGTGATCCTTGGTGACCCAGGCCTAATCCTGAAAGAAAAGGTGAAGCCTGCTTCCAACCAGTGGCACCTGGGAATGAGCCCCCAAACCTTCATCGTGCCGAACGGGAGGGACCCCCTCTAGAGATGATAGTCCCTGGCCCACGAAAGGACTCATTACAGGTCTGAAATCAAGAAAAGAAGAAAGGCTTTCTGGGATAATAATGATGACAATTTATGAGACCCCTGAAGTTCATCCAGCTTGCTCGCAAAGAATGGGTGGAAACTGAAGAGGGGAATGGTCCCGAATGCTTCCTAGGCCCTTTCAGCCTATCCTCTGGAAGGCGATAAGGCTTGGTCTCGCTCAAGTCCTTCACCAACTTTTCCAAATCAGCCCCAAAAAGAAGCTTTCCCTTAAAGGCCAATTGAGTTAGCCGGGCTTTGGAAGAAGTATTCGCAGCCCAGTGGCGAAGCCAAATGCAATGCCACATCACCATCGCTAGGACAATATCTCTAGCCCCAAGTGGATGAGATCATATATGGCATCAGAAAGGAAGGTAGTAGCCAACTCCAAAAGAGGGGTATATCATCTGGCAGGAGAGACTGAATTCACTAGAAAAGAGCTTGAGACGTCATGCCTGTATACACTGCCAACTGAAAAATAGCAGCTGCTGCTGTGAACTGGTCCTTCGGCAAGGAGTTCACTTATTGATCAAGAGTATCCTTTAAAGCCGATCCACCTTCCATTGGAATGGTGGTCTACTTCATGACTGCCGTGACCTGTGCATCCACCCTAGGCATGCTGAACCACACAATGCACTCCTCCTTTGGGAGAGTGTACATCTTTCTATACATCTTTAACCACTTAGGCAGTGAATCGGGCAAGATTGCATTCAGACTGAATCATGTTCTTGATAACCTCCGAAAATGGAAAGCGCTCCAAAGGGGCACACCCTGCCATTTTAGGCATGTCCCTTCAGGTACGCCGTCAGTTGTACATCGAGAGGCATCCATGCTTTTACTCTGTCCCTTGGCTGCCTGTTAGGAATGGATCTCTTTACCAGTACTCACGCCATACAGGAACACTGTCTTGAGCAGAGGGGCCCTCGGCCAGAATAATATTAGTGTTTATTGCAACCTGGGATCAGAGAAACCTCCTTCTCTAAAAATTATACTTTCACACCTTTCAGTCAAACTCTCTCTCTCCCTCTGGGACCACACAGGCTTCAATCAGTCGTACTACACACTGATTCTTTTGGGACAGTTTCTCCAAATGGGTTCTTCTCAAAGCATTATCTGTGAGAAGAACTGCAAGCCCCTGACAAAGCCTTTTTTTTAAGGAGAAACGAAGATCTTTGTTGGGCTTTATTTTGATTACATTTGGAGTGCAAGGAGAATTAAGATAAGTGCAGTATATGTTTTCAAGTTTGTACTATGTATGAGCTGTTATTGAACCTTTTGCTTTTGCTATAGGGCTCAGTCGGAGATGGAAGGCTTATACCTCAGTGAATGCTAGTCACTGTATCCAAAGAGAGGACAAGAGAAAAGAGTGGAGGCATGCTTTATTGTTTTGGAAATACTTGTGACTTTGGAGATAACTTGTGATCTTTAAACAATTTTAAAGTTGATAAAGTGTGAATTAAATTTCATTCTTTGCTTTAATGATTGTTTGATAATTGATTAAAACATTCTTTAAATTATTTGAATTATATTATTAAATGACTGTTTAAAAAACTTCCGTTTAAGACCTGTGATGTGAGTATCTCATTTTCTCCTGTTGTAATTGTGTATTGCCACATGGTGGGATTTGAGCCATCCTGAGGTCTTTTTCACCTGACTTAAAGTTATATGGAAGGAGGATATGTTTGGCTGTTTATGAATAGAAAATGAGCATTATAGGAGGTGGTTGCAAGTAGAGGAGTATCTAATGTGCGTTTTTCTTTTTCTGTATTATTTTTGTGCATACCATGATAGTCATGAACCTCATTTCTAAGCCAGGGTATGTGGAGTATGATCTCAATCTAAATTTACTGCTAATGCTTGGCATAATACTTGCATCGTGCCCAAGGCTACAAGAAGTGTCAGTGGGATTTAAATGCTGGTTTTCTATTGCTAGGTTGCTGCCCTAACCACTAGGCTACTCATCCACTCCAAGTATATGCTATACTGAGTCAGACCAGCGGTCCATCAAGCCCAGTATCCTGTTTCCAACAGTGGCCAATCCAGGTCACAAGTCCCTGACAGGTTCCCAACTGTGGTACACCTTTTTGGTGGAAAAGGGTGTGCACTGTGACATAGGATAAGGTGTCCGGCTCCTAGATTTTTAGGCTGGCTCCTAGATTCCAAGAAAATTTGTCAAAGCCTGGCTTTAAATGTGTAACATTGTAGCTGTATTGTGTGTCTCCTAGTCTTTGATTTCTGAAGGAGTAAAACAGCCAATCCACGTTTACCCATTCCATTTCACTCATTTTATAGATCTCTATTATATCTTCTCTCAGCCATCTCTTTTCCATGCTGAAGAGCCCTAAGTTTTTAAGCCTTTCCATGTAAGGGTATCCTTCCATCCCTTAATTATTTTGGTCACTATAGTACTTTTCCTTGTCCTGTCTTGCTGTAGTCAATTTGATATTTGTACAATCCATTGGGTGAAGTCCATGTGTACAGTCACCGCTTGTGTTGCTGGAAGAATATGTTTGAGATGAATAGATCGTTGGTCTTGCAGAATTCTATCAGTCTTTCTCCATCTTCATTTCTGCTGCCAAGTCCATATTTTCCAACTACTTTGCCTTCTTTGTTGCCACCTTTTGCGTTCCAGTCACTCATGACTATCAAGATATCCTGTTTGCATGTTCTGTCAATTTCAGCTTGTACTTGTTCATAGAACTCATCAATTTCATCCTCTTCTGCAGCTGTTGTTGGGGCATATATTTGAAGTATAGTTGCGTTGATAGGCATTCCTTGTAGATGAATAGAGATTAAGCGTTCACTGACTGCATTGTATTCATTACAGTTCTTGCAAGTTTCTTCTTTATTATAAATGCAACACCATTTTTTAGACTTCTAGAATTTGCATACATGCATTTCAAAGTTTGTTTTTTGTTCATATTAACAGTCTGGTTGTCAGATGACAGAGATAATTTGGAATCTTTCAACTCAGTCTGTTTTTTCTTAAAGGCACCATGATTACTTTTACTTTTTTTGGAACCTCTCTATCGGGATGCCCTAACTTCCCTGTTTTGCTAGTATCCTTCCAAGATACATCATTCTGAACTATGCGCTCTTCTGCAACTCTTGGCTTTCCCCCATTTTCTAGTTTAAGAGCTGCTCTATTTCATTTTTAAAGGTTAATGTCAGAAGCCTTGTTCCACACTGATTAAGGTGGATACATCCTTTCAGAAAAGCCCTCCCTTTCCTAGAATGTTGCCCAATTCCTAACAAATCCAAAACCCTCTTTCTTGCACCATCGTCTCATCCACACATTGAGACTCCAGAGCTTTGCCTGCCTCTTGGGTCCTGCACGTGGAACGGGAAGTATTTCTGAGAATGATACTGGCTAAGCTTTGGATGTCAACTTTCTACCTAAAAGTCTAAATTTAGCTTCCGGAACCTCCTCCCATACTTTCCAATGTCATTGGTTTCAACATATACCAAGACAGCAGGCTCCTCCCCAGCATTATCTAAAACCTTATCTACGTGGCATGTGAGGACCAGCAGGCATGTTACCAGACGATCCTCACATCTACCAGCCACCCAGCTATCTACAAACCTATCTACAAAGCCCAAATGCCCTCGAGTATGGAGCAGACAGAGCTTAAATATCCCAAATTACCCATGTCTACCAATAGCCAGATTAATATGAATAAAATACAGTCTCTAAAATGCTTGTTAGAAGTCTAAAAAATAAGATGGGAGAGTTAGAATATATAGCACTAGATGAGAGGTTAGATATGATTGGAATATCAGAGACATGGTGGAAGGAGGACAACCAGTGGGACACTGTGATACCTGGGTACAAACTATATCGTAATGATAGAGCTGATCAAATTGGTGGAGGGGTTGCACTCTATATTAGAGAGGGAATTGAGTCAGAAAGGATTAAAGATTTGCAGGAAACAAAATTTGCTGTAGAATCTCTATGGATTGAAATTCCATTTAAAAAGGGGAAGGCGATGGCAGTGGGGGTGTACTATCGACCGCCTGGCTAGAATGAAAAAATGGATGATGAAATGCTCAAAGAAATCAAGGAAGCTAACAAAAGTTACAGTGCAGTAATAATAATGTGTGATTTCAATTACCTCGGTATCGACTGGGTCAGTGTCACGGCAGGACATGCTAGGGAGATAAAGTTCCTAGATGAAATAAATGACTGCTTCTTAGAGCAGCTGGTTCATGAACCGACCAGAGGGGAAGCCATATTGGACCTAGTCCAGATCTAGTGCAAGAGATAAGAGTGTTGGGGCCACTTGGCAATAGTGATCATAGCATGATCGCGTTTGATTTAATTAGTGGAGGAGGGATAGTAAGGAAATCCACAGTACTACCTTTTAACTTTCGAAAGGGAGACTATGATAAAATGAGGAAAATAGTTAAGAAAAACTAAAAGGAGCAGTTGCAAAGGTTAAAGACTTACATCAAGCTTGGGTGTTGTTGAAAACTACTGTCTTGGAAGCCCAGACCAGCTGTATTCCACGCTTTAAGAAAAGTGGAAAGAAGTCCAAAAAAACTGCCAGCATGGTTTAAAGGTGAGGTCAGAGATGCTGTTGTTGCCAAAAACAAAATAAACCCAATTTTCACCGGGACAGGGTATTTTATATTTGGATTGTTGTTGCCAAAAAAGCATCTTTCAGGAAATGTAAAAAAAGAGCCAAACGACGAAACCTGGAAACAGCATAAGCACTGGCAAGTCAAATACAAGGCATTGATAAGGCAGGCAAAGGGAGAATTTGAGAAGAAGCTAGCTGCGGAATCAAAAACGCGAAATACAGACTTTTTCAAGTACATTCATAGCAAAAAACCTGTGAGAGAGGACTTCCGGTTTTGGCAATGAGCTGACCTGACAGGGGTCGATCGGCTCCGGGATATCTACCCCACAAATCTGCAACCTTTCTTTCACAAACGTGGTAGATCACCACAATTTTCACTAGCTAATATTTGCTGAGACATCGGGTGTACGGAGGCGAATAATCTTGGTGTAAAAGATGGCCACAAAAGCACCTCGGAGGGAGAAACCGCGTGCCCCGGAGAGCAAGATGGCGGAGGGGGTACCTCGAAGCCCTAAAGCTGATGACAACCAGAGCCTGGTGGCTGAGGTCAGCGCCGCGGTGGTACAGGCCCTGGATACCCGCTTTCAAGACCTAGCGGAGATGCTGCAGAATGTTAGCCAGCGGTTCACGGAATTCTCAGGGCGCATGGAGCAGGCAGAAACGAGAATATCAGCTGTAGAGGATACTCAGCAGTCCATGCGTGCCCAGATTGAAGCCCTAGAGAACGTGGTGAAGCAGCAGGGCGAAAAGCTGGATGACCTCAAGAACCGGGGGCGTCGAAAAAACCTCCGATTTGTAGGGATAGCAGAAACTGTGTCGGATGGAGCCCTGATGGGATTTGTCAGCGCCTGGATTGAAAAATTACTGAGCGGCAGAGGAGAGGGCCCCATACGATTGGAGCGAGTCCACCGGCTGGGTCAGAAACGCGAGCAAGCACGGAGGCCGCGTGCGGTCATCGCACGTTTCTTAGATTTTTACCAGAAGGAGGAGGTGCTGAGGGCTGCTCGAGGCCGCAAGCAGCAGACCGGTGATTCTGACCAGCTACTTGTCTTCCAAGATTACTCTGCTCTGGTGAGCCAGCAACGACGGGCCTTCTCCCCCGCCTGTGCCCAACTGATAAACCAGGGAGTGCGTTTTTCTCTGCTCTATCCAGCCCGATTGCGAGTGGAGTTCCAGGGCCGGACCCGATTCTTGCTGACTCCGGGCGAGGCCCAGTCCTTCCTGGATAGTCTGACTGCTACCGTGGATTCAGCCCAATGAGAATGGGGGAGAATGGAGCAGACCTGCGAAAGTTTCGATGGAGGATTGGTCTCTGGACTGAGGGTAACAATTTGGGTGGGCCTGTGAGGATTGCAGGGCCTCCCCGGAGACTGATCTTGCCGGCTGGGATGGCCTGGCCTGAGGTGGAAGAGGGCTGATTTGGGGACTTTGTGGGTGTGTGTGATTAGTTAAAGCTAGTAGTGTTTGCTGCATTTCTACAACTGTTTCTTTATGTATCCCTCCTTTGGTTATGGTTGATACATTGTTGACTGTATTGTAACAGTTATGGGTTCCTCTTTCTCTCCAGTATGTGAGGGTTAGAGAGGGGTTGCATTTGCCTGCTGTGGATAGGACGGGGGGCGGTACAGATTTTATGGGTTTTATTAACGCTTTCTCGGGAGGGGGGGGGATGTAGGCTGGGGGGGAAGATCTGACAGGAGTCTCCTGTGCTCTGGTTGGATTAGGAGGGTGGAAAGGTCCCGAGGTACTTGACAAGGGGACAGAGGTGGCCTTAGCATAGACGTAGTAGGCCCGATGTCTGGGTATAAGGTGATCTGGGAGGAGGGGTAGACCCGACTGCCAAAGGAAGTTAGTCCGGTCCATGGGGGGACTTGGAGGGTCTGCAGTAGGAAAGGTGGGGGGTGTTAAAGGGGGGGGGGAGGCGGGAGGGAAGGGGGGGGAGGGGTTATAGGGGGAGGGATGGCATACACTCCGTTGTTTTTTATTTGTCAAAGTTGTCGACCTTTAATTACTATATGGAGGGGGCTCCAGGCTGGGGGGGTCCCTTCTGCGCAGGTACGGTTTGGTGCATTGACACATCAGGACACTGCCCCGTGACGCTGAAGATTATTACATGGAATGTTTGTGGTCTAGGGAATCCCATCAAAAGATATAAAATATTGCAGGCGTTAGCTAGACAACGGTGTGACATAGCACATCTGCAAGAAACCCACCAGACGGCTGAAGAGCACAGTAAACTGCATAGAGATTGGGTGGGGCAAGTGTGGGGTTCACCTGCCTGGGGTAAAAAAGGGGGCGTAGCTATTCTGATTCACAAACTCATTCATTTCAAGATGATCACTGCTGCGGGAGACGAGGAGGGGAGACTCATGTTGGTGTATGGTAACCTAGAGGGTAAGCCCGTGATTTTGGGAAATCTTTATGGACCTAATGTGCTTGATCCAAGTTTTTATAGTGCTTTGGCCTCGCGGGTGGAGCAGCTACCGGAGTGCCCCCTGCTCCTTGGCGGGGATTTCAGCAGAATCCTTGACGTGGACCTGGATACATCTCGGGGGGAGGAGGCGAGAGAGCGCGTTCCCACAGCTGGGATGTTGCAACGTTTTTGTAAAAGATTGGGCCTGGTAGACCCGAGGAGGCTGGTCCACCCATTTGAGCGCGATTATACACATCAGTCTCGAGCTCACGGATCCAGTGCTCGTATTGATTATTTGTTGTTATCAGGAGGCTTATTCGCTCAGGCGGGAGATATCCAGATCGGCCCCATGGAGATTTCAGACCATGCGTGGGTCTGGATGGAGCTACGGTAGGGGAGGGAGCAGGTACGACCACAGATATGGAGATTCCCGCTGGAGTTATATCACGATGTTCGCTTCCAGCGCTTTTTGCAACATCGGTGGTGGGAGTTTGAAAGTGATCATAGCTCCCATAAGGAGGACCCTGAATTAGTGTGGGAGACAGCCAAAGTGGTACTCCGGGGCGAGATCATTGGCTACATGGCCCGGAAGCGTCGGATGATCGCGGAGCGTGTCATTCGTCTTGAGAGACAGGTTACTGGTCTGCGGCGCCTGTCGGCGCGTAACCCGACGGGGGGGAATAAGAAGAGGCTTTGGGAAGCTCAGGTAGATCTCAATGAACTCTTGCACCAGAGGGCCAAGAAGTCGGCCCTCTATTGCCGTTACCAATTGCACTGCCATGGAGATAAACCAAGGAAGCTGTTAGCCCGCTGCCTGAAGGGCCATAGAGGCTCCTCGTTGGTGGCAGCGCTCCGGGACGGTGGGGGGAAGCTTCATCGGGAGAGCACCGAGATTGCTCGGGTGTTCCGCGCGTTTTTCCAATCACTCTATGCAGCGGAGCCTGCTCCATGTGTGGAGCTGCATGATTTCCTAAGTGAGCTGAATCTGTCTCAGTTGTCTGAAACGCAGAGGGCACTTTTGGAGCAGCCGATTTCTACTCAGGAGGTGTGCACGGTCATTTCTGGTGCCAGTTGTTATAAAACGCCGGGACCGGATGGTCTGGGTGCAGAGTTTTACAAGATCCTCAGGGAGTATGTTAGTCCCGTGTTAGTTGAGGTGTTCGGGCGACGTGCGGAGCAGGGTGGGTTTCGGTGGGGACGTAATCATGCCCACATTACACTTATTCCTAAACCGGGCATGGACCCAGTTCAAGCCTCATCATATCGGCCTATCTCGCTGCTCAATTTCAACCTAAAATTGTTGGCGAAGATTCTCGCAGCGTGCCTGGCAGAGATGCTGGGGGATCTGGTGCATGAATCCCAGGTGGGGTTTGTTAAGGGGCGCTATGCGGTCCGGAATATGCGTAAGCTGTTGGCATCATTGGAGTGGGTGCAGGACCGGCAGTTGTCTTCCTTGCTAGTTAGCTTCGATGCCGAAAAGGCTTTTGATAGGGTTGACTGGCAATACTTGCATTGTCTGCTCCCACAATATGGTCTGGGTAGCTATTTTTTTAGAATGGTGGATAGCTTGTATGCACAGCCGACGGCCGGGGTTCTTTGTAATGGGGTGCTCTCGGAGACCTTCCCACTCGAAAGGGGTACCCGACAGGGTTGTCCACTCTCACCCTTACTGTTTGTCCTTTCTCTGGACCCCCTGATACGGATCATAGAGGCTTCTCGAGAGATAAAGGGTGTTCGGATAGGGAGGAGAGAGTTTAAGATCGCGGCCTTTGCAGATGATCTGCTGGTGCATTTGCTTGTTCCAGATCACTCACTGCCGTGTCTACTGGCGGAACTTACGCGCTCCGGACAAATTGCGGGACTGCAAATTAATAAAGACAAATCCAAGGCCCTGGATATCTCAGGCCGGTTGCGAGGGGGGTGGGAGGGGTTCCCCTTTAAATGGGCCGATAGGGAGTTTAAGTATTTAGGTATTGTATTGCCCCGGCAAGCCCACGCACTTTACGGGCGCAATCTGGATCGTATCATCAAGGGTCTGCAAACCCAGTTGAAGGACTGGGGACACCTCCCGCTCTCTCTGATGGGACGGGTGGCAGCCATTAAGATGGTGATACTCCTGCGGATTCTGTACTGGTTGCAGACTTTACCGGTATACCGTGATTTGCACCGGGTGGAAGCCCTCATTAGGGCATTTCTGTGGAAAGGGGGAAGGGCCCATATTCCCTGGAATCGGATGTTGGGGACCTGCAGGGAGGGGGGACTGGGACTGCCCAATCTAAAAGTCTATGCTCTGGCTTGTCAGGCTAGACACATCGGGGACTGGTTGGGAGGGACCGATGTATATACGCTGAGAGAACTAGAAGACAGCCTGGTGGCCCCGCACACTTTGTTGGGGGTCTTACATGGGGTGGATCGCGACTTGCCCAGCCAGATAGTGCATAGTGAATTGATCAGTTTGGCTCGACAAACCTGGAAGCACCTTAATAAGTTATGGAACACTTCGTGGACTGTATCTAACTGGTTACCGCTACAAGGGAATGTGCAATTTACCCCGGGGTCTGAAACGGCGATTTTCCGGGACTGGAGTGATAGAGGCATACAGAATCTGGGGCATTTAGTGGATCCTACCGGATCATGTAAATCCTTTCTGACTCTGAGTAGGGAATATGATCTGTCCTCTCGACATTGTTTTGCCTATATACAGGTATCTCACTATGTGTCCTCTTTGTCGAGGGAGGCGCTTAGAATCAAACGCTCGGCACAGGTCATGGAATTTTTTTGGAATAGAGGGGGACCATCCGCCTTCGATATCGGTCTTGAAGAACCATCTAGATCGTATTTGGGTAGCCCCGGATTATCGGCCGGTGGAAGAAGCTTGGGCGGCGGAATTACACGGTGAGGTACGTCCAGGGACGGTTCGTGTGGCTTTGAAACGGATAGTGAAACTTACATACGGGGCGCGATGGAGAGAGGTGCAATTCAAATGTATCACTAGAGCCCATATCTCCCCGCGGCGGGCGCTACGGAGTCACATCACGACTGACGGCCGTTGCCCTCGCTGCTCCGAGGCCATGGCCACTTTGTTGCACATGTGGTGGGAATGTAGGTCCATCTGGTCCTACTGGGCTAGGATTTCAAGGTTTGTAGGGGGTCTCCTGCAGCAGAGATTGTGGTGGTCTGCCCCCCTGCTAGTGTTGGATTGGGTAGACTCCCCAGGCTCTCTGCGAGCTGGGGAGCGCCTGTTGCTGCGCAAGGCCTGTCTGGTGGGGAAGGGGCCTATTCTTCGCCTCTGGCGGGAAAGAGCTGCACCTACTTTTGGGTAATGGCGTAACTGTTTTCATCAATTCATGTTAATGGAGAGATGCTGTGCACGGGGCAGTGTCAAACGCTGGACAGCCTTTATGCTTGTTTGGGAACCCTACATCCAAAGTTTAGGGGCTTGGTGTCATAATGAAGTACTACAAGTAGGCAGTTGAAGGAGGTTTCGTAAGTGGATGGTGGCGGGCGTTAAATGACCTCATGCCATAAGCTCCTTCATGATTCCTGGGTGGAGTGTTGCTACGGGTGGAGGGGGGGAGGGGGGAGGGGTTAATTTGTTATAACCCACCTGCTTCTGTATGTTATGTCAATTCTCTGAGAGGGGATAAGAGTTCCACCCCCCCTGGAGATACTTGTTTTTTGTATATTGTTAATTTTTCTGGTGGTCTATAAATAAAGTATTCAAAAAACAAACAAACCTGTGAGAGAGTCTGTTGGTCCATTAGATGATAGAGGGGTTAATGGAGCACTAAGAGCAACAAGGCGATAGCGGAGAGACTGAATGAATTCTTTGCTTCGGTCTTTACTGAGGAAGATTTAGGGATGTTACCCATGACTGAAGTGGTATTTAAAGGTGCGGAAGAATTGAAGGAAATATCGATACATCGGGAAAATGTATTACAACTATTAGATAAACTGAAGAGTAGCAAATTACCTGGGCCAGATGGTATACATCCAAGAGTGCTGAAAGAACTGAAATATGAGATTGCAGACCTCTATTAGTAATCTGTGAATTTTCATTAAAATCATCTGTAATAACTGAAGATTGGAGGATCGCCAATGTAACACCAATTATTAAAAAGGGTTCCAGGGGTGATCCGTGAAACTACAGACCGGTGAGCCTGACATCAGTACCGGGAAAAATAGTAGAAAGAACAAAATTACTCAGCATGTAGATAGTCATGGCCTAATGGGAGACAACCAACATGGCTTTAGACAAGGAAGAACTTGTCTTGCAAAAATGCAATGTGTGCCTTTGAGTCGGTCCTGACTCCTGGCGATCAAGAAGCTCCTGGGTTTTCTTGTCAGTGTCACTGGAAGTAGATTGCCAGGCCTTTCTTCCGAGGCAATGGAGGGTTAAGTGACTTGCCCAAGGCCACAAGGAGTGCTAGTGGGAATTGAACCCTGGTTGCTTGGTTACCAAGCCAGTGCTCTAACCACTAGGCTACTCCTCCACTACACAAGGTCCCTCATCAGGGACTTTTGGCAAAACTAAAGAGTCATGGGATAGGAGGCAGTGTACTACTGTGGATCAGGAACTGGTTAAAAGATAGAAAGCAGAGGGTAGGGCTAAATGGCCAATTTTCCCAATGGAGAAAGGTGAATAGTGGTGTACCCAAGGATCTGTGCTGGATCTGCTGCTTTGTGACATATTCATAAATGAGCTGGATAGGGGACTAACGAGTGAGGTTATGAAATTTGCAGATAACACAAAACTATTTAAAGTTGTTAAAACCCAAGAGGATTGTGGAAAATTGCAAGAGGATCTTGATAAATTGGAAGACTGGGCATCAAAATGGCAGATGAAATTTAATGTGGACAAGTGCAAGGTTATGCACCTAGGGAAGAGCAACCCAAACTGTGGTTACACGATGCAAGGTTCCACATTAGGAACCACCACCCAGGAAAAAGATTTAGGCATCATTGTGGATAACATGTTAAAACCATCGGCCCAGTGTGCAGCGGCGGCCAAGAGAGCAAATAGAATGCTAGATATCATAAGGAAAGGAATGGAAAATAAAACAAAGGATATTATAATGCCTCTATATCATTCCATGGTGAGACCGCACCTTGAATATTGTGTGCAATTCTGGTCGCCGTATCTTAAAAAGGATATAGCATTATTAGAAAAGGTTCAGAGAAGAGCCACCAAAATGGTAAAGGGGATGGAAGGATACTCCTATGAAGAAAGGCTAAAAAGGTTAGGGCTCTTTAACCTGGAAAAGAGACGCTTGAGGGGAGATGTGGTAGAAGTCTATAAATGAATGAACGGAGTGGAACGGGTAAATGTAGATCGATTGTTTACGTTATCAGAATATAGAAAGACTAGGGGACATGCAATGAAACATAGAAACATGATGACAGAAAAAGACCACATTGCCTATCTAGTCTGTCCTTCCATAACAACAACTACAACAGTCCACTTTTTACCTTTAGAGATCCTCTGTGTTGGTCCCATGCTTTTTTTAATTCAGTTACTGTCCTCATCTCTACCACCTCCACTGGGAGACTATTCCATGGATCCACTACTCTTTCTGTAAAGAAATATTTCCGCATATCACTCCTGAATCTATCTCCCTTCACCCTCATCCCATGTCCCCTCGTAGCAGAACTTGCTTTCAATTGAAAGAGGCTCTCTCCCTGAACATTTATGCCACGGAGGTATTTAAACATCTCAATTATATCACCTCTATCCCGCCTTTCCTCTAAGGTGTACATATTAAGATCCTTAAGTCTGTCCTCATATGCTTTATAATGAAGCCCATTAATAATTTTAGTAGCAACTCTCTGCACTGACTCCATCCTGTTCACATCCTTTTGAAGGTGCGGTCTCCAGAATTGCACACCATACTCCAAATGAGGTCACACCAAAGACTTATACAGAGGCATTATCACCTCCTTTTTTCTGCTAGCCATTCCTCTCCGTATGCACCCAAGCATCTTTCTAGCTTTTGCCGTCGCCTTTTCTACCTGTTTAGCTACTTTAAGATCATCAGACACGACCACGCCTAGGTCCCGCTCTTCTTTAGTGGACAAAAGTACTTCACCTCCTATACTGTATTGCTCCCTTGGATTGCTGCAGCCCAAATGCATGACCTTACATTTTTTAACATTAAATCCCAGCTGCCATATTATAGACCATTCTTCAAGCTTAGCTAGATCCCTCCTCATGTTATCTACACCTTCCTGGGTGTCTACTCTATTGCAGATTTTGGTATCATCCGCAAAGAGGCAAACCTTACCCGACAACCCTTCCGCCACATCACTAACAAAGATGTTAAAAAGAATCAGACCAAGGACAGATCCCTGGGGCACACCACTGGTAACATCCTTCTGCTCAGAGGGAGCTCCATTTACTTGTACTCTTTGTCGCCTCCCACCCAACCAATTTCTAACCCAAGCAGTAACTTTAGGGTCCATCCCTAGCGTGCTCAGTTTGTTTATAAGTCGCCTGTGAGGAACAGTGTCAAAGGCTTTACTGAAATCTAAATACACCACATCTAGAGCTCTCCCTCGGTCCAACTCCCTGGTCACCCAGTCAAAGAAATCAATCAGATTTGTCTGACAAGACCTGCCTCTGGTGAATCCATGCTGCCTCGGATCCTTTAATCTGCTGGACTCCAGAAACCTCACTATTTTCTCTTTCAGCAGCGTTTCCAATAATTTACTCACCACCGAAGTTAAACTAACCGGCCTGTAGTTTTCAACCACATCCTTACTTCCGCTTTTGTGTAAAGGCACCACATGAGCCTCTCTCCAGTCCTTTGGCACCACTCCCGACTCCAACGAGGCATTGAAAAGGTCAGTCAGTGGAGTTGCTAGAATGTCCCCAAGTTCCCTCAGTATTCTAGGGTGTATCCCATTCGGTCCCATTGCTTTGTCTACTTTAAGTTGAGCTAGTTTCTCATGAACACAGTCTTCTGAAAATTGTTCAAGATGTCCCTCACTTCTGTTCTTATTTGTGGGTGTTTTCTGAGGTCCTGCTCCTGGTTCTTCATCTGTGAACACAGAACAAAAATATTTGTTAAGCAATTCCACTTTATCCTTATCAGCTTCTACATATTCCCCCCCTGCACCCTTGAGTCTGACAATACCACTTTTGCCCTTCCTCTTCTCACTAATATATCTGAAAAATGTCTTATCCCCCATCTTATTGCATTGGCTATTTCCTCCTCCTTTTCAATCTTTGCCTTCTTGACTACTTTGCTAGCTTCTCTATGTTTTTCCAAATACAGATGCCTGTCTTCCTCTCTCTGTGATCTCTTGTATTTCATGAAGGCCTCCCTCTTTTTCTTCACTTTTTCAGCTACTTCCTTCGAAAACCATAGCGGTCTCCTGTTCCTTTTGCCTTTATTTACCATTTTAACAAAAAGGTTGGTTGCCCTTAAAATACCCCCTTTCAGTTTTGCCCACTGTTTTTCTACATCCCCCAGCTGTTCCCATCCCACTAACGACTCCCTAAGGTATTGGCCCATCTTCGCAACGTTAGTCTTCCTAAAGTCTAAGATTCTCACCTTGGAATGGATTCTAACAGCCCTAGTCCTAATACTGAACCACACCATCTGGTGATCACTGGATGCAAAATGATCTCCCACTACAACATCAGAAACACTTTCACCATTGGTAAGCATCAAGTCCAGTATGGCCCCTTCACTTGTGGGGTCTGTTACCAATTGCCTGAATAGTTCTCCCTGTAGAGAATCCAGGATCTCCTTACTTCTAGATGATACTGCAGCAGGAATGTGCCAATCAACATCTGGCATATTGAAATCTCCTATCAGTAGCACTTCCCCTTTCCTAGCAATGCTGCGTATGTCTTCAATTAACTCTCGGTCCACCTCTTCCTCTTGTGAGGGAGGTCTGTATATCACACCAATGCAAATAGATTTCTCTTTCCCTCTTTCTAGTTTAACCTACAATGCCTCCTCTCTCCCTTTTAAGCTCTGTAATTTCAAAGCTTTAATAGTAGTTTTTACATATAGTGCCACTCCTCCTCCCCTTCTTCCTACCCTGTCCTTTTTGAATAAAGTATAGCCAGGTATAGTTACATCCCAGTCATGGTTTTCTGTGAACCATGTTTCTGTAACTGCCACTAAATCCAAGTCAGCCACTCCCACCAAAGCTTCAACTTCAGGGATCTTATTTTCCATGCTACGGGCATTAATACACACTGCTTTCCATATGTTACCCCTCTTACCCATTTCCATAAAGGTATTTAATGTATCACCTACCTGGGGGCTTTCACTTACCCGGGGGCTTTCTTCACCCATCCCCAACGAATCTAGTTTAAAGCCCTCTTCAGTAGATTAGCCAGTCTACTACCGAAGATGCGTTGACCTTTCTTGGACAGATGGATGCCATCTCTGCTCTGCTACAGGGTAAACTATTTAAGACTAATAGAAGAAAATATTTTTTCACTCAACGGGTAATCAAACTCTGGAATTTGTTACTGAAGGATGTAGTAAAAGGCTGTTGGTGTAGCTGGGTTTAAAAAAAGTTTGGACAAGTTCCTGGAGGAAAGGTCCATAAACCATTATTAAGAAGGGATCCAGGATATCAATGCTTGACCCAGTACAAGCATTGTGGAACCTGTGTCTTTTGGGGAAACTGCTAGGTACATATGACCTAGATTGGCCACTGTAGGAAACAGGATACTGGGCTTGATGTACCTTGGTCTGACCCACTATGGCATATCTTATGTTCTTATGTACAAACCTAATGATCGAATTGCCTTATATAATGGCCATTCTAATCCTTCCATCAAGGGCACATGGCCCTGGAAACACGTCCTTGGTGTGAGAGGGTATTCTGTCACTTAAAGGACAGGTCCTAGCTTCTATAGAATCACTTTCTACCACATCAAGATGATGGTTCAGCTCCCTGCCCTTATCTTGTAAAGGACACGTTGAACAGCCCAAAGTTTGGAAAAGGAGTTTTGGAAGGATTCTTCAAGCCTTACACAATCTCAGTGCCTCCTCCCTGCTGTCCCCTGAAGATTTGAGGGAAGCTCTTCAGGGGTATGTGACTGCATGTCTAGTGACAGGGGAGTAGCGTTGAGCCCGACATGGTTTTTACCTGCCCAGAGCTCCCTGGGGGCGAGTACCAAAAGCTAAACCTGTCTGTCTATTTTGTCTGTGGAGGTTTCCAAATTCATTTGTTGCAAGGGTGATAAGCCGGGTTTGGAGCCACTCAGGGCGTCTTTTGGCACTGGCGTTTCCCACCTTGTTTAACTGCCTGTGTGCATTGTTTACGCTTCCCGTGCGTTACTGTGCCCTTTCCATGCCTTCCCTTGTTTATGTCGGTGGTACATGATGACATTTTGTGCAGCAATTGTATGCATGGATAACTGCATGGTTTCTGTGCATGTGGCACTAATGCGTGTGGCCCTGTCCATACTTGTGTGGCACAATAAGGCAGCTTAGCTTACTTTCAGATTGCATTGCCTGACTTTTGGTGTCAGTGGAGATTCTTATGCCACCTTCGAAGAAGCGCTGCCTAGTCTGCAAAAAGCAGAAAATCTCAGAACTGGATTCTGGAATCTGCTCAACTTGCATGGAGAATTTGGACACACCCTTAGAAGGCCTGTTTCTCCCTTCGCAACAGGGAGAAACAAGTGCTCCAGCCTTTTCTTTGCTGCCGTTGACAACGGATGTTGCCCTGAAGAAGGATCATCATCAGGCTTACCGTCTCAGTGATCTCTCCTCTGAAACATTCCCTTTGTGGAAGGGGTCATTATCAGTTGCTTTCCCCAGTGGTGGGGGCCATCTAGCCAGTGAGGAGCTCCCGGGTTCCTTGTTGTCCTCCCCAGAGGTCTTCTTCTTTTTGCAGCAAGCTTGGTCTTTCTGGTATGGCAACGCAAAACCCTGTAGCCTTTGTCATCCCGCATCAGCCCCAGCTGTGAAGACTGGTATTGTTGGGCTTTCTGAGAGTGGTAGTTGTGCCTTACTTATATAGATCACACAGAAAACTTCTTTTCTTTTTAGGGTTTTATTCCCCGTCCCTTGAGGTTTCTTCTTCCAAAGATAACAGAAATTAACAGCCCATTTTGGCTTATAACAAAAGATAAATGAACAACAAAACAGCTTCCTTCAGCTTATAACTTTGAACAAAACAAAAATAACAAACAGCCTAACTGTCTGCTTGGCTGGAGAGAGAGAGTAAGCTGCAGCCTTGCAACTCATACACTGGAGTTAAGGTCACACAATCACGTTTACCTCAGTGAGAATTCTGGCTCTGTTACAGTGAGAGAACACTCCATCAATTCTGGATTTTCTAATACTTCTGAGTTTTCATACTCCATTAATTCCTGTTCATTAACTTCACCATTATCAGCTTCAGACGTGGGGTAAAAGTATGGCAGGCTTGCCTCGTCCCCTAGGAAGTTTCTTTTCCCTTCTGAAGCACTGCCTCTCTGGGAAATATCGTATAACCCTGAGCTGTGCCTTCCAGAGCTCTGCCCCCGCTGGTGTCTTAATAGATAGCTCAGGTCCTTGTTTGACCTGCTAGCTGGGTAATTACGGCAGGCTCCTTGCCGGGTCTGCACTAGCTTCCTAGACTCAGCTGGGCTAGATTGGAAAGCTTGTAACGGCGTTTCCCTAGAAGCTGGGAGCTCACAGTGATAAGGGAAATCTTCAACTTTTCTGGGTGAGTGAAACCCTCTTCTCTTAGTATTTTTATAACCAGGAGAAAAGCTATTGTCAGCCTCTAAATATCTGGGCTTTATGTGGCTATTTCTATGCTTCCAGGGCTCCTCCCTCTCAGATAGCAAATAGCCGTTGTATTCACTTCTTGCCCCTGTACCTGCTGTTGCAGTCTTCTTATATTTCTCTCGTCCTCCAAGCACAAACACACTGCAAGGGTGTTGCTTTCTCACCGAGCCACACAGGTCTCTGGATTCTCTCCAACTTCCACACCGGCTCCCTTGTTGCCTCACTGACTCACTCTCACTGTCTTCATCTCTGTCACACCAGCTCCAGGCTTTCCATGGCTTCAACCATATTTGCTGTTGCCTTTCAGCTTGTAACCTCTGTTGCTTCAACTCCTCTCTCAAGGATTCCCTCTCTCTCAAGGATTCCCTCTCTCTCGAGGATTCTCTCTCTCTCAAGGATTCCCCCTCTTTAATTGTTTGGGAGTCTATTTTATCTGCGTGTCTCCTGACTCCACCTTCACTCAGCTGCACTCTATTGGGCAAAACAAATTCCCTTGCTTTGCTCTCTGGGTGTGTCTTTTTGGGCTCTGTGCACGTGTGCCTAGGTTGTCCCTGGCAACCATCAAACATTCCTCTGTTTACCTTGTCATTTTTACTGTGATCATTCACACTGATCTGCACTTTCTCGGGTTGCCTTAGGTCTACCCTGTGACACCTTCCAGTCCTTTTGAGCTCTTTCTGCCTGCTCAGAAGAGGGACAGCGGAGCGGGCAAGAGAGCCTAGCTTGGTCTCCACCTTCTAAGTGCTCTCAACGAAGGTTGGAGTCTGGAGATTCAGATCGACTGTCTTTTTGCCAAGACCTGAAATTCAGTTCTAATGCTTCGGGTATTGATTCTGACCTGGAGGACAAGTTGGCGGCCCTGATTGCTCAGATGTCATCCGCCCTAAATTTGGCTAACCCTCCAGCGGCTGAACAAGGGCCACAGATTCACTCTCTCTTGCAGAGGGTTTGGAAGTCCAAGGCAGCCTTTCCTTTTCCAGAGATTATCAAGAGCATGATATGTTCGGAGTGAAACTTACCCAACTCCTCAGTGTAAGGGCTGAAAGTTTACAGGAGACTTTATGCCCTGCGGCAGGACAAACATGAATGGTTTAACATGCTGAGGGTGGATGAATATGTTACAGCAGTTACAAAGCGGACCACAATTCTGGTGGAGGGTGGAACGGGCCTGAAGGATCCCCTGGATTGTAAGGTGGACTCTGTCTTGAAGAATCTGTTTCAGCCTCCGCTGTTATCCTTCAGTTGATGTTGTATGTGGGTCTGGTGACGCAAGCTCTACTCCAGTGCATTTAGTTCCTTGCACCAGAGGATATTATGCCCCTCTTGGAGTCAGCTACAGCATTTTTGTTGGATGCTATGCATGGTCCCATCTGCTTGGCAGCTAAAGATATTGCTGTGTTGACTGTGGAGCGACATTGGATATTTTCCGTCATTGGGTGGCAGATTCATCTTCCAATTCTCAATAGACCCAGCTTGCCTTCAAAGGGAGGCTCTTGTTTGGGGCAGACTTGGAGAAGCTGGTTAATGACTTGGGTGAGTCTAAACCTCATTGCCTCCCAGAGTATAGGACAAAAGGGCCTGGGAGGTGTATAGGCATATCTTCCTCTTCTGCAGACGCTCTTTGTTCCTCACACTCACTATTTGGACTTCCATGGCTCCTGGGACTTCCAAAGATATCACCCCGGAAAGCCCTCCTTCTCCTCCACTTCAGGGTTCCAGTCTCAGACTCAGCCCTTTCATAGACTGTGAAGGTCCCGGGACTCCAACACTTCCAGAGGTGCTTCCTCTTATCAGGCTTGGGGGCCCATTTTGGAATACCCTCTGTGGGCAGCAGGCTTTGCCTTTTCTTCTAGGAATGGGCCTGGATCACCAAGGATCGCTGGGTGCTAGACACCATTCAGCACGGCTATGTTCTGGAATGCAGAGAGCCTATTCCAGATGCCTTCATCATGGATCAGCGACTGAGAGCTACAGTTTAGTGTATCCTGGACAGACTTCTACATCTACAGATGGTAGTCCCAGTTCCCCTGGCTGATCAGGGCCTGATCCAATACTCCATCTACTTTGTGGTTCCAAAGAAAGATGTTTTCTTTTAGCCAATCCTCAACCTCAATGGAGTCAACGCTTTCCTTCCCACCCTTCACTTCAATATGGAGACCCTATGATTAATGATTCAGGCAGTACGCTGCAGAGAGTTCCTCACATCTCTGGACTTGGCTGAGGCTTGCTTCCACATCCCTAGCTGAGAAGATCAACAGCACTTTCTTCGTTTCACTATTCTTGACTCTCATTTCAGTTTGCCACTCTCCCCTTGGTCTCTCGACCACCCCAAGGACATTCCTGAAAGTGATGGTGGTTGCAACCACTGTGCTGAGGCACCAGGGGATCTGTGTACACCCATATCTGGATGACTGGCTTATTTGGGCCGTCTCAGTCCGAAGTGGCTTGGGTTTCAACCTGGCTGATGCAGTTACTAGAGAGTCTCGGCTGGGTGGTGAATCAAGGAAAGAGCTACTTAGTGCCTTCCCAATCACTGGAATAGTTAGGAGCAACATTTGATAATCAGGTAGGCAGAGTCTTCCTGCCTGAAGAATGGGTGAACAAGTTGCTAGCTCAGTTGGCAGCCTTCCGGTCTCAGCAAGCTCCCAGAATTTGGGAATATCTTCAGCTTCTTGATGGCAGTGACGATCGACATAGTGCCTTGGGCATAATCTCATACTGTATCAGGTCACTTCAGAGGTCCTTTCATTCTCAGAGATGATCTAGCCCCTCCAGCTGGAGGTGGTCTCCAGCCTGCAGTGGTGGCAGCAACTGCAGCACATGAGGAAGGGTGGGCTACTGGATAAATCACGTGTGGCTTCTCCTGATAATGGATGCCAGCCTCTTTGGCTGGGGAGATCATTGCAAGACCCGAACAGCTCAAGGCTACTGGAACAGCTACAAGTCAGCAAGGGCCATCAACTGCCTTGGGGCAAGGGCCATTCAGTTGATCCTTTTACAATTCTGGACTCTGGTCAAGGGGAAAGCGGTCCGGTCTACTAGGACAATGCCACGGCAAGGGCATACGTCAATTGGCAAAGAGTGCTGGAGTCACCCCAGAGATGACTCTCCTGTTTTCCTATCGGTGCAACACATCACTGGAGTCAACAACTTGAAAGCGGACCTCTTCAGCCGTTGATCCCAGCGAGTGGGAATTTAGTCAGACAGCCTATCAGCAGATTCTATGCTGCTCAGTTCATCACCAGATAGATCTGATGGTGACCCAGTCCAATGCCAAAGCGGAATGCTTCTTCAGTCACTTCAGAGAAACAGGCTCTGAGGGCGTCGAGCCTTAGTTCAGCCTTGGCTGAAGTGCGGCCTGCTGTTCATGTTTGCTGTGTGGCTGCTAGTGTGTTGTGTGCTTCGACCCATTGAGCAGCATCCATGCTGAGTGATTCTGATGGCATCATCTTGGCCAAGGAAACCATAGTTTGGAGACCCGATGAGGCTTCTGCAAGATCCTCCTCTGTGACTGCGCTCAGCCCAGGGGCTGTTACATCAAGGACTGGTCCTTCTCGATGTCCTGGCTCACTTCTCGCTTACAGCCTGGCTCTTTAGAGGTACCACTAAGTGCGTAAGGGCTACTCTCCTGCTATTGTTTCCACATTCCTCACGCCTAGGAGAGGATCTATCAGCCTGTCCTATGTGTGCGTCTGGTGTCTTTTTGAGCACTGTCACCATCGACGTCAGGCTTGACCCGATTCTGCAGATTTGCTGTCCTTGTGTGCCTTTCTTGAGGTAGGTCTGGAAAAAGGCCTTTTTCTTAGCTTCCTGAGGGTTCAGATGGTGACCTTTTCCTGCTTCAGGGGGCTGGTGGCAGGGCAGTCCATTGTCTTCATCCTGATGCTTCTGTTTTCTCCAGGGGGTATGAAATCTGCATTCCCCCTCCTGCATTCAGCTGTTCCTCTAAGAGATCTCTGCCTGGTGCTTCAGGCCTTGATGTCAGAGCCCTTCAATCGCTTGAAGTGGGCTATGCTTAAAGATCAGACCCTCAAGACTTTTTTTCTGTTTGCAATCTGTTTGGCAAGATGTATCTCTAAGCTGCAAGCCTTGTCATGCAAGGATCCTTATTTATCATTCTTGAAGAAGATGAGGTGCATTTGACCTGTTTCTTCCTTCTTGCCCAAGGTGGTTTCTGCCTTCCATGTGAATCAGGTAGTCTACTCTTTTTTTTCCCAAGGAAAGGACAAGGACCTTCACCTGGTGGATGATCAGAGAGTGCTTCTCCGGTACCTGAAGGTTATTTACTTTTTCCATATGTCAGACCATGTATTTGGGCTATTTGTGGGACCACATAAAGGTGGCGCAGTTGCCAAGTCTACTTTGGGGCGTTGATTCAAGGAGGCATTTGCCTCCATGTATCTGTTGCAGAACCAATTGGTTCTGGAGGGTTTATGTGCACATTCCACTTGGGCGCAAGCATCCTTATGGGCAGAGTGTAGCTCGGTAGCCCCCTCAGACATTTGTTGAGCAGCAGCATGGCTATCACTTTCCACTTTTGTCAAGCACTACTGCTTGGATGTTTGCGCTTGGGCAGACACAGATTTTAGCTCAAAGGTCTTGAAAGCTGCCACGTCTTCTTCCTGCCTAGTGGAGTCAGAGCTTTGGTACGTCCCACTTCTCTGAATTGGTCTAGCAGGACAATATGAAAGGTGGCATTTTTCTTATTAGATAATGTCCTTGCTTTGAGTTCTGCTAAATCAGTCCAGGATCTGCCATGGGAAACTGCTTGGTCTGCTATTCTCTGTTGTTGGCCCTGCAGGCTCTTACCTTTCTTACAAACCTTTTGTTGAAGCTCATCCTCTACATAGTTATGGTTAATGTTCTGTTGCTTCTGTTTACCTACACTGAGGTTGTGTGGGATCTAAGGTTCCTCACCATATGCTTTGATACCAATACTGAAGGCTCCCTCTAGAGATTGTCTGATGTGGCATGATGATGTCATAAAAAGCCTCTGGAAGCTTCCTCTAGCTCCACATTTGCTGGTAGGGGGACACAACCAATGTCTGGACAAGGAAAGGACATTATCTGGTAATTAAAATGTCACCTGGGGTTATTCTTCCATAACTGCATACCTTTGAACTTGTCCACATTAAATTTCATCTGCCATTTGGACGCCCAGTCCCCCAATTTCTCAAGGCCTTCTTGCAATTCTTCACAATCCCTTTGTGTTTTAACAACTTTAAATAATGTTTTGTCATCTGCAAATTTGATCACCTCAATTGTTGTTTCTATTTTCAGGTCATTTATATCTTAAAAAAACAGATTGTTGGGTACTCCACTATTCACTATTTCTCCATTGAGAAAATTGTACATTTAGCCCCACTCTCTGTTTTCTATCTTTTAATCCGTTTCCAATCCACAATAGCATACTGCCTCCTATCCCATGACTTTTTAATTTCCTCAGGAGTCAAAGGCTTTTTGAAAATCCAAATACACTGTATCGACTGGCTCACTTTAATCTACCTGTTTATTCACACCTTCAAAAAAAATAGAGCGGATTAGTGAGATAAGGCTTTCCTTGGCTAAATCCATGTTAGCTTTGTCCCATTAAACCATGACTATATATATGTTCAGTAATTTTGTTCTTTATAATGGTTTTTACCATTTTGCCCAGTACTGATGTCAGGCTCACTAGTTTATAGTTTCCCAGATTAACCCTGGAACCCTTTTTAAAAATTGGCATTATGTTAGCCACTCTCTAATCTTCAGGTACGACAGATGATTTTAATGATAGTACACAGATTACTAATAGGTCTGCAATTTATTTTTGGGTCCTTTCAGCACCCTGGGATGTATACAGGGGCGACTCTATAATGAGGCAGAGTGAGGCGGTTGCCTCAGGTGGCAAGTTTTGAGGGCAGCAAAAATGCTCCCAAAACAGCTGCCTCACTCCGGCTTCAAAAGTTTAAAAAACAAGCGCACAAGTTGCTACCACTGTTGAGTCCACTTCTCGGCAGCGGCAGACTCACCTTCTCCTTTCCCTGGCAGCCATGGCTCCTGCCTCTTAGAGCCGTGGCTGTGCTAGCAATATTCAGTTTAAATAAAAAGCCAAACCGGTGTGGAACCTTCCTGCCTCTGTGAAGGAACCCGTGCAGTTGTGTCCTGCTCTCCAAGGAAGTTAATGCAACATCCTTTGGGGACGGGACACAGCTGCACAGGTTCACGGGAAGGCTCTGCACTGCTTTCACTTTTATTTAAACTGAATATTGCTAGCACAGCCGTGGCTCTAAGCAGCAGGAGCCACGACTGCCAGGAAAATGAGAGGGTGAGTCTGCAGGGGAGCTAACATGGAGGAAGGTGGGGGCTGGAAGGGAACTGACATGAGGGGATGGTGGGGTCTGCATCAGGGCTGATACGGGGAGGAGGGGGCTGAAAGGGAACTGACACAGGAAGGTGGGGTCTGCAAGGGAGATGACATGGGAGAAAGATGGGGGCTGACACAGGGGGAGGAAGGGGCTGACGTGGGGAGGAGGGTCTGGAAGGGAACTGACACGGGAAGATGGGGGCTGGTAGAGGGCTGACACGGGGGAGGAAAGGGCTGACGTGGGGAGGAGGGTCTGGAAGGGAACTGACACGGGAAGGTGAGGACTGGAAGGGAGCTGACAGGGGAAAGAGGAGGCTGACAGGGGGGAGAAGGGGGATGGAAAGGAACTGATACCTGAGGATGGGACTGGAGGGGGACTGGAAGGGAGCTAACACTTGGGGATGGGACTGGTACGTGGCTGGGTAATTGAGGTGGGGGGCTAGAAGGGAGGTGGCACTGGCACTGGGATGGTATTTGGACTAGAAGGGGCTGGACAGTAGGGAAGGAGGGCGACTGGAAGGGAACAGACACCAGTGGCAGTCCGAAGAATGCAAGGGGGTTGAAATTGGAAGGTACTGGGAGGGGAGTACTGGAAAGAGGGGGCTGGTACTGGAGAAGGTTACTAGGACTGGAGATAGGCTGATGGAAGGAAGTGAAGAAAACAAAAGAAGAGACAAGAAATGACAGATGGATTATATACCATAGTCTGTGTTCTGAGTGTGTGACTGAGGCCAGTTCTGTTAACATGGAGTTTGTACATAGGGATCTATACTGTACTGTACTAATTTGACTTGTTCAGTTTTTCAAATAGGTATATGGATGTTCTAGGGATTACAGCAGTATTTATAGTGTGTCGTTTTTCTGGGTAGGCCCCTTATGTGAGGTTTGGAAGTTTATTCTGGTATGATATGGTAGATTTGGCCTTGTAGATCTTTGGTGACTTTTGTAGTGTTTTATATTAGTTCCCAATTTGCCTGTTACTGAAGAATGTTTGTTAAATGACCAGAAACTGATTTTTTTAATATATTGAGTTCTGTGGGTGAATGTCCTACTTCTGCTCTGCACCCATTTTTGAGGGAGAGGTTTCTATGGATATAGAATATATATTCAAAAAGAGAAAGTGAGAACCATAACACAAGTTGTAACAACAACAACAAAAAAGTGTTATAATTTTATAATTTGGTACTATAAACATTTTCTTTTAGCTTCTTGGTGTGTGAGCATCTTGCATTTCCTTTGTTTTTTTGCAGAATATATATTTACATTAACTCCATGCTGGTCCAGTGTGCAGTTTCAGGAGTTATGTTGTGCTTGCGAAGCCCTTCTTGGTCACAAAGTTTCTCTTGTTTTTCAGATGGTGGGGCTCCAAGAGGCTCCTGTTTTTGTGGAAGTGGGAGGTGCTGCATGGGTGCTGTTGAACCCCTCTTGTTTGGCATATTTAGCAGCATGTTTCCTAAGCTCAGCGCCATACTGGATCAGACCAAGGTCCCTCAAGCCCACTATCCTGTTTCCAGCAGTGGTCAATCCAGGTCACAAGTACCTGACAGATTCCCAAAAAGGCACACAGGTTCTGCAAAGCTTGTCCTGGGGCAAGCAGTGGATTTCCCAGGTCCTCTTTAATAATAGTTTATGGACCTTTCCTCTAGAAATTTGTCCAAACCTTTTTTTAACCCAGCTACACTAACAGCTTTTGCTACATCTCTGTTAATTATTCCAGAGTTTGATTATGTGGGGCCATAGGCTAACTGCAGGGAGGTAGTTACATCCCCCTGCAGTTACTGCATTTCAGTGTGGTAAAACAGCTGCAGGTGCAACTAAGACCACACACTGAAGTGGCATTAGTTGCACTTGCGTTACTTGTGCTCAGTCATTATCTTAGTTTCTGCCAAAAATGCAGATGCCTGTGTCTGAGAGTTCTTTCACTCGCCTCACTCTCAGTAAAGTATAATTTTGGGAAAGAAATCCTCTAAACCTAAAGAGTAATGGGTAAAAGCATTTTTTGACTACATATGTCTGTTTTTTGTTTGTATTGATCTATTCCTTAATTAGTGAAGATCTATTTCTGTTTTGCATGTGTGTCTGAGGCTACATATTCTGTTAGCATGGAGTTTCTATTTAGGGCGCTATAGTAATCCAGCTCGTTCAGTTTTCTGAATAGGAATATTGATGTTCTAGGGCCCACTGCAATATTTGTGGTGCTGCCCTTTTTGGGTATGCCCCATGTTCTGTGAGTTTTGGAAGTTAGAGAAAATCTACTATTCCAAACAGCACTATGGGTCCTATACTCTGGGCTCTTGGTAAGGTCAACTTTAGGGTGTTGGTTTGGGGAGGGGTACTGGACTATGTATTGTCTTTCAGATTTGCAGTTTTGTGTTCTTTATGCTGCCAGACTGAAATTTAAAATATTTTGTCAAGTCAGATTAAAGGAAATTTCAAATTTTAAGGGAACATTTCAGTTTAATTTTGTTTAGTAACCTGATAGCTTCACCACTGCTGAGTTCCGGACCTTTCCAGCTCTAGCACAATCCAATCCAGCGTTTGAATTCATAGCTACCAGGGTTAGGTTTTCATTTTATATTTTACCTCCTCATCAATAATCTGGTCATAGCAAAATAAATCTGATGTTCAGATTGGTGATGGTCTGATTGTGTGTGGGGGGAGGGGGGACTGTGTAAGTGGCTTTTCATTAATCAAATTTAATGTTTTTTTATGTTTGTTTTATTGTACCTTAATCTGTTTTACTAAATTGCATGTATATGTTTGGAAGCCACCTAGGATTTTAGATTGGTTGCATATACATTTTAAAATAAAGTATACTAAATTTATGCAAATAATGCTGCAATGAATCTCCGCATATGGCTTTGTATCACCCTCATGCCGTCTCTGGGAGAAAGTAGACAGGGGGGCACTAGGAGGTGGAGGAAAGCAGAAACCTCAGAGTGGGACAAGCATGATCAAGAATAAAATGGTCAGACAACAAAGGTAGAAAATAATTTTATTTTCAATTTAATAAACAATCTTTGTGCTATCTTTGTATTTTATAGAGTACAGGGAAATGCATCTCTTTCTATTTCTCTGGTGTTGCATTTTATGCAGAATCTGACTTTTTGGGGTTTCAGTTTAATTTTTATCTACATACTGTATGTTTATTATTAGGTTATGGTCACTTATTCTGTACTTTGGTGAGGGTCTGTGTACTGAGTTTGTAGGTCAGGTGTTCTGTTAACATGGAGTTTGTATGTAGGGATCTGTACTGTAGTAATCTGAATTGTTCAGCTTTTCAAATAGGTGTTTGGATGTTCTAGGTCCTGCTGCAGTATTTACAGTTATGCTTTTTTTGGGTAGGCTCTTTATGTGAGTTTTGGAAGTTGAACTGGTATGGTATAATAGATTTGCTCTACGGATCCTCAGTGACTTTGTTGTAGGTTTTTATATTATACCTGGTACTGGAGAATGTTGTTTGTTGTTAGTGAGATGGTCGGAATCGGATTTCTTTTTTAAGATATTGAGTTCTGTGGGTGAATGTCCTAGTTCTGCTCTTCACCCATTGTTGAGGGAGGGGGTTCTGTGAATGCAAAATTTATGTTCAAAAAGAAAAAAGCAAGAACCATAACACAGTGTATAGCAAAATAAAAATGAGTTTTAATTTGGTGTTATAAATAGGTCTGCCATTCTCGCTCTCTCTTTTAGTTCCATGGTGTGCAAACATCTTGCATTTCCTCAACATTATCTAATCGGCTTTTTGGTTTGGTTCAGTTCCTCTGGAGTTTTCAGAACCGCCCCCCCCCCCCGCTCTGGGGGAGGGGGCATCATCTCATCCCTCGCCTCAGGCAACAGTTTGCCTTGAGCCACCCCTGGATGTATATCATCCACTCCAGATGATTAGTTTATCATTATATCTTCCAGGTTTATCGAGATTTGTTTCAATTCCTTTGATACATCACCTTCCTATTCGTCTCTCCGGGCCAGTCCAGGAAAGTAGGGTAGTCAACCTCCTCCAGCAGCTGAGGGCTGAAAAGAACTGAAAACTCTTTGCTGACAGGCGCACTAGCTCCCCCTGGTGTCCGAGAGAGTCCATCAGTCTTTCAGTCCTCAGCAGCTGAGCTAGTCGTATAGCTGACAGGCTCTGGAGAGACTAATAGGAACAGAGTTATAATTTAACATACCGACTATATTTCTATATATTTTTAACATCTGATCGGGGGATACGATGTTCTGAGCGCTGGCTGAGAAGCTCTAGCAGGGCTATTCAGTGGAGCCACTTTCCGTTTTTTGTTCTTTCCTGTAAAAAAAAAAAAAAATAAGAACAAAACAGGGGAAAGTGCAGAACCCCTCCGTTTTCTCCGAAACCACCAGGTGGGTGTGTTTAAGAAGCAGAGCCTGCTTCTGGGAGATTAATTTATTGAGAGACAACGAAGAATTACTCTGGGAGCCCCAGGGAACAATTCTCTGTCTCGGATGTCTGCAGTTCCGGCTACCCGCTGGCAGCGGGGAAGCTGTTCATGGCACACTTAACATCGCCGTTGCGTTTCAGGTAGGCAGCTGCTCCGGGGTGTTTATAGTGTTCTGGGCTTGTGGCATAAGCCGTCCTGGGGTTTAGTTTGTCCGATTGTGGGGTCAGACAGTGCCTCGTTTCCCGGCTGGCTTCGTTTACCGGGACGCGCCTGCTTCTCCGCGGTTTGTAAGCCGGCTCGGATAGATCACGGCGGTGCGTTTTTGGGGTTTTTTAGTTTCTTCTGTTATTTCTTTTTGAACGGGGTTTATGGAGCCTCCAAAGACCAAAGACACTAAGGTAGTTAGGCCCCAGAGCGTGACTGAAAGAGCAGGAACGGTGGCCATTTTATCTCGTCTAAAAAAAAAAAAAAAAAAAAAAAAAAAAAAAAACGATGTTCTATGTAAAACCATGTTCACTAAATGTTACCTGTAAACCGCCTTTGATCTTTGGAAAAAGCGGTATAGAAATAAGCATAAATAAATAAATAAATAAATAAATAAATAAATAAATCTCAGCCGTCGGTTTCTCCCGCGTTGCCAGTGAAGTCGGGGAAAAAGAGAGCTAAGTCACACAAAGCTCCTTCAGCTGAGGGAGCAGTGCAGCCCACTGTGTCAGAGGAGACAGGATCGTTAGAATCTTTTCTCTACAGGATCCCCTGCTGCAAGGTTTTAAGTCAGAACAGCGTTGTTTCCCCATTCATAGGGTTATTAAGCAAATGATTGAATCAGAATGGGAATGTCCTGAGGCCTCCCTAAGGGGCAGTCGCGCGATGGCATGTCTGTACCCCATTCCTCAGAAGGAAAAGGAGTTATTATGTATGCCTACCATTCCGGTGGAAGGAGGTACGGTTCTGAAGGATTTTCAGGACTGTCGGTTAGAAGCACTCTTGAAGCAAGCCTTTGATTCCAGTGCTTTGGCCTTACAGGCTTCAGTTTGCGGGGCATATGTTTCCAGGGCGTCAATACGCTGGCTTCAGGGAGAGCGTGCTCAGGATAAGGCGGACGACTCTTCGGCGGAAGGCGCTAAGCTGGAGTTGGCTGCGGCTTATCTAGCGGATACTTTTTATGATTTGGTAAGAATATCCGCGAAATCGATGGCGTCTATCGTAGCAGCTAGACGATTTCTTTGGTTGCGGAACTTGGCGGCAGATGCGTCGTCTAAGGCCCGTCTCAGTAAGCTTCCATACAAGGGCAAGCTGCTTTTTGGGGAGGCTTTGGAAAAGATTGTGAAAGATTTAGGCGATTCCAAGGGGGGTCGCCTTCCCGAGGACCGGCCGAGTGCGGCTAAGTTGCCATCATTACAGAGAGGTCAGGGTCGCGATTTTCGCAGGTTCTGTGGGTCCCGGTTTACGCCTTATCAACGGGGCCGTTTTGTAGCTAGAGGCCAATCCTTTTGTGGAGCCAGGGGATTCAATAGGGGCTATTTCAATGCCCAGCACACTTCCACGAAAAAGCCTCAATGAAGGGACGCTGGTCCAGGCGGAGATTCCTGTGGGAGGTCGTATGCAGGAGTTTCGCTCCGCCTGGACCAGCATCACTACGGACCAGTGGGTTCTTGAGATTATCAGAGAGGGATATGCTCTGGAGTTCGCGCACCCACTGGTGGATGCCTTTGTAGCTTCTCTGTGCGGTCCTCTGCCAAAAAGGGCGGCGGTCAACGACACTTTGGTGCGTTTGTTGCATCTTCACGCAGTTGTACCAGTTCCCGCTGACCAGTAAGGCTTAGGTCGATACTCGATTTATTTTGTTGTTCCCAAAAAGGAAGGTTCTTTTCGGCCTATTCTAGATCTCAAACTCATGAACCGTTGTTTGAGAGTTCCACATTTCCGGATGGAAACCTTACGATCGGTAATCCGGTCAGTAAAACCGGGGGAATTTCTTTTGTCCATAGATTTAACGGAAGCATATTTGCATATTCCAATCCGGCGAGAACACCAAAGATTTATCCGGTTTGTGGTCCCCATGGGTCATTTTTAGTTCCGAGCTTTGCCGTTCGGACTAGCTACCGCCCCTCATACCTTCACCAAGGTCATGGTGGTGGTGGCAGCGGAGCTACGGAAAGAAGGGATTCAGGTCCATCCGTATCTCGACAATTGGTTGATACGAGCTCCCTCGTGGGCGGAGTCTCTCTCAGCAACGGCAAGAGTAGTGGAGTTCCTCGAGCAGCTCGGTTGGGTCATCAATCGACCGAAGAGTCATTTGCAACCGGGTCAGCAATTGACTTATCTGGGAGCGTTATTTGACACCGACGTGGGCTCTGTTTTTCTTCCTGTGGAATGAGTTCGAAAGATTTTCTCGCAAGTTACGGCTTTTCTGCGCCTTCAGGCACCGACAGCTTGGAGATATTTACAGGTGTTGGGGTCTATGGCGGCGGCCTTAGACCTAGTTCCGTGGGCCAGAGCTCATATGCGGCCTCTGCAACAGGCCTTACTGACGCGGTGGTCTCCGCAAGATCATCCTCTCTCTCGGCGACTGCCGTGTCTGGAGGAGGTGATGGCCAGTCTGCTGTGGTGGTTGGTCCATGCACATCTGCAAGCGGGAGTGCCGTTAGCCTTCCCAGATTGGGTGTTACTCACAACCGATGCCAGCCTTTCCGGTTGGGGGGCACATTGCTTGACGCACATAGCGCAGGGCGAATGGTCGGCGGAGGAGCGTTTTTGGTCGATCAATCGGTTGGAGCTGTGGGCGGTTCGTTTGGCGCTTGTAGAGTTTGTCGATCTGCTCAAGGGGCGGGCGGTTCGAGTTTTTTCCGACAACTTGGTGACCGTCTCGTACATCAACAAGCAAGGCGGCACGGGCAGTGTGTCACTTCTAGAGGAGTGTCAACAGCTGTTTCTCTGGGTGGAATCGCATCTGCTAGCGATTTCAGCGGCTCATGTAGCAGGAAAAGACAACATTCAGGCGGATTATCTCAGTCGGAATGCCATAGATCCCGGAGAGTGGGAACTAAACTGGGCAATTTTTCACGAGATCACGCTGAGGTGGGGTCAGCCCGTTCTGGATCTCATGGCCACTCAAGCAAATGCCAAAGCGGCACGATTTTACAGCAGACGCAGGGAACACATGTCGGAGGGTCTCGACGGTCTGGTTCAGTCTTGGTCGGCGGGTCAGCTGCTTTATGTCTTCCCTCCATGGCCTCTGATAGGTCGAACAATTCAAAGGATAGTAAACTACAAGGGGACAGTGATTCTCATTGCTCCGGATTGGCCCCAGCGCCCGTGGTATGCCGATCTGGTGCGTCTGTTGGTGGCTCCTCCTTGGAGGTTGCCCGCTCGGGTGAATCTGTTGTGCCAAGGTCCCATCTTAATGCCCAAGGTGGATCGATTCTTGCTTACGGCTTGGCTCTTGAGAGGAAATGATTACTTCGTAAAGGATACTCACAGTTTGTGATAGCCACTATGTTATGGTCCAGGAAGGACTCTACGTCGTTAGCGTACATTCGGGTATGGCGCATTTTTGAAGCATTGTGTGCTGATCGTCGGGTTCGGCCTTCGGCGGTGCAACTTCCCGATGTCTTAGCTTTCCTTCAGGACGGCCTTGAAAAAGGACTAGCCCTCAACACTCTTAAGGTGCAGCTGGCGGCACTGACCTGTTATAGGGGGAAGTGCAAGGTCGTTCACTTTCCTCGCATCCGGATGTACGGAGGTTTCTTAGGGTGGCCAAGATCATTCGGCCTCTGGTTCGGCAAGTGGTTCCTCCGTGGGACTTGAATTTGGTGCTGGAGGCTCTGACAGAGCCGCTGTTTGAGTCCAAGACCTCCGGTAATCTACGGGAGCTTTCCTGGAAAACTGCCTTTTTAGTTGCCTTATGTTCCGCGCGCAGAGTTTCGGATCTGCAGGCGCTCTTGTGCAGAGCACCGTACCTTCAGTTTTCGGAGGAGAAGGTAGTATTGCGACCGGTACCATCTTTTCTGCCTAAGGTAGTCTCTAGTTTTCATCTGAATCAAGCCGTTTTCCTTCCTAATTTTCGTCCGCGTGAGGGGGAAAAATGGGATCGGTCGCTGAAGAGGTTGGATTTGGGACGTGTATTGCGAAAATATCTTAAGGAGATGAAGTCTTTTCGAAAGTCGGACAGGTTATTCGTGCTATTTGGGGGTCTGGCTAAAGGGAAAGTGGCGACTAAGGCATCTATCGCTCGTTGGGTGAAGCATGCCATTTGGACAGCTTATCAAACAAAAGGCGTGGTGGCTCCGGTGGGGATCAGAGTGCATTCTACTAGGAGTCAGGCCACTTCGTGGGCGGAGTATGCCTTGGTTCCGCCAGTGGATATCTGTAGAGCGGCCACGTGGTCTTCTTTGCATACGTTTGCTAGACACTATCGGTTGGATGTTCAGACCAGGGCGGATGCTGCAGTGGGGGCCTCAGCGGTGGTAGCGGGGCTCGCAGGACCCTCCCGGTTGTAAGTACTGCTTTGGTACTGCCCTACTTTCCTGGACTGGCCCGGAGAGACGAATAGGAAGGAGAAATTAGACCTTACCTGCTAATTGTCTTTCCTTGAGTTCTCTCTGGGCCAGTCCAGGACCCTCCCATTGTTGTCTGCGGGTATGCCAGTTGTTAATCTCCTCGGCATAAAGGTGTTCCACTCATAACAGGTTGCCTAGCTGGTGGCCCGAGCTGGGAACATCGGTGACATTGGAAAGAGAATTGTTGCCGAAACTGTAAAAACAAACTAAGAAAAAAAAAAAAGAAAAACGATAAGAAAGGAAGCAGGGGCGTTCCTGTTTCCAGTACACACTCTCTGACTATATCGGCAATCTTTTGAGGTTAGTTCTTTGTTGTTTTGGTTTCAGTTTAGTATAGTTTTAGGCATATTGCTTTGATACCATAAGACTGCTGGACTCTCTCGGACACCAGGGGGAGCTAGTGCGCCTGTCAGCAAAGAGTTTTCAGTTCTTTTCAGCCCTCAGCTGCTGGAGGAGGTTGACTACCCTACTTTCCTGGACTGGCCCGGAGAGAACTCAAGGAAAGACAATTAGCAGGTAAGGTCTAATTTCTCCTTTAAATATCTTTAATGCAATGCAATAAAATGGGGGGATAAGACATTTTTCAGATATATTAGTGAGAAGAGGAAGGGCAAAAGTGGTATTGTCAGACTTAAGGGTGCAGGGGAGGAATATGTAGAAGCTGATAAGGATAAAGCGGACTTGATTAACAAATATTTTTGTTCTGTGTTCACAGATGAAGAACCAGGAGCAGGACCTCAGAAAACACCCACAAATAGGAACAGAAGCGAGGGACATCTTGAACAATTTTCAGAAGACTGTGTTCGTGAGAAACTAGCTCAACTTAAAGTAGACAAAGCGATGGGACCGAATGGGATACACCCTAGAATACTGAGGGAACTTGGGGACGTTCTAGCAGCTCCACTGACTGACCTTTTCAATGCCTCGTTGGAGTCGGGAGTGTTGCCAAAGGACTGGAGAGAGGCTCATGTGGTGCCTTTACACAAAAACAGAAGTAAGGATGTGGTTGAAAACTACAGGCCGGTTAGTTTAACTTCGGAGGTGAGTAAATTATTGGAAACGCTGCTGAAAGAGAAAATAGTGAGGTTTCTGGAGTCCAGCGGATTACAGGATCCGAGGCAGCATGGATTCACCAGAGGCAGGTCTTGTCAGACAAATCTGATTGATTTCTTTGACTGGGTGACCAGGGAGTTGGACCGAGGGAGAGCCCTAGATGTGATGTATTTAGATTTCAGTAAAGCCTTTGACACTGTTCCTCACAGGCAACTTATAAACAAACTGAGCACCCTAGGGATGGACCCTAAAGTTACTGCTTGGGTTAGAAATTGGTTGGGTGGGAGGCGACAAAGAGTACAAGTAAATGGAGCTCACTCTGAGGAGAAGGATGTTACCAGTGGTGTGCCCCAGGGATCAGTCCTTGGTCCGATTTTTAACATCTTTGTTAGTGATATAGCGGAAGGGCTGTCGGGTAAGGTTTGCCTTTTTGCGAATGATACCAAAATCTGCAATAGAGTAGACACCCAGGAAGGTGTAGATAACATGAGGAGGGATCTAGCTAAGCCTGAAGAATGGTCTAGAATTTGGCAGCTGGGATTTAATGTTAAAAAATGTAAGGTCATGCATTTGGGCTGCAGCAATCCAAGGGAGCAATATAGTATAGGGGGTGAAGTACTTTTGTCCACTAAAGAAGAGTGGGACCTAGGCGTGGTTGTGTCTGATGATCTTAAAGTAGTTAAACAGGTAGAAAAGGTGACGGCAAAAGCTAAAAGGATGCTTGGGTGCATATGGAGAGGAATGGCTAGCAGAAAAAAGGAGGTGATAATACCTCTGTATAAGTCTTTGGTGCGACCTCATTTGGAGTATAGTGTGCAATTCTGGAGACCGCACCTTCAAAAGGATGTGAACAGGATGGAGTCAGTGCAGAGGGTAGCTACTAAAATGATAAGTGGTCTTCATTATAAAGCATATGAGGACAGACTGAAGGATCTTAATATGTGCATCTTAGAGGAAAGGCGGGATAGAGGTGATATGATTGAGATGTTTAAATACCTCCGTGGCATAAATGTTCAGGGAGAGAGCCTCTTTCAATTGAAAGCAAGTTCTGCTACGAGGGGACATGGGATGAAGGTGTAGGGAGATAGATTCAGGAGTGATATACGGAAATATTTCTTTATGGAAAGAGTAGTGGATCCGTAGAATAGTCTCCCATTGGAGGTGGTAGAGATGAGGACAGTAACTGAATTAAAAAAAGCATAGGACAAACACAGAGGATCTCTAAAAGTAAAAAGGGGACTGTTGTAGTTTTTGATATGGAAGGACAGACTAGATAGGCCATGTGGTCTTTTTCTGTCATCATATTTCTATGTTTCTATGTTTCTTTTCTGGCATAGGTAACTTTTCTATGTTTTCTTCAATAAAGACCAAAGCAAAGAATTCATAGAGTCTCTCCTCTATGTCTTTGTCCTCCCTTACTGCCCCTTTTTGTTATGAATGTACTTGAAAACGTTTTTATTATGCATTTTTCATAAGAACATAAGATATGCCATACTGGGTGAGACCAAGGTCCATCAAGCCCAGTATCCTGTTTCCAACAGTGGCCAATCTAGGTCATACGTACCTAGCAGTTTCCCCAAAAGACACAGCCGGTCCTCGAAGGGTAGATCTCCCTCTAAACATCGAGATGCCACTGGCGTTGCCCTCGAGGATACGTCACTGGCAAAACAGCCCTGGCGGGAGTCTTCAGGCTACAAAGCTTTATCAGGGCTCCAGGATGTTCCCGAGGCCTTGGCCTCGATGGAACTACTGGTGCCATGCTCGGGGGTTGTGGCCGCTACCACCGGTACCGACACCCTGGCATCGGCAGTGGACAAAAGACTCCTCGCTATCGAGCGCAGTCTAGCGACTCTTTTAGCTACTTCGATACCGCTAAAGTCGCTGCAGACGGTTCCGCAGGCACCGGTACCAATGCCGGTACCGGTGCCAGTGCCCTCAGTACCTGCTTCAACAGGCATGCTTCCCCCGATGCTGAGTTTGGAATCTCTGTCCAGCATGGGGGATCAGGTACCGACTCGTTTCGGTACTGACATCGAGCGGTACCGACGCCAGCTGCTTCAGGAGAACACGGTGCTTCCTCCTTTTGAGTCTTCCGATTCCGATGACTCAGATGATTCCACCGGTACCAGAGCTGAACTTTTACAAGATTCAACTCCTTCTCCTCAACGCAGAATGTCCCCTCCTGAGGATATGTCTTTTCATGATTTTGTACGTGATATGGCAAAGGGTCTTGCCATTGCAGTAGTACCAGAAAAGGAGCCTAGGGCAGAAGAATTGCAAATTCTTCAATATCCTTTGGCTCCAAAGGCGGCAGCTATGCTTCCTATACACCAGATCTTACACGATCTAATGTTAACAATGTGGGAAGCTCCTTTAACAGTATCTCCACACTCTAGACGTCTTGACACTATGTATCGCGTACCACCTTGTCCAGGGTTTCAGAAGACTCATTTATTTATTTAATAGGTTTTATATACCGTCTTTCTACAATTCAAGATGGTTTACAAGGAACACAACAGAATATAGTTACCATACCATTCTATGGTGGTAGAGTCTGCCATGAGGTGGATTAAGAATGCTAAAAGACACTCTTCCAATCCACCAGGTCGTGAGTCTAGAACACTGGATGCCTTTGGTCATCGATGCTTTCAGTCCTCCATGCTATCAGCAAGAATCACTTCTTATATATTATACATGGGAATGTTTCTTGAGCAGGTTACAAAAGACTTGGAACTTTTGAACCCTTTTCTTCAAGAGGATAAATGGACAGATCATTTGACTTTAGTCAAACATGCTCAAAATGTCTCTAAGTTTATGAATCATGCTACCTTTGACTGTTTTGAATGTATTAGCAGAACTTCTGCTATATCCATAGGAGCACATCGTATTGCCTGGCTCCAAGCTTCAGACTTGGAGGAATGGGTGCAAGATAAGCTGGGAAACATTCTTTGGCAAGGATTGGCAGCTCAAAGCTAATGAAATTGACACTGATAATTATAATATTATAATACAACTTTAGTCAGATTGTCAAAATCTACAGCTAACCCAGCCAAGAAATCTTTTTCAAAAAACCCTTTTTCTCTAAAAAGAAGAAGTTCTATCCATCTTCCACCCAGCAAACACATGTTCCCCAGAAGGGGCAACAACAAACTAGACAAAGAAAGACACAAGCTCAGAATGCTCAGCAGGCTCAGCAGACCCAGCCTCCCCAGGGTCTTTGACTATTGTCTAGAGAACTTAACCATTCTTCCTGTTCTAAGCCCAGAACCTTTAAATATTCCAGGCCGTATCTGCCATTTTGCCAAAAGATGGCAACAAATCACATCAGAAGACTGGACTCTATCTATCGTGACTCTGGGATACAAGCTTCATAAGAACATAAGATATGCCATACTGGGTCAGACCAAGGTCCATCAAGCCCAGTATTCTGTTTCCAACAGTGGCCAATCTAGGTCATACGTACCTAGCAGTTTCCCCAAGGGACACAGGTTCCACAATGCTTGTATTGGTTCAAGCATTGATATCCTGGGTCCCTTCTTAATAATGGTTTATGGACCTTTCCTCCAGGAACTTGTCCAAACCTTTTTTAAACCCAGCTACACTAACAGCCTTTACTACATCCTCCGGTAACAAATTCCAGAGTTTGATTACATTTTCTTTTATTAGTCTTAAATAGTTTACCCTGTAGCTTCATTGCATGTCCCCTAGTCTTTCTATATTCTGATAAGGTAAACAATCGATCTACGTTTACCCGTTCCACTCCGTTCATTAATTTATAGACTTCTATCATATCTCCCCTCAGCCGTCTCTTTTCCAGGTTAAAGAGCCCCAACCTTTTTAGCCTTTCTTCATAGGAGTAGCCTTCCATCCCCTTTACCATTTTGGTGGCTCTTCTCTGAACCTTTTCTAAAATTGCTATATCCTTTTTAAGATATGGCGACCAGAATTGCACACAATATTCAAGGTGCGGTCTCACCATGGAACGATATAGAGGCATTATAATATCTTTTGTTTTATTTTCCATTCCTTTCCTTATCATACCTAGCATTCTATTTGCTCTCTTGGCCGCCGCTGCACACTGGGCCGAGGGTTTTAACATGGTATCCACAAGGACGCCTAAATCTTTTTCTTGGGTGGTGGTTCCTAATGTGGAACCTTGCATCGTGTAACCATAGTTTGGGTTGTTCTTCCCTAGGTGCATAACCTTGCACTTCTCCACATTAAATTTTATCTGCCATTTTGATGCCCAGTCTTCCAATTTATCAAGATCCTCTTGCAATTTTCCACAATCCTCCTGGGTTTTAACAACTTTAAATAGTTTTGTGTCATCAGCAAATTTGATAACCTCACTCGTTATTCCACTTTCCAGGTCATTTATGAATATGTCAAAAAGCAGCGGACCCAGCACAGATCCCTGGGGTACACCACTATTCACCTTTCTCCAATGGGAAAATTGGCCTTTAGCCCTACCCTCTGCTTTCTATCTTTTAACCAGTTCCTGATCCACAGTAGTACACTGCCTCCTATCCCATGACTCTTTAGTTTTGCCAAAAGTCTCTCATGAGGGACCTTGTCAAAGGCTTTCTGAAAGTCCAGATACACAATATCAACCGACTCACCTTTGTCCACCTGTTTATTCACTCCTTCAAAAAAAAACATAACAGATTAGTAAGACAAGATCTTCCTTGTCTAAAGCCATGTTGGCTGTCTCCCATTAGGTCATGACTATCTATATGCTGAGTAATTTTATTCTTTATGATGGTTTCTACCATTTTTCCCGGTACTGATGTCAGGCTCACCGGTCTGTAGTTTCCCGGATCACCCCTCGAACCCTTTTTAAAAATTGGTGTTACATTGGCGATCCTCCAATCCTCAGGTATTAGAGATGATTTTAATGATAGTTCACAGATTACTGATAGCAGGTCTGCAATCTCAAATTTCAGTTCTTTCAACACCCTTGGATGTATACCATCCGGCCCAGGTGATTTGCTACTCTTCAGTTTATCTAATAGTTGTAGGACATCTTCCCGATGTATCGATATTTCCTTCAATTCTTCCACACCTTTAAA
The DNA here is from genome assembly GCA_033557465.1 of Ichthyophis bannanicus. Classification (NCBI taxonomy): domain Eukaryota; kingdom Metazoa; phylum Chordata; class Amphibia; order Gymnophiona; family Ichthyophiidae; genus Ichthyophis; species Ichthyophis bannanicus. The sequence continues at coordinate 1,695,597,075 of CM066031.1, forward strand.
TACCACTTCAGTCGTGGGTAACATCCCTACATCTTCCTCAGTAAAGACCGAAGCAAAGAATTCATTCAGTCTCTCCGCTATCGCCTTGTCGCCTCTTAGTGCTCCTTTAACCCCTTTATCATCTAATGGACCAACTGACTCTCTCACGGGTTTTTTGCTACGAATGTACTTGAAAAGGTCTTTATTTCGCGTTTTTGCTTCCGCAGCAAGCTTCTTCTCAAATTCTCTCTTTGCCTGCCTTATCAATGCCTTGCATTTGACTTGCCAGTGCTTGTGCTGTTTCCAGGTTTCATCATTTGGCTCTTTTTTCCATTTCTTGAAAGATGCTTTTTTGGCAACAACAGCCTCTCTGACCTCAGCTTTAAACCATGCTGGCAATTTTTTGGACTTCCTTCCACTTTTCTTAAAGCGTGGAATACAGCTGGTCTGGGCTTCCAAGATAGTATTTTTCAACAACACCCAAGCTTGATGTACGTCTTTAACCTTCAGTTCCTCAGCTTGCCCCATCCACGCTAATAAAACAATTCAAATCTCAACCACCGGTCTCAGACCTGTTGTGGCAAGAGGTCACCACTCTTCTGGCTCAAGGGGCTATAGAAGAGGTTCCAATGTCCCAGCAGGGCACAGGATTTTATTCCCCCTATTTTCTCATTCCAAAGAAGTCAGGGGGACTAAGACCAATCCTGGACCTCAGAGAATTGAACATATATTTAGTCCGAGAAAGGTTCAAAATGATCTCCCTTGGCACACTTCTTCCATACCTTCACGAGCAAGATTGGCTATGTTCTCTAGATTTAAGGGATGCTTACATGCATATCCTTATTCATGCAGATCACAGAAAATTCCTTCGATTCCTAGTCAAAGGAAGACATTTTCAATACAGGGGTCCTTCCTTCCGGACTGGCCTCTGCTCCAAGGGTCTTCACAAAATGCATGGCAGTGGTAGCAGCATTTATGAGAACTCTAGGAATTTTTGTCTTCCCTTACTTAGACGATTGGCTCATCCGAGCACCGTCAGCTCTAGAGGCAAGTCATGCTCTTTCCCGAGAAATGCACATACTACAATACTTGGGATGGATCATAAACCTTCCAAAGTCCCAGCTCACCCCATCTCAATCCCTCGAGTTTATAGGGGCTCGCTTGGACACACAGCAGTCAAAGGCTTTCCTGCCTCAGCCTCGCTGTCTGCGCATCATCGAACTAGCATCTCAAGCAGTGCTACAAACCTTCCTCACTGCCCGACAGATGCTTCGACTTCTAGGACACATGGCATCTACAGTCCATGTGATTCCTTATGCATGCCTTCACATGCGAGCGGCCCAGTGGACCTTAGCTTCCCAATGGTCCCAGGCCTCAGGATGCCTGTCAAACAAGATCAGAGTTACCACACGCCTGATTGCGTCTCTGCATTGGTGGCAATCTCTGGCAAACCTTACAGTAGGCTCTCCTTTTCAGCAACCCCTACCTCAGGCTGTCCTGACAACGGATGCATCCAAGTTCGGTTGGGGAGCCCACTTGGGCGATCTGCCTACCCAGGGGCTCTGGACCCCACAGGAGGCTACTCTTTAAATAAACCTCCTAGAACTAAGGGCCATTTCCAATGCTATTTGAGTCTTTTGCTTCCATCTCGTAAACAAAACAGTTCTGGTGCAAACCGACAATCAAGTGTCCATGTTTTACCTAAACAAACAAGGCGGAACAGGCTCTCTGCAATTATGCAATGAAGCTTTGCAACTGTGGGCCTTTGCCAGAGAGCATCACATTCATTTATTGGCAGTATACCTTCAAGGCATTCAAAACGTTTGGGCGGACAGGCTCAGCCAAGTCCTGCTGCCACACGAGTGATCTCTCCATTCATATCACTTTGCTTGAGTATTTCAAGTCTGGGGAACACCAGACATAGACCTCTTTGCAAGTCCACAGAATGCCAAACTTTCCCGGTACTGTTCCAGACTTCCAGCACAAAATTGTCAGTCGAGGGATGCATTCCTGCTCCATTGGGGCCAGGATTTTCTCTATGTCTTCCCACCAATTCCCCTAATTCCCAAGACCTTATTCAAACTCCAGAGACACAGAGGTCACATGATACTCATAGCTCCCTGTTGGCCAAGGCAAACATGGTATCCTCTTCTCTTAGGTCCCTCCCGAGCCACTCCTCTGGAGTTGGGGAGTGCTCCGGATCTTCTGTCCCAGAACAACGGATCCCTACTACAACCCAATCCCCAGTCCCTTCATCTCAAGGCCTAGCTACTCAAGGCATAGAATTTCAAGATCTAGGCCTTTCCCAACAAGTGAAAGATATTCTTCTAGCTTCCAGAAAACCTTCCACAAAGCATTCTTACGCTTTTAAGTGGAAGAGGTTCTTAGTCTGGTGTTCCTAGAGGGGACTTAATCCCCTCTTGGTACCAGTAGAGTCCCTTCTGGACTATCTCCTTCACTTATCAGCTTCTGGGTCTCAAGACAAATTCTGTTAGAGTCCATCTTAGTGCTATTGCTGCATCTCATAAACCCTTCAATGGGCAACCAATTTCCTCTCATCCTCTTGTTTCAAGATTTATGAGGGGTCTCCTTTTAACAAAACCTTCCATCAAACCACCTCCGGTGGCATGGGATCTTAATCTTGTTCTGGGTCAACTCATGAAGCCACCCTTTGAACCTTTAGCTACTTTGGAGCTAAAGTTTCTTTCATGGAAAGTCATTTTCCTAATTGCTATCACTTCTGCAAGACGCATTAGTGAACTGCAGGCTTTAGTGGCTGACCCGCCTTATACGAGGTTTCATCATGACAAAGTAGTCTTGAGGACTCATCCTCATTTTATGCCAAAGGTGGTATCACCTTTTCATTTAAACCAATCGGTTTGGGGGGCGGAGCCTGATGTCCAGCGGGATGGTCGCATAACGCTGAGGCTCCCGAGAGGCCTACTCAGAATCCTGAATTAACACCGGTCATACTTGGAACTTCTACTCTGATCTTGCCGGGGCACATTGGTGAGATGGCGGGGACCAAACCCACACGCCTGGAATTTGGATCTCCAGCGGCTTCTCACGGCAAACGTTCCAAAACTGAACCCCCGTCCCCGCAGAAGGGGCTAGCCTTGCGCGAGGGCCCCGAAATGCAGCAGGAAATCCTCGCAGAGATTAGAGGGGTCAAAAATCTCGTGCAATCAAACGGTGAAGCACTCCGAGCATTGCGGGAAGATCTTGGTGTGCTGCAAAGCAAGCTAGAAGGGCTTTCTTCGCGTCAGGACAAAATGGAGAGCATATTGGACTCCCATGTGGCCCGGATGTCCAAACTCGACAAAGTTGAACGTCAGGTGCGGGCCTTGCAGAAAGAAGTGGAAGATGGCAATAATAGAGCGCGCCGCAACAACATACGACTCGTGGGCATACCGGAGGGAGCGGAATCTGGAGACATGAAAGAGTTTTTGTGCAAAATCCTCCCTTCCCTGCTCCAAATCACCTTTACCAAAGATCTGGAGATCGATCGCGCTCATCGTGTACCTATAAGTATAACGCTCAACAGGACGACCCCGCGGCCTATCATTTTTCGACTTTTGAGATATCAACACGTGGAACAAATTCTAAGTGCCTCTCGGGCAAAGGGCCATATGGAGTTTGAGAGCCACAAGATCTCCTTCTATCCTGACTTGGCTAAACCCACGGTCAACCGCCGAAAGCGCTTTCTGGAATTCCGGCCGAGGCTTCAACAACTACAAGCACGTTATGGCCTGATGTACCCGGCCAAGCTTCGAGTCACGCTTCACAATCAGACAAAAACATTTGAGGACCCTGATCTACTAGCGGAGTTTTTGGACTCCAAAGAAGCCGACTTGATGCGCTGACTTCCAGAATATTCCTGCAAGTATTCTCATATCCGCTGTACCTGCCATATTGGATCGGCCGCAGCCCAGCAAAGAGTCTGGCGAGGGCAGTTTGTTTGCCTCACTTTTGATGATATCTGTGACCCGACTCCATCTACCCACAGTAGCCTCGATGAGTATCAGAGACAGTGTTAATTATGGACTCTGGTGTTTTTTTTCTTTTTTTATATCTTTCTCCTCCTCTCTAGGGCCTCCTCCCGCAGACATCTGGTCGCCATATTCTTTGGGGGTTTTGCTTCTTCTCTAAGATACTTTGGTACATACTTTTCAATATGGGGTGTATTAGCCAACATACTCGGTGATTATGTCATTGTTGCACAGATTCTGATTATGTTGTATGTTTTCAAGCGCCCTTACCTAAAATGTCTATTACTGATTGATGGCACCATGTAAGATTTTCTCATTGAACGTAAAACAAATCAATAATCCGATAAAACGGAGGAAACTCCTAAGCTACCTAAGTCAGGAAACTACGGATCTGATTTTCTCCAAGAAATCCGAAGGAAACTCTTAAACTCAATATTAAACCTTACATGGTGACCGCCTCTCCCACAGCCGTTTCTAAGAAATGTGGGGTTGTCGTACTGGTTAGGAAATCTTTGCATGCTACTATTATAGTGACTAGCTCAGACGCAGAAGGTAGATGGTCCCGAGTTCACCTCAAGATAGGCAGCTTTGAAGTTACATGTATATGTCTTTACGCTCCTAATGTGGATGACCCTGCCTTTTGCTACCATTGCTCAGGTTGCGCAGGCCTCTGCTACTACTCCATTGATAATTGGGGGGGATTTCAATCTAGTCCTTGATCCCCTGATCGACAAGCAGCCGCCTAGGACAAGTGGTCCCCCCAAGAGTTTACACCACGCTTACCTCCCTGATCAAAGATCTTGCTTTAGTTGATCTATGGAGGTTACTACATCCCAATGCGCTTGATTTCACCTTCTTTTCTTCCTCTCACAAATCCCAGTCTTGCATAGACTTCTTTCTAATCTCAAAACTGTTAGTTCCTCAGGTGGACACTGCAAGATTCACTCCCAACATATTTCAGATCATGCTGCTATTTCCTTTCAATTATATACTACTGCACCCCAAGGGAATTCGGGGTCCTGGTTCTTTGATAGAGCCCTGTTAACTCAGCTAGAGTTATACTCTTGCGGCCTTTAACACTCTTATTCTAGCACTGGGCCCGAACGTCTGTCCTCTGGACGGACTCCCGCTATGGAATAACTCCAGAATTCAAGTCCTAAATAGAACGATAGCATGGAAACCCTGGCACTCAAGGGGGATTTGGACACCCCAACAGCTTTTCTCTGTAGCTTGTTGGAAAACCTTTTCTGATTTACAAAAGGAACTTGTGCTACCAGCAAAACACTACTTTCACTTGATGCCGCTTCAACAGTACCTCCACAGTGCTCGAATCATGCCGCCCTCTGTCCCTACTGAGGACGGGCTATCAGAGATAGGTCACTCTATTAATCGTACACATGGGGTAGCCTCTAACTTTTATCAAATATTATGTCAGGGTATAGACACGGCCACTTTTAGAGCCCAACAAGCTTGGGAGCGAGAACTGCAAACCACTTTAACCCCTGTGTAATGGAGCGCTTTCTGGAGCAAAGTAATGCGGGTCTCCCGGTCTGCCTCTGCTACCCAAACTCTCTTCCTTTTGCACACAGATGCTTTATACCCCAGGAAAAATAGCTAAATGGAACATCACTGATAGGGACCAGTGTTGGTCTTGCCATACTGCGGTGGGAACCTTCGCTAATGTTATTTATGAATGTCCTCAACTACAGGTGTATTGGGGGCGGGTTTGGGGTTGTATTCAATTTATCTTATACCTTTACGAGCCTCTCTCTTGGAAGATTGTGGGACTCCGCTCTGTGGCGGAGGTCCCCTCTCTCCCTAAGAAGGGTCGCTTTCTCCTTGATTTCCTGCTGGGTCTAGTCATATGCTTAATCACGAGGAATTGGAAGGATAGCTCTCGATTTACTGTCAATGAATGGTGAACCTTGTCTGCTTATATAGTCAATATGAGCAGATACCTTGGAGAGCTATTCCCCATGCCCAAACTCACTCTCGCTTGTCTAAATGGCAGATGCTTAATGATCATATACAATTTGCTCATTGTTTCCAACATGCCTGTATAATGTGCACTCATCATGTTTCAGATCACCGTTAGGTTTTGTAACACAATAATGTACGTACACGCCCGCTTCGGGAATGATTAGTTTTCTAGAGAAGAAGCAGGGGGGAGGGGGGTGGCAGGGGTTTACTTTGGTGTATGTATTACATTTTCTGTATCTGTCTTTTGCTGTATGTCTTCCTTTTCCTTTGTTGTCATAAAACGAAAATAAAGAATTTAATTTAAACCAATCGGTTTATCTCCCAGTCTTCTTTCCTAGGCCTCATGCCTCCAGCGCGGAAAGAAATCGTCATACCTTAGATTGTAAATGGCCTCTGGCTTTTTATCTTCACAGAACTCAGCCATTTAGAAAGTCTTCTCAGCTTTTTCTGGCTTTTGACTCTAGTCATTTAGGACTTCCAGTCACTAAGAGAACGCTCTCTAAGTGGATTGCAGACTGTATTTCCTTTACCTATCAGAGTAAAGGAATCCCTCTTGAAGGCCATGTCATGGCTCAAAATGTCAGAGCCATGGCAGCCTCAACAGCTAATCTTCGTTTAGTTGCTATTGATGAGATCTGCAAAGCAGCAACTTTGGCTTCTGTACATACTTTCACTGCCCACTATTGTTTAGACAAGGACTCCCGTCGGGATGTCTTGTTCGGTCAGGCTGTTCTACAGCATCTCTTCCATTCTTAGATCAACTCCTTCCCACCATCCACTCTTGGATGCCTGAGGTCCCTGGAAGGAAGCATGGCCCATCTTTCATAGATCCACAACATGCTGGGGTCATCCCTAGGCATTTTTAGCTGGGGAGTCCCCATATGTGAAGACTACATTCCTGCTTGTTCCTGGAGATAGCGTAGTTACTCACCTGTAACAGGTGATCTCCGGGAACAGCAGGAATAAGTCTTCACAACCTACCCACCTCCCCTTTCTCTCTCTTTCTATTTTTCTTCTACTTCTCTCCTTTGGTCTCAGCTTTCAACTCAGCTGAAGTGAGAGAGATAGTTGGGCGGGAAGGCAGCACGCATGCGTGGTGGAATGTTCCCAAAAGCTTTCCTTTTGGACACTGGGGAGCATTCCTGCACAGGCTCCGTCAGTGTCAACGGTACCCATATGTGAAGACTTATTCCTGCTGTTCCCGGAGATCACCTGTTACAGGTGAGTAACTACGCTTTGTGGCTGGTAGTAAAACCAGTCACCTAATGTTACTGTAACCGAGAAGCTTTTGATACTCTCAACAAAAGTCATACATCTCTTTAAGTTCTTTAATTCTCACTGTATAAAATATGAAAATGTCTGAATATCTTGTTAACAATAACGTCAATGTCAAATAGCAGGCATTCAGCATCCATGCTGATACAATTATGAGCAATGAAGTTTCATAGTTTGCATAGTTTGTACCATAGTTTGTACCAATTAAATTACTTCCTAAGTCTTTTTGCAGCTTGTAGAAAAGTATGGTTACAACCTCTTCTAGTGATCTACCAAAATTGCAATTGATATTGTCAGCACACAATGCCAAAACTTTGGATCTTAGTCCATTGGACTCAACTGTATCAAGAATGCACTTGGAAAGAAGATCTGAGTTTTCACTTTTAACTTCATGGACATCAAGAATTTCTACTTGAACCCCTTTCTCAGGAAGAAAGTACCTTACTAAAATAGGGCACAGTTTAATGCTTCCATGGTTTGAGCAATCACAAAAAACTGTTAAAAAGCTTGTTTCAGAGAGGTCTCTCTTGAGGGAGTCAAGATGATTACTTCCATTTTGGTTCATGCACAAGAGTATTTTTCATCAAAACGTTTTTTCAGCAACTTTGGAGTACAGTCTGACGACCGAAAAGAATGGCTGTGGACAACACAGTGATAAGTCCTTGTACCCTCAGTTGTAGCCAGTGACTGAGTTTTCTCATGAAAAGTTTGACTTCTTAAAAAAGAAGTCACACTTCTAATTGAAGAAGCACTTACATCTGCTGTCTTGTGTTTGTCCGTCCTTAGGTGCTGAACAATGTCACCCTTTTCTGCATATGTGATTGACTACTACTACTACTGAGCATTTGTATAGCGCTAAAAAAACGTATGCAGCGCTGCACAGACATGTAAGAGACAATCCCTGCTCTTCAGAGCTTACAATGTAGTCAAGACAGACAACACAGAAGGTGTAGACAGGCATACATCTAAGGGGAATCGTAAAGAAACAAGGAGATCAAGTGAGTCAAGATCCAAAAGCAGCAGAGAAGAGGTGAGTTTTCAGCCTGGATTTGAAAAGCGTCAGAGAAGGTGCCTGGCATACAGATACAGGTAGTTTGTTCCAGGAGTAAGGTGCAGCAAGGTGAAAGGAACGAAGTCTGGAGTTAGCAATAGAAGAGAAGGGCACAGATAGAAGCAATTTGCCAGAAGAGCAGAGTTCCTGAGGGAGGGGGGTATAAGGAGAGATAAGAGATGAAAGATAGTGAGGAGCCGCAGAGTGAATGCACTTATAGGTCAGCAGGAGAAGTTTGAAATGGATGTGGAAATGGATAGAACGTGAGTGAAGTGACTTGAGAAGAGGGATAATATGGGCACGATGAGGCTGGCAGAAGATTAGCCATACAGCAGAGTGTTTAACAGATTGACGGGGAGAGAGATGATTCAAAGGGAGACCAGCAAGGAGTAGGTTAGAGTAGTCAAGTCGGGAGGTGATTAAGGAATGGATAAGTGTCTTAGTAGTGTGTTCAGAAAGGAATGGGTGCATTTTGTTGATGTTATAGAGAAAGAAACGGCAGGTCTTAGCTATCAGATGGATGTGTGTGGAGAAGGAGCGAGAGGAATCAAAGACAACCCCAAGTTTGCGAGCCGAGGAAACAGGGAGTAGTAGAGAGTTATCCACAGAAACAGAGAAAGGAGGAAGAGAAGAGGAGATTTTAGGGGGAAAAATAAGAAGCTCAGTTTTGGCCATGCTCAATTTCAAGCGACAGTGAGACATCCAAGCAGCAATGTCAGAAAGGCAGGCAGAGATCAGGGACTAGATTGTCGGAGACATTTCAGGTTTAGAGAGGTAGATCTGGGAGTCATTGGCATAAAGATGATACTGAAAGCCATGGGAAGAGATGAGCTCACCAAGGGAGTGAGTATAGAGAGAGAAAAGGAGTGGACCCAAGACAAATCCTTGGGATACACCAACCGAGAGCGGGATAGCAGCAGAGGAAGAGCCACCAGAACATACACTGAAAGAGCGATGAGAGAGATAAGAGGAGAACCAGGATAGTACAGAACCCTTAAAACCAAGCGAGGGCAAGGTATCGTGGTCAACAGTGTCAAAAGCAGCAGAGAGGTCAAGAAGGATGAGAACAGAGTAATTGGAAAGGATTGAAAAGGAAGACTGGCATTTGTTATAAAACACTGTGCTATCGCCAGAATGTTTCTTAATGAATGGCTATTCATTTTGTAGTCGGTCATTGAGCACACTTTCTTTTCGGCATTTTAAAATGAAAATAAAGTCTACAGACAAAATAGAAATATGCTCGCTAGGCTAAGAGCCTATACAGACAGCAGAATCAGTGAAATCAGCTGACCACTGACTGTGATACTGATACTGACGTTGAACCTAGGATCATAGGCACCAGCTCTGCGGGTGCTTGAGCACCCCTAATATTTTCTCCTATAGGTCTGTATATCTGTAGCAAAAAAACCCCACCATACTCCAGAGCTGCAGGACAAGGGAGAAAGGAAGGTTTCTGTATCCTACTACTGCTCTCACCTCCCCCTGCTCCCTATTGGTTGGCTGTGTCTGCTGTAGCCTATTGGCTGTCTTTGTCTGACTAATGGTTTCCTGGACCCTGGGGAGGAAGCAGAACCAGATTTGTCAGATGTGCTGAGGACTCAGGAGTTTAGGATTGCCAACCATCTAAATTATTTTAGGATTCTACAACTTTGTAAAGTAGCTGTCTTAGTCAGAATGATGTCTAGAGTTTAGCTGTACAGCTCGCCAGTGCTTCCCTCTCACTGTGCAGAGAAAGTGGTAGGTTCCAGCCAATGGAAAGGCTGCACTAGTCACAGGAAGGGTGGGCTGATTTTCTGCACGGGGTCTGGGAGAAAGTCAGTGGAATAAGTAGGTTTCTTGGTAGCGGTGGGTGGGGTTGCTGAGAAAGGGTAGACATGTAAGAGGTATGGGGTAAAGTGTGAGGAGGCTATTGCAGGCTGAGAAAAAGAATGCTAGCAAAAGCAAGAACTGGGGCACTGAAGTAGAGGAGTGCAGAAGCAGCACAGCAGCAGTAGACAGTCAGAGACAGAATCTGTCTGTCTGAAAAGTGCTAGTGTGCATGTGTGTATCTGATTTGGGGGGTGGGGATAGATGAATGCATGTTCATGTGTGTGTGACATAAGTACAACAATGCATGCATGTGTATATGTTTCTGTGTCTCTATAAATAGTTTCTCTTTGAAAATTTCAGCTGGGGTGGAGATGTCTGCTGGTACAAATGTTGAAGAGTGTAGGAGTGGGACACATGTTTTAAAATAGGGGACATTTAGGCATTCTGACCAAAGTAATATAATGCCAGGGACAAATCCGTAAAATACTGGACTGTCCCGTATAATACAGGATGGTTGGTCACTTTAAGTTGTGCTGAGATGAAGAGTCCGCTCTGCTGTCAGCTGGAGGGTTTAGGGTGCATTCCTGCTGTGCCACCCCAGTAAACCTCCACCAGAAGCAAATCAGTCCAGTAGCCAAAAGAAAACAAAAGAAACTCAGCTACTATAGATGCAGTCCTTAGAGTAACTGGTAAATCTTCAAAGTGAGCTGGCCCTGGTTTTCTTCCGGCTGGAATGCCCAAAATGAACTGGTTTTGTCACTCTGGACATCACCCAGGGCTCTTAATCTCGCCTCAGCTCAGCCTAAAGGGCTTCTTACTTCTATTCCCGAAGCTAATAACAGTTCATAATATTCACATCAGTTCATTAGTAGTGCAGTCCATTCCACGATTTTAAAGTATTGTTGCAAACCTGGGCAAATCCTTACTCCTCAATAAGCTGCAGTAGGATTGGGGAAGCTTTCTGCTGTCATGCAGTGAGGGCTGATGAGAGCCCAGTTGAGAGAAAAGAAGGTGTTTTTCACAGAGAAAAAGACTTGCAATATTCCCAGGAACCAGCTAGAGGGAGCAAGAGTGTCTTCAAGGAGACTGAAGAGCCACGCCCAGCTGGTCACGAGGAAATGCTAACCAGCTTCCAATCCTCGAAGGCAGGAGGGCTTCATAAGGGGAGTGTGGAAGACTGGAAGAGAGGAAGGAGAAGAGGCAGCAGAGGCAACAGACGAAGAAGCAGCAGCAGAAGTAGCAGCCCTAGCAGAAGCAAGGGGAGAATCACTGGCAGCACCAAGAGAGAGAGGTGGAAGTGGAAACCTGACTACTCTAGTGCTAGAGGATTCCCAGGAGGGAGAGGTGATTTCTCAGGAGCTGAGGAAGGACCTAAGGAGGTGTCAGCTCAAGCCAAACCGAGAGCTGTTTGCCCTCAGAGGCAAAAGCACTGCTGTAACTGCAACCCTAAGCCAAACAAGAATCAGCTGGAGAAGCCAAGCCACACTGAGTCAGAAAGCCAGAAGCTGGGCTTGTACAGAGGCAGGCCTTCACCAGGAGAAGGAAGTCAAAGGCTACAGGGTAAGCCTAACCTGCATAGAAAAGGATTTCACCAAGCTGCTGCCTGGGAAAGGCAGGCAGTGGAAGAAAGCCGGTTACTTGAAGATTGCTGCCATACAAGGTATGAGAAATGTATGCCTAATAAGAAAGTTGTGAATAGTAAAAGCTATGATAAAGCTGCTATAAAGCCTCTAAGGAAAGAGGATACTTTAAAGCCTCACACAGCACGTGGCCGACGCCCTAAGCTAGGCCAAGGACATTGGGAACTGCTACAGAAAATATACAAAACCCCTGAATGTGTTTTACAAGAAACCAGGGATATAGAATCAGAGCTTTCTGATATCGAGCCAATGCAAGTGGAACTGGCAGGAGATTTATCTGACCATGAGATGGACTGTACACTTTGCATTTCTGAAAGTTTAGAGTCACTGCCAGACTTGTGATTGGGTGAATTGCCAGCAGAGCATTCTGTATTTTGTTTGAGCACCTCCATTCCTGTGAAGTATAACAGTTTTTGCTTTGAACCCTGAGTTTGTTTTCTACCTGAGTTAAGGACATTTGCTTTAAAGTTGTAACCCACTATTTAGAACCACTATGAAAAGGGGAATAAAAGCCTTATTAATTCCCACCACTCAGCTTGATTGTTTCATTGGAGATTGGAGCTAAAGCAACTATAAGGACCAATAGCCATTTGGGCCTTTAGAAGACTCTCCAATCTTAACCTTATATTTTTGTGTCGCACCTGCCCTGGCGTCCACTGGCCACCAGGGAAGTGTTGCTGACACTGCCCACATCTCCCCTAGGCATTCCCCAGTCCAATCCAAAGTCACCAGAAAGTAATTCAAAGGACTCACACGCTTGAGGATCCAGCTTCCTGGTAGTCCATGTCTTCCCCAAAACAATGCTCCTTTTAGTTTTTTCTTAACCCTTTTCCTCATCTTATCATAGTCTCCCTTTTGAAAGTTAAATGTTGGTGTCTTGGATTTCCTTGCTGTCCTTCCTCCATTTCTCCAACACTGTTATCTCTCACACCAGATCGGGTGTTCCAACAAGGACTAGATCCAAAATAGCTTCCCCTTGTGTCGGTTCATGATCCAAATGCTCAATGATCAGTCATTTACCTTATCTAGAAACTTATCTCCCTAGCATGTCCTGATGTGACATTGACCCAATCAATACTGGGGTATTTGAAATCACCGGTTATTACTGTGTTGTAACTTTTGTTAGCTTCCCTGATTTCCTTTAGCATTTCATCATCCATCTATTCATTCTGGCGAGGCGGGTGGTAGTGCACCTCCACTGCCATTGCCTTCCCCTTTTTACATGAATTTTGATCTATAGGGATTCTACAGCATATTTTGTTTCCTGTTTGACTCAATGCCCTCTCTAACATATTTTATTTATTTATTTATTTATTTATTTACATTCTCTTATATACCGCGCTATTCTGCATCAGTGCGGTTTACATTGAACAAACTGAAATTACATTGAACAGGGTATTATAACTTGGAGATAACTATTTTACAGGGAACATGGGCTATGGAGGGTTAAGTGGCTTGCCCAAGACCACAAGGAGCACCTGTGGGACTAGAAACCCCAGTCCTTCCGGCCCAAGGTTGCTGTCCTCTAGTGGGATTTGAACCACCGACCTTCCGGCCTGAAGTACCTTGCCCCAACCACTAGGCTACTCCTCCACTCCATATAACATATAGCACAACTCCTCCAGCAATTTGATCTACCCTATCGTGATATAATTTTTATCCAGATATCACAGTGTCCCATTGGTTGTCCTCCTTCCACCAGGTCTCTGAGATGCCAGTTATATCTAACCTTACATTTAGTGCTATATACAATATTCTAACTATTCCATCTTATTTCTTTAGACATCTAGCATTTGCATACAGGCATTCTCCAGGACCAAGCAGGAAGTCAGTCCTCACATATGGGTGACATCGACGTCGATGGAGCCCTTGCAGAGCATTTCCCCAGCTTTTCATGAAAGTCTTTGGGAATGCAGGCACGCATGCGCAGTTCCCTTCCCGCCTAAAGGTGCCATCTTGCTCAGTCTCTCTTTTTCCGTAAAGCCCACCGGACGTGTGTCCTAGTCCTCCCGGAAAATAGTCAGATTTTTTTTGGCGATCCTTCGCTATTTTTTTCTCCGGTTCGACGCCGGTTCCCCTCCCGCTGTGTTCGGTACACTGGTATCGAGCCCAATATTCTTTTTTCGGTTTTTGCCCTTCGTGACTGGCATTCGCGCCCTTTTTTTCTTTTTCCCTGGAAGGCCGGTCCTTTGACCTCGCGGGGACTCTTTTTTCCCCTGATGGCTTCCAGTGGGTTTAAAAAGTGTGATCGGTGCAAGAAGCTGATGTCTCTCACCGACACACAGGACTGCTGCCTTCGGTGCCTCTGTCCTGACCACGATCCTAAGATGTGTGGACCATGTGGAAAGATGTCTTCCAAAGCACTCCGAAGTCGTCAGCATCAAAAGGAAAGGCTTTTTTCTGACTCGGCCTCCGGCCGGGCCCGGACCTCGTCTGAGGCCTCGACATCTTGGGAATCAGATCCCGAGCACCGTCGGGGCTCCTCGGACAGGGGGTCCCCCGACTGGGAATGAAAGAGGAAGAAGCAGCTCGTGAAGGCGTCGTCGGAAGAGGTCCCTGGCTCCTGGAGGGCTAGGTCTCAGACCCCCGACCGTCGCCCCGGGTCCGTGGAATAGGAGAAGCTTTCCAAAGTACCTCGAGTGGAGCCGGAGTCTGCTGGACAGGTAAGCCCTGTAGTCCTCTTGGACTCTCCTCCCAGAGAGCCGACGTCAGGCCCGGCGCCGCCGGGGCCCGAGTCGGGGGCTGCTGAGTCTCCTGAGCTGGGTCTCAGGCTGACAGCCTTGGAGAGCAGACTGTCTGCCTTCATGGAACAGCAGCGGGCACTGATGGCCAGCCTGTCTGGCGCATCTGCCCTGACCACCGGGACATCGACATCGAAGTTGACCCCGGAGACCGAGCCGATACTCGAGACCATAAAGGCTCGAGGTCGACCTCGGTCGCGGTCTCCCTCGACCTCCCGTTCGGGACCGAGGGCGTCGATGCCGGTGCCTTCGGCATCGGGGCGGGTGCTCGCAGGCCCCGCGCGGTTGGACCCTGATTCCTCATCGGACGAGTCCGCCTGGGAGACGGAGGACGAGGAGTTCCCCGACACCTTCCGGACTCGGTGCGTTCCGTCGGACTCACCGCAGTCTGAGCCCCGGAGTAGATCCCCTCCCAGAGGATACCCGGTTCTCGGAGTTCGTCCGGGATATGGCCACCGCGTTGGTTATCCCTGCGGACCCCGAGGAAGAGCCTTGAGCCGAGGAGCTCGAGGCCCTCAAGTACGACTCTCCTCCGAAGAAGGCCTTTACTGTTCCGGTTCCTCCGATGCTGGAATGGCTCCTCTTCCGGATGTGGGAGGCACCGGCCTCGGCGCCGGTTCTAAGCAATCAGGTCGATTCGATCTATCGACTCTGGAAGAGTCCTGGCTTTCAAAAGGCTCAGCTACCACACCATTCCATGGTGGTGGAATCGACCATGCATCGCATGAAAAGTCAGAAGATGCACTCCGCGGTGCCCCCTGGCAGGGAGACCCAGAACCTCGATGGTTTTGGTAGAAAGTGCTTCCAGGGCTCGATGCTTGCTTGCCGTGTCCAGTCTTACCAGCTGTACATGGACATGTACTTGCGAGACCTGGCCAAGGAGCTGGCCGGGTTCTCTGCTGGTCTCTCCGGGGAACCCTTGCAGAGGTTCAAGTCCTTGTCCTCGGGGATCCGGGAATGCTCCAAGTTTATGTCCCGCGCTGCCTACGATGGCTTCGAGGCTTCAGCCTGTGTTGTGGCAGCCGGCATCGCGGCTTGACGCCAGGCATGGCTGCAGTCATCGGACCTCGAGCCATGGGTTCAGGACAAGTTGGTCGATGTCCCTTGCCGAGGTGAGAACCTTTTTGGCAAGCCCATTACCGAGAAGGCCGCATAGCTCGACACCGAGCACCTCACAAGGACAAGGCTGTCTAGGAAGACTTCTGCCCCTTCTCACAAAAAGAAGGGCTCAGGTAAACAGCCTTTTTACCCGAGGAAGGGCACTGCCTACAAACAGTACCCACAGTGCCAGGCTGCCCAAGCTGCCCCTCAGGGTCAGCAAGCCAAGGGGCAGGGTAATGGGCCCCATAGGCAGAGGACCCCCAAGCCTCCGGCCCCTGCTCCCACTCAGCAGGGTGGGGGTTTTGACTCCTTAGGCATAGCCTCTCCGTCCCTGCTCTCCCAACCCTGCACAGGAGGTCGCCTCGCCCTGTTTGCCCACCAGTGGCCACTCATCACTGGAGACAGTTGGGTGTTAAGCATAGTCCACAAGGGCTATCTACTACACTTCCAACACCTGCCTCCTCCATACTTTCCAGGGGAGCCTCCAAGGCCTCCCCTGCACACAGATCTTCTCCTTCAGGAGCTCCAAGGTCTGTTGGTGGACAGGGCAGTGGAGCCTGTGCCTCCCCACTTGCAAGGTCAGGGGTTCTACTCCAGGAATTTCCTGGTACCCAAAAGGACCGGTGGCCTTCGACCTATTCTAGACCTCAGAAACCTCAACAAGTTCTTGGAGAAGGAAAAGTTCAAGATGCTTACTCTTGGAAAACATCTGCCCTACCTCCAGCAGGGAGATTGGCTATGCTCATTAGATCTAAAGGATGCATATACTCACATCCTCATTCATCCAGATCACAGAAAGTACCTCAGGTTCATTGTGGGAGGAAACCATTATCAGTACAGAGTACTGCCTTTTGGCCTCACCTCCGCTCCCAGGGTCTTTACCAAATGCCTGGCAGTGGTAGCGGCCTACCTGAGAAATCAGGGAGTCTTTGTCTTCCCCTATCTGGACGACTGGCTCATAAGAGGTCAGACGTGCCAGGAGGCCCAACAGGCCACCATCAGAACTATTGCTCTTCTTCAAAGATTGGGGTTTGTAATAAACTTCGCAAAGTCCTCTTTGTTCCCCTCCAAGAACTTGGAGTTCATAGGGGCGAGGTTGGACTCTCTGCTGGCAAAGGCATTCTTGCCAGAAGACAGAGCCCAAAGACTGATAAATTTAGCAAACCAGTTTCTCAGCAGGTCACTTGTCTCCGCCAGACTCTGCCTGAGGCTTCTAGGCCACATGGCTTCGACAGTACATGTGACCCCCAATGCCAGGCTCCATATGAGGCCTGCACAGTGGTGCCTTTGGACTCAGTGGTCACAAGCCACAGGCAGCCTCCGAGACAGGATAAGGGTGTCCAGACACTTCCTGAACTCCCTCAACTGGTGGCGGCACCCACCCAATCTGCTGCAAGAGGTACCCTTTCAGATGCCTGGGTTCACAGTGGTGTTGACCACGGATGCCTCCCTGCAGGGCTGGGGAGCTCATTGTCTAGGCAAGTGCACCCAAGGCCTGTGGTCTCCCTGGGAAGCCGCACAGCAAATCAATCTACTGGAACTCAGGGCTATTCAGTTAGCCCTCAAGACTTTCTCTCCAACCCTGGCTCATCAGTCTGTCCTAGTTCAGACAGACAACCAGGTAGCCATGTTTTATGTGAACAAGCAGGGCGGAACTGGGTCCAGGCTCCTTTGTCAGGAAGCACAGGACCTTTGCTTGTTCGCTCTCAGGCACAACATGCTCCTCAAGGCTGTGTATCTACCTGGCCAGGAAAACTACCTAGCCGACAAGTTGAGCAGGATTCTGCAGCCCCACGAGTGGCAGCTCCACCCACTTCCTGTTCAGCTGTCGTGGTGAGAGGACCTGCTCTGGAGAGCTCCTGCTAGGGGGAGGAGTCTAGCTCCCTCACTGTGCTTGGATGTCGGGTCCTGGGCCACCTCCAGCAGGAGAGGCCCAGGCCCAGAGGCCTACCAAGCCTGGTGGGCCTCCTATTCTGACACTGGATGGAGGAACCGGCAGCCTGGAACAGCTGGAGCCCCGGGAGGGGGACTCCCCAGGTAGGACTGCACCTGGCCAGAACCGAGGGACCCACAGGTATGGAGGTATGGGCCCGCTACCCCAGGGAGGAGGCTCCTGTCTCCTCCCCAGGCAAGGTGTGGAGGCTGGGTGGCAGCAGGGAGAGGCCCTGGGGAGACCCTGGAGGACCGTGGAGTGTAGTACTGAAGGAGGCGGGTTCCCCCCTCCGCCTCGGGTCCTTGAGGAGGCCTCTACCTCCTCCAGTGAGGATGAGGACGGGGGGTCGGGCCTGCCTTCCTACCAGCAGCCAGCTAGGGCCCCTGATGCAATTGTGGTGGCGGTGCGGCGGCTTCGGGGTCTCGAGGAGGAGGCGGCCCAGCTGCAAGCCCAGCTCTCCCACCTGGAGAGCCTGCAGGCCACCATTCCCGGGGAGGAATGGGTGGCCTATTCCACCTATCGAAAGGGGGTGAAGCGGGCCTTGAAGGGCAAACACCAGGAAATCGTATACCTCAAACAACAGGGTTGTGGGTCCCTCGCGGAGATATATTCTAACTATGAGAGGTGGGATTATGGTATAGGTGCAGTCCGGGGGGGGCCCCCGGGGGTAGGACGGCCGGTAGATCGCCAAAGGTTTTATTCTCCCCCCTTGCCTTATCCGGGTGGAATGGATAGGGGAGTATCATCTTTGTCTGTCTTGTCTAGTGCCAAAGACCCCAGGATGTCTTACCTGCAGGCTCCTGCTGGAGCTGAATCATCGGATAAGGCTTCTGTGAATGCTGTGATGGCCCTTCCCAGCACTAACCTGACGTGTTCTCCAATATTCAGTGCCCTTGGGGAGCTTGAGGGCGGGGTCTTGACCCGCCGAAACCAACGGGATCATTTGATGGCTGCCGCATCGGTAGATTGTGCAGAGCGGATGGTAGATGGCAGGAGACGTGCGAAACCGGTTTTTGAGGCTGAGTTTGCATCGTTCCCGGCAGTTTCCATGTCCTTGACAGATGCCGGCTGCATCCAAGATGGCTGCCGGAGTCCGACAACTGCAGTTCCTACAGCTGCTGGAGGTTCCCTGCAGGAGGAGTCGGTCGCAGGGCTTCCCCCGGGTCCATCGAAGGTCCAAGATGGCCGCCATCAGCCGGTTGACATCACTTCCGGGAAGACCCGGAAGTGTGAATATCATCGCGGGTCCGTGCAGCTGCAGCACCGTCGCAAGTCCACGGAGGATTTTGTGACTCCTTACCAGCCAGCCGTACAGCAGGATCTTCCTCGGATGATTGCTTCTTCCCCTCTGAGTCCCTTGTTTCGGCGCAGGGGATCTGAAGACTCTGTGTCTGCTGAAAAGCAGGCTGCCTTTGTTGCAGCAGTGGCTCGGGTTCCGGGTCCTTTTTTAGGTGGAGGGAGGGTTGGGGGCCGGGAGTCCCCGATGGTAGCTGCCCTTCCGGCTCCCAGACGGCTGAATGACGGCCGCATTGTGTGTCCTGAAGTGGCTGTCTGGCGCCGGAAGGGTACAGAGAAGGGGAAAAAGCAGGGTCAGGACTGCATGTCAGTCTCTGCAGCCCCTGGGGGGGAGGGGAGTAGGAAGGGCTCCCAGAGGCTGTTCCTGCAACCTGTGTCCATGGAGCGGGATGCACAGGTGTCTGTCCGTCCGGTTGGTGTGGCCGAGGAGCGCCTGGCTCGCAGGGGGGCGTCCGCCCTTCCTGCTGGAGCCCTGGCTACCGGCCATGAGGTTCCGGACCCCTGTGCCACGTCTGGCACCGACAATAAGGTAGGACCTGGGAGTGATGGGGGGCAGGGGGGCGGAGCTTTGGGGGATTTAGTTATAGGGGGACCTGCCCTTCTGTCCCGGGATGGTCCTGCCTTGTTGCCGGTAGCCATACAGGGGGTAGCGGACGGTGGGTCGGTGGAGGGTCTGGCGGGGGGAAGGGGGGAGCGGACGACTGATCTAGTAGTGGGGAAGGCGGTAGTGGTGTGTCCTGATCGGGGGAAGGGTCCTTTTTCAGTGGGGTTAGGGGATGGGGTGGTCCCCCTGGATCCCGGGATTGGAGGGGAGCGGGGTCTGTCCCCGGTAGTGGTGGCCGAGACCCAGGAGCCTTGCGCTGGGTCGGGAACCGGGATGGAGGTTTGGGGGGGCTTTCTGGTCCCCTGGGTGTTACCGAGAACCAGGTCCGTGACGCCCTGCAATTGGCTTTAGAGACCCCGACGGGCCCTCCCGGGGCCTTTGCTGCCTTTCGGCAGCAGCCAGAAATAACAGCAAGGGGTGCTCCGGAGGTTCTCGGTGGCACCCAGGGATCAGGACGGGATAGTATCCCTGATTCCGTGTTTGCGGAGCTGACCTTGCCCAGTCCCCAGGTAGTCCCCTGTGAGGCGGTTGAGGATCCTGCAGACCAGCAGCAGGGTCCCCCGCAGGTGGATGCAGGGGAAGACCAAGGAGGGCAGGGGATTGGGGCTGGGGGGTCGGTTCCCCCCCCGTACCTTTGCGGAGGCTCTGAGGGGGTCGGGCACCACTCCAGGGACGTCGGGTGGGGGGAGGGGGGGTTCCCAGGGGAATGGTCCCGCAGGAGGGGGAGGAGGTGGGGGAGGGTTCCGAGGGGTAGGGGGTGAGGTCCGACGGCGCAACGTGGCGCAGATCCGGTGGGCTGGGGAGGGGCCCCCTCCAGCCAGGGAACAGGTCTTGAGGATGGTCCTTGGGCTGGGGTTTCTCCCGGGAGATCTCTATGCCTTCATCCACATGAACAACACCATTGAATATGATGTCAGTTTCATGCTGAGACGGGGGCTGGAGATCTTTTGGGACCGATACCAGCAGCAGAGGGGGCAGGGAGGGTGGGCCGACTTTCGTGTTGTGCCTATCTCTCGCCAAGGGACGGTACCTGTGACTATCCTCTCCCGGAATGAGTCGCTCCCAGGGCAGGACATCCAGTTTTGGTTGTCGCGCCATGCGGTGCTCCTCGCACCCCTGGTTAAGGGCGCTGGGCCCCTAGGGGTGTGGGACGGGTCATGGAAGGGCAGGATCCGTTTGCGTGAGGTGGGAAACGTGGTGCAGCACGTGCCCTCGGCTGGTTTTCTCGGTCGGGATCGCATCTTGTGCTATTACCCCGGGCAACCCCGCGAGTGTCACCGCTGTGGCTCATTCCGCCATTTGAGCATGAACTGTCCCGAGCAGGTCTGCACCCGTTGTGGTGGACGGGGTCACGCCTCGGCCGGGTGTTTGCTTATTCGGTGTAACCTTTGCGGGGAGTTGGGCCACCCCTTCGCCCGCTGCCCCTCCGCATCACACAATGGACCGGGGGGGGGATGCCGTCGCTCCACCTCGGGCTCCTGTGCGGGAGGAGGTTGTGGAGGCCCCTCTCCCTCAGGAGGAGTCCGAGGGCCCTAGGGTGGAGGAGTCCATCGAGCCGAGGGAGCCATCAGGGGGAGGGGATTCGGGTAGGAAGGAGGAGAGGGTTGATGTGGTGGAGGTTAATGTATCACGACAGGATAGGGGGTTGCGGGTGGTGCCACCTGAGGAATGGACCACGGTCCCTTCCAAGGGTGGCAAGTCCAAAAGGAAGAAATGGGAGACATCCCCGTTGCTGGATGCAGAGCCCGTGTTGGACATCAACCGTTTTGTCTTTTTGGCTGCTGATGCGGCTGAGGCGGATGAGGGCTTGCCTGTGGAGGCAGGGCTTCCTGTGCGGCGCTCGGAGCGGTTAGCAGCGGGGGCGGCCCCTCTTCCTCAGCGGCGGACTTCCAAAATAACGAAGGCGCGCCGCGGTCAGGGTCCTCCAAACAAGGGGGATACTGGCGCCCGACGGGTGAGGGAGGACGGGTCTTTGCCCCCGCAGTTGGGTGATGGGCCTTCGCAGGAGCCCCCTGCTGACCCGGCCGTCCCGGCCTCCCCCGCGGGGGTGGGCACTGGTACGTTGTCTCAGTCTTTGTCCAGGGAGGGGGGGGAGGCACAGGTGGTGGACCCCACGGAGGAGATCATTCCTCCGACCCCTGACCTGTCCGTGCCCCCTCGCCCCATGGGAACTGGGTTAGCCCCTGCGACAGCTTTGCCTGGTGGTCTCAGGGGCACCAGCACCTCGTGGGGTGACAGGGTCGAGCAGGAGGGGGAAGAGATCCTCGAGGTGGTCGACGTGGACCGTGAGGAGTTGCTCCAGCTCACGGGCTTGTCCTGCAAGCGGGATTCCGGGGATCCCGGGTATGGTGAGAAGAGGAGGAAAGGGTCACTGCTCACGAACTAGGCATGGCGTGCACTCCTGCGTTCTCGTGCGCCACCATCAACGTGGCCAGCATTTTCTCAGACCAGGCGCGGGCTACGGCCTATGATTTTCTTTCCACGAGTGGGCTGGATGTCATTTTCTTGCAGGAGACCAGGCTCACCTCGCTCGCTAGCCTTCATCGGGCAAAGCTGGAGTGGAGGTGGGGCCCTTCATACTGGTCGCTTGCGGCACAGCCCTACGCAGGAGTGGCGGTTTTGTTCACGTCTAACCGATTTCAGGTGCAGTACGTGTGGGAACTGGAGCAGGGCCGGTGTTTGCTCTTAGACGGCTACTGCGGGCCTCATCGGTTTCGTTTCGTGGTGGTCTACGGCCCCCAGTCTAAGTTGGCGCGGAAGACCCTGTTTGGGGTCATCCGCCCCTACTTACACACCTCCCGTTTGGTGGTCCTCGCCGGGGATTTCAACACCACCACCTTTTTGCAGGACCGAGGGGGGATCGTCGCCCACCCAGTTACGAGGGCCTCTTTTTGGCCGAGATGACCCGGACGGCTGACCTGGTGGATGTTTTCCACCGGGCCTTTCCATGGTCGCCGGGGTTCACCTACTATCATGGGACCTGCAGGAGTCGTATCGATCGGATATATGTGAGTGCCCGGGTAGAGTGTTCCCCTCTGCAGTTGCAGGCGGTTGACTTTTCGGACCACTGCGTCCTCTCCGTGTCCTTCCTGGCTAACCACGAGGAGCTCAGCAGGGGTCCTGGCCTGTGGAGACTGAATGTGCAGGTGTTGGCAACATCAGAGGTGGTCCAGGAGTTCTTGGCCTTTCTCGCAGACCAGGAAACCCTGCTGGGTGTTTTTCCTTCCCGTGGCGCCTGGTGGGACGAGGTGAAGGCGCGTGCCTGCCAACTCTTCCGTTCCCGGGGTACCTCCATGGCTCGATCCCGCTACCTCACCTACACTGTCCTCCGGAGGTCGCTGGATCGTTTGGTATCCCGAGGGGCAGCGCGGGAGGAGGTGGAAGAGGTACGCGTCCAGCTCCGTGGCCTGCTTTATGATCGCCATGCCTCCCTCTGCTTTGAGGGGGCGGCCGGTGGGGTTGGCACTCCAGACCCTTTCTTGACTTGCAAGGAGAGGGTTCGGCGTCGGGAGGTCATGGCCCTGCGGGGCGAGGACGGTACCATTCATACCTCCCAGGAGGACCTTTTGCGGATGGTGGGGGAATACTTCTCGGACCTGTTTGGGGATCGCCCCGTGGACCTCACCCATATCCGAGAGTACTTGGGCCTTCCCCCGGTGTATTCGGCTGTGGTTCAGGCACAGGTTGCTGCACTCGCTGCTCCGATTCAGCAGGTGGAGGTGGAGAGGGCGATTCGTGCCATGCCGTTGGGGAAGGTGCCTGGGCGCGATGGGCTCCCTGTGGAGTTCTATCGCACTTTCATCGCCCAGCTGGCCCCCTTCCTGACCTCTCTGTTTCAGGAGATCATGGACACGGGGTTTCTCCCGCGGTCATTTCGCGAGTCTGTCCTGCTGCTGCTCTCCAAGGGGAAGGACGATAGCTCCTTGGACTTTTGGCGGCCGCTCTCTCTTCTGAACGCAGACCGGAAGATCCTGGCCAAGTGTTTGGCCAACCGACTGGTGGAGGTGTCGGGCGTTTTGCTGTCCCCTTCCCAGTATTGTTCCGTTCGGGGGAGAGGGGTTCTGGACGCTGTCGCCACAGTCCGGGAGGTGGTGGAGAGAGGCCGGTTGCTCCAACGGGACCACTGGTTGGTCTCCTTGGATCAGTCCAAGGCCTTCGATCGCGTAAGTCACCGGTACCTGTGGGTGGTGCTCCAGCACTTCGGCCTCCCCGCGGGTTTCCTCTTCGTCGTGCAGGCGCTGTACCGAGGGGGGGTGAGCTTCCCGTTTATTAATGGGTGGCTCGGACGGCCGTTTGGTGTCGCCTCGGGGGTGCGGCAGGGGTGCCCTTTGAGCCCCTTGCTGTATGTCTTCTCCCTCGACCCCTTCCTCCGGAGGTTGTCCTCAGGTGGGTTGCGGGGCCTGGAGGCGCCTGGTGCGCCCCCGGTGTCCGTCGTTGCCTATGCTGATGACATCTCAGTTTACGTGGACGGCACTGAAGGGGTAGAGGCCCTGCGGGAGGCCGTGGAGGAGTACTCGGAGGTAGCCCACTCTGTTGTCAACCACAGCAAGTGCCAGACGCTGTGGTTGGGCCCCTCGGAGGCCTCCCCGCCTTCCTGCGCCCCCTTTCCTCCTCCCGTGGGGGAGGTCCGCGTCTTGGGCCTCGTCTTCGGGTCGGAGGACTGTGCGGAGTCTAATTGGGATTGTTGTCTTGAGACTGCACGGTGTAGGGTGCTGCGGTGGAGGGGGTGGAGGTGTATGTACGAGGAGAAGATCAAACTCCTCGGGACGTTTCTGCTTCCTCTCTTTCTGCACGTGGCCACGGTCTTCGTCCTTCCATCATCCCGTCAGGCGTCTGTCTGTGCCGTCTTTTTCTGTTTCCTGTGGGGTAACCGCCTGAACCCCGTCCAGCGCAACATCGTTTGCCTGGATCGGGCAGAGGGCGGTTTGGGTATGTTGCACCCCTTGTCTTCCTGTCAGTCTTGTCTATGGCGTTCCACTTGGGTAGGATGCGGGAAGGGGGTGGGGTCTGGTGGGTGGCCTCCTATCGGGAATGGTTCTCCCGCTTCTGGGAGCAGTGGGAGGGGGCGTCCTCGGTCCCACGTGTGCGCCGGAGCGGGGAACAGGCCCCATCGTACGTATTTGCGATGGTGGGGCTCATTCGGCGGTGGGGGGTGACCGACCCGCTCGCCCAGTCCTTGGGGCGGAAAGGATTGTACCGGATGGTACTCGCCTCCCACTTTCAACCATGGTGGGCCCTGCGGGACTGTCCAGCGGATGTGATGCAGCGGGGCCTTCGGCTGTTGAACTCCCCTCGGCTACCGAAGAAGGTTCGGGATGTGGCCTGGTTGTCTTTCCACGGGCGTTTGTACGTGAGGGACAACCTCAAGTACAGGTCACAGGCCGAGAGGGTCTGTCCGAGGGCCGGTTGTGAAGGGCAGACGGAGACCATGGACCATTTCCTCCGGCAGTGTCCCTTCAACGTGGAGGCCTGCCGGTTGGTGTCCGCTGCTCTTCACCTGCGCGACCTTTCCCTCCTCACGTATGCGGAGTGGGTGTACGGGGCCTGGTCCTTTCCTCTAAGGCAGGACTCCGGGACCCTCTACCTCGTCACGGCCGTAGTCCGCTACCACCTGTGGCAAGCGCGCTGTCATGTCTCGACCCGGGGGTTGGTCCTGCCCCTCGACGAGGTGGTGCGGGACATTCTGGAGGAAGTGTCCAGCATGGCGCAACGTGAAAGGCGGGTGGTGGAGGCTCATCGTTGGGAGCGTCTGTGGCGTCACCTCACCCTTCGCCCCCCGTGAGGGGGAGGGGTTCCCTGGGGTTCTCATCCCTGTAGGACTTTGAGGTTTGTTTTGTTTTCCCTGGGGGGAGGGGTGTGATAGGAGGGGTTGGTTTCCCTTCCCTGGGGTTTACTTCTCGGTATGATTTTGGGGTGTTTTTCTCCCGGGAGGGGAGGGGGGGGTGAGCTGGTGCTCCATGAGGGGTTTGACCGGTTGTCCGCTTTCCCTTTCTCCTTAGAGGGGTGGCCGTCCCAATTTTTGTTATTAGTGTTTATGTTTGTTCTTTTTGTGTCCTGGGCATCCCGCTCCGTTGTCTGGATTGCAGGGCAGCACAAGGGTTATGTTTTTCTTTTGTATTTAGCTTTTGATTTGTATGATTAGTTATGATTTGTTTTGGTGGGACTGTGTTGGGGATGGGCTCAAGGGGCCCTTATGTTTTCTTTTTGTTTGGGGGGGGGGGGGGGTGGGGAGGTTTGTTTTTGAGGTGTTTGTTTCTATGGGATGGTTCTGAAGGGGGAGGGATGGGGATAGGGGGCTCTGTTTTTGGATGGTTGGGGGGAGGGAGTCTGAGAGTCAGACAGAAGGAACATTTGGACTGGTGGGGAGTGTTGTGCGGGGCAGGGGTTCAGGGATTGCAAGACGGACAATGTGTGGACTGCGCTGGGGTGTTCTTGCAGGGGGAGGTTGGGTCGGGTATGGACATTGGACTGAGGGGGGGGGGGACATGGACATTGTCAAGGACTTTTTGGGGGTTGTTGTTGGGAGGAGGGGCACGTGTGTTGATTGCTGGGGTTGGTGGTGGGTTTGGGGAGGTGGGTCACGGGGGGGGGTTGTGATACTTGTTTTGTGCTATGTCGGGGGGGTGGGGGTTTTGGGGGTGTGTGGGATTTGGTTGGGGTGATTGTTTTTGCTTTTTGTTTGTTTTTCTGTTGCATGTGTCAATAAACAAAATTTCCATCCTTTGGTGGTTCAGAAGATTTTCCTGAAATGGGGACTTCCATCCATAGATCTGTTTGCCAGTCCTCTGAACAAACAGCTGCCAAAGTTCTGCTCCAGGCAACCGCATCCTCTGCAGATAGCAGCAGATGCTTTTCTGATTCCCTGGTCTCAGGGCCTCCTGTATGCGTTTCCTCCCACGCCCTTGGTGGCCCGAACCCTGTTCAAGATTCTCCAGGACAAGGCCTCGGTCCTGCTGGTGGCTCCCAGGTGGCCGAGACAGCCTTGGTTTCCACTTCTGCTTCAGCTGGCAGTGGATCCCCCACTGCCTCTGGGGTTGCAACCCGACCTTCTCTCTCAGGATCAGGGTTCCCTTCTGCACCCCAATCT
Source organism: Ichthyophis bannanicus (assembly GCA_033557465.1). Taxonomy (NCBI): domain Eukaryota; kingdom Metazoa; phylum Chordata; class Amphibia; order Gymnophiona; family Ichthyophiidae; genus Ichthyophis; species Ichthyophis bannanicus. The sequence continues at coordinate 1,695,623,560 of CM066031.1, forward strand.
CAAAGCTCTCAATTTGATGGCCTGGAGGCTGCAAGGGTAGTTTTGGCTCCCTGGGTCCTACCTCCTGAAGTTGAGGAGGTTGTCCTAGCCTCTAGGAAACAGTCCACTAGGAAAACCTATGCTCTCAAATGGAAAAGGTTTTCTGTGTGGTGTCAGCTACGTACAGAGGATCCTTTCTCCTGTACTGTACCAGTAGTGCTTCAGTACTTACTGCACTTATCAAATCAGGGACTTAAGTCCAATTCTGTTCGGGTCCACCTCTCAGCTCTAGCAGCTCACCACTCACTGGTGGAAGGACATTCTCTGTCGGTTCACCCCTTGGTGTCCCGGTTTCTCAGAGGCTTGCTTTTGCTCAAGCCTCCAATCCGTCCTCCTGCTCCTGAGTGGGAGTTGAATGTGGTCTTGCAGCAACTGACTCGCCCACCTTTTGAGCCGATGGCTACGCTTCCTATCCTGGAAGACACTCTTCTTGATAGCCCTCACCTCGGCCAGGCGAGTGAGTGAGCTTCAGGCCCTGGTCTGTGAAAGGCCTTACACCCGCTTCTATGGGAACAGGGTAGTCCTTAGGACTCATCCAAAGTTCCTCCCAAAGGTTGTCTCCTCCTTCCACCTTAACCAAGAGGTGGTTCTTCCAACATTCTTCCCTAGGCCCCATGCAAGCCAGGCTGAAGCAGTTCTGCATACCCTGGACTATAGGAGGGCCTTATCCTTCTACCTTGACCGTACGCAGGGACATAGAAGGGCTACTCAGCTCTTCATATCTTTTGACCCTAATAATTTGGGGTTGGCTGTGTCCAAGCGTACCTTGTCCATATGGGTGGCTGACTGTATCACCTGGGCTTACAGGGTGGCTGACCTTCCTTTGCAGGGTTGGGTCACAGCCCATCGTGTCAGGGCAATGACTGCCTCAGTGGCTCACCTCTGCTCTGTACCGTTGGTGGACATCTGCAGGGCTGCAATTTGGTCCTCAAGCCAGACCTTTGCAGCCCATTACTCTCTGGAGAGGGAGTCCCGTAAGGACAGTGCTTTTGGCCAGGCAGTACTCCGGAATCTCTTTGAGGTTTAGGCAACTCCTGCCCTCCTGCCCTCTGTTGGGCTACCGGTGGAGGTTCTGTCAGTGAAAAGCCTTTCTTTGATGCTGGGACTAGATGGAGTTCTCTTGTTCAGCCTGGGTTCCTTGGTAGCCCAGAGCTAGGGAGTCACCCATATGTGAGGACTGACTTCCTGCTTGGTCCTGGAGAAAGAGTAGTTACTCACCTGTAACAGGTGTTCTCCAGGAGCAGCAGGAATCAGTCCTCACAACCCTCCCTCCTCCCCTGGGAGTTGCAGTTGTACATAGTTTATTTTTACATTTTTGTGTGCTGTTTTTAGCTATGTCATTTGACTGAGCAAGATGGCACCTTTAGGCGGGAAGGGAACCGCGCATGCGTGCCTGCATTCCCAAAGGTTTTCATGGAAAGCTGGGGAAATGCTCCGCAAGGGCTCCATCGACGTTGATGTCACCCATATGTGAGGACTGATTCCTGCTGCTCCTGGAGAACACCTGTTACAGGTGAGTAACTACTCTTTTCAGAGGTGGTATTTTGTTCATACTTACACTGGTTATCAGTTGACAGGGTAATTTGGAATCTTTCAACTTTGCTCTTTGCTTAAAGGCATCTGGGTTGCTTTTACCTTTATTGGAATCTCTCTATTGGGATGCCCTATCTTCCCTAGTTTGCTAGTATCCTTCAAAGATACATCATTCCGAACCATGTGCTGTTGGTTTTCCTCTAATTTCTAGTTTAAAAGCTGCTCTATCTGTTGATTGGGACATCCTGACTGCAGTGTCATCAAGAAGTAGTGAGATCCGTTCCAGTAATTGATAATAGAACCCACGTATCAGAGGGTGATACTGAACCTGTTGCTTAAGATAGGGAGAGTGTTTCTGATGAGGTGGGTGATCATCTGGCATCTGGTGAGCACCAGGTGGTGTGATGGTTCATCCAAAAGGAAGGGTCCTAGACTTCAGGAGAATTAACTTTACTTCAACGAGCTGGGAAGTACAAAACGGGAAATACAAAAGCAGTGGGCAAATTTGAAAGGAGATGCTTTACAGGCTATGAACCTTTTGTTCGGAAAGTAAATAAAAGTAAGAGGAAAAGGAGGCTGCAAGTAGCTGGTAAGGTAAGGAAAAAGAAGTTAGCCTTCATAAACTACAAGAGCTCACAGAAAGAGGGAGACAAACAGCAATTTCTGGAGAAGCTAAGGGAAGCTGGTAAAGTAGTTCAGAAAGCAAAGATGTAAATGGAAGAAAACAATAGCTCATCAGTAAATCATAGAAACAAGACTCTTTTAGGTATGTTGGTGAGGAAGTGCAAGGGTGGCACTGTGAGACTCAAGGTTGAAAGGGAGGAATATGTAGAGGCTGACGAGGGTAAAGCAGAATTGCTAAACAAATATTGCTGTTCTGTATCCACAGATGGAGGGCCAGGAATAGGACCTCAGAAAACAAATACAAATAGGAATGAAAAAGTGAGGTAGACCAAGTGGCAGCATAAGTGTTTCTGCCGCCCTAGGCAGAGCCTCTGAGCCTCCCCCCCCCCCCCCAAGACTGTGTCTCCATCCAGCCGGCCATGCTGCCACCTCCCTCCCCTCTTCGTGCTGAAGCGGCAGTGGCTGAACTGCCACTTCAGCGCTGTGTTGGGCCTTAAAGTGCCCATGCGCATGCGTGCTCATGGCCTGCCGCTACTGCCCCCCCCTCCGATGCAACTTTCTTGGAGGGCAGGCAGTAGTGACAGGCCAGAACTGCACGCACATTCATGGGCATTTTAAAGCTTACCACAACACTGAAGTAGCAATTTGGCTGTGCTTCCCAGGGGATTGGGCTAGTGATGCCGCCCACTAGGATTTGGTGCCCTAGGCAACCGCCTAGTTCACCTAGTGGATGGGCCAGCCTTGGGTAGACCTTGAATGATTTTCAGAAGACTATATTCATAAGGAGCTAGTTAAACTAAATATAGACAAGCCAATGGGGCCAAATGGGATACATGCAAGGTATTTAAGGAAATTAAGGAGGTTCTGGTGGCTCCACAGTCTTTTAAATGCTTTTTTAATGTTGGGAGTGGTAGCAGAGATGGATGGATGTGATGCCTCTCCATAAAAGCGGAATTGAGAAGGAGATTGAGACCTACAGACCGTTAGTCTAATCTCTTTTGTGGATAAATTGATGGAAATGTTGCTAAAACAGAGGATAGTGCAGTTTCTGGAATCCAGTGAAGTGCAGGATCTAAGACAGTATAGTTTTTCTAGAAGTAAGTCTTGTCAGACGAATCTGATCAGTTTCTTTGACTGGGTGACCAGAGAGCTGGATCACAGGAGAGTGCTAAATGTGGTGTACTAAGATTTCTGCAAGGCTTATGACATGATTCCACATGAGGATTAGCGTATGAGGGGTAGGGGCAATAAAGGGATACATAATAGCACTGGGTGATAGAGGAGAGAGAAGAGAAAACGATATTGAGCAACATGTGGGAGAGAAAGAGGGGTCAAGTGGGAAATACTGGTGCCAGGAAGGGACAGAGGCAGGGAGAAGAGCCAGGTTGGGAAGAAAGAGAAAGATGAAGGGCAGAGAGTGTAATTTGAGAGCTGAGGGGAGAAGGAAGTGTAGGACGTGAGTCAGTAGGGAAAAAGAGGGTAGTGGGGGTCAAAAGGTAGGGCAGAAAGCATAGCATAGCTTTCCGGTGGAGGTAGTGGAGATAAAGCCAGTATCAGAATTCAAGAAAGCATTGGACAAGCACTGGGAATCTTTAAGGAGAAGAGGCTGTTGGGACTAAGCTGTGGTGTGTATGGACAGACTGGAGAAGCCATATGACCTTGTTTCTGCTATTTTCTATATTTTTATGTTCAGAAAGGGGAATTTTGGGGCAGGAATGGAAGAGAGAGGGTAATGTGGGGTGAGGTAGTAGGGACTTGGAGATGAAGGAAGGGAATTTGGGAGCAACATGATATGAGCAAGGGTAGGGGAGACAAAGGTCAAAGATCAGTAAGTGTGATGTAGAAAGAGGGGAGAACCTGTTGGGCACAGTGTGCAGGGAGAAAAAGGTTTGAGAAGGCATACTTGTGGTTTTGTGGGGATCAGAGATGTTAAGTTGGAGCTATTGAACTGCTCTTATGTTTGTGGTGATAAGAGGTGCAATGTTGGGTCTGCCAGGCCCCTATATTGATTTTGTGGGGACAGAATTTGTAATGTTAGGATCACAAATTCCTGAATTCCTTACTGTAGATAACACCTCACACCACTGTTTTCTAGGCTTTTATAAATTCTGCTGGCTATGTCTAGCATCATCTATCACATCTGTTTTAACCTTTCTGCTTCTCTCTCTGTAACCTTTCCTCTCTCCTAAATGCCTCACTTCTCCCATATTTGGTCTGGAAACTTTGCCTACCCTACATTCAGAAATTCCACCCACAAGGACTATATGAGCTCAGACTTCCCTTGTATTTCTGACAAATGTAGTTATTTCCTGTTTTATCAGTTTTAACCTTGCTCTGGAATTTAACCAGTCCTCATCATTACCATATCTTGCCAGAAACCATATTCTATCACAATATTTATATCTTTAAATCTTATTTTATATGGCTTTTAGTAAAGATTCTGTACCACTTTGGCATCCCTCCTCTGCACTGCCTCTACTGTCTCTATATTTATTTGGAGGTACAGCATCCTGAATTGTACACAGTACTCCAGAGAAAATCTCACCATTAACTTGTACAGCAACATTTTCACATTCTTTTTCTATCAGTTATACCTTTCTCTATGCAAACAAACTTTCCTCTGGCTCTGCTCACTGTTTTGTTGCACTGCTTTACAACCTTGAGATCATCAGACATAATCATCCCAACAACAGGACGTCTGCTTTGGAGGGGCTAGGAACTGCTGCACTTACAGAGCACAACATTCAGGGGTTCATAATCTTCCCTTTGCACTGTACTTCTTTACTATTGTATTACTATTGCCGCCACCACTGATTCCAGGGAGATGTTGCAGTAGCGTAATGCTGGGGCAGGAGATTGGAGGCCCGAATATTCTGTCCCAGTGCCACCCTCCAAAGTCTAGTGTTCTAGATGACCACCTAGTTCACCTATTGGTAGTTCCGGCCTTAAAAGAGAGGTTAAACAAGTTAGGGCTCTTCAGCTTGGAGAAAAGAAAACTAAAAGGTCCTATGACAGAAGTTTATAAAAACATGAGTGGTGTGTAATGATTAAATAAGGAATGGTTGTTTAACTTTTCAAAAGACACTAAAACAGTTCTGTTGTTATGTGCCATTGAGTCAATGTAAACTCATGACAATCCTCTGGATAGTTGTCCTACACTATGTTCGGTCTTCAGTCAGGCAGCTAATTGTTGATAGAATGGCATCCATAGTTGCTTTCATTGCATTGATCCATTTCATTGTTGACCTTCCTCTTATGCGCTGACCTTCAACCTTGCCAAGCATGATGTCTTTCTCTAATGATCTTTTTCTTCAAATGACGTGTCCAAAGTATGAAAGTCAGTCTTTTTATTTGAGTTTCCAATGAAAGCATAGGTTTGATCTCTTCTAGTACTGACTGACTTGTTCTTTGGGCAGTCAATGGTATACACAGTGGGTGTGGGAGGGGGGAGGGGAGATTTTCAGCTGCGGCAGCTAATACTTCTAAAGCACATAGTCATCTCTACTGAATACTAACCCCAGATATTTAATGCCAGGGCCATATTTGGCCACCTGCATTGAATATCCAGGGTGCCACATAGCGCAGAAGCTAACCGGGCAGCAGCAATATTGAGCCACTGCCTGGTTAGCGCCCTTGGGTAAAGATAGGCACAGCAAAAGCTGGCTTATCTTTACCCACAGCTTGCTAACTGGGCAGTGGCTCAATATCACTGCTGCCTGGTTAGCAATGGGTGCTGTCTCTGCTCTGCCCTAGAATGGCCTCGGAACACCTCAATGCTAACTGCGTAGCGTCAGGGCACGTAGTGGCGGCACCCGCAGATATTCAATGGCACTAACCATGTTAATGCCGTGGAATATCCTGTTAACCGCCATTTACACAATTTGCAGGTCTGCAAACTGTGTAAATGCCTTTGAATCCCCCCCCCCCAATAATTCCTTGCCAGCACCATAATTCGAAGGCATCAATTTTCTTCCTGTCTTTCTTCTTCACTGTGCAACTTTCACATCCATATGACGTTTTTTAAAATACCATTGTTTGGTCAAGTCAAATCTTTGCATGTAGAAATATGTCTCTGCATTTGAGAATCTTGTCTAGGTCCTTCATAGTTATTCTGCCAAGAGCAATGCGTCATCAGATTTCTCGACTATGTCATTTCTTTATTGATTATAAGTAGGTTAAAGTTGTTTGCTATTTCTATTTCTTCTCCATCAGGGATGAAATGACTGATTTTGCCAGTGGTCAGGATCTTTGTCTTCTTCATGTTAAAGTGAAGGCTCAATTAAGACTATGTTCCTTGATCCTGATAAGCAGATATTTCAGATTGTTTTCACTTTCAGCCAGTAACGTGGTATTGTCGGCATAGCAAAGGTTGTTGAAAAGTCTTCCACCAATCTTCACACCTTGGTTCTCCTCATACAATCTTGCTTCTTCGATGATTTGTTCTGCATATAAATTAAAAAGGATGGGGAAATATGCAGCCTTGTACATCTTTGCTGATTTTAAACCATTCTGTTTCTCCTTGTTCTGTTCAAACCTTTGCTTCTTGATTAGGGGGGAGGGAGTGGCCTAGTGGTTGGGGCAAGTTACCTCAGGCCAGAAGGTCAGGGGTTCAAATCCCACTAGAGGACAGCAACCTTGGGCTGGAAGGACTGGGGTTTCCAGTCCCACAAGTGCTCCTTGTGGTCTTGGGCAAGCCACTTAACCCTCCATTGCCCATGTTCCCTGTAAAATAGTTATCTCCAAGTTATAATGCCCTGTTCAATGTAATTTCAGTTTGTTCAATGTAAACCACCTTGATATCATGAAAGGCAGTATATAAGAAATGTTCAATAAATAAATAAATAAAACAATTAATGTAAAGGTTGTGCGTGAGAATCTCAGATGTTCTGGTATACTTATGCTTCTTAATATGGCCCAGAGTTTTTCATGATTTACACAATGAAAGGCTTTGCTGTAGACAATAAAACACATATAGATATCCTTTTTGTACTCTTTTGTCATTTCAAGGATCCAGCTCACATCCACGATGATGTTTCTTGTTCCTTGCCCTTTCCTGAAAGCTGCTTACATTTCAGACTGTTCTTATTCCAGGTATGATTATAGTCTCCACAGAATTATCTTTAGAATCTTGCTGACATGTGGGATCAGAGCAATTGTGCGATAGATCATACAGACTGTAAAAATTTTCTTCAGTAATGGTATGAACACAGATCTTTTCAAGTCATTTGGCCATGATGCTGTCTTCCAAACTTTCTGGCAGAGCCTTGTAAGTACAGTCAAACCTCGGTTTTCATGATTAATCCGTTCGAAAAAGTCTGACTAAAACCGAAACGTATGAAAACTGAAGCAATATTTCCCATAAGAAATAATGTAAATCCAATTAATCCGTTCCAGACACCCAAAAATATTCACAAAAAATACATTTTATAGAGAATAACTATTTTTACATACAGAAAACAATGAGAAATAAATATAAATGACTAATGAAATGGATAAATGAACATTTAACATCACTGAAAGCAAGCTAAGTACAGTACTGTACAGTACAGTACGTTAACATCTGGCCTTAGCCACCCCTGACAAGCTGCTGTGCCCAGCTCTCTTCGGAATCACATTGAATTCAGTCCATTAAAATACCTTTACTTTATCTGCTCAATGCTTCAGAATGGCAGAAAATCTTAATGATATAGCTTCAGACGTACCCTGCAAGAGAAAGAACTGCCTCCCACATTCATGCAACATCTCCTGCTTACGTTGACAGCTTTTCTTCCCTGCTACCGGGACAAAATCTCAGTCAAAAGACGTTGAAAACCGAAGCAATGCATGAAAACCGGGACAAAATCTGAGTCAGAAAAGACGTTGAAAACCGAAGCGTATGAAAACCGGGGCAAATGAAAACCGAGGTTTGACTGTACTGTAACAGCTGCATTTGATTGCTGTAATACTTCAATTGGAATGACATCAATGCTGAGTGCTTTGTTTTTTTGATAATGCTTATAATGCTACTTCAACTTCTTCTTTCATCATCAACGGTTCCTGATCATAACATACAGGTTGAAATGGCTGTTGATCCACTTGATCTTCATGGTATAATGACTGTGTATTCTTTCTACCTTTTCTTGCTCTTCTCAACATCATTCAACATGGATTTTTGAAGCTAGAATTTTCTCTTTAACAATAGGATATTCTATGAGGTACGTTTACTAAGCTGCACTAATCGTTAGCAGGGCTATTTTTAACTAGGTCCCATTTAATAACATGGGACCTAGTTACAAATAGCCTGTGCTAACCGTTAGCCCAGCTTAGTAAGCATACCTCTATAAAATAAATTGTAAAATACTTTTTTTAAGACAGCTCATAATTAAACTGTGAGATCTGTTGTTGGAGCATGTGGGCAGAGTGATTAACATAGCAGGATCTAAAAGAAGTTTTGACAAGTTCCTGGAGAAAAAGTCCAAAAAATTATTAGCAAAATAGACTTGGGAGATGCTTGCTTCAATGTGGTAGGCATGTATCCGATGGCGAGCAATGACTGGGCAATAAGCAGAATGAGTGGCATAAGCTCCTGTTTGGATATTTTAATTCATGTGAATGGGCAAGGGTCCAACTGAGAGGTGGTGCTATTCAAGTTCGATATGATGTTCTCTAGCTGCTTGGTGGAGATTGTGCTGAAGGTTGACCATATTCCCTTGTCGGGGCAGTCCGAGGTGTTGCTTACATAGTGGGGTGATGAGACTGCTGCTGAATTGCTTGCTTGCTTAGCTTGTAAGTGCTGGGCCATCTCAGTTGGGAAGATAGCTTTGGTGGTTTTTGAGGTGGTAGGGTCTTTGATGAGGTGCTGGGCAATGTCAAATAATTCCCTGGGTTGGTTGAGGAAGGAGTTGAGTAGGTTGGTGTGATGTTCCTTTTTCTTTACCAGGGTAAGAGTACAATTTTGCTTCAGGACTGAGACGTATGCTGTATGAGTGTCTGGGTTCTAAGCCTTCTCCATGTACACTTTAGTTGTCAGAGCTTGATTTTCATTGGTTTGAGCTCAGGGATGAACCATAATGCTAGGTGTGCTCTCATCTTCTTGGGTTTACTGTTCGGCCTGATGGCATAAGAGGAGATGAGAGAGTTTCATTGTGCAATGATGTCATCCAGGTTACAGGGGTTTTTAAGCACTGGGTCCAAGCGTGTGAGTGGTTGGATTACATTGGTGAAGGTCTCTATTAAATGCCCTGAATTTCCAGAAATGTGCTTGCACAGGTGTGTTTGGGTATTGGGTATTGCTGCTTCAGAGGAAGAAGGTGAGAAGGTTGTGGTCCGACCATGATACAGAGGTGCCAAAAGGGCCCTCTGATGAGCCCCGCAGGTGCAGGCTTGCCAGGCGTGGGCATGCCCGATGGTGCTATAAGTTTAAAGTCCGGTCTTGGGGCCATGATTGGCCTTGTGATAGGGAGGGGGGAGGAGTTTAGCTTCCCGCTTCCTGTCCTGAAGCCGATTGGGGCTCCTTTTTGGTGGCGGCATTCCTCTTCACACCCGATGGTGCTGTAAATTTAAAGTCCGGTCTCAGGGCCCTGAATGGCCTTCGATGGGGAGCGGGAAGGAGTTTAGCTTCCTGCTCCCTGTCCTGAAGCTGATCGGAGCTCCTTCTTGGCAGCGGCGATCTTCTTAGCGTCTGATGGTGCTGTAAATTTAAAGTCCAATCTCGGGGTCATAATTGGCCTTGCAATGGGGAGTGGGGAGGAGTTTAGCTTCCCACACCCTGACCTGAATTGGTTGGGGCTCCAGCATATTGCTGGAGAATCAATGTGGATGAGCGGGAAGGGGGGGCAGAACTAGGGAATGCGATTGAGTAAATTATACAGTGTGCTCAGAATAGCTAACTTAATGGTGGGAGGAAAACTAGTCCTCTCTACCAAAGTGCTCAATGACCAAGTGAACTTTCAGTCTCTTGTGGAAATCTAATAGTCGTGGATGACTCGTAAGCTCTGTGACATATAGTGAGAAGGCTCGATTCAAGGCACTCTGATTACACTTTACTTTTGCTGTGGGGATGGTGAAGGAATTTTGCACTTTGCTTCTTCTCTGTCTATTGTTTGTATCTTGTGTAATAAAGACTGTAGGTATAGCAAGGAAAGGCTATGTGAGATTTTGAAAATAGTAAACATAATCTTATATTTTCTGTGGCTCGCTATGGGGAGCCAGAGTAAGTGTCTGAGGATTAAGGTTCTGGCCGCTCCATAGAGGATTTGGGCAGCAGTGTTTTATCTCATCTGTATTGGGTGAATCGTGTGATTCGGAAGTTCTTGTAGAATGATTCTGCAATAATCCCAGTGTGGGCAGACTAGGGCTTAAAAACTGTATGGGGGTTCTGGATGCTCAGTAATGGCCATAGGCACTGCACTGCTTTTATTTTGTGGTAGATGTTTATGTTTATGTTTATTTTTTTGATATACCACTCAGGCCAGAGGCATTAGAGTGGTTTACAATACTATATCATTTGAGGAAAAAGGAAAAGAACGCCATTTATATGATAGGACAGAGAAGAGGACAGAGACAGTCAAACAGATAGGAGGAGAAGAGGAACATGGAACAGCACGTTACCACAAAATAGCAGCACATCACTCTAGTCCACAACATGTCATCAATGCCACTCACAGCAACAGACGCCACGGACCAACGCCTAAGGGCCATGCCAAAGGGCCCTCAGGCGCGGGCCCGCAAGGCGCGGGCGTGCCTCTGAAGCGGCAGATTTCAAGCCGTTGGTGTGGCAGGCAGGGGAGAGGAGGAGGAGCTCCCGCTCACTCCCTCCACGATGGCCGCTGCTCCCGATTCTGGCGGGGCGCCTCTGAATCGGCAGATTTTAAGCCGTTGGTGTGGCAGGCAGGGGAGAGGAGGAGGAACTCCCGCTCACTCCCTCCACGATGGCCGCTGCTCCCGATTCTGGTGGGGTGCCTCTGAAGTGGCAGATTTCAAGCCATTGGTGTGGCAGGCATGGGAGAGGAGGAGGAGCTCCCGCTCACTCCCTCCACGATGACCGCTGCTCCCGATTCTGGCGGGGCGCCTCTGAAGCGGCAGATTTCAAGCCGTTGGTGTGGCAGGCAGGGGAGAGGAGGAGGAGCTCCCGCTCACTCCCTCCACAATGGCCGCTGCTCCCGATTCTGGCGGGGCGCCTCTGAAGCGGCAGATTTCAAGCCGTTGGTGTGGCAGGCAGGGGAGAGGAGGAGGAGCTCCCGCTCTCTCCCTCCACGATGGCCGCTGCTCCCGATTCTGGCGGGGCACCTCTGAAGCGGAAGATTTCAAGCCGTTGGTGTGGCAGGCAGGGGAGAGGAGGAGGAGCTCCCGCTCACTCCCTCCACGATGGCCGCTGCTCCCGATGTGCTTGATGGTGTTGCTGATATGAGGTTGTAGGGTTACCTTCTAGTCGAGGGTTATTCCTATGTACTTTACACACATACTTTGCATTTGCAAAGTATGTGTGCTAATTATTCACTGTAGCATGGGTCCACCAGTAGATTTCTCAAAGGGAAACTCCATGAAGTGTTTCCCTTTGAAAATCAGCTTGCATGCCTATGGGTACAAAGCACTCATGAACCTGGGGACATACAATGAAGCTACAGGGTAAGCTATTTAAGACTAATAAGAGAATATGCAGCTGCCTCCGACTCCCCCCGCTGTCCTCCGGAGCTCCCCCAATCTGGGTAGAGCGCCCGAGCAGGAAGTCCTCCTGCTCGGAAGCTCCTGCCCAATCGGGGCAGTGGGAGCAACTAAGAGCCGGCAATAAAAGAGCCGCCCCAGCAGGGCGCGCCCGCGCGCCTCGCCAGAGGGCCCTTGGGCGTGGCCCTTAGGCGCGGCCACAGAAGCAGCAGCAAGAAAAGCCACCACATTATAGGGGCGGAGCCTAGCGATGAAACAAGATGGACGCATAGGAGCTCTGCTCTTGCTGACCCACAGCGTTATTCCTGAATTATTGCCTAACCAGGTCATTGTAGACAATTCTTTCTGCCATAGTGCATCATATCAGAGCGATGGCGACTGGGAAACAAACTAAATTGGAGTTTGCTGCGAGCGGGAGTGCGGGCACTAAGCGCGCTAAACAAGACCCCCCTTCTCCTGTTAAGATGGCGGCTGGACGCGAGGCCGACGAAGGGAAAAAGGAAATATTAGCTGAGATCCGGGCGGTACGGGAGTTAATTGCGGCGAACGGAGCAACGCTACTACAAATGCAGGCAGACATGCTGGAGTTCAAGGAGCGAACACAAGGGCTGGCAGCCCGCGTGGAACAAATAGATGGTACAGTGGCTGTACACGAGGAGCATTTACAAAAACTGAATAAGGCTATGAAAAAGGTGAATTTTCTTGAGGCGAGCGTGGAAGACCTTGCAAATAGAACCCGCAGAAACAACATTCGACTGGTTGGTGTTCCTGAAGGAGCGGAGGGCACGGACACAATAGGTTTCCTGGGGAGAGCGCTGCCTCAAATGCTCAAAATAAATTTCAGTAAGCCACTGGAAGTGGAACGGGCGCACAGGATACCGGCGCATACTGGAGGGCGCAGCCCGAGGCCGCGGCCTCTAATTTTCTGTCTACTGCGTCACCAGCAGGCCATGCAAATTATGGCTGCAGCAAAGGCCCTATCTTCAGTAACATACGAAGGTCAGAGAGGTTTTTTTTTCCCTGATCTATGCAAGGCAACAATGGATCGAAGGAAGAAGTTTTTAGAGCTGCGACCTCGTCTCCAGCAACTTCAGGCGAAATATGGATTATTTTACCCTGCACGCTTCAAAGTAACTCTGGATAATCGTACAAGAACCTTTGAGGAGCCTGACGGTTTGGTACAGTTCTTGGAGGAGCAGGAAGCTTTGAAAATGCATACGGACAATGGGCTTTAAATGCTGTTACTATGCCTGCCATCATGGACTAACATGTACTCTGGTTAGATATGATCCAGCGTAAGCACGTCTAGAGCTACTGGGGGCTGCTCCTCCTATAATGGCAGAGGGACTCTTTTTTGTGTCTGCACCTATATCATGATGGTAATGTATGGTTTGGAGAATGGGTTGTTTAAGAAGTTGCTGATTTGTACGGTTACAGGGAAGGGGAGGGAAGGAAGGAAGGAGGGGATAAACAGTAAAAAAAAAAAAAATACATAAATAAAAAAATAAAAAATACATAAATAATAAATAAATAAATAATGCATATAATCATAAATAGTAGATGGATGTTATTAGTCACTATGGCAGATTATTACTGTTTAGGCATTTTTCCTGTTGTGGAGATTAACTGAGTTGGGTCTTGCAGATGCTGCTGTGTTTCCAGTTCTGGTTTTCACGCTGTCTCACCCTTGGTTATTGCTCCTTTTTGGGAGGGTCAGTTTTGTACACTGCAGGCAACTAGGGGTTCCTTATGTACCTTGGTTCAAGATGCCAGGTAGCGTGTTGCTTATGACCACGGAGAGTACAGATGATCCTACTATGTATCTTTTTATTAATGCACCCTCTTAAGCTTTTGTCTCTGAATGTGAAGGGTATAATGCACCCCATAAAACGAAAGAAGATACTGGTTTATGCCCATAAGCAAGGAGCGGATATAGTGTGTCTCCAAGAGACTCATCTGTCATCGAAGGAATGCCTGAAGCTAAATTCTACACATTATAAGCTGATTGCCTTCTCCCCAGCCCTAGGGAAGAAGAATGGGGTTGCAATCCTGGGTAAAGGCAAGTCACAGATCCAGGTCCTATCCACACGAGCTGATAAGGAGGGGCGTTGGGCTAAAGCTCATGTTACTGTCGGCGCTAGGCATCTAGTAGTCATGTGCATATATGCCCCAAATTCTGACCAACCTAACTTTTTTTCTGCCCTCGCAAAAGAAATACAGCATGATGCTTCCCTTCCGGTAGTCCTCGGGGGGGACTTCAATTTGGTTCTAGACCCCTTACTAGATTGCAGTCCTAGCCGACCAAGGAGTGGCAGAGCTCTAGCAATGCTAAACTCACTTATGCAAGAATTTGGCTTAGTTGATGTTTGGAGAATCCTTTTTCCGAGGGAAAGGGATTATACGTTCTTCTCATGCCCTCACGGTTCGTTCTCCAGGATAGATTTCTTTTTAATCTCCAGACCGCTGATGCAAGAAGCCTGTGGAGCCAATATCCTGAGTACACATATCTCCGACCATGCGGCTATTGTCTTAGATCTAAACCTTGAGGGCGACCTGCCCGGCCAGCAGTTCTGGTCTTTCAATAGAACACTCCTGGGGGATGCCGATTTCAAGGAAACAATAAACCAAGCTATAAAGGATTATTTTTTCCACAATAGCCCGGAGGTTTCGCCAGTTTGGGCTTGGTGGGAGGCCTTCAAAGCTTCTATGAGAGCTCATATTACTAGTTTTGCAATAGCCCAAGCCAAGAAGGCGCAAGCGAAGCTGCAAGGGATAGATCAACAGATTAGAGTAGGGGAAAGAATTCTGCAAAGAGGTTCTAATGCAGTAGTGCTGAATCGTCTCCATAAGCTGAGATATCTGTATAATACGACATTAAGCGCGGAAGTGGAACAGAGTATGTTTGAAGGCCGAGCCCGCTACTACTTAGGTAAGAATAGGGCTGGTAAGCTGCTGGCTTCCAACCTAAAGGCACGTCGCAACAAGACACATGTAACGCACGTGCTGGATGAACAGCAGAATCAGCTAACCAACAGCGGTGATATTGCGGCGGCCTTTCGGAAGTATTATGAGCAGCTATATACCTCAGAAATAGCTTTTGACAAAGCGGCCTGTGAGACCTTCCTTGCCAGTGCTGAAAGGCCCATCTTGCGGGAGTCCCATGTGGCTGGTCTGGGGAAGGCCTTCTCCGAGGATGAACTAAGGGAGACCTTAACTGGTATGAAGATCGGCAAGGCGGCAGGACCCGATGGGATCCCGGTAGAATTCTACAGGACCTTTGCGGAAGTGCTGCTTCCACAACTCTTGAAATACTTCCAAGCACTGCTGGCGCAGGATCAGAAGAAGGGTGCGTTCGCTGAGGCAACGATTGTGGTGCTAGAAAAACCTGGGAGAGATCCAACTCAGGTTGACAATTACAGGCCTATTTCACTCTTAAACGCCGATTACAAGTTGTTTTCCAGTATACTGGCCAGGCGATTGAATAACGTATTGCATCTACTGATACACCCTGACCAATGCGGGTTCGTGTCAGGCAGATCCACAGCTGATAATGGGCGTCTGCTTTGCGACGTGATGGAGCAAGCTTCTACCATGGACTCCCCTGTTGTGGGCATTTCAATAGATGCTGAGAAGGCCTTCGACAGACTTGAATGGCCCTTCCTATATCATGTGCTAGTCTGGTTTGGCCTGCCTACAGATTTTGTTGATAAGGTTCGGGTGCTGTATGACTCCCCGACGGCTCGAATCCTGGTTAACGGCATCCTTTCGGAGTCCTTTTCTCTGCGACGTGGTACCCGACAGGGGTGTGCCCTCTCCCCGCTCCTATTTAATCTAGCTTTGGAGCCACTGGCCTTGTTAATCCGTCAATCTGAAGAGATTCAAAGTATTCGGGTTGATGACCTGCATGTCAAATTGTCAGCGTATGCCGACGATCTACTCGTATTTCTCAAGCCCGACTCCATATCTCCACTTCTCCAACTTATATCTCAATACTCGCGATTCTCCGGATATAAAGTGAACTGGAATAAATCAGTAGCTTTTCCTTTGAATAATCAGGCAAATTCATCTCTAGTAGATAACTTCCCCTTTCAATGGCAAGCCACAGCGATAAAGTACCTAGGGGTGCTATACTCTGCGACCTTAGAAGAAACTGCACAATTAAATGCTGCGAAACTGTTGGAGACGACACGTTCATATGCCCTGAAATGGTCTGTGCTTCATCTGACGTGGTGGGATCGGGTGGAAGCTATCAAAATGACGCTGGTGCCTAAGATAAACTACGTCCTGAGTATGCTCCCCTTTCTCCTGTCTCCTACGATTTACAAAAGTTTAGAACGGATCTTAAGTGTCTTCCTTTGGGCTGGGAAAATTCCTAGAATTGCACTAAAGAAGCTAAAAGCCAATAAAGCAAATGCCGGAATATACTTCCCGGATTTCTCCTGGTATCATAAATCCTTTCTATTGAAGCAGGGTTCGCTCTGGGCCCTCAGTGCCATTAGGGAAGATACTCCCACTTGGCTCAAGCTGGAAGAGCGGCTTGCAGCGCCTTGCCCTATCAAGCTGCTTATCGGAATGAAATACCCAAAGTCATCCAATATGGGTAGAGTGATAACCTCGACTCAATCAGCGTTTCAGTCTTTCCTTCCCGTCATTGCACGGAATAATGCCCTTTCACGGTCAGTGCCGATATGGTTTAACCCTGCTTTTGTAATTAACAACGGGACCTGTGCATGGGTGCAGTGGCAACGAAGAGGAATATGGACTGTTGGGCAACTACTGGAAGATTCTTCGTGGAAATCCTTTAATACTCTCCAACGGGAATTTGATTTGCTGCCTTCGTGGCATTACCAATGGCTACAATTGCGACATTGTATCGGAAGTGTGTTTCCGTCCCCGGAGGGGATAGTTAGCTCCTGGGGGTTGCTGGAGATCGTTGAAGAAGTCAATGCTCGAAGAGGAGCAGCCTCACGTTTCTATGCTATGTTTGCGGATCATTTTGCTCCAGCAAACGTGGGGCTACGCCGTATCTGGGAAGCTGAGACGCATGCTAGTTTGTCACTGGTGGAATGGGAAAGATTCTGGGGCTCTTCGATTCGAGCAACTAAGTCAGCGGCCCTTACACAGTCTTTCTTCTTCTTGGCGCATAGGGCCTACATCACTCCCGTTGTTCTGAGCAAATGGAATAAGGCAGCGGGAATCGCATGTTGGAACTGTCAAGGGGCAGCTGGTACGCTTAGCCATATGCTACTGGAGTGCCCTCACATTCAGCAGTTTTGGACAAAAGTCTGGGGCAAGATTCAATTAGTCTTGAACTTCTCAGCTGATCTAACCTGGCGAATACTAGCATTCAGAAATGTAGATTCCCTGCCGGATTTTGACAAAAATAATCGCTTTCTTCTGAATTTTATGATTATGATAGCCATTAAACTTCTTCTAACGTACTGGAAGAATCCCTGCACACTCTCCTATGGGGAATGGTGGATCCAACTATGCTTGTTCGCCAGATATGAGAAAGCCGCGGACAGAGTCTTATGTATGAGAGGTGTTCGACCAAAACTCTCAAAGTGGTCTGCTTTAGATAACTTTGTCTCTGCAACATGTTACACCTCGGTATCTATGGGGTGCAAATAGTACCGGGTGCGCTTGGCGGAGACGTTCTGGTCCTCTGTTGCCTGCAGTGTCTGGGGAGGGAGGGTGGTGGGAACTGTTGTGAGTTTCACTTCTGTATTAGACGCTTGATAAATATTATTGGGTGGGGGGTATAGAAAGATAGTTTTGAGCTTTGCGAGTCCTCCGGGCTCTGTCAGTTCTCACTTGAAGATTTGTTGTACTGCTTATTTTTGTCTGGTGTTGCATTGTACTGTATTTTCTCTTATGTATGGTGTGTTGGATATAAATAATAAAAATATTAAAAAAAAAAAAAAAAAAAAAAGCCACCACATTACATCAAACAAAGGAACAGCAGCCCCAACCAGACAGAACAGAAGACCTGACCAGAAAGAACAACCAGAGCCTCAACAACCTCGACACCCCAGTAAGTCACCACAATCCATCATGGCCACAGCAACCTACCTGCCAATATTCCTCTTCATAACACAACTCTTCCCACAGCACACAAAAACACACTACACACACTCAGAAACCATATGGACAACAACAACCATGCCTACCTACCCCCCTCCGCAACACACCACCCGGAGCTCTCTCACGAAAGGCAAACGCAACAGACACACAATCCACGAGAACAACCCGCACACAAACATGAAAACAAACCACAAGGAGCCTAACACGCCAAACACCACCTCCATAGAGCTCATAAACACCAGATCAGTAAGAAACAAAATAAACACAATCAGAGACCACATAGAGGACCAACAACCTGACATCCTCTGCATCACAGAAACTTGGCTTACCCCCACTGACAATGTCCTCCTCAATCAGCTAGTCCCCCCTACATACTCAGCTTTTAACAGCCCACACACACACAGGAGAGGAGGCGGGGTTCTGATCATTGCAAAGAACACCCTAAAACTGAAGACTCTCACCTAACAAGACTCAGACCAATGCAACACAATTGCTGTAGGAAACAAGCAAATAGCCCTGTGCCTCATCTACAGAGCCCCCCCATGCTCCAACAGAGGAACTAGCATCCACGCTAGAGACTGTATGTGCAATCAACACAAACCACAAACCACTAATTCTACTGGGCGACTTCAACCTCAGCTCTACAACCAGCAAGGACAAGGAAACCTTCATGCAAGCAATGGACTCCTTACACTACATGCAAATAATCAACACCCCGACGCACAGACATGGATCTTCGCCGGACCTCATATTTGCCCCAACCACATAATCAACAAAGGTGGCATCTCATCACCCACAGTCACCCCAGTGCCCTGGTCGGACCACTACAGAATCAAAATAGAAATCACAAACCAAAGGGAGAGACACGACAAGACACAGTGAGCAGTCTTGCTTTATAGGGCACCTCCCCCTTTAACAAATCACAGTGAATTGGACCAGCACATTTGTATATAATTAAAGAGATTAAACTGCTTTTTCTCTGAAAGGACAGCTGCGAAACCGGCTGGTACTTGGTAGATCTCTCTCTTTTGCTTTAACAGATACCTAAGCTCCACAAACAGAACAATGGCTGGGAAAAATCGTATTGCTAAAGCTGTTGCCCCCATTACAGCTTCTGCCTCGGTCCAGACAGAGATCCTAATGCCAGTTGAAGGACCGGTTCCATGTGCAGGGTGCCTGCATGCTGAAGCTCTGAGGAAACAAGTGGAGGAACTCAGAGAGGAGGTGGTGAGGCTGAGGAGCATTCAAGACAGTGAGAAGTACATTGATGAGATGCTTCTTGCAGCAACCAGGCTCTCCAGCACAGGAGAAGATGGGTGCCAACAGAATGTCGATGGTTGGACACAAGTCACCAGGGCCTGCAAAATTACCAATCCAACTTCTCCAGCCCTTGAATTGAAGAACCATTATGCAGCCCTGGAAGTGGAGGAGGTGAAAGCATCCCTGGAAAGGGAAGAACCAGAGTTCAAGTACCCCAAAGTTGCGGAATCAGTGACCAGAAGGAAACGAAGGGTAGTGGTGGTTGGAGACTCTCTTCTGAGGGGTACTGAGGTGTCCATCTGCCGACCAGACTTGATGTCCAGAGAGGTATGCTGTCTGCCTGGTGCCAAAATCCAAGATGTTACGGAGAGTTTGCCGAGACTCATCAAGCCCACTGACTATTACCCAATGTTGCTAATCCATGTTGGAACAAATGATACTGCCAGGTATACCTCGGAACATATCAAAAGTGACTTCATGGCTCTGGGACAGCGGGTAAAGCAGTTAGGTGCACAGGTGGTGTTCTCTTCAATCCTCCCTGTTGAGGGTAAAGGCCAAGGCAGAGAGGCTCGCATCCTGGAGATGAATGCATGGCTGCATGGATGGTGTCATCGAGAGCGTTTTGGTTTCCTAGACCATGGGATGCTGTCCCAAGGGTTGCAGAGCAGAGATGGCATCCATCTGTCCAAGAAAGGTCAATGCATCTTTGGTAGTAGACTGGCTAATCTACTGAAGAGGGCTTTAAACTAGATTCGTTGGGGATGGGTGAAGAAAGCCCCCAGGTAAGTGAAAGCCCCCAGGTAGATGATACATTAAATACCTTTATGGAAATGGGTAACAGGGGTAACATATGGAAAGCAGTGTGTATTAATGCCCGTAGCATGGGAAATAAGATTCCTGAAGTTGAAGCTTTGGTGGGAGTGGCTGACTTGGATTTAGTGGCAGTTACAGAAACATGGTTCACAGAAAACCATGACTGGGATGTAACTATACCTGGCTATACTTTATTCAGAAAGGACAGGGTAGGAAGAAGGGGAGGAGGAGTGGCACTATATGTAAAAACTACTATTAAAGCTTTGGAATTACAGAGCTTAAAAGGGAGAGAGGAGGCATTGTGGGTTAAACTAGAAAGAGGGAAAGAGAAATCTGTTTGCATTGGTGTGATATACAGACCTCCCTCACAAGAGGAAGAGGTGGACAGAGAGTTAATTGAAGACATACGCAGCATTGCTAGGAAAGGGGAAGTGCTACTGCTAGGAGATTTCAATATGCCAGATGTTGATTGGCACATTCCTGCTGCAGTATCATCTAAAAGTAAGGAGATCCTGGATTCTCTACAGGGAGAACTATTCAGGCAATTGGTAACAGACCCCACACGTGAAGGGGCCATACTGGACTTGGTGCTTACCAATGGTGAAAGTGTTTCTGATGTTGTAGTGGGAGATCATTTTGCATCCAGTGATCACCAGATGGTGTGGTTCAGTATTAGGACTAGGGCTGTTAGAATCCATTCCAAGGTGAGGATCTTAGACTTTAGGAAGACTAACTTTGCGAAGATGGGCCAATACCTCAGGGAGTCGTTAGTGGGATGGGAACAGCTGGGGGATGTAGAAAAACAGTGGGCAAAACTGAAAGGGGGTATTTTAAAGGCAACCAACCTTTTTGTTAAAATGGTAAATAAAGGCAAAAAGAACAGGAGACCGCTATGGTTTTCAAAGGAAGTAGCTGAAAAAGTGAAGAAAAAGAGGGAGGCCTTCATGAAATACAAGAGATCACAGAGAGAGGAAGACAGGCATCTGTATTTGGAAAAACTTAGAGAAGCTAGCAAAGTAGTCAAGAAGTCAAAGATTGAAAAGGAGGAGGAAATAGCCAATGCAATAAAATGGGGGGATAAGACATTTTTCAGATATATTAGTGAGAAGAGGAAGGGCAAAAGTGGTATTGTCAGACTCAAGGGTGAAGGGGGGGAATATGTAGAAGCCGATAAGGATAAAGCGGAATTGCTTAACAAATATTTTTGTTCTGTGTTCACAGATGAAGAACCAGGAGCAGGACCTCAGAAAACACCCACAAATAAGAACAGAAGCGAGGGACATCTTGAACAATTTTCAGAAGACTGTGTTCGTGAGAAACTAGCTCAACTTAAAGTAGACAAAGCGATGGGACCGGATGGGATACACCCTAGAATACTGAGGGAAATTGGGGACGGTCTAGCAACTCCACTGACTGACCTTTCAATGCCTCGTTGGAGTCGGGAGTGGTGCCAAAGGACTGGAGAGAGGCTCATGTGGTGCCTTTACACAAAAGCGGAAGTAAGGATGTGGTTGAAAACTACAGGCCGGTTAGTTTAACTTCGGTGGTGAGTAAATTATTGGAAACGCTGCTGAAAGAGAAAATAGTGAGGTTTCTGGAGTCCAGCGGATTACAGGATCCGAGGCAGCATGGATTCACCAGAGGGAAGTCTTGTCAGACAAATCTGATTGATTTCTTTGACTGGGTGACCAGGGAGTTGGACCGAGGGAGAGCTCTAGATGTGGTGTATTTAGATTTCAGTAAAGCCTTTGACACTGTTCCTCACAGGCGACTTATAAACAAACTGAGCACCCTAGGGATGGACCCTAAAGTTACTGCTTGGGTTAGAAATTGGTTGGGTGGGAGGCGACATGGAGTACAAGTAAATGGAGCTCACTCTGAGGAGAAGGATGTTACCAGTGGTGTGCCCTAGGGATCTGTCCTTGGTCCGATTCTTTTTAACATCTTTGTTAGTGATATAGCGGAAGGGCTGTCGGGTAAGGTTTGCCTCTTTGTGGATGATACCAAAATCTGCAATAGAGTAGACACCCAGGAAGGTGTAGATAATATGAGGAGGGATCTAGCTAAGCTTGAAGAATGGTCTAGAATTGCCAGCTGGGATTTAATGTTAAAAAATGTAAGGTCATGCATTTGGGCTGCAGCAATCCAAGGGAGCAATACAGTATAAGAGGTGAAGTACTTTTGTCCACTAAAGAAGAGCAGGGAAATAGGCGTGGTTGTGTCTGATGATCTTAAAGTAGCTAAACAGGTAGAAAAGGCGACGGCAAAAGCTAGAAGGATGCTTGGGTGCATACGGAGAGGAATGGCTAGCAGAAAAAAGGAGGTGATAATGCCTCTGTATAAGTCTTTGGTGCGACCTCATTTGGAGTATGGT
This sequence comes from Ichthyophis bannanicus, assembly GCA_033557465.1. Lineage (NCBI taxonomy): Eukaryota > Metazoa > Chordata > Amphibia > Gymnophiona > Ichthyophiidae > Ichthyophis > Ichthyophis bannanicus. Next base: position 1,695,645,929 of record CM066031.1, read on the forward strand.
GTGCAATTCTGGAGACCGCACCTTCAAAAGGATGTGAACAGGATGGAGTCGGTGCAGAGGGTTGCTACTAAAATGATTAATGGGCTTCATTATAAAGCATATGAGGACAGACTTAAGGATCTTAATATGTACACCTTAGAGGAAAGGCAGGATAGAGGTGATATGATTGAGATGTTTAAATACCTCCGTGGCATAAATGTTCAGGGAGAGAGCCTCTTTCAATTGAAAGCAAGTTTCTGCTACGAGGGGACATGGGATGAGGGTGAAGGGAGATAGATTCAGGAGTGATATGCGGAAATATTTCTTTACAGAAAGAGTAGTGGATCCATGGAATAGTCTCCCAGTGGAGGTGGTAGAGATGAGGACAGTAATTGAATTCAAAAAAGCATGGGATCAACACAGAGGACCTCTAAAGGTAAAAAGTGGACTGTTGTAGTTGTTGTTATGGAAGGACAGACTAGATAGGCCATGTGGTCTTTTTCTGTCATCATGTTTCTATGTTTCTAAAACACACCACATGGACAAAGAAGATTCAAAGCCTTCGACAAGGACCAATTCCTACAAGACACACTACCCCACCTCGACCCTGGAACGCACGATCTGAACAAACAACATCAACACAGCAGCCAAAGCCAACAAACCCAAAACGGACAACAACTAACTCCAAAAGACAACACACCCCATGGTACTCCAAAGACATACGCAATGCAAAAAGAAACCTGAGGAAGGTAGAGAACGCCGAAGAAGACACGGGTGACTGATGGTTTTGAATCGCTGAGCCGTGTTGCTATCAGATTTTGCTGCGGATCCAGTCCCTTGATAAACCCCTAGTGGAGAAACGCAAGGGCGCCTTTAAATTTGGCGTTGGGACATTGCCTTCCTCACCACAATAGAGGTGTAGGCAAGCTGTGAAAAATGAAGTTTTTATAATAATACGAAATACATGAAAAATAAAAAAAGAAAAAGATAAAAAAAAGAAAAGGAATAACAGCACAAAGATCTATGAAGACCGAGATTATTCAACATTGCTCAATGAGCTAAGTATTTTTTTGCTATTTCTTGTTGAAGTAACCAATTTTACATAGTTTATCGGTCTCCCATTACTCCTAAGCCGTTGATGTACTACACCCCTGCACACACTCAAGAGATTATTTAATATTCTTTGATATTGTGGTGCTTTGTGGGTTGTTTCTGAGGCTTTTGGAGTGACATTCATAAAGACGTTGATTTGTGATACACAGGTTAATTGTTGAATGAGTTTCCATTGAAGGTGTTGTACTTATCATTCACAAAATTTGGCCGCTTTGGCATTTAGTATAAACTACAACAAGACAGAAGCACTCATCATCACACGAAGCACCAACTTCAGCCCCCCACCATTCATCAGCATCAACAACACAGCAATACCACTGAAAAATGAAGTGAAATACCTCGGAATAACACTTGACAGAGAACTAAACTTACAATCACACATCGGAAAAACCACCAAAAACGCATACTACAAGATGAAAATAATCAGACGCCTCAAGCCACTACTCACACAAGACCACTTCCGCACAGTCTGCCAAGCACTAATAACTCCCATCCTTGACTTCTGCAGCCCGATCTATAATGGCATGCCAAAACAAGCACTCAGACCATTACAGATGGCTCAAAACACAGCAGCCAGGGTAATCACCAGTTCATCAAAGCAGGACCACATCACCCCCATCCTGAAGGACCTCCACTGGCTCCCAATCAACTACCGCATCAAATACAAAATGATACTAAACATATTCAGAATCAAACACAAGAGCTCTGTCCTCAGCCTCCAACCCCTCATACTTCCTGATGCCAGCACTAGACCTAGAAGAAAGACTACAGCAGACACACTCAACACTCCAAGCAACTACATAAAAGCATGCAAATCCACCACACAAAGAGCCCTATCAATGGCGGCTCCAGCAATATGGAACACACTCCCAGATGAGCTACGGTCAACTGAAGACCCAAAGGACTTCCGAAAACACCTAAAGACATTGCTCTTCACTGAACACTACGGCCCAAGCAGATAGCCAGTTTATACAGACTCGGACCAAGCCCATAACGGAAGATCAGACTCGGTCTCAAGATCAACCACAGTACGCTGCAGAGACAGCAAAACCCATGTATATAGCTGTAATATCTCATGTTATAAATAGCTCACGTATATATGAATATGTATATAACTGTAAAAGCCCATGTATATATCTATATTCATATATATATATATAACTGTAAAAACCACATGTTGTAAATAGCTCACGCTAATCAGCTCACCTACACTCACACACCTCAGTGTACATAAACATACCAACACAAGCACCAATGACACTGATTGTTTGCTGTGTACACCACCTTGATTAAAGGATAAGGCGGGATAGAAATACCCTTTAAATAAATAAATATATTTTTTCACTCAACATGTAATCAAACTCTGGAATTCATTACTGGAGGATATAGTAAAAGCTGTTAAGCTGTTAGTGTAGCCGGGTTTAAAAAAGGTTTGGACAAGTTCCTGGAGGAAAGGTCCATAAACCATTATTAAAGGGGACCCAGGATATCTACTTCTTGTCCCAGTACAAGCATTGTGGAACCCGTGTCTTTTAGGGAAACTGCTAGATACTTAGATTGGCCACTGTTGGAAACAGGATACTGGGCTTGATGGACCTTGGTCTGACCCAGTATGGCATATTTTATGTTCTTATGAAAATTACCCTATTCATATCCTCCTCTTGCATCCCACCCACATAGAGTCTCAGGACCATTAACTCCACCTAAGGAAGTCAAACTAAACCTGAGCCTAAATCAGAAGCCAACTCAAGCAATTATTTTTTAAGGACTAATGGCAATCAAATCAGTGATCCTAGGGAGATGAGGCTAGAGACCTTCTGCAGTTCCATAGGAGCTACCTCATTAAGGAAACAGCCAGAGGGGTAGTTATTCTCTGGCCTTCAGAGAGGTAGGAACACCTCCAGATGTTCCCATTCGACCAACAATGGGTGTATCCCTGTTTAGATCATACTATAAAAAATGTCTGGAGGACATATGCTTGCAAGTATAACACTTTGAGTGGGGATTGTCTCCTTTGAGTGGGGATTGGCTTGGTTTTTGTCTTTGGTCCAGTTTTGATTCCTGGTCTGGTTCTTCTCTTCTGTGCCTGATTTATTCTGTGATTCCAGTCCCTGTTCCCTGTCTGGATTACCCTGTGAGTTCCTAGTTCCTGTTCCAGTTATGGTATTATTTTGAGACTTTCTCGTTCCTGACATATGCCTGGTTCCATATTGTCTTGCTAGACCAGTCCAAACAAGTGGGTTGTGTTCCCCTACCAGCAGATTGGTGGAGACAAAGAACCGAGAAAAAGCCCAAGTTTCAATGACATCACTCCCATGCCTCTATTTGCCTCAGCCTGGTATGTCTAGTGGTGCGAGATTGTGCCCTGTCGACCATGACATAGTGTTGGCTTGGTTCTAGCAGTCCTTGCTAGCTTGGTGGCCCCGAGTTCTCAGGAGTTTGAGCGCGGGCCCTTGCTCCCATTGTTGGTGAAGTCCAGCCTATGGTGGTGGCAGCAGCCCTGTTATCTGAGGAAGGGCATGCCACTGAACAATTTCTCCTGGATCCTCCTGATGATGGATGCCAGTCTCTCGGACTGGGGAGCCCATTGCAAAGACCATACGCCCCAGAGCTGTTGGAACCACAGAGAAGCATTGTGATCAATCAACTGCCTCGAGGTGAGGGCCATCAGGTTGGTTCTTCTGCATTTTTAGCCCCTGCTTGAGAGCCGGGCAGTTTGAGTGTTTTCAGACAACACCACGACTGTGGCTTACTGTATGTCAATCAGTAAAGTGGCATAAGGAGTGCCGGAGTAGTTCTGGAGATGGCTCTCCTGTTTGCCTGGGTGGAGAAGAACCTCCTAGCCTTGTCAGCTGAGCACATTGCCAGGGTAGACAATGTGGAAGTGGACTTCCTCAGCTGACACTGTTTGGAACCTGGAGAGTGGGAGTTGAGTTAGGAGGTGTTTTCAGTTGATTCTGCACTGCTGGGGTCGCCCTGAAATAGATATGATGGTGGCTCACCAATGCTAATGTTTGCTGCTTCTTCCATCGTCACATGGAGATGGGGTCTGAGAGTGTCAAATCCCTGACCCAGCCTTGGCTGAGTCAGCACCTGCTGTACGTGTTTCCTCCATGGTCCCTGGGGGGGGGGGGGGGGTGTTTGGGCATATAAAACGTTACCCAGGCAGGATTGTTCTGGTGGCGCCATATTGGCCAAAGGGGACTGTGGTTCAGAAACTTGATGTGGCTCCTACAGATACTTGCTTTTTGGTTGCCTCCATTTCGGGGCCTATTGTGGCAGTGACTGATTGTCCTGGAAGACTGGGCTCATTTCTCGCTTACGGTTTGGCTCTTGGAAAGATATGGCTAGCATGTAAGGGCTACTCTCCAGCGGTGGTCTCAACTTTGCTTAGGGCCAGGAAGAGCTTGGCCCCAAGCTAGCATATATGCGGATATGGTGCCTCTTTGAGTGATAGTGCGACACTCAACAGTTGGCTCCTAAGGCGGACAAAGTGCTTTTGCAAGCTGCTGTGTTTTCTTCCCATCCAGTAGAATAGTAGCTTTGGTATATCCCACTTGTCTAGACTGGTCTAGCAGGACGATATGGAAGGTGACATTTTACTTACCAGTTAATGTCTTTTCCTTGAGTCCTGTTAGACAAGTCCAGGGCCTGCCCTTGAAACTGTATTTGCTTTGTTCTCTGTTGCAGTTCCCTTGGGTCCACTATGACTTTATACCTGGTTCTGTAGGTTCATTTTCTATGGACAGCTTTCTGTTTATGATTTCCTGTTCATAGTTCTCTTTTGTTGAGTATTCATTGTTGCCCATGATTGAGGTTGTGTGAGGCTTGCCTTGTTTCTCCCATATGCTTTGGGATGAATACTGAAGGGACCTCTGGTGGCTGAGGTGAATAGAGACATGGGAGTGATGTCACTGAAATCTGGGCTTTTCATTTGGTGTCTTCACCAATGTACTGGTAGAGGAAAAAACCCACTTGGCTGGTTTAACAGGACTCAAGGAAAGGACATTAACTGCTAAGTAAAATGTCACCTTCTACATCACTTGCTCAGCCTTGGACTTAGCATCTCAGGTTGCATTGCCTGGTAGAGCATGAGGTCTCCCTTTGCTGAGGCATCCCCTAACAAATAGGAGCTGAACACAAACTTTTATTTTGAGGTTTTTGTTAAATCCAGACTGAAACTAAAACAAAAATATATTCCAGGTACTTCAGAATAATGATTCATCTGAAAACGGACTTGCATCATAAAATAATTGTACACTTAAAACAATATGTTTGGCTTTTGGCACTTGTCTTTTTACAATGCACAACAGTTTTTTCTTGCAACATTTTCTTCAGCCAAAGGTCAAGATTGTCTGTCTTTTATGTTGTTCAAGATTTGGTACATCAGTTAAAATTTAGGGGCCCTTTTACTAAATCCTGGTAAGGTTTTGCAATTAATGTATGTTTTTAATGCACAGAAAGTGCAAAGCCTCTGCGTTAGCTGTTGGGGCATGACTAGCATGCTCCTGACAATGCATGAATGCGTGCGTTAACATTTGGTGCACTTGATACCCATAGAGGTATTTGTTAGGTGCACCCATGCTAATTGGCACAGTGATAGTGATTATGCGCTAATGTGCTCTCCACACCCACGCTCCGCTCCTAGACCGCCCACTCTCCATATTAGCATGCAATTTCCAATTAATGTGCATTTTGGCGGCTGGTGCTGGCATGCCTGTATGTTAGTGTTGACCACGGCGAGTTAGCACATGCTAAAATGTGCATTAACCAGTTAGCAGGGTTTAGTGAAAGGGCCCCTTAGTTACCAAAAATGTAGTCACTGAAGGTATCAGAAGTATTGTGAAAAGTAGGAAAGCATGGACAGAGGCCTAGAAACATTAAACTACTTAACACTAATTCACTCGGCATCTGTTACCATCTGAAGACCACTGCACTGCTGATTTTTGCTCTACCACATCCCCTTTAATATGTATTTTCTTTAACCTTGCTGTCACAGTTGAATAAAGGGCCTATTTAGTTTTGAAAGTTCATGTATATCATCTGCTCTGCATAATTCCTATATTGGTCACGATAAAACTAAGCAGAAAGGGAATTTGATTTAGTTCACACCATTCTCAGAAGTTCAAGTTGAGTTACAGCAGGTATTTCTGTATCCCCAGGGGGCCTACTGTACTGTATAATCTGAGTTTGTACTTGAAATGACAGTAGGGTTTGAACTTATTTTCCCTGGTTTTCAGCCTGCTGTGCTAACCATTGGGCTACTCCTCCAACATGCAGCATTGAATTTCTTCATGACTAAGGCAGCTTCTAGGATTCTGCGGTATATTTTTGAAGAGTAAAAGATCTGTGGATACTTTAGAAGTTAGTGCTTTAATTGAAAACTATGTTATTTATTTCAGAAATGTATACTCCACTAATCCACAGGACTTGCTTACTGTAGCTTGTATAACAAGAAAACATAGAACACACATTTAATTACATTTAACACAATATACAAAACAGTACACCGAAGCAATTCAAAATAAAAATATAAAGGCAAGGGCAAACTGATAAAGCAGTATTAACACCTCAAGGACAAATATTATCAAAGGTCTGAATAAAGTAGAATATCTGTTAGCTTCTTCTTAAAACATAGGAAGTCAGCATCCTGATGGAGCTCTAAAGAGAGTTCATTCCATGGCATTGGGATTGTGGATGAGAATGATAGATAGCAGCCACAGATGTGTAGCTCCTTGAGTGAAAGAGTACAGAGATTGGATGAAGCTTATAAGGCACAAGCATTGATGTAGCCAGAACAGTTTTTTTCATGGGGGGATTAACATGGGTGGGCACAAGGCAGTGCGAATGCTGACATCGCCTCCATTTCTCCTCAAATTTGACTATTCTGCTGCCGCTGACTGGGGGGGGGGGGGGGGGGGGGGGGGGTTGATGCTAAAGCAGAGGGGCCAGAGCTCACCCAGGCCCACCCTTGACTATGCTCCTGGGCACAAGGATAAATTTCAGAATTTAAAATAGTCTGCTATACCATCCCTAATGGATTTAAATATCAATCAGCCTACCAAGCAATTGGGAGCTAATGTACCTTTAAGAACAGGAGAAATCTTTACCTGATAGCCACACACAACAACAAGATGTGGTCACATTTTGGATAATCTGTAATACTCATAACAGTGCAGCTGGAAGACCCACGTGAATGCCTGATCTCAGATAGATATAAGAAAGGCCTAAGAAATCAAATCAACCTTAATTTAAAAAAGGTAGCCTTAGCAACTGCTTTTACTTGTGACTTCAAAGATAATTTAGCATCTAGAAGAACTCCAACATCGAATTGGGGAAGCCAGGTTCAAAGCTTACTGCAGCTCCTTGCAATCTTGGGCAAGTTACTCCCCCCAATGCCTCAGGCACAAACCTAAGGCCCCTTTTACTAACATACTGCTTGAGCTATCTGCTGCATGGCCCATTTTATTCCTATGAGCTGTGTGGCAGATAGCTCGAACTAAGTGTTAGTAAAAAGAAAAAAGGGCCTTAGGTTATAAGCCCTCCAGAGACAGGAAAATATCTACTGTGCCTGATTATAATTCGCTTTGAACTAATTCCCATCCAGTTCCCTTTTATCCCTTGAGAAAATGGGGATGTATCTTGCCTAATCTAAAATGAGCTGAGGCTTCTAAATTGGTTGTGCAACCAATCTGAAGAATCCCTGACTTATTTCAGTTCAACAAGGATTTGTTATTCCACATTATAACGAATGTCCTATAGCTCAGACATAGTATTCAGGACTTTATCTGGATTAGATCCAGATTTCATAAAGAACTGGATATCATCAGTATGTAATTTGTATGAAATGACAAATTTCTTAAGTAGGATAGAGGTACATAATATATATTAATACAAAACAGGCAATAAAACTGATCCTTATGGAACCTCTGACTTAAGCCATCTCCATTTAAATTCATTGCCTCTTTATATTTGTTGAACTCTGCATACTGTATCAATTGATTGCTATATGCTATATATTAGAAAGAAAGCACTTTATATGTTAGGTTGGCATTAGCAAATTTGAATTTACAAGTGTGAATAGCCCAGATGGAGAAATTGTCTAGCGTGACATGTCTGACGCATTGCGGAAAATTAAATGGATAATTATATCAGAGAATAAGTGCTCAACACATTACATGCATCATAAGGTTCTCCTCTGAAAAGTATTGTTCACTTACAAAGAATATGAGATGTACATCTCATAGGACCTTTGTACGTAAAATGTTCTTCTGTTTAAGAATATTTTATTTGTGTGTGTCTTAGTACCAATAGTGCGATTGGTGGAGTAGTGTTGGAGAGCTAAGAGGATGAGGGGGAATGTAAAAAAACAAAAAATGGGTTGTCTGACACTTGGTAAAGTTATTATTATATTATCTGTATTATTTTCCTTTGCTTGTGATGTTATTCAAGATGGCATCAATAAAAAGAGTTATAAGAAAGGTACAGAGAAGAACAACAAGAAAGGACTGAATAGCTCTTATGAAGAAATGCTGAACAGATTAGGGCTCTTCATCTTGGAGCAGAGACAAAAGGGATATGAAAGAGCAGGACTGTACCAAGCTAGAAATGCGCTCTGTGCAACTAACAAATCTGGTGCCCCCTTTCACCAAGCCATGTACAGTAACTCACTCTTTCTGAGCTTCCTGGAAGCCCAGTTATTATGTCAGCACTCCCTTCTGTGCTTGTGTCCTGTGCAGCCGCCCCGCTCGCACAGCCCTTGGTATGGCCCTGTGAGAGAGGTTTATAAAATCTTGAATGGGAAGAGAAAGGTTAATAGCAAACTGATATTTACTACTTCAAAAGCTAAATAGCACTCCATGAAGTTAACTTGTGGCAGATTCTAAACAAAATTGGATGAAGTATTTTTCACTCCATGATCAAGCTGTGGAATTTCTTGCCAGAAAATATGGTCAAGATGTTTAGCATAGCTGGATTAAAAGGGGGTTTAATCAAGTTCTTAGAGGCAAAGTCCATATGGGAAAAGCAATATTCATCCCTACAAGTGATGGATCTACTTTTTGGGATCTGCTAGGCACTTCCAAATGACCCATTTTGGCCACTGTAAGACATAAGATATGCCATACTAGATCAGATCAAAGTTCAATCAAGCCCAGCATCTTATGTTCTTCATTTATTTATGAACCATAAGCAGCAGTAGTAGAGGGAAAGCAATGGCAGGTAAGAATGTTTATGTCAGGGAGGGTGGGTTTTTGGGTATTTTGGATTTTTCTTTTTCTTCTTTTTTTACCTGTTTGCTGGATTTTTTGAATGATTTTTCTTTTTGCTCTGGGGTTTGTGGCGCCGGAATGTCAATCTTCGAGCCGGCCCCAGTTTGATTGGTTCATGACGTCATGTTTTTGTCTTACATTCTATATTTTTTGTGAGAGCGCATGCGCTGGCGTCTTGGGGAGGTGAGCCGTGGTTTGTGCTCATTACGGCTGCAGTTTGCGTTCTGGTTGCTCCCCTTTTCCCTAATGACTTTTCTTTTTCTTTTTCCAGCTTGCAGGGTATGTTGATTGTTTCCAAGATCATTATTATTCTTTTTTTTATGCCTTCTTGTGCCTTGTTTATCGACTGTTTTTTTGAGAGGTTGGAATCCTGTTTTTTTGTGACTGCATGAGATATGTCTGTTTTTTTCCCCCCTTTTTTATTTTTTGTTTCTTGGTTTTGTTTCTAGCTCCGGTGCAAGTTTCTCTGCGAATTGATTCCTTTGACAACTTGTGGTGACAACGTACAGTGAGTGGAGAGTGAATTTGGCTCCCTGAAGAAGCCGTCGAGGCGAAACATCTGATGTCGGGGCTTCCTGCCACCTCTGTTTATCATCTGCAGATAAGTGCTCGGAGTTTTGTTTTTGTTGTTTCTGTTTTTGCTGTTTGCACCAAGGACTGTACCACGCTGTTTAGAGAGCCTGCTGGAAGCTTGCTGGAGGCCTGCCTTTATTTTATTAATTAGGCTGGCTGGAGGATTTTTTCAGACCATTGATGTGATATGTAGTCTGGTCTTGGGCATAGACGTTGATACGTCGTCTTGACAGACTCGGCTCCTTTTGTTTTTTCATTGGAGATTGCTGAGGTCTTTTGTCCTCCGTTAATACTAGGCTTTTCTCTGCAGCAAAGGGGTATATGTTTTTGTTTTGTTTTTTTGCCTATCTCATGCATTTGTTTTGTTCTTGTGTTTTTTTGGGGGTAGTTACTTTTTAGATTTAGCGATAGCACCAGGCAGATACTAAATAGGCAATTGTTCTCAGTTTGTCTAAATACTGCTGAGTGAGGACTCCAGATGCAACTTGTGATAAGGAAGCTTATCATAGCTCAGGAAGGAGCTATAGAAAAGGTGAAGTGACTCTGAACAAGCAACCTGTCAGTTCTGGTAGAAATAAGAAAACAGAATTTTCTTATAAAAGACTACCAGTCCCAGAATGCACCAGGTTTCCAACAGCCATTAGAGGAGCTGAAGTGGGGAAACGTGTGTTCAATCAGGAGGGCTATGAGGTAATCCCCAAGCACTCATCTCAAAAGGCAGGGCCTGATTCAGCACAGCTGCGCTGAGCTAGGGTGGAGCACTCATCAAAGCAGAATAAAGCTAGAGTTTATTCTACAGAGAATTATCCTCATCCTCAGAATCAGCTTGGAGATCCTCGTCTTGGAGATCCTCAACTTGGACATCTTCATCTGGAGGATCATCAGAAGCAGAAGCCAGAGCGGACGGACAGAGAGGGCAAGAAACCCTTTGGAAGAAAGAAGAGAAAAGCATTTGGGAGGTCTAGAGGAGTCCAGAGCAGTACGTATACTGGGAGACATTCAAAAGGCCAGCATACACCATTGGACTGGGGAAAACCAGAGGAGTGGTGCTGCAGGGCTAGGAATCTCCAGACGGTACCTGTGAGGGAGACGGCTGCACGTGGAAGGGACCCTAAGACCCATGCCAGAAGGTATGTGAAGAGAGATCCAGTGTCCAGGGATCTGGATTGGAAGGCTGGACATAAGAACTGGACTACATACTGGCCAGGCTATTTAGAGAGGAACTCTAACAGCAATGGAAGCTCAGGTATGAACACTGATCTATGCCCTAGCTATAACCTTAAAAGACAGCAGGGAAACAAGTATTCTCCTGAAAGTGCTCCATTGAGAAATTCCTCTGTGACAATCCCTGATATTGAACCCATGATTGTTGAAGAAGGGGAAGGAGTGGTCTTAGATACAGGCTGTGAATATATGGATTGCTCTCTGTCTAAACTCCTTTGGTAATTTTCTGTTACAAAGTACAGCAACCATCACAAAGAAATACAAACTTGTTCTTTAATCTACTCAGAAAAGCTCCTGAGTAGGATTTTGGGCCACACAGTAGAAAGCAAGCCAGCTAAGGGGTTTCAGCTGGATAACTGCTAGCAATTGAGCCTTACCTAATTGCTTGTGAGCTCTGAGGGAATCACTTCTGAGTCTATGTGTGAAGATATAAGAAGTTAACCTGAAAAGAACAGTTTTTCCCTTCTTTGTGGGTTTTGCTTGTTGTTTGAAACACTGCTAAGAAAATATTAGCTAAAGCCTACAGAAAAGACCAGTTTGTTACCAGCCAGGTCTTTATTCTTTTCATTTGATTGCCTGACAAGTTCAGCTGTTGTTTTCCTGATTTTGTTTTTCTAAGTTTAACACTGAAAGCAAGTATCCTGTTTTATGTGCTACCAAGCATATCTGTGTTGGGAGAAATAACCCCATAAATAAATATCTTATTGGCTTTACACTCAAGCACAACTAATTATTGTGAGCAGCTGTGTCTGGTGTGAATGGACTGCATTTCCCACAATCCCTTGCAAATCATATTGATATATGCACTTGCCAAGAATGTGAACATTCTCACCCAGGCAGCCGTCTGACAAACTCCCTGTGATTCATGACAAAAGAGAGAAAATGAGAGGGAATTATCAGGAAGTTCCAGGACACGTGCATAGGATAGAACAGACTTCAGTTACTGGAAAGATAAGTTCATGGTCAGCAGCTCATGGCAAAGGTTCTAATACAGAGTCATTGAGTAAGTCCTGAGAACTTTTGACAATTAAAACATAAACCAGAATAAATTGTGAAAATTGCAGATGCTCATAAATTTTCTTAAATGTCTCTTAGAAACAGGCCTGGAGAAAGATGGTTTAACTGCAATGTGGGTAGGCAACAGCTTCCAAAATCCAGGGCCTAGCACATAATCAAGATAGTATACTTCCTCAGAACAGATTTGCACCTTTGGTCAGTTAACTTTAAGTCCTATGGCATGCAGATGTGCCAAGAGGGCTAAAGAATCTGCAGTGCAAAAATCAATACTTTGAGAACAGACAAAGATCAACATATTAAATTAGTACAGAATTATAGGGAAACATAATTCACTTAGAACTGCTTGTAGAGCTTGTGAAAAATATGGAGGCACTTTCAGTACATTCTTGACTTAAAGTGGCACACCAATACCGAAGACATGGCCATGATTACTACTGGAGCAATAATACTACTCATATTTATCCTAATAGGCCAGTCCAAGGTAACATACATAACAAAGTGGGTACATAGAGAGAGGGATCTATCAACTGGATACACCATACTCATACATCCGCAGGAGACCATACCGATTCCTACCCATTCACCCAATCCCTCCCTTGACCCCTCACTCTAACCATATTCAGTACACTCATTCCATCAAATGTGCCTCGTTAATGCTCATTTGGTACACAACATAATTTCAGACTATGTTAAAGACCATAACATAGGTGTCATGTTCGTCACCGAATCCTGGCTAATGAATACCAACAATGTTCTAATGAACCAATTCACCTCTTCAACAATGACCCTTCACAACTATCCAAGAAGTAACAGAAGTGGCAGAAGGATATTTATACTCTCAAGCAAACACCTCAACCTCAAACTAATCACATCTAAATCCACTGCCACCCTCTTGGTGGAAAATTAAACAGATGATGATATGCTTGACACATAGATTCTCAATTTCTGACTCAGAAGATCTCCCCACCCTAGTAGATATAACGTGCTCCTACTCAAACCAGTGCAAGTCTTTCATACTGCTTGGAGACTTCAACCTTACCTCAGTATCTACAACACAAACCATAACCTTTTTGGATACATTAGCCATGATGGACCTCACACAGATTATAACAGACCCTACGCATACAGCCAGAAACATCCTGGACCTCTTGTTCATTCCCAATGGACTTCTTTCAACCATCAACTTAATCCCACTTAAAGTTACTCCTATACCGTGGTCCGATCACCACATGATCACCTTTGATCTACCAATTCAACAACTGGCTGAGGCACCAAAAGAGTTATGTAACCCCCGCAGATTTAAAGAATTTGATAAACAAGCACTACTTGATCATCTCATTCCAAGACTTGACTCTATCTCATCTGATCTTATTTCAATAATCAACAACTGGAATAACATTATTGCACCATTCACAATTGCCTCTAAAAAAAGCAAGTCTTCATGCTTACACAAGGCACCATGGTACTCCACTCGAATCAAACAAACAAAACTCAAGTTGAGGCAGCTAGAATGAAAATGGAGGCACAGCAGAGACCCATCACACCTACAAGAATACAAAACCATGCAGAGGGAATATAACAACATAATCCAAAACCACAAAAAGGAATATCATACGAACATTATCCTCAAGTTATTTACAAGAATGCCAGCAACACATAACATACCAGCGTTACATCCTGAGGGCTTCTCATCATACCTTCAGAATAAGGTCAACAGTGACAACACAAGAGTGCCAACCTCTGAACCACATTTCGTCCAATCACTGCTGATCTTGAACAACTCCTTAACTGCCTAAACACGTCTACCTCCCCCCTTGACCTATGCCCTTCCTCATGGATAAAGATATCTAAATATGAACTTGCATCCACACTTCTCAGAAAAATAAACTTATCTCTTACCCAAGGTCACATGCCTGCTAATCTAAAAACTACATCAATTTGACCCACTTTGAAAACCCCTGCTACTGACCCTAACTCTCCTCCATAGGCTAATCTCAAGCATCCCCCTTCTTGTCAAGATAATAGAAAAAGCAGTACAACTCCAGTTAAAGGATTTCATAGACTCTCCACACCCTTAGATCCACAACAACATGGGTTTCGACCAAACCACGGTGTGGAAGCTCTACTCACCTCACTTATCAACACACTACTGAAAGGAAATGAGAAGTCTAAGCAAGTTTTTATTCTCACCTTCATTGATATAGCAGCTGCCTTTGACTCCTTAAGTCACAACAAGTTCATAAGACTGATGGAAATATGAGTGAGTGACACCCCCCTTGCATGGTTCCACTCCTACCTTACTGATATACTGCTGCAAGTCAGGATGAAGAGCACCACTTCCAGATCTCTTAGACCACAGCAAAGTATACCTCAGGGATCCTCACTTTCAGCAATACTATTTAACATATACATCCAACCAGTCTGCAAAATCATACAAAACCATAACCTGAACTACCATCTATATGCAGATGACCTAATGATATACACGCCCTTCCACACCAACAGCCCAGACTACTTATCTATAAAAGCAAGCCTCGAGTCTGTCATAAACTGGTTGAATGAGCACAACCCAATAATCAACTATAACAAGTCTGAAGTCTTGACTGTTACGAGGGACACAGCCTATTCCCCACCAGCAGAGCTCATAATTGATGACATAATCTTCCCGGTCAAAGAAGAATGGCGTGACAGACCAGAGACTGAATCTACAATCTCATTAAGAAAATGACATCCTCTACTTACTATAAAATGAAGATATTGCATAATCTCCACCCACTACTCGACCTTAAACACTTTCGCACTGTATGCCAGGCCATAATTACCCCACATCTTGACTATTACAATTCTGTCTTACAAGGCCTACCTAAACATTCAATTCATGCATTACAACTAACCCAAAATACTGCAGCCCATCTAATCAAGGGGACCACATGCCAAGAACAAATCACACCAGTTCTCAGAAACCTACATTAGCTCCCCATACTATCCCAAATCAAATATAATGCAATCATGATTACATTCAAAACTATTCATAACCAATCAGTCGACTGCCTATGCTCACTAATCACGAAGGCCGAAGACTAGAATAAGAAGACAACAGCATCATAGCCTCCTCACCATCCCAACTTATATGACCACAAGTTCCCAAGCGACATGTCACCGAATGTTTGCAATCTATGGCCCAGCATTATGGAATATACTCCCAGCCAACTTAAGATTGATTGAAGACACCTCGGACTTTCGTAAAAAGCTGAAAACCCACCTATTCACTGAGCATTTTGGTCCAACAACCTATCTCCCGCTTACATATTTTACCCTAGTATATGTAACTGATGTAATTTCCCATGTCAATACCAACTCCTCTATGTAACACAGTCAGAGACATGACCAGGATAGTCTAGATACTATTTAATCAAGTCATTGTAAAAACCCAAATTTAAACATGATTCATGACCAACCCTTTGTTGTTCTATGCCCACACCAAACCCTCCATTTAGATACAGTAGTTCAGCTTACTGTTCAATGTAAGTTAGTTAACACTTAAATTGTTCACATCAGCTAGGCACACTATTGCCCATACAGACTTACACAATCATATGAGGCTTCTATCATTTTTGCCACTCCAGAGTCCATGCTAACATGGCTATCTTGTAGACAATTATCATCATGTTGGGCCCAAAGTAAAACATGAAGAGCTTCATTGTAATATACTCATATATGTGTGTGTGTGGGGGGGGGGGGGGGGGAAGGGTAGCACATGACTCACGCAGACAGGGCTGCTACCCCACCTCCCCTTCCTTTAACACCTCTCCTTCCTCAATCTCTGGCACAGGGGTGATAGATAAGTGCCCCTCCAGCTGTTGTGTGGTATCTAGCCACTCTCCTTTGGATGGGTTCCCCATCTCTGTGAGGGTGACCAGTAACATCAGTCCTGCTTGCATACACAGGCTTGGGGTTCACAGGACAGTGTCTTCAACATATGGACTGTTATGGCTGCAGGGTCTGCGTGCCTGGGTGATGTGAATGTGACTGTGAGGCTGCATGTCCGCATGTGTGGTTGGCAAGGCAGGCATCACCATACTGTTTGGTACAACTGGCTTGCAGATTGTCCTCTCAGCAGCCATGCACATGGCCCAGCAATTGACAGATGCCTCCCGATAGTGTCACCCACAGACAACATTATTTATCTTGCATGTCATCACTACTTGTAGGCCCACCCTTGCATCCACTGAGTGGATGCTTTAGTTCTACAGTGCTCTCTGTGGCCATGGCACACAATATCACACAGGTATCAAAGGCATCACTTGCCTGTTACAGGGCAGTCCTTGCCCAGTACAGCCTTTGGTGCAATGCTCCTCAATAACACTGAATGATGACAGCAGTAGAACGCAGCAACTTCCTTTTAGACATGTATTTTTATTAGAAAATAAACAGTGCTGTAAAGCAATATTCCACATAGCCCTGTGGCTCACAATATATAGTAACATAGTAAATGACAGCAGATAAAGACCAGTATGGTCTATCTAGTCTGCCCAGTAAGATGGCAAGAGTAGGTGCACCTGCCGCTCCGTGCAGGTCACTCCTCCCCATGTCTTTGTTTAGAGGTGAACCCACCGCTCCGTGTAGGACACCCCTATTTGTTGAGAAATTAGATAGTTACGTTTATTTTTATTTTATCCCGTTGCTGTAAAGGGATCCACTGTGTCTGTCCATGCCATTTTGAATTCTGTCACTGTATTTGCCCCCACCACTTCCATCGGGAGGGCATTCCAAGCATCCACCACCCTTTAGTATGTCCTCTGGCCTACCTGACCACTCCCCTGCATCTACTGCTGTACCTGCCTTCCAGTTGGAGTCCCTGGAGGGAAGGTTTGTGGCCAGGACTGGTGGTGGACATTAGCCAGGGCATGCAACCTCCACTCTCAGGCCCTCATGGTGCATAACCAGGAGATCCA
Source organism: Ichthyophis bannanicus (assembly GCA_033557465.1). NCBI lineage: Eukaryota > Metazoa > Chordata > Amphibia > Gymnophiona > Ichthyophiidae > Ichthyophis > Ichthyophis bannanicus. The sequence continues at coordinate 1,695,663,060 of CM066031.1, forward strand.
GTGGTCTTGCCAGGGCAGTGAAGCCCTGTTGCACTGTTTTTACTCAATCGAGTTGAGGTGTAGTGGGCCCTCACTGGCTGCAGTGGATGCTGGTTCCTCCTGATGGTGCCCCACAGCTGGCTGGGAGATCGGCAGCAGCAGTTGTATATGCCCTCCCCCACTCCCAGCCTGGCCCCTTTCCCCTCCCTCTCTCCCCTCCCATCCCCCAGCATGGTTCCTGCCCCCTCCCACTCTCTCCTCCCATTTCCCAGCCCAGTCCCTGCCCCGTCCCACTCTCCTCTTCTCTCCCTCAACCCAGTCCCTGCCCTTCCCCTTCCCCAATGCAGAACCCCAGTCCCTCCTTTTCCTGTACCTCTCCTTCCTCAGACCCTGGCTGCTCTCCCACCTCCTCCTCCTCCAATGCCACCACTTCCTCAGTCTCTGACACAGAGGTGGTAGATAAGTGCCCCTCCAGCTGCTGTGTGGTATCTAGCCACTCCCTTTTGGATGGGTTCGCCACCTCTGTGAGGGTGAGGACCACTTCCTCTAATTCCTCATCCTCTTCCAAAGGGGATGGGCTAGACAGCAGCACAATAGGGCTTGTGTTGCGGCTGTGGATGCTGGCACTCCTGCTGCTCCATGTCATGTGGTTGCTGGTGCTGCCAATGCTTCTGGGGCTCTCACTCTGGGGATCTCCTGGCCATGGTGGGGCTATGGCCACAGCTCCCTGTTCTTGTCATTGGGAGGCTAGCAGCTGCTGAGGCTCTTTCTGTGGTGCTGGTGGGGGAGAGTCACTCGCTGCCAAAACTATACATGGGAGACAAAGATTTTTACATTAGCTACCACAACTAGTATGTGTGCATACTATTTGGCAGGTCGACATCCCACTAAGGGCAAGCTGGCTGGTTGTTTGCATATATATATATATATATATATATATGTTCAGTATGAGCTACACATGATTTACTTGGCATTTGTGCCCTCTTTGCTCACACCTTTTGTGCTTCCAGTTGTGTCCTGCCTTTACCTGGGCAGCCAATAGGGTTCACATGGTGAGAGGTTATTGTAGGATTGTGTGAAGAGATCGGACCCATTTGGTGTAGATCTTCAAGGTACGTGACAGGTCTTGAACCCATGGCAGTTGGCTTGAGGGCCTGACAGGTTCCCATGGAGACATGTGGAAGGGTTCCAATCTGGCTTCTATTTGCTCTGCTGACTATCTTCCATTATGGGTCAGTGTCACGTCAGGACATGCTAGGGAGATAAAGTTCCTAGATGAAATAAATGACTGCTTCTTGGAGCAGCTGGTTCATGAACCGACCAGAGGGGAAGCCATATTAGACCTAATCCTTAGTGGAACACCAGATCTAGTGCAAAAGATAAGGTTGTTGGGGCCACTTGGCAATAGTTATCATAGCATGATCGCCTTTGATTTAATTAGTGGAGGAGGGATAGTAGGGAAATCCACAGTACTACCTTTTAACTTTCGAAAGGGAGACTATGATAAAATGAGGAAAACAGTTAAGAAAAAACTAAAAGGAGCAGTTGCAAAGGTTAAAGACGTACATCAGGCTTGGCTGTTGTTGAAAAATTCTATCTTGGAAGCCCAGACCAGCTGTATTCCACGCTTTAAGAAAAGTGGAAGGAAGTCCAAAAAACTGCCAGCATGGTTTAAAGGTGAGGTCAGAGAGGCTGTTGTTGCCAAAAAAGCATCTTTCAGGAAATGGAAAAAAGAGCCAAACGACGAAACCTGGAAACAGCACAAGCACTGGCAAGTCAAATGCAAGGCATTGATAAGGCAGGCAAAGGGAGAATTCGAGAAGAAGCTTGCTGCAGAAGCAAAAATGCGAAGTAAAGACCTTTTCAAGTACATTCATAGCAAAAAACCTGTGAGAGAGTCAGTTGGTCCATTAGATGATAAAGGGGTTAAAGGAGCACTAAGAGGCGACAAGGCGATAGCGGAGAGACTGAATGAATTCTTTGCTTCAGTCTTTACTGAGGAAGATGTAGGGATGTTACACATGACTGAAGTGGTATTTAAAGGTGCGGAAGAATTGAAGGAAATATCGATACATCGGGAAGATGTATTACAACTATTAGATAAGCTGAAGAGTAGCAAATCACCTGGGCCAGATGGTATACATCCAAGGGTGTTGAAAGAACTGAAATACGAGATTGCAGACCTGCTATTAGTAATCTGTGAACTATCATTAAAATCATCTCTAATACCTGAAGATTGTAGGATCGCCAATGTAACACCAATTTTTAAAAAGGGTTCCAGGGGTGATCCGGGAAACTACAGACCGGTGAGCCTGACATCAGTACCGGGAAAAATGGTAGAAACCATCATAAAGAATAAAATTACTCAGCATGTAGATAGTCATGACCTAATGGGAGACAGCCAACATGGCTTTAGACAAGGAAGATCTTGTCTTACTAATCTGTTATGTTTTTTTGAAGGAGTGAATAATCAGGTGGACAAAGGTGAGTCGGTTGATATTGTGTATCTGGACTTTCAGAAAGCCTTTGACAAGGTCCCTCATGAGAGACTTTTGGCAAAACTAAAGAGTCATGGGATAGGAGGCAGTGTACTATAGTGGATCAGGAACTGGTTAAAAGATAGAAAGCAGAGGGTAGGGCTAAATGGCCAATTTTCCCAATGGAGAAAGGTGAATAGTGGTGTACCTCAGTGATCTGTGCTGGGTCTGCTGCTTTTTGACATATTCATAAATGACCTGGAAAGTGGAATAACGAGTGAGGTTATCAAATTTGCAGATGACACAAAACTATTTAAAGTTGTTAAAACCCAAGAGGATTGTCTAAAATTGCAAGAGGATCTTGATAAATTGGAAGACTGGGCATCAAAATGGCAGATGAAATTTAATGTGGACAAGTGCAAGGTTATGCACCTAGGGAAGAACAACCCAAACTATGGTTACACGATGCAAGGTTCCACATTAGGAACCACCACCCAGGAAAAGGATTTAGGCATCATTGTAGATACCATGTTAAAACCCTTGGCCCAGTGTGCAGCGGCGGCCAAGAGAGCAAATAGAATGCTAGGTATGATAAGGAAAGGAATGGAAAATAAAACAAAAGTTATTATAATGCCTCTATATCGTTCCATGGTGAGACCGCACCTTGAATATTGTGTGCAGTTCTGGTCGTCGTATCTTAAAAAGGATATAGCGATTTTAGAAAAGGTTCAGAGAAGAGCCACCAAAATGGTAAAGGGGATGGAAGGATACTCCTATGAAGAAAGGCTAAAAAGGTTAGGGCTCTTTAACCTGGAAAAAAGACGGCTGAGGGAAGATATGATAGAAGTCTATAAATTAATGAACGGAGTGGAACGGGTAAACGTAGATCGATTGTTTACCTTATCAGAATATAGAAAGACTAGGGGACATGCAATGAAGCTACAGGGTAAACTATTTAAGACTAATAAAAGAAAATATTTTTTCACTCAACGTGTAATCAAACTCTGGAATTTGTTACCGGAAGATGTAGTAAAGGCTGTTAGTGTAGCTGGGTTTAAAATAGGTTTGGACAAGTTCCTGGAGGAAAGGTCCATAAATCGTTATTAAGAAGGGACCCAGGATATCACTGCTTGAACCAATACAAGCATTGTGGAACCTGTGTCCCTTGGGGAAACTGCTAGGTACTGTCACCCACTAACGTACCCAGAGGCTAAAGAGGGCTTGGGTCGTTTGATGGGGCAGTATTTTTATGGCTGTTAAGCTCCTATGAAGGCATTAGCAAAGCCTTCTGGTTCCTGTAGTTATCACCATTAGCCAAAAAGTGTAGTTGAAGCAGAGGGTAAGGTTTAAACTCAGGTTTTATTCCCCGTCCGGGGTGGATGCATAACCATGGAACATAAAGGAGGTCAGACCATTCGTCTGATAACACAATTAAAGAAAAATACTTTGAACAAAACTCAGCTTTCTTCAGCATTAAACAACAGCACAAAAAGTAACAGAAAAACAGTTCCTTTCACTCACGTAACTCTTGCACCTGTTTCTTCTCATAAACAGTTCTGGCTGCTTTTAACACAGAGACGTTACACAATCAGATCTAGTGTACCTGCAATCCATTTCATTTTCCTCTAAAACTTCTTCAGGAAATTCAATCTGCATTCCCTCCTCATCAGAGTAAACTTCTGGCTCCCAATTGCCGTTGAAGTTAAAATGTCTCTGTCGGGGAGTTAAAACATTCTCTTCCTCCACTAAACTAGTGGCCCGTGGGAAACTACCGTATTTCTTGTAGTTGGGTTTTTGAGAGCTACAGAGCTCCTGGTAAGTACAGAGAAAGTCAGGGTGTTTCAAACCCCCCTTATTAGGGTAAATATGTCTACCTTTAGGCACTGCTACTTCCTGCTTTCTCGGATGAACACAGCTCTGCCTTGAAGCTCCCTTTCCACGGTGTTTATCTGAATCATTCACATGTGCTTCAGGGTAAATGTTTTCCCCTTCTGCCCTTCGGGAGTTAGGTAATTTGTATCCTCTAGCCTTGGCTGTTGGACTGCCTTCTCTATTTGCCTCACAGCAATGCTCCTGGGGATACTGGGAGGCTGTGCACTGCTGTTCACAACAGCTTCTCTGGAAGTCACCAACCTCATGTGCCCCGGATATTCTCCTTGGCTCTGTCCTCACAGCTCTACGGACACTGCTCTCAAGCTCAGCAGTTCCTATGGCTTCTCTCCTTCTCCTTCCTCGTCTCTCTACCTGCCGGTAAGTGAGTCTTAAATATGTTCAAATTGGTGTTAGCCTGGGCTCCGCCCCCATGCAGGTGCTTTTCATTTTCTAATGAATTCTGTGCTCCCTTTCTACTCGGGCGTTCCCTAACACCCCGTGGCTTTTGTTTTCATTTGTTGCTCATAGCAACCTTTTCCCATGTGTGAGCCTGAGCTGTCAGTTTCCCTTATGTTTTGCTCACAATCCCCTACTTCCATGGGTTCTGATGGCGCTACCTCATGACAGATCCCCCCCCTTAAAATATTACGGGCTGCCGGACAACTAACCGGACAGCTCGTAATCCGGGAGAGCGCATCCGCGTTCCCATGCAACTTTCCTGCTCTGTGTTGTATATCGAAATTGAATGCCTGCAGTGCCAGATGCCACCTTGTCAACCGCGCGTTGCTATTGCGCATCTGGTTTAACCATTTTAGAGGCGCGTGATCCGTGACCAGGAGAAACTTCCTACCAGTTAAGTAAAACCTCAGTGCTTCAATAGCCCATTTTATGGCCAGGCATTCTTTTTCAACTGTCGAGTAATTTTTCTCTGCCTTTGAGAGTTTCCGACTCAAATAAGTGACCGGGTGCTCCACCCCCTCAAACACCTGAGATAGTACTGCCCCCAACCCGCTCTCAGAAGCGTCTGTATGGACTATGAAAGGTAGATTAAAATCTATTCCCCGCAGCACTGGGGCTGTACACAGTTTCTCTTTTAGAGATGAGAAGGCGATCTGTGCCTCTGGGGTCCACTGCACTTTATTGGGAGCATTTTTCTTAAGCATCTCTGTAAATAAAATGCTTTCCTCAGCGAACCTAGGTATGAACCGTCTATAGTATCCAATGAGCCCCAGAAAACTGCGTACCTGTTTTTTGGTAGTGGGTTGGGGAAAATCCCTGACGCTTTCCACCTTGTTAGCTAAGGGTTTAACTACCCCCCTTCCCACCATGTGGCCTCCTCGCTGGCAAATAGGCATTTCGCCGGGATGAGGGTCAAACCTGCTCTGCGGAGGGCTCGGAGCACAGCCTCAACTCTAGCGAGGTGCTGGGACCAGGTCGTACTATAGATGACGATGTCATCCATGTATGCGAGAGCATAATCATGGTGAGGCCTCAGTACTTGGTCTACTAGGCGCTGGCAGGTGGCTGCTGCCCCATGCAGCCCAAACGGCATCCGCTTAAAGTGAAATAACCCTATAGGGGTGCTGAACGCCGTCTTTGGTTTGGAATCACGTGTAAGGGGTATTTGCCAATACCCCTTTGTGAGATCTAGCGTGGTCAAGTATTTTGCTTGACCCAGCCGGTCCAACAAGTCGTCGATGCGGGGCATCGGATATGCATCGAATTGGGAGATCTCATTGATTTGCCGGAAATCAATACAAAATCTGAGGGTCCCGTCCGGCTTCGGAACTAGCACTATGGGACTTGACCACGGGCTGTGGGACTCCTCAATAATGCCTATCGCGACCATTTCTTTTACTTGCCTAATAACCTCATTTTTCTTGGTCTCCGGCATGCGATAGGGCCTTTGTCTGATAATCCGGCCTGGGGTCGTAATTACCTCATGGGCGACCTAGCAGGTTTCGCCCGGTTTTGTAGTGAGGACATCTTTAAATCTCCCCAACAGCTGCATCAGTTCCCCCCGCTGCTGTGGGGATAGCTCACCACCTAACCTCGGTTCTGGCCTTTCTTTCCAGTCAGAGATTTGAGGCCCGAGGTCCTCCTCTCTCCTCTCCTCTGCCAAGGCCGTCATGCCCTTAATTTCCCTCTGGCCAGTGGAACTGAACCCGTCTGTCCCCCTGGTGGTAGGTGTCAATGCGGGCACCTCTTCCACGACGGGGAAGCCCACACGTTCGCACGCTAACTGTGCGATGCGATCACCCTCCTGTATTTTAAAGTCTGTTTTCCCAAAATTGAAAATAAGGACTTTGACCAGGCCTCTATAATCGGGGTCTATCACTCCCGCCCCGATGTCTATAAAGTGCTTTACTGCTAAGCCTGACCTTGGGGCTATTCGGCCATAACATCCCTCGGGAATCTGCACTTGTACGCCGGTACTCACTAAAGCTTTTCCACCTTTCGGGACAATTGCTTCCTCAGCGCTGAAGAGATCATATCCGGCTGCTCCAGTGGAAGCTCTTTGTGGGCTTTTAGCTCTAGGTGTGGCTCTACAGAATTTTAACAGAAATTTCTGCTTCACTGGAGGTGCTCCAGTAACACGGGTATTGGATGGGGAGCCAGCCTTTTTCACTCTAGCAAACAGGGGACTTGGGATTCCCGCTGTTAAGGCTTCTACCCTCGCTCCTGTTATCTCTGGTTGGGGTGGTGTGAACTCATAACCTATCTTATGAAGACCCTCCCCTAACTCTTGGCAAAAGGGGCCCCAATCACGTCCTAACACTATCTGGTGTGGCAATCGTGGAACAATGGCTACCAGCAATGGTTGTGTGACCCCCAACCCTCTGACAGACACCCTGTGTAAAGGATAAGGTGACGATGCACCATGTACGCAACGGATCCACACCTGGCCCTCTGCTTGACTCGGGGCTGACTGATGGCGCCCCTCAATGGCTTCCCAGAGCCTCCGTGAAATCATGCTCTGGTCAGCCCCCGAGTCAAGCAGCGCCAGTTCCTCTATCCCTTCTACCTGCACCGGAATCAGGAACCCATCTTGTGCTGGTGTGTCTCTCCCAGCCATGAGGATGGTCCGCTCCGTGCAGTCTTTTTGGAAGTGGCCTGCTCGCCCGCACACATAACATTTCCCTTTGTGTACAGAAAAAATGTCATCATTAGTATTCTTATTAGATACATTAAACATTTTCCCTTTAACATATCTCTCTCTTTGATGCTCTGCCATGCCTGCTGCTTTCCTCAGACCCATTTCTGAGGCGCCCACTAACTGAGCCTCAAAATAGCGTTCGGCTAGACTGGCTGCATCATTGGTATTCTGACAATTTTGCAGGGTGTGATACTTTTTTACCTCGGTTGGCACAGCCTGGAGAAACTGCTCCAAGATAATTATATCTAACACTGATTCCATTGTCCTCTGCTCAGGGGTTAGCCACTTTGTATGCCAAATTCTTTAATCTTTGCTGGAGAGCTTTAGGGGTTTCTTGGGCCCTCATCCTAGACTCTCTAAACAACCTGCGCTAATGCATGCTGGATAGGCCCAACCTATCCTTAACTGCCCTTTTTATCTCCTCGTAGTCAGTAGCAAGGATCGCAGGCATTGCTTTATAAGCAGAGAGAGCTTCCCCGGTGAGATATACAGCAAAGCGGGTAGCCCACTGCTCTCGTGGCCATTTCAATGCCCCCCCTATTCGTTCAAAGGCATCAATAAAATCATCAATGTTGTCCTGTGGACTTAACTGTCCCAACGTAAACGCATGACTCGCATTCAGTCCTACCCCTGGAACTATGTAGGGGTTCTCAGTCCCATGTCCTGGTGACTTTTCCACAAATGCCTTCATGGTCTCCAGGAGTGGCCTCTGCTGCTCCATGATCATTTTTGCTGTCTGTTCTTGCATGTGCCGTGCCAACTCCAGTTGTTTGTCCCACTGGTGTTGCATCCAGCTCATTATGTCCTGGACCTCCATCTTCCTGCTGTGAACCTGCGTAGAAAGAAAGAGAAAGAAAAACCACCAAGTGCGGTACTTTTACACTTCTTCCCCCTTTCCCGCACCACAGGAGTGCCCTCTTCCTTGCCCTTTTATCCACCTACGCTAGTGCCCTAGGTATCCGTTACCTTAGGATCTGCGTAGATTCAGGCTTTGGCAAGAAAGATTCCAATCAGCGTCTGGCCTGTCCTGCGTGCTTGCTTCTTATGGGTCCTCTGGTACAGCAGTATTTTTTTCTCTTCAAAAGTGTTCTTTTTTTCCACAGTTAAAAAAAAAAATCCTCTATACAACGCCACTCAATGTCACCCACTAACGTACCCAGAGGCTAAAGAGGGCTTGGGTCGTTTGATGGGGCAGTATTTTTATGGCTGTTAAGCTCCTATGAAGGCATTAGCAAAGCCTTCTAGTTCCTGTAGTTTTCACCATTAGCCAAAAAGTGTAGTTGAAGCAGAGGGTAAGGTTTAAACTCAGGTTTTATTCCCCGTCCGGGGTGGATTCATAACCATGGAACATAAAGGAGGTCAGACCATTCATCTGATAACACAATTAAAGAAAAATACTTTGAACAAAACTCAGCTTTCTTCAGCATTAAACAACAGCACAAAAAGTAACAGAAAAACAGTTCCTTTCACTCACGTAACTCTTGCACCTGTTTCTTCTCATAAACAGTTCTGGCTGCTTTTAACACAGAGACGTTACACAATCAGATCCAGTGTACCTGCAATCCATTTCATTTTCCTCTAAAACTTCTTCAGGAAATTCAATCTGCATTCCCTCCTCATCAGAGTAAACTTCTGGCTCCCAATTGCCGTTGAAGTTAAAATGTCTCTGTCGGGGAGTTAAAACATTCTCTTCCTCCACTATACTAGTGGCCCGTGGGAAACTACCGTATTTCTTGTAGTTGGGTTTTTGAGAGCTACAGAGCTCCTGGTAAGTACAGAGAAAGTCAGGGTGTTTCAAACCCCTCTTATTAGGGTAAATACGCCTACCTTTCTCGGATGAACACAGCTCTGCCTTGAAGCTCCCTTTCCACGGTGTTTATCTGAATCATTCACATGTGCTTCAGGGTAAAGGTTTTCCCCTTCTGCCCTTCGGGAGTTAGGTAATTTGTATCCTCTAGCCTTGGCTGTTGGACTGCCTTCTCTATTTACCTCACAGCAATGCTCCTGGGGATACTGGGAGGCTGTGCACTGCTGTTCACAACAGCTTCTCTGGAAGTCACCAACCTCATGTGCACCGGATATTCTCCTTGGCTCTGTCCTCACAGCTCTACGGACACTGCTCTCAAGCTCAGCAGTTCCTATGGCTTCTCTCCTTCTCTCCTCCTCCTTCCTCGTCTCTCTACCTGCCGGTGAGTCTTAAATATGTTCAAATTGGTGTTAGCCTGAGCTCCGCCCCCATGCAGGTGCTCTTCATTTTCTAATGAATTCTGTGCTCCCTTTCTACTCGGGCGTTCCCTAACACCTCGTGGCTTTGTTTTCATTTGTTGCTCATAGCAACCTTTTCCCATGTGTGAGCCTGAGCTGTCAGTTTCCCTTATGTTTTGCTCACAATCCCCTACTTCCATGGGTTCTGATGGCGCTACCTCATGACAGTACATATGACCTAGATTGGCCACTGTTGAAAACAGAATACTGGGCCTGATGGACCTTGGTCTGACCCAGTATGGCATATCTTATGTTCTTATGTAGCATTGTACATTCAGGACCTTTCTAGTCTACAGCTGACTGGTCTTTGACCGCAAGACCTGCCCATTTTTCATCTCTTTGCCCCAGCAGTGGGGACATGCTCCTATGACATGCACTTGGCATGTTCTAGTGCATGTTGATGGAGTGTCTGGATATGCTCACTGGGTAGGCATTTAAGAATGTCAAACCCAATGAAGCTGGCTGCTCTAGGTGGATCATTGGTTAGTTTGCTTTCCAGTGACCTCAGTGACTATCTCAGGCAGGGGGATCACATTGTGATCATCTGTGAGCCTTTCTGTGGTTTTGTGAGACTCTATTTTTCCCATGTACGAGCACCTCCTACAGGCAGTGATGAGGCAGGTGTTATTGACATATGTCTGCGGTGACAGATTATAACTTCTTGTGCTTGTGGGCTTTTTAATGCACAGGTACATGCACTTATTCTGACACACATACTATTGACTGGGATATTACCACAATATGTGTTCATCTTTTGCAAGACTCAATTTTATGTACATTATTCACCTTGGTGTTTTTTGTTTGTCAGATTTTAAAAGGACTTTCTGTTTTTTCATGGTTTCCTAAGTAGGTGATCTCCTGGGTTTTAGGGCATTGGTTAAACCACTGGGCTACTCCTCCACTCTGAATGGCAACTTTCCATCTTACATGGACGATGCTGTGTCCTTTACTGTTCCTTTAGGGGTTTCTCGGCAAGTGAATACCACATCTGTTGCACCTCCTTCCATGACAACATTGATATGTACATGTTCACTGGCAGCTACTCCAGGCAACAGATTGCCTTAAAGGGTTAGAGGTGCATGGTGTGAGATGGCATTGCAGCAGGTTCAGCAATCTATTTCATTCCACAGTTACTTGTTAATGCAATTTCTTCACATGCAGATGCATGTGATATAATTTGAACACTGTTGTAATGTGATCTTATTCTTTTCTAGTTAGAGGTCACACTGTTTCTGTGGCAAATATTATATTGTCTTGCAACTACAGTACATTTCATGATGACAGCAGTTCATGGTGCCATGTGTTGGTGGAGTATCAGGCATTGTGACTGGAATCCACCCACAACTCCGCATTCTACAAGGTGCGTTCAAAAGGTATCGAGACTTGTACAATAACACAAAAAGTATAACACTGACAGTTATTGCACTTAGTTTCTTTCAAAGTAGTCCCCTTCTGATAAAATACATTTCCTTCAGCGTTCCTGCCAATGCTGGAAACAGTTTTGAAATGCCTCTTTTGTTATGCTGTGAAGCTGCTGTGTCAAGATGTTATATGTGAGCTGGGGCATTATCATGATGAAGCAACGGTCCAACATTCTTGTGCAACTCTGGCCTCTTATGACGAGCTGCATCTCTCAAATAAGTCAGTACTTGGATGTTGAACTCCTTATTGATGGTTTGGACTTTTGGAGCATACTCATGATGAACAATATCCTGGTAATCAAAGAAAACTGTAAGCATGACCTTGACATTGCTCTTCACCTGACAGGCTTTCTTGGGTCTGGAAGAGTCTGGAGTCTTTCATTGTGAGGATTGAGCCTTAGTTTCCGGTCATAACCATAAACCCATGATTCATCACAAGTAATAATCTTTTTGATAAAATCTACTTCATTTTCAGTGCATTCCAACAACGCCCTGGCTCCAGAAAGTCGATATTCGTTTTGGTCAGGGGACAGGAGTTTCGGCACAAATTTTGCAGACACACATCTCATCCCCAAATCGACAATAAGAGTGGTCTGTACTGACCGAAAACTGATGTCCATGTCCTCAGCAAGCTCCCTGATAGTTAATTGATGATTTGAGTGTATTGCGGCATGTACTGCTTCAAATTTGTCTTCATTCCTGCTCATGGACAGCCTACGTTTGTACCAGTTTGTACTCGAGCATGACTCATGCATTCATTGCTGTACACTTACTGTAACATGTCATAAGTCTCTTGGTATGAATCTTCAAGTTTCTGGCAGAATTAAATGCAAATTCACTGTTCAATTCTTTCACTCATTGTAAATCCGACGAACTGCTTTTACACGATACCAAACATCATGTGATTAAAAAAAAGTACAGGTGTGTTGCAGCCACATTATACTTTGCACATGCAGAGCACATAACTAGGTCACTGCATGCTTAACAGCATCGTGGTGCAATGTATTCTTATATAGCTTGTCAGACGGCTGCCTGGGTGAGAATCTTCACAGTCTTGTCAAGTGCATATATCTATATGATTTGCAAGGTATTGTGGGCAATGTAGTTCATTCACACCAGACACAGCTGCTGACAATAATTTAGTTGTGCTCTTGGGTAAAGCCAATAAGATATTTATTTATGGGGTTATTTCTCCCAACACAGATATGCTTGGTAGCACATAAATTAGGTAACTTGCTTTCAGTGTTAACTTGGAAAAACAAAGTCAAAATCAGGAAAACAACAAATGAAAAGCCACAAAGCAAAAACAAACTGTTCTTTTCAGGTTAACTTCTGATTACTTCCCACATAGATACAGAAGTGATTCTCTCCTAGCTCACAAGCAATTAGGTAAGGCTTAATTGCTAGTAGTCACCAGCTGAAACCCCTTAGCTGGCTTGCCTTCCACTGTGTGGGTCAAATCCTGCTTCAGGAGCTTTTCTGAGTAGATTAAAGAACAAATTTGTATTTCTTTGTGATGGTTGCTGTACTTTATAACAGAAAGTTACCAACGGAGTTTAGATAGAGAGCAGACCATATAAACAGGATCCTCATCTGCTATTATTCCCCCTTGTTCAACAAGCATGGGTTCAATATCATGGATTGGCACAGATGAATCTCTCAATGGAGCATTTTCAGGAGAATACTTGTTTCCCTGCTGTCTTTCAAGGTTATAGCTAGGGCATAGATCAGTGTTCATACCTGAGCTTCCATTGCTGCTAGAGTTCCTCTCTATATAGCCTGGCCAGTATGTAGTCCAGTTTTTATGTCCAGCCTTCCAATCCAGATCCCTGGACACTGGATCTCTCTTCACATACCTTCTGGCACAGGTCTTAGGGTCCCTTCCACGTGCAGCCGTCTCCCTCACAGGTAGTCTCTGGTGATTCCTAGCTCTGCAGCACCATTCCTCTGGCTTTCCCCAGTCCAATGGTGTATGCTGGCCCTTGGAATACCTCCCAGTATACGTACTGCTTTGGACTCTTCTAGACCTCTCAAAGGCTTTCTCTTCCTTCTTCCAAAGGGTCTCTTTCCCTCTCTGTCCGTCCGGTTTGGCTTCTGCTTCTGATGATCCTTCAGATGAAACTGATGATCAAACTCAAGCTGATTCTCAGGATACTGAGGACAATTCTCTGGATATCCAAGGTGATCATGAAGATGGTCATCTGTAGAATAAACTCTACTCTTATTCTGCTTAGATGAGTGATCCTCCCTAACACAGCGCAGCTGTGCTGAATCAGGCCCTGCCCTTTGAGATGAGTGCTTAGGGATTACCTCATAGCCCTCCTGATTGAACATATGTTTCCCCACTTCAGCTCCTCTAATGGCTGTTGGAAACCTGGTGCATCCTGGGACTGGTAGTCTTTTATGGGAAAATTCTGTTTTCTCATTTCTACCAGCACTGACAGGTTGCTTGTTCAGAGACACTTCACCTTTTCTATAGCCCCTTCTTGAGCTATGATAAGCTTCCTTATCACATACCCCCCTGCTTAAGTTATTACGGACTGGTTTAACTGGTGAAACTTCTTCTCTACAGTCCGTAATCCGGGAAAGGGTGTCCGCGTTCTTGTGTAGCTTCCCAGCACGATGTTCAACTTGAAAATCAAATGCCTCTAAGGCCATGTACCAGCGTGTCAACCTGGCATTGTGGTTCTTCATTTGCTGCAACCACTTAAGTGGGGCATGGTCCGTGACCAACTGGAACTTTCTCCCTGTAAGGTAAAACCTTAACGCCTCCACTGACCACTTGATAGCTAAACATTCTTTTTCTATTGCGGAATAGTTTTGTTCAGCCGGTGACAACTTCCTGCTCAGGTACATCACAGGATGCTCCTCCCCATCATGACACTGGGATAGAACCGCTCCTAGCCCTACATCCGATGCATCGGTTTGAACCAGAAAGGGTTTCTTGAAGTCCACCCCTTTCAGTACCGGTCCTGTACACAATTTTACTTTTAAGACTGAAAACGCTTTTTCAGCTTCAGGTGTCCACTTTAGCTGGTTTGGACAATTCTTCCGCAGCATATCCGTGAAAATTGCACTTTTCTCTGCGAATTGCGGTATAAACCTGCGGTAATATCCAATAAGTCCTAAGAAACTTCTTAGTTGTTTCTTTGTTGTTGGAGGAGGAAAATTCCTGATGCTATCTACTTTACTCATTAGAGGTTTAATTTTTCCTCTTCCCACTAGGTGGCCCAGATATTTTACCTCCCTATTTGCAAAGGCACACTTCTTCGGGTTTAAAGTGATTCCCGCTTGCTTCATGGAGCACAAGACTGCCCTGATCCTCTTTAGATGCTCCGCCCAGGTGTTACTATGGATTATGACATCATCCATATATGCAAAAGCATAATTTTGGTGTGGTCGAAGTACCTGATCCACTAACCTTTGACAGATAGCTGCTGCTCCATGCAGTCCGAAAGGCATCCTCTTGAACTGGAAAAGGCCAACGGGGGTGCTGAACGCAGTCTTCGGCTTCGACTCCCTGGTGAGAGGGATTTGCCAATATCCTTTTGTCATATCAAGGGTGGTTAAGTATTGAGCCTGTCCCAGCTGGTCCAACAGCTCTTCAATTCTTGACATTGGATATGCATCAAAAACTGATATGGCGTTTACCTGCCGGAAATCAATACAAAATCTTAAAGATCCATCAGGCTTCGGCACCAGGACTATGGGGCTATTCCAGGGACTCTTTGACTCCTCTATTACTCCCATGTCCAACATCTCCTGGACTTGTGCCACTACTTCCTGTCTTTTGGCTTCAGGCAAGCGGTATGGCCTTTGACGAACTAATTTCCCAGGTGGCGTTATTATTTCATGGGCAACCAAATGTGTCTCCCCAGGTATGGGTGTCAACACATCTGGAAACTCTTTGAGCAATTTCCTAATTTCTTCCTGTTGTACCACTGTCAGGTCCTCACCTATTTGGGGCTCTGATTTTTCTTTACAATCAGATACCTGTGGTCCCAAATCTTCCTCTTCATTCACCTCCCTCTCTCGGGCACAGGTGGCAGCTAGGCTTTTAACCCCTTTGACATCAGTAGAACCAAAGCCTTTGGTTCCACGTTCAGAATTCTCCAGGGATGTGACCTCCTCCACAGGTGGAAAACCCAGCCTCTCACAGATCAATTGGGCAATTCTGTCTCCTGTCTTCACGTGATAATCATTCTGTCCAAAATTAAACAACAGAACTTTAATATTGCCCCTGTAATCGGGATCAATTACTCCCGCACCCACATCGATGAAATATTTAAGGGCTAATCCGGACCTTGGGGCTACTCTCCCATAGCATCCAATAGGTATTTCCACTTGGAGACCGGTGTCAACCAGGGCTCTCCTTTGGCTAGGTACAGTCACATTTTCTATGCTGCACAGGTCAAACCCAGCAGCTTGAGGGGTTGCCCGCTTAGGAGCTTGGGCCTTCTCTGTGACCCTATGGTACTTTAGGATGAATGTCTGCTTTGGGGTAGCTTGGTCTTCTGGACGCTTAACCATCTTTTTAGCTGGGGTCTGAGGACTTCCAAATAAAGGCCCGGGAGCTATTACCATTAAACCTTCTCCCTCCTTCTTTCCTAGTCCTTCCACTAGACCCTGCTTAAATCTTGGCCAGTCTCTTCCTAGAACCAAATCAAAAGGTAGCCTAGGCACCACTGCTAACAGGACTTCCTCTTGTTCCCCCAGGCACTTAACCTTTAGCCTATAGGTGGGATATGGTGTTGCAGCACCATGAATGCATCTGATGTGAACTTGGCTTTCAGGGGTTCTAGGCACAAATCCTTCTTGGGCATCTATCCTCTTCCAAAGCCTTTTTGACATCATACTCTGGTCTGCCCCAGAGTCTAACAAAGCATTTGTGGTAATTCCTTGCACATCAACCATCAAAAGAAATCCTTCTTTGGGCTGTTTTAAATCCACACCCACTAAGCTAGTGTGTGTCTGACATCCTTTTTTAAATGTCCCCATTTTCCACACTTGAAACATTTCTTTCTATTCCACTGTGTCATCTGGTTTGATACAGTACATTCATTTTCAGAAACATTTTTAATTATTTTCTTTTCTGATACAGCACATCTTGCCTCAGCACCAATCTTCAGAGGGCCACCCATTCTATGGCAAGCCTGCGTGGCTTCCAAGAATCTCTCTGCTAGCATGGTTGCCTCTCCAAGATTTTGGCAATTTTGCTGTATAAGGAAAGTGTGCAAATCTTTAGGCACCCCAGACATAAATTGTTCAAGCATTATAATATCTAATAACATTTCTACCGTCTTTTGCTCAGGCTCCAACCATTTTACAGCTAAACCTCTGATTCTCTGACTCAGAGCCTTGGGTGTTTCACCCACTCTCAATGTAGTAGCTCTAAACATTCGCCTATACTCTGAAATAGACAACCCTAGGCGATCTCTAATAGCAGCCTTTACATCCTTATAATTAGAAGCCTGGGCTGCTGGCATTGCTCTAAGCCGCAAGCGCCTCTCCAGTTAATGAGGCTGCCAGCCTTACTGCCCACTGGGTCTCTGGCCATGCTAAAGCTTGTGCCACTCTTTCAAAAGACTCTAGAAAATCATCAACATTATCATCTGGAGTTAGCTTCCCAAAACTAAATGCCCCAATCCCCTGATTGAGTCCCACAGTGTCCACATGTGGTGTACCAGTATTTACTGCTGGTCTTGCATCAGTTCCACTTTGGTTCTGCAGCTGAACTAGGGCTTGCACCAGATCAAGCACTGGCTTCTGCTGTTCCATTAAGGCTTTCATAGCAGTGTCCTGAGCCTGCTGTGCTAGCTCCTGTTGCCTGCTAAATTGGGCTGCCATCCACTGAGGTAGTTCCTTTGGATCCATCTTGATCCCTGCAAGAAACAAAGAAAAAAAACCCCAAAGTGCACCACCTTCCAAACAGGTGTTTTTTTCTACACTCTTTTTTTTTTTTTCCAATTACCCCTGTGCCTTACTCCCATCCACCACTAGACATGCCCAGGTACTTGTTACCTTATGCCAGTGATGAATCCAGCTCTGCACAGGGTCTTTTCCTCCTGGGACATCCACTTCTCCTCCAAAGTGCAGTTGAGGGAAAATCTTTTTTTCCAGCTTTAAACTTGAACTTTAGTTGTAATCCTCAGCAAGTAAATCCCCTTTTGTGCAAAAGCAATCCGAAAAACTACGCCATTTGTCAGACGGCTGCCTGGGTGAGAATCTTCACAGTCTTGTCAAGTGCATATATCTATATGATTTGCAAGGTATTGTGGGCAATGTAGTTCATTCACACCAGACACAGCTGCTGACAATAATTTAGTTGTGCTCTTGGGTAAAGCCAATAAGATATTTATTTATGGGGTTATTTCTCCCAACACAGATATGCTTGGTAGCACATAAATTAGGTAACTTGCTTTCAGTGTTAACTTGGAAAAACAAAGTCAAAATCAGGAAAACAACAAATGAAAAGCCACAAAGCAAAAAAACAAAACTGTTCTTTTCAGGTTAACTTCTGATTACTTCCCACATAGATACAGAAGTGATTCTCTCCTAGCTCACAAGCAATTAGGTAAGGCTTAGTTGCTAGCAGTCACCAGCTGAAACCCCTTAGCTGGCTTGCCTTCCACTGTGTGGGTCAAATCCTGCTTCAGGAGCTTTTCTGAGTAGATTAAAGAACAAATTTGTATTTCTTTGTGATGGTTGCTGTACTTTATAACAGAAAGTTACCAACGGAGTTTAGATAGAGAGCAGACCATATAAACAGGATCCTCATCTGCTATGTTTCCCCCTTGTTCAACAAGCATGGGTTCAATATCATGGATTGGCACATATGAATCTCTCAATGGAGCATTTTCAGGAGAATACTTGTTTCCCTGCTGTCTTTCAAGGTTATAGCTAGGGCATAGATCAGTGTTCATACCTGAGCTTCCATTGCTGCTAGAGTTCCTCTCTATATAGCCTGGCCAGTATGTAGTCCAGTTCTTATGTCCAGCCTTCCAATCCAGATCCCTGGACACTGGATCTCTCTTCACATACCTTCTGGCACAGGTCTTAGGGTCCCTTCCACGTGCAGCCGTCTCCCTCACAGGTAGCCTCTGGTGATTCCTAGCTCTGCAGCACCATTTCTCTGGCTTTCCCCAGTCCAATGGTGTATGCTGGCCCTTGGAATACCTCCCAGTATACGTACTGCTTTGGACTCTTCTAGACCTCTCAAAGGCTTTTCTCTTCCTTCTTCCAAAGGGTCTCTTTCCCTCTCTGTCCATCCGGTTTGGCTTCTGCTTCGGATGATCCTTCAGATGAAACTGATGATCAAACTCAAGCTGATTCTCAGGATACTGAGGACAGTTCTCTGGATATCCAAGGTGATCATGAAGATGGTCATCTGTAGAATAAACTCTACTCTTATTCTGCTTGGATGAGTGCTCCTCCCTAATACAGCGCAGCTGTGCTGAATCAGGCCCTGCCCTTTGAGATGAGTGCTTAGGGATTACCTCATAGCCCTCCTGATTGAACACACGTTTCCCCACTTCAGCTCCTCTAATGGCTGTTGGAAACCTGGTGCATTCTGGGACTGGTAGTTTTTTATGGGAAAATTCTGTTTTCTCATTTCTACCAGCACTGACAGGTTGCTTGTTCAGAGACACTTCACCTTTTCTATAGCCCCTTCCTGAGCTATGATAAGCTTCCTTATCACAAGCTCCACAACAAGTCTCGATACCTTTTGATCACACTTTGTATTTTCTTGGCCCATCACTGTGGAATGCATCACCCCCTGACCTCTGCCTCAAATCCTCCTACAATAGGTTCTAATCCCTGCTCAAAACCCACCTCTAGATTTAGGGTTACAACCCTCATATCCTTAGCCCTCCTGACTTTTCTCTCCTCTGACCCTGCCCTCCCTTGGTATGACTGCAATTTCTTTATGTTCAAGCTATGGTATTCCTTTTTCTGTTTCCCAATTTTGCTTTTAATTTTGTTGGGGGCCTGTGGAGCTTTTTGACAGGGTACTGGAACATTGTTGGTGAGACATTGCAGCTCAGGCATATGGCATTTTTGCAGGGGTAGCTGGATTCCCATGACTGGACATGCTGTGAGCTGTGCAGTGCTCCTGAAGATCACAGAACATGTAACCCTAACAGACACCAGACTTCAGATCATCTGCATGATAATGGACTGTGTGGCAGGGCTGGATTGCATGGTGACTTGATGGCATATGTGTCTTGATATGTGTGTTGTACTGCAGAGGTCAGGGGTTTCGTTATAGGATGGCTCGGGAGGACACGTGTGAGTTAAATACCATGTTTGCTATTGCACATTTTTACAGTGCCTCTGTATTTTGGTCATATACTCATACACACAAGTGACCTTCATGACGTTCATTCCAATGGGGACACATCTCAGATACCATAGGCAGACTTGGTGATCGCTACTTCCTGCCTCTACCTGGTCAAAGTAAAGTGTTGGCATCTGTCTGTCAGGGATGAGATGTGAAGGAATTTTCACTGCCCTCATATGGACTACCTTCTCCTCACATCCCCATGTGTCTTGCCATTTCATCGAGGGCTGTGTCCACAGCACTGTGTGTGTGCTCTGGACCCTCCCTGTGTCTGCTTTACACCTCTGACCTTCCTCCCAGAATCTGCCTCTTTCTCCCTCCCCTCTATTGCCCTCATGACCATGTCTCCCCTATGCATGTCTGTAGTAGTGGAGTGGCACACCTGTGCAGAGGCCAGCTGACCTACATGGACAATGTGGGTGGTTGCCTAGGGCAGAACCTTTGGGAGGTGCCACAGACTAGGCATTCAAGCTTACTGGTATATTGTGAGTGCCAGTGGGGTTGGACAGGCTAAGGTTTGCATAGGGAGCCTACACCTTGGACCATCTCTAGGGCCAGCTCTGCATCTGTAACCACTCTTCTTATCACTTTAGTGGCTCCCTATTATTTTCCACATCCTGTTCATAGTTGTCCTACTGAGCAACAAGTGCTTTCATTTCGCTACGCACCACTACCTTTACTCTTTCATCGCTCAGTAAATCCCTCCTTGTGGCCTCCACTCTTGTGGCAGACCCCTTTTCTCAGTGCCCTTCTCTGCCACTGATACCTCCAGACTTTGTTCATTCTACCATGGTGCTCCATATGACTGGGACATACTACCTGCGTCTGTGTGTCAGGCTCCTTCTCTGGCCCTATTCAAATCCAGGCTGCAGACCCAACTCTTCGCAGCTGCTTATGTATCCTGTTGCTTTTCTTTTTCTTGTGCACTACTTAATGTGTCTCTTATCACACTCTAGTACCCAGTTTTTATTTATTATTTAGCGGTTTACATCGATCTAAACAATATGCAAGTGCATTGTACATAGAACAAGAACTGAACAGAAAAAATAATCCATTAAACTTATTATACTTATTATAAATACAGTTAAGAATTAAACTAAAGTTAATACAGCGGAAAATAAACAGTTTGGACTAAGATCTAAACCCATGAAAAGTATCATAGCAGTTTTGCAGTTTTGTTGGTCTTGATTAGATGCTCGGCTGAGCAGGATCTGTTTCTGCTATCTATATGTACAGCACTGCATATGCCTTGTAGTACTATACAAAGCAGTGGTGGTAGTAGTAGTAGTAGTAGGCCTCTATGGAAGGAGAATAGCTGCCTCTCAACAGGCCTTTGTCTCAGCATCAAAACTCACCTCACTCCAGTTGGATCTGCCTGTGTACGTGATGCAGCAGTCTGGGCCGGGCTCTTCGCATAGGGTTGCCAACTGACTCCAGATGCACCCTACAGGCTTGATCCAGTCCTGGGTTTACCCCATTGCATGCAGGGGCATTTAGTTCTACTTTCTCCATTGCACTCCATAGGAAATGGAAAACTACAAGTCCCTGCATACAATGGGGTAAACCCAGGACTGGATCAAGACTGTCGGGCCATCTGGAGCCAGTTGCAACCCTATCTCTGCATGGTATGGAGGCTCGCTTTATAGGCCTCGAGCTCACGCATGATATGGAAGCATCTGTGGAGAGGAGAAAGAAATGGTCCTTCATAAGAACATAAGAAATGCCATACTGGATCAGGCCAAGGTCCATCAAGCCCAGTATCCTCTTTCCAACAGTGGCAATCCAGGTCACAAGTACCTGGCAGATTCTCATGCTTGTCCCATGGTAGGCAGTAGATTTCCTGCGTCCTCTTTAAAAATGGTTTATGGACCTTTCCTCCAGGAACTTGTCCAAACCTTTCTTAAACTAACAACTTTTACTAATCCTCCGGTAATGAATTTCAGAGTTTCATTACATGCTGAGTGAAAAAATATTTTCTCTTGTTAATCTTAAAAGGGTTACATTGTAGCTTCATTGCATGTCCCCTAGTCTTTCTAATTTTTGATGGAGTAAATAACCGATCTACATTTACCCGTTCTACTCCATTCATTCATTTATAGACCTCTATCACGTCTCCTGTCAGCCGTCTCTTTTCCTGAACCCTAACCTTCTATCCCCTTTACCATTTTGATGGCTCTTCTCTGTACCTTTTATAATTCTGCTATATTCTTTTTAAAATATGGCGACCAGAATTGCACACAGTATTCAGTGTGCGCTCGCACCATGGAACGATATACAGGCATAATAATATCCTTGGTTTTATTCTCCATTGCTTTCCTTCTGATTCCTAGCATTCTATTTGCTCTCTTGGCTGCCGCTACACACTGGGTGGAGGGTTTCAGCATATTATCCACAATGATGCCTACATCTGTTTCCTAGGTGGTGGTTCTTAATGTGGAACCTTGCATCGTGTAACCAAAGGTTGGGCTGTTCACTGGTGCTGCTGTCCTTGGTATCTGTCCTTCTGCCGCTTCTGCACAACACATCCTTCCCATTTCTGCTCTCTCTCTTCCTCACTTTGTGCTTGCCAGCTTCAGTCTCTCCATATGTGCCGCCATCTTCTAGCTCCAGTTCCTCTGCATCCCTGCCACAATAGACACTCCATTCCTAGCTCTACTTTGCATTCTCTTATGTCTGCTAGATTTTGTATCCCCCCTACAGTGTTGCCTGCCTGCTGCTACTTCTTCCCATGTACTCACTGTGCTAGGGTGCTGTGGATACACTCCCAACCCCTTGGTGCTGCAGCATATGGTGGCCTTTTGTGCCCACTGGGCAGGAGTAGCTCTTCCTCCTCCAGCAGGAGTCTGCAGAGGAGGTGGGTTTCAGCTACAGAGAAGTTTGCATGCCTCAGAGCAGTGCTATAGGAGTTCCACAGCACGTTTTATGGCAGCAGGGGCGTTTTCATGATTCACATGTGCACAGCCTGTGCGGGGAATGGGTGTGTGTTGGGCCGGGCAGCGAAACCATCCCCGCAGCGATAACAGAAGCGTGTATACGCCTATGGCCGCAAGTGCAGAATAGGGTTTCATTAGTGCCCATGCCCAATTTGCATGTGTGTGCGGGACCTATGTGGCCTATATAAAATGTGCCTCATATTGTTTACTCTCCATTACTTCTTTTGAATGTACTTATAAATGCAATTCAAATGAACCATCTACACGAAATTGAAAAGATGGATTGTCCTGAGTAAAGAAGTTCCACTTGCCTAAATATTTGCAAGACTCTGGCCCATAATGCTTGCACACATATGCCACAGGTGTGTTAGCCTTTTGGGAAAGCATCCCTTCCATAACTGGTTACTATTTGTGGTACCCATTCTCTTTTCCTTCTGTAGAACACTGGCAAGCTACCCGATCTGCAGTAAAAGCAATAGAACACTGATGAGCTGCCTAATCCACAGCCAAATCAGTGGAGCGTCAGCAAGTCACCCAATCCACATGCAAAACATCAACTAGCTCTTTAATAGCACAAATGGACAAGTTGAACCCTTCACTCCTCTCTTGTCTACCCATTTCCTCAAACTGAGGCTCTCAAAGACAGGGAGACAAATAAAATGCCTTCTAAGTTCAGAAGCGTAGGTAGAAGGAAGACAGAATACAGAGAGGCACAAAGAGAAACCCCCCCTTTTTACCTTGATGCCATGTGTGTCCCAATTTCCTCCTTAATCTGCTGCCGTCCACTTCCTTATGCAAGGGGCTCCAGAGATCAGTCAAGAATAATAAATAATAAATCATAGGACAGAGCCTCAGCTTAGAAGGAAATATATATGCAAATATTTATTGTAAATGTAGGATATCCAGACAACTAAGAAGAGGAGTACACCTTTTTTTGACAAATAAAGGTAAAACTAATTTTTATACACTACAGAGCAGGCATTGACTAAGCACTGTGATTAACTAAAGTCAAAATACATAACATTTGCCAGTGAGACTTCTACTTCTTAAAACATTTTCTAAGGAACAGCTTGACTTAGCTTAGTTCCCAGAAGCTTATACTGTGAATGTAGCACAGAGCACTTGAGCTTTGAGCAGCTCACAGCAAGGACACACACTAGGAGACTAAACACCATATAACAGTGCCACATACTTTACTTTTCCCATCACCTCAGTGGATAGAAGCATAGAAACAAAGAAAGTGAAGGCAGAAAAAGACCAGCCTATGTCACCCCATCCAGTCCAGACCCTTCTTCTCCTTCATAGATCCTTGGTGCTGGGTGCTTCTTGAAGTCTGATACTGTTCTTGTCTCTCTCACCTCTCCTGGGAGGCTGTTCCATGTATCCACAGCCCTTTCTGTAAAGAAATATTTGCTTAGATCAGGGGTCTCAAACTCAAATTGCTTTGAGGGCCGAATGAGGACTTGTAAAGTAACCCGGGGGCCGCATAAGACACGGGGCCTCATTTGCATAAATATTTGCATAATGTTGCATAATGAGTGCATGGATAAAGAAAGACTAGAAAATTTCTATATTACTATAATCCAGTGCCAACCGCCAGGCACATTAGGAACTACTACTAACACTGCCCATTTGGAACCCATAGCAAACCCCCCGTATCATAACAGCACTACCAGGACTCACAAAGCACCAGACCCTACCTATCAAAAGGCAACACTGCAAATATTAAATCAATACATTTCAGAGAACAATACATGACCTACTGGGAAAAGAGAACAAGTAGCAATGTCAAATAGGAATTACACAGAATACCTCAGCACTGTAGAAATAAAACTATAAATTAATTTCTTGTACTAAAGCACAGACATTAATGATGCACATTTCCCAGAGCTGACATATTCCAGTTAATAAA
This sequence comes from Ichthyophis bannanicus, assembly GCA_033557465.1. Classification (NCBI taxonomy): domain Eukaryota; kingdom Metazoa; phylum Chordata; class Amphibia; order Gymnophiona; family Ichthyophiidae; genus Ichthyophis; species Ichthyophis bannanicus. The sequence continues at coordinate 1,695,687,417 of CM066031.1, forward strand.
TTCAAAATAAAGAGATATTTTTCTACCTTTTGTGCATTTTTTTTCAGTTGCAATTGCTCCAGCCACTTCTGGTTTCTTCGTGTCTTCTGCTATCTCCATCGTCTGCTGTCCATTTGTCCTCTCTTCTAGTTTTTTTCCATTCTCTCTCTACATCTGCTTTAACATACTAATCTTTCTCCTTTTGCTCTTTCCTCATTCCTATTTCATCCACTCAAATTTTACCCCTCCATCCTCAATCCCCACTTACTCTCCCAATACCTGGCCAATTGTAGATTTGTCTTCTCTGCCAGACAAAATATTTTTCCCCTCTCCATTTCACTTTCCCAGCTCCATCCCATTCTAATCCTCCCCCAACATCAGCTCCCTTCTAGTTCCAGCCCCACCCAGCATCTGCTCCTTTCTAGTCCCTGCATCAGTCCATTTCCAGTCCTATCCTAGCCTCACCATCAGCCCATTTCCAATCCTAACCCCCCATCAGCCCATTTCCAATCCTAGCTCCCTCCCCTCACAGCCCATTTCCATTCCAAGCCCCCCTCCCCATCAGCCATTTGCAGTTCAAGCCCCCCTTCCACTCAGCCCACTTCCAGTCCTAACCCCCATCTGCCCATTTCCAGTCCTAGCCCCCACCATAGCCCATTACCAGTCATAACCCCCCCCCCCTGCCAATAGCCCACTTCCAGTCCTAACCCCCATTACTCCATTTCAGTCAGCCCCTCCATAGCTCATTACCGGCCAGCGAAGGAGGGAAACAAAAAAAACCCCAAAACACAGGCGTCTGCTGCTGCCGTTGCCGCCGTGGCAGCGGCAGAATCAATTGTCAAATTAAAAAAAACCTGACTTCTGCTGCTCAAGCAGCAAAATCAGCTGTCCTGCGGCCCCTTCCCCTCTGCCCGGAGATCCGACTCTGCTCTATCAGCGGCGTGCTTTTCAAGCCGCGACGAGAGTATTCCCCTCTCGCGCGGTTTAAGCCTATTCACTTTTCAAGCCGCGCGAGAGGGGAATACTCTCTTCGCGGCTTGAAAAGCCCGCCGCTGATAGAGCAGAGTCGGATCTCCGGGCAGAGGGGAAGGGGCCGCAGGACAGCTGCTTGAGCAGCAGAAGTCAGGTTTTTTTTTTAATTTGACAATTGATTCTGCCGCTGCCACGGCGGCAACGGCAGCAGCAGAAGCCAGGGTTTTGGGGGTTTTTTTGTTTTCCTCCGTCGCGGGCCGCACAAAGTTGTCTCGCGGGCCGCATGTGGCCCGCGGGCCGCGTGTTTGAGACCCCTGGCTTAGATCATTCCCGAGTCTTCCCCTCTCACCCTTTTTTTTACACAGAAGTACTTTACTTCCCAAACTGTTCCACGCTCTTGCGGTTTTGCAACCCAAATATACGACACTGCATTTTTAAAATATTAAATCATAGCTGTCAGACTCTAGACCATTTCTCAAGATTCAATAGATACCTCCCTTGTTTTTCACACCTTCCTGTTGCAGATTTTGGTGTCTACAACAAAAAGGTAATCTTGCCTGAGAGCCCCGCCACAATGTCAAATAAGAAAATATTGAAAAGAAATGGATCAAGGACTTATCCTTGTGGCACACCACTGGCAGTACCACTTTCTTTGGAGTGAATTTCATTTACTATTACCCTTTATTGCCTCCTACTCAACCAATTTCAAACTCAGCTAGTCAATTTTGGGCCCACCAAGGATGCTCAGTTTATTTATTAGTCACCTATATGGAAATCTGTCAAAGGCCTTACAAAAATCTAAGTACACCACACTAAGATTCTTCTCTCGTCACCCAGTCAAATAAGAATCTGACAAGACTCATCAAAACCTGCATTATCTTGGTAGCATCTCCATCAATTTACTCACCATCAATGTTAGACTAATTGGCATGTAGTTCTCAGCCTCCACCTTATTCCCACTTTTATAGCTTATAGTTTAGTGTATTATTTGATATACGGCCTTATCAGGACCATCAAAGCAGGTTGCAAAGATTAAAATAACCTAGTGATAAAATAGTACATAATATACAAACGTTACTGTACAGTAGGCTAAGAATCAGGAAAAACTGGTTCAAATCCCATTGCTGCTCCTTGTAACCTTGAGCAAGTCGCTTAACCCTCCATTGCCTCAGATACAAACTTAGGGGTATGTTTGCTAAAGGGCATTAAGGTAGCAGGCGTTAATGGCAGTGATAAGGGGTTTTCCATGCGAAAAAGGGTCTGTGCAGATAGGAGGCATTCCAGCGGTAAAAACGCAATGGACCTTTTAACGTGCATTAACAGAACATCGGGCATTAAGGTGTCAAGCATGAACCTTCATGTCCGAAAATGGCTGTTATCCTAATGCTGGATAAGGGAGCACCAAGGAAAGTCAATGTAAAGGTGATGGATGGAAGGACAGGTGGGAGCTGATGGACCTGCCAGATCCATGGGCACCCTACGTGGCAGCCAGTAATTTGGACGAGCATATAGGAGGCAGCTGAACCGATACACTGGGGGGTGCCAATGTAAAACAGTGCAATGTCAGAGCGTGGCATAGAATGGGGAAGACGTATCCCCCAGTGGAGTTAGACGTGGCAGGATGTGTGCAGAGAAAGGAGGATGGAGCAGGAGTGGTGACGTGCAGATCAGGCATAGGAGAGGTGTGCGTGAAGAGCCAAAATGCAGAAAAGAGTACCTGTGTAGGCCATGGTGTAGCAACCTGCATGAGAAGATATGACTGCACACAGCTGACAGAGGCGGATGGATGGGCTGAAGGAAAGATGGTGGCAGAAAAGAGGGTTATATGGGCTGGCAGCACTGATACATTGTAGGTGCCATCCCCAACTATTTGTACTATGTCAGTGCCACATGGAAGACCTGATACCAAACATGTGGGTCTCACACCTACCCCACCCACACAACCACCATAGAACATAGAAACATGATGGCAGGAAAAGACCACATGGCTTATCTAGTCTGTCTTCATATCAACCACCACAACAGTCCCCTTTTTTCCTTTAGAGATCCTCTGGTTTGTCTTTTTTTGAATTCAGATACTATCTTCATCTCTACCACCTCTCCCATGCATCTACCACTCTTTCCGTAAAGAAATATTTCTGCATATTACTCCTGAGTCTACCCCTTTCACCCTCATCCTATGTCCCCTCGTAGCAGAGCTTGTTTTCAATTGAAAGAGGCTCTCTTCCTATGCATTTATGCCACGGAGGTATTTAAATGTCTCAGTCATATCATCTCTATCCCGCTTTTCCTCTGAAGTATACATATTAAGGTCCTTAAATCTGTCCTCATATGCTTTATAACGAAGACCACTAACCATTTTAGTAGCCACCCTCTGTACCAACTCCAACCTGTTTATATCCTTTTGAAGGTGTGGTCTCCAGAATTGCACACAGTACTCCGAATGAGGTCGCACCAAAGGCCTATAAGGAGGCACTTTCATCTCCCTTCTTCTGCTGGCCATTCCTCTCCCTATGTACCCAAGCATCCTTCAAGCTCATCAGACACAATCATGCCTAGGTCCCACTCTTCTTTTGTGGACAGAAGTACTTCACCCCCTATATTATATCGCTCCCTTGAATTGTTGCAGCCCAAATGCATGACCTTGTATTTTTTAACATTAAATCTCATCTACCAAATTCTAGACCATTCTTCAAGCTTAGCTAGATCCCTCCTCATATTATCTACATCTTCCTGGGTGTCTTTTTCAGATTTTTGTATCATCCGCAAAGAGGCAAACCTTACCCAACAGCCCTTTTGCAATATCACTAACAAAGATGTTAAAAGGAATTGGACCAAGGAGAAATCCCTGGGTAATACCACTGGTAACCGCCTTCTCCTTAGAGTGAGTTCCATTTACCTGTACCGTTTGTCATCTCCCACTCAACCAATTTCTAACCCAAGCAGTAACTTTAGGGTCCATCCCTAGGGTGCTCAGTTTGTTTATAAGTTGCCTGTGTGGAATGGTGTCAAAGGCTTTACTGAAATCTAAATATATCACATCTAGGGATCTCCCAAGGTCCAACTCCCTGGTCACCCAGTCAAAGAAATTAATCAGATTTGTCTGACAAGACCTGCCTCTGGTGAATCCGTGCTGCCTCAGCTCCAGTAATCTGCTGGACTCCAGAAACCTCAGTATTTTCTCTTTCAGCAGCACTTCCAATAATTTACTCACCACTGAGGTTAAACTAACCAGCCTGTAGTTATCAACCACATCCATACTTCTGATTTTATGTAGGGACCACATGTGCCTCTCTCCAGTCCTCTGGCACCACTCCTGACTCCAGTGAAGCATTGAAAAGGTCAGTCAGTGGAGCTGCTAGAATGTTCTCAAGTTCCCTTAGTATTCTCTGTATCCCATCTGGTCCAATTGCTTTGTCTACTTTAAGTTTAGTTAGGGGGATGTTTACTAAAAACCGCAAAGGTGCGCGCCGCACAATAGCGCACGGAAACGCGGCACCTAAACGCTCTTAAACGCTCTTAAATGCCCCGGACATGTGCGATGAAGCCCCGTGCATGTGCGCGACACACTAACAGGCCCCGCACAAGTACGGGCCCGCAAATGTCCGATAGAGGCGTGGAAAGGCTAACTGAGGGCGGAGGAAGGCCCCCGAGGGGCGGAGAGACGGGGTTAATGGGCGGGGAAGGGGAGGGGAGAGGCCCCTCGCACAGTTGCGGGGCCGAATTTACAAGTAAAAAATAGCGCGAGTGAAACACTCGCTGTAGAGGGCATTTAAAGGGAAGAGAAACCATTTCCGTCAGCAATGTAGAGCAAAACCGGGGAAACCTGTAAAACGTGAGCAGTGTGATACATGTGCACAGCACAAAAGTGCTATTAAAACTAGAAAATGACCAGCACAAAAATATTAAAAACAGTAAGTCAGCTGGGGAACAGTGATAGCCATGGGCAAATATAACAAATACACCCAGGAAGGTCCCAGAAACAGGAAATGAATGTCGGAAGGGTCAACGGAGCGGAGACCTTTCCAAAAAACATGTCCGTTGTTTGGAGTTGTCCTGGGAGTGTTTTATATGGTTGGCCATCAATATCACTGTTGCCCAGCATGGTTATATGTCATCCCCCTCTCTTGTGGTCAATTGCGGGGTTTATTTGCACGTGTGTCACCAGACAGGGTGAATGAGCCCACAGTCAAAATGTGCAGGAGCAGGGGTTGAGACTCCATCCTGCAAGGTTAACTATCTCCAGGGACTGCACAGTCTCCGTGGCCACAGTGTGGTGCAGCAGACAGAGCCAGTACCTCTAGGACCAGAGGGCAGAGGTTCAAATCCCAGCTGGGGCACCTGCCAGCCCAGTCCCTATATTTTACCCACCACCAAGCAGAGATAGCACAGACACTCCTGTATTGCAGGGAACATAAGCATAGTGCAAACACCCACATTTTGCCCTACACTGCACACCCCCCATAACAATGAGCCGTACCTACAGCCCAGTCCCACAAATGCAGTCCCGGATTGGAGTGCCACAACGCAAGCAGGTCATATGCTGTCCCTGAGAGAAGGACATGCCAGCATGTTGGCGGACGAGGACAGGTGGTGGAGGGGGTAGTGGGTGCTAGCCACAGAAGACAGTGGCCTAGCCATGTGCAGGCTGACACTGTCCACTGTAACAAACAGGCCCTGTGGGATGTACAGTCATGGTCTGCCCAGGGAATACAGCCTATCCATGGCAACACGGTGGTGCAGTGCACACAGACAGTGTATGCAAGAACAGAACGTCACCGGTTCAATGCCCAGCTGGAGTAACCGACAATCCTCTCCACATATTTATCACACACCCACACCGTGGTAGTGAGGACATATGCTACACATTGGTAATACCCCTCTATTTTACCCCCCTGAGCACAGACACCATGAACTGGTGCATTACCCAGAGCAGAGTCTCCCAAATGCAGTCCTGGAGGGCCACACACCATTCTGGTTCCATGCTGCCCCTAATACAAATGCCAGTGCTGCATATCTATGAAACACCCCCATGGCATGTAGATGTAGCTCATACATATTCATGAGGGACAGCACTAAAATACGAATAGTGTGTGGCATACCAGGACTGGGGTTGGGAACCCCTGCTGTAAAGCAGCAGCCAAGAGGGGCAGACACACCCACACCCACACCCACATGCCCCATTGGCCAATGCCCACTGGAGAGGCAGGACATTGGGCCCTGCATGCATCTCCCATTACCAGCACCTGCATACCTTAGCAATGCCACCCTATACCTGGGTACACGGTACACAGCCCTCAAATGTTTGCTAGGAGTAATGGTAGATAGACATTCCTACATGAAGCACTGTTTGCTCTCTGAGCAACATCAGAACAAAATACTAATACAGCTGGGGAACACTGATACTATTGATGGGCAAAAACTAAAAACACACCCAGGAAAGCCCCAGTAGAAGGACAGGAGCTGTGGAAGGGGCTATGGAGCGGAGACCTGACCAAAATTCACTTCTGTGTGTCTCAGCTGTCCTGGGAGTGTCTGTTATGGTTGTCCATAAACATCACTGTTGCTCTGCTTGGTTACATCATTCCCCCTTTGTCGAGGTCAGTTGGGGGAGTTATTTGCACCCTTGTCACCAGACAAGGTGAAAGACCCCACATCACAAATGTGCATAGCAGGCATGTTGACTCTGTTGGTCAGGTCTGCCATCCACAGGGACTGCATTGTCTCTGTGGCCACAGTGTGGTGCAGTGGACAAAGCCAGTACCTCTAGTTTCTGAGGGTCACAGTTTCAAATCCCATCTGGGGGCTCCTGCCAACCCAGTCCCCATATTTTACCCACCGCCTAAACAGAGAGAGTAAAGACATACATTTATTGCAGAGAATATAAGAATGGTGCACACACACATTTTGTACCCAACACTGCACACACACCATAACAATGGCCATTACCTAGAGCAGAGTCTCCAAAATGCATTCCTGGAGTGCTACAACGCACACATGTCATCAGCTTTTCCAAGATAAGCACATGGCCAGCATGTTGCCGGAAGGGTACAGGTGGTGAAGGGGGCAGTGCCTGATAGCCACAGAAGACAGTGGCCTAGCCATGTGCAGGCTGGCACCGTCCACTGCAACAGATAGGCCCTGTCGGATGTACAGTCATGGACATCCCAGAAAAATCCATCCAATCTGTGGCAGCACAGGGGTGCACTGCACACAGACAGTGTGTGCAAGAACAGAAGGTCACAGGTTCAAAGCCCTGCCAATCCTGCCCACATAGTTGTTTCCACAACGAAAATGTGATAGTAAGGATAATCCTTTATTGCTGGGGACATATGCATTGGTCATACGCCTATCTTTCTCCCCACTGATCACGGACTCGTTGTCCAGGGGCTCGACCTACAGCAGAGTCTCACTAATGCAGTCCTGGCGGACCACTCACCATTCCTGTTCCTTGCTGCGACGGATTGTTATGTTTGTGTGTCATATCCCTGCACCTCCGCCATGGCATTTAGATTTAGCACATGCATATTCATGAGGGACAGCAGGAAAACCAGAACAGTGGTGTTGTAATCCTGGCCTACATCTGGGAACCTCTGCTGTAAAGCAGCAACCAACAGGGCAGACACACCCACACCCACACCCAACAGGCCACATTTTCCAATGCCTCTGGAGAGGCACGACATTGGGCCCTGCGTGCATCTCACAATACTAGCATGTGCATTCCTTAGCAATGTCACCCTACACCAGGGTATACGGTACACAGCTGTCAAATGCTTGCTATGAGTACTGGCAGATAGATAACCCTACGTTACGCAAATTATGCTCTGTTGAGCTCCATCATGACAATCATTCTGTTGTCTGCAGTGGGTGCATCAGGTCTGGTCTCAGACAGTGTTTACCACCCTGGGGAGTGACACCCAACTGTATTCCGTACCATATCCAGTGCCTGTACTGTGCCCAGGACTGGTGTGGTGGCCAATGTTGACAAAAGCCTCTATTGTAGAACATTGATGGCATAAGTGTGTGAGTGTGTGTCTGTATTTACAGTGTGTGTTGGCTTCAAACAACTTCCACAGCCCACACTGACAGAACTGTTGCCAGTATTGGCCTGCCAATGTGCATAATGAGCAGCAAGGTACCATGGGTATAGATCAGACAGGGTGGGATGGCCAGGATGCATCTGCACAGGGCAGAGGGCACTGGCTGGGACACTGTAGTGGCTGGCCACCACCCACACAGACAGGGTGGCCTCTGTATGTGCTGCTGGGGTTGTACAATACCCTGACTGTGCAGTGACGACAGCATGGCTAGGCACCCCCATAGTGATAGATAGTATCTCTGTCATGTGATATATATGGGTTGTGGTTTGGGGCCCAGTCACTGACCTATCTGCTGGTGTGCACGGCCATCCTAGTTCTGGGTGCATGCATTTCCAACAGGACCAACTAGCAGACTGTCCTCAGTTGGTTTGTGTCCTGATGGAGTGCTGTGCAGCGGGTGATGGCTTGCTGCGGGAGAATATCAGATAGTGGTGGGGCCCAACGTAGCATATCACGGCCATACTGTCTGTCAGATATTATGTCAGGGATGTGCATGTCTAACAGGACTAACTAGCAGATTGTCCGCAGCTGGTCTGTGTCCTGATGGAGCGCCTTGCAGGGTGCAGTGGCTGATGGCTTGCTGCAGGACAATATCAGATAGTGGTGGGGTGCAACCGAGCACATACAGGCCTAATGTCTGTCAGATATTGTGTTATGGATGTGTATACAGCTGCCATGACTGGCCTGTAGGGTGGTCTCTTTCCACAGTAGGACTGGGGTTGATGGTCTACTCTGCTGCCACCATTGCAGGGATTGAGGTAGCATTTAGAGAGGAGACCCTGTGTTGCAAACGGGGGGGGGGGGGGGGGGGAGGAGCGGGACAAAGGGTGGGACCTAACCCACCTAGGTATCCATAAGGGGTTCCCCAGACTCAGACCGACAGAGATATCCAAGTTGTTTCTGCAGAAAGAACCTATCTCACAGAGTAATAGTGCATTGGAGCTCTGCCATGGCCTAAATTTGCGTGGAGGGTGTTGTGGACCTGGTCCTGGGTGCCTCATCGCACCCTTAGGGTGAGCACAGTACCCGCACAATGTGACGGTGTGTAGCTACTCTGTGCCCAGTACAACACCCACTCAGTACACCCTACCAGGCCCGAGTTGATGTGGTGGGTGCACACGGGCACATCCCCATACCAGGCCTGGAGCTGTCAGGTTGCAGTCCCCATCCTGTGTGCATCTGTGGACTGGTGATTTGCATGTGCAGTGCATCATGGGCAGGGTGGCCAAACCCTATACACCTCACAACAGCAGACTGTCTGTGAGGTGACGTGCAGGCTTTCTGCAGCCAGCCATGGCTTTTGCTAACAGCTATAGTGCTGTAGTCCAAAGGTTATGTCACTGCCTGTGTAGCCAGAGGATATGAGTTCAAAACCACAGTGTGGTAATGTGATAGGCTTGTCCACAGCATTATCCATCTCAAATCCACCTATTTTTATGCATGATAAAACACCCGCGGCATACTGTACCCATAAGGTGTGTCTGAGGGTGCTTTATAGGGCGCCCTATAGGCCACCTCATGGTTGCCATCCATACAGTGTGCACTATACATTATCCTGTGTGGCAACATATATGGTGCCCTATAGGGGACATTCTAGGGTGCATTGGCAGACAGTGCACTGTAACATGTGCCCTATGGGCCGCCTTATGTTAACATGCTGTGAGAGTGCGTTTGCTAGTAGTGATACAAAAAGAAAAAAAGCCACCTACACCACAACACAACATAATACATACTGTTTTAGCCAGCCGTGTTCACTGGGCACTGTGAGGTATTGAACCGCTGATCCCTGCACCAGTGGTCACTGTTTCATACATTGTGCTGTGGCTCTGTTCCTGTGCGTGGTTATCAGCGAGACCCCTTATGAAGCACAAAACGCAAATAATTAACAGTACGCCGCCCAATGACACCCATAATAACAGTGCGCCGTCCAAAACGCACAAAATGTACAGTGCGCGCTGCCCTATGTCGTCCAAATCTAATATGTCTCGTAAAACATATACCCATCAAAGGTGTTGCTACAGCTGGGCATTTCCGTTGCACACAATGGGGGATCGAACCCATGGCCCCTGGACCATTGCTCAGTGTCATCACCGTTGTACCACGGCTCTGTTGTTTTGCACGGCCAGCAGCGTGCCACCTAGCCTTTCCACGCGATAATGTAGGCAGCGCACATCGCCGCGCACAAGTCCGGCCGCTTATTCTCGGTGTTTTGTGTGTTACCTACCTGAACTGACCACACCTCATATGCCACATGCCCAGTAATGGGGACCCGCACATATTAGGGGTTTATCAACACACCCCTAAATGTGTTCATTTCAACATGAGAAATACATCGGTGCTATCTGTGGCTGCAGAGGTCAATAGACATACAGTTGTTCACACACTAACAACTGTGTAGGAAAGCAGCGTGCATGTTCAATGTGCATATTCCCCGCAAGCAGCTATGCGGAGAACGTTGCTATGCGCCTATATCCGGTCGCGTTAGCCATGCGCCACGCATGTTCGGCCAAACGATGTGCGCAAATGCGGGAAGATGAGTTGTGTGCGGCCACGGCTGCTACACGTGCAAAAAAGAAAATGGCGCCCCGCACAAGGAAGCCTGCCTTCTCTAGAAGAGAGGTCCGTGAGCTGGCAATACTAATAGGGCCAAAACAGGGATAAGCTCTTCCCAGGAGCCTCCAGGGGAAGCGACACTGCAAAGGTGCTGAGGGCCTGGGAACGCATCACACGGCGTTTCAACCGTGTGGCTGAAAACAAACGTGAGGTAAGGGTATGGCAGCATATAACAATAGCCATATACAAACACTGGGGTGATTGTAGGTGACCATGCAGCTGTGTGTAGGTGGTTTACAACAGAAATGTACAGCAGCTACAACCGCATGTAGATATCTCTATGTATCACATCTGAGTAGTATGCCATGTATGCAGGTGTTGCTGGATATGGTCACATAGGGCATGATGCAATCCTGCAGTCATGCAATCTGCCTCTTTTGAACAGATAAAAACATATTGTAACACAGCTAGGCCAGAGATCTTGCCTAAATAGTCTCCGGAAAACATCATGTGCTGATGCTGGGGCTGCATCTGCAGGCTAACACATATGGCCAATCCTTAGTGCTAGCGAATCTGCATCACATGGTCGTCTTACACCATGCAGCCCAGGGGTTCTGCGCCAATGTTGTCAAACGCTAGCCTATTCACAGGATCCATTGAGGGCCATCAGAGTTGGCCCTCAATCTGCTATGGGGATCCCCACTAATGTTGCCATAAGCCATCGCCCCTATCCCCTGGAGTACAGAGAACCCTTCAAAGTACACTCACACTCACCCTGCAGATGGGGGTTGTTTGCTAATGTTGTTTAAACCACCATCCCATCCCCAGGAGTACAGAGAAAGCCTTCAAACTGGGCCCTGTGCTCATCCTGTAGATATGGGAATGTCAAATACTGTTGTTTAAACCCATCTCAACTCCCCAGGAGTACAGAGAGACCTTCAAACTGGGCCCTGTGTCTCCTGTAGATATGGGATGTCAAATACTGTTGTTTAACCCATCCTCCCAATCCCGGAGTACAGAGGAAGCTTCAACTGGGCCCTGTGTCATCCTGTAGATAGGGAATGTCAAATACTGTTGTTTAACCATCCTCCAATCCCAGGAGTACAGAGAGGCCTGCACAAACTGGGCCCCTGTGGTATCCCTGTAGATATGGGAATGTCAAATACTGTTGTTTAACCCATTCCCCCCTTATCCCCAGGAGTACAGAGAAGCCTTCAAAGGGGCAGCCTCAAAGGGGGCCCCCTGTCATCCTGTAGATATGGGAATGTTTACTAATGCTGATAACCCCACATCCCCATCCCCAGGAGTACAGAGAGGCCCTCAAACTGTGCCCTGTGTCATCCTGTAGATATGGGAATGTCAAATACTGTTGTTTAACCCATCCTCCCAATCCCCAGGAGTACAGAGAAGCCTTCAAACTGCGGCCCTGTGTCATCCTGTAGATATGGGAATGTCAAATACTGTTGTTTAACCCATCCCCCAATCCCCAGGAGTACAGAGAAGCCCTCAAACTGAGCCCTGTGTCATCCTGTAGATATGGGAATGTCAAATACTGTTGTTTAAACCATCCTCCCAATCCCCAGGAGTACAGAGAAGCTTTCAAACTGGGCCCTGTGTCATCCTGTAGATATGGGAATGTCAAATTCTGTTGTTTAACCCATAACCCATATCCCCAGGAGTACAGAGAAGCCTTCAAACTGGGCCCTGTGTCATCCTGTAGATATGGGAATGTCAAATACTGTTGTTTAACCCATCCTCCCAATCACCAGGAGTACAGAGAAGCCTTCAAACTGGGCCCTGTGTCATCCTGTAGATATGCGGAATGTCAAATACTGTGTTTAACTCCCTCCAATCCCCAGGAGTACAAGAGAAGCCTCAACCGGGCCCCCTGTGTCATCCTGTAGATATGGGAATGTCAAATACTGTTGTTTAACCCATCCTCCCAATCCCCAGGAGTACAGAGAGGCCCTACAACTGGGCCCTGTGTCATCCTGTAGATATGGGAATGTCAAAATTAACTGATTGTTTAACCCCTCCTCCCAATCCCAGGGAGTACAGAGAGAGAAGCCCTTCAAACGGGGGCCCGTGTCATCCTGTAGATATGGGAATGTCAAATACTGTTGTTTAACCCATCCTCCCAATCCCCAGGAGTACAGAGAGGCCTTCAAACTGGGCCCTGTGTCATCATGTAGATATGGGAATGTTTATAATGACTGTTGTTAACCCACATCCCCATCCCCAGGAGTACAGAGAGGCCCTTCAAACTGAGCGACTGTGTCATCCTGTAGATATGGGAATGTCAAATACTGTTGTTTAACCCATCCTCCCCCATCCAACCAGGAGTACAGAGAAGCCTTCAAACTGGGCCCTGTGTCATCCTGTAGATATGGGAATGTCAAATTACTGTTGTTTAACCCATCCGCCTAATCCCCAGGAGTACAGAGATGCCCTCAAAGGGGGCCCCGTGTCATCCTTTAGATATGGGAATGTTTACTAATGTTGTTTAACCCCTCCTCCCCATCCCCAGGAGTACAGAGAGGCCCTCACACTGAGCCCTGTGTCATCCTGTAGATATGGGAATGTCAAATACTGTTGTCTAACCCATCCCCCCTTATCCCCAGGAGTACAGAGAAGCCCTCAAAGGGGGCCATCTGTCACCCTGGAGATATGGGAATGTGTGCTAATGTTCTTTAACCCATCCTCCCTATCCCCAGGAGTACAGAGAAGCCTTCAAAGGGGGCCCTCACCCACCCTGGTGATATGGTGGAGTGTGCCTATGCTGTTTAATCCATTCTCCCCATCTACAGGAGTCCTGACACCTGTGTATGGTTGTCATTTAAACGACCTACGTAGATGATGCATTTCCCTGCTCAGGTGCTGTAGGACACACAACACCCATGGGGCTGGAAAGCGGACTGTAACGGAGGGTATGTCTGTCACACATATATATCAGCTATGTTGGATAGTCTACACATCTCATACAGTCTATGGGTCTGTGAGCTTCACAACACACAGCAGGGGATAGGCAGCAGACAGATGGTGGTCACAATATTCTATGTCCATGTCGTGCAATCACGTGTTTAGGCCGGAATGTTGTTTCCCCAACCTATGTTTGCATATCCACAGTGGGAGGACCTGAGGAAGAAGGCCCGTGAACTGAGGCTGTACCACCGGAGTATCTTGAGCGTTTCAGCAGGGGGGCCGGGACAACACCAAGATGGTGAGTTATCCCAGGAATAACTTTCATCAACAAATGTCACATTGACCTACCAGCCGGTGTTACCTGCATATGTACAGGTGTTATGTGACACACATGGACGGCCTGTAATGTATGTAATCTTTCCCATATATAGACCACAGCAGTGATGGACCCGGAGACTCCCCACCCACCCACAGACGGCCCACCACACGCCGGGGACGGGAGAGAGAGGTGGCGGAGGTGCAGGAGGAGGAGGAAGAGGTGGAGGCGCAGGTGTCGGATCTGCAGACAGAGGAGGTGGAGGGGTCAGAGGATGCAGATGAGGAGGAGGGGCCCAATGAGGACGATGTGGTGCTGGTGCAGGACTCTGACGTGGAGGGGGAAGATGGGGAGGAGGGGAATGTGGGCCACCATTCACCAGCGGATGGGCATGTTGTGCAAGGTGTGTGGGGATGCGGGGGAGGGGGGGTGGGGGGGGGCATGGTTGGGGATGTCCCGGCGGGGGTGTTAGCATGGGTGGAGGGGGTATTGGGGGGGAGTTTGGGGGGGGGAACAGGCAGGGCGGGGGGTTTGGGGGAACACAGCACAGCACAGGTCTCTGTGGACCCCCGTCAGACACCACAGGCAGGAACATGGGACAGACATCGTAGTGTCACCGCGCCATCCACTGCCACCAACATATCACATGCACATGCCAGCACACAGACCACCGAGACTGTTTGTCTGTGTGCTGGCAGGTGTATGCACGATGTGTTGGTGGCAGTGGATGACGTGAGACGCGACATCCGTTTGGTGTTTCATGCACTGCAGTGTCTGACGGGGGCTGTCCAGCAGGTGAACGCTGATGTTGCACAGCTGCAACATCAACGTTCATCTGCTGGAGACCGTCACAGGCAGCATTGATGGCACCTGTGACGGCCCCATGTGGCCTGTGCTGTGCTGTGTTACACAAACATACAGGCTGTGGGTGTTTGTTGTATGGCATGTTGCCATTTTGTTTTTACGTTACTCCAATTAAAGGTGGACGTTGTTTTCTGGACACAATGGTCATGTGTTTCCCTTACACACTCACCATGGATGTAAGCATGGGATATGTATGTGGAACAGGATATGCATTGACAGTTGACATGGATGTCATATGTGGACTTGCTCTAAATGCATTCATGGGGTCCTATCCATGTGTGCGGGTGTGTGGACACCTTGGTAGGCGTATGCGTTGTTGCGTCAGAAGGGATTCCCGGGAACATCCATGTCACATGGGTGGGCGTGACATCCACAGATCTGTCAGTGGTCATATGGCAAACACATATGCATGCCACCCATGTCTGTCAATGCCACATGCATGCCCAATGGTGTTGTTTGCGCAGCCATGTTATCAGTGTTCCAGCCAGGGGCAATGGTCACACATATGCGATCAATGTATGGTGTATAAGGTATGCAAATACTGATGGGTGTGAGTAGTCATCATGCAAACCCTGAGCAGTTCCCCAGCCACCACATCGGGGGGAGCGTGTGTAACGGGGCATGCTACAGCCAAGGGCCAATGAACACACTCTGTGCAGGTGACACACGACAAGTGGTGCCATCTGTGTAGATGTACCTGCCACTGCAAACAGGACAACAGGAAAATGCTTGGGTGCTGGTCAGATGTTCAGCAGCAAAACATGCATGCACACACTACATAGGGGAGCACAGGGACAATGATTGTATGCACACGTTGCAGCTATGTAATCATATACATTTATTCACACAGATTTACTTTTTCCGCCGTGGCCTCCCACGTCTGGGCCGTCCCAGTTCCCCATCCCCTGTTGGGGCACGCCCTGCTGTGCATGTGGTGGTGGTGGAGGTGGTTCCGAGCGTTGCAGCAAACCAACGATGCTCTCCAGGGCCACAGCAATTCGTTCTGACGGCATGGCTCTCACATCATCACGCAATCCCCTAAGTTCCTGCCGTAACAGGTCCACAGAATTGCAAATAGCTGCAGCTGCCTGACGATTGCCTGTGGGTGGAACAAAGGGTGGCCATGAGACACATCCCGAGTAAACAACCATCACATACAACAATGTTACGTATGTAGCACCACATTCTCCTTGTGATTGGGACATTCCATATTGAATACATGGACATATTAAGCAGAAAAACCTTGTCAGCAATTATACTGTCCCCAGCCACACACAGCACATTGCTCAGTTGTGTGATGTGGGGGTGAACACAGGTATACACTGGATGCGCAAAAAACGCCCACATAATGCGTACATTACAATAGGCCCAGGAACAGATAGCAGACACATGTCCACTTTGTACGGGGGTGTGCAGCAAGTGCGCTGGACAACATCCACACCTGGGGAGTTGCATTGGTGATGCTGTTTGTTTGAGGACAACTAGGCCAGGTGGCCGCCACACTTGTATTAATATGTGCAGCATGGACAGGTCACAAATCAAGCAGATGTGACTCTGCAAGATGCGCTGGCAGCACCAGCATTAGCAGCCTTACATGGCCAGGTCCACTGAGACACATGTGTCTCTGAACACAGAGGTTTACTTGCCACCTAGGGCCAACAGAGAAAAAGGTCTCATAACAATGCACGTACACCTCCATACACATGTGGAGGTTGTGGACAGAGCATGGGGAGGTCCAGATGATGCAGCCCAGGGTGACAGACTGCCCGATTGAACACACAAGGTTATGATGTGCAAACAACTGCACATGATAGCCACTAGGGAGGTGTGCTTAGTGACATAGCTGGGTGGGGGGGGATGTGTGAGCCCGGTTTGCTGCAGGGGTATCACCTGTGTGGTGTATATTCATTCCAAGAACAAAAGGGGCCAGGAGCTGAGCTGTTGTGGTCAGGTGTGTGGGTCCAACCCATGGTATTGTGAGAGACATTGTTAGATCTAGAGAGGAATGGCACATGCGGATAGCCCTGTCTGGATGTCTAGCAGCATACCTTTGTATTGTACATACAGTGAGTCTGCAAGGACCTGTAGGCCACCCAAACCATACCGACATGACCAGTCGCCCTGTCAGTTCTGTACACTGTGCAATATGTGTGTCAACACACATTTGAACTGCTAATGCCACATCGTATGATTGTTTTGCACCAGAAACACAGACTGTAGGGTGTGGGGTCGTTGTGACATAGCAGTACACACACTGTTCAGGTTTGCATATGGTAGGTCGGATTCGCAATGGACCAGGGGACATTGGGCATTGTTTCACCTGTCACACGCCTGTGCTGCTGTGATGAGGCTGGCTGGTTGCTGTTCCAATTGGCGTATTGAGGTTATGACCATAACATGCTGCAACATAAACAACATCTCACTTATGTGTGCATCTGTAGGTTTGAATGTACCATAGGCTGTTAGGTTGTGCGGCACAGTGCGATGAGCTAACATACACTGTGCCGTTCTGTTGTTCAATATGTCTACAGTCTACGGTAATTATAAAAATATTGCTCCAAAAATTGCAAAAATGCTGATATATATTATTCTTATGCACTTAAATAGGATCAAAAAGAGTGACCCAATAAACTTCTCATATATATAAGATATACCCCCTACAAATATATATATAATATATATATAAATATATTATATAAACCCCCTACAAATATGGATTTGTACAGTCTACGGTAGGCAGACATGTCACAGCTGTGTATGGTATTCTCTGACATCCACCACACACCCCCAAACAGGGTCTAATGGTTTGTGTGTGGTGGTTGTGCCAGACCTTGGTCACCAACTGTTGCCTCTCATCTGTGCGCATGTGTGTGGGGACACATCTTTGCACGCCTTAATAACCACGTCATGACTGAGTGCACAGAATGTGTGTCTCTGATTAAGATCAACATCAACACATATTTGTTAAACTGTACATGTTATGCTGTATGTCAGCATTGCAGAGGTGCTAGGTTATGTCCCAGTGAAGTTACTGTGTTGCACATGCGGAATCCTGACATGTGGTATAGTGTTATGTCATGTAGGTAGGCCGGCCATTGTGTGGAGTGGATCACATATAAGATACTCCCATACGATGCACAGCTGATATTGTATGAACACTCAGCATATAAAACATTGGGGGTAACAAAGTTTTGCACCCACCTTCTGCATCTTGACGTGCAGATCTGCCATGTGCTCTCAGCTGTGCCAGCAAGCACATCCTCCCCACACACCTCCTGGCTTGTTGGATGTCTTGCGGCTGGGTGAAGGAGAACCCATGTCGTATCGCCGCATCATGTCTGCCTCCACGGGCCCCTCGGCAGAGGTTATGCTGTCACCAGACACACCAACCTCTGGATCCTCCATTATGTGTTTCGCACGCATCGCAGCCCCCTCCGCCACTCCTCCTGCTCTTCCTCCTCCTCCTCTCCCCCCTCCTCATGTGTCATCATTGTACTGTAGTCACCTGTATTGTGGGCACAAGATGACAACACACATATGGACTGTGCAATACAGCTACGTATACGTGTGTGTTGCAGAATACACATACCTGCTGGTGTGGGGGACCCAACACGTGTGCTGCAGACAGGGCCCCCTGCACACTCACATACCTGTCTCTCTGCAACATGTACCTGTACCAGGGTATGAGGTGTGTGTGTACCCTCTGCACACCTTGTGTGTTTGCAATGCCTCTGAGTCTGCTCCAATTGTGCATTTAGCCCCCACCCCATTTCTCAAACCACCTGGCCAACATATGTGCACACACGGATGCACATAACTGACAGGTACACCTGTAATTGCATACACCGGTGTGGGTGTGCCTGCCATCTTGAAGGGCATATCACATTGGGACATACTGTCATCACAGTGCTCCATGTGTTTGTCTCCAACATACAATGGAGGTAGCTACCAATGTAAATCAACACTGGGCCATTGACAGGCACATGCAGCACTGTGCGTATAGTATGGCACATACACATTCACATCTCACAGGCGACTGCAATATGACAGCTGAGGAGAGGCAGTGTTGTGGGTGGAGGTAAGGGGTTGTTAGACGTAGACATGTCTGGGACAGGTTGGGGGACTGATAGGATGAGGGACAACATGCTGAATGTGTCCCTGGAACATGGCAACAGAACATGGTGACACAGGCCAATACACAGATGTCTGCAGCTCTGAGGATGTACAACATGTTTAACTCAGGACAGATGTCATCGTCCCAACACAGGCCATGTTTTCATGTCCCCACAGGGTCAGGTGTTGTATGACACATCTGCCCTTACCCCATGGGCATACGTGTATCACTGCACCTTGACACGTCAATTGTCAGACACATGTGATAGGGAAGGTTACCAGACACCATGCTGCACTCGGTACTGCTGTGATGCCAGGCGTACATGCACTGCTCTTGAGATACGCTCCTTATGTCATACACTGTGGTCTCTCAGTCCTTTCCAACAGTCACATATGTCCACATTTGCTTGCCGTGTGCACATGTGACTGTGAGGTGACAGACGGCGATAGCACAGTCACAGATCTAACGCGTGGGGTGATGTGCATGACCTCTACGCCTGCCAGATCTGCAGTGTCCAACTGCTCCATATTGTGGAGTGACCTACCCTGTCACACACTGTGTAACGTTAGTGGGCAAGGTGTAGTCCCACTGGTATTTTGGAGGGGGAGGAGCACCTTATAGGGACACCTATTGCCCCCGTGGCTGACACCACAACCCAGCCTATGTTGGCTACGTGACATTATGTCTTTGAGAACACTATTCAGCTGTCCCCCTGTGTATTGCACCTCCTGGTATTGGCTTGATGTAACCTTTGGGGTGTGAGTGTTCTGTTTCTGTTTCACAGAACAGGGTATGAAGGTGTAGAGCACACACCTCTGACAGCAGCATAGTTAAATGCTAGCACAGTTACATACCTGTAAAAGGTGATCTCTGGGAAAAGCAGGAATCAGTCTCCACATATGGCACATCGGCAACCAATGGAGCCTGCACAGGCATACCTACCCGTTTCCAAACAGTAAGCCTTGGCCAGCATACCTGGGGCCTGTACACTGACGTCCCGCCCTCTCCAGAGCCTCTCTCCATTAGGGTTCCCAAGCTGAGACAAGGGTGAGTTGCGAATAGGAGGATAGCTGAAAGGATAAAACTCATGGGGAGCTGGGAGGGTTGTCCAGACTACTACGTGCTGTTAACATACATCACATGTTTACACCTAGCTCCGGAAACAAGCAGGAATGTGTGTTCACATATGTGGACTCCCTAGCTATGGAGGCCAGGGGAAGCTCCCTGAGATTTGCAGTGCTGAGGCACAGGTGGGCATCAGTCCCTCACGTATCTCCACCATCCCATGTGGGATGGAGGGTGGGATTTGGGATGAATGGACCTTCAATGAAAGACAAACAACTCACCGAAGGACTACTGGGGGGGGGGGGGCGTCCGCAGTATGCATGATAAGTGCATTTACACATATCATATGAACTCACATATATAATGTTTACGGACTGGATTTTAGGGGTGGAGGGCAGGATGGGGTCTGCTGGATACGTAGTGACGGGATTGTCACGGCGACATCACAGCAGTGGGGATGACGGGCCTACCTGGAGCGAGCAGGTGATCCAGGTGTCAACTGGTTTGGATTGTGATGGCACGTCCCCAATGGCAAGCATTATGGGACACATCTGGGACCTTCTGGAGACCCATCTTCCGAAATAATTAGGTATGACAGACGCAGACCGACCGACTGAGACACCTATCCCAGTCCTTGCGGGGAGAGCGGTTATGGGGGTAACCGCATTCCCTAGTAACATAGATGTGTCATCAAAAGGGAATACATGTACACTGTCTGTCCAAGCTGCTAAGAGATTATGAAAGACATATACGCACGAAGCTTCAAGGGTAGGGAACCTAAGTAGACATGGATGCTGATAGCATCATACTGCATCATAGTGCATAACAGGCTCTTCCGACTGAAGAATAGTGTGCGGATGGGGATATACACTGTCTGATACGTCAGTTCAGTTCACTCTCTTACAGGACAGTGAGGTTGAACGTATGTAACATATATCAATCCCTACGAGGTATCCCCACAGGACACATATCTAGGTACAGATATACGCACATATCTGTATTTCAGGATATGTTTGGAGACATGTGTGGACATATATACATAGGCAGCTATATTTATATGTTTGTATATAATGTTCATAATAAACACATATCTATAATGTATCCATCTATCTATCTATCTATCTATATCTCTCTCTATCTCTATCTCTATATCCATATATATCTATGTATAGCTAGATCTATATCTATATCTATATATACACACATTTATCTCTATATATATGTGGGCCATGAATAGGCACCGGAAGCAAATTGACATATGTATGTAGAGTTATGAGGACCTATTCACATACATGACTATATTCTTGACGACACATGTCTGCCACTGAGCCCCACAGTTAGTTTGGGATGGGGTATGTGAGTGTGAGACATTCTATTCGTAACAGGAGGCCAAGCCCACCTGACAGATACAATGATCATCAATCTCCATGGCATACAGGGATGCAGTATTGCAAACAGCGAATCACCAGGATGGTTGGGTGACAACAGGGGATAAGCCCAGTCTGTGCGGACATGGCTAACATCTGTTAGATATCTAACATGGCAAAGGTACAGAAATCCAGCCGACGGATACCAAGGGGACACACTGGAGGGATATGGCGGTACTATGCGTTCCCAGTAGCCGTGGATAGTCATGCATGAACGTTCCACCCTCTATACAATACAAAACCAGAGGTTGCAGTAAACCCACACAGACCTCTGATGGGGTCATAAACCTTGTCTAGCCATATAGCGTCGCCCTATGAGGATGGTGTTCGCTCTATATCAGGGCCCTCATAGTGGATGAGCTCTCTGAGAGTGCAGAGAGCATATGGAGGTTGAATTTGAATGAACTGTCTGTAAGCAGATTACAGTGCCATATCCCCTGGAAGGAGTTGTCCAGAGATAAGAGGTGTTCAGCCTACAATGAGTGAAAATAACCATGGACTAGCTTGGAACCACTACTACGGTTGAACAGGAACTGTGAGATAGAGAAACTGGAACATGTGGGATGTGTCTGCAAGGCAATCACTGTGTCTCCTGCAGGCACAGCAGCTGTAGAAATAGATGGGTGGCGGACATGGGCAATGGAACAAAGGACAGGGGATGGTCCTGTCCTGTCTACTGAGTTATCCAGCACATATGTTCATGGCAGGACAAGCAATACCCTGAAAAGGAGGCTAAGGAGCATCTTAGTAAGGTAACCCTCAGCCTACGAAAGTCCTGGATGAGAGGGTGGGGAATGTAGGTAACGGAGGGGTGACGTACCCATAGGGGACGTCAGCTGATGGCACAGTGCTCATGTTGTGACAGACACTATTATGGGATAGTTGTACCCCCTCCTCTCAGTGATGAGAGGAAGACAGATCTATAACCCAGAAACAAGGATATCCCGACATCTTAACCTCATGAGAAAGGGTATGCAGTGTAGTCTCCTGGGGAACACCAGTGCGGCACCTATGAGAATACACTAACTGTATGTTACAGTTCCCCGACACCTATGATTTGTGTGAATGCTGCGGCTGCCTAGACTTTGTAAACATCAGACCATGCTGAGGTGTTCCTCGCTGTGCTACATCTGCATGATGGGCAGGAGACCTGACAACTCCTCATTTCCAAAAGAAAGAGGGTCAGGTGGGACATTTCCTACCCCCTGACACTGATGGTGGATTGGAATGGCCTGTAGCCCTAGGGGACGTCAATGAACAGTGGGCAAACTGACGTACAACCTCCTTGTTGATGAGGCTTTCTCCAGTACATGGTGATTGTGCCACAGTAGGTTGAGGCCATCTATTCAGACCTGCAAACCTCGAGCCAACCCTTGCAACGTGCTCTACAATGGGATTACCATGGATATGCCTACAGACCCACAAGGGTCAACATAAGCACGTGAGAGAATTATGATATACCATGCCTAGGACTTAGAAGTTATGAGTAGTCAGCTACCTTTGACTCTGCCACGAAGGGCCTCAAACGGGACAGGTGTTGTGTGACCTCCTGGAGGGCGTGACTCATATAACACATATGGGATATCATCCGGGATGGCAGCATAGACGTTTGGACATTGTGACGTCCAAAAGCATCATGTGCTTTAGAAGCACGACCTGGCAGACAGGATGACTGCTCCGTTTAACGTTTGACCTTCCGCCATTGCTGATTCCACTACCAAGGAATGGTGGGGGATCGGGTATTATGAGATCCTGGAGAGGGTGCCACCGCATACAGAGCATCAGTTGCTGAGGCAGGGGGAGGAGGAGCCCTCCAAGGTGATATCCACATTTTCCAGGAGGCAGACCTGCGAAGAAGGATTTATAAGAGAACGTTAGGTTGTCCGTTCCTGCAGTGGCGCCAGTGGTAAGCGGAAGGTCAGGGATGGGAATAGCCAGATAGGTTGACATGTCAAGGTGGAATGTCTGAGACGAAGGTCATCCAAGGGAAAACATCCATGGCAAAGGTAGGTTTGCAGTAGCAGCCTCAGCACCAGAGGGTTGCAGACTGATTATGAACACAACACCTAGTGGTGGTGTGGAGGCACTTGCGATCAGGAGACAATGCAGGAGGTACTGCATTGATCACTCCGGGTATCAACTCCACACTGGGTATCAATAGTACAGCCTTGATGTTGTCATCGGTGGCTGCTGAAGCGGCACCAGGACAACTGGCGTGGCATAGCAAGTCTCCGTAGACGTGCGTATCCTGAAACAACAATGTGGCAGTTTTCAAAACACTCGTGACCCAATCCTCAGGAGTACATATCGGTCATGGAGTAGGCATCTAAGAGGGTGACTCGATCGAAGTATGCGTTGATGGTACGGACATCGGTATCAGCAATGCCAACACACAGAACCCGGTCTGAGTGTTATACATTGTTTTGGACGGTAACAAGGACATGCAATGACATGCGTCGGGGGAGGGAGAGGCACTACATACCGTTGCTAGTGACACGATATCGGTACTGCTCGGAGCGGATATCTACGGCAAGCATGGCTGTGGTATGTTCTGTGAGGGGTGAGGCCCTGGAACAAACTGCAACCCCTTTGATGCTTTGGGGCCAGGTGGCTCCCGCAGCCTATGTGAGGGCAATGTTTGTTTGAGGGTACGGACGGAGCCATCCCCATGCTGGCCATGAGGCGTACCACGCAAGCATTAACTAGTCCTCAGAGATGTTGTGTGGGTTACCTGATCCTGTAGAGTGGGGACAGCTTGTACCCCATGTGGCATGGGACAAATGTTATCGAGGGAGACCTGAGGACGTCATGCTTCCAGCACCGTGTTTGGACAAGGCAATGCAGGCGGGAAATGGTCATGACCTATACTGGTTGGACAACAGTAAATGGAGTTTAAGCAGGAAACGTTGTTTCCACAGTCATAGCATCCCCTCAGTGACGTTGGCTCCATGATGCACAGGCCTTGTGCCCCAAGAGGTTGGGACATGAGGATGCGGAAAATGTTTATCACGATTCTGGACATACACCCCCAGGGGTACCTGTGTCGGTGGCACATACAGCCGCACACACACGATAACAAGGGAGATAGGTGTTGACATCATTTTCACACAAAGGTTTCTGCGGTGACAGGAGGACGTCCTTCGGGCTCCATGGAGGCCTCAAACACTGAAGGGAGGCTCTGGGGAAGGAGGCAGTTCAGCGCGCAGGCGCAAGGGATGTTGCCAAATACGTTATGATCGTTAGCTGGGCAGCATTCCCGTGCAGGCTCTGTCGGTACTGACAGTCACATATGTGATGGCTCATTCCTGCTTGTACCTGTAGATGCGTCTCGGCAGATAGCAGACAATCCCAACTGCACTCACATAACTATCTACACAATGGTGATCCCATGGGGGTCATGAGTCGTAATGGATATGCGTAGCATACATACCTGCCTGTGTGTGTGCGGTGTCCAGGGCCGTAGGCAGCCCATATGTGTAGACAGGACCGAGTCTCTGTGCAAGCTGCTGCTCCAGGGGGCTGAGCATGGTTGGTAGGGGGCCGCCGCCACCTGTGCCACGTGCATGCTGTTCGTCCTCACACATGTGCTGGCGCACACCTCTTTTGATGTCGGAGAACCTCTTTTTGAGGCTCTCTATGTCCCGCGGGTGTCCCCCTGCCTCAGCCACGCTTCTGCTTACCTCCTCCCACGCCGCATTCCGCCCTGCTGTTGATGTCCGTGTGCTCAGCCTGCCAAAGAGAAACCTCGTATTGCTCTAGCACCATGGATAGGAGGTTGTGGTTCTCCCCATCTGTGAACCGTGTGGCCCTCCTTCTCAGGCTTTCAGGCACAGGGACCCTCTTCCTTTTCCCAGTGTGTCTGCTGGGAGCAGGCTGGCCCCTTGCTGATGGCTCACCCTCCATAGGGCCTGCAGGTCCTGGCCCCAGTGGCACTGGTGGGCCCACCTCCTCACCCTCACCCTCTCCCAAACTCGCCCTCCCCCTATACCTCTCTCTATCCCTCCCTCTCCCCCTCTCTCTCTCCCTCTCTCTATCCCACCCTCTCCCCCTCTCTCTCTCCCTCTCTCTATCCCTCTCTCTATCCCTCCCCCTCTCCCTCTCTCTGTCCCCCTCTCTATCCCTCTCTCTATCCCTTTCACTCTGCTCATCCATCACCCTCCTCTCACATGTCCGCTCCCCACTCCCCTCCTCACCGCACATCATCCCTTCTGCCTCTCCTACACCACGTACAACACAGACACAACAGCTATATACTCAATAGCAATAAACCAACACAGTAAACGGAACAATACACCCAACAGTACAGAGACAAATGACAACAACAAACTATTTGGCTACAGATACAACACACCTCCTACTATGAACCCTCACCAACCTATTCCTCCACAACCTATCTCTCACAAAACTATACGTCCTCCAACAACCCTCAACGTTTTCCATGCGTGTAGTGTTTTTATATTTGTTTTTGCACGTTGGTTACATTGCGCATGCGACATTGTGCGACGGTGCTGCTTGTGCGCGGTGCGTAACTGCACTTACGCATAGGCGTTCGTTGGTGGGTTTGGTTGTGTGCGAGGCACGCATGTGCCACTCTTTTCGCATTTTCAGTTGTGTGTGCATCGTCACGCACATGCAACGCATCCCGGACAGGCATAACGAGATGCACATGGGCGCCGTGCACAAACCAACAAACATAAGCATCAAATTGCACATGCGCCTCGCACACATCCACACGCACATGCGCTATCATTTGAACGTGTGCGGCGCGCACAGGCAAACGCCCATGCGTAACGGATTGCACATGCGCAAACTGTTGTACAGGGGCGCCGCGCACAAGCGGCGAAGTCGCACAACGGCGCATGCGCACTCTACGGACATCCATTTACCTATATAAAATGATGCCGAACATTTGGCCACATTGAGGGTTGTTTTGTAGGCGCGGCGAGTGTTGTTTGGGAGATAGAGAGAGCTGAGAGCAGGTGTTGTTACTAGTGTTGTTTGTAGTGTATGTAGTGTTTTGCTGTTGTCTGTTGTGCTTGTAGTGCATGTACTGCTGATTGTAGTGGTTTCTGTAGCGTTTGTAGTGTTGTATTGTGGTATGCAGTGATTGTAGTGCTCATTGTAGTGTTCTTTGTTGTGTTGTCTGTAGTGTCTGGTCTTGTGTGGCTAGTGTCTGTATGTTTTGTAAGGTGTCCAGTGTTTCGGGAGGTGTGTGTGTGTGTGTGTGTGTGTGTGTGTGTGACCACAGTGGAGGGATTGATGGTGGAGATATATGTTGTTGCATGTGCCCGAAGACGTGGGCGGATGCTGCGGTTGCTGGACAGGGGATATGGTGTCCATGTGGCTGTGGCACAGGGCATGGGTGTGGACCCGCAGCAAATCAGACCTGCTCCTGTGGAGGCGGCACAGAGATGTGCTGTGCGTAGACGGCGCAGACGGCGTGCCGAGGTGCAGGCTCGGCAGACTCGCCTCTACAGGCCCAGGGCCCAGCTCCAGGGCATGCGTGAGGACCAGGTCATCTCCCTTTAACCGACTAAGCACAAGGGCTATTAGGGGGCTCTATGAGGATCTCAGCCCAGACCTGGAGCCCCTGACTGACCGGTCCCATGCCATACCGGGTTTAGTCAAGCTCCTTGCTGCCTTACATATTTTTGCCTCTGGCTGTTTCCAGTCATCTGTGGCCGCAGTGGGTGGCATGAGCCGCCCCACCTTCTCACGCTGTCTTCACCAGGTACTGCGTGCCATGGTCAGCCGGGTGGGGAATTACATAGGCCTTCCCCACAATAGGCAACAGTGGGGGACCCTGAACCAAGCCTTTGCGGCGTTAGCCGGGATACCACACGTGATGGGAGCTATTGATTGCACACATGTTGCCCTGGTCCCGCCCAGAGACAGGGAGGTGGTGTTCCGCAACCGCAAACACTACCATTCCCTGAATGTTCAGGTTGTATGTGATGCTAATCTGCATATTCTGAATGTGGTCCCAAGGTTTGCAGGGTCCACCCACGACTCCTATATCCTGCATCGCTCAGCACTATTTCAGCAATTTGAGGAGGGACAGTATGGGGACTGTATATTGCTGGGTGAGTATTTCCAAATATATCATGACATCATGCATATATGTGTGTGTTTGAGTAACATCTCTCATATAGTGCGCCGTTTCCTCTATGTGCAGTTGGATATTGAACTCACATTCAGCAGACAGAGGAATGTTCTGAGTTTACATCCTTAGGGGGTTGTACACGTTGAGTAACAGGGGACATGATTGGACATGTAACATCAGTTGTGAAACAATATCTGTGATAAACGTGCTGATGGTGGTGTTGGAACTATGCACCTGTGCAGATGTGTATCCTGGTTGTAGTTTGCTACCTGTGTGTGTATTTCATGTGGCCACAGGGAGGGGGGGGGTTTAGTGTCCTTCTCACCCAGCTGTGCATACGTGGCTTTGGATTAGAACTGCGATATGTCCTGTAACATTTATGTCCTTGACAATCAATGCACCTAACACTTGTCATGTGTGTGTGACGGCAACACACTCACTCAGTACTGTGGTTGTTAGCCATTTCATGTTAGCTAATGGGGGGGGGGTTGAGACGTATGATGTATGTTCCTGACCTTTGCAAATGGGAGTACATGTTTGCATCGGAATGTTAATGGTTTAGGCCTGTGCCATGGCAGGGGGGGGCAAATAGTCTAGGGTTTGCATTACCTTGGGCCACTGCAGATGTGTGGTACGTAGGCATCATTGTATGTGATTATCCTGCTGTTATTCAGCATTTGGTAAGGGTGACAGCAAGGGCAAGGGGCCAACTTGGGGCCATACAGAGAGGTATTGGTAGCACATACACAGGAATGTAGTCAAACTCAGTAACTGTGATATTGGTAGGCTCATGTGGGCTACAGTGTGCAATTCTGTGGAGTGCTGATCAACACGGATGGGAACATGATGGGGACAATGCCCAGGGTGTCTACTAACATGGTTGGTGGTCAACAAGCAACAGCATATGGCGTCAGGCTGCTATATGTAGATATGTAGACCTTTCAGGACACGGGGTGTGGAGGTGAGCTTGTGTTGATCTTGTCAGACCTCCAGGTCAGACATGTTGTGTGTTGGCACCTACATTGCCTCACAACACATTATTGTGGTGTTTAGTTTGCTAACATATACATTTCACATGTTATCTGTGTATTGGTGGTTTAGTCTAACCTTGGTGGTGGTAGTGCTTATAACATTAACTGCATAACAAGACGCATGTGCTACACATAGCGTATCTGTGGAGGCACAAATGGGACTGTGGTGTTGTTTGGCATGTCTGCACAGAATCAAGAGGCCCTTTGTTCCATTTCTATCACCAGAGGTCTTATTTTGGCAAATGTACATTTCTGCTGTCAGAGCTTTCTGTCATGAGGTGTTATGCATTTGTTTCTTACGTCTATACCTGTGTCAATTTGTGCTGGCATGCGTCCATGTATTCACCTGTAACATTTCGTTTTGCAGGTGATGCAGGGTATGGGTGTCGCCCCTGGCTGCTGACCCCTGTGCGTCAGCCACGGACACGTGCAGAGCGGATGTACAATGAGGCCCATGCCTCCAGCCGCTCTGTCATAGAGCGCACCTTTGGCGTGTTGAAAAGTCGCTTCAGGTGTCTGGATAGGACAGGTGGGGCCTTACAGTATGAGCCAATGACTGTTGCAGAGATAATCCTAGCCTGTTGCATCCTGCACAACATTGCTCTCAGGCATGATATTCCTGCAGAGATTAATGAGGATCTGGAGGAGGATCCACCGTGCCCCCCTGTACATGGCAGTGGTGACACACAGGCAGGCACAGCGGTCAGGCGGAGGTTGATTGCAGAGATATTCACTGGTATGTATTGCATATATTCCCACATATATGTGTTGTTGTGTGCGTGTGATGGTTATCACGGGTGATGTTTCTGACCATGTAGCTATCTGCTGCAACACTGCATTGTCATTACACTGAACAACCAATGGTAGCATATAGCCATGAGTGTGTGATGGACACTGTGCACAGGGCACAACAGCAGCTGTTGGTGTATTGTGTGGGTCGGTGTGGATACACCTTTCGGATCTTTTTGGGCTGACAGTACCAGTCAGTGGCTGTTTGTGTTAACAACTGCTGTGCTAACCCAGTTATGTCTTTTTCGTGTGTGTGTGGAGCACGGTGTCAGGCATATGGTACGGGGTTCACTGTGGGAGGGAGGCACATGTTTGTGGAGAGCTTTCCGGTGGGCTCTTTGTTCATCTCCTACAATCTGTAGGTGCTTGTGTGTGTGTTATGCTCCGGTGCGCTGGCTATGTGTGTATGTTTGTTAGGTATGGTGCAACGTGTCAGACATAGCCCAGTACACATGCGCATGACTACGTTCCCATGATGTGATTGCTTACTTGGGATGGGTGTTGGTGCAAACACACATTGTCCCGTACGGAATACCTCCTCACGTAGCACAGACATGGATATGGTGAGTCATGTGGACATGTGCAGTGTGGAGCCAGGGGTCCATATCATTGCTACTGTTTTTTTTGGAGATGAGTCATTCATTGCAGTATTTTACATGTCGACACATACAGAGGTTCAGCGGGTCAGATCACCAAGGGGTGAATGACTGTAGCCAATGGTGACACTGCATGTGTGGGTGATGTTTGCGGTTTGCAGTTTTTTCATTTGCCGCATGGCATATGTAGGTGCTCCTATCTCAACATTTGCCTCCTGGCTCTGGGACATGTTGTGTGTAGGGCAGGATAGCACAGTCCACATCCACAGATACCTTGTGGACACTAGCAAGGGATGTTATGTCCGCATACACACCCCGACCTAGATGGGAGTTATTTAGAGCAGATGCACATATAGCCTATCCATGGTTTAACATTCTCACTGTCACACAGTGGGATGAGATGTAGCCATCATGGTCAGGTGACAAACAGACATGGGGGTATTGTTTGACAGGCATGGTGCTTACATTGTCATGTTTGTCAACACATGTGCAGCACACAACTGTCAGTATTATTTGGTGTAGGAGATGTACACTGCAGATGATGCATTTGCACAGTGGATACAGGAGGTGTTGATGCATATTTCCGGGTGTCACAGCTATTTAAACGGGGATGACACAACATTTGGAGAACACTACACATGGAGATGGGGTATTGGTGTCAACATGGGTGACACAGTCAAATAGTGTCACCTTGGGATGCGCCCCAAACATGGTGGGTGCAGACACGTCTTTGGACCAGTGCGCGGAACAACAGAGGGGGAGGGGAGGCGAAAGTGGGATTCTGGGGACCGTCACTTAGCATCAGACATCTACATGCTGCCCTCCCATGTGAGATATCAGTACAGTGTGAGAGTGAACAGTCATTCGGCAGGCCATGTTGTGGTGTCTGACAGCTGGGGACAGTGATTTGCAGTGTGGGATTCACAGCTAGAACATGTCATATTGTTTCTGTCTGGTGTTTTGTCCACTCCACAGGACATCATTCCTGAGGATGCTGTTCCTGTGTGGCATTTGCACGTGACGGTACATCAGCCAAGATGCTGTGGTCCAGGGTATGTGGATCTTCAGCTACATTGTATGTGTGTGAGGTCAGGGGGAGAACATGTCATCTGGGATGTGTCATATTGTGCAGATGTTGTTGTTCATTTATTTTCCTTGAGCCTCCCTGACCCATATCTTGCTGTTGTCACACATCTCCCCATGTGTTTGTGTACAGTATATCCACTGGACAACTTGTTCAGCCATATTTACAGCAGAGCTACATGTGTGTGTGTTTAATCTTGTTTGCTGAATCCAACACTTGCTGCCTCCAGCAACATAGTTCGATCAGACATCAATAGGGTATCTATGCATGTGACTGGGCGGTTATGTGCACAATGTTGCACTTGTGCACATACAGGCCATGTATTACAGCTGTCCCGCTGACCTACGCATACTGTGTGGGTGTGTGTTTCTGGGTTAACTAAGTGGTGATGCAGTGTCCTGGCATGGTACATTATCATGTGGGTTGAGGGGTGTGGGTACCCGGGGGGCATTGTTGGGTATGCTACCTCTACCGTACTGCTGTTTACCTTGTCATCATGGTCAACATGTGTTGTGGGCTGTGAGCAGAACTCTGTTGTGTGTTTGGTGGGACGAGTGTTGAACAACTTTTCTTTCTCTCATATATAGGCATAATGTGGAGATGCATCACGAGTGACTTTACATGCTGATTCTACATGTTTGGCTGACATTGTCTCACTTCACTGTGACCAGATGTGGCTATGGAGTAGCTGAAGGAATTGATGACATACACATGATGCACAAACGGGGTATGTTGTACCTTTCTTATTTGGGGATTAAATCTGGCTGTACCTGTTGTTGGGTTTCGTTTCATCTAATGGACATGTCATGTTGCATCTCTGTGGACACATACAGATGCATATAGTGTGTTGCTGTGAAATGGTTGTGTGACATGGAATTGTACCTAACCATAGCCATGTAAGACCCGTGTATGCATTGACATTTACTGATGGCTATAATCTGATTTAGATTTGATGTCCATATCCTGTAATGTTTGCCTTTGCATCCCTTTATTCCCTATTTTGTGCGTTTTGGATTTTGGCAATTTGTGGTGTTTTTGCACAGTGTCTATTAAGACCATACTTATCCTCTTGTGACACAGGACAGGAGACATAATGGACCCCTTTCCTCCGGTGCACCTGGGCTCGCCATCCAACACCTGTTGTGGGACAGACCACCATGTACGTGTTTCTGGAGATATCTGCCATTGGATGTTTGACGTTTGAGAGTGGAACACAGGCCTGTGATGGACATTTTTCCTCTTGGACTGCTGGTTTGGCCATGACTGACCTGTACAACACACAGTTTGTGCCATGCTGTGGCTGAGAGTCATGCTGATTGCAGGGACACAGATGACCTTTCACGGAGTGTGTCATATTGGAATGTGCCACCTTATTATGCATTCCCATGTTTGCAAGGGATGTTTTGAACTGCTCAGTTGGATTGCAGAGACACCTTGCTTTTGGGACACTGTGCGCATCAGGGACTGACATTCACTATGTATTTTGGACATTTCTCCACAGTTGGTTGGTGTATTGGTTTTGGCCATGTGTGTGACAGGGCACACAGGATACGCTCATCTGTTTGTTTTAACTAAAGCATACAGGCATGTTTGTGGCATAGAGGCACAGATGGAGCAGTCCTTTTGTCTATGTCCAATTGCCCTCCACCTGGACATGATACAGGCTTTGACACAACCACATGTTCATGGCCACCACCATCCTTGATTGATGTTTGGGGTGGGCAAGGGTGATTACATGCATGTGTGGCATCACTGTATCATGTTTGTGTGCGAATGGTGATTGTGCTTGTGACTAACTATGTTTGTGAGACACAGAATGTGGATCTATGGCCTCTGTGTGGTTCATTGTAAGATGTTTGGCCATCATTTGCTTATGAACATGCTGGTTATTGTGTTTGTTTTCTGTGCAGACGTGACACTCTGCATGTGTGTACACACCTTGCATTGCACGTCTGCACAGTCCTGTTTGTCCCCTGCAGTAACGTCAATCTCATTGCACCATTACATTTGGTGTGTGTCAGTGTGGGTGTCCATTGTCCTCCTGCACTTCTGCAGTCCATGTACCATGCTATATATGTCCAGACACTGTCTACCCACATAAACATGCAGGGTGTACCTCCTGCATGGTATTATGTCTGTAGCTTTCTGAAGGGTTTTTGATGTCTAGTCTCTCTGTGTTCATGTGCCTCTGCTACCTGTTAGCATATGGTCATTCTGCTTGTGATGATATTTGGGGTGTGCATTGTAGCATATCTGTCTTGAGGATCAGCCATTATGTGGTTCTGGAACATTACGTTCAGAGCTTTTTTTGTCACATTACAACATTGCCCCAGCATCTGTTTTCTTCATTTGTGTGCCTCCTGTGTTGGGTGATGGCTATGTTTCGGGGGTCCGGTGATTTTTGTCGTTTCGTCATCATGCAACGCCTACAGTCTCCATGCACTGATATCTGCGACACACAATTGAGCCATGCTTCAACAAGTGGGGTGTGTGGGCCTGTTACCCAGGGCATAGCATTATGTCTCATGTCTTTCATGTGTGCTCAGGGCAGTGACCTTTATGTTGCATGTGGGTTTTTAACCTGCTACATATGTTTCCATCTTTCACCATGGAGGGACTCACCTTGATATTATGATTGCAGTGTCTAACGTATGTGTGAGGAGCGACCATAATAAATATGTGTATTTGACAGACATTTGTCTCTTTTACTACTTGATCATGGTGACAATCATGCAACACAATGGGTGCCTTTGATTCAATCATGACTCCTTGTGCCCCAGGGACTCCATGGTTTCCTTGACGGTGTCCCTGCAGTGACTTGAACAAGGCACATGTAGTGCCAGTGTGAGATGAGGGCTGTTTGGTTTGTGTCCAAGACAGCTTTGTGCGCACTAGGCTACTCCTCCACTCTTTGTGCACATTTACACTTGTGTCTACTGATTTGCTGGTCATGTCCACAGCCCACCTGTGCTCACATCCTTGTACAATGGCAGCTGTGTATGTGTCTGCTGTTTGGCACATCACTGGGTATGATACGTTCCCATATAGACCCTCCCTTTGGACTATTACTTCTGCCTTGTGCTCATTGTGTTCTTTGTGGGTGTGTTTGGAGGCATGTGTTTGAACTCATTGGTTTGCAGGTTTTATCCCCACATTTGTATTTATAGTTTTTCGATTATGATAACTGAGCCATCATTAAGCAGCAGGTTCATCACCTATACACACACCCTTGTCTGTCGTCATTGTACAGCAAGGTGTGCACTCAGTGCTCCCTAGCCATCATATATTATCTGTTACATAGGTCTCTTTCGTGATGGTCTTTACAGTGCAGTGCACCTGGGGGTTTTGTTGTGTTGCGGTTCTGGTGGTGTGTGTTAGAGTTGTCGTCATGTTGAGTTGTCTCCTGTCATGCCCGAGATTGCTACCCAGCTCCACCAGGCATCCTCTGCTACCCTTGGGGTTTGTTTTCTTTCCTCTTTTGCATGCTTTATCGACTGCATAACATCTCATTGTGTGTGTGTGCATGTGCCCATGGAGCCAAATACAGACTGGGATCTGATCTGTAAACACCAGATCTGCATGTGCATTTGTTCATGTTTCTTCTTGGGGGGATTCCTGTCCTTATAACCAGCATGCATCTTGTGTGATGGCTTGGACTATTTCTGTATGCAGCCTTTGCTACTGCGCTCACGTTGGTGGTGTGTCCTAGCGTTTTTTCCATTTGCATTTGTGGTAGTGGTCGTAGGTGTGATCCCTCTCTGTTCCCTTGGATGTGTGTGCTTGTCCTGCAGATGTGGTTTCGATTTGTTTTACGGTCATATGTCAGCAGATTGGTGTTGTGAGCACATTGTACCCTCATCTGAGTTGTGAGCCATGCTTCTGTCCATCTTCTGTCTGCCAGCTGTTGTGCCATCCTACCCTGATGTGCATGCTGCTACGACACGTCCTGCATTCCTACACCTTCCTGCATTTCATGTCCCCATGGTTGCCTCTCGTGTGTGTGCTGTGCATAGCACTGCTACTCCACTGTCATCCAGATATTTCACCTATCCTGCCATTTCAGTCTCCTGTGCTGGACACATCTTCCCATCCTATGTCACACACTCTCATTACAGCATGGTACATAGCCATCACTCTGTACATAGCTACACCTATCTCCAATATGTTTGTCCATTTGTGTAGCTGCCACATGGACTGGGGCTGCTTTTTGTAGTTGAGCACCTGTGATCTCTGTTCTTGTTTTACTTCTGCATTGCCTTTCCTTTCAGCTCTGTGACGTGTTTAGGTTACATATGTGTTTGCCACATACCTCTGCTGCCCCTCACATTTGGGGAGCTTAGTGCTTCTGGAAAACGTTTTTGGGTTGACCTATACATGATTGAGCATCTTATGGCACACCTTCCATTCAGTCAGTTTATGGGGGATCTACTATGCTGCCCTGGGAGTTGCCAACATGTGAACATGGACGATGGATAGCATTATAAATCACCTTTGCTGACGTGGTTGTTTATGATGTGCAT
Source organism: Ichthyophis bannanicus (assembly GCA_033557465.1). NCBI lineage: Eukaryota > Metazoa > Chordata > Amphibia > Gymnophiona > Ichthyophiidae > Ichthyophis > Ichthyophis bannanicus. Next base: position 1,695,722,852 of record CM066031.1, read on the forward strand.
TCTGGTGCACCCTGATAGGTGCAATACTCTCTGGTGGGCTTCTGTTTAGGTGGCAGCACAGATTGATGTACAGGTGCATGACGTAGACAGACTTACCTGAGCCAACGGTAATCACTGCTCATCTAACACCATGACGCCTGCACCATCAGTCACTGTCCTAACCATTGTGCTACACTGCTGTTCCTTCTTGCACGTCTGCTCACCTACTTACGATTTCGATGCGTTACAATGCACAGTGATGCCAGCACAGACAGTGCTTCGACCTTGCCCTGCCACATACGTCACCCTGTAAAGCGCCCTATACGCAACATTGTGGGGTGCCTTGGTGGAGAGTGCACCTTCAAATGTGATCTTTACGGTACATTGTAGGGCGCCTTATGCATCACCTTATATTACAGTGCTTTTTGATAGTGCATTTGCTAACAGTAGAAATTACAATAAAATGTGACATGCCTCCTAGATTGCTATTCCTCATAACAGGTAATGGCTCAATCAGCCTTATTCATTGTGCACAGCACGGGATTGAACCCATGATGCCAGCACTATTGGTCAGTGTTTTCAGCATTGTGCTATGGCTCTGTTCCTGTGTCTGGACATTTGCGCACCGCCTTATGCCCTTCACAACTGACAGCGCACCGCCTGATGCCGGCCAAAACGCACAAGATGGACAGCGTGCAAAATTAACAGCGCAACGCCAAAATGCCGCACGAACTTAATTACTGCCGCCCACAATTAACAGCGCAACGCCTAATGACGCCCAAAATTATTATGCCTCCTAAAGCAGTTTTAACCATGAAAATTCATGCCTCAGCCAGCCTTTTTCCTGGTGCACGATGGGGGATAGCACCCCTGATCCTTGCACCACTGGTCAGTGTCTTCAGCATTGTGCTACGGCTCTGTTCCTGTGTCTGGACGTTTGCGCACCGCCTTATGCCCTTCACAACAGCGCGCAAAATTAACAGCGCAACGCCTAATGCCGCACGAACTTAATTACTGCCGCCCACAATTAACAGCGCAACGCCTAATGACGCCCAAAATTATTATGCCTCCTAAAGCAGTTTTAACCATGAAAATTCATGCCTCAGCCAGCCTTTTTCCTGGCGCACGATGGGGGATTGAACCCCTGATCCTTGCACCACTGGTCAGTGTCTTCAGCATTGTGCTACGGCTCTGCTCCTATATGTGCCCAGCAGCGCCCCACTTAGCCTTCCCACGCGCTAATGTCGGGCCCGCAAATGTGCACGCCGCGCACACGTACGGTTGGGTTTTTTCCTTTTTCTGCCTGACCCGCCCACTCCTTTTATGGCACAGGCACACTACCGCGGACCCGCACGATACGAATGTTTAGTAAACATGCCCCACAGTTTCAATTTCCAGTCCTTGTAAAAACCTGGCATGGATTCTGTCATCAGAGGGGGACGGGAGAAGGCAGGGGGGACGAAAGAAACTTCAGGACCCTAGGCATCGCCACTCATCACATAAACTCACAGGCCTGCACATGGTGTTCCAAAAAAATAAATTTATTTCACAAACAGTTCATTCTTCTTATTCCATAACACGGTTCAGTCATTCTTAGTAAATTCAACACTGGCAGTCTCAGTTCTTAACCACTCTGTGCCTCTGGGCCATCACATTCAACAGGATTTGCCTCTTGACTTTGTACTCTAAGGGAAAAGACTCCTCTCTGGTTCAGATCCCTGTGCCCCACACTCCTAGGGGTCCCTGGAACGGTACCTCTGTAGACGTGTTGTTCTCTCTTGCATCCTCTTTGTGGTGTAGAAGGTCCCTCAGATCCCTTAGAGAGTGATAAAACGCAGGACTTTGCTTCAGTTGAAGAAAGAAAACAAATGCACATGGCTCCTGGTTTCCAGGGAAACCACAAACAGAGCAGATCAGAGGAGAGGAAAACACGCCCCTGCTGCAGTTCAGCTCATCGGTCACGAGCTGAGACAGAACACCTGTTGGAGGGAGGGGTCAGATTAAACCCAGGAAACCAGAGATATAAGGGAAGCTCATTAGGAAGGAAGTTAGCACAGCCGAGAGCACAGCCGGGAGCACAGCTGAGAGCACAGCCGTGGGAACAGCTGGGAAAGCAGCCGTTAGAACAGCCACGAGTGCAAGCAAGAGAGCGGTCACGAGAAGCAGAGGATTGGCTTGGGAGTGAGGATTCAGAGGAACTAATGGTAACTGAAGATTCTCTGACCTTTGACTCAGAAAGGGAAATCAGCAAAAGAAACGAGCAGAGAACCAGTGCAAAGGAGTCAGGCACAAGCAGCCCAGGTTCGGTGCCGTATATAAAAGGCAGCCAGAAGGGAAATGTACCAAGAAGGCAGACTTGTGTGCACGTAGGAACTCCAAGGCTTGCATCTGTAGCTGATCCTGGAGGGCAGAAGGAAGCTCCCATAAGGAAGCCAAAAGGTAGGCTGAGTGACTGGTATAGAAGCAAAGCTGTTTTTAAGAAGTGCTCTGATATTAGCCCAGAAGGGTGGGGCTTTACGTGTGCTGAATACTGTGGCCATTCCCAACCTTGTGTAGCAGAAGGCTGCAGGGAAAAGTCTCATGCTGAAGGAATAGGTGTGTGCTTGGAGACACCCTGTAGTCAATTGCAGACATTTCCAGCTGAGAACCAAAATGAACCGATGGAAACAGAACCATCTTTAGAATACCTGCCTGTTGAGTCAATGGACTGTACAATATCTGTGTCTGAGAAGATAAAACCTGTGTGCTAGGATTAAGCTGCGCAGAGAGAGAGCTGCAGGTAGCAGCTAGAAGAAAAAGCACCAAAGGTTTTGGAACAAAGAATTGCTTTTTAAGTTGGATTATTGTGATGCTGATATAGGAAGCTGTTTATGTTTCATTCTTATATTATTTCCTGCCAGAAGATACATGGCCAACTGTTCTTTATTTTCTGTTATGTAAAAGCCGTTGGGAAGGGGAATTAAAATCCTGTTATTTGCCTGAAACACTCGAGCTCCACTACTCTCTTTATTTCGGTTGGTGAAAACTACAACTCCCAGGAGGCAGTGCTTTCCCCAAGCACTATTTTCCTACCGGAAGAAGGGATCAGGCCGCTTAACTCTACAAGCACAAGCTGTGGGGTAATAGCGGCATTACATCTTCCCTATTTCTTCATCACTTTGGTATCAGCTTCGATGGAGCTGCGACCTTGGGATTTCAGATGGAGACCCCAGACTTTTCTGATGACTCTTCTGATATCCCAAGGCTCCCCTTCATTGGGTACTTCGCCAGCCCAGGCAGACAGAATATCCCTCCTTCCCCAGATGCATGGCAGGCCCCAGAGTTGGTTCAAGGTGTTGGCACCCTAGGCAAATCTTAAGCCTTATGCTGCCCTGACTGTCAGAATCTTTTGTTTAGCTTTGAATGTCCTGTTCTTTGCTGCCCACCAGAAGCTGCCATCCTAGGAGGCTGCCTAGTTTGCCTAATGGTTGGTCTGACCCTGCCCAGATGTCTTTTATTTATTTATTTTTATTTATTTAACGCCTTTTCTATACCGCGCTTTTTAAAGTCAGCTCAGTTTACAATTAACAGCAGGTTTGTACAGTACAGGCGGCTCCCAAACTGGACTTACAAAAAACAGGGTACACAGAGCAGCAGGTACAACCCTAAAGCACCATTCTGGGCAGAATAGATGGCCCATGGTACCCCTTATTGTCCTCATTTACATATTGCTATGTTCCTATTCTGGGGACGATGTAACAAACTGCACTAATCAAAGTGAAGCCGTTATTTCTATTTCAGCGCAGATTATTTTTGTGTTCTGATAACTTTTTATGTAGCAGGGATTGGTGCGCAAAAAAATCAGCACTAAACTGAAAAATAAACCATTCTGCTAATCTTAGTGCAATTAGCATGCAAATTCATTCTAATCAGCTCGTTAGCATTCACATGCTGCATGCAAAATTAATTCCAAAACAGCAATGATGCTGAAGATTAGTACAGTTTATTGCCTCCCCTATAGTGTTGAATTCTCAGCCTGTGGCAGATAAATTTTTAAGTTCTTATTGTCTTCAATGGAAGTCAAAGGGGAGTTAAAATATCAGTACAAAATCCTCAAGTGAGAGCATCTCTGGTCAGGCCACTTAGGACAGCTCTCAACAAGAGAGTCCCCAAAGTTGTGGTATCTTCTGGGCAGCAGTAGTACTTATCTGCTGTAGGCCATTGGCCAGACAGTGCCCATGCATGGACTACCAGATGCAGTCTGCTCACAGATAGTGTCTGTGTACACGCAGGTGCTGGAACAACTTATGACTTAAAAAGAAGAACCAGGGTGGTGGTGGATGCAAAGTACAGTATTTGCTGACATTTACAGGGGGCAACCACCACGACACCTGTGCTGACAGTTATAGTATGTTCCACTGACAAACATGGGCGAAGGCTCGCAAAATAAGAAACAGACAAGATTGCAAAAGGGCAATGTTTGCTTGCAGAATAGGCTTGCAAAATAAGACTAGGTATGCAAGAGCCATATATGCTGACATTTACAGTATGACCTCTGTGACCCAGAAAGACAGAAGATCGGAGAGATAAACATTCCAGGGCAGCTGGCACCCATTGATAACCGGGCAGTGGTGATATTGAGCTGCTGCCCAGTTATGACACACAGGTAAAGTAAGGTACAGCAAATGCTGGCCTTACTTTGGCCACAGAAGCAGCTGAATATCAACACTGCCTGGGTAGCTTCCGGGTTCTGCTGCCAAACTGGATATTCAGTGCCAACAGGTGGATATGCCCCCAGCATTGAATATCTGGGGTTAAAGTTCGGTACTGGCAGCTAGCCGCCAGCACTGAATATCGGGCTAGTGTCTTTTATGTAAGTCTTGTGTTAGTAAGCTTATATGTTTTATGGGCCCAACATTTAGCTGATGGCAGTCAGTGCTTGTAAAGTGCCTGGTCGCCGCAGGCAGAATTGAAATCGGATCTTCAGCATTGGATGTCAGATATCCTCCGGTGCTGAATATCCGGTTTCAGTGCCGAACTTAATCACTCTCCAGGTAGCGGCGATATTGCGTTGCTCACCGGATAGCACAACCACATAAAATTAGGAGAGCCACTGATCTTTCCTAACTTTATGCAGTTACCTATCTGGCTAATGGCTGAAAATCATCGCTAACCAAATAAGTGCTGGGTCTGCCCTAGCCCCTGCCCATGGACCGCCCTGGTGGTATCCGGTTTGTGCCAAGGTGATCTGTGGGGATCGTCAGCAGCACTGACTAATTAGTGCCGACAAATGTCAGGCTTAGCGGGATTTATACGGTCTGCAGGTCCTTTTGAATAGTGGGCCCTATGTAATTATTATGTTTGTATGTGGTAACCCACTTAGATTGTCAGATAATGCAGGATAGAAATTCTTTTAAATAAATTCTGGAGCCTCTGTCTGAATTCCTTATAGACTTCAGTTGTCAACCCCGATGTCCACAGACCCATCTTCAACAACCCTTATCATCCCTGCTAATGTTAGTTAAGATGGCTTAGGGCAGGAGTGGTCAACCCCGGTCCTAGTACACCATGATCCAGCCTGCTTTTCAAGATGCCCCTAATGGATATTCATGAGGTATATTTGCATACAATGGAAAGAAGTGGATGCAAATATACCTCATGAATATTCATTAGAGACATCTTGAAAACCAGGCTGAATCATGGTGCACTAGGACCGGAGTTGGCCACCCCTAGTTTAGGGAGTCCCTTCTCCATCTTGCAAGGCCTAACCAACTATGAAGAGATGCAGCTTTTTGCTGTTTCTCAGGCTTCCTGAGTCCAAGGGCTACCAAGGAGACCTAGCACCATGCATCTTTGAGCCCTAGTCCTTTGGAATGGGAGGCAGAGCTACCAAGCGGGAGCAGGGGCATGCTAGTTGAAACCTTGCCATTAGCTTTTCCAGCTGCTAATATAATGCATTGTGAAATCACCAGCAGGATATGCCACCTTATGAGGTTGGGACCTGCTCACTACACCAGCCAGAAAATCTGTATCAGCAGTGACAGAAGCAGGACATTGCATTGGAAGTTTCTTGCTCATACAAAGGAAATCAGGAGATGGATTACCAAAGTGGCAGATTATTATCCAATGCAGAAAACTTGGTAGGTATGCGAGAGAGGGGCAGGTAAAACCGAGATGAAGATTCCTCAGAATTCGGGGACCAAAATGGAGAATTGCCATGTTAAAATATTGATGCAGTTTCCTGAGAAGGCCAACAGGTGGCAGCATAGGAGATCTCTCTCTCTCTCTCTCTCTCTCTCTCTCTCTAGTATCATAAAGACACCGACTCGATGGCACTTAACAAAAAAACAACCATAAATAGATAGATAGAAAACAAAGGATTTGATATTCAGCAGCAGCAGCTACTGGATAAAGTAAAGCACAGATGGCAGTAGTGGCTTACCAAAGGTGGGATAGTGGGTATGGTGCATCCGGGTGCTGGCCAGGAGGAGGATGCATATCCGCCGGGCCCATGGAGGCAGCACGGCAAACTTACCATAAAGCTGGCTTGCTGCGGTGCCTCATGCTCCTTAGCCTGGCCATTGTGTCTGTCCCTTTATAGCAAGAGGATGAAATCAAAGCAAACTTAAATATTTTTTATACTTCAATAAATACAGGGGGCTGATCTGCACGGAGCAGCACGTACAACCCTAAACAAAGGAACTGGTTAAAAGATAGAAAGCAGAGGATAGGGCTAAATGGCCAATTTTCCCAATGGAGAAAGGTGAATAGTGGTGTACCCCAGGGATCTGTGCTGGGTCCGCTGCTTTTTGACATATTCATAAATGACCTGGAAAGTGGAATAATGAGTGAGGTTATCAAATTTGCAGATGACACAAAACTATTTAAAGTTGTTAAAACCCAAGAGGATTGTGGAAAATTGCAAGAGGATCTTGATAAATTGGAAGACTGGGCATCAAAATGGCAGCTGAAATTTAATGTGGACAAGTGCAAAGTTATGCACCTAGGACAGAACAACCCAAACTATGGTTACACGATGCAAGATTGCACATTAGGAACCACCATCCAGGAAAAAGATTTAGGCGTCATTGTGGATGCCATGTTAAAACCCTCGGCCCAGTGTGCAGTGGCGGCCAAGAGAGCAAATAGAATGCTAGGTATCATAAGGAAAGGAATGGAAAATAAAACAAAAGATATTATAATGCCTCTATATCGTTCCATGGTGAGACCGCACCTTGAATATTGTGTGCAATTCTGGTCGCCGTATCTTAAAAAGGATATAGCGATTTTAGAAAAGGTTCAGAGAAGAGCCACCAAAATGGTAAAGGGGATGGAAGGATACTCCTATGAAGAAAGGCTAAAAAGGTTAGGCTCTTTATTTATTTATTTATTTATTTATTTATTTAACAGCTTTTATATACCGCACTTTTGACATCAGCGCGGTTTACATTTTAACAAGTTTTGTACTTAAACATAAAAACAAATGTTAAGTTTACAGAGAACAGGGAATAAAAACATGGATCACAGGGATTAACAATTAACAGATATTTTCAATTATTTACAATAGGTTCTTAAATGCTTGAGTTTTAAAGGTAGGGTTTGTGAGGCCTGGTCTAGATCAAGTGGTAAGATTTCAGGAGCTTATTTGGCTAGCCGTGGTCAATGGTCTGTGTGGGAGGGGGGTCAGTATATTGAGAGAAGTGTTGTAGGAAGAGATATGTTTTTATGGATTTTCTGAACTGGGACAGGTCCTTTTGTGCTCTAATACTAGGTGGTAGCGTGTTCCAGCATCTAGGGGCGAAGGAAGAGAATGCTCTTAAAGTGGTTGTTTGAGTGAGTTTTTTGCTGTCTTTTGGGATTGTTAGCAAGTTCTCTGTTACAGAACGTCTAGATCTGGTGTTCTGTGTGTGTTGGAGGAGATCAGATAAGGAGGATGATGAGATATGGTGGAATGCTTTAAAGGTAAGGATGAGAGCTTTGTATAAGATTCTGCCAGCTAGTGGGAGCCAGTGGAGGTCAAATAGTATGGGAGTAATATGTTGACTCTTTTGGGATCCATGAAGAACTCTGGCCGCTGTATTCATGGCCAATTGAAGCGGGTTTAGAGTGCTCTTGGGTAGGCCATGAAGAACGATATTTGCATAGTCAAAATGAGGAGTGACTAATGCCTGGAAGGTTGTACGAAAGTCAGATGGTTCAAGCATAGGTCTGAGGTGTCGAAGGGTCTTGATTTTATAGTAAATGGCTTTTACAGTATTTTTTATGTGTTCTTTGAATTCAAGTCGTTGGTCAAGTATAACACCCAGATAACGTATTGAGGTTTTGAGTGGTAGATCAGCATCACGTGTTTTTAGAGTTGGTGGGGGAGAGAAGTCTTTGTTCCTAGTGACAATCAGGACTTCGGTTTTTTTAAAATTGATTCTGAGGTTTTGAGTGAGTAGCCAATCTGATATTGAGTTGAAGCAGGTGATTAGAGTAGTGTAGTCAGGTTTTAATACATTGATTGGAGTGAATAAGAGCACGTCATCTGCGTAGATAAGACATGATACTCCGAATGAGCGGGAGATGTTGCAGAGAGGTTGCATATATATGTTAAATAGAAGGGCTGAAAGAGAGGAACCTTGTGGAACTCCTTGCTTCTGATGAAAAGGTTGAGATGTGGTCTCCCCAGTCCGTACTTGTTGCCAACGATCTTCTAGGTAAGATCTGCACCAATTCAGTGCCGTTCCTTGAATTCCTTTTTCGTGGAGCCTGGTGAGTAGTTGGTTGTGGTCGACAGAATCAAATGCTGCTGCTATGTCTAGGAAGATCATAGCGACTCCATTTCTGATATTGTCTGTTGTGTTAATGAGTGTGTTCAATAGAGAAGTTAGAAGAGTTTCAACTCCATGGGCTTCCCTGAAGCCATGTTGGTTTAGATCTAGTGGTGCCTCGGAATCAATGTGTTGTTGAATTTGTCTGAGTACGATTTTTTCTAGGATCTTGGCTAATAAAGGAATGCTTGAAATTGGGCGATAGGAGTCTTCCTTTTTCGGATCCAGTTTGTTGTTCTTCAGTAGAGGACGGATGGAGGTGTGCTTGAGAGCTGATGGAAATATCCCGGATCTAAGGGACTGGTCAGCTAATGCTGATATGTATGGGCTAAGTTCTGTTTTCAGTGATTTGATCCAGAAGGCCGGGCATGGATCATTTGGAGCGGTAGTGGCATTGATGGATGTAATAATTTCTTCAATAGACTTTGGAGTTGGAGATGAGAAATTATTGAGTGTGAGTTGAATGTTGGAGGATTGCTTGGTTACACTTGTGGTTGATTCAGTGGTCTTGATTGCCTTGGATTGAATGTAATCAGCATATAGTTGTGGGTGTATAAATTCCTGTTGTGGTGAGGGAGGTTCAGTAGTTAGGGATTTTACTATTTGGAAGAGATCTTTTGGTTTGTTGAGGGAACGGCTAAGTAGCTTTGTATGGTGTTCTCTTCTCTTATCCCAGATTAGCTGACGATGGGACTTTAAGTTGGCTAGGTAAATGGACTGATCATGAGGGTTTAGGGAGTGTCTCCATTTCTTCTCTAATCTCCTCAGTTGTTGAAGGGAGGTTCGTAACTCTGATGAGAACCATGGTGCGTTCTTTTTCTTGGCGATAGAAGAGTTGGTAGAGGTTTTGTCTTGTTTAGTGGTAGGTTGTGCTGATAGTCGAAGAGCATTGTTCCAGTTTGATACAGAGTCGTCGATGTTGTTAGGTATAGTGGAGAGTTTTGGCATGGTAAGGGAGGTGATTGTATCCATGTTAAAAGGTTGGAATCGTGCTGGTTTTGGTGGTAGGTAAGCATTTGGTGACTTGTTTGGAGATTCAGTAGATGGAATGATGAATGAGATAAGTTTGTGATCAGACCAGGGGACGGGGGTTGATAGGGGCTCAGGTTGGTTTATCAGATTCGGGTGTACTGATGGTGCAAATATATAACCTGGAAAAGAGACGGCTGAGGGGAGATATGACAGAAGTCTATAAATTAATGAACGGAGTGGAACGGGTAAACGTAGATCGATTGTTTATGTTATCGAATATAGAAAGATTAGGGGACATGCAATGAAGCTAAAGGGTAAACTATTTAAGACTAATAAAAGCAAATATTTTTTCACTCAACTTGTAATCAAACTCTGGAATTTGTTACCGGAGGATATAGTAAAGGCTGTTAGTGTAGCTGGGTTTAAAAAAGGTTTGGACAAGTTCCTGGAGGAAAGGTCCATAAACCATTATTAAGAAGGGACCCAGGATATCAATGCTTGACCCAGTACAAGCATTGTGGAACCTGTGTCTTTTGGGGAAACTGCTAGGCCAACACAGGTAGGCAATTAATCACGTGTAACACCAAGACACAGTCAAAAACATGATTATTGTGGAAAAACAGATTTTATTGTATAGTTTGTGACCTATTATGGTAATAGATCACAAACTATACAATAAAATCTGTTTTTGCACAATAATCACGTTTTGAACTGTGTCTTGGGGAAACTGCTAGGTACATATGACCTAGATTGGCCATTGTTGGAAACAGGATACTGGGCTTGATGGACCTTGGTCTGACCCAGTATGGCATATCTTATGTTCTTATGTTCAAAGGCATAGGGGAGTGTGACCTGCACGGAGCTGCAGTTACAAGCAATCTAGCCACTTTACTGAGTAGACTAGATGAACCATACTGTCCTTTATCTGCTGTCATATACTATGTTACTATGTCACTCTTCTCTCCCGGCCAAAGTGTTGTGAATCAAGAGACTTCTGCCAGGAGAGAACAGCAGCTGGACCATGGAGCAAGCCAACATTTTGGTAAGTTGACTGTGTTGCCTCCATAGGCAGAGCCAGGGGGTATGGCCATTGTGGCACACAGCACCCTGCTGCACAGGGGGTCACTGCCAGCTTGGGGGGACACCCAACCTGGGTGCCGAGGGGGCTGGGAATACCAATGCTTTACTATATTGTATATTCAGTGGCACTATGAGAGTAATTTTATAAGTAAGTGCCTAGGTTAAGGGACCACTTAGGCATTATTCTGTATAGAAACATAGGTGCCTATATGTCTTTATAAAATACTAGCAGAAGTGGCAGAAATTGTGCCTTGAATGCAGACCTGGACATTTTCACTTGCTCAAGAGCAAATGTAAATGTTTGCATGTAAACATCACAAGTACATGCATTGATAAAGTATTTTACAATTAATGCACATCCTTGCAGATTCTGCCCAGACTGTACCCTGGCTAAACATGCAGGCAAAGTATATGCCTTCTTGACTAGGTGCGTAATTTAAGCCATTCGGAATTTTTACAAAAGGACTTTGATGAACAGCTGCATGACGAAAGGTTTTAGAGGATTTTTTGGAAGTTCTATTCATCCTTTGGATGTCTGAAAATGGGCATAAAGATGCCCAAAGCCATCTTAGAAGCTGGTTCTGTGAACATCCCCAGTGCGAGGACATCCAGGTCTGAATGGGAGTGTGGCAGAGGCATGGCCGGGTGTTCCTAAGAACGTGGACATCCCCACCTGACCTCAGAAATGACCTGGATGTCTATGTTTAGAGCTGCTGCAGACACCTGAAAAGTGCTTGTTCTGGCTGAAAAACATCTACAGGATGTAGAGGAGAAATCACTCCATCATCCCTGGTACTCAGCACAATCTCAATGGTAGTAGCAGAAGTGGGATTTGAACCCTGATTGTCCTGTTCCTAGCCTACTCCTCTGACCATTAGGCTAGTCCTAGATAGCCAGGTTCTGCAATGCTATTCTGGGGATGCCTATGTCGAAGCCCCTGCAGATGTCCATATTGGGCACGTCCTCACACATCCTAGATTGCACTTGGATGTCCCTTGGAAAATTCCTCTCTACAAAGTTATCTACTATGGCAGTAATCTTATGAGAAGCCATGTAAATTCACACACAATCAAAGCATGTAAATTTACATATTTTAGTCATGTGTATATGTAAGCGGGCACTTAGGTACGTTCTCTGTGAGTGTGCCAAGGGGGAGCATGGGCAGCGTGCAAGGTCACATGCGTAAATCCCGTATTGTATGTGTGTTTCTTACAAATGGAAGCACAGGCATTTACATCAGTCCTAGGGCTGGGGCAAGTGAGCATGCCTTAAATTAATGAGAGTTTTTTCCCTTTAATTCTAGTATATTATAAATCAAGTGCACATGTACTTGACTTGCTAAACTAGGCTTGAAATGTGTGCATAAAAATGTACAGTAACTAGGCAGGAGTTTATCAGATAATCTTCTAGGAGGGCCATTTTATCAGAGATGCTATTTAAAGTGCTATTTGCCTCCCCATCTGCTTTCCTTTCCCCAGGAGCTCACAGCTGATGACTGAGTCGTCCACTACCCAGTAAGCAGATGAGCACTTACCTATGGTCCCTTCCTTCCTCCCCCCAGACCATGCTAACTTCTCTTCTCTCTTTGATTTTTAGAGTTTGTAAACGGCTGTGCTGAGCAATCATGCATTGAGAGCGATAGAGTAAGTATCAAGAATGAATAAATAAAAAGAAAGCAAGTAGGTACCTACTTTTGTTTACAAAAGACTAGCGTTAAGTGGCAAAGATCTTGTCTTAAGTGAAGCCACAGACATTTACGCGAGCCCAAGAGCTGGTGTAAAGGCCCATGCCTAAAGCTTTCTAATATGCACCAAAATTATAGCATTTCATAATCTACGCACATACCTGTACGTGCCACCCAGGGCCAGCGTGACCATTAAGCAAACTAGGCAGTTGTCTAGAATGCCAAGTCAGAGGATGCCCATTGCTGCCGCCGCCCCTCTCTGGGGCATGTAGTGGTGGCACTGAAACACTGGAATTACCTTCTCTTCCGGGTCAAGGCGCCATTCACACTTCTCCCCCCTCTGATGCTACTTCCTGTTGAAAAGGAAGTTGAATCGGAGGGGGAACGGAAGCACGAACTGCATGATGGCTCAGAAGAGAAGGTATTCAAGTGGCCCCGTGATTTTTTAAAATGTATTGCTGCTGCTGCAATGGGGTGGTTTGCACTGAGCGCAAGGGTGGCACTGGGAATGAGGTTTGCCTAGGGCACCTCATATCCTTGCACCAGCCCTGGTTCCACCCATACTCCACTCAGACTCCACCCCCTGTGCCCAGCAAAGGATGCACCATCATGCGAATGCTTGCACCTTTACCCTTGTAGGCATTTTCTACACATACACGTACTATAGACTAAATACTGGTGAAAGGTGCACAGCTTACCACGTAAAATAGGTGCCTTCTTATAAAATTAACTCCTCAGGATCGAAGTAGTGCTGTTAAATTTATGTGTGAGCAGGGACCGTGCTGCCCCTTCAGTGCAGACGTTAGACCTGCTCTTCTGCTGACATAACATATGCGGGTGAATTATTTGGAAAGCAACTGAATTTTCTGCTCTTCATATAACTTCCCCAATCCACTCTTGATCCTGGCCCTTTACATTATGGGTAAAGGCCAGTGATACAGATTTATGCAGGGACATTTATCCATAGAGCTGCTGCAGGTCTTTTTTTTTTTTAAGTCACATTTGACTGAACTACTTTGAACATCGGGCTCAAAGTATCAACAAAGTCTATCATACAGAATGGCAATAGAATATAAAATGACTGTTAATGCAAAAAAACACACACATTCCTTCAGTCACTCACACAAACTATACACCTCAGATCCCACCAACTCACATATAAGCACCCCTAACATTCCCCCACAACCTCTCCCCCCCCCACACACACACACCCACTCACCTCATGCATCTACTCCACTGTATCAGCAGCAGCACATTTTACCTTGTCATACTTGATGAGTTTGTTCACCGGTTAACAATCAGACAGATGCGGACTAATAGCCATGCACCTGGTTTCCCAGTACAAGAGCACTGCAAAGGTTGTGTGCCAATATGCTATAAGCAAAATGTATGCAAATGAGATATGTGCAAAATGTCTGCACTAAATGAAGGGTGGGCGCCAGAAGTATGCGCAGAAAGCACATGCGTGAGCGGCAACATATCTGTGGTATGCATGGGAATGACATGACACCCATGTGCGCGTGGGATATCATAACCTCTGCGTGGCGAAGACATCCCCAGGGCAAAAGGCTAAAATCTGTCTGTTTTCTCTGTCATGTTCACCATCTTCTCTTTCATATTGAACTCCAGCTGTGGAAACAGCAAAGCCGGCAGTGGGTAGGTCACACATTTCTGTTTTCTCCTACACGTGCCAGAATCTACTTCACCTCCAAGCACATGTTTGATCAATGACGCTACTGAACTCTGTGCTCAGACTTCCAGTCATCTGTGCACTTCTTTGCATCCAGGTGATACAGCTAATGACCTCATTATCATGTTATTTGAATAAGCGTATCTTGTTACAATGTGATTTCAATAGGCACCATGCTATTGTCTGTGCAGATATTTGTGTACGAGTAACGAGTGCGCCAATCCCCTCTTTGCATTGTAGCGTGATTGAAATGCATGAAAAATATAAACAGACATCACACTATCTACAGTATACATAAACTGTGTTGATATTATTGCATTGGTCTCAATTGCAGGCAGGGAACAGGTTCCATGAGAAACAACTCACCCTGGTGCAATCTCCCTAGAATTCAGCACCCTGGGCAGAGCTACAGCACAAGCCCTAACCATCCTCTTGCCTCATCTGTAACAGCCCTAATCCTCAAGGCTGGCCAGTTGCAAAGGGAATTGACATTTCTGTCCCTTTGGCTGAGACTAAGACCTTGTATGATGAGAAGTTAACACCCTGCTACCTGACCCCACTGGGGATGTTACTATATTATAAGTACTGAACCAGCAGGAGTTTTAAACATTTTGCTAAAAAGAATATTGCATTGCCAACTGACTGCAGGTCATTGGGACAGGCTAAGCCACTCCTGGCTTTACTCACCTTGCATCAAAACATAGTAGCAGTAAATCTGACACATAGGTAATGTGTCTGATTTAATTCCTGGTTCAATGGGATGGACTCCAGTTGATCTTTGACTTGTCTTCTCACATATTTGCAAAGAAGAGTCCTCTGTGCTTATCCCAGGCTTTGCTGAAGGCTCTTTTTTGTTCATACAGGTCAATATTCAAAAGGACTTCAAACAAGTGGAGGGTACGTTTATAACCAGGCACCTAGTTTTAGGCATCCAGGATGCGCCTGTGTTAAGGTTATTTTATAAAACAGGGACATAAATGGACAGAAACAAGCATTAATTCTAGGCCTATGGCTGTCATAAATTCCCGTGCCTAGATATTTGTAAGAATGCACATAAATTATAATATTTCATAATTTATGTGTGTAAATTCGTGCCCTACCCTCATTGCGCTTATGTGTATGCCCACAGTGAAAGTACGCACCATTGGTCTGAAGCACTTAGTTATAAAATAGCGACAGGCTAAAATATGAGTGTAAAAGCCCATCCACATGTGGAAGGCATTGAAAATACCTGGATTTAGCACGTTGACGGTGCGTAACTTTATGTAGCTCCTTATAAAATGACCTCCTTAACTTTGTAAGATACTACTTAAAGTTATGCACCTCCTACGCACGTAAATCACTGTATCTTAGTGATTTCTATGCACATAAATGACACAGTCGGGATTTCGTAAGTACACATTTCAGACCGATGGGGTGTTCTTTCACTGTGGGCCTGCACATGGACAGAGTGCAGGTGGCACGCATTGCTAAATGCAGAAATTAGCCGAAACAAAAAAATAAGCCCTCTACCTATACTCAGAAAAATACTAATGATTGTAACATGGTACTGCTTATTTTGACTTGTATAATTACGTCAACATGGATTTACCAGTGATTAGAGGTCTCAGACTTACAGTGGCTACGCTCAGATTTGTTATACTGGAGCGATATGCCTGGTTGCATCAATGACCTCAAAATATCTCTGGATTTTTCTCCTTGTTGTAAAACCTCATTTATTCCATGTGTTCAATTTTTCTGAAATATTTAAGCAGTTGTGATTCTGTTTCCATGCATCAAAGTCTTCTGAAGTCTTTAAACTATCATGATTCAATTACTTAATTGATGTATGAGATTGTGTTCCACAACTAAAATGAACACAATTTCGTGCTTGCTAGTGCTTGCTATCAAAATGTAAAATTCAAGTCCGCTTATCTGGTCATTGCTGGTAATTTCTGAGTATAGGTAGAGGGCTTATTTTTTGGTTTCGGCTAGTATCTACCCTCAGGTATTGGACCTGGAAAATAGTGTAAATGCAGAAATTATACAATCTTTTATCTTACATGTGCTCTTTACAAACGTAGGCACAGCATTTACACCAGCGTTAGGACTGACGCTGAATTAACGCAGGGTTTCCACCACTTATGCTAGGATTTTCTCGATAAAATAGCCCTAAAGTAGGTTTTTATTTATTTATTTAGCTGTATTTATATCCTGCTTTTCACCAGGTCAAAGCGGTCAATTGGGAGATACATTTAACATGAGGGGATATGACACACATACGCTAATACTTACAGGGAACATGGGCAATGGAGGGTTAAGTGGCTTGCCCAAGACCACAAGGAGTGCCTATAGGACTAGAAATCCCAGGACTAGAAATCCCAGTCCCTCCAGCCTGAGATTGCTGTCCCCAGGTGGGACTTGAACCCCCGGCCCGAAGTACCTTGTCCTAACCACTAGGCCACTCCTCCCACCACTTTGAGGTATAAAGTAGGCCCCTGCTTATAAAATTATCTTCCGCCTGACCACTGCTAAACCCATAAGTCCTTTTAGCTGTGGATTTTCAGTGGCACTATCCATATAGTGCTGGGATGGCGATAGCGCAGAGCAAGGGAGGAATGAGGAGCCATATATATGCTACCGACATTAGGCTACTGTCCATGATGCTATGTAGTTTAATTTAGGCCTGCATGAAAATGTCCTAAATTAAGCAGCTTAGCTGTAGGTCTAGCAGCTAAGTATCGCTGCTATATGTATGGCCACAGTGCTGTCTGCATTATGTATATATTTAGTGCCATCGCTTATCTGTATAGCAATGCTGAATATATGTATTTTTTAAAATGTTGTAGCCAAGGTTTAAAAATACCCAGTTGTTGCTGCCACTGAATATTCACCCGATAGCATTTAAGAAAAGCAGGAAGTAGGGGTCCATAGATAGGTGATAGGGTATAACCAGGACTGGCTCAGTTTGTCCAAATAATATGGAGTTACCTGATACCTCTAACATAGAAACATGTGGATGTGCCTATAGATGTATGTTAGTGTGCGCGTCTTGCCAGTGTGTCTTGGAGCTGTGTATGTATACGTGTGTGTGTCATGGGGGTGTCAGATGGTGTGTGGTGTGTATGTGTCATGCATATGTGTTCATGTGATAGGGGGTATTGGGGTTTGTGTGTGTGTATGTGTATGTATCATGGGGGATGTTGGGTGATATGTGATGGGTGTCATGGGGTGCATGCATGTCAAGAAAGGTGTCAGGAAGCATGTGTGGCTGTGTGTGCATCTATCAACAGGGGAGGTGTGCGTGAGTGTGTGTCATGGGGGGATGACAGGGGGGTAAGCAGGGCCGGCCCAACTACCAGACAAACTAAGCAGTCACCTAGGGCTGCAACATCTGGGGAGGTGGCAAAGAGCAGGGCATTCACAGTCAAACAATAGATTTTGACAGCCAAGGAGGGTATAAAGAGGGTATAAAGGTTATGGTTTGTCTAGGGCACCAACACCTTGAATCAACTCTGGAGCTGACCCTGGAGGTGCATACATTTTTGTGTGTGTCTGTGTATCATGGGGGTAGCCTGCATTTTTGTGTGTACATGTGTGTGTCATGGGAAATATTGGAGGTGCATACACGTGTGTGGGTGGGTGTTTGTGTGTGTGTGTATGTCATGGGGATGAGTGCATGTGTGCATGTCTGTGTTTGTCATGGGAGTATGTGCATGTGTATGAGTGTGTCATGGTGGGTGAATTCATACGTGCATATCATAGCAGGTGTGTGTGTGTGGGTGGGTGTGTGGTGTGTGCGCATATATCATGGGGGGTGCATGTGTATAGGTGTGTGTGTGTGGGTTTATGTGTGGTTGTGTAATAGGGAATGGAGAGATGTGTGTTTATATCATGGGGTGTGCCTATGTTTGTCATGGGGTGCCTGTTGGTGTGTGTATGTGTATGTGTGTATCATGGGGTGAGTGTGTGCCTGTGTAGTATGGTGTGTGTGTTTGTGTCATAGGGTGTGTATGTGTGTGTGTGTGTTTATCATAGGGGTGGATTTATGTGTGGTTGTGCAATATGATGTGGGGGTGGAGATGTATCATGGTGTGTGTGTGTAAGTGCATGTGTACCTGTGTTTGTCATGGGGTGTCTATGTGTATATGTATCATGGGGTGTATGTTTGTAGCATGTGTGTGTGTATGTGCTGTGGGAGTGCATGCCTGCGTGTGTGTGTATCATGGGGTGGGTGGCTGTCTGTGTATTTTGGTGTGTGTGTTTGTGGCATGGGATGTGTGTGTGTCATGGGGTGCATGCATGTGAGTGTGTTTGTCATGGGGGCTAGTGTGTGTGTTGGGGGTGTGTGCATGTGTCATGTGAGTTTCCCCATCCCTATTCTTCAATACCCTCCATCCTGAACTCTTCCTCCTTCTCTTCACCCAGCCATGCACTCTCCCCCTCCCCTGCCAACCAACTTTGCACTCTCTTTCCCTTCTTTGCCTTTAGCTCCCTCATTTGCACTTTCTCTCAAGTCTCAGCCCCTCCTCCAGCCCTGCCCCTCCCCAATGCTTCCCCCTTTTTTCCCTTCCTCCCCTCTTTCCCCACCCATTCCCTTATGCCTTGCCTGCCTTCCTCCTCTCACCCAACATTCTTTCCATGCTCTCTGCCCCTTACACACCCTTCTGTGATTTGAGGCAGCCAGGCCACAGACCCCGCTCTTCATGCTGGTGTGAGCCAGGAACTCCTGCAGGTATTCTCTAGCCGCATCCCTGGGACTCCCGCTGACTCTTCCAGCTGCTGCTTTGTGGGAGGTGTGGCATCATATGCATCTGTTTCTGCATGCACAAACAAATGGACGGAGCCGCCTTGTGGCGCTAAACGTGCCTAAAAAGGAAGAATGGAGATACCAGACAGAAGGAAGAAAGGCAGAAAAAAGTGAGGCAGAAGAAGAATAAAGAGAAAGAAGAGTGGAAAGTAATACCAGTTATGCCAAAGGTTGGAAACCTATTCTATGTTTTGATAAATAATGCTAAGTAACCTGCTTGGTGGGAGGAAAAGACAGCATCCTCCAAAAACATATTGTTAGTCTTGTTCTTTAGCCAGAAAATATTCTTCTGGTATACTCAAATTTATCCCAGTCCTCGCAAAGCCAGAAATACAAAATACACATCAACCTCTGCAGTAGAATCTCCAGGATGGAGACAATGACCTCCTGACAAATCCTTTGGCTTTGGAAGATAATATTCCAATTTTCTTCTAGTAAATCTATGAATAGTTGAACCTCTGCTTACAAAATATTATAAAATGTCAGCTCCAATACCTGGTAGGGCCATTACAGTTCTCTACACAAGGCTGTACCCACTGCCCAGTAATGGACATGCAGGCCGACGCTCCATTATATCACAGAACTCAGGAGATCACACTAGGAACTAGGCACTCTACAATTTTACACATTTTAAATGTACAGGGACAATGCTTGTGGTCCTACTACTAGCCTCTGGTTTCCCCTTTTTGGATTAATGGCTTCACGGATATGCCTGTTCCGTGTGAAAGCTGTGAAAGGGGAGCGTTTATGCTGAATGAGTTCTCCATTAGTAATATGGAAGGTAATATTCAGATGAACTGGTGCGGTCATTTTTAGTATAAAATCCCTCAACTGGGTAAGGGGTAGCCAGTTCTATGGGTGATTCCTGCCTCCCCCTCCCTCTAGTGTGTCTCTCCCACCCCCTTCCCTTCCCCTCACCACAAATTATGCCAGAGATTCATCTTGATGTGTAACAAATGATATTTATTGGAAATTCTTGGCCACGGCATAACCTATATTATACATAAACAATTGAGTTTCTACAATAATGCAACATTTACATGGAATATACACATCCAGAGCAACTCTACAATTCCAAACTATGAACAAATAACCCAGAATATTCAATGAATAGGATCACGTGAAACACACAGCCTGATTACTTATCTTCTTCAAGTGCCCGGATCCATACATCTTAACAAGCCAACATATTAACCATTGGGCTAAGGGGAAGACAGGCCATAAACGCGTGCCTTGACACCCTGTTCGCAGCAGGGATTCTACCTTCTGGCTTCGATCCCAGCCCATCAAAGGTCGATGTTCAGGCCCAACTCACTTAGGTGTCAGAGATGTGACCTTCTCCCCCTCTTTTATGCCATGAAAGCATGGGGAGGACGATGTCATACATGCTAGCCCTGCTGCAAAACCCATTGACCCTATATGGGGGAGGGCAATTACCTCATGGCCACACTCCCTTTTGCTGCAGTGCATGGCTGTGTGCCCAGTCTCGAGCCCCAAAATCATGGCTACTGTCCACGGACAGCAACTCCTCGCTTGCCAGGGGGCTCCCATCCAGCACTTAGCTGCAGCCAAGTCTTGTCCTTTCCCAAAACATTTCTACCATGTCCTGAAGTGTGCACAGGAAAACATCCAGGCCAGTGTCAGACAAGCCATCTGCACATTACAGGCCAGGGCAGTTCTCCTCGATTAGATCATACCTGATAAAGTACCCCTCCCCCAATCGCCTCTATAAATTGCATCATCCATCTGTTCACCTTGCGGCGGGTTTTTTCCACTGCCCAGTGAGATCTTTTGCCCTTCCACACTCTACATAGTATGATGCAGGACAATACCATCTGGGCACCAGAGAAAGTGTCCAGCAGCACCAGAAGTTCCCTCTACATCTTCCTGGCAAGGTCCATGCTACATGTGCTCACCAGATCGTTCCCCCCCTAAATGTGCCACAAGATCTAGGGAGCTCCACGCACCTTCTTCTTGTGTAATAGGATCAGTACCAAATGGTCCCACAGCATACCGTGTACGCCCATCAACACGATGGATACCTCTGCCACATTCATCCCCAAGTTAAGGCCTTGAGGTCTATCCCTGGTCCTCCTCTGCGCCCAGTGCACGAATGAGTGGCCACAGATTCACACCTTTCTTGCGCCTCAGGGAATAGCTGTACCTAAGACAAACCAATCAAGAAG
This sequence comes from Ichthyophis bannanicus, assembly GCA_033557465.1. Classification (NCBI taxonomy): domain Eukaryota; kingdom Metazoa; phylum Chordata; class Amphibia; order Gymnophiona; family Ichthyophiidae; genus Ichthyophis; species Ichthyophis bannanicus. Next base: position 1,695,744,024 of record CM066031.1, read on the forward strand.
GATGAGTTAAGGCAATATGATGAATTATAAATTGGCTTCAGCGATGATGCGGGGGCCGTTATGGTCTGTCACTGGGCGAACGTATAATTTATAGCACTCCGAGTGCCACCTGCCCACTGCCATGATTTGTTCCCATGTCATGCTGAGATCCGCAGTCATAGTAGCCGCCCCAATATGAAAAGAGGGCATGCCACAGCATTTCTCCTCTAAACCCAAGCCAATAATACACAGTTTTAAGACTATCAAATTGATAATGCTGGAGCAGGGTGCCATCTGAATGGACCAGGAGTTGCTCCCCTCCCGGCGGATGGACCCAGCTGTACTCCTTGAAATTACACACCAGGCAAATAGTCTCCCAGCAGGGTCACCAATGACAGCTTAGCACCCCTATCGGTCAGATCGGTCTTGGATTTGCGAATGTGCATCTCCAGAATGCCACTATTCACCATGATGTCCACAAGCTGTAGCCCCCCCACATCCTGGCGTGGATTTCAAGGGTGACATCAATTCTCCCACATTCAGTGCCCCAACGAATCCCAGCACAAAGCACATCTGAAGAGCCATGCCTCAAATGCATCATGACAGACCACATCCACGGCCACAGCCAGCCTTCTCTGCCCCTCGTGTGTGAATGGGTGTCTGTCATCTGGTGGGTGGCAATACCCTGCCCACCATCCACTCATTATATTGCATTACAAAAGTATTCATCCCCTCTGTGTTGGTCCGGTTTTGTCGGATTACAACAACCTAGAATTAAAATGGAGATTTGGGGGTTAGCACCATGTGATATACACATGTCTACAGGACTTTCAAGGTGCAAAATATCTTTTATTGTGACACAAACAATAATTAAGATAAAAAAATGAAAACAGGAGTATGCATATGTATTCACCCCCTAAAGTCAATATGTTGTAGAGCCACCTTTTGCTGCAATTACAGCTGCAAGTCTCTTGGGGTATGTCTCTATTAGCTTAGCACATCTAGCCACTGGGATTTTCACCCATTCCTTAAGGCAAATCTGCTCTAACTCCTTCAAGTTAGATGGGTTGCGTTGGTGTACAGATTCTCAATTGGATTGAGGTCTGCGCTTTGACTAGGCTATTCCAAGACATTTAAATGTTTCCCTTTAAAGCAGCTTTAGCAGTATGTTTAGGGTCATTGTCCTGCTGGAAGGTGAACCTTCGTCCCAGTCTCAAATCTCTGTCAGACTAAAACAGGTTTTCCTCAAGAATTGCCTAGTATTTAGTGCCATCCATCGTTCCTTCAATCCTGACAAGTTTTCCTGTCCCTGCCGATGAAAAATATCCCCACAGCATGATGCTGCCACCACCATGTTTCACTGTGGGAATGGTGTTCTCGGGGTGATGGGAAGTGTTGGGTTTGTGCCACATATGGCATTTCCCATGATGGCCAAAAAGTTCAATTTTCGTCTCATCTGACCAGAGAACCTTCTTCCATGTGTTTGGGGGGGGCTCCACCAAATGCTGTTGTGCAAACTCCAAACGTGTTTTCTTATTTCTTTCTTTAAGCAATGGCTTTTTTTCTGGCCACTCTTCCATAAAGCCTCACTCTGTGGAATGTACGGCTTAAAGTGGTCCTATGGACAGATACTCCCATCTCCGCTGTGGATCTTTTCAGCTCCTTCAGTGTTATCCTTGGTGTCTTTGTAGCATCTCTGATTAATGCCTTCCTTGCCCGGTCTGTGAGCTTTGGTGGGCAGCCTTCTCTTGTTGGGTTTGTAGTGGTACCATATTCTTTCTATTTTGTATAATGGATTTAATGGTGCTCATGGGAAATTCAGAATTTGGGATGTTTTTTTTATAACCCAATTCTGATCTATACTTCTCCACAATCTTGTTTCTGACCTGTTTGGAGTGCTCCTTGGTCTTCATGTTGCTTGCTTAGTGGTGTTGCAGAGTCAGGGGCCTTTCAGAACAGGTATATTTCTACAGGAATCATGTGACAGATCATGTGACACTTACTGCACACAGGTGGACCCTAGTCAACTAATTATGTGACTTCTGAGGTTAGTTGGTCGGACCAGATCCTATTTAGGGGTTTCCTAGCAAAAGGGATGAATACATATGCACTCACAACTTTTCCGTTTTTACTTGTATTTTTTTATATATAAAAGGTATTTTATGGTCATTTCACTTCACCAATTCTGGCTATATTGTTAGGTCCATTACCTAACATCCAAATGAACCTCCATTTTCATTCCAGGTTGTATGCAATGCGGCAAAAAAGGACAAAAACCAAGGGGATGAATACTTTCGCAAGGCACTGTACCGTAGCAATGACAAAGTCAGCCGAAGGGCTATGCTCCCCCATTGCTCTGGCAAAAAAGGTGATGCCCACCAGGCATGTCTGCACTGCAAATTTACTCATTCCCCCGTCCTTGCAGATGAGTATCCATTGCACGATAGTGCCAGTCCTAAACTGGTCACCATCTCTGATCCCCTTCTGCATGTAGAACTCCTGGAAATGGTCCCAAACTTTCACGTATTTGTGTCTGTAGGCACAGCAAGGTAACCCATCAAGAGACTCCATACTTCAGTGGACCAAAGGCCCAGACTGCCACTGGGATGAGGGTCTTGCCCCCGGAGCACTGGCTCAGAATGTTGACATCTTGAAACGAGAGAGAGCATCGGCAATAATGGGTTTTTTTTAAATTTATGCAAATTTCAAAATTTTTTACAAGCATACACATCTTGCAAAAGGAAAACATGAGAACCCACTGAATACAGAATGTACAAAACATTATAGAAAATAAAATACAGGAAACTGAATAAGCGGTCCCAGTCTCTAGCCCACAATCTTAGAGATCCAAGCATGCTAGGAACAAAGAAATTAATCGTTTACTCTCACAGGAAATACAGCAGATCCAACAACCAGCCCAACTACATATCACAGAGTAAAAGACCCATCTATTCCCTCCCCCACGGAGCCATGCAAATTAAGAAAGGAAATCAACTGTGAAGGAAATTTAAAAAAACATAAGAAACAGCCCCCATCTTAACAGGACACTTACAGGGGTATTTAAGGAAAAATAACTCACCCAGCTGTATGACCCGAGGCTGCAGGAGTAAAAATTCCCTCCTGTGGCTTTGAGTCTCCCTAGCCAGGTTGGGGAAAATCCAAACCAACAAACCCTTGAAACACAGATTCTTCTTTTTAAAAAACATCTTGAGGAGCCATTCTCTATCAGAAATAAGGGCTAAAGTAACAACACAAGTTGTGGGTACAATAGTCTCAGTGACTGAAGTTTCTAAAAGATCTGACACATTCAAAACATCAGCAGTTCGCCCTCCAGAAATCACGGCCCCTTCCAATTCTTTCTGACCACTAGGCACATAATAAATTTTTACCAAGGATGGATGAGACTCGAAGGGGACCCCCAAAATCTCAGAGAGATAACATTTAAACATTTCCACAGTCAATATAACAGATGATTTAGGAAAGTTATCAGGTGAAGATTGGCAAGCTTGGTTTGATTCTCCATCTGTTCCTTTCGAGACTTTAAGGAAGTTGAATCTTTAATAAAGCCATCAGAATTAGTTTCCAAACGTACAACTCGCAAATTAATGTCCACACAGGACTGTTGCAAACCCTCAGTAGATTGAATAAACTAAGCAGAGACTTCCTCATTCTTTTGAACCCGGAATTGAAGAGCCTGAACCTGAGGAATAATGGCCACCCCCAATTGCTTAATGGCCGTCCAGATGAATTCAAGAGTAAAATGGTCCAGCTTCTGTAAGGAAAAAGAATAAGTACCTCCTTTCATGCCCACAAGAATAGGAGCTGTGGAGGTTTCCGATGGGGGTTGACCAGTGGCACCACCAGCCGCCTCCAGCGTTCTTCCAATTTCGAGCAGTACACCAGGCAGACGTTGACTCTGGTGGCCATCCCCAGTCCAAAAGCAGTCAGGCTAACTTGAGACATGCCTGCTACCAGTTGGCATTCTGGGTTCACACCAATGTAATGCTGCTTTGAAGACTTCTGTGCTTCAGGAGGTGAAAGTTCTATGCCCAAGGAAGTCTCTGAGTTGCCCGACTCCAGAGCCTTCTCTGCCAGGCTCACCGCTCCCCCAATTGCTGGCTGTGCCTCCTAATGAAACAAGTATTGATCTAAAGGACCAACAGAAGAAACCAAAGAGATATCCTATTCCACAACCTGGGGCAGCTTGCCCAACACAGCTTCTTGCCCATTAGGTAAATGTCGGAGGCACGAGATCTACTGAGACGCCATCTTGGATCCCTCTTGAATTGGGGCAATAATGTTATGATAACCAGGGATATGTTCTGATCTAAAGGTGGTGTGCAAAAAGCAGAGCAGCACTATGGGGCGTAGCAGTGCCACTACCCCCTGCGTTCTGGCATACATCCCGTTTACAGCCTGCACCACCGCCATATTGTCAGTGCGAAATGTAATTGCTTTATAGACTAATTGTGGGGCCCAGAGAAACAGGGCTGTCATTATAGGCAACAATTCAAGAAAAGTGACACCTTTGGTTGTGTCACAGGCATGCCAATCAGATCACCAGGCCCCTTTGAAATATATGCTGAATCCAACTTTGCCAGACACATCTGTGTATAATTTGAGGTCAGAGCTGAAAACCGGAGAGTCCTGCCAGAACGCCATGCCATTGAAAGACTGTAAGAAAAATTCCCATAGTCAAGTCCTCCTGTATGTCTTTACTAACCCTGATGTGGTGATGCCGCTTACTAACCCCTCTCGTTGCCAGATCCAGTCGCCAACAGAAGACCCGCCCCATGGGAATGACTAGCCACGAAACAGACCAGACCGAACTGCTTGAGTGTTGCTTTCTGCATGCCCCTCATTTGTCTGATGGCTGCTCTCAGTTTATCAATCTTATCTTGGGGTAGCCATAAAACCTTGGCTCGAACATCCAATTCAGTACCCTGGAATGTAATTACAGTCAAGGGACCAAAAGTCTTCTCTGCTGCCAGAGGGATCCCAAAACACTGGGCAATATGCTAGAACCTGTTTGCACCGCTCGAAGCCTGATCCCAGGAACAGGAAATCGTCCAAGTAATGGACCACCTCTCCCAGCTCAGAGATTTTTTTCAACCACCCAGTGCACAAAGGAACTAAATAGCTCAAAGTACTTGCAAGAGATCGAACATCCCATAGGCATGCATTTATCATAGTAATAATTGCCCTTGAAGCAGAAAATGAGCAAATAGAAGGACTCTGGGTGTGCCGGGAACAGGTGGAAAGCCGACTCAATGTATGCTTTGGCCAAATGCGCTTGAGAACCCAATCCCCGCACCAACGCTATGGCCTGGTCAATGGACACATACTGTACCGAACACAATTGCAGATCAATATGGTCATTGACTGAGTCACCATCCCAGTACGATAGGTTGTGTATCAGGTGAAATTTGCCCAGCAGGGATTTGATGAAATTAGCGAATGAGGTTCCAAAAGTAGTGGGCTGTTCTCCCCAGGGCAGCTTCCTTGGCAAGTTTTTCTCTCACTACGGAGACATGCAGAAGAATGGGTGGTGAATCACGATCTGGGCGCAGAGGGATGCTCCTGGGCCTGAAGGAGAGGATGTGGAAACTCTGTGCAAACCCTTCCATAATGCTGCATGCACTGCTCTGTGTGGGATAATCCCACAGCCATGGGAGCATGTTATCAAGTTTGATGGGCAATGGGGCCAAAGCATCATTCGCACGTTGGGTCTGAGACCTGTGGGTCTTTCTGTCCTTGGTGAATCTACACACGGTGACTGGGTGACCAGCTCCATATGCGGAACAGATATGCCTAAATTTGCATTGGTTCCATGTACAGTGTCCACTGTTGTACTGTCAGTACTATCGAAGCTCGATCACCTAACCGCCGATTGCATGGAGTATGCCAGAAAAGGTATAGAACATCAGGATGGAATGGCCTGTAATGAGCCATCTCTTCCAGCCAGAGATCAACTATGCGATGCCGCCATATAATTGTGTGGTCCGCCACCATGCGCTTCCGGAAACTCATGTAATAATTTAGCCATGCCCATCCTCCAAAGCGTTTGTGTATGCAGGTTATAGTGTCGAGGTAGCGGATTAAAAAAGGGCTAAGTTCGGTCTCTCACACCACCACAACACTCATGAATATATGGAAGATGGAAACCCGATTGTGGATTGATTTAACTATCTTGGGCTTCCTATCCCCCTCCCTGGCCCCTTTCTCTTTCTCCTTACCATTTTTTTCTACTCCTTCTTGGTCTCTAATCAGCAATGAGAAAATGTTAATAAACTCCCATTTACATATCTTTTTCTTTATCTTTTTGGAAACTAGGTGCGCTAACGAGGAGACACTGCAGTGCCTGTTGGCCCCTGCTGTTGCTGCTGCAGGATCAGGTGCATCGCATGCAGGGCCATACCGAGCCAGAATTGCACACTGTGCGACTTGCACATTGGGCATGCCCCCCCTCCCCCTGCACCTCCATCCAGCTACTTTCTGCTCTTACCTTGCTGCTGCCACCCTCTGTGGAGGAGAGGGCATGTGCCTGATGTGCTAGTTGCTGGCACTTTAAGTAGATCTGTCCCTCCCTGCTCTGACGCCGCATCAGAGGAGGGAGGGACCAGACCTGCTTAAAGTGCCGCGAAAAAGCTTAAGGGGCGCATTTCAGCTGCCTGCTGTTGCCCTGCCGCCGCTGAGAGAAGAAAAAGTGGCAGCGGCAGGGCAACAGCAGGCAGCTAAAATGCGCCTCTTAAGCCTTTGTGCCCTGTGTAGCTGCATTACTCGCACAGGGCTAGGTACAGTCCTGGTTGCACATCCCCCCTTGGGCCACCAGTGCACCTGTGAACATGTCAGCGGTGCAGTTTGCACCTGCTGTCGGGCATCTGCCTCCCATACCACTTAACCAGACTTTGGAGGCTGAGCTTTTTCTACGGGCCTTATTATTTTTAAAAATCTTTGATGCCATTTGAATTACGCTACTAGGGCGAGCTCCCTGTCACTATCATATGTGGAGCTTTCAGATGTTGTTGACAGCTCTTAGACCCCAGAACCCCCTTGCAGACTTACCGGAGGATGCCACCTGCACAAGGATGTACCCTGTGTCGCTATGCACAGTGGTTGTTATGTTGCTCATTGCGCTGGGTGGAGGCTCAAGGTGTTTCCTGACTACCCCCAGGCCGTGCTGGCTGACTTGCTCACAGAGAACCCGGATAAGCTCCTCCATTTTGTCACTCGTCTTCCTTGCCTCTGCAACCTGCTGCGCCATCACTGCCCATTTACTGCACCGTGTGGGTGTCACAGCCAAAACCTTCTGCCCCTTTCCTCTTTGCTACCGTGGTTGCTGCCTTGGCTGTGGCCGTCGCTGAAGCCCAAGTTGTGGATCCTCTTCTTCATTCTGCTGAACACCACCTGCCCTGCATCTCGCTCTGGCTGCCGCTGCTCTTCCTAGACATACCTGCAGTGGGAAAATTGTTATGAAGAGGCAAAACACAAAGTTATCCACTGCATGCTACCACCCATGGCAACCTGGGAATCTTGACCCTCTCAGGGCCCACAACCCCTCCAGGAGTCAACGTCCTCCAGCCTGCGTATGTCACCGTGGTCTCCCCATTACAACCCGCTGTTTGTTTGTTTGTTTGTTTTTGTACTAGCAACTTTCTTTTTTTTTTAAATGTATATCTATTTGATAATAATTGTCTGTACTCTTAGCTCAAATAAACAAAATTCGCAGTTACCCAAAACCGCCACTAGATGACAGCCTTATCTTGCACACCATGCGGAGCAGAACGTCTCACTTCATTCCAGCTTTCTCCCTTTCTGCATGTTGTGCCCCTCAGTAGAAGTTTTTTTATTTTAATCCTTCAGCAGAGTCAGCGTTCTGAGCCATTCAGAAGCTCCATTGCTACCCGAAGACAAACACCTCGGCTCCCACAGCCCACCACCACCCGAACCTAGCAGGCCACATATGAGGTAGCCACCCAAGCATCCCCAAGGCCAACCAGAATGCCCGATCCAGCCCCGGACCAGGGACATGCCAGCCATGCATCCCAACCTGCAGTGCATTCCCAGATAGGCAGCCCCATGAGGAGGAAAAGATCTCCGTAGATGTCTACCAAATTGCAGAAGAAAGGGACAAACAAAAAAACAATGAGGTTCCCACTTCTGGAGCTGGCCCACAGCTTGCTAAGCATTCGGTGCTAACCCCATCATGGCTGCTGAGAAGGACTGCCACATGTAGCACTCCGGGGGGCTATCCCATTCCCTGCACAGCCTACTCGGAGAGGACTCGGAAGACCAGCATGGGAGGGGGAAAGAGACCCGTCGCCTGTGGTGGTGACCATGCAGAAGTGGCCGCAAGAAGGACTCACCCTTTTCGTCACTAGATTAATTGCTGAAGGGGAGGCTGGCGATCAGGTCGGGCAGTTTGTCGAAGTCAGGTCTGAAAGCTGGGTCAGAAAGCAAAGCCGCCTGGAGTCCTTCAGGCCGGAGAGGCAAGAGGGCGGTCCAAGGCCCTGCAGGCCACTAAAATAGCCCTCCACAGGGTCCGCCTTCTTGCCCTTCTGCCCCTCCCCCCACCTCTTAAACCTCTCCTGCATCCATCCTGCCCCCTTGTGTCCTGTGGCTGCTATTCTCATCCGCTGGAGTCTTACTGGGAGGAATTCTTTTGTTTTTGCTTGTGCCAACTTTTCTGCCGCTCTAGCTTGCCACCTGGTGTTGGTCGAGTTTCAATACTGAACCTCCTCCGGCCTGCTTCGACAAAAATAGGTGTCTTTAACTTCTGGTGAACTTTTGTTTATTGATGTGATTTTTCAGTTCACTTGACTGGGTCTATTTGTTGCTGCTCTAGCAGAGTAGAGCACCTTGACTTTTGGGAGCTAGGTCCTAAGAGGCAAACCCCTGTCATGAACAAAGGAAAAAGAGGCTGTTCTTGTTCCACCTTCCATGAGAGTGGCCAGCACTCATGGAGGTTGCTTCAGGATGCCTTGGGATGTGGTTCTTGAGCCAGTAGACCTAGGGCTCAAAGGAAAATGTCTGAAATTTTGAGGAAGTTCTTTTCCTATCTCTGAAAACCTCGCTGAGGAATCAGGGTTGCGAAGAGGACTGACTAAACATCCAGGAGAGCCAGGGTGACCTATGGACTGAAGAGGAAGAGAGTTTGGGATTTCTAGGATTTTGTCTCCCACATCCCCTCTTGGCTCTTAGGACATAAGAACTGCTAAAATGGGGTCAGACCAAAGGTTCATCAAACCCAGTATCCTTTTTCCAACAGTGGCCAGTCCAGGTCACAAGCACCTTGCATAATCCCAAAAGCAGCCAGATTCCATACCGCGTATCCCTAGGGATAAGCAATGGCTTTCCCCAGGTCTACTTTAATAATAGAGTATGGGCTTTTCCTCTGGTAATTTATCCAAACCTTTTTTAAGCCCAGCTACTCTAACTACTTTTACCACATCATTGGGCAACATGTTCCAAATTTTAACTATGCATCGAAAGAAATTTATTCTCTCCTATTTGTTTTAAATGTATTACTTTGGAACTTCATGACATGTCCCTAGTCCTTGTATCTTTTGAAAGAGTAAACAATCAATTCATGCTTACTCGTTCTGCTCCACTCAGGGTTTTATAGACCTCTATCGTATCTCCCCTCAGGCGTCCCTAATCTCAAATCTGAAGATCCCTAATCTCTTTAGCCTTTCCTCAGAGAAGAGTCGTTCCATCCCCTTTACCATTCTTGTTGTCCATCTCGGTATTGTTTCTAATTCCATCATATCTTTATGGAGCTATGGCAACCAGAATTGCACACAATACTCAAGGTGCGCTTGCACCATGGAGCAATACAGAGGCATTATGATATTCTTTGTTTTTTTCTTTATTTCTTCCTTAATAATTCCTAACATTCTGTTTGCATTTTTGGCCACCATCACACACTAGGCAAAAGATTTCAACGTATTGTCTGCAAAGACACCTAGATCATTTTCCTGGGTGTTGACCATATGCCTAGTAGTGCGATATATAAATGATAATATTATTAGTAGTAGTAGTAACTTCTAATGTAGAACCTAGCATTATGTGGCGATCATTTGGTTATTCTTCCCTATGTGCATCACTTTGTACTTGTCCACATTAAATTTTATCTGCCACTTGGATGCCCATTCGCCCAGTCTTGCAAGGTTATTCTATAATGTCTCACAATTGGCATATGATTTAACAACTTGAATAACTTGGTGTCATCTGCAAATTCAATGGCCTTGCCTGTCATTCACATTTCCAGGTAATTTGTGAATAGGTTAAAAAGCACCCGTCTCAGTAGAGATGCCTGGAGTGCTCCACTATTCGCCTTCTTCCATTGAGAAAACTGCCCATTTCACCCTACTCTGTTTTCTGTTTCTTAACCAGTTCCTTATCCACATTAAGATTGCCTCCTATCTATTTTTAGTTTTCCACAGGGCTCCTTCATGAGGTATTTTGTAACAAGCTTTCTGAAAATTCAGATGCACTATATCAACTGGCTCATCTCTATTCACAGGTTTATTCACGCTAAATCAGTGCTGACTTTGCCCCATTAAACGTTTTCAGTAATTGCGTTTATAATCATTTGTACTATTTTGCTCTGCCTTGATATCAGCTCACCAGTCTGTAGTTTCCTGGTTCACCCCTAGATGTCTTTTTAAAAATTGGCATTACGCTGGTCACGTTCCAATCTTCAGATGATTTTAATGAAAAATCACAGATTACTAATAATATATACAGCAACTCCAGCCACTGACTGCTGACTCCTGGAGTCTGGTCTCCCACACTATGGTCTCTTAGCTTGAATGATGGGTAATGCCAGGCAACCAAGCTATGCAGAAAAGTCTGGGAACACACGAAAGCAGCAGACCCTGCTGTTCCAGGAAGTGCTCCCTCTTCTGTCCCAAATCTATGTAACAGGCGTCTCCCAATTCTTAAGGTTCCAGAGCTCAATCGATCTTAAAGTCTGAGATGTTCAGTTTAGGGGAAAATATTTTGGTCTCAGTCCCTGAACCCCAGTTCAAAATGCAATCCCAGCTACCCGGTAACTCCTGGCAGAATAATCCTTCCTTTTACCAGTCTTTACTAAAGGCTTAGGACCCGATTTTCAGTTGCCCGCCATTTGGAAGAGTTATGTGCTGATGAGGCGCACAGCTGTCTCTGCCGACCTCTAAACCAGATATTCAAAGCCGCAGTGATGGAATTAAATATCTGGTGATCGCTGCAGGGACTGGAAGCTGCCGAAGCTGCTGCCGGGTTAGTGATCGGTGCCTTAAAGATAGATGAGGGTTTTCCTCGCCTATTTCTATAGTGCCAATTGCTAACTGGGCAGCATGCAATATCGCTGCTGCCTAGTTAGCACCATTCCCCACCTCCGCTCTGTCCCAGAATGCCAAATAGCATCAGGGTGCGTAGGGGACATTGATGGGGATATTCAACGGCACTAACCGTGTATGTGCCATTGATTATCTCCATCTAAGGCATTTACACGGTTTACTAGGCTGTAAACTGTGTAAACGCTCTTCGAATATTGGGCCCTTAATCTCCAATCTCAATCCAATGCGTTCTTTGCAAATCTTTAAGAAAAACTTCCTAAAAGCCCTCCTGACTCCACCCCTGTGGCTCTTAGATTCATATCCCTTGTACTTGGGCTTCTGAATCAGGCCACCATCACCCAATGTCAAGATTTTCCAAAACTGCTTTTAAAACAAAACAGGCTGTTACAAAAGTCTTCCAAAACATAAACAGAATTTTATCCAAACATCTTTCAGAAGCAAAGTGAAATTTTTATCTAAAGCTTATTGCAACACCAAACGGAGTCTCTGTCCAAATCTTTCAAAAGCAAAGCAAAGTTTTACCTTTCTCTGAGGCTTCAGGGAGACAAATGTTCTGGTTGGTCTTCACTCTCTCCCTGAGACTGAACTCTTGATCTGCTAGCAGGCTATTATACTATGCCTAGCTCTATCTCTTCTGGCCCCAGCTTCCTAGGTTGCTTGGGGGATGCAAGTCTCCCCTTTCCCTAGCTCTAGCAGTGGGGAACACTTGGCCTGGAATCTGAGGCAGATTTTCTTCCCTCGTCTCTTTTCTTCCTAATGATAAAGCACAGTTACTTACCTGTAACAGGTGATCTCTGGGAACAGCAGGAATTAGTCCTCACTTATGGGTACGTCGGAACCGACGGAGCCTGCGCGGGAAAGCTCCCCAGCTTCCCAGAAAGGAAGCCTTTGGGGCCTCCCACTGCACATGCACGCTGCTTTCCCGCCTTCCTGACCAGCTCTCCTCAGTTCGAGTTTATAGCTGAGACAATAGAGAGAGGAAAGGAAGATAGATAGAAGATACAACTCCTAGGGGAGGTGGGTGGGTTGTGAGGACTAATTCCTGCTGTTCCCAGAGATCACCTGTTACAGGTAAGTAACTGTGCTATCTCCAGGAACAAGCAGGAATAAGTCCTCACTTATGGGGATTCCCTAGCTAAGATGCCTGGGAGATCCCCTCCCAAGGGTTCACCATCTTCGTATGGATCTCAGGCATCCATCCAGGGAAGGTGGGCAGGAGTTGTTCAAGTATGGAACAGGTGTTTGAGGACAGCCTGACCAAACAAGGCATCCCGGCGGGAGTCCTTGTCCAAACAGTAATGGGCTGTGAAGGTATGAACCGAGGCCCAGGTGGCTGCTCGACAGATCTGATCTATGGATACAGAGTGAAGATGAGCCATAGAAGTGGCCATGGCTCTCACATTGTGAGCTGTGACATGGCCTTCCAGAGAAATGTTTTTACTCTGGTAAGCAAAGGAAATACACTGAGCAATCCAATGGGAAAGTGTACGTTTAGAGACTGGAAGTCCCAAATGAGAAGGATCAAAAGCCACGAAAAGCTGGGAAGACTTTCGATGTGGCTGAGTCCTGTTGAGGTAAAAGGCAAGAGCTCTTTTACAATCTAGAGTATGAAGGTTCCTCTCTGCACTGGATGCATGAGGAGCCGGAAAAAAGACAGGTAGATATACCTCTTGATTAAGATGAAAAGGCGAGACCACTTTGGGCATAAAGTGGGGATTCGTCCTAAGCACCACCTTATCATGATGAAACCTGGTATAAGGTGGATGAGCCACTAAGGCCTGTAGTTCACTGATGCGGCGAGCCGAAGTGACTGCAATAAGGAAAAGGACCTTCCAGGAAAGAAATTTCAAGGAGGTAGAAACCAACGGTTCAAAAGGTGGCTTCATAAGCTGACCTAGAACTAGGTTCAAATCCCATGCTACCGGAGGAGGCCAGATGGGAGGTTTAGTTAGAGTCAGGCCTCTCATGAACCTTGCAATAAGAGGATGAGAGGAGACAGGTTGTCCATTTATAGGTTTTAAAGATGCTGCAATAGCACTCAAATGGACTCGTACTGAATTCGTCTTAAGGCCTGCATTAGAAAGATGCAGGAGATAGTCTAATAGAGAATTCAAAGGAAGTGCTAGAGGGTCAAGACCCTGTTGAGCACACCAAATGGAAAAGCGTTTCCATTTGAAAGCATAGGAACGCCTCGTGGAGGGTTTCCTAGAGGCATGAAGGATATCTTTCACTGGTTGAGAAAGATTGAAGTCATGAAGGCTTAGGCCTTCAGTAACCAAGCTCTGAGGTGTAGGGACTTGGGGTTTGGGTGCCACAAAGTCCCCTCCTCCTGAGACAGAAGGTCTGGCGCAGCTCCCAGGTCCAGGGAGGGTCCCTGGGAGAGATGCAGAAGTAGAGGGAACCACACTTGGCGTGGCCAGCGTGGAGCTATGAGGATCATCGATCCGTGATCCCTCTGGAGTTTGAACAGAGTCTTGGGAATCAAAGGAATGGGTGGAAAGGCATATAGGAATTCCTGACCCCAATGCAGGAGAAAAGCGTCGTTGGCCTGAGCTCCCTGACACGGAGTCCTGGAACAGAACCGGGGAAGTTTGGCATTCCACGGACTTGCAAAGAGGTCTATGTCCGGGGTTCCCCATTCCTGAAAGATTCTGCGTATCTGGTCCATATGTAGGGACCATTCGTGTGGAAGCAGAACTCGACTGAGTCTGTCTGCCCGAGAGTTTTGAACCCCTGGAAGATACACTGCCAGAAGATGAATTTGATGCTCTCTGGCGAAGGCCCATAATCTGAGAGCTTCGTTGCAAAGCGACAGAGAGCCTGTCCCTCCTTGTTTGTTTATGTAGAACATGGCCACCTGATTGCCTGTATGGACTTGGACGGTCAGGTTGACAAGGAGGGTATGGAAGACTTTGAGGGCAAAGAAGATTGCTCGCAGTTCCAGGAGGTTGATGTGAAAGGTGGTCTCTTGTGGAGACCAAGCACCCTGAGTGGAGAGGTGTTGAAGATGGGCTCCCCACCCTGTTTGGGAGGCATCTGTTGTGAGGGTTGCTTGAGGCAACAAAGGTTGGAAGGGGGCCCCCAACAACAGATTCTTGGTGGACATCCACCATTGGAGAGACCAAAACAGACGCTTTGAGGTGAGTATTTGGTCGGAGAGCGCTCCTGATGCCTGAGTCCACTGGGTGGCCAAGGTCCATTGAGCTGCTCTCATATGAAGACGAGCGTAGGGCACCACGTGTACCGTGGAGGCCATGTGGCCCAGAAGTCGCAGCGTTTCTCTGGCTGTCAAGTGACCGCTGGACTGAGCTTGGGAGGCCAAGCACACCAGACGTTGGCCCCGGACTTGAGGTAGGTAGGCCCTTGCAGTGGTGGTGTCCAACTGGGCCCCTATGAATTCCAGAGACTGAGTAGGGATAAGTGGAGACTTGGGAAGGTTTACCACCAGTCCCAGATACTGCAGAATGTGCCTTGTGCGGTCCAGGGAAATCTGGGCCTCTGACTGAGATGGAGCTCGGATGAGCCAGTCGTCCAGATATGGGAATACAAAAATTCCCAGACCTCTTAGAAATGCGGCAACAACTGCCATGCATTTGGTGAACACTCTTGGAGCAGAGGCTAGACCGAAGGGAAGTACTCTGTACTGGAAATGTTTTCCCTGAAACAGAAATCTTAGATATTTTCTGTGGGATGGGTGGATGAGTATATGTGTACGCATCCTTGAGATCTAGAGAACAAAGCCAATCCTGACTCTGAAAGTATGGAAGGAGAATGCCTAGAGAAAGCATTTTGAATTTCTCCTTGTACAGAAATTTGTTCAATTCTCTCAGATCTAGGATAGGTCTGAATCCCCCTGTCTTCTTTGGTATGAGAAAATAAGGGGAGTAGAATCCTGTCCCTTGTTGAAGAAGAGGAGCCTCTTCTATTGCCCCTTGGGCAAGGAGAGAAGAGACTTCCTGACCCAACAGGCCCAGGAGAGATGGGGGAGAATTGAAGTGCCTCACCATGGTATATGGAGGAAGGTTGGAAAAATGAAGTTTGTAGCCCTCTCTGATGATAGAGAGGGTCCATTGCTCTGATGTAATTTGCCCCCATCTGGGAGCAAAGTGAGCTAACCTTCCGGGAATGGTGAGGGGCTCTGGTTGTTCTAGAGCCAGAAAGGTTAAGTTCTCTAGGGGCAAGTCAAAACCCCTGAGGGGGTTGAGCCTGCTGAGGAGTGGTAGACACTGCAGGCTTTGACCTTGCCTGTTTAGGCTGCTGACGTTTAGCAGCAAAGCGAGGCTGAGAAGATTGTTGGCCAGTATTTGTGGAAAATCTGGCCTTCTTGTAGTAAGGCCTCTTGAAAGACTTTTTCTGGGCAGGAGTAGAGGTAGACTTAGAAAGTCTATCTAAGGTAGCATTTTCTGCGTCCATTTGAGTGGCTTTAATTTGCCAGTCTTTACCAAATAAGTTCTCACCTGTACAGGGCAGATTCCGTAAGCCATCTAGGACCCAGGGTTCTAGGTCAGAGGCCTGGAGCCAAGCAAGTCGTTGGGCTGCAATGGCAATGCCCGAAGCTCTACCGGCACCCTCAAAGGAATCAAAGGCTGCTCTGTTGGAGAACTTAGAAACATCTAGAAGCTGTTTCACTAAAGAAATGAACTCCTCCTTTCTATCTTCAGGGATAAAGGGGGCAAAATGCTTTACCTTTAGGGCAAGTTCCCTTAGAAACATGCCCATATACAGACTGTATGAATTAATCCTGGCTATAAGCATACTAGCCTGGAAGATTTTCCTACCAAAAGAGTCTAGGGTCTTACATTCTCGCCCTGGAGGAGTAGAAGAGTGCCTTTTGGTACTCTTAATCTTTTTCAGCGCAGACTTTACCACAATGGAATGGTGAGGCAGCTGAGTTTTTTGAAAACCAGGAGAAGGAGGGACCCGGTACATGGTGTCCAACCTACGAGAATGAGGAGACAATGTTAGAGGAGCCTCCCATAAGTCCATCAAGTGTTCTTGAAGGATTTCATGGATAGGCAGGGTAACTGCCTCTTTAGGAACCTTAGGGTATCCTAAAATATCCAATTTCTTTGATCTAGGTTCTTTCTCAGAGGATGTAGTAAGAGAAAGTCCTTTAGCTACTTCTATAATGAAGTCTTGAAAGGACAAATCCTCTGGTGGAGACATTCTCCTCTTTGGGGAAGAAGGCTCTTCAGGAAGAACAAGAGAGAGCTCATCAGAGTCATCAGAGGAGTCAAAATCCTCAGAGGAATCAGAGTATCCTCTATTCGCTTCCAACGCACGATACGCATACCGGTCGGTATCGACATCGGGCGTACCGGGCATGGGATCGGTATTGGGTGAAAACCCGGATCCGGCATGCACCGATCTGCGTTTGGAAGACGATGGCCTCGGTTCCGGTATGGAAGCCAGTACCGGAACCGGACCCGGAACCGCTGGATGCGGTACCGAGGGCGTCGCAGCCTTAATGAAAGCCAGGATGGCCTGCTGCATGGTCTGAACAGTATTGTCCATAGACGCCACTGCTGCCTGGATGTCGGTACCGGCATGGGCCGGTACCCCAGAGCAGTCTAACAGGTGATCGGTCGAGGCCGTGCCATCGATGTCAACCTGTAACCCCATAGATGGTGCTTTGGAAGCCAGAGCTTCCCGCCGGGGTTGTTTGGCTGGGGCATGGTCCTCAGATTCAAAATTGAGAGCCTCTCGATGCTTTGAAGGAGATTTGCTCTTTGAGGACCTGCCCGAAAAAGGTTTGGTTACCTGAGATCCATCCGGAGAGGAAGACCTGGATGACTGTGATGCTGGATTATCTGAAGCAAACAGCACATGGAATTTGTTGGCCCGGTTCTGCAAACCACGTTTAGACATCTGGGAGCAGGATGGGCAGTCCGGAATGGAGTGGTCAGGCCCCAAACATTTAAGACACCAGTCATGGGTGTCTGTAACAGAAATAACAGCACTACACTTGGTACACTTCTTGAAACCAGGAGCTGGTTTCTCCATGAGGAGATTTTGTGTAGGCCTGAGGCCTAACAGAAGTCACCAAGTTGTGCTAAAAAAATAAAAGCTGCTTTTTTTTTTTTTAAGAAAGAAAAGAAAAGAGAGACCGGCGGTACCGGTTTCGGTATGGGGAAGGCAGGTACGCGGTCTAAAGAAAGAAACTAAAATAACAATTTCTTCAGCGGTGACAGGAACACGACCTGCTGGCTCTGCGGAAAAAGAGAAACTGAGGAGAGCTGGTCAGGAAGGCGGGAAGGCAGCGCGCATGTGCAGTGGGAGGCCCCAAAGGCTTCCTTTCTGGGAAGCTGGGGAGCTTTCCCGCGCAGGCTCCGTCGGTTCCGACGTACCCATAAGTGAGGACTTATTCCTGCTTGTTCCTGGAGATAACATATACCCCATCACATATATCAACAATTTCATTTTTGAGGTCTTTCAGTACTTCTCTTTAGTTTGTTGATTTGATCTATTACATCTTCTGGTTCACTTCCTCCAAATCACCATCATTAAATACTATTTCTAGACTGGGTAGATCCTTTACAATAAGGCATAAACATCATAGCAATTTACAATTTGAAAAAAAAAGGGGAATGGATTAATAGACAGATAACAAACCAGACAGGAAATAGACAGGTCACAAAAACTGGACGCAGAAACAAAAGGAAACAAGTTAGTAATAGAACAATAGATACTAGGACAGAGTAACATGTAGCCAGGGGTAACATAACGGTAGGAATATGGAGCCAATAGTGCTAGTCTAAAAAAGAAAAATCATAATTAGATTTGCTAGGGAAAACGTATTACATAAAGGCTTGCTCAAAATGCCAGGTTTTCATCCCTACCTTAAATTTCTTATAGGCCGATTCAAGAAGAAGATTTGTGGGGAGAGCGTTCCAGAAGGAGGGTGCGAAAAACCATTTTAAAATGAAAATAAAGTCTAAAGATGAAACAGAAACATGCACCCTAGGCTAAAAGCCTACACAGAATCAATGAAATTAGCTGATCACTGACCATGATACTGATACTTATGTTGGCCCCAGGATCATAGGCGCTAGCTCTGTGGGTGCTGTGGGTGCTTGAGCACCCCCAATATTTTCTCCTGTAGGTCTGTAGCAAAAAAAAAAAACAACCCACCATACTCCAGGACAAAGGAAGGTTTCTGTACCCTACCAACTGCTCCCACCTCCCCTTGCTCCCTATTGGCTGGCTGTGTCTGCTTCAGTCTTGGTATTTTAGTGCTATCAAGTCAGTTGTGATTTCTGGTGACCCAGCTAGGTCTGGGTTTTCTTGGAAATGTATCACTAGAAATGGATTGCCAGGCCTTTTCTTCAAAATCACTGGAGAGTAAAGTGGCTTGCCCAAGGTCACAAGGAGTGCCAGTGGGAATCAAGCCCTTGATCTTCTAGGTACTAGGCAGGTGCTCTAACCACTAAGTTATTCCTCCACTCTGACTACAGCCTATTGGCTGGTTTTGTCTGATTGATGGTTGCCTGGGCTATGGGGAGGAAGCAGAGCCAGATTTGTCAGATGTGCTGAGGTCTCAAGAGTTTAGGATTGCCAACCATCTAAATTATTTTAGGATTCTACAACTTTGTAAAGTAGCTATCTTAGCCAGAATGATGTCTAAATTGTCTGGGTATTTTTTATGAGTTTAGCTCCATATCTCACCAGTGCTCCCCCTCACTGTGCAGAGTTAGTGGTAGGTTCCAGCGAATGGAAAGGTTGCACTAGTCACAGCAAGGGTGGGCTGATTTTCTCTACAGGATCTGAAAGAAAGTCAGTGGAATAAGTGGGTTTCTTGGTAGGGGTGAGTGGGGTTGCTGAGAAAGGGTGGAAATGTAAGAGGAATGGGGTAAAGTGTGTGGAGGCTATTGCAGGCTGAGAAAAAGAACCGATAGCAAAAGCAAGAACTGGGAGCACTGAAGAAGAGGAATGCAGAAGCAGCACAGCACCAGTAGACAGTCAGAGACAGAATCTGTCTGTCTGAAAAGTGCTAGTGTGCATGTGTGTATCTGATTTGGGGCATGATGGATGAATGCATGTGCATGTGTGTGTGTGATGTACAACAGAGTGCATGCATGTGTATATGTTTCTGTGTCTCTGATGGAAATAGTCTCATATAAATAGAGCTTCCCATTGAAAATTTCAGTTAGAGTGGAGACGTCCGCTGGTACAAATGTGGAGGAGTGTAGGAGTGGGACATGTGGTTTAAAATAGGGGACATTTAGGCATCCCAACCAAAGTAATATGATTCCAGGGCAAATACTTAAAATATGGGAATGTTCTGTATAATACGGGACAGTTGGTCACTTTATCTCACTGTACTTCATCCTTTGCCACCAGTGTGCACTTTCCTCTGTCCACGGTGCCCAACGTCTCTCTTCTTTCCCTTGCTTCCCAGCATCCTTTTCCCTGTACATGTCACCTCCTGATCAGCACACTAATCTCTTTGCCCCCTTTCTGCAGTCCCAAGAATCTCCTCTTTCCAACCATCCACCAGCAGGCATCCTTTCTCAATTACCCCACTCAACACCCTCTTTTGCTCCACCCCCGTTTCACCTACACAGTGTCCTCTCTCTCAGACACCCACACCCCTACAATATCCTATTTCTCAACCCCTCTCCACTACCACCAGCCCAGCATGCTCTCTTATCACCCCTTGCACCTATCCAACATGCATTCCTCAGCTTTTCAGCCCCCCCCAACCCTTTTAATTGTGGCAGCTCCAGACTTTCTCCTCTTTTTGGCTGCTGATGGAATGAGCACCACCTGTGGCTAGTGGCCACCATTTCTCTCTTTTGCTGCTGATGCAATGACCTCCACCAGTTGCCCCATGCTGGCACTGCAAGCATTTTTAAAGCTCAAAGGCTGGCACATCCAGTCTCCTTACTGCTCTTCTTGCAATGAAGGATAACAGTAGTCAGAAAGTGCCAGTCCACAAGTCTCAGATGCTTGCAGTAACATGCCCTAAAAGTGGGCAGGTGGTCCTGGAGTTTTGCAGGTTTATGTCTCCCTCTGCCAGAACTGGAACAGCTAAGCAGTCATCATACCTTTTGGTACAAGTTACGGATCAGATAAGTTGCTGCTGTCTACTTATATCAAGTCTTGTAAAGTTTTTGGTACTATTTCAACTTTAGCTACATAAAGCTTTTCTAAAAAGCTACAAAATTATGAACAAACTGGAATGTTTGTTAGTGGGGACTGATCCTCCCCTTCACAAACTTTCCAACTAAAACGTTTTTTGCATGATTAGGCTCTGGTTACCCATCTTTTATCCCTCCAAATTCTGGCATCCTAGATGACCACCTAGTTTGCTTAATGGAAAAACTGGCCCTGCTGGCAAATTTTACTGGGGAATACAAGAACCAGAGTGGAGGCTGAGAGGATCAGCTGTGGGTACAGGGAATCAGGAACCACAGATGAGACAGATGTGGTGCAGAAAGCCTTCTGGGATAGATGAGACAGATGCGGTGCAGAAAGCCTTCTGGGATAGATGAGGGAGATGTGGTGCGAAAGCCTTCTGGGATAGATGAGACAGATGTGGTGCAGAAAGCCTTCTGGGATAGATGAGGGAGATGTGATTGAGAAAGCCTTGGCGAGGGATTGGTGAGATGTGGTAGAGAATGCCATCTAGGAGAATGGGAAGAGACATACAGAGATTGGGGAGGGAGAGATAGAACCTGGAATGGGGGAAGAAGAGAAAATAGGGATGAAAGCGAGAGAGGATCCAGGATGAGTGAGGGCTAGGTTTTGGGGGCAGATCCAAGAAGGGCCATGGGGGAGCGGGGAGCAGTGAATATGGAAAAGCACCGTGGTAGGGGGCAAAAGGGTGAAGACCTGATAAAAGGCCCTCAGAGTGAGGAGTATTTAGATGGAAGAAGACCTGGAAAGGGATTGTGGGGCTACAGATGCCTTCAGGAGTCTAGGTAGAGGAAAAAGAAGAAAAAAGATAGAGGAAAGGGGAAGGAAAGAGAAGGTAATGGAGAGGGAAAGAGGACTGAGAAAAGAGGAGAGAGAGAAAGGACCCAAGATAAATGGGAGGATATAGGAAGAAAGGACCCATAATCAGGGAAAGAGGACTCAGGGGAGGGGAAAGGGGGGAAGGGACCAGAGAGAAGACTTAAGGATGGGGAAGTAGAGCACTCTAGACTGGGAGGGACAGGGAGGAAGAGAGAGAAGGGGGGCTGGTGACTGAGGGAGAGAGAATCCTGGATAACGAGGGAGGAGAAAAGATCCATGACGAGGGCAAGGATCAGGGATAGTAGGATATGCAGAGAGAAGGAGCTGCAGTTGGGGTTGTAAAAGTGAGAAATAACCATAGAATGCGGAGGGACGGAGGAGGGGGGAAGTAATGCAGAGACGTATTTTAGGAAGAAGGGGATGAAGAATGAAAGAAATGAGGAGGAGGAACAAGGAATAGAAAGCGGGAAAGGTGGCAAGGAGGAACAAACAACAGAAGGGAAAGCGCACATGTGAGTGTTTGACATGGGAAGTGTTGGGGGCTGCATGCATGTGTGGGTCACAGGGGAGGTGTGCATCTGTGTGTCATGGAGAATGTTGGGGGTGTATGCGTGTCATAGGGAGGGTTGTGGGTGTCTACACTTACATGTGTTTTTGTGTTATGGGGAGAGTTAGGGGTGCGTGCATGTCTGTGTGTTAGGGGTGTGTGTGGTGTCATAAGGGGTGTCAGGGGTGCATATATGCATGCGTGTATCATAGGACGTGTCAGGGTGTATGTGTATGTGTGCATGATGGGAAGTGTCATAGGGTATGTGCATGGTTGTGTATTTGTCAGGGGTGCCTAATAGAGCAGTGAGATAAGAACCAGGGACGCCCAGTTCAAATCCCACTACTGCTCCTCGTGATTTTGGGCAAGTCGCTTAAGCTCTTCATGCTCAAGGTACAAACTCAGGGGCCGATGCAGAAAGTCCAAGAGCACTGCATAATTGTGCACTAGTATGTATGTGTACTCACCTAGTTCTATGGAAACCATTTTGACTGGTAGAAAAATGGGATAGAAAATCAGTCACATGAATAAATACCGGTAAATACATAATAGTATGCCATAAACAAAATGTATTTGCAACAACACTATTGGTAAAATGACAGAGCAATCACTGCTGATATACCAATGTTCTATTATTTGCTGATATATTCACCACTAGAAACCAAGAAAAGTTATTTTTCCACCAATCTAGCACAGTGTACAAAGGTCTCAGTAAAAAACACGTAGCTGTTTGTAAAGGGTTTTTTGATCATCGCCCTTACGGCTTGCTGCTGTTCACATCAATAACCTTTTCTTCACGTACACATTGGCTGTTTTTTTATGCTTTTACTTTTTTACTTTTTCAATAAAAAATAATTTATGTATTTTTCTTTAAACTGTCAGTAACAGCCGACACTCCTCAATCAAAATTATGTTGTATATTATCAAATATCAGTGCAGCTGGTACTTAGCTTCTACTCCAAAGGTAATGTCTTTCATTTTGCTGGCGGCTGCAATTTAAATCCCAACGCCGTACTTCTAAGGCGCCCAAGCATTTCACAATTCGTGTTTCATCAGGGGATTGCGTTTAGACATTTCAAACTGGGTAGAAAAATACAGCCAAACAACTGTTATATTCTAAATACTGTTTCTTTGTTTCACTTAAACATTTACCATGTTTAACATTGTCGCCTGAAAATGTATCCTCAAACATACCTCCATTGTAGTAACCATTATTTCACTGCAAACAGAGGGAAACTCTAACCACTGGACTTTCCCCACTCTTTCAATCAAAAAGACGCCGCACATGCGGTTTAGGGCTTTCATCAATCCTTATATGGACTTCTTACAAAACTCCTCCCCCCTGGTGTGCACTACTGTCCAAGTTCTTTACGCACATACTGACCAATCCATCGAAGCATTCAAGCCATGAGGTTTAACTGTGTTCAAAATAAAAATCCATCGTTGTTCTTCCCTAAGCAAAGTTTGCTCCTTAGTTCTACCGCCCCGGGGAAAATCAACCCGATCTATAGCAAAGCATCTTAAATGGTCAAAACTGTGATTTTCGGTGATGCAATGTTGCACTAGAGGTGCTTCCAACACTCAGTTATTCACGCGACTACGATGTTCGCCCATCCTCAACTTCAAAGAGCGGACAATTTTTCCAATGTACAACATTGCACACGGACATCGAACCACATATACTACATAGGTAGACAAGCACATGGTCGCTTTTCGCAACTTATACGTAACATCTCGATGTACAAAATGTGCTATTTCCAACGTTATGGCACAGATGCTACAGCTGCCACATTTCTTGTGTCCTAATTCAACATCCAACTCATCAACAGAACACACTGGACGCAAGATAGTTGGACTGAGCTGCTCCTTCAGATTGGGGCTCCTACTCCATACACATCATATCCTCTTGTCGCGGAGTCCCGGAATGGTCCCCAAAACTTTACTATGTCTCCTAATGATATTCTGGATATCTTTACTCAGAAAAGCGGGTAATAAGGTTAACTTTATCAGTGTCTGTCCTCATCTTGTGTCGCCTGTCTTGCCCCTGAGGTGCCAGCAAAAGCCAACGATCATTACACAGGGCTCTCGTATATGCCTGTTTCACTACAGATGCTGGATAACCTCTCATTAGAAAATTGTTTTTCAACTGTTTGGATTTTATCCGAAAGTCCATGGAATCTGAACAATTTCTCCTATATCTTAAAAACTGGGAAAATGGTAACCCCTCTTTTAGCTGTCTAGGGTGAGCACTATTGAAGTGCAAAAAGGTGTTACGATCTGTCGATTTACAATAAACAGTAGTGTCACAGGTTGCATGGCCCCTAATAATTTGTAAATCCAGAAACGTGATGACGTCTCGATGGTATGTAATGGTAAATTTAATATTGGGATCACATTGATTCAACCAATTATAAAAGGAGAGTAGATCAACCTCACTACCCCACCAGAGCAGGAAAACGTCCAGTGTGTTCTGTTGATGAGTTGGATGTTGAATTAGGACATTTTTCTACCAGTCAAAATGGTTTTGACCATTTTGCCTGCTATAGATCGGGTTGATTTTCCCCGGGGCGGTAGAACTAAGGAGCAAATTTTGCTTAGGGAAGAACAACGATGGATTTTTATTTTGAACACAGTTAAACCTCATGGCTTGAATGCTTCGATGGATTGGTCAGTATGTGCGTAAAGAACTTGGATAGTAGTGCACACCAGGGGGGAGGAGTTTTGTAAGAAGTCCATCTAAGGATTGATGAAAGCCCTAAACCGCATGCACGGCGTCTTTTTGATTGAAAGAGTGGGGAAAGTCCAGTGGTTAGAGTTTCCCTCTGTTTGCAGTGAAAGCGTAGTTACTCACCTGTAACAGGTGTTCTCCAGGAGCAGCAGGAATCAGTCCTCACATATGGGTGACGTCGGCGCCGACGGAGCCCTCGCGGAGCAATTTTCCCCAGCTTTCAAAGAAAGCCTTTGGGAATTGCAGCGCGCATGCGCGGTCGCCTTCCCGCCCAAGGGTGCCATCTTAGCCGGTCTGATGACATAGCTAAAAGACAGCATAAAAATTTGCAAAAAAAAACTTAAGCAGATGATTGCAACTCCACGGGGAGGAGGGAGGGTTGTGAGGACTGATTCCTGCTGCTCCTGGAGAACACCTGTTACAGGTGAGTAACTACGCTTTCTCCAGGACCAAGCAGGAAGTCAGTCCTCACATATGGGACTCCCAAGCTTAAGGCTACCGGAGACCCTAAGCACAAAAATGAGCTCCCTCTAGCTCAGCGGCACAGAAGGAAGGAATCTTCACTGAATTATCACCCACCGGTAGCCCCCATCCGGGATGGAGGGTAGGAGTTGCTCAAACCTTGAAGAGATTTCGGAGGACTGCCTGTCCGAAAGCATTGTCCCTGCGGGACTCCCTCTCGAGACAGTAATGAACCGCAAAAGTCTGGCTCGAAGACCAAGTAGCGGCCCGGCAGATGTCTGCCAGCGGAACAGAACGGAGGTAAGCCACTGACGTAGACTTCGCCCGAACACAATGAGCCGTGACTCGACTTTCTAAGGAGAGTCCGGCTGCCCCATAAGCCCAAGCGATACAGTCAGCAACCCAGATGGACAGAGTACGCTTGGAGACCGGGAGCCCCAATTTATTGGGGTCAAAAGACACAAAAAGCTGAGCAGCTTTACGGTGCTCCCGCGTACGGTCAAGGTAGAAGTTCAATGCCGGCGCCGACGTCACCCATATGTGAGGACTGACTTCCTGCTTGGTCCTGGAGAAATAATGGTTACTACAATGGAGGTATGTTTGAGGATACATTTTCAGGCGACAATGTTTAACGTGGTAAATGTTTAAGTGAAACAAAGAAACAGTATTTAGAATATAACAGTTGTTTGGCTGTATTTTTCTACCCAGTTTGAAATGTGTAAACGCAATCCCCTGATGAAACACGAATTGTGAAACACTTGGGCGCCTTAGAAGTACAGTGTTGGGATTTAAATTGCAGCCGCCAGCAAAATGAAAGACATTACCTTTGGAGTAGAAGCTAAGTACCAGCTGCACTGATATTTGATAATATACAACATAATTTTGATTGAGGAGTGTCGGCTGTTACTGACAGTTTAAAAAAAAATACATAAATTATTTTTTATTGAAAAAGTAAAAAAGTAAAAGTATAAAAAAACAGCCAATGTGTACGTGAAGAAAAGGTCATTGATGTGAACAGCAGCAAGCCGTAAGGGCGATGATCAAAAAACCCTTTACAAACAGCTGCGTGTTTTTTACTGAGACCTTTGTACACTGTGCTAGATTGGTGGAAAAATAACTTTTCTTGGTTTCTAGTGGTGACTATATGAGCAAATAATAGAACATTGGTATATAAACAAAATGTAAGCAAATGAGATATGCACAAAACATCTGCGCTAATTGTGCAACAGCCGCCAGACGAATGCGCAGAAAGCTTATACGCTAGTGGCGACATATATGTAATGAAATTTAAACTAACAATTTATTACATTTAAAATAATGATTTCAACGCGGAATAATAATTGTTTACCCGCATTGCAGTGGGGAAAGTTATGCACTTAACGTTAGTGCCCAAAATAGTGGTTTCTGGAGAGTGCTCAGGATACTGAGGGTACATGGGCTTATCACTGTGTTGTCCACAACCATTCTTTTTGGTCGTCAGACTGTACTTCAAAGTTGTTGAAAAAATATTATGATAAAAAATACTCTTGTGCATGAACTAAAACAGAAGCAATCGTCTGTAATATTTTCAAACCTGACTCTATTGATTCCCTCAAAAGAGATCTTTCTGAGACAAGTGTTTTTAACATTTTTTTTTTGTGATTGCTCTAACCATGGAAGCATTAAAGTGTGCCCTATTGTATTTTAGTAAGGTACTTTCTTCCTGAGAAAAGAGCTGGGGTAAAAGTTCTTGATGTGCATGAATTTAAAGACGAAACCTCAGACATCTTTCCAAGTGCATTCTTAATACAGTTGAGTCCAATGGGCTAAGATCCAAAGTTTTGGCATGGTGTGCTGACAATAGCAATTGCAATTTTGGTGGGGCTGTTAGGAGGGGTAGTAACACTATTTTTTACAAGCTTCAAAAAGATATAAGAAGTAATTTAATTGGTGTAAACTGTGCAGCTCACATTGCTCATGATTGTATCAGCACTGCGGCCGAATGCCTGCCATTTGACATTGAAGTTATTCTTGACAAGATATTCAGACATTTTCACATCTATCCAGTGAGAATATCAAAAGCTCCTCGGATACAGTAACACTAGGTGGCTGCCTTTACTACACCAGGACAGAGAAGAAATAGGTTTCACCCCCTGAGGAAGGCGCAAGCCTAAACGCATCGCAGTATACTGCAATAAAGGTTGAACCTGCTGCCCTTCACTCTCTGCTGTTTGTTTGCTGACTTTACTACCAGCCATAGAGAGATTAACTAAAATGTTCCAACCAGTGAAATCATATTTTCTGAGCTAGGAAAAATGGCAGGTTATCATCAAAAACATTTTTGAGGGGAAACACTTTGGTTGCTCCTGTGGAGGAAACAACTTGGGGCTGTTAGCTGCCCCACTGGACTCCTCACGTTGTTGCTGGTGTGTCTGCTTCCAGAGTGGGCAGACACTGAGGAGGCTGACCTGAGGGAGGACCCCATTGCCCAATAAAGATCTTCAGCCAGCACATGCACCCGCACATCACGGCCCGCATGCCGTGGACCGAAGGGGCATGACCAAAGGGGCAAGCATACCCCTTTGATGCCCCTTTGGTGCACCAGAAGACACCGGAGGCTTTGTGTGGGGACGGAACTGTAATAATGGGTAAGAGAAAGAACAAAGGTTCAACTAAACTGCCTGCCTCATCTGCGGCTCAAGGTAAGACCCTTGGACCCATGGACAGACACTTGGTCCCGTGGTATCCACTGGTATTGTAGGGAGCTTCTTTGAGCTCCGATACCCAGTCCCCACTGCCCCCTCCTGCTCCCCCTTTATCTCCAATGTTTGTGGGAGACACTAGTATTGACTCTTGTTTATCATGTCCTGTCCCCAAGCCGGTTTCTCCGGCTGTCATGGGGAATATTTTATCCCCTTCATCGAAGGGGAATATCACATTAAAAGATTTATGGGGGGCAATTAATAATATAGATGTTAAATTGTCTGCTACTGTTGTTTCCCTTTGTACTTTTACCCATGGGGGTCTGAGAAATTAGTTGCTGTTGATAACCAGATTACTTTATTACATAAATCTGTAGCACATGTCCAATCCCAAATCCAGTCTTGTGTGGCATCTAGTGTGTCTTCTTTTAAAGATTCTTTGACAGTCTGGAAAGCTTGGAAAATAGGGCATGCACATGTAATTTGAGATTCTTAAATTTCCCTTTGACTCATCTGCTCTCCCCTGAGATATTCCTTAATAACTATTTCTCAGAAGTTTTACATTTTCCTGATGTTATTGATGTGGTTCAAGCTTATTATTTGCCAGGTGAACTTAAGGAGTCTGTTTGAGGGGATGGTGCTCAGTCACTCGGATTTGACGGCTTTTTTAGAGGATTCCGCAGATGTAATTTCAAGGCGGACCACCCTAGAAGTTACATTGGAATCTGAAGCAGTGAGATTTTGAATTTTGAAGGCTTTCTTTCAGCATAAAAATAATTTATTTTGTGGTTATAAGCTGAATAGTTTTCTGGATGTAACCCGACAAACTCAAGTCCGGAGACGTCAGTTTCTGGAAATGAGACAGTGGGTGTTACATCTAGAAGGCACATTTTATTTAAAATTCCCCTGTAAAGGTATTATTGTTTGCCAGAGTCATTAGATATTTCACATTTACAAAGTTAACTTAGAGATAGGGAGAGTGGATGTTAGGGCTGTGGGTTTAGTTTATATTAAAGTCTCCTTAATTGGTGCCCTGGGTGTGCACCTATGTTCCTTCAGCTGATGGGTTAGATTTAAGCTGAAGTACTCCCGAGATGTGGACTTGACTTTATTTTCTTTGTATGATGGGTATTATGTTATATTTTCTTGATTTACTTTGGTTTCTTTTCATTAAGTGGAATTGTATTTATTTCAAAATCTCAATTTAAAAAAAAGTTTTGAGAATGAATCAGCAGAGGTTTGGCTGTACTTTTTACAGAGTCAGGCAGTGATTTTTCAAAATGCGGCTTTAAAAGTTGAATCTCAAAAAGTCTCAATGATAGAAGTGGTTGGAGTAATCAGGGACCTTAGAAACAAGTTAGTAACTAAGAAGAATGAAGTGTTTTTGCCTCTGACAATCAGAAAGAAGATAAAAGATCTTGAAGAAGAGGGCAGCCTTGATGAAGCAGATTTCAAGTAATCTGTGTCATCTTTCTACACCACTTGCATTGATTACTTAGATCACTGGACCACTCACTTCCAGGAAATTGGGAAACAACAGTGGACTCTCCTAAAACAACTGGAGTGGTGTGAGCTAGAGTCGTCTTAGGATATGTTTTGTTTACAAGACCCGGTCTAGAATTAGTAATAAATGATACTGAACTGTTTGATGAGTTCTCTTGTCTTAAGTCATTTGTTTCTGAAGAAAAAGTTCAAGAATGAAAAAAAAAACAGACACCACGGTTGATGAAAAATGGAAGGCGTTGTTTGGACACCTCAAAAGTAATGAGGTACCCTATAAAACGTTATGCAAACTGGTTGAATTTTTTTTATGTTTGCCAGGTTCCAATGCTCCAACTGAAAAGTGCTTTTCAATCATGAACAAAGTGTGGTCTACAGAAGAAAAAAACCCTGCATGTAGAAACTCTCAAATGTCTAATGATTGTAAAGCACAATTTTGAGTTGAGTTGCCCAGAACTTTTTAATTATCTTAGTGGAAATGTTGCTATTTTGAAGAACATTCACCCTATAGAGAAGTACAAGTAGGCCTGATTGGCACATTTGTAAGTAAAGTTATAAACCTAGCCTACTGATTAAAATTTTGTGTTAAAATTAAAATTGTAATTATAAACTTATTTTTTTTATTTTCCTTAACTTTGAACCTCCTGGCTTGATTGAGTGTCCTGTATTTGAACTTAGAAAGGTGGTCAGGTTATAGTAGAAGTAGTAGTAGAAGACCCATTGGAGGGTCAACCAATACACATTTGTTTCTTATATATATATATTTTATTTTCCTTATCTTTCAACCGCCCCCCCCCCCCCCCCGGTTTGATTGCTTGTCCCGTATTTGAACTTAGAAAAGATGTTCAGGTTAAGTGAGAGGGTGATACTGTAGGTATGTAAAGGGGAGGGTGCAAGAATAATGGTTTGCTTAGTTGCCTAATAACCTTGCACCAGCCCTGCTGCCAGTCCTTTCCTCATGATCCTAGCCAGCAAGAGTGATGCATAATAATGTGTCATCTCTGTGCTGCAGCCTTCACAGGGCCAGTATTGCAGCTAGGGTTGCCAACTGGCCGGTTTTCAGCCGGCCTGGCCGGTTTTTCCACGGCCAGGCCGGCTGCCGGCGCAGAGGCAAAACCGGCCCTTTAAAAGCCGTTTTTTTTGCTCTGGCCGCAAGATCGGGAGCGGCCTGAGCAATAAAACCGGCTTTTCTCCGCTTCAGAGGGAGCCGGGGAAGCCCGCGCGAGGCCCCGGCTCCCTCTGAACAGCCACCAGCGTGAAGAGCCTTTACCTTCACGCTGGCGGCTGTTCCTGTGAAGCCGCGAATGCTGGGAAAGGTTAAAGGTTGCCCTTTAACCTTTCCCAGCATTCGCGGCTTCACAGGAACAGACGCCAGCGTGAAGGTAAAGGCTCTTCACGCTGGTGGCTGTTCAGAGGGAGCCGGGGCCTCGCGCGGGCTTCCCCGGCTCCCTCTGAAGCCTCAGACAGCCGCGATGCTGGTCCGGGGGGGGGGGGGGGGGGGCAAGGAGTGGATGGGGGGGTTTGGGGGGACCGGGGCGGGAAAAGGGCGAAGGGGGGGGGACTGGGCCTGGAAAAGGGGGAAGGGGGGGGGGACTTGGACTGGAAAAAGGCTAAGGGGGGGGGACTTGGACTGGAAAAGGGCTAAGGGGGGGGGGGACTTGGAATGGAAAAGGGCTAAAGGGGGGGGGACTGGACTTGGACTGGAAAAGGGCTAAGGGGGGGACTTGGACTGGAAAAGGGCTAAAGGGGGGGACTTGGACTGGAAAAGGGCTAAGGGGGGGGAGACTTGGACTGGAAAAGGGCTAAAGGGGGGGACTTGGACTGGAAAAGGGCTAAGGGGGGGGGGACTTGGCCTGGAAATGGGCTAAAGGGGGGACCTGGACTGTAAAAGGGCTAAGGGGGGGGGGGACATGGACTGGAAATGGGTTGTGATGGGGGTGGAGGGGACCTGGACCAGAAAAGGGCTATGGGGGTGGGGAACGTGGACTGGAAATAGGCTGTGTTGGGGGGGGGACCTGGACTGTAAAAGGGTTATGGGGGGGGGGGACATGGACTGGAAATGGGTTGTGATGGGGTGGAGGGGACCTGGACTGGAAAAGGTCTATGGGGGGGGGAACTTGGACTGGAAAAGGGCTATGGTGGAGGAAGGGGGATCTTGGACTGGAAATAGGCTGTGATTAGGGGGGCTAGGACTGCAAATGGGCTGTGATGGTGCGGGGGGACTCGGACTGCAAATGGGCTGTGATGGTGCGGGGGGACTCGGACTGCAAATGGGATGTGATGGTGGGGGGGCCTAGGACTGGAAATAGGCTGTGATGGGGGACTTGGACTGGAAATGGGCTGTGATTGGGGGGGGGAGCTAGGACTGGAAATGGCCTGTGATGTGAGGGCTAGCACTGGAAATGGGCTGATGAAGAGCTGGAATAGGACTGGAAATGGGCTGATGTGGGGCATGGGAGAATGGGACTAGAAGGGAATGGATGCTGGGTGGGTCTAGAACTATAAGGGAACTGATTTGGGGGGAGGACTAGAATGGATGGGGAATGAGAATAGAGAGGGGAAAAAATATTTTGTGTGGAAGAAAAGTCTATGATGGGCCGGTATTGGGAGAGTAAGAGGGGCTTGAGAATGGAAGGGTGAAATTTAAACGGATGATAAAGGAATAAGGAAAGAATTGGGGGAAAGAGCAAAAGGGAAACAATCAGTATGTTAAAGCAGAAAGAAATAGAGAGAGAATGGAAAACATCTGAAAGAGAAGAAAGGACAAATGGATAGCTCGCAGAAGACACGAAGAAACCAGAAGAAAGTGACTGGAGCAATTGCAACTGAAAAATAAAACGCCCAAACAGAAGGTAGAAAAATACTTTTTATTTTGAATTTATTAACTGGAATATGTCTGGTCTGGGAAGTGTGTATTGCTAACATCTTTGCGTTTTTGTTTAGTGCAAGAGGAAATTACTTTATAGTTTTATTTCTCCAGTGTTGTACATTTCATGTTTGGATTTTGGGGTTCCCAGTTTAATTATTATCTGACCAAGGAAGTTAGCCTACACGTATCCTCGGTAATTTTTGTGGGTGGGGCTGGGGGCGGGGCAGGGGTGGGACTAGGGGCGGAGAATGGGTGGAGCATGGCGAGCCACAGGTGTCGGGTTTTTCTCGGTGAAAAAGTTGGCAACCCTAATTGCAGCAAGAGCTGCAAGATCTAAGGAATCTGGGCAGCTCATACCACAAGACTGGCTCAGCAGAGCACAAGAAGATGATGCACTATTAAACTGCTACTGCTGCTGCTGTGGGTGTAGGAGGAGCGGTTGCCTGCCCTGCTTTGACCGTGCCAGGGGAAAAGACACAAAGGAGAGAAGTCCTATGCTAGTTTGTCGCCACTGGACTCAGGATTAGGATGTTGTGGCAAATGCTCAAGATGGGCATCCTGGTCTCAGATCGGGGCAATCTCCAAAAATCGTGGGTGTCTGGTAACCTTATGATTTTAAGTGAACAGGAAATGAACAAGAGAATTGCACTGCCTCAGGATAGCCACCGGAGGTCAGGAGTGTGCCAAGAAACAAGACATGTTCAAGCCTTGCTATATGCTCCATAATTTCTTAAGACTGAATGTTTAAATATTTTCCAGTACCTGCAAGTTATTCTGCAGGAGATATCTGAAAGAAAGGGAACTTTCAAGATGGAAACAATCTCTTTTCAACTAAATAAGAATCCGGAGAGCTTACCCTACTGCACCCTACTGTCCCTCAGTGCACCTCCCCACTCCTCTGTTGCCTCTGCAAGAGAAGCCCCCTCATAAAGAAGTACATCTCATACATCTTCCCCACACACACACACACACACCTTGTCAGGACCTCACTCATCAAAAGATAGTCATACCCTCACATACTTCTCAAAGAGTTGCAAAGTGAAGTTACCCAGTTCCAAGAATGAGATTCTTGGCCAGTTATAATTTTAATTAGTATTGCAATGCAATTGGGCCATTTATAATCCCTAATATTATCAATTGGAATCAATGCTGCAGGTCCCATAATGCATCAGAATAAGATTATCAAAAATTAGGGTTGCCAACAGGCTCCAGATGCACCCAACAGGCTTGATCCAGTCCTGGGTTTACCCCATTGCATGCGGGAACTTGTAGTCTTGCTTTTCTTATAGAGTGCAATAGAGAAATCAGAATACAAGTCCCTGCATGCAATGGGGTAAACCCAGGACTGGATCAAGCCTGTCGGGTGCATCTGAAGCCTGTTGGCAATCCTACCAGAAATCCAGGACTGGCTTAAAATCTCACTCCTGAAACTGGGTAATTTGGCAACTCTGCTCCTCTCTATAGGAAAGATCTAATACAGGAGCAGTCACCATCTCACACAACTTTTCAGAACTCCCTTCCTCTCTCCCATTCTCTGAAAGGGAGACGCCAATGAAGAGGACAGTCACCCTCTTACACACTTTGTGGATGCTCTTCATTGTGACATGGATCCCTCATAGGGTAGCCAACTTTTGCACAGATCATAACTGGATACCTGAAGACTAATGGGGGAGGAGGGAAAGAGGCTGATAACTATACACTGGTGTTGCACTGACAGACACTTTGTGAAGTAACATATATCCCTGCAAAAGCAAACTCAGAACTCACATAGTGAGAACCATACCAAAACAGCACTAACTCGGAGGACTCTGAGTAGGGCTCAAAGTGCAATAACACTACCTATGAAAAGATAGCGCTATAAATATTACACCAGGCCCTTAAACACCCATACTTCTTCTATTGGGGAAACCGAACAGATGGGACTGCTATGGATCTCCACGCAGGAGCTACATGTTAGAAGAATCCTTCACCTTGGTTTATCAAATAGTTGTAATACATCTTCCCAGTGTAGCGATATTTCTCTCAATTCCTCTGCAGTAACACCTTTAAATACCACTTCAGTCTTGGGTAGCATCCCTACATCTTCCTCAGTAAAGACCGAAGCAAAGAATTCATTCAGTCTCTCCGCTATAGCCTTGTCCCCTCTTACTGCCCTTTTTACTCCTCTATCATCTAACGGTCCAGTTGACTCTCTCACAGGCCTTTTGCTACGAATGTACTTGAAAAAGTCTTTATTTCGTGTTTTTGCTTCCGTAGCAAGTTCCTTCTCAAATTCTCGCTTTGCCTGCCTTATCAATGCTTTGCATTTAACTTGCCAGTGCTTGTGCTGTTTCCAGTTTTCGTCGTTTGGCTCTTTTTTCCATTTCCTGAAAGATGCTTTTTTGGCAGCAGCAGCTTCTCTGACCTCACCTTTAAACCATGCTGGCAGTTTTTTGGACTTTCTTCCACTTTTCTTAATGCGTGGAATACAGCTGGTCTGGGCTTCCAGGATAGTATTTTTAAACGCCACCCAAGCTTGATGTAAGTCTTTAACCTTTGCAACTGCTCCTTTTAGTTTTTTCTTAACTATATTCCTCATTTTATCATAGTCTCCCTTTTGAAAGTTAAAAGCTAGTACTGTGGATTTCTTTACTATCCCTCCTCCACTAATTAAATCAAACACGATCATGCTATGATCACTATTGCCAAGTGGCCCCAACACCCTTATTTCTTGCACCAGATCTGGTGTTCCACTAAGGACTAGGTCCAGTATGGCTTCCCCTCTGGTCGGTTCATGAACCAGCTGCTCCAAGAAGCAGTCATTTATTTCATCTAGAAACTTTATCTCCCTAGCATGTCCTGCCGTGACAATGACCCAGTCGATACTGGGCTAATTGAAATCACCCATTATTATTACTGTGCTGTGACTTTTGTTAGCTTCCTTGATTTCTTTGAGCATTTCATCATCCATTTGTTCATTCTGGCCAGGCGGTCGATAGTACACCCCCACTGCCATCACCTTCCCCTTCATACATGGAATTTCAATCCATAGAGATTCTACAGCAAATTTTGTTTCCTGCAAAACTTTAATCCTTTCTGACTCAATGCCCTCTCTAACATAGAGCACAACCCCTCCACCAATTTTATCAGTTCTATCAATACGATATAGTTTGTATCCAGGTATCACAGTGTTCCACTTGTTATCCTCCTTCCACCATGTCTCTGAAATTACAATCATATCTAACCTCTCATTTAGTGCTATATATTCTAACTCTCCCATCTCATTGTTTAGACTTCTAGCATTTGCATACAAGCATTTTAGAGACTGTATTTTATTAATATTAATCTGGCTATTGGTAGGCATGGGTAATTTGGAATCTTTATGCTCTGTCTGCACCATATTCAAGGGCATTTGGGCTACTTTACTCTTTTTTGGAACCTCACTGCTTTTGGTAGTATCCTTTAAGGATACCTTCTTCCGAACCATGCGCTCTTGGGCGACTGTCGGCTTTCCCCTATTTTCTAGTTTAAAAGCTTCTCTATCTCCTTTTTAAAGGTTAATGCCAGCAGTCTGGTTCCATCCTGGTTAAGGTGAAGCCCATCCCTTCGGAAGAGCCCCTCCTTTCCCCAGAATGTTCCCCAGTTCCTAACAAATCCAACACCCTCATCCTTGCACCATCGTCTCATCCACACATTGAAACTCCGGAGCTCTGCCTGCCTCTTGGGTCCTGCACGTGGAACGGGAAACATTTCAGAGAACGCTACCCTGGAAGTTCTGGATTTCAGCTTCCTACCTAAAAGCTTAAATTTAGCCTCCAGAACCTCCCTACCACATTTTCCTATGTCATTGGTACCGACATGTACCAAGACAGCAGACTCCTCCCCAGCACTATCTAAGATCTTATCTAGGCGGTGCGTGAGGTCCGCTACCTTCACACCAGGCAGGCATGTTACCAGATGATCCTCACATCCACCAGCCACCCAGCTATCTACATGCCTAATGATTGAATCACCAACTATAACAGCTGTCCTATCCCTTCCCTCATGGGCACATGGCCCTGGAGAAACATCCTCAGTGCGAGAGAGTTTTACATCACCTGGAGGACAGGTCCTAGTTACAGGATCACGTCCTGCCACACCAGGGTGATGCTCTCCTGTCACGTCACCTCTCTCCTCCATGGCAACAGGGATGCTACCAGACTGGAGGTGGGACTTCAGGACTATATTCCTGTAGGTCTCATCCATGTACTTCTCTGTCTTTCTTATGTCTTCCAGGTCTGCTACTCTAGCCTCTAGAGAACTGACTTTTTCCCTGAGAGCAAAGAGCTCCTTGCACCTAGTGCACACGTAAGACCTCTCACCAACTGGGAGAAAATCATACATGTGACACTCAATGCAAAAGACTGGAAAGCCCCCATCTCGCTACTGGACTGCTGTCTGTATCTTAGTTTAAAGCTTGTGTTTAGGTCTTTAAATGCTGTACTTACTAAGGGTTGGTGTAGATGCTTATACTAATAAAAGTGTTATCTAATACCTCTAATATACCTTGTTCACCTGAAGCTTAATTAATCTCAGGTCCTCAATGTATGACTGATTTGGATAAAGAGCTGCACCTGAGAGCAGCCCCTTTCCTCTAAGACGTGTAAGTACCTAAAAAGCTACAATTACCCCAGAGGCGGGTGGGTGTCGGGGAGGGAGGGAGGGAAGTAAGACCTATTAAAAGAGGGCTGTTACTGGGAGAATGTATGTAGTAGGGACAGAGGCAGAGCTGTTAAGTGACCCAGTTCAGGGAAGAAGATTTTAAGTCAGTTACCACCTCAGGGATGCAGGAAACTTGCGTTTCACAGTATCAAATTTCTCAGACGGGGCCAGATATTTTGAATTGTTCTCACTACGTCACCCAGAGTGCACATAAATTGAAAAGGAATACCTTATCTCTCTTCCTCACAATCCCAGCCTTCAATAGGGTCACTTAAGTAATGTGTAGCCCCACCCTGTCAAGGTGTCTCCCAGAAGCAGGGAGGAGGAGCTAGGATGGAAAAATTAAAAAATGGTGGTACACCTCCATGCAGGTTGAAAGGTTAGATGCTATTTCTGTACCTTTCTTAAGAACCAGAGCCAAAGGAAGAATTAAGACAAACGTATTTCTCCTATCAGAAGGTTGGAGGTTGGAATTCTATTTCAAATCAAGTATCAAAGTAACAGATGCATGAACAGTATTTTTCAGAAGATCAATAAGTAACCATAACGAAATGTGTAATATTCCTCCTTTACATCAACAGGTATACACAATTTACTCACAAAATCTTTGTTACAGGGTGGCTGGTGCTCTGCGGACTGCTTTGCTTATCTAGACAACTGCCGTGACAGTAGGTGGAGGCCCTGCCTAACTTACTGTCCAGACCATCCACACAGTCAGCCTCCATGTCATCTAGGGGACCTTTAAAGTGTGGCCCTGCGCCATGGGATGTAGTTATGGGTGTGTCCATAGGGGCATGTTCTGCCCATTTGGAGCCCCTTCAGAATACTGAGGAGCTTGAGGAAACTTGGTTCCTGGAATGGGTAAACGTAAAATGAAGGTGACCAACGTAAATAGACTTAGGGGCATGTTTACTAAACACCGTTGCTGTGCGGGTTCCCGTTAGTGTGCGGGTGCCATATAAGGAGTGGGCGGGCCAGCCAGAAAAAAGGAAAAAACGGACCGTACCTGTGTGCATCGCGCTAATGTGCGGGTCCCACATTAGCGCGTGGGAAGGCTAAGCGGGGCGCTGCCAGGCATATAGAAGAACACAGCCGTAGCACAATGTTGAAGACAAAAATCAATGGTGCAGGGGCCATGGGTTCAATCCCCCACTGTGTGCAACCAAAGAAGGCAGGGTGAGGCATGAATATTAATGGTAAAATATCATTTTAGGAGGCATACCACATTAGGGCGGCTGTCGGTGTTGCGCTGTTATGTTTTTGCGGCAGTAATTAATATGTTGCGTTATGAATTTCGCTGTAAAATCTGTGGTGCATTAGGCGGCGCGCTGTACGTCGCTTGCGTTACGTGCATCGTTAGGCTGTGCGCGGGACATCTTTTGCGTATTGTGAGGCAGTAGGTGGTGCTGTGTTAGTTGTTGACGGCATGAAGCGGTGGGAAAATATCCAAACACAGGACCCGAGACGTAGCACAATGGGGAAGACACCAACCAATGGTGCAGGGCCCACGGGTTCAATACCCCATTGTGTGCAATACAGAAAGGCTGGCCGAGGCATAACTAGTACTGCTGGATAAGAAAGTTGATGGAGGCACACTAATTTTGGCCATCACCAGGCGTCGCGCGGGTAAGTTTTTGCGGCAGTAACTAATATTGATCCACATTATGCGTCTCGCTGGCAGATGTGGGGGTCGTGAGTTGATGTGCTGGAAATGTGGGCGGCATCGGGCGTCGCGCTGTTACGCTTGTGCGGGTCTGGCAGCAGTAGGCGTCGCGCTGTTAGTTGTGAACGGCATAAGGCTGTGCGCAAATGTCCATACACAGGAACTGAGCCGTAGCACAATGGCGAAGACATTAACCAATGGTGCAGGGGCTACGGGTTGCAATCACCCAGTGTGTGCAAGCCAACAATTCTGGCTGAACCATGCCTAGTAATGTTTTAAAAAATATATTTAGGAGGCATACCACATTAGGGCGGCTGTCGGTGTTACGTTGTTGCGCCAGTAATTAATATGTTGCGTTATGAATTTCGCTGTAAAATCTGTGGTGCATTAGGCGGCGCGCTGTACGTCGCTTGCGTTTCGTGCGTCATTAGGCTGTGCGCGGGACATCTTTTGCATATTGTGAGGCAGTAGGTGGTGCTGTGTGAGTTGTTGACGGCATGAAGCGTTGGGAAAATATCTAAACACACAGGACTCGAGACGTAGCACAATGGGGAAGACACCAACCAATGGTGCAGGGCCCACGGGTTCAATACCCATTTTGTGCAATACAGAAAGGCTGGCCGAGGCATAACTAGTACTGCTGGACAAGAAAGTTGATGGAGGCACACTAATTTTGGGCGTCGCGCGGGTAAGTTTTTGCGGCAGTAACTAATATTGATCCGCATTATGCGTCTCGCTGGCAGATGTGGGGGTCGTGAGTTGATGCGGTGGAAATGTGGGCGGCATCAGGCGTCGCGCTGTTACTCTTGTGCGGGTCTGGCAGCAGTAGGCGTCGCGCTGTTAATTGTGAACGGCATAAGGCTGTGCGCACATGTCCATACACAGGAACTGAGCCATAGCACAATGGCGAAGACATTAACCAATAGTGTAGGGAGCATGTCCCCAATCACCCACAGTGTTAGTCCACAACGAGGCATATTTTTAGGGGTGAGAGAACCAATGTTTAGCATAAGGCGTTGCGTTGATGGGCATGAGGCGGTGAAAAATATCCTTTTGGAGGCACTGTAATAGTAGCCTGCAGAAGTGGCGCATTGATGGGTATGCACAGGAACAGACCCACAGCACAATGATGATGACACTGACCAATGGTGCATTGATCAGGGGTTGTATACACGGCTGTGCAGAAATAGAAAAAGGCTGGGTGATGCATCACCTGTCCTAGGTAATATTGCCAGATGAGGGGCATGAAGTTATTGCCCACATAATGTGTAAGAGGCAAAAGGCGCTGTGCTTATATCAGAGCCAAATGAACAGAGCCACAGCAGAAGGGTTAGCACACTGCCCAATGGTGCTGGCATCATGGGTCCAATCCCCTGCTGTGTTCAATGAATAAGGCTGGTTGAGCCATCACCTGTCATGAACTAGGAGCCATGTAACCCTCAATTGTATGTACTACTGATAGCAAATGAACTATGGAAGTACTGTAATAGCAGGTAATGCATAAGGTGCCCATCAAGGTACCTCAGAGGTCAAATTGTAGCGTACACTCTCCACAAACGAAACACACAATGATGTGTATAGGGTGCGTTTTGTGTGCCGTAGGAGGCAGGGCATTGACCAAACACAGTCAGTGCTAGTACCATTGTGTATTGTAATGTATGGAAATCCAAAGTAGGTGAGCAGACATGCAAGATGGAACAGCAGTGTAGCAGAATGGTCATGGCACTGACTGAACGTGAAGGGGTCATGTGTCAAATTGAGCAGTGACTAAGCCTGGGTTACCTACATCTGCGTACAGCATGCAATTGGACAGCGATCTGTGTTGCCAGCTAAACACAAGCCCACCCCAGTGCACAGGAGTATGTCACCCTTTAGGGTGTCACTGAATGCACATCATAAACCACCATTTCAGTGATGGCGAGTTCACATATAACCCAAACACTGCACAGAGCTGAAAGGAAACGTCAAGCAGAACGACAAGAACCACAGACATCACATGTGCTGCAGTACAATAATGACATCCAGGACATGTGGCATCTACATAAATACACACACAAATTGGGTCTAGCTGGAGCTATGTACAGAGTGATGCAAATGTAACATCCAATCATGATCGTGTGCGACAGACAACGTGAAGATGTGTCCAGCAGATGCGCCTGAAATAGCACAACAGGTGAAATCTCATGATGATAGTGGACCAGCGGTTATAGGCAGAGCACACACACACGAGCCAACCATGGAGAGATGAAATGCGGAAGGTGTAGGAGTGCAGGATGGCTTGTAGCAGCATGCACATCAGGGCAGGATGACACAAGAGCTGGGAGTCAGAAGATGGACAGAACCATGGGTCAAAACTCAGATGAGGGTACAATGTGCTTACATCACAAACCTGCCAACATCTGGCCGCCAAAGAAATGGAAACGACATCTGCACGACAAGCAGACACAGCCAACAGAACAGAGATTAATCACACCGAGGACCACTCCCAAAACACCCATCGCAACCAAAGGTAGCACAGAACAACAACTTCCACGTCATAGCAAAGGCTGCATTCACAAGCAGTCAAGCCACCCACACAGCACGCGTGCTGGTTGTAAGGACAGGCAAACCCACAGGAGAAAGCCTGAATAAATGCACCTGGTGATCTGCTGTGTTCAGATCACATCACATTTTGTATATGGTACCAGGGACACATGCACACACACACAAGGATATGTTATGCAGTGGATACAGCATGCAAAAGGAACAGAACACATCACCCCAATCGTAAAGGACCCACACATACCCCTACTTGAAACACTGACTAAATGCAAAGCCAACCCACCCACCCACCAATCAAACACAGAAACACCAAATCACAACCCAACAGTAATGAAACGCACATGGAAGAACTACCAGACAAGACGCTTCCAAAGGCTTCAATGTACCTCTGAAATTAAACTAATGCCTGTAATGGACGTGACATCTAGCGTCCTAACTGTATGCCTCCTCTTTACGCAAAACCCTACCAAGCAGCCCCGGAAATAAGACAGGCCAAATATCTTCTAGAATATAGCTTGAAAAAAAGCATTACCAGGAATCCCCTAAACCCCTACACATAATCAACCCTAGACGAATCAGACACTGTTCACAATCTGTCAATGTCCATAGCATGTCCTATGTGCCCTGTGGTCACCCTTAATTGTAGCCTCCCTGGGGATGGCCCTGCCCTACCTGTAAACCCCCACCCCTTGTAATGTAATGCAGATATGACCCGCAGAAATGTTGCATCAACATACACCTACATAAATGAATAAAAAAACAAAAAAAAACAGAGGAAAGTAAATAACCAACAAGGGCAGTGCTTGCTGTGTGCTTGAGCTGCCCAGCATTTGCGGACAGGATAGGAGCCAATTCAACATGAGAAAAGGTGCAGCACACACCTGCTCAACCTCAATATTACCACACCCCCAGGTGTAGTGCTGTGCAAACAACATTAAGAAAGAGACCCATGCAACAGCTAATATGTGCTGCCTTGTCAACACAGAGTGAACACCTTGCTGTACACTGACGACAGACAAGGGTGTGTGTAGAGGTGATGAAGCAGCTGTAAAATAATGTTTCCGTTTCCAGATATTCCATAAAAAAAATACGATGTTGTGAGGCAAACTGCTAAGCACTGTGTGAACAAACATGCCCCCAACCATACACACAAACAACACACTGAGGGCAAGCCAAACATTACATTCCAAAGGGAGGGCCTGTATGGGGATGTGCCACACTCAGTGATGTGCCAAATTGCAGACACATACACAGCTGTCATCAAACACCAATGTGAGCACAGGGGTCCATGGAAATTACCATCAAATCCGTAGACAAACGTGTAAATGTGGTCCATGAGTGGAGGAGCAGTCTAGTGTTCACATAAATGTCTTGCACACAAGGCAAACACGCACCATATCACAACAGCACACCATGGCGCCCTGGGGCAAATCAGTGGAGGTACATGTGCAAGAAAAAGCCAGGATTCCCATGGTCCCAAGGAGTCATGTGTGATGGAATGTTTAAACATTGTAATGCATGTATGTCACAGAGATAAAGTACAGAAAGGAGACACATTTCTGAACAAAGAACATATTTATTTTTTCTAACACGTCTCATACATACCATACACAGTGTAAACAGAATTGCAAGGTGTGTCCCACCCTGGCAAATGATGGGAACACAGTCAGCAATGTCAAAATGCACATGCCATGCAAAGGTCAACTCAAGAGCAAAACATAATGGCACGAGAATAAATGTTCATCAGGTGCATGATATGCACTGTGTAGCAGGGCCACACAACACAGCAGATGCTGCATGCCCACAATGTGTCACACACATATGCGTGCATGTAGACAACAGGTGTGGCAGAATGAGAAACCAAAACACATAACATGTCCCCCCAAACATAGCCCTCAATGCAACAGAGGAGGTCACCAAGTAAAATACATATGCTGCAATATGGTTTGTAATGTGACAACACATCTGCAAGCGAATGTCATAACTCCCACATAATGGCAGATCACCACATCAGCAATGTGTCAATGTACACCCCAAATATTATCTCAAACTGACTGACTATATGCTAACAGGTAGCAGGGACACATGAACACAGAGTGAATACAAACCACAAAACACCCAGAAATCTGTACACATAACACCATACAGGAGGCCCCCTTGCATTGTCTGTTGGTTACACAGTCGCTGGCCACATATAGCAGGTTACATGGAATGCAGATGTGTAGCACGAAAATGGTCACCCACAATAACACACCCCAAATACAATGTCCTAATGAGAGTGTGGTAAATGCAGGGGGTAACACAGGACTGTGCAGACGTGCAATGCAAGGTGTGGCCATACATGCAGAGTGTCATGTCTGAACATCAAACAAACACAATAATTAGCATGTGAATATGCAAAGAATGGCACATAATCTCACAGTGCAACACACACCGAGGTCATAGCTCCACATGTTGTGGCTCACAAACAGAGTCACTCTGATGCACAGCCACCAGCCGGACACTAACATGGTACTGTGATGCCACACATGAATGTAAACCACATTGCCGCCTACACACATCAATCAAGGATGTTGGTGGGGCATGACCGTGTGTTATTGGCAAAACATGTAGCATGTCCAG
Source organism: Ichthyophis bannanicus (assembly GCA_033557465.1). Classification (NCBI taxonomy): domain Eukaryota; kingdom Metazoa; phylum Chordata; class Amphibia; order Gymnophiona; family Ichthyophiidae; genus Ichthyophis; species Ichthyophis bannanicus. Next base: position 1,695,787,598 of record CM066031.1, read on the forward strand.
GTGTGTGGCAGGTGGACATAGACAATTGCAATCCTGAAACTGTTCCCCCCTGCAACATTAACGGCTGTATGCTACAGTTGAAAAATACAGATCAGGGTATCCTGAGTGCCATGTCACACACATGGGCCAAAACTCTGCAGTAAACAACTTGTGAGGAATGTCCAAACGACACAGATGATGTCAGTCCCCTGATGCGCAAACTGTACCAAACAAAGCAAAGGCTTCCTGACATCCAAAATATCACATACAAAATTCCCAGGCAAACATTGGCTAGCATATTAAAGTGAAACATGCCAATATGGCACAGTCCTAGGAGGTTCAACTGTGTCCATTCAATCAGCAGGACTGTCAGCTACAGCATGTCACAAACTGTGTGCTGTACATTTCTGTCAAGGTCAAACAAGCATTCCAAGAGCAATAACGTCCACCACAGGCCATGGTTCCACTCACATAAGACAAACAACAAATAGGATATTTCCCATTAAACAATAACATGGTGCACTGTCCCCCCACAACAGCTGTTGGATGAGGAAGACGAGATGCACTGGAGGAAATGTGTCCATAATGTCCACTGCCCTGTGCAAAGAAAGGATAGGTGTGGCCAATGTTAGTAACCCTGCAAACAACACCACAAATTGCCACAATGCACACTGCACTAATTAAAGATTGAAGTGATGGAAATGCAAACATGACAGGATATGCACATCAAATAAAACACAGATGTGAAAGGAACACTACATGTTGCTGCAGAACACGGGTGTCACATGGAGATGGTTATGTTAAATACCATGTCACACAGGCATCTCACAGCTACACACTATATGCATCCCTTTTTTGTGTACAGAGATGCAACATTACATGTCCATGAGATCAAATGATACCCCACAAAAAGGTACAGCCAGATGTAATAACAATAAAACAAAGGTGGAATCTAACCTATGTGTCCATCATGTGTCCCTCATCAATCCCATCAACTGCTGCATATGTACACCAGGTCACAGCGAACGGAGACGATATCAGGTCAACCAGTAGAACCAACATGTAAAGTCACACATCAGGGATCTTCACATCATGCCTATGTCAGAGAGAAAAAAAATGTTGCTCAACACCAGTCCACATAACACAGGACACAACTCTGCTCACCAGAAATGTGGGTGATGATGAATAGGTGAACAGCACTACTGTAGAGGTAACAAAACCCCACAATGCCCCCCAGGTGCCCCGCACCCATCAAAGCATATGACAATGTATCATGCATGTACAATGCAGCACCACATAAGCAAACCAATAAACAGCCACCAGCACAATATGCGTAGTACAATGTGACCAGCTGAAATACGTGGCCTGTCTGTGCCCAAGTGCTAATTTGTGCACATAAACGGTCGAGTGACATGCAAGGACACCCTGATGATGGCCTATTTAACTAAAATGGTGGAGGCAGCAGGTGTTTGCTTCCGCAAAGCTAGCCCATCAAGGCCCACATGTGGATCTGTGGAAAATCTACCAGAAAACCCATTACAGGAAAAATACTGGTCACAAACCGCAGGTGGAGATGTGTGGACAACAGGCAAATATGGGTAAGACCGGCACACAGAATATACGTGAACAACACCAGCTGCCAAATATGATACATAACAGGCTAGATGTTGTGCACCTGACATCACACACATACAATGTATCGGTAGTTCTACATACCCTGGACCCCAGCATTTCTGCTGATGTTCTGCCATGTGCTAATGACACACACCGACAGCACTGTCATCACGTATGTCCTGTGTAGTGGAAAGAAGAAACAACCTTGTCAGGTTCCAGCGCTGAACGCCACACTGCAACGTACTGTCCCCAGCTGTAATACACCAAAACATGAACCAACAACGGACTGTGCACCCTCACACTGCACAGATCTTGTACATGGGAGAGGCATCATGTACATGTGTGATGCAAATACCAAGGCCCCCCCACATCCATCATATGCCTCCCCACCCTCCTGCTGTGCCACACACATGCCAAAACAGGTGGATGGACACACCATGTTGGTGACGCATCCCAAGGTTCACACTATATGTCTGTGCCTCCCATGTTCAGACCAACACACCCTCTCTGTGTGCAGTCACCTCCAATTTTGTTTTTGAAGCACAGTGTAAGTACCTGTGTCACCTGGAAATATGCCTCAATACCACCTGTATACACTGTGTAGATGCATATTATGCATTGTACATCTCCCCCAGCAAAGAATAATGACAGTTGTGTGTTTATCATGTGATTAAATACATGGCAAGGTCAGCACCATGCCTCTCCACAATAACCACCATGTCTGCATGTCACATTACCGTGATTGTTGCATGTTAACCCATTGTGTAACTGTGAGAAAGTTCAACCAAGGATAGGTTTGATGTCTCAATGCCCCAAATAACCCCCACATAGGTCTGTGTGTGTATGTGCATATAACATCCCTTGATAGTGTCCTCAAGGTATCTGTGTGGTCTGTACCGTGCTATCCTGCCATACAACACAGCAGCGTTCACAACAAGCATGAGGCAGATGTAGAGGATACTATCAAATACATATGCCAACCACTAAAATGGAAGACCCCAAAAAATCGGAAGGGCCAACACATCTAAGCGTCACATTTGCCATAATGAAATACACCCATTCAGCATCTAACCCCACTCTGCACATCTGTATGTGTGTACATGTAATATATCTGCTATGCATTGAGCTCTGCCACCACAAATGGACTGTTAGCAATCATATGGCCCCCTGGCTGCCCACTGCACATGTCCACATTAATTCACCATATCCATCCATGCCTGTGACCACCTGATGAGGCATACCTTACCACACACGTTGCGCTGGCTGCTGCAGCAATACACGTGACACCTTGTCAGACAAACACCATAGGACCGTTATCAGGTGCATTTTTACTGTGGATATGTCTGCACATATTGCATTGAAAATATCCAACCATAACTAAACCATAGCAAGCTGACAGGAGCAGAACACCACCAACACACACACACCAAAACACCCCACAGATTGCAGTACAACACAACAAACGGTCCCGCATGAAAAGCATCACCACAAACATGGACACCTCTATCACACCAAACCCCTAACCCATCTGCCTTACCCAGGGCTCCTGCCACAACACAATAACACCAAATAACCTGTGTCCTGGGCAGCAGTTTTTGCTAGCGGGGCACAAAAACCACTAAATGGTACCTGTGACCCCCAAAAGCTCTGAAAGGTTAGCAACACCCTCTGACCCAAAACAACCAAACAGCTGGCTACTGTGCTCTGTCCCACATTGTCCATCACACACCTCTGACGACATGTTATGATGGATGTTTAAGAATAAAGGACAATGCAGTGTTTGCATCTGAATGGTAAATGGTCCAAACATCACCCTTTGTAAACCTCCCAACACGCATACAACAGCACATATATGTGGGTAGATGTGGCAATACATACCAGTGGAATCTTTCCTGCAATCAATCGACGGCCTCGGGTGACCGTATGGTGCCCTGCCCTGTGTGTCACCCACAGGCCACGTACAGGGGGGCACGGTGGGGATCCTCCTCCACATCCTCATTAATCTCTGCAGGGATACCATGCCTGAGAGCAATGTTGTTGCAGTATGCAAACAAGCTACCGATTAATCTCTGCAACTCAGTCATTGGCGCATATTGTAAGGCCCCCACCTGATCTATCCAGACACCTTGAAGCGACTTTTTCTCAAAACGCCAAAAGGTTGCGTTCTAATTGACCTGAGAGCGGCTGGATGCGTGGGCCTCATTGTACCTCACGCTTCCTGCACTTTGTCCGTGGTTGACGCAGCAGGTGTCAGGAGCCAGGGGCCCGACCACCCCATACCCTGCATCACCTGCAGAGAAGAATGTTGCATTGTGAATGACTGAGCGCATGACAACCCTAAATTCACAGATGTATAGACGAGGAGACATAAAACCCACAACACATCAGGACAGACCATATTTTTACATCACAATAATCCACCAGACCTAACAACTATTCCTTGATAGAAATACAACAAATGTCCCTTTCCGGTCTGTAGAGACATGTTCAGAGAACAACACATATCCCACCTTGTCCCCCCAAAAGAGTCCTATGTTGAGCAAAACTCGTCCCCATGTTATGTGGCTCATGTTTCTCATCACCGACACCATCACCACCAATGGTAGAGGACGCGATAAAACCACACCTGACACATACAAACAATATATGTTTGCAAAGAAAAGAACACAATACTGTTTGCTGGGCCAATGTAGGCGCACACACACAACATTGTTTGACTGTGCATGTCAGCCAGGATGAACCCAATATCACCATGACAACACCCCATGTCCCAAAGGGCCTCCATATCTACATATATCAGTATAACTTCAAATGCTGTTGACGGCGCTGTCAACAAACCATCTCAGTAGACAACCAATGTCTACTGTACCCTCCCCGTTTCATCCTTGTTAAGTTGTGCTCCCCAGAATATGACATTGTAGGCCACATGATTTGTAAAACATCAACAACGCTACTGAGTATGACAACGTTCCTGTGTATGTCCCACCAATACCCCTACGTCTGGCCAAAAACATAGGCCCCCCACGTCTTTGCCGTCAACCTCTCTTCCCAAATGATTAGTCACATCAGGAGAATCACGGACAATGACGCCTCAAGCACTGCACAGGTGGCAGTGCGCAAGGTGTTAATCCTAACCCCAGCCCGTCCCCCACCCCTGTAATGGCAGAGGACAAACAGCATTTGCACAGCTATGCCAACATGTACAACCCAATAGCAAAGGCAAGCACCATGCATCATATGTTGTCAACCCCAACCCCCCCCCCCCCCCCCCTGTCCAGCAACCAACAGCTGACAGACCCATGAATCATTGAGCGTGTGGCCCTCCCCCGCACATGACCCGCATTAGGAGCAAGGAATGTAAATAACACACGTCGGACAGGACCTAACACCGATACAATCTAAACCCCATGCATACACAGGTGGGTGGAAATGCCCCCCCCCATCCCTGTGTGCAGAAATATACAGACACAATTGCCCATACACACCCGACACACACATCTGAACAGTTGCATATGTTACCGTAACAACACCAGCATCTCCACATCACATATGTGCTGTGAAAACGGATGTGACATGGCTTAATCATGTCCCCTGTTCAAACAACGTCTACAGTCCTGTAATTATGTAAAGTCACAACAGTTTGTCGGTTTGCTGAATGGAGTTCCATGTTGCTATATCACAGTGGGCCAATATCTGCAACACATGGGTAATGTTACGTAAACCCCATACATATATGACTAATCTTCGAAGATATATATGGAGATACTCACCCAGCAATATATAGTCCCCTCCGTAAATGTCCCTCCTCAATTCCCCTAAATAGTGCTGAGCGATGCAGGATATAGGAGTCATGGGTGGACCCTGGAAACCTTGGTACCACATTCAGAATATTCATTTAGCATCACATACAACCTGAACATTCAGGGAATGGTAGTGTTTGCGGTTGCGGAACCACCACCTCCCTTTCCCTGGGCGGGACCAGGGCAACATGTTTGGTGCAATCAATAGCTCCCATCACGTGTGGTGGATCCCGGCTTAACGCCTCAACGGCCTGGTCCAGGGTCTCCCCAATGTTGCCTACTGTGGGGAAGGGCTATGTAACGTCCCCACCCACCCGGCTGACCATAGCACGCAGTACTTGGTGGAGACAGCGGGAAGAAGGTGGGGCGGCTCATGCCACCCACTGGCGGCCACACTGACTGGAAACCGCCAGAGGCAAAGACATGTAAGGCAGCAAGGAGCTTGACTAACACCTGGTATGGCCTGGGACCGGCTAGTCAGGGCTTCAAGGTCAGGTCTCAAGGAGCCTCATACAGCCCCCTAATAAGCCCTTGTGCTCAGTCGGTAAAGGGAGATGAACCTGGTCCTCACAACCCCATGCCCTGGAGCTGGGCCCTGGGCCTATAGAGCCGCAGCTGCCGAGCCTGCACCTCAGTACGCCATCTGTGCCGTCGCCGCACAGCACCTCTCTGGCCAGCCGCCGCAGCAGCAGGTCTGAGTTGCTGGCGGGTCTACACACCCATGCCCTGTGCCACAGCCCCATGGAACATCACCTCGCCCTGTCCAGCAACCGAAGCATCTGCCCTACGTCTTTGGGTGCACATTGGCAACAACTATTAGTTCCTCCATGTAAAGCCCTCTGGTGACTACACAAGCACAAACACACAGACAAACACAGACACACAGACACACAGACACACACACTTGCCCAAACACTGTACAAATGGCAAACCACCACAAACATCAAAGACAACAGCCAACTCCCACAATATGGCTCACTACATTTGCTCCCAGATTGCTCCACACAAAACACAAACACATCACGCCGCGCCTACCAAAACACCCTCAATGTTGCTGACTGAGCACCCTCTTTTTTTTATACAGTGTAACTTTTATTTTCCGTTTTGTCGGTTACACCGCGCCGCGTGTGCGCAGTGCGCATGCGCAATGAGGTCACGCAATCGCCGCCTGGCTGTGCGTGCCGCGCATGTGCAAGTGTTGTCACTTGTCCGTGTGTATGAACTGCGACGAGCCATGTGCCAATTGGGGCGCATGTGCTTTTGGGGTGTGGCACGCGAGCCCATGTGAACCCCGTTACTCATGGGCGTAATGCGTTTCAACCAAAGTTCTGATGCAAACACAAACCTTGTCATGCGCTAAGAGTGGCGCTTGCGTGTCCGCGCATCACCTTAAAAGGCCAGCGCCTGAGCATGGCATGCGCAATTCAACACAGGCGCGTCGCACAAGCAGCGCCGTCGCCGACGTCCGGCTGCAAACAAACTCCCACGCGTTAAGAGTTTGCGCCTAGCGTCATAACGCACACAACCATAGAGCGAGACTGCATGAGCATGCATGCAAATTAAACACAGGCGCGTCGCACAAGCAGTGACGTCACACAGTGGCGCATGCGCAACGTATGCACCGTCCACAAAACTACAAATGCACCCAAACGGAAGCAAAATGTTGAGGGTTGGTTGAGGAGTCAGAGCGAGTGTATACCGAGTTGATGTACGTGAGAGGTGTTGTTAGTGAGAGGTGGGTCAGTGTCCATTTGGGTAGCCACATTTTTCCGTGTTGTTTTTGATTAAGTACCCATATAGGGTCCTGTAGTCTGTCATTGTGTGTGTTACCTTGTCTGTGTATTGGGTTAGTGACTGTTCTGTTCCTGTGCTGCGTGCCTTGGGGTGGGGGTCGTGGTTGCGGTGTCTGTCCCTTGCCTGTTGTGGGAGGGGCGGAGGGGGTGAGGTGCAGTGGGGAGGCGAGTGGGTGAGGTGAGTGGGAGGCAGAGAGTATGGAGGAGGCCGGTGGAGAGACAGACCCGAAGCCAGCGGGGGAGGGGGAGTGACAGGGAGACACACAGGGGTACAGAGAGAGATAG